>OX369295.1:0-1474127 GCA_947284805.1 Coleophora flavipennella | reverse complement strand
CGGTTAGACAAAACGGCCGGACGGACTCGGATAAGATTTCACAAAGGGAGCGCGGTGCGCGAGCCACACGCGCACCCTTTTAGCGGAGTTTACGGGGTTTTCTAATGCTCGATGACAAATCTGGTCATGAATACCTTTCATTTAACAAAAAAACAAATCGGTTGGACAAAACGGCCGGACGAGCTCGGATTAGATTTCATAAAGGGAGCGCGGTGCGCGAGCCACACGCGCACCCTTTTGGCGGGGTTAACGGGGTTTTCTAATGCTCGATGCTAAATCTGGTCATGAATATTTTTCATTTAACAAAAAGACAAATCGGTTGGATATAACAGCCGGAAGGACTCGGATCAGATTCCATAAAGAGTACGCGGTGCGCGAGCCACAGCGGCTTGCGGTGTTTTCTAACGCTTGGGCTTCCCATAAAAAGACTCATCAGCTGATCTATTTTTATGAGAAGGCCAAAAACATAACACCCCAAAAACAGTAGGTGCCTCATATTTGAGCAGTCGGATACAAACAGGCGGTATTTTAATCCATCTTCTGGAATGATCTCGGGTGCCTACTTTTCAAGCGACTTCCAAAAAGGAGGAGGTTCTCAATTCGACATTTTTTTTTATGTGTGTTAACTCAGAACTTTTGACTGGGTGAACCGATTTTGATGATTATTCTTTTATTCGAAAGCTAGCACTTCCCGTGTGGTCCCATATAAATTTTATCAAAATCAGTGTAGTACTTTATTAGAAAATTAACAAAAACCAAAAATAACAATGCAAAATTATTCGAAGTTGTTGCGGTGGAAGTCGGTTTTTTAACGTGTTTTAGCGTTTTCAAGTATCAATTAAAAGGCCTGTCTATTTTGCGGTTTGCTACTCGTAACTATGTCCACATCCTGAATTTCATCGGCAGCAGGTAAGTGAAACGCGCGTGACCGGGTCACGTCACTTCAGGTTGTGAAACGTCATAACTGATGGCGTCCTTATCTGTAGAGCTGGTGTTTCAGTCGCAGCCATCTTGTTAAATCTGCCATTTTATTGAAAGGCTAGCTCGTTGATTGAATGGCGACATTCAATTGAATGACTAGGCCGAACGTTGCTTTAACAAGCGTCATTCAACGTTAAACTAGTTGGCTGATTGTGAGCTAGCCCGAACGTTGATTGAACAACAGTGTAGTGTAGCGTGTTGCGTGTAGTATTTCTTCTTCTGCGCAGCATTCTGCTACCCATGCGGGGGAGACTCGCATGGCGAGGCTCTTTCACTGTATAATCAATTAAACCTGACCGAACCTAATATCGCTTACTTCGCTCGCTCATTTATAGTTTTTTAGAAGATACTAATTTTTGCTAACTCCCTTTTCGTTGTAAGTATGGGATTTGTAGCGTGTAGCGTATAGTAATCAATTGTGGATAAAAAAAATCTACTAAGTAAAAAACTGTGAATGAGCGAGCGCAACGAACGATATTAGGTTTGGACAGGTTTCTCTCCCCTAAATGATGTTCAGCCAAGTCGATGAACGTTGCATTCAACGACTTCGCCAATTGTCCTTAGTCATTCAATTGAATGTCGCCATTCAATGAACGGGCTAGCATTTCAATCAAATGGCAGATATAACCAGCTGCGACATATCTAGTCCTCTACAAGTCTACACCATCTCAATGGCGAAACTACTAGAATTAGCTGAATTTTATGATGCCTTCATCGCGTCCCCACTAGGACGCGTCCAATTATCTTGTTTAAAAGTGTTTAAATTTAATCTTATGCTTATAAATGTTTTGTATTTATATATAAATGGATAAAGTATGTTTTTAGGGTTCCGTACCCAAAGGGTAAAAACGGGACCCTATTACCAAAGTATATATATTAGTACTAACGTACAGTACGGACACTCCCTGTCGCTCTCTAGATTCGACCTCACCCCCCGTCACTCAGATTGGCTGTAGATTGGTTACCAAACGTAAAGGACGAGCTACGCAAGAGCGCGATAAACGTCACTTATATTGACTTTGTGATTTCGTTCACCGGCATAAAAACCAACTAGTTACCGAACGTAAAGGACGAACTACTTACGCAAGCGCGATTAACGTCACTTTTATTCATTTTGCGCGCATTTCATTTTACGGAATAAAAATGCTAAACTGTTCAGTTTTCGGGTGTTTGAGTGCATACGGTATTAAAGGCACTAAAAGGAGCTTTTATAGATGTTTGAGATGAAACAAGGCATGTATTACTTATTTTACAACTCAAAAACATAATTGTTCCGTATTTTTTCGTACCTACTTTTAAGTTTAATGGAGAAAACGCGCTAACCTTGCTTTTACGTCTTAAATACTTCTTGAGAATTAAAGAATCAATTAATGATTTTTACGCGACTACGGAAACAGAGGGTTATGCTTTTGACAGTATGTATGTTTGTTTAAATGTGTGTATGTTCATCTGTTTCCTCGCATCTCCTAAACCACTTGTCCGATTTACACAAATGTGGTGTCTTTGGATTTGTGCCATCACTTCGCGTGTCATAGGCATAACAAAACTCAAAAAAGTTTATTTTAAGAAAAGATTATATCATGTTTGTTATTAAAAGAAAAGAAAGGTCTCAATGGGCATATTCTAAATATATATTACATATACAAATGTTTTTAATTTCTTAGCAAATGGTCTCACAAGCGATATTATGTCATGCTACAATCAAGCGACGCGACACGCTGGTAGCAAAAAACAGGAATAAAATAAAAGTTGAAAAACTAAAACCCGCCTTTTCTAATATACAAAGATTTTCCGTAGTTGGGTTTTAGGTTTTAAATGTTGGCACTGACCTCAAAAAAGATTATAGGCTCCTAATTTGTTCCGTACCTAATTTTGATTTTAGTAAAAAAGTATTAAACCGGTTTTGAAAAAATTTGTATGAAACTAACTTTACTGATGAAAGCAGGGTATACTAAAGTTCGTTTGCTGAATGAACTATAACTTTTATACGTTTTTGGAAATCTGGTAAAATAAAATATGTTTTCCATTGTTTTGCATACAGTTTTTTTTAACAAAATCATGAATTAAAGTCGTTGATTTCCGACCCCTGGTTATTTGACCTTTTTTGTTTCAAATTAGATTTAGTATACACCCTTATAAGGAATAGGCCACATTTCCAATAAAAACCCTGTCTGATTCATTTCTTACCGAAGTTGGTAAAATAAATATTTCAATTAATTTTATTTATGATTTTATTTGTTTTATTGAACTAATTATACCAAACTACACATAAATAAAACACTTCTACGCATACAATACAATTAGACTGGGAATGATAAATGGCGGCGCTTCTATTTACGTCTTGCTCAAATAATATAATTTAATAATCTCTCGCTCACAGGAACAACCAAATCTTTGAAAACAATACTATTTATAGTCCCACTCTTTAATTGTACGTATATAAATAAAATACGTTAGCTCACCTTTTGAAAATATATTGAAAATTCGATTAAATATTTTTCATGCCACCGCGCCGCTTTAACAAAATCACTTCGTTCGTGCGCGATTACGCCGCCTCGGTTACGTAGTATATTCTGTGGCCGCGGCGTCAGAGCCCAGAGCGATGAGAATCATCCATCACGATTGGTTGGGGACCGGTATTATGCGACCAAATCTAAGAACAATCAGTTTGTATGAATCTTCTATCTAGTAGTATTTTTTTTTTAAATGCAGTTTGAGCAAATGGAAATGGAGTGAGTTCTGTTTATTAGGTCAGTTAGTTCGTGGGATATTTTGTCATTTGTGTACTTTATTGAACATGATGATTGTCTGTAATAATTTGATTACATGGTGTGAAAATATGTTATAAGTTGTTTAGAAATATCTAGTGATGTGATATTATACAATGTGATCACGGAATTTTAGATTGAGATTGACTATTAGTGTTGGTTGCTAAATGAGATTGTTTCACGGACAAAAACATAACTAATGTATTTGAAGAACAATTTATTGAATTCATGTAAGTTACTTATTCTGTAAGTTGCCTATCAAGTAGCCAATGCAGTAAATAACTAACAAACATTTCGTGACCAATGCCGCCGTTGTGATTCAACCCTACCTGCATTCTTGCCTATAGATACGTCAGTTATATATATGTATATCATTTCTCGCTCGTTTGTATGGAGTGTCCGGGGTGTGCTATTACTAAGACTTAGCTGTCGGTCCGTCATTTCATGAGCCGTGATACCTAGACAGCTGAAATTTTCATAGATGATGTATTTCTGTTGCCGCTATACAAAAAATACTAAAAATTAGAAAAAGTTAAAGTCTCCATACAAAAAAATTGTTGTTTTTAAACATGAAAAACTAGCGCCATCTAGTATGATGGTACGGAACCCTTCGTGCACGGTTCTGACTCGCACTTTACCGGTTTTTTTACTAAGTTTATAAACAACTAGCGACCCGCCCCGGCTTCGCACGGGTGCAATGCTGATACTAAATACACTACAGAAAAACTGAGAACGTTGTATATAAAAACATAGCGGCCCGCTCCGGCTTCGCACGGGTATAAAATATATAGCCTATGTGATTAAAATCGATTCAGTAGTTTTGATTTATTCATTACTGCCCGTGGCCCGCACGCGTTAAATTTGGAGTTAAACAATCCCCCTTTCCCTATATCAATTTATTTTATTTTTACAACATATTACAGAATGTCTTTATAAACAACGTTCACAGCTTTCTTGTCATTAGACAATACAAACATGTTTCTCTGGAGGTCACTCTTGAAAGAGCGACATACAGTTGTCAGTGTGAAAAACAGTCAACGCTCAAATCTAAGCCTGCAACGTTGAAGGTTTGACCCTGCGATTTATTAATGGTCATTGCAAAAGATGTCTTTACCGGAAACTGTAAACGTTTAAATTGGAAGGGTAAATCCGATGGTATCAGAGGGATTCGGGGAATCAATACATCTTCTCCGGTACCACATCCTGTGAGTATTGTGCACTCTATTATGAAAGTTTTCAATGATTTTACCAGCAAACGCGTGCCATTGCAAAGTTTAGGTGGATTCAGGTTCGTAATAAAATAACAGGACAACCTACTTTCAACACCATTTTGTGAGGAGGGAGTCCAGACGGATTCAAAGAATTTAGAAATTCTGTAGGAAAATGAACAGATTCTTCCATATCTTGAACAGTATCAACCGAGTAGTATATTTTCGTCGGCGCATCAATCTCTTAAATCATACGGTGTAACGGGCCATATAGATCTATATTAAATGAACAATGTATTCAAGGTATTTAATTGGTTAAGGATTAATGCTGTATTGGTTAAAATCACTTCGAAAATTAGCCATTATTTGTCGTAAAAAGTAAATGACAAAAAAAAGTTATTGTGGGTTATCCATAAGAGATAGACATATACCATCACGGACTTTTCTGTAGACCTTTTCAATGTGTACAATACTTAGTACATTATTTTGATAAAACTCGTAGGGTTCAGCCTGCATTTGCAATGTAAGCGGAAAAAATGTAATTATTTACGACATCACATTAGAAACCTCAAAAATAACAGTACTTCTCCACTATTTAATGTATGTTATGATACATATAAACCTTCCTCTTGAATCACTCTATCTATTAAAAAAAACCGCATCAAAATCCGTTGCGTAGTTTCAAAGATTTAAGCATACAAAGGGACATAGGGACAGAGAAAGCGACTTTGTTTTATACTATGTAGTGATGCATGAACTATACTCATATTTATACTAGATTAGAACTTTTTACTTTCGAGCGACCGTGGAGCGAGCGGTAGCATTACTATAGTGCGAAAAACTGGAGTGCGAATAACGAAAATGCGAATTGGCTGTTATATCAAATTAGCTGAGATAATATTTATTACAGATTCTATTCATGAAACAAAACAGCTGTTTTCACATAATTTTTTTTTGATGGTATTGTTTTTGCATAAAAACGAGATTTTGATGGGGATTGCCTTACACTGCTTAATACTCGTAGTCCATCAGGTGAGATGATGCCAGGGGCTTACCAATTGTGTGTACGTCCGTCCGGTGCTGTAGCGCCTTACCTACTGTACAGATTTACGTACGATTATGGTTTGGGCAATATTATTAATATTATACAATATTAATATTATATATTGTTCAGCAGTGGACGATTTGTGGCTGATATGATGATGATGATGATGATGATTATAATATGGGAATAAGGTACCTTCAATACAAACCCAGGGTATTTTTTTGTTTTTTCTCAAAAACAGCACTAACGATTTTAATGAAACTTTGTGGGTAACTAGAATTTATAAGGCCTACTACCCAGGTTTTTTGTAACTTTTTCATCAAGTTCTTTGATATCTTTGTCTCTTTTATTTGCTACGAAGTATAAAGTTATTTTTAATATTGAATTTTGTATGTCAGACGGTGACGGCTTTGTGAGTATGAGTATGTACAGCGTATCGAAACAATTGTTATTGTATCAGTTTTTGGTAATAAATAGGGAACGAAAAGGTACGTAACATTCTCTCTTAACTGGTCGTCATATAGTGAAACTCGAGTGTATGAAACTTCTAAGAAATTAACAGTATAATAGAGTCAAACAAAAGGCAAGGCCTTTGACATTCCAACACTGTGATGTCACTGGATTGGAAAATAAGAACAGTTATATCGTAACTGCCTAGATCGGCAACTTCCGAAGCACACAGATAACATTAATCGTGACTTTACAGGGTCTAATAAAATTGTAGGACTGATCTTGTTGGCTTGCACTCATCAGACTGAACAAACCACGAGAGACCAAAATTCAATTCGCAAAAAAAAGATTGGACACTACCTACATAAAAATTCATCAGCTGATTCACTAATTTGGCGTATTTTTTAAAGATTTCATTCTTTTTAAAGCTTCCACCAGCTTATCTAATTCTTGCCGCCAAACATCAATGCTAACAACATTTATGTGTTCCGGCTTGAAGATAAGATAGTCAGTTCCCTATTGCGTAGGGGAATCTTGGTAAGCCCGTTTCCATGTTCGGCATCATCGTCAGATCATGAAATGATGCCAAGGGCTTACCCATTGTGAATTTTAAAAAGGCTATGGGTTCCTTAGTGACAGTTGTTCAGTACGCTCCTGTAACACCCTACATACGTAAATACACTGATTCGCTGCGTCCACACATCACCCTTTCTATAAATAGACCTGACCAATTGACCCCCACAGGTACTCGATAAATACACCAATTGGCGCATAGGTCGTAAAAATCATTATTCCATTGTTGTCTACTTATGTCATTCCGCATTCGCGTACATTGTCGGCAATCGTAAGTAATGTGTTAGTACGCGGGAGGCATCACCTCCCCCGCGGTATAGGGATGACGACAGCATCAGAAATAAATTATGAACTCTTGATCACTAAATTGCCTTCCTACTTAAACTTCGGAAAACCTTACTCGTTTTGTTTTCCATCAAGTCTTCGATTTTTATTTCACCAAAATCACAAAATGAGTACATAAATGACGCTGCAAAACTATGTCGTCAAGCCTAAGTATTTCAAACATTTTTAAACCAAAATGTCGTTTACGACATATGATAAAAAGTAACTCAGATGACTAGCATTCGTTATCCCTATTCTGCCCTATAAACATGAATCTTATCAGAAGGTACCCTGAACTATTTAATCGTATGGCTGGTTGTGTAGTCGGCAAAAAACTATTCATGTTCTTCATCCAGTCGAGCCGTGGCGTCGTTTCGAAGGGTGAACAAGTCTGTACCCACTACCTTTTTAGAAAAGAAAGTATTGTTGTCGCGACTTATGTTTCGGTGTCAGGCGAAAGGGTTTTTAAAAAATATAAATTTATTACAAATTGGGTGTTTACTCTATAAATGCCTTGACAAGACTTGTTTTGAATGGAATTAAAATAAAAGCAACAAAATTGCAGTAAAGGCTAATTATTAACTACGGCGGCGCTGCTTGGTCAGCGGTATCATGTCTTTGTGACATGGTAACTCGCGTCGTATCAAAACGTTATTACCCGACTATGAAAAAAGGAGGTTTATGTTTTTGACAGTCTACGTACATAGGTATGTATGTAAGGATGTTCATCTGTTGCCTCTTATTTCCTAAACCAATTAACCGATCTTGACAAATGTGGTGTCTTTGGATTCGTGCCATCACTCCACGTGTTTTATGATTTACAGGGTGGGACAAAAGATATGCATCGGTTTTGAAGGGCCATCTTAAAAAATTATTAGATTTATATAAGTGCGGTGTATTTTATTCAAGTCACTATGGAATACCATTTGTTACATAATTTTGAAAATTACATCAGCAAGATGGCGGCCATCAACAGCGTTGCACTGATGAAAAACAGCAAATACTGAACGTGACGTTTCGATGTTGGTAATCTTTTTTTTACCAGATTTAAGTGAGGGAGATACCCAATTTGGGAGACACATGGTTTCAGCAAGACAGGGTGACTACTCACATAGCTCGAATTTCAATGGTGAAATTGAAAAAAATGTTTCCAGCGCGACTGGTTTCTCTTCGAGGTGTCGTGGGGTGGCCTGCATGCTCGCCAGTTTTGAGCATTCGTGACTTTCTTTGGGTTTACCTGAAGAAAAAAGTTCTCTAAGATCGTCCTCACATCTTAGATGAAGGTAAGATGAGAATTAGGGAGGAAATAACCGCCATACCCATTGAAATGTATAGGAAAGTTGTTTAAAATTTGAGAAATCACCTTCATCAGTGCATGGCTGCTGATGGACGCCATCTTGTTGGTGTAAATATAAAAACTTGATGTAACAAATGCCATTCCATAGGGACATGAATAAAATAAACCGCACATATATTAATCGAATACTTTTGAATTTTTTGTGGCCCTTCAAAACTGATGCATATCTTTTGCCAACCTGTATAGCATTTAAAAAATCGCTATAAAAATACTATACAGGTTGGGGCAAAAGGTATACATCGGTTTTGAAGGGCTAAAAAATTGTATATTTTGGTCGATATGTATATCCACCCGAAGGCTTCGTGAGTCTAAAAGGTCTCCCCGGGGCGTTCCCGACTGGAAAGTGGCCATCACGCTTGCAGCGTTGCCGCGCTGAATCGCAATAGCCGACCTCTGCATCAGGAAGACCCCGGAGCGAGGGTCACCCCTTGTTTGCCTGATACGACATCCCATTTCCCGAATGAAATCTTTTGCTTCCGATGTCCAGCATCCTGTGGCCTCTACTGCAAAGGGTACGAAAAGGTAAGTAGTCTTCAAACGGACGTGATTTTCGGCATGGCAAAACACATCCTGAGCAATAGCAAAGCCACAATAGCTGGAAGTTCCCGCAATCGTGATGGGTCGCTGCAACATTAAGTATTTGTGAGAGATTTAGCATAGATCGAAACAACAATAAACATATTGAAATAAAAATTGTATTTTCTTTCTACTCAGACAGACCATACAATTTTTATTTCAATATGTTTATTGTTGTTTCGATCTATGCTAAATCTCTCACAAATTGGTAGCAGAGCGTGGTTGCTAAACTAAAAAACTAAACTAGTGAAATAAAAATGTCCACATCGACTAGTTATCGTAGCATTGAGCTGCTCTCGAAGGCCAACTACGATACCTGGTGCCTGCAAGCACAGGCAGTCCTAATAAAATGTGATTACTGGGACATCGTGAGTGGAGAAAGAATTTTAAAACCTACTGCAGATGCGGCGGAAAAAACGTCGTTTCAAAAAGATGACCTGAAAGCAAGGGCCGAAATTTTACTTTTGCTATCGCCACCCGAATTGAAGCAAATCAAAGGATGTACAACTTCAAAACAGGTATGGGATAAACTAAAAGGAATTTACCAAAGTTCGGGTCCCGCCAGAAAGGCAACTTTGTTAAAGCAATTAGTTCTAAAGAGAATGTCCAAAGAAGAAGATATTCGTGATCACATAAATAATTTTATGGATATCGTGGACAAACTTGCCGACATGGACATTAAAATACCATCGGAATTGCTTAGCATAATGCTTTTATATAGTCTGCCGACAAGATTCGAAAATTTTCGAATAGCCATAGAATCTAGAGACACACTGCCAAGCCCTGATGATTTAAAAGTTAAAATCCTGGAAGAATACCAGGCTAGGAGTGGCAGTGAACAGCCTGAAAGCTCAGAAGCATATCACACTAAAAGAAACATGTTTTGTAAAAACTGCAAAAAGAAAGGACATTCTACAGAGACATGTTGGACTAAGAAAAAAGTACACAATGGGAAGGAGAACAGTAAGCAACATAAAAACTTTAACGTTTGCTTAAGTACTGCAGATTCGGATACAACAAAAGAGATGTGGTGTCTAGATAGCGGCTGTTCGTCTCACATGTGCGGAAACAAAAACCTGTTTTCAAATATGACCCCTGAAAAAGGCATATTAAAGCTGGCATCAAGTAAATACACCAGTCAAATCCAAGGTAAAGGCAAAGTTACTGTAAGTACTAACAAAAATGAAATAAACTTTAATGATACCCTGTTTGTTCCCGAAATTTCGACGAACCTATTGTCAGTGGGAAAAATAACAGACAGAGGGAATAAGGTTGTTTTTAAAAAAGACAAAGCCTACATAATAGAACAAGACGGTGAGTTAGCGATGACAGCAAAACGAAAGGATGGGCTCTACTATCTTGAGTTAAATAAAAAAGAGACTGCACAATACACATCAAATAAAGAAAGACAAGATAACGATGTCATGGAATGGCATCGAAAACTTGGTCATGTCAATGAAAAAGATTTACTAAAAATGGCTAAAGAGGATCTTATGTATGGTTTAAACTTGACTGAAAATAAATTTGTAACCTGCGAAACATGCATCAAAGGCAAAATGTCAAGACTGCCATTCAAAAGACATGATGATCTTTATTCAACTGAACCGCTTGAAATAATTCATAGCGATGTTTGTGGGCCATTAGAGTGTGAAACATTAGCAGGCTCAAGATACTATGTTACTTTCATAGATGATTTCACTCGTTACTGTCACGTTTATTTTATCAAAAGGAAAAGTGACGTGTTAAATGTTTTCAAAGAATACAAAAACGAAGTGGAGACATTCAAGAATAAAAAGATAAAAAATCTACAGTCGGATAACGGTACAGAATACCGTAATAACGATTTTGATGACTTCCTCAAATTACACGGAATCAAAAGGAGATTAACGACAGTGTATACACCACAACAGAATGGGATTAGCGAAAGGAAAAATAGATCCTTACTAGAAAAAGCCAGATGCTTGCTAATTGAAGCGAATGCTCCAAAGAAGCTATGGGCGGAAGCAGTGGCGACCGCTAATTACCTTATAAACCGCTGTCCATCAAAAGCCTTAAAGGGTGAAGTGCCATTCAAAAAATGGGTTGGCAAAACTCCATCAGGTAACCACATGCACGTTTTTGGTCGGAAGACATTCGTTTTAAGAAAAAACAGAAAAGGGAAACTCACCCAAACCGCTAAAGAGGGCGTTTTCATGGGATATTCGTTGACTTCAAAAAGTTTCCGAGTATTTATACCTGAAGAAAATGATGTTATAGCCAGTAGAGATGTCAAGGTCATAGACAAAATGTACTATGAAGAAAAAGAAGACAACTATGAAAACCTTATAAATGAAGAGGCACATGACTCTAGGAAACCCGAAAAAGAAAAGAAAAGTAAAAATAAGAGAAAAAATACAGAAATTCAGCAAATAGAAGTTGAAATTTTAGAAAATAAAAATGATATCATGACGCCGAGTCCAAACACTGTGGAAGAGGAAGATGAATCAGAGTCTTACGAAGACGCTCCAGAAATTGTAGAAATGCCTGAAAATGGGAGGCCGCAAAGAGAAAAACACCCGCCGGCGTGGACAAATGATTATGTGTTGGCTGCAACTGAAGAAAGTTTATTAACTTATGATTTATCTTACCTGACAAATGAAAACGAGGAAGATGAATACTGGCATGAAGCTATAAAAGCAGAAATAAGAGCGCATGTAAAGAATGGAACCTGGAAAATAATCAAAAAAGGTAAAGACATGAAAATAATCGACTATAAGATGGTTCTAAGAAATAAAGTGGGACCAGACAGTTGTATTACAAGGAAAGCAAGACTTGTGGCACGGGGGTTTACTCAGCGACCAGGCGTTGATTACAACGAAACATTTGCTCCCGTCGCAAAACTTAGTACGATCCGTTCGCTAGTTGGAGTAGCAATAGATCAGAAATTACAACTTAACCAAATGGACGTAACAACTGCGTACCTTAATGGTGTATTAGAAGAAAATATTGTAATGAAATATCCTGACTATTTGGAAGACTACCTAACAGAAATCATGGTTGATGAAAGCGAAAATGAAGATCTAACTATGTACCACAAAACAGTGAGTATGTTGAAAGATATAAAGGACGTAAAAGGAGAAAAAGTATGTCTTCTAATAAAAGCTCTTTATGGTCTCAAGCAGGCAGGGAGGCAATGGTACAAGAAGCTCGATACAGAATTAAAAAATATTGGTTTTAAAACATCACATGCAGATCCATGTGTATATATATTAGAGAAAAGAGGAGCTAAAGTTATCATAGCTATATACTTTGATGATCTTTTGATTGCCTACTCGTGTCCAAAAATGCTAAAAGAGATCAAAGACTTGCTCAACACCAAATTTGAAATGAAAGATTTGGGTTCACCCAAAAGGTTACTAGGCATAGATGTGATCTATGAAAATGATAAAATAAAGTTAAACCAAGAAAGGTTTATAGAGGACATTTTGAAAAAGTATAAAATGGAAGATTGCAAGCCCACGTCTACACCCATAGAGCCAGGTCTTACGCTAAAGAAGAGCGAGACACAACATGAACAAAAACTTCCATACAAAAATTTAATTGGAACACTTATGTACATAGCGGTGGCTACGAGACCGGATATAATGTTCGCCATAAGTTACTTATCACAATTTAATGACAGCTATGGGGAAGAACATTTTAAGTGTGCAAAAAGGGTGTTGCGTTATCTAAAAGGTACAAAGGATATTGGTCTAACGTTTACGAAAACAGACGATGACTTGTACGGATTGGCGGACGCAGACTGGGGCGGATGCAAGCTTGATCGCAAATCATACTCGGGCTACTGTTTTAAATTTGCAGGAACATGTGTCAGCTGGCAATCCAAGAAACAAAGATGTGTTGCATTATCAACAGCAGAAGCAGAATATACAGCTCTAACGGAAGCGGCAAAAGAAGCCATCCACCTTAAGAGACTTTTCAAAGATTTAGGAGCCAGCTATGATCAAATACTGGTCTTAAACGACAATCAGGCAGCCATAAAATTAAGTCGTAATGCGATGGTGTCTAACAAGTCGAAACATATAGACCTCAAGGTACATTACATTAGAGACTGCATCCAAGAAGGTGTTTTAGAAGTGAAGTATCTGCGAACAGAAGAAATGGAAGCAGATTTGCTCACTAAGGCTTTAACCGGTCCACGACTGATGAAGCTGAGGAGCAGCCTTGGGCTATTATAATGGCCACAACTGTGCCGTGAAGAGGAGTGTGAGTACTGGCACGTTACGTTATGTGGCAGGCGTTTTTGAATGAAGGTGTCAATGTTTGTTATTGATTGCTCTTCTGTTTTATAAGGTCTGTCTGAGTAGAAAGAAAATACAATTTTTATTTCAATATGTTTATTGTTGTTTCGATCTATGCTAAATCTCTCACAAGACGCCCTCTGTTCTCTAAAGTTTCTAGAACTGCACCAGGGAAGATCGGCGTGCCCATAAGATAGAGGGCGTCCTCGTAAAGCTCCTGCAGGCCAGGTATGATGGTTTCGAGGTTGGCGAAAAATTCGCATTTCTCTGTGTTTACCTCCAGACCCAGATCTTAAAATCATGAGACTAAAGTTTTTATATCCTGTTCCACTATTTCCGGCCTGCCGCCTATGGTCCCATCATCGAGGTACCAAATATTTAACGGTAACTTGAGCTCGGCGATGGCATTCTGGATAGCAAGGCTAAGCGGCCCCAAAATAAATGGGCCCAGTGGATCCAACCTGCGATAGAATTAGATTCTCCTGATAATACAGGTTACTCGGGGTTGGTACGCTTCGTATAAGAAGGGGTGCAGTAATGGAACTTTATCATGAACTTCACTTAGAAGTAAGTCCCTCTCAAGGCTATTAAAAGGCATTTCTGATATCAAGCTTCAGAACCACCCAGTCTGCGTTTACCGGATCGACTGACTGCGTCCCAAACCACAACCGGTGTAGCTGTAAGTGATTAGCCTTTGAATCCCTGACAGCAGAAAAATCCAATTTAGCCGTCAAATGACGAAAGGTGTAATAGAGCAATAGGCCGAATCTTTACATCCTTCTTTTTTAGAGCACAAAGTGATGCTCTGTACATATAAGGACACACCTCAATTCAACTGGCCACTGAGCAGAAAGTTCCACATCTGGGTCAGAGAGTTTAAGAGTCGTGACCCATCATCACCTGCTGACCCAGACCTGAGCTCCTTGAGATGCTCAGGGCGGATTCCATCCAGGCCCTAGGAAGACCCGTTATAAAAAGAGTTTATGGCTGCGACTACATTTTCAGTCATCACCATCAGAGGCGTGCAAGAACGGCCAGGAGCTGGTGGGAAATGTTTTTTATTTTATTTATGTAACAAGGGGACAAAGTAACATTTTGTTCCGAGGGAGTCAGTTTTAATTCTCAGCTAAGGGATTTTTTTTTCTATTTTAACCCAAAATGTGTTCTATGTGTCTATTATAAACAAAAAAGTCCGTCCGTCCTTCACGCTTTCCTTAGCAGTACCAAATATACGATAGGTACTTTGCTAGGGGCAAAACTTTTGGTCTGATTTAGATCCAATTTTTTTACGCCACAACGAAGCCACCGAAGGTATGATGTGATTTTTGCATAGAGTAGTTAAGGGGGTGGGCAGCGACACAGGCTACTAATTAGCATAGCCTGACCTCGTCCCGGGAGAGGTCGTCGTTTCTAGAGAAAACTCATTTGCATGCTCGCGTATGTCGCAACTCGCAACGGGGCAACGGGTTTCCGTGATATTTTGCACAGATAAGTAGATAGTTGAGGGGGTATGAATAAGTGGCATACATTATTAAATTGCATAGCCCCACATAGCTCCCGGGGGAGCTGGAGATCTAATTTTCAGGCATCCTTGAAGGTAGTCATAAAGACTATGTCCATGCAGGCGAAACTAGTGTTATCATAATTTATCAATTGACACTGCAGTACTGCAGTTCCACTGCATTTCCTACCTACGACACAGAAGGTACACGAGCATAATTTTACTGAGGCGATTTGTCCAAGTGGTTGGTAATTTATACAGAGTGTTATATTAAAAAAAACGACTTCAAAAAAAGATATTCACTCAAAACTATGAAATAACATGTTTATATATGAATACACGAAATTAAACAACATTAATGAAATCAAAGGTAGGTACGAATCAAATAGGGGCCTACAGTTTTTTTTTTGAAGTCGGTACCAGCACACAGCTACTTACTTACCTATCAAATGTTTAAGATTTGATTTGCTGGTACCGATCACAAAAAAACTGTAGGCCCCAGTGACTTATATATTACTTCATACTTTTGAGTGAATTTCTTTTTGAAGTCGGTTTTTAGTTTTTTTTTTACTTTTATTTGTATTTTTTTATTTTTAGTGATAATGATATCTATGTAACAACATTAAACACATTTACCTACTCACCAATAGGAATCATTCAATCATTTTCATTAACCGATATAGAGTGCTGTGGCTTCCCTCAACATCTCAGCAGCATGAAAATTAATGTTTCAAACCTTCTATCATCAGCTCACCTGAATAATCTGAAAGAATACAACTATCGATCTATACGAACCTACGTATCTACGTGCTAGATTTTGCCAGCGGCTTCGCTCGCGTGAACATAGTTTCTAATGAGTGCCTTCGAGAGTACGCAGTGCCTATACGGTATCCAGGTCCTAATCTGTCTACGTACCAAATTATACGTTCAGTAGGAAAGAGTAACAAACATCCATACATACAAACTATCGCGTTTATACTCGTAATATTAGAAGGATAATATTTAAATAATTGTCCTCCAACTCCTAACCGTTAAGGAGTTGTACCTTCCATCATCAGCTTATCAACATGAAATGATGACTACCAGACGCAAAATCTTGAATAGCTTTAGAAAATACATGAAACACGTATTACGTGCCTTTAACATTTGAGGGTTGTCCTCGATTTCCCTGGGGTTCCATCATCAGATCCTGATTTGGTGCACATGGGACTACCTCGGGAGTATACACTTTCAAATAAAAAAGAATTTTGAAAATCGGTCTACAATTGACAGAGTAATCGGTGAACATACATAAAAAAAACCGGAAAAGTGCGAGTCGGACTCGCCCACAAATTTCCCACAAAGTTCCATACAAATTTGTAGGTACATATTATAAATCATAACAGTGCAAACTGATAGGTACTACATACGCCAAAATTATTAGGTATTTACCTACCTATACATATAAAACTGATTTGATTACTGTGTTGTGACTTCATTTTAGATTTCGTAGTGACTTATATTCTTTTTGTCAGATTCAGCCAATCCTGACTGTTTTGTATCACGTGACAGAGGTGCGCACAATAGGTTGCGCGTAAAAAACGTAACGCGCAAAGAGAATATAACAAACTACGTTTTCGATCACTAGATTTTACTCCTCATATTTTTTCCTACCGGGCGCCTTATATGCAAATCGATTCTTAAGGAGTAAACTCCAAAAAAGGGAAAAGATTTTTTTTTCATTCTTCGTCATAAATCAAAATCTATACAAAAATATATATATATATATATATATATATATATATATATATATATATATATATATATATATATATATATATATATATATATATATATATATATATATATATATGTTAAAGCTTGTGCCAATGAAGTCATTTTATGCGATACCCCACATGAAACGGTTAACTCAATTCAAAATTTGGACCGCCGCCGTTGATTACGTACTTTGAATAAAAGCTATATTTTTATGATTTAATTACAAATTGATAGTTGAGACCGTATTACTTGCCAAATTTCATAGTTCTCGGTCAACGGGAAATATCCTATGAATTTTGATTCCCTTGAGTGTCGTTTTTTGCGGCATAAACGGCCGTATCTTTTTTTACGTCAACTAGGAAGTTTGATTTTTTCACAGCTTCAAGGAACTGTAGACCGAAACATATGGTTTTTATTTCAACTCGATACCTTCACGCGTTCCCGAAAAAAAGGGTCTTGACAGACAGACGGACGGAAACAAAGTTATGCTATAAGGGTTCCGTTTTTTTCTTTTTGAGGTACGGAACCCTAAAAACGAAAAAAAAACATACAGTGGAACATAGAACCTCCTCCTTTTTAAAGTCGGTTAAAAATAGAACAAATCTTTAGGAGGGCTATCTTCTCATGAAAGTGGAAAACTTTTTTGAAATCGCAACAATCTTCGACTTCTCATACAAATCGATCAGCTAAAATTCTAGTATTTTTTACAATTTCAGCATACTTGTAGAACAAAAGTTGTTCAGTTTTATGAGTAGAAGCCGCCCTCAAAATGTGTTTCATTTTACCGAACATTATACACATTGGACTCCTGTGATTATGATCACGTCTGCTAGGTCAAAGAGTTGTGGGTTAGATTTTCTCGCAGGGCAAACAATTTTGTAATCAAGTTAATTACTTGTCCTGTCCGGGTGTTGTTTGCGATTCAACACCAAACATTACTTGTTAAATTAAAGCATTACGGTGTAGAGGATGGGGCTCTCAGTCTTAAATTCGTATTTAGACAACAGAACACAAATAGTACAAGTAAATGGCACGAACTCATCTGGATCTAGAGTGAAAATGGGTGTGTCTCAGGGTTCCATTTTAGGGCCTTTTTTTCCTTGTTTACGTAAATGATTTGCCTTTTATGGTGCAACATCTATCAAATATTGTGTTGTTTGCGGATGATAAATCTCTTATTTTTAAAGTGAATAGGAAAGAAAAGCGGTGGACCGATGACCTGGTGAAGGTCGCGGGAAGCCGATGGATGCGGGCAGCGCAGGACCGGTCGTCGTGGAAATCCTTGGGGGAGGCCTTCGTCCAGCAGTGGACGATTTGTGGCTGATATGATGATGATGATGATGAGGAAAGAAAATGAAATTGACGAAGTAAACAACACTATCTCAAAGATACTGAACTGGTTCACTGTGAACAATTTATTATTAAATGCTAAGAAAACAAAATGTATAAAATTTTGTTTGCCAAATGTAAAAAAGGTCAATAATAGTGTAATATTAGACAGTAATAACTTGGAATTTGTTCCTTGGTATAACTTTGGATGTTTCACTTCAATGGGGACCACACATTGAAACATTAACGGGAAGGCTTAGTTCAGCTGCTTATGCCATTAAGAAAATAAGACAGTTAACAGATGTAAGTACTGCTAGACTTAGTGTATTTTAGTTACTTCCATATTATAATGTCTTATGGCATCTTACTGTGGGTGCGGCCGATATAGAAACTTTTTTCATCTTGCAGAAAAGAGCTATCCGCGCAATCTATCAGATGCAATCACGTGAGTCGTTAAAGAATAAGTGCAAAGAAATCAATTTTAACTGTTGCTAGTCAATTTATATATGAAAACATCATGTACGTTCGTAAGAATCTGCATTTATTTCTTAAAACCAGTGGCAGGCATAATTTGAATTTCAGAAATGTAAATATAATAGATAATTATAGCCTTTTTGAGACTGAGTAAGGTTAAAAAGTCATGTGTAGGGCAGTGTATAAGATTCTACAATAAAATTCCAGAAAATGTAACTAGTTTGTCAGAGAGTAAATTCAAGACTCATGTCAAAAAATGCTTGTGCGCTAGAGAGTATTATAAAATAATAGATTATGTAAATGACAAAGATATATAAAGTATGTTAATTCTATAACAAATACCATTACCTGAGACTGGAATCTGAATCATGACATTATTTATGATAATATTTGTTTGTAATAGTTTTTTGACTACTTAAAAGTGTATGTAAACACCTATTTAAAATAAATTATTTTGATTTGATTTGATTTGAGTATAATATTAGGCTCCGTCACTATCTATGCCCTTAATGGTAGTAATAAGGGAGCGCCACACTTATCTACTTTGCGCCCATTTTCCGCCATGGTTGTATACAAAGCGTAACAAAATTGGTGTAGGGCCCGTAACCTAGGGCTTCTACTCATTATACTGAACAACTTTCCCCAACGAACCCATAATCAATACTAATAAATCACAAAATTGATCAATTTGTATGAAGAAATCTTTTTTTGCGAATTGTCTATGGCTCTCTTAGAATAAGTTGTTCAGTATGATGAGTAGAAGCTCCAGTCAACGGGTCCTACACCAGTTTTGTTACACCCTGTCATATTACAGTTCATATTTTTGGCAAGTGGCAGTGGACAAGGCACGTAGAGCTCGTAGAACGGACGTTGGGGCAATAAGTTCTCGAGTGGCGACCGCGCACCGGCAGACGTAGCGTAGGAGGGCTCCCACTCGATAGACCGACGACCTGGTAAAGGTCGCGGCTAGTGCAGGGCAGGTCGACTGATATCATGAGGACGCTTTATGTCAAAAAAATGTAGTAGCGCGTAATACTTAGGTTTACATAATTACAAGAAAGGCAACCCATTGATTGGACCAGTTGTCTCTGTTTTTGTTTACGTGTAAGAAGTCAAGAAAATAACCACACTTTTCCACTTTCTTCAATGTTTTTTCGTTTCAGTTCAAAACTACAAATAATTTTAAAAAATCCAACTGGCATATTGAAGTGTCTATTGAGACTAATCGACTTATAAAATTTAGAGGTTTTAAATCGGTCTGGTTTGTCTGTAGAACGCAAAAAAATTCTTTGATATATATATATATTTTTTTATTATTATTAGTCGTGTTTCTGCGACTGAAAAAATGAATAAATTGAAATGAAGAACCAGGTTCTTCTTGTTTTCGAGTCGACGGCAAACTCAGATAGTCCCATCCCAAAACCGAGCCACGCAAATTGCCTTGTCAGTGGCCTGCATCAAGTCCTAGAACCAGGTTACAAAATAACCCTTTCTTATATTTTGTAATTGCTGAGAAAAAACGAAGTCCCTGCGACCAAAGTTTCCAATGCGTCTCCTTAAAACATATTTTTTCTGTCCGTCACACACAGCCATTTTCTCTGATACGGGCAGTTTATGGGATACCTAGTTATATTTGAAGGGTTATAGAGTCGTTATGGTTATCCAGGCGAACTGGAAACATAAGTTACTTTTTATTATTCTTTTTTTTATTCAGAATTGGTAAGCCCTTAAGTGACAATGATGCCGAAGATGGAAGCGGGCTTACCAAGATTCCCCAACGCAATGGAGAACTGGCTATCTTATCTTCAAGCCGGAACACACTTATGTTTGGCGGCAAGACTTAGATAAGATGGTGGTAGCCCCCCAGGCGGGCTAGGACAATGCCCTACCACCAACCAAACCGAGTATTACAAGTTGACCCCACCGGGAATCGAACCCGCGACCTTCTGGTGTGAAGCTGATGGAATAACCATTACGCCACGGAGGCGGTTAAACACAAATTAGTTTTGATAATACGCAAATAGGCGCAACACACTTCTGTCGAGGAGTCGCTCCATCTCCATTAACCCTAGAGATTGATTGTTTTATCATACGCGCGAAACTGCGCTGCGCGTGCGTGTTGCGCGGTGCAGGACAAAGTGCAACAAGCCGTTCAGTTTATGCCCTATATTTACTAACCCCAGTTTATACTGCTATCCGGTTTAGTTTTACTAAACAACTATAACACTGCGTTCATTTTTCTGCAGCTAAAAAGACTGTTTGTTTTGTAGCGAAAATTTCCTCTATAGGCAGGCCTTCCAAATTCTACGTTTTGATGTGGCGAATTCTTTGATGATATTTTAGCCGTTTTATTTAATTTTCGCTACAGTTTCTATAAAATAAAAACAAACGTAGGATGTAAGTACACACCTTCATCACAATATTGCGATATTAATATTGTAATTATGTGCCTTCATACTCGTAAACTTACATTACCCCAGTTAATCTAAGAAAGCATAAAATTGCGTTAAATGCTTGAGTGATAATTGGAATATATTAGATGTATAGCTGACAAATTAAAATTGACGAGAATGCCACATAAATAAATAATTATTTAATAATGATATAAATAAAGCAATAAAATTCGTACCAACATGAAAGGGCCAAGTGCGGGTAACACGCGCAAAGTAGGGCTCTGTAGTCTTTTCAATAAATAAATGCATATTAAAAAAACTGGCCAAGTGCGAGTCATACTCGATGGGGCTAGTTTCTTCAAGTTTAAAAAAAAAACCCTTTTTTTGTATTGAAACGAGATTGTATTATTTTTTAAATTTTTCTAATTTATAGTATTAGCTGTTATAGCGGCAACAGAAATACATCGTCAGTGAAAATTTCAACTGTCTAGCTATCACGGTTCATGAAATACAGCCTGGTGACAGTCAGACCGACGGACGGGCGGACATTGAAGTCTTAGTAATAGGATACCGTTTTTACCCTTTGGGTTCGGAACCCTAACAACGTTATTTTTGCAATGGGTATAAAACATTTTATACAGAAAATCTAAGACTCTTTACAAACCCAACTACACATCTTAAGTTGGTCGAATATAACTCCTTAACTAAGAAAGCCTTCTTGGCGGTGACAATTTTCCTTTTCAATTGATTATTTCATTCATATCAGCTCATATACGTCCCCCCGAGGGGCTCGAGCCTACCCCGAATTAGAGCGATCGGGCCTTAGTAGACCACGCGGGCCCAGTGCGGGTTGGTCGATTTCACACACAACCTACGAGTTTCTTCGCAGGCGTGTGCAGGTTTCCTCACGATGTTTTCCTTCACCGTAAGAGCGTCGGATAAACGTACATATTGATTATACTGTCCTTACAAATATTATAAATGTGAAAATTTGTTTGTTTATTTGTTACCTTTTCGCGCTTCAACGCCTTGTCCAATCTTAATGAAATTTGGCAAGCAGGTATCCTGTGTCACGAGGAAGGACGTAGGCTACTTTTTATCCCGTGAAAATAGCATAGCCCGATGCAGTTCCTGAGGAAACTGAAAATATACTCTTTTTTGGTTAATTTCTTTAACATCGCAACGGAACAATGGATTGTGTGATTTTTTGCACAGAGATTGTAAAGGGGGTGAGAAATGACATAATTTACTAATAAGCATATCCCGAGGGATATGCGCACCCTCTAAGACAGTCATAAAAACGATGTCCACGCAGGCGAAGCCGCGGGTAAAAGCTAGTTTCCAATACTTTTCAGATTTCCTAAAATAGTGGTTAAGCTGGTAGGGGTGGGGGTGGGGACATGCAACTCTAACAAAAATCACAACTACAAAACTTTGTATTTAGTAAACGAATCATCATCTTCATCAAGGATCCAGGATCTTAACATCCTCAGTAGTATAAGACCTTTTTAATAATAGGAACCCCACACGATACGGTACGACAACAAAAACAGATTTGTATAATTATGCTTTTCAGCTCTGTTGCTGTAATAAAATATTCTTTAAAAACGGCTCTGACATACGGACTGACAGACAGACACACGGATATGGCGAAACTAAAAGGGTTCCTAGTTTGACGACGTTACCCTAAAAATATCATGTCATCATCATATCAGCCGAAGAACGTCCACTGCTGGACATAGGACCTAGGATTTGGACGACGACCGGTTCTGCGCTGCCCACATCCAGCGGCTTCCTGCGACCTTCACCAGGTCATCGGTCCACTGAGTGGAAGGCCTACCTACGCTACGTTTTTCGGTGCGCGGTCTTTACTCGGGAACTTTACTGCCCCAACGGCCATCTGTTCTACAAGCTATGTGCCCCACCATCTGTCACTTAAGTCGAAATACTGTTAAAAATAGATTACTGTGGTTTTCTACATTAAATAAGGCGTCTTTTAAGAAGTTTTAATTTTATAAGAGATAATCCCCGATCAAGATCGTTAATGGATATATTAGGTAGGTAGACATTAAATAAATTAAATTTTTCGGAGTTTCAATATTGTAAGCATAATTTTAGTAAAAAGCTACTCAACAGGGTCGAAAGGCCAGCTACAAAACTGTCATGAGTGCATAACTAAATAACAATTGTATTATTTCCAAACCATTTTACTAAAGTCTCTTTAATGCAGTCTTATTTTATTCTTAACTGGACTACGTGTACATCTAAACTATAAGTAAGAGCGGTCGGAAGACGCTGTTTATCGCTCTGTATCTTAGCGCAGGCAATAAGCATGTGCTGACAATGATTTGTCACACGCAAAGGCCTAGATGTATCCTAGACATGCCATGTTGTGATCCTGGAATGTTCCCGCGGGTGGGGTGAGACAACCAGCGAGATTACCGCGATACGAGGCATTCTACTTAGCTAAGTCCTCGAGGATCGGCAAAGCACTGATGACTCACCTGGCAAGTACAAAGACTATGAAGGTCTTAGTACTGTGCTCCTGGGGTCACAGTTGTTGGTAGGCGGCGGTATATGGCCACATTTAATCAGGAAAGGGCCGTCAGCCTATTGCCACACTTATAAAAAAACTAGACGGTGTCTGCGCACGAGTGGTAATCGTTATAATATACATATATAGGGTGTAAAAAATTGGTGTAGGACCCGTTAACTGGGGGTTCTACTTGTTATACTGAACAACTTTACCCAAGAAACCAAAAGCCAATAGCCAATTATAAAAAAAATGACCCTCCGCGCACGAGTGGTAATCGTTATAATATACATATATAGGGTGTAAAAAATTGGTGTAGGACCCGTTAACTGGGGGTTCTACTTGTTATACTGAACAACTTTACCCAAGAAACCAAAAGCCAATAGCCAATTATAAAAAAAATGACCCTCCATACAAAAATGAACAAAGTTGATCGATCAGCTGATAAAATTGTATGATGTTATTTTTTTGGGGTTTCAGCAAAGTCATAGAACAAACGTTCTTCTGTATGTTTTTTTTTCTATTAATGAGGTACCAATAATAAATTGGTACCTCATAAAACTACAATCTAAACGAAATGCTAATAATAAGTAATTTAAAATTAAGCCGGTAATATTACAGATTGTCGTTATTTTTGACGTCAATTACTCCTAAACGACAGAAAACCTTGGGTTTAAAAAAATACCCTTATTGTTGATGATGTTCCTTAAAGTCATTAGAAACACGATTGAGCAGTTTTGGCTCGATAGAAAAAAATCCCAAAGATAGGTCTACACCGCTACTTTAAACTCTAGTTATGACTAATATTTTGAAGCATACATTTTAAAAAATATACAAAAATATTTGTTATGATAATACAAAGTGAGTAATTTTTTTATACTTTCATTGTAGTTTTTGATTAAAACGCAAAACCATTAAAAAAGTTAAAGTGTGGTTATTTTCTTTACTCTTTACACGTAAAGAAAAAGAAAGAGACAACTGTTCCAATCAATATCTCGTCTTAACCTAAACTGCTAATGTTAAAGTAATATGTAGTAAGAATGTGTCCTGTGGCACTGTTATTGTTGTCTCTAGTTACTTAAGGGGAAGACACTCGGTTCTTGTGTTCTATATTGTAGCACTCACTGTACTGACTACGCACCACTGACACTTAACTAACTCAAAAGGTTTAAAAGGTTCTGTATGATGAGTAGAAGCCCCATTTAAAGGGACCTACACCAATTTTGTTACACCCTGCATAACCGAAAACGCTGAAAACGTTAAAAACCGACTTAATTCGCAAAAATCAAGTACAAATTTTTTTTGGATTATGTTAATTTCCTAAAAAAAAGTACCGAATTATTTTTGATAAAATTTATATGGGACCAACATTTTTTTTTCTTTTCTGTGGGACCGACCTACCAGCATACCCTATAGAATTAAAGAAGAGTCACGAAAATCGGTTCACAATCTGCTAAGATATCGCGTAACAAAATAGAAAAAAACATACAGTCGAATTGAGAACCTCCTCCTTTTTAAAGACGGTTGAAAATACAAATTGTGGTTGGTGATACCAATCGAATAATTGCCGACATATCTCAATTTCGACACTTACGTCCGGCAATTCCCGGTCAAGATAGATATAGTTAGTAGTTCATCAATATTCGACAGTTGTTTCCCTTCATTAGGGTTCTGTAGGTATGCCATAGTCGCTTTACATACACATTACATACATACATTACATAGACATTACAGCTATGAAGCTGAAATTTGGTATAATTATACAAGTCTGTGAAGCCTATAAGATAAGTCTGTGGTAATATAGCTCGTAGAACAGATGGCCGTTGGGGCAGTAAAGTTCTCGAGTGGCGACCGCGCACCGGAAAACGTAGCGTAGGCAGACCTCCCACGCGGTGGACCGACGACCTGGTGAAGATCGCGGGAAGCCGATGGATGCGGGCAGCGCAGGACCGGTCGTCTCCACGACGAGTGGTCCTGCGCTGCCCCCATTCTTGGAGGAGGCCTTTGTCCAGCAGTGGACGTTTTTCGGCTCACATGATGATGGTGATGCTTATAAAAATGTGGAATAAAATCCGTATAAAAAATATTTAAAGGTACACATAAAGTGGCGATTTTTTTTTCCACGAATTCCATCGTGTGCTGTATCGGCGAATAGCTCTTTTAAAACCATTGAGGGTTTGCGAATAATATTTTTCGTAAAACGAAATATTTAAGTGGTGATTTAATGTCCGCACCCTTCACTAGCTAAATCTGCAAAGTAAAGGAAATTACAACTGCAAAAAAAAACATTGTTTTAACCGACTTAAATAAAAGCAAGAGAATCTAATTCGGTTGTATTTTTTAACTTTTGTTATTTCAAAACTCCGTAATTTATCAACCGATTTAAAAATTTCTGTTATTTCAAATGATATACTTTCAGATTGGTCCCAATCCCATAAAAAAATCATTAAAATTGGTTAGGTACTTTATTAAGAAATTAACAACAACAAAACAATTGTACTTAACTGTTGTTGTGATTGAAGTCGTTTTTTTAACGTGTTTAGCGTTTCCAATTATAAAAATATACCTTATTTACATTCATTTTTTGAAAAGACTACGGAACCATACTTTGAGCGTGGTCCGACACGCACCTGGCCACTTTTTAGGGTTCCGAAGACAACAAGGAACCTTTATAGTTTCGCCATGTCTGTCCGCCTGTCCGCGGCTTCGCTCAGAGACTATTATATACGAGTAGTACTAGAAAACTGTAATTTAGCCTGAGTATACATACTAATCACGCCGACAAAGTGGTACAATAAAATCTTGAAAATTAAATTTAGGATTCCATCCCTACATGTGGTATGTTTATCCTTAGGGGAAGCCTTTGTCCAGCAGTGGACGATTTTCGGCTGATATGATGATGATGATTATGATGTGGTAAGGAGGGGGTGATTTTTTTTCCGTTGATGTACCCCTATCTGGGAAAAACTAATTTCCACGCTCGCTTAAGTTGGCGTCGTCGCAACGGAGCAACGGGTAAAGTGATTATTTGTATAGATTTGTTTGAGTGGTTGGAAGTGACATGGACTGCTAATCAGAATAGCCCGATATAGTTCCTGAGGGACCTGAAGAAAACTCATGTACTCAAAACCCTCGCGAGCCGTCTTTGCAGTCATAAAATAAAATCCAGCCAAGTGCGAGTCGGACTCGGGCAAAGTAGGGTTCCGTAGTCTTTTCAAAATAAATATATATTTGCACTTGGTAATAACACATTTTGTATGTAAAATCTATTAACTTTTTACAAATCCAACTGCACATCTTAAGTTGGTCGATTAATTACTCATAAACTAAGAAAGCGCCTCTTAACCGTCTCCGTGGTGTAATGGTTAGTCCATTCGCTTCACGCCAGGAGATCGCAGGTTCGATTCCCGGCTGGGTCAATTTTGTAAGACTCTGTTTGGTTAGTGGTAGGGCATTTTCATAGCCCGCCTTCTTCTTCTTACATTTTCATAACCACCATTTTGTCAAGCGGCACTGTATCGCACTCGGCTATGGAACCGTAAGTTTTACGGTATAATAGTGACACCGTCTTATCTGCCCTAAGGAGTAGGAATGGCGAAATAACGCGACCGTTTAAAGAGCCGTAAAGTTTGTATTGCATTTAAAGTTTGTATTTGTTATTTTATGCTCGTGTGTTGACTTACTGAGGTTAAGTTACCGGCTTGATTGGCGTTGTTTTGAATGTGTGGTATATATAACAGAATAACACTATAATGACTGAATTTACGTCGTTAAAGGATTTAGATTCATAAATCTTCGCTCGTTCATTTACAGTTTTTTAAGATAAAACTAATAATACTAAAAAAACTGTAAATGAGCGAGCGATAGCACGTTCGGTCAGGTTTGATTGATTATAAAGCGAGGCTTCCCCCCATGGGTAGCAGAAAAAGGCGAGTTAAAAAGGTGAGGAGTCAGGAAAGTGTCAAGTTTGAAAACGAGACCAGTTAAAAAAGTGACGAGTTAGGAAAGTGACAATTTAGAAAAAAGACATGTATAAGAAAATGACGAAGTCGAACTGAGCGCGGCTAGTAAGCCGCAAGCTTACGGCACTGTAACTGACTGCACTATGTTACCACTTACGGCTATTTAAAATTATGTACTAGTGTGCCGTAAGCTTGCGGCATCGGAACCGATCGTACTACGTTACCGCTTGCGGCACTCTATAACTTTCCTATAATCAATTGAAAAGGACAGCCATCTTTTATTTTTAACCGCCTGGCGTACGGTGGCGTAATGGTTAGTCCATTCGTTTCACACTTGGAGGTCGTCGGTTCGATTCCCGGCGGGGTCAAACTTTGTAAGACTCTGTTTGGTTAGTGTTAGGACATTTTCTAAGCCCGCCTGGCTAGCTACCACCTTCTTGTCTAAGTCTTGCCGCCAAAAATCAGTGTTAACAGCATTGATGTGTTCCGGTGTGGCGACATCTGCAGTACCCGCCACTAACAACTACGTTGCCACAGCTCAAGACTGAACCATCGATCAAACTATATGGAGAGTTGCATCTTCACCTCGATAGATGGCATCTACAACGCACTATCAACATTTCCTTGCTCATAAGCATATATACAAGCACCATCAGCCATACACGGTTGGTCCACGGCCGGACCCCAGGCACAACACCTCGCCTGGCGGAGATATCTTCCGTTGTTCTCGTCATGTAGAAACACATTCGTCCCCCACTCCGTTCCTACATTGGTGACCCGACACTGAACATTGACGCACCTTCGGCAACAACTCCTCAACAGCCCTCCAGCCGGTAAAGCAAGCCAACAGCAGCATAGCAGTCCAATGCGAAGTTTACCAGGACCATCGCAGCCGTCATATCGAGCTTCCTGGCCCTGCACTTCACTCCGAAGCCTCATCAGGTTCGCAGCCGTCGACGCAGCATCAAAACTCCGCGAACCTGCAGCTTCACTCTTCAGGCAGCAAGTTGTCGGCAGCTCACGCTGTAGAGCACGCGCTCCACGTAACCTGCTTCCCTTGCACCGTACGCCTGAACCACCTCCTCGTCCCGACTCACCGTGGACTCGAGTAGAGCAACATTGGCCTGGCGTCTCGACTCACCGCAGACGCCGCATTGCGACGCGTATCGTCGCTCCGCCGCACCGCAACATTGGACTGCCAACTCAATATGGATATCGACCTCCGGTCTCGGAGGGGGAGTAATGTGGCGACATCTGCAGTACCCGCCACTAACAACTACGTTGCCACAGCTCAAGACTGAACCATCGATCAAACTATATGGAGAGTTGCATCTTCACCTCGATAGATGGCATCTACAACGCACTATCAACATTTCCTTGCTCATAAGCATATATACAAGCACCAGCCATACACGGTTGGTCCACGGCCGGACCCCAGGCACAACACTCTCGTTCTCGTCATGTAGGAACACATTCGTCCCCCACTCCGTTCCTACACCGGCATAAAGATAAGATAGCCAGTTCCCCATTGCGTTGCAATCCCATGTTGGTAATCCCACTTCCATCTTCGGCATCATCGTCACTTACCATTAGGTGGGATGATGTCACGGGCTTACCAATTGTGGATAAAAAAACTATCACGGCTAAGTAGGCTTTCTTAGTTTAGGAGTACTAGTCGACCACCTTAGGGTGTACAGATAATCATATTTATTTATTTATTTTAGGAAGACTAACAGCAAAATATTAAATCCCTACTAATCCCTACTAATCCCTACTAATATTATAAATGCGAAAGTAACTCTGTCTGTCTGTTACGCTTTCCCGCAAAAACTACTGAACGGATTTGTCTGAAATTTGGTGGGCAGACAGATTAGGACCTGGATTAAGACATAGGCTACTTTTTACCACGCTCGCGAGCCGCTTGCGGCTCGCGCACTGCGCACCCTCGAAAAGTCATAGAAACGTGGTCCACGCGGGTGAAGCCGCGAGAAACAGCTAGTGGTATATAAAACTTATAAATAAATACATTATATAATATAAGTCTCCGCCGATAGGTACATAGGTAGGAGCGAACACATATGAATATTAAAAAGTATATAAAAAGAAAATAAAAGGTATGTAAAAACTACAATAAAGGCGGTTTCATTAACTATTAAAGAATTCAGAAGCCAGCAACCTTCGGACCGTTGTGACGCTGGAGCAAAAGAGGTCAAAGTCAAAGGACTTCCAATGCAGGCCTTCCCCAAGGATTTCCACGACGACCAGTTCTGCGCTGCCCGCATCCAGCGGCTTACCGTGACCTTCACCAGCTCATCGGTCCACCGAGTGGGAGGCTTGCCTACCCTACGTTTTCCAGTGCGCGGTCGCCATTCGAGAACTTTACTATCCCAACGGCCATGTGCCCCGCCCACTGCCACTTAATTTTAGTAATTCTGAGAGCTGTGTCGGTTACTTTGGTTCTCCTATGGATCTCCTCTTTTCTAATGCGATCACGCAGAGAAACTCCGAGCATAACACGCTCCATTACCCTTTTCTTATAAGGCCCATAGTGCGTAGTAATATTTAGTATTCTTTGCCCATAGTAAGCGACCATGACTCAGTTCCGTATGTCATCACTGGCAACACACACTGGTCGAAGATTCTTAAGACACTGCGGTATGTGGACGTGAAGATATTGTGAAGCTTTCCAAACGCTGCCCAGCCGAGTTAGATTCGATGATTGATCTTGAAGTTGGACCTAACTAACTGGACAGTTTAACCCGGGTACACATATTCGGCAACAACTTCGAGCGTGGAGCCTACAACCTTCAGAGGAGTAGGTGTGCGTCACGGACGTTTGACATAATTTTTGTCTTGTCTGTGCCATGTCTTGTCCATTGTTGAGAGGCTCTACTAAGGCCATTGAGCATTGTGCCTAAGTCGTCCATAGTCTCAGCCATGACCACGATATCGTCAGCGAATGGAAGGTGGATGTGCTCGCCGTTGATATTGATGCCGATTCCCCCCTAGTCCAAAAGCTTAAAAACATCTTCCAGGGCGGCGGTGAACAGTTTCGAAGACATGACGTCTCCCTGTCTCACCCCTCGCTGTAGCCGAATAAGTTCCGACTTTTGATCCTGGAAGCGAACCGAAATAATGGCGTTTTCATACAAACACTTCAGTACTTCGATTTATCGATAGTCAATTTGGCACCTCTGGAGAGACAGTAAAGATAATCACGAACGCTAAGCATAGTGGCTGACTATATTCTTCGGTCTTTTCTACATCTGCCACACGTCAGCTTGTACCAGATTAGAAATGGCTCTCAAACAGCTCAACAACAATAAGGCACCGGGTGATGATGGAATTGCGGCTGAACTTTTGAAAGCACAGAGTTGTGGTCGAATGGCACAGAAGTGTGGTCGTGCTTTTCTTCAAAAAGGGTGACAATACCCTGTTGAAGAACTACAGACACATCCCAATTCTGAGCCATGTCTACAAGCTGTTTTCGAGTCATTACGAATCGTCTCGCACGCAGTTTTGATGAGTTCCAGCGTCCCGAATAACCCAGTTTCCGAAAATGCTTTAGTACCATAGACCATATACATACGCTGCGGCAGATTATACAGTAGGTGTGCAGATGTATTTGTAAAAATTTCATATATTTACCATAAAAAATATTCTATTACCAACTGTAAGTATAATTCTGTTTTTTATAGTATACATTTATTTTTTAAAAAGACTACGGATCCCTACTTTGCGCGAGTCCGACTCCCACTTAGCCGGTTTTTATAATGTTTGTTAAACAGGAGCCTTAAAATAAAACAGAAATTCGAATTCAAAACATTTATTGCAAACGTACGAACTTACGTTTGTAGATTTACTTACATACAGTAACAAATTATTCAAATTAATCTTATGTTTTAAACTGGCCTTACAACTAATCTTACTTAGGTCAAAGTATATATATTAGTACTAACATACAGTATGGACACTCCCTGCCGCTCTTGAGATTCCGACCTCATCCCCTCGTCACCCAGATTGATAAAGATTGGTTATAGTTTGGTTCTCGAACTTATGGGGGTTTCAGCGTGATTTTGTTTGCTCCGTCATTTGTTTTTAGAAATGTCATTTTACAACCGTTGTATAAAGTGTCCGGGGTGTGCTTAGGTTACTCAACTAGGAGTATTTCCGGTCAGAAGGAACTCGACGATAACATCGCACGCCGTCATACGTGCGCTTTCAATAAATTCATATCATTCCCCATATACGAGTAAGCCTTAAAGTTCCCTATCTTCTTCCCATTCTTGTACATGTACAGCTTGAAGCAGGTGTCGCAGAAGAACGCCGGGTCGAAGGGCACCCTCACGGAGCCCGTGACGAGCCACTTGGCGGCGAACTCGGCGCACGTGGTGCAGTACACGGTCTGGTTCTGCGACACGGCCGTGTGGCTCGGGTAGGCGGTCAGCCGCAGCGGGTCCGCGGGCCCCAGCAGGCGTATCTCGGAGAATATCAACACGTGCTCGCAGTTGCCTTGGTGGACGTACACCTACAAACAATACGTATTACATTTCAAATTATTATTAAATTTATTTTTATTCAATTTGTTCATTTTTATATATTTATAAAGCTCCCATAAAAAATGGTATAGTGTGTAAAAGATAATGAATAATTATAATGAAAAAAGTTAGTAAATGAAATTAAACTTATCTTAGTAGATGAATGCAGTTTTAGGTATCACCATAAAATAACCAAAAAATTAGCGGCGGTCGATGTTTATTTTTATTCACAATTGGTAAGCCCTTGGCATCATCTCATCTGATAGTAAGTGACGATGATGCGAAGATGGAAGCGGGCTTACCAAGATTCCCCAACGCAATGGGGATCTGGCTATCTTATCTTCAAGTCGAAACACATCAATGCTGTTAACACTAATGTTTGGCGGCAAGACTTAGATAAGATGGTGGTAGCTAGCCAGGCTGACTATGAAAATCCCCTACAACTAACCAAACCGAGTCTTACAAAGTTGACCCCGCCGGGAATCGAACCCGCGACCTCCTGGTGTGAATCGAACAGACTAACCATAACGCCACGGAGGTGGCTTTTCTACTTTAATACCTTGTCTTATACGTCCTTTTTTCAACTCTATTGTTTCGTGATAGGTCAAAAATTTAAGAGGTTTGGTATTGTCTGGCTGCCCATGTTACACGGAGTGTTGTTTTGAAAGTCGCAGGTCATATAACAGATGACATAAACCAGAAGGTACATCTACACTAAGGACTATATAATTATAGGTACCACATTCGCATCAGGGTATCTTAACTTCACCACCATCCTCACTTCGGTGACCCCCGTGGCTTTCACAGGGTAGCGGCATATGCCCCCAACTTGTAGTTCTCGAACTTAATATGTCCATATAGACACATAGTCATATTTATATAAGTACATGAAGTAGCTGGATATATTTTTCCAATACAGTTACTCGAAAAGTGGTACTTTATATTATGCTAGTTCACTGTGCGCAAAAATATTTTTTATCGCACACGTGCTTTTTACTTTCGCATTTTTTTTATTTGTAGCTCTGAGAAACGAGTCATTCCTAACAAATAAAATAATATAATAAACAAAGATACAGAATCTTCTTTAAGACTTTTGAAAGGAGAATTTTAAGATACAGGTTGTTCCTCCGTGAATGCTAGCTGTTAAGATTCTCTTTGGATTATATTTTTGTCAAGAAAGGAGCATAAATATGAATGAAGCGCATAGGTTACACCAAGGAATGGGTCATCTTTTCCAATGAGGTTTTAATGCTAACATTAATGTTATCCCAAGCCTTATTGTAATAATATATTTATGTTAATATTTTAAAAACTTAGCATGCATACGTGAGCCTATCTAAATTAAATATGGCGCAATTTTCGTAAAACTGCATTGAGTTGTTTTAGTTGTGAATACGAATAGAATTATGAATAGTTAATATACGTGTAATAAAAAATATACTTATGTGTATGTATAGGAAAAAAACAAAGTGAGATTACCCCGGACATTTGAAATGAGCCCCAAGTCGCGTAAAAAGAACTTTGGTTACAGAAACCTTGATAGGAACCCATGAATTTTGTTTATCTGTCACGGTCTTTTTTTATTTTACCTGTTTTCTCACAACTGTATTGAAAAATGTCGTATGATACATGAGATTAACCTTTTGACCACCCTATCATAAATAACTATTCTCTATTTCACTCTCTAAGGCGTCGGTGGCGTAACGGCTAGGGCCGCTACCTCCTGTCCGCAGGTCGTGGTTCGAATCCTGCCACGTACCAATGTGTTTTCAAATTTGCATTCCATATGTACGTTTATCCAACGCTCTTACGGTGAAGGAAAACATCGTGAGGAAACCTGCACACTACTGCGAAGAAACTCGAAGGTTGTGTGTAAGTTACCACCTCGCACTAGGCCCGCGTGGTCGACTAAGGCCCGATCGCCCTAATTCAGGGTAGGCTCGAGCCCTTCGGTGGGGACGTATATGAGCTGAAATGATGATTACATTCTCCAACTACAATAACCAAGCGGTACTCATATCAGAGTGTCGAAGGCCATGTACCTCACGGGGTAGCGAGCGGCCCACGTCACGTAGGTGATGTTTTTCGTAAATACATTTAAGACTATCCTAGTGTCTCATGTCAGTAAGTAAACGGTACTCACATCAGGGTGCCCCAGCTTCACCAGCACGCTCTCCACAGTGGCGGACATGTCCTTGACTGGGTAGTGGCCCATACCGCGCGTGGCGGCCCAGGCGCGCATGCCGGCGCCGCGGTCCACGCAGCCCGGGCGCGTGTCCAAGTAGAACACGTTGTTGATGAACAGGAACCCGGAGGGGAACAGTTCCTGGGACAACAAACTAAAATTTAAACCATTTATTATTATTATTTAAACAGTCCAGTTAGGTAGATCAAACTTCCAAAAAGAGATCAATCAACGAATCCGACTCGGCTGGACAGCTTTCGGGGAGCTTCTCAATATCTTCACGTCCTAAATACCGCAGTGTCTCAAGACTAAGGTCTTTGACCAGTGTGTGTTGCCAGTGATGAAATACGGAACTAAGACATGGTCACTTACTATGGGTCTCAAAAGAAGGCTCAAGGTCACCCAAAGAGCGATGAAGCGAGCTATGCTTGGAGATTCCCTACGCGAAAGGTGGCGCCATGTGTTTTAAAATCTTTTGTGATTTTTATTTTATTAAATAATATTCCTACTCTCTCTCTTATCGTGAGGCACAATTAACCGTGTTATCCAACGGATAGACGGTGGTTGCCTGGTGTTGTACTTAGCATCAATAATATTTATTAAATGTTTTTGTACTAAATTGACTACTTTTCTCGCACTCAAGTGTAAAGTATAGTTTGCACCTCGAGACTAAACGCCAACTTAATATACCCTCGGTCTCATTGCCTCCCCTCTGGTATATTATGGTTTCGTTTAGTCCCTCGATATAATATATACTACTTCATGAACATCTACAAAAATATAAATTGAAAATAAAAATGGCTGCCATTTAGATGGGAAAACGATGCGATCCCCTAATGGGTGTATTAGTTGGCCTTAAAATATTGGTAACCCTATCCGATACACACTGTATAGCAGACACAGTTGCACTATACATTTAGAGGCCTATATGTACAGCTTTAGACAACCTACAATGAAGGTACTATTATTTTTATTGTTGGGTGGCACGTCTGTGATGTACAGTTGGAGCGTTGGAATCGCTAGGTGGACTCATCATATTCAGCCGAAAGACAGCCATTGTTGTACAAAATCCTCCCCAAGGATTTCAACGACATTTACCAGATAGTTGGTCCACCGAGTGGGAGGCCTGCCTACGCTACGTCTTCGCTTACTACGGTGCGCGGTTGCCACTTGAGAACTTCATTGCCCCCAATGGCCATCTGCTTAACGAGCTATGTGGTCCGCCCAATACCACTTCAGTTTAATGATTCTTTTACTTTGGTTCTCCTACTCCTAAATGGACTCATTATACCCTATTCCCATGCCTGCGCGAGCGTTACCGTGACACCAGTGTGGCACCTCCCGCCCCTAAAGCCTTCAGCTCCTTCCACCCCCTTGATCCTATCGGTCTCCCACCTGAACCTGGTCTCCAGTGCGCACTCAAGACATTGTACCTTGGGTGAGGTGGTAGGCGGGTCGTCAGGGTTGCTGGAGACGTCGATCCTCAGATCCAGCTCATTGGGGCACACCAGCCGCTCGCGCAGCTGCCACAGCCGCTGTTTTCCGCACAATACCACGTCGCGGCTGAACACGCAGTGGCGACGGTTCTGGAATAAAGTGATATAGGGATATAAAACTATGAATACAAAGATTAGTACCGAATTCTTATTTTTAATGCAATAAATTAATATCACTGTTACATACTTTCGATTTATTTAACCTACACATCTTGTCTATTAGTCTGACAGCAGGCCATATAAGTCAAATTAATTTAAAGCTTTATTTTAGATGCGGCTTAATGCTACAAATTTAATTATTTTGCAATTATTGTAACTTAGTTCTGATCATTACAGTCCCTGAACGCGAATTCACCATTAACCGCGGTCACTACTGCACCGTATCATAATTGGGTACTTGACAGCATAAAAAATAAATTCTAAAATTAATTTCACGAAATATATATCTGCAATTTCCAAAAAACTTACTTATTTGGTTTTCCATAAACATTTTCATTTCAAAAATAACCAGCGAATAAAAAGAAAAGAAATATTCAAATCAGTTTCACAGACTAGTCTTTTTTCATTTAAACTATTAAAAAAAAGTTTTTTTTATAGATACCAAATTTAATGATATTAAAAATTTCTTCCAGCTCAACATTTATTTATTGAATTACTCATTTTAACACTCTCTCTCTCTCTCTCTCTCTCTTTCCTTTACACTAATTCTGTAATTATTCCTTGTGTACAATAAAGTGTTTGTGTATATATATATATATATATATAATCTAATAAAAAGGTTATTTGTAATGTATTTAAACCCCATTTATAAAGAAATATCTTTTTTTTTATTGGCAACATGATCTAATTTAAAAATTAAAAAATGCATTATCACCTTTAATATGTTTTTTGTTCATGATCATACTATAATTATTTTAAACATCATCTTCATCATCATATCAGCCGAAAACCGTCCGCTGCTGGACAAAGGCCTCCACCAAGGATTTCCACGACGACCGGTCCTGCGCTGCTCGCATCCATCGGCTTCCCGCGATCTAATTCGATTTTAACTATAATTATTAGTATTTTAGTAGGATATTATTATTTTCTGTAAGTTTTTTACTCGTTATCACTGGAAGATCATATAATAGTAATCATTGGTTAGACAGACATTAGTTAGATGAACTTAATAGTCCTATAAAATTCTCTAATATTCTATTTTCCCCGTAATACTTACCGGGGTATTCCCATCCGCCCCGGGAGATGTGACTGTGTCATCCGCCCCGTTAAACGCCGAGACCAAAGTATATATTATTAATTAGTACTAACATACAGTATGGACACTCCCTGCCGCTCCCTAGATTCCGACCTCACCGCCTCGTCACCGGGATTGATACAGATTGGTTATAGTTTTTCTCGAACGTAAAGGATTTCGCCGTGATTTTGTTCGCTCCGTCATTTGTTTTTAGAAATGTCATTTCACGACCGTCGTCGTATGCAGTGTACCGGGTGTGCCGAGGCCAAAGCTACCGGGGTGGATGAAACAACTTCTTGACGGAGCAGGCTCACCGGGGCGGGTGGGATCGAGCCCGCTATAACAACAAATAATAAAAATACAATAATTAATGGGGGTCTCCATACAAGAAACGTTATTTTTGTTTGTTCTGTCTGTCTGTCAGCGGGCTGTACTTAATTAATTTTAAAAGGTATAAATTTGAAAATTTCTGTGTTCTTTTGCCGCTATAATAACTAATAATAAAACCGTTAAACTGCGAGTCAGAGCCGCGCACAAGCGTTCTGTACCATCATAGTAGATGGCGCTAGTTTCTTCACGTTTAAAAAAAAGACGTTTTTTGTATGGAGACTTTCACTTTTTATAATTTTTTGTACTCTTTGTTATGGCGGCAACAGAAATACATCATCTGTGAAAATTTCAACTGTCTAGCTATCGCGGTTCATGAAATACAGCCTGGTGACAGACGGACAGAAGGAAAGACACACAGACAGACGGACGGACAGCAGTCTTATTAATAGGGTTCCGCTTTTACCCTTTGGGTACGGAACCCTAAAAATTAAAATAAAGGGGTTTCCATACACGAAACGTGTTTTTTTTTAAAGGAGAAGAAACTAGCGAAATCTATTACGATGGTACAGAACACATCGTCCGACTCGCACTAGGCCGATTTTTTTTTCAGCAATGTCCCATATCAAAATATAAGTACAATATTTTTTGTGGCCCTACTTTGTAAAATGTTCAATTTATGTTTCCTGTGTGTACATACAATAAAATATAAAATAAATAAATACTTACATTACACCTAAAGTTGTACTGAAAGGGTCTGTATATCCGGATCCTAAATAAAAGGTCCTTCCCAGGTTCTAGGGGCCCTTCTGGGATGATTTCAGAGCTCTCATTCTGTAAAAAATATTACATAAATCATTTTAACAGTCTATATTGTAATAAAGCTACAAAATGAATGTGAAAAATAGAATCATCTTGCTAAGAATATTTTTGAAGCCTGCAATCATCAACTGTACCACTTAAACCACAATACACCTTAAACCTTATCTAATAGGGTATTTGACAGTGTCAAAAATTATCAGTTTAGTTTAGTTTAATTTATTTCACGTCACAAATTCATAATTATACATGTCAGGTCATAATATAAAATGTCAATAGTGATGTGATCGTCAAAGAAAGCATTACATAAAATAAACTAATAAAATTAACAAAATGTCAAAATAAAGTAGAAAACTACAGTAATAAAATAATAAAATACATATTGGTACCTCAGGTTACTAAATTTTAAAATGTCACAATTATTATTAAATTATTTCAAAAAATTCTTTAGCACAGAATAGAATTCACTTTCCAACAAGAAGTCTTTCAACCGGCGCCTAAATGTCTCGTCAGTGGTTATTTCCCGCAGAGTGGAAGGTAGTTGCTCGTACATACTAGGCCCTATGACACGCTGATTTCTCGTTGCCAGTGTAGTGTATCGTGACGCGATTTCCGCCTCGGACTTGATATTGGGTTATATTTTGTCGTACATTGGGTTATATTTTGTCGTACTTATATCACGATGTCAAAAATAGCCGAAGACCATTCCAGCCGAAAGACGTCCACTGCTGGACAAAGGCCTCCCCCAAGGATCTCAACTACGATCTTGCGCTGCCCGCATCCAGCTGCTTCCTGCTACTTTTTTTTACCTTTAAGAAGTCGTCGGTTCACCGAGTTGGAGGCCTGCCTACGCTACGTCTTCAAATGGCTAGTAGTCAAATACTCGATTGCCTCCGTTTTGCACAATCCTAAGTTGATAAAAATAAGTAACTCAAATGGCCAGTAGTCATATATCGATGGTCAATTTGGCAACGCTGGAGAGACTGTAGCACAGCCCAGGTTTCGACCGAATGAAAGGCTTTCTCATAGTCCACAAACGCCAAGCATAGTGGCTGATTGTACTCTTCAGTCTTGTGTATAATCTGCCGCAGCGTATGTATGTGGTCTATGGTACTAAAGCCTTTTCGACAAACGGCTTATTCGGGAGGCTGGAAGTCGTGAAACCTGCGTGCGATACTATTCGTAATGACTCTCGAAAACAGCTTGTAGACATGGCTCAGAAGTGAGATGGGTCTGTAGTTCTTCAACAGGGTGTTGTCACCCTTTTAAAAGAAAAGCACGACCACACATCTGTGCCATGCCTTAGGCGTTTTTCCCTTGAGTATAATGGAATTAAATACCTTCTGAAGAGCTTTTAGTACCGGTGATCCACCAGCTTTCAGAAGTTCAGCAGTAATTCCATCATCACCCACACCCAGTACCTTGTTGTTATTGAGCTGTTTCAGAGCCATTCTAATCTCTTACGGGCTGACGTCTGGGATATCTTCGGTATATTGAGGGGTAGTCTGACTTATGACCGTTCCCAATAACCGATCGGACAGGCAAGATAGACCTTGTCCCAGATAAACAATATGTTTATGATCTATCCTTTAAGCGCGTCCCACAAAAGCAGGTAGTTGCGTATATATCCTGGATACACGCTATCCCCGAGCCCTCCCATGCGCACCATATCACGAATAATCATAAACACAAAACGTCTTTAATGTATTGGATTTTACAAATTTTTGATCATAACTAAGTTGTTCTGTCTATCAAATCATCATAAATGCGATAGTAACAATTAAGCAAATAGAAATGAATTGGTATTCATATACATATATGTACATTTTAATATTTGCTTAGAGACAGAAAACAATGGAACGTAAAGGCGTAGCATCGGTCATACATAACATAAAACAAAGAGGATATAAGTATATGTTCCAAAGTTTGTAAACCTTTGGTACTTACGTTAACCTAAATTCTTGTTTTTATTTTGTACTAGCTGATTCCCGCGGCTTCACCCGCGTGGACCACATTTCTATGACTTTTCGAGGGTGCGCAGTGCGCGAGCCGCTCGAGCCGCAAGCGGCTCGCGAGCGTGGTAAAAAGTAGCCTATGTCTCAACCCAGGTCCTAATCTGTCTACCTACCAAATTTCAGCCAAATCCGTTCAGTAGTTTTTGCGGGAAAGCGTAACAGACAGACAGAGTTACTTTCACATTTATAATATTAGTAGGGATAATTAATTAATATACATATAGTTAAAAGGTAATTTTAAAATAATTTACAACACCTTTGTTTAATCTAAAGCGATACATTAATTCATATTCTGCATAGTGCATACTGTTCCGCGTAATTAACTCTATAAATAATATATAACATATCAGTGTTTTTGATTGTTCTTCATGGTCACTTTCCAAATCTGATAGGTAACTGTTCAAAAACGTGCAGATCACTTTCACTTGAATAAGATATTATATATTTCGTTACTTTTGATAGTGTGTAAACTGTAATGAATATCCAAATCACAAAATTCCGTTTACCTTATGTAACAGTAACCTCTTATCCGCCAAAATCGAGGGATTGCGTCAATTAATACCACCGGTACTATCCGAGTCCTTTCCATACAAATAGCTACCGCCGGCAAGCTACCTGTCCTCTCTGAGATAGATACGGATCGCCGGTATGGTTGCTTGTCCTGGTATATATTATTGGGACGGGAAAACGGACATTAGATAGCATTTACTATCTCTAGTAGGGTAAATTCACAGATAGTTAGGATGTTCGGAACGGCCGTTATGGGTTTTTAACCAGATCGCTGACAAGCAAACTTTGGTCTTGTACAATTGTATAAAGATAGCATATCACAAAAGAAATAATTAGAATTTAAGTTTAAAACACTAAAAACCAACTTCAAAAAGAAATTCACTAAGAAGCATGAACCGTGGAGGTCCTTCGGCTGATATGAATGAGTGTAAATACATGAAATTAACCAACATTAACAAAATCAAAGATAGGTGCAATTCACATTAGGAGCCTATTTTTTTCATTACTGCATTGGTTCAGTGATACAAAATTTACAGTTTTACTTACGTCCATGTCTATTGTACGTGGTAGCAACCTGATGCCTCTGTACTTCAACCGATTAGTGTAATATGAAGTCATCGCCTCACATCGCATCTCATGCCTCTTTACTACACACAGCTTGTGCCCACTCTCAGATGGGTGCAAAATCTTTGTCTCTATCTCTTTTGGCAGCAGACCAGGCACTGGTACCGTAGAGGAAATTATTATCTCGTTACCAGTTTTCAGTGCATCAGGACTGAAAATGAAAAATAGTGTAAAATGTGAAAGTTAACTTCTATATTTTAAAATTATTGATGAACTAATATTTTGGTAAGGGTACTATTCCGAGCTACACTGCTGATCGCAACTGTAGGCTACCAGTGCAGCCAGCCCAGACTCGGAGAGCGGCGTCACCTGCCGCAACTGCACAACCAAAGGGAGCAGGCAGCGGCCACGCTTCAGTCGCTTCTAGGGAGACAAGAAGTGGGATGTGTGGAATAATCATCATATCAGCTCATATACGTCCCCACCTAGGTGCTCGAGCCTACCCTGAATTAGGGCCATCGGGCCTTAGTCGACCACGCGGGCCCAGTGCGAAATATTAGTGAAAAGAAAAGAATTTGTTGTTATGTCTTATGTTGTTATTAAAAGAGGAAGATGATGGCCTGTTATCATTGTCACTGGTTTTTTGCAACTCTATTTCTATTTCCAAATATTGTCTTGAGTGGATACAGCACTTAATGAAACATGCAGCATGGTCACTAGATGTCTTATGCCGACACCTGTGCAATTACTGTATCTGCTAGTTGGAATTGCGCCACCGAAAGTCCGCAAACCAAAATGGTGAGTGACACTCAGCACCAGAGGGAGAGACACAATCATACTTCTGTGCCACAAAGGTTAGAAAACCATAAAAATTTTATACAACTTGTTGCTCCTCTGACAGAAACGAGAGTTAAACTATGGAAGAATAGTGTCTCCAATACTGGTCCCATCAAACGCTTTTGCGGACTATACATAAGCATTTGACAGCATAGTACACCCATCTATATGGACTGCTCTGAGAAATAATGATGTAAACAAAAATATATAAATATCATAAAAATACTAAAAGTGTAAGCAGAGTAAAACTGGAAAGACAAGGGGAGGAGTTCACAATTGGAAGAGGAGTGCGCCAGGGGGACCTCCTGTCTCCAAAACTATTCATAGCTGTACTTGAAGACATTTTCAAAAACATTAATTGGGATAATAAAAGCAAAAATGTGCACCTGAGAGGGCATTCGTTAAAACTATGGCGCTCTGTAAGTGCAAGCAACCCACGCCGTCACTTCTTGCCGCTTCGCGTAGTGAACAAGTGGAACAAATTACCAGAGACAGTTATAAGTGCTCCATCCGTGAACAGTTTTAAAAACAGACTAGACAAATATTTATTAGCTACATAAGTGCAGTGAAATACACGCATCAGCTTTTTAAGCTGCTAGTGTATAAACTATAATAATAATAATATGGATACTTAATAATAAATTATCACACGTAAGGTTTGCAGATTGTTCTTTTTAGCGAATCTGCGACAGAGTTAGAATCAATGCTACAAAGATTAACTTATGAAAGCATAAAAATCAGACTACACATGAATGCATCCAAAACTAAAATTATGTCAAACAGTCAAAGGAAAACAACTAAGTAGAGGAAAATCGGATGGACTATGTGAATGAATATGTGTACCTATGTAAATTGGTATTCTTTGACACAAATAGCAACGAAAATGAAATAGACAGAAGAATAAGTACAATTTGCAAGAAATACAGGCCCAAAAAGACATTCTAAAAGGGAACTATATCCTTAATTTAAAAAAAACTATAATGGATTCTTGCAATCTCCCAAGCCTAACTTACACAAGCCAGACATGGGTCTTCACTGAAAAAGTAAAGAACAAAATTTCATCATGACAACATGCAATGGAACAAAATATACTGAAACTGAGAAAAAGACAGAAAACGAGAAACGCAGACATCCGCATGAAAACTAAATTAACAGATTCACTTAATTTTAGTTTAAAACAGAAGCCGAACTTGGCAGGGCACCTGTCAAGATACAAAGATAAGAGATGGACTTACCAAACAACTAAATGGCAGGGCTCATAAGGCAAAAGGAATGTGGGAAGACAGAAGAAAAGATGGAAAAAGTTGGATGCATAAGGCCAAAGACAAGGAAAGGTGGAAAAGAATGGAGGAGGCTCTTAGGCTCTTACCCATAGGGTACATAACAGTGAAACAGAAATAAAAATAATTATAATTTGCATGTAAATTTGTAAAGTGATAAGTGAAAAATAAAGCTGTAATAATAATAATAATACTGGTCCCACTGTTCCAATCTCTGAGAATCCCTCACCTGTATATGAGTTGCCGTGGTGGACTTGGAAATCTCTAACAGACTCCGGACTTAGGTTGGCCGAGGTAAAAGAAACTTGTTCAGGTGGGGATTCATTGGAGATATGAACCTGGAGTGTAGGTGTGGTGCGATCTCTCACAGGATGGACCACCCCATTACATGTCTTTCTTTCCCTGTCAACTGCACATGGGAGGACTTGATGTAGGCCACTGAAAAGGCCATTCGCGCAGCTGGCTTTTGGGATGGGACTATCAGTTTGCCGTGGACTCAAAAGGAAGATAAGAAAAATATTGTTTATAGCTATTTAGATTATTAAGATTATCTTATCTTATTTCCATTCCTATTTCCAAATATTGTCTTTAGAGTCATTTCATTCACACTAAAAAGGAATGGCAGTAAGTTACAAGTCTTTGTACCATTTCTTCAACTTTTTTGTAAAGCATTTCACTGAAGTTGCATAACCATGTCATTAATAACAAAATAGATGGTGTCTTGATTACCTTCTTACTTTTCAATGTATTTTAAAAATTTGTTGTTTACAAACCTACAATAATTGGAAACCTTCTCAAACTCCTCGGCATTCAGCACAGTACCCATGAACTCCCTCAGTTTCTGATCCTGAAACTCCTTCAGTCCTGCAGGTGTCGGCGGAGCCCCATATATTGGCAACGCTTCAAAAGCCTTCTCAAGACGTGACACAACTATTGGCTGTGTCACAAAGCTGCCGCTGACATCGTACCACTTTGCGCCCATATCCTCAGTAAATATGTTCACTTTCTTATCTTTAAAGTTAGACATTCGCAATTCAGATGCAGCATCCAAGTCATCTTCGTCACGCTTACCGAGTTTTACATTTTTGCAGTCTTGAGAATCCGCGGAATGAGCTAAAACTTTACGTTTCCGGGGTGTTGCAGATACTTCAAGAGCAGAAGGACTGTGAACTGTATTTGTAGACCCATTTTCGGGCTTTTCGGGAATACTCTTTATCGCTGATGACTGCGAATCGTTGTTAAAATTCAAAGATATTGGATCATCGGTACACGATGAATCTGTATCACTCGTTTCCATTGTTTCAAAAAGTCTGGATTAGTCTGTATCAGCTTCAGGGAAAAACAAAAATGATTTTTCAAACACCTCTGGTTGGAGTGCACTTGTATTGAGCAGATTATTCCGTCAGAAGAAAACCGTACCTATAGATACCAATAATTACAAAAAAGTAAACCAACCACAGATCTACTAATTAAACCAACCACAAACCACAGATCTACTACCACAAACCAACAGTAGTGATTTTTTTTTTTACTTCGCCCTTTTAGGGCAGGCTAAGGCTCATTGGCCATACCGCCTAGTCTTCAGTATATGTTATTCAGCAGTATTAATTTGTAGAATTCACGTCTTCAGTAATTTTTTAGTATATTTTTCAGATTATGTAGTAATTTTCTCCTTTTCAGTCTTCAAGGTCACTGTTCTTCACGTTCACATCATGTCATTGTCTATATACTAACCTAACCTACATACTCTAGCAAAATGATAGCACTTTTGCTAAAGCTTGCTCGGACTTCTTGTGGGAACTCGAAACACAGTATACACACTTTTATTTCATTATCCTACACAAGAAACACATAAATGATACTTCGCTGATAAATACACTATCAATATTACACATCGAAAACCACTAAATGTAATTTTTTGGATAATAAAAGAAAAATGACAAACTGAACGCAACAAATTCCCGCCAAAAAGTCCCAACAGTAGTGATCTGTGTTAAGTCAGTTTTTTTTTTCTTCGCCCTTTTAGGGCAGGCTAAGGCTCATTGGCCATACCGCCTAGTCTTCAGTAGAATATAATATGTTTTTCAGTAGTATTAATTTGTAGAATTCACGTCTTCAGCAATTTTCAGTATATTTTTCAGATTATGTAGTATTTTTCTCCTTTTCAGTCTTCAAGATCACTGTTTCTTCACGTTCACATCGTATCATTGTCTATAAACTAACCTAACCTACTGTGAGTACTGGCACGTTACGTTATGTGGCAGGCGTTTTTGAATGAAGGTGTCAATGTTTGTTATTGATTGCTCTTCTGTTTTATATGGTCTGTCTGAGTAGAAAGAAAATACAATTTTTATTTCAATATGTTTATTGTTGTTTCGATCTATGCTAAATCTCTCACAAATTGGTAGCAGAGCGTGGTTGCTAAACTAAAAAACTAAACTAGTGAAATAAAAATGTCCACATCGACTAGTTATCGTAGCATTGAGCTGCTCTCGAAGGCCAACTACGATACCTGGTGCCTGCAAGCACAGGCAGTCCTAATAAAATGTGATTACTGGGACATCGTGAGTGGAGAAAGAATTTTAAAACCTACTGCAGATGCGGCGGAAAAAACGTCGTTTCAAAAAGATGACCTGAAAGCAAGGGCCGAAATTTTACTTTTGCTATCGCCACCCGAATTGAAGCAAATCAAAGGATGTACAACTTCAAAACAGGTATGGGATAAACTAAAAGGAATTTACCAAAGTTCGGGTCCCGCCAGAAAGGCAACTTTGTTAAAGCAATTAGTTCTAAAGAGAATGTCCAAAGAAGAAGATATTCGTGATCACATAAATAATTTTATTTAATTTTATTTTATTTTATTTTATTGAGAAACAAACAGTCGTAACTTAATATATAAATATTTCTTAAATTTGGTAGATTACAGACCTATAGTTTCCTATATTTAAGTTTTAGCAAAATTAACCTCTAGTTGCGAAACGCAAACAACATATTTACTACACACAAGTATAAATATAGCAAGATTATATGATTCAAGACTATATTATTTGAAGTAGTTTTTTTCTTATCAAACTCTTAAATTTAGGTAATGTTTCGCCAAACATGTCGACATCCACAAGTTTTTCGTTATACAGTCTGCACGCACGCCGCAGGTAGCTATTCTGTACAAAGCAAGTAACGCTAGAATTTATATGAAACAGGGGTTTCTTACACACTTTTCTCACACGACCACGAGGCACCTTCAAAGAGATGAGTTCAAGCAGAGTAGGAGCATCAGCTAAGTTGTGAAGAATTTTATACAGGTAAACTATATCTACCACATTTCTTCTGTGTGACAACAAGTCCTGCTTATATTTATGACATAAAGTTTGATAGTCAGAGTTGTATTCAGAAAAATGAGTTCTATATGCTACGGATTTTATAAATTTCTTCTGAACTCTTTCCAATCTATCGACGTGGACTTGATAGAAGGGATGCCATACAGAACAAGCAAACTCTAAACGGCTTCTAACTAAGCAGTTGTAGAGTAATTTGTAAGTACTAGCTTTTCGAAATGGTTTACCTACACGAAGAATGAATCCTAACATTTTGTAGGCCTTATCTAGAATGTTATCAATGTGTTGCACAAATGTTAATTTAGAGTCAACTATTACACCCAAATCCTTAGTTTCATAGACCCTAGTCAGTTCGCTGTTGCACAGACCGTAGTTGTATTTTATTATATTCTTTTTTCTAGTAAAACTAATAAAATGACATTTCTCAGGATTCAAAAAAAGATTATTTTCATTGCAGAAGTTTTCAAAAATAATTAAATCCCTTTGCAAGAGCTCACAATCAATAGGTTCACGGATTACTCTAAATATTTTTGTATCATCAGCGTACATCAAAATGTTTGTATCAGGTGATACAATTCTAGCTATATCATTTATATAAAGTATGAACAGCAGTGGGCCTATGTGTGAACCTTGAGGCACACCAGAACTTATATTTCTATATTGAGACGAATATCCACCCAATACGACTGCTTGACAACGATTTTCAATGTATGATTTAACCCAGCGAAAGAGATCGCCATGAATACCAAGGTGCCATAGCCTCATTAAGAGCTTATTGTGTGAAATTTTGTCGAAGGCTTTTGCGAAATCTGTATAAACAGCATCTACTTGATATTTATTATTCATGGCATTTAGAGTAATTTCTGTGAAACAAAGGAGATTGGACTCGACACCACGCCCCTTCATAAATCCATGCTGATTTGGGACTATTACGTTACGTACTGCACTAGTTAACTGGTCTGTAACTATTTTCTCAAGAATTTTGCCAAACTGGCAAAGTTTGGAAATGGGGCGATACTTTTCTATATTCTGTGTTGCAGTTCCTTTTGGAATAGGGGTGATCCACGCTTTTTTCCATAAGGTTGGCACATAGCCCTGAGCAAGCGAATCTAAGTAAAGGATCGTGATTGGCGACGCCAAGGAAGAAGCACACTTACTTATTAATAATGGGTGGATACCATCAGGACCAGCACCTTTTTTAACATTAACAGATTCCAAACATTTAAGTACAATAGCCTCAGTTATTTCAATGGTACTTATATTTAGCACAGAATCGTGACTTGGTTGCAAGGAATCAATATTAATTGGCTGAAGGTCTGCTGGTTCAAATACCGACTGAAAATGTTCATTGAAAAAATCACAGATTTGTACACCGTCCGTGGTAGCGTTACCTCTATAGTACATGGTTTGTGGTAAACCAGAAGAGCGAGTTATTGACTTAATGTAGGTCCAGAAAAAAATTGGATTTGTTTTTATCTTTTCTTCTGAATAATTTATATAATTTTTATAACATTCTGACTCTTTTTTTTTTTTTTTTTTTTTTTTTTTTTTTATTAAAAATTTGAGTACGTTTGGCTGCACCTCACCTGATGGTAAGTGCCGATGCAGCCGAGGATGTGACACGCAAGCTCAAATAGTGCCTATTCACTCTCGACTTGAAGATTCCTAAATTGTACGAATCGGGGAATACAGACGCCGGAAGGGACTCCATTTTATTAGCCCGTTTTCTTAATAATTTAAAAATATTATAGTCTAATCTGTTTCCGTAGTTTATCCAGAGCTTATGATATTTACGCTTTTCATTCAGTACTTTCCTAAGGGGTTTGCTGTACCACGCAGGGACTGCAACAGAGGTACGCAGCATACGTCGCGGAACATATTTTTCTATTAATTTGTTTAGTATGTTATAAAAAATTTTTACTCGATTTTCAAGATCTAAATTTGTGAAAACATCTGTCCATTTAATTTGGAGTAACTCACTATTAACTTGTTCATAATTTCCTGCTATAAAATTAAAAACAAAAGTGGTAGCTGGTTTAAGTGGTAATGTGTATTTGAGTTCTAAATAAATCACAAGGGATCTATGATATACATCCTCATGCGTAAGTGGCAGATCACAGGCCGTAATTGTACATTTCTGATTGCAAAAAACCAAATCTAAAATATGATTACTGGTATTGCAAATGTGATTGTACTGCTGCAAATTAGTAAAGGACATAAATTCGCTTAAAGTTTGAACAGTACTAATACCGCTGTTTCTCAAAGAGACGTCTAAAGAATTAGATTTTTTCCAAACAGCTTCATGAATATTAAAGTCGCCTACAATGAAAAACACGTCATTGGAATTGTCAGTTACTAGCTTACTAGCAATATCAAAATAACCACCTAACACCTCTTTATATCCTTGCCCACGCGGAATGTAAACACATCCAATATTCAAATAACTTTGTTGCGCACAACCTGGACGTGACTGACACGGAACGGAGACCCAGATGCACTCGGCAGCGGCGGGGGAGGGGCGCGGCCAGTCCCGGCGCAGCGGCTGGTACTCGCTGCGAACCGCCACTACGACCCCGCCGCCCCGCCGCCCCGCATCGCTATCCTCAGCTCGATCACATCGATATACTATATACCTATTATCAAAAAATTCTTTATCGTAAAAATTGGGTGTGAGCCAGCTCTCTGTTAAACATATTATATCATAGTTAGGGTTGCCAGAAAAATTCAAGAAGAATATAGGAGATTACCATTTAGGGGGTCAAAAGAAAACAGTATCCAGTTAAAATATATAGTAGACTTTATTTTTTCATATTTTTGGGAACTTTGGGCCATTTTATAGGATTTCGGGGTTCGTTTCTGAACGCGTGTTTTTAACTCGATTTAAGTATGTATGACAGACACGTCGCTGTATGGCTAAAATATAGTAGATTTGTCTACTATATATTTTTTCAACAGTATATAGTATCTTGGCCCAAAATATAGTAAGATACTATATTATATAGTAGATCTGGCAACCCTAATCATAGTCGTTCAATAGTAATTGTGATAAAAAATCATAGGACTTAGTGCGTAAACCACGCACATTTTGATAGTAAATATTAAAACCTTTGGAGGCAATCACTGATAAATATTAGTTCCTACACTATAATCATAATCAACTAAAGGTGTGGCCGCGACCACGTCTGTATGGATTTTAAGTACGGGCAAACTGTGGGCCAAGCCATTACACCTACCTATATAAAATCCGTTCAGTATTTTTAGTATTTGAATAGGGGATAGCCTTTGAGTATAATACTCTAAAGGGATAGCACTCACAGAGCAGTGGCGGAAAATCTTTGTTTTGTAATAAGAGCAGAAAAAAATAACATGTAAGATTCCCTGTACTGTGGGAACCAGAGACCGATACACAAACTTATATTTTTCTAAACACACACACATATAGATATTGAGCACCCAGCCACAGAGCGAACAAACCCTCTCGTCACACGAATGTTTGCCCCATGTGAGTATGGAACCCATTAACGAAGTAACCAGCACGTCATTTATGCCCGTATAATAGTGTAGGTGCCTAAAAATCCCGGAAAGATAGCCTCGCGAGCGTGTGCGAAATGCGTGTAATATTATGTAGATAAAAATTAAGTTTTCTGGCTTTGTGCGTACAGACTGTAGGTATTTATGTAGACAACAAGCACCACAAATGATGCGAACTGACAATAATAGTAAACAATAAGTTCTGGGACGTACTTTAGGCAGATAACTACTTAGTAAAATAAACAAAAACCACAACACTAATAAAGAAAGTCAAGTATTAAGCTTATCTAAATCGGAGTTTCCACGAACCAAAATCACTCTGGATTTATCGTTTTTACGCATGAAAATTTTACAGTCTCGTATCCAAAGGTAAGAAAAATTTAGCTCACTCTTTAGGGATCTCGCACGCTTAAGCAGAAGCTTATTAGTTGGAGTCAGATGATCAGACATGAACAGAGCAGCGGCGGGACCCGGCAAGTTGATGTCAGCCGTGGTGAGGCCGCGGCGCGCGCGCACCGCGGCAAGCAGCTGGTCCTTAACGTGGCGCCTCGCAAACCGCACGATAATGGCCGGCTCGCGAGCGCTGGATGGGTCGGGCTTCTGCCCCCTTTGATCTCCGGAACCGCCAGGATTGCCACTAAAACGCCGTACACGATGAATGTGATCAACATCGGAATTTTCTAGCTGTAGGCCAAGCTTACTGCATATTACGTGTAGGAGACCAAGTAGGTTTTCACCATTTTTGAGCGGAACACCTGATATTTCGATATTATTCATACGTGAAAACTGATCACGGGTATTGTTTTCGTTTTTCAAGTAATCTATGGTTTCCATTGCACTGCTGAGTTCCGATTGTAGCTTTGGCATTATGGAGATTTTGTTCTCGGCTAAACACACACGGTCCTCAAGATCAGAAAAGCGTGACTCCATCTCATTCCATCTGGTATTCAGAGCTTGTAAACCGTTGTGTAGCTCTGACTTGACAGCGGAAACCTCTTTAGTGAGGTCATTGAAATCAGCTCTCAGTTCGCGAATCTCCAGTATAACCTGGGTTAGATCTATAGGAGTAGATGCAGGGGAAGTTTTCGCTTGTCCAGCTAAAGGTGGATCACTGCGACATTGCAAACAACGCCACGATTCCTTTTGTTTGCCACTCATTTTGCGATAAGTTTTTTCCAAAACACCGGCACAACCAAAGTGTAGGTACGCGTGACAAGTAGAACATTCCACAAAATCGGTACCTCCCTCAGTACTTCCTCAAATTTTATGGATATCGTGGACAAACTTGCCGACATGGACATTAAAATACCATCGGAATTGCTTAGCATAATGCTTTTATATAGTCTGCCGACAAGATTCGAAAATTTTCGAATAGCCATAGAATCTAGAGACACACTGCCAAGCCCTGATGATTTAAAAGTTAAAATCCTGGAAGAATACCAGGCTAGGAGTGGCAGTGAACAGCCTGAAAGCTCAGAAGCATATCACACTAAAAGAAACATGTTTTGTAAAAACTGCAAAAAGAAAGGACATTCTACAGAGACATGTTGGACTAAGAAAAAAGTACACAATGGGAAGGAGAACAGTAAGCAACATAAAAACTTTAACGTTTGCTTAAGTACTGCAGATTCGGATACAACAAAAGAGATGTGGTGTCTAGATAGCGGCTGTTCGTCTCACATGTGCGGAAACAAAAACCTGTTTTCAAATATGACCCCTGAAAAAGGCATATTAAAGCTGGCATCAAGTAAATACACCAGTCAAATCCAAGGTAAAGGCAAAGTTACTGTAAGTACTAACAAAAATGAAATAAATTTTAATGATACCCTGTTTGTTCCCGAAATTTCGACGAACCTATTGTCAGTGGGAAAACAGACAGAGGGAATAAGGTTGTTTTTAAAAAAGACAAAGCCTACATAATAGAACAAGACGGTGAGTTAGCGATGACAGCAAAAGGAAAGGATGGGCTCTACTATCTTGAGTTAAATAAAAAAGAGACTGCACAATACACATCAAATAAAGAAAGACAAGATAACGATGTCATGGAATGGCATCGAAAACTTGGTCATGTCAATGAAAAAGATTTACTAAAAATGGCTAAAGAGGATCTTATGTATGGTTTAAACTTGACTGAAAATAAATTTGTAACCTGCGAAACATGCATCAAAGGCAAAATGTCAAGACTGCCATTCAAAAGACATGATGATCTTTATTCAACTGAACCGCTTGAAATAATTCATAGCGATGTTTGTGGGCCATTAGAGTGTGAAACATTAGCAGGCTCAAGATACTATGTTACTTTCATAGATGATTTCACTCGTTACTGTCAAGTTTATTTTATCAAAAGGAAAAGTGACGTGTTAAATGTTTTCAAAGAATACAAAAACGAAGTGGAGACATTCAAGAATAAAAAGATAAAAAATCTACAGTCGGATAACGGTACAGAATACCGTAATAACGATTTTGATGACTTCCTCAAATTACACGGAATCAAAAGGAGATTAACGACAGTGTATACACCACAACAGAATGGGATTAGCGAAAGAAAAAATAGATCCTTACTAGAAAAAGCCAGATGCTTGCTAATTGAAGCGAATGCTCCAAAGAAGCTATGGGCGGAAGCAGTGGCGACTGCTAATTACCTTATAAACCGCTGTCCATCAAAAGCCTTAAAGGGTGAAGTGCCATTCAAAAAATGGGTTGGCAAAACTCCATCAGGTAACCACATGCACGTTTTTGGTCGGAAGACATTCGTTTTAAGAAAAAACAGAAAAGGGAAACTCTCCCAAACCGCTAAAGAGGGCGTTTTCATGGGATATTCGTTGACTTCAAAAAGTTTCCGAGTATTTATACCTGAAGAAAATGATGTTATAGCCAGTAGAGATGTCAAGGTCATAGACAAAATGTACTATGAAGAAAAAGAAGACAACTATGAAAACCTTATAAATGAAGAGGCACATGACTCTAGGAAACCCGAAAAAGAAAAGAAAAGTAAAAATAAGAGAAAAAATACAGAAATTCAGCAAATAGAAGTTGAAATTTTAGAAAATAAAAATGATATCATAACGCCGAGTCCAAACAATGTGGGAGAGGAAGATGAATCAGAGTCTTACGAAGACGCTCCAGAAGTTGTAGAAATGCCTGAAAATGGGAGGCCGCAAAGAGAAAAACACCCACCGGCGTGGACAAATGATTATGTGTTGGCTGCAACTGAAGAAAGTTTATTAACTTATGATTTATCTTACCTGACAAATGAAAACGAGGAAGATGAATACTGGCATGAAGCTATGAAAGCAGAAATAAGAGCGCATGTAAAGAATGGAACCTGGAAAATAATCAAAAAAGGTAAAGACATGAAAATAATCGACTATAAGATGGTTCTAAGAAATAAAGTGGGACCAGACAGTTGTATTACAAGGAAAGCAAGACTTGTGGCACGGGGGTTTACTCAGCGACCAGGCGTTGATTACAACGAAACATTTGCTCCCGTCGCAAAACTTAGTACGATCCGTTCGCTAGTTGGAGTAGCAATAGATCAGAAATTACAACTTAACCAAATGGACGTAACAACTGCGTACCTTAATGGTGTATTAGAAGAAAATATTGTAATGAAATATCCTGACTATTTGGAAGACTACCTAACAGAAATCATGGTTGATGAAAGCGAAAATGAAGATCTAACTATGTACCACAAAACAGTGAGTATGTTGAAAGATATAAAGGACGTAAAAGGAGAAAAAGTATGTCTTCTAATAAAAGCTCTTTATGGTCTCAAGCAGGCAGGGAGGCAATGGTACAAGAAGCTCGATACAGAATTAAAAAATATTGGTTTTAAAACATCACATGCAGATCCATGTGTATATATATTAGAGAAAAGAGGAGCTAAAGTTATCATAGCTATATACGTTGATGATCTTTTGATTGCCTACTCGTGTCCAAAAATGCTAAAAGAGATCAAAGACTTGCTCAACACCAAATTTGAAATGAAAGATTTGGGTTCACCCAAAAGGTTACTAGGCATAGATATGATCTATGAAAATGATAAAATAAAGTTAAACCAAGAAAGGTTTATAGAGGACATTTTGAAAAAGTATAAAATGGAAGCAGATTTGCTCACTAAGGCTTTAGCCGGTCCACGACTGATGAAGCTGAGGAGCAGCCTTGGGCTATTATAATGGCCACAACTGTGCCGTGAAGAGGAGTGTGAGTACTGGCACGTTACGTTATGTGGCAGGCGTTTTTGAATGAAGGTGTCAATGTTTGTTATTGATTGCTCTTCTGTTTTATATGGTCTGTCTGAGTAGAAAGAAAATACAATTTTTATTTCAATATGTTTATTGTTGTTTCGATCTATGCTAAATCTCTCACACCTACATACTCTAGCAAAATGATAGCACTTTTGCTAAAGCTTGCTCGGACTTCTTGTGGGAACTCGAAACACAGTATACACACTTTTATTTCATTATCCTACAAAAGAAACACATAATATACACATAAATGATACTTCGCTGATAAATACACTATCAATATTATACATCAAAAACCACTAAATGTAATTTTTCGGATAATAAAAGAAAAATGACAAACTGAACACCACAAATTCCCGCCAAAAAGTCGTGATATGACGTTTCAAATGTCAATTCACAGTACTTTTTTTACATTTTTTTTTGGTGAAATATATGGTTAGGATATAAGGTAGGTATAGGTGGTTGAATGAACAGTGGTCAGACGTAGAACCCATATCAGCCTGATACAAGTCGTGAAGAAAAAAGCAATCGTATGAAACTGGGCTGGATTGTAATGGCGGTACAATCCTTTCAAGTTAGGGCACAGATGAGATACTAGTTACTTCGTAACAAATACTGCACTTCCTTATAAAACGAAAATACCTTCGCATTTATTCACCTACTCGTTCCCACTGTCTGACAATACACGGAAACATGGGTATTAAGGCGCTCGACTTAACGGTCATAACTGCGTACACGGGCGGCGCGCGAAAAACCCGATTGTACGTCGTTTCAGCGCTAGGGTTGATTCATGAAAATAAAAAAAAAGTTTTACAAGTAATGGTTTTTATTTATTTGATTAGTTTAAGTAACAGTCGTACTAGTTGATCGTACTTAGAATGTGCGCCAGCCTAAAAAGAATTACAAGTAACCTTTAATTTTTGTTTGGTTAAAAAAAATGCGCGGTACTAACGGTAAATCCTGATTCACGCGTTCTGATTGCAACCCGATAGTTTTTTTTCAATCCAAAATTGATAAGCCCTTACTTAGGATTATCTTACCTGAAGGTAAGTGACGATGATGCCGAAGATAGAAGCGGGCTTACCAAGATTCCCCAACGCAATGGGGATCTGGCTATCTTATCTTGAAGCCGGAACACATCAATGCTGTTAAGGGCTCCTTATACCGCAAATGCTGTTTTTAAAATCAATATGAATCACTCAAAAATTGACGTAAAATTCTGAAAAAAATATATGTTTCAGTTGAGGATTACAAGTACAATTCGCTTACAGTTACACAATCAGATGAACTTCGCTCAATAGAAAAAAAAAACAAAGTTGCCTCTTTTTAAAATGAAATGAAGACGAAAAAGGAAGATTATCTCAAAAAGGCTTGTACCCAGAGATGTTAATATATTTTAACAACCAAATCAAAAAATCAAAACAAACTACAAAGGGTACGTTCCACTAAACGCCCGCAACGATTGTAACACCCTCTGTATCGTTCCACCTAAGGCCCGTGGTCGTCGCGAGCGATCGCTCGACGTCATAGATGACGTCACTGTTCGCGACCACATCGCGCCCACTTCGCCCACAAAATATTGGTGGGTCAGAGTGGGCTTTCACCAAAGAGAATGTGGCCTCCCTATTGAAGAAGAGACTCCGGCAAAAATCAGAAGAGGAAGCGCGTGCGTAAGTTTTCATACGCCAGTTAAAAAAATCTATAGTATTCAGATTTAATATCGATTATTTATTGAACTATTTATACGAGAAAACAGAAAACTTTCACCATGCCGCCATATTGCGAGCACACAGCGCTCAAGATGTGCGTTCCACCTAAAACATTCGCCTACAACGCCCGCGGCCTTTTTCCGTTAGTGGAACGGCAGTTTCAGCGGTCGCGGTCGATGGCGTTAAGTGGAACGTACCCATATTAGTACTCTGTGACATATAATAAATACAAAGCGAATATAATAAACTACGTTTACATATTCAGCATATTCTAGTTCATCTATGTCTGTGTCTGTGACAAGCAAGAGCATTGAATGAAAAATAAGTCACTGTTTCTTATTTATTTTGAAAAAGCAGAAATAAATTGAAATGTTGACGTTGTGGAATTTATTTGAGGCGTCACTTCTTTGCTTGAATGCTGTTTGCGTGCTTCACGAAGAAAGATTCATGCAAAAAAGTTAGTTCCTGTTTATATTATTAAAATAAATAACCTCAACCACATAGCTATAATATGCATATACATGAAAAGGCCAGCATAACATTAATGTAATATTCTTGATAGGTATCCCTAGAAGAAAGAATAGGCGGAAAAAGTATGCTAAATTGTTTTTTCGCTACACAATTACAAAACATTCCAAAAACTTTCAAAAAGTTTTGTAGGTACCTTTGCAATGTGCCAACTTGTACTCACCAATCTGCAATTTAAAAACCTATTCATATAAAACTCTTTTTCAGTGGGTTGGGGTGCCAACGTTCAGAACCAGGGCTTTGGAGACCAATCCTCAATAAAGTTCCAGATCTTAAACCTAGTAAGGTCAATTAGAACAGTAACAAGAAGTAAGTATCTACATCTCTATAGTCTGATTTACATGAAGTTTAGTTTAGTACAAGTAGCAAGTTAACTTGCAGTTTTGTGAGTTAACAGTTGAGTGGCCATTCCTCCGAAAGGCATGAGGCGGGGTCGGGGCAGGTGCCCATTATGCCTTGGTGTGTGACTGGCAACTAGTTTTTTCCATAAGCCAGTTTGCAACTGGTCGTTAAAGAAGTTTCTAAACACATTGGTAATTAAACTGTTATGTTCTTATCGTTTGTACAGGGATTTTTCAGTTAAGTAGGTAACGTATACCTGGGACAAACAGTCCAGTTAGGTAGGTCCAACTTCGAGAAAGAGATCAATCGTCGAATCCAACTCGGCTGGGCAGCGTTTGGGAAGCTTCGCAATATCTTTACGTCCCAGATACCGCAGTGTCTTAAGACCAAGGTCTTCGACCAATGTGTGTTGCCAGTGATGACGTACGGAACTGAGACATGGTCGCTTACTATGGGCCTCATAAGAAGGCTCAAGGTCACTCAAAGGGCAATGGAGCGTGCTATGCTCGGAGTTTCTCTGCGTGATCGAATCAGAAACGAGGAGATCCGTAAGAGAACCAAAGTAACCGACATAGCTCTCAGAATTGCTAAACTTAAGTGGCAGTGGGCGGGGCACATTGCTCGTAGAACAGATGGCCGTTGGGGCAGTAAAGTTCTCGAGTGGCGACCACGCACCGGAAAGCGTAGTGTAGGCAGGCCTCCCACTCGGTGGACCGATGACCTGGTGAAGGTCGCGGGAAGCCGCTGGATGCGGGCAGCGCAGAACCGGTCGTCGTGGAGATCCTTGGGGGAGGCCTATGTCCAGCAGTGGACTTCCTTCGGCTGATATGATGATGATGATGATGAGGTAACATATAAGTCACCATCCAAATGATGATAAGAACTTTACTCGCCCAAACTACAACATAATTTGCTCATTACTTAACTAAACTATTTGTAAATCAGCCTTAACTGTGGTATTGATTTTTGGCTGCAAGATTTAGATAAGATGGTGGTAGCTAGCCACGAGAACTTAGAAAATGCTCTTCTATCAACCAATCTGAGTCTTTCTATGTTAGACTCCTCTAACCCGCGACCTCTTGATGTGAAGCTAAGGGACTAAACCATTATGCCACAGATGTGGTTATAAATATATGCAATTCACCATCTCACTTGCGTAGGTGGCCAAAGGTTCAGCGGTGCTTTCAGCAAGTCCATCTTAGCAGGAACTTGAGCAGAATGGCAGTGTCACTGCTCTATGTACTTCATGTGAACATGAGTTAATGAATTCTAGCTGTTTAATGTGGAGTATGACTCCACGGCAAGTTCCCAGTCCAATGAGACATGTACACGTCCATGCTGCCTCCTGGTGAATATGAAACTTTGTGTGTTAACATCTGGACATATCAGAAGGTTTCAAAGTACTCCAGGATTGGAAACCTGTCTTATCTAATGGGATGACTGCTAGGAGCATATAAAACTATGGAAATGTCCACTTCCAACAAGATTTAATAAAAAAGTGTTTATTTTAACTCATTTTTCTTTTTTGTTTCAGTTCCACTTATAATCCTCAACATACTCACGATAGTCTTCAAATTACTATTAGGATAGCCAGATTTTTAGTATTATGTATTTTTTAAGCAATAATATACATATATGTAATACTTAAAAGGCCATTCTCCAACTTATTATTTATCCAAAATATTATTTATCCAAAATCTTATTTCTCCAACATCTTTAAAACCCTCATTTTTACAAAAGATGTAAAAAAAATATTTAATGTTTATTTTACTTTATTTAACTTTATCACTTTTGTTAAGATTTGAGTACTATAATTCCAAAAACTTTGGTGGTTACTAATAATAAATCTTCACCGCAATTTCATAGTTTCATCATCAGCCGAAAGACGTCAGCTGCTGGACAACGGCCAAGGATTTCCATGTCAGGATTTCATTATTATATCAGCTCATATACGTCCCCACCGAGGGGCTCGAGCCTACCCTGAATCAGGATTTCATAGTTTAAATATATACAATCATCAATACATATGTATTATGGCCCCTCTACACATTGGTCCATCATGGGCCAGAGAGAGAAACAGAGCTATAACTAAGACAAGGTCTTACTTACATCTTGACTCTTCTAACTTATAGCTTTGTCCCTTTTGCTAGCCTATGACGGACTATCGTGTAGAGGAGCCAATACGCACTTGATTTTGCGATCCAAAGACTCACTCTGTTCAACTAAACTGTACTGCAATTGCAATCCGTACACGGTACACCTAACTTCAGTGTGGCTTTGACAGTCATGCAGTGTGGGTGCGTATGGAGTGGCGAATGAGAATGACAAATCGAATCAAAGTGTGAACCTGAAAGTAAATTACTCAAACACAAATAACTCTGACTGATAAATAACAATTAGTATTTTCTTCATTTAAATGCCACGCCATCTACAATCATAGACTAAAACATGCAGATGTCTTTTTCAAAAACCAGTTCTTTAAAATATGTATAATAGTATATTTCATTACAAGTGCGGAAAGGCTGTCATTGCAAAGAGTTCCGACAAATGTCTACCCGAGCCGAGGTGCAGCCAGGTTCCGCACGTGTACTGAACAACTATTTTTAATACAGTTGCAAAAAAATTAAGCAATTTAATAAAATAATAAAAACACAATAAACTCAACTAACTAATCATGTATTTCTTATAAAAGTTATAATTCACATATACATTGAAATTGGTACAGTTTTTTATACTAACTGGGGAAGTTTTAGGTTGCATATTAACTGTTTGAGACAAACTATTATTAATTTCGTATGATTTTTCATGTATATTTGTCATACAATGGCGTTTGCTAGTTGATGGAATTGGATCTGATGAATTATCATTATCAACGAACATTCTCTTCAACATATGAAGGAGATGGACTGGACCTTAAATTAATGGAATGTGTGATTTTTTTCCCAGTTTCTAGTTTGTTGTTTAATGAATCACCAATATAGCTTTCTGCAACTTTGTCTGATTTCCAACCTCCTAGTCGCTTTAAGGATGTCAAATTGGCTCCTGAATCTGCCAATAATGTAGCAGAGGTCCTCCTGCCCAGTATAATACTCAGCATCCGGCAGACCAAGAAACGTAGCTTTTTCTTTTGGCATATTACCAAATTTGTTTATCCCGATTGCTTGAGCTGTACACTTCCCTTTTTTGGTAATTTTGAAAAAACGGTCGGTTTTTCCTTTTTGGTACTGCTGATTCATATATTTTTGCACTATTCTAAGAAAATCTCCTTCAACAGTAAAGCTTCTCGGTATCTTATTTTTTGTGTTCGGAATCTTGATTAGTAGCATTTTTCCATGGGCTTCAATATCTTTTAAAGTAATATTGGCTAACTCCTCTCTGCGGCCAGATCCAACAACGCCAAAAATCAGAGCAACCTACAAAAAAAGTATTTGATTAATATTTTGTTAAATAATGTATTGACTGTATTTTGCGATTTCGTAAACTGAATACTAAAGAAAAATATAAGTACTTATTAATAAATTACCTTTGTGGCTAAATAACGATCATCGGGAGCTTCGTTCAAAAACCTTTCCACTTCATTCGATGTTAATATTATTTTCGACTTTTTACTTGTAAAACCGTATGATTGTCGTTTTAAGAAAGCATTTAATTTTGGGTATTCACATCCACGTTGTTCCTTATTTTCAGCATACTTTTTATCGTCGAAAACCTCGACCACGTAGAAGGTTTTAATTTTGCTGAGAGTTCGGAGACAACATAAAACATAAAATTTTCTGAAAAACTATTTGCTTTTTTCTCTTCTCTCCACGCAATAAATTCGTCGTATGTAAGTATGTAGCGACTTCTTGACTTTTCCGATAGCATTTTGTGCAATTATACTGAGTTCCGGTGGTGTTCATTCAAAAAAATTAGGGTCAAAATTATTAATTTTGTGCAACAAACAAACAACTAAACTCGTATTAAATTCTCTTTGCTAAACTCGCAAAGAAATTTCTGGAAAATGGCGCCAACCGTAGAATATAAGCAGAGATATTTTAATTTTTCACCCATTCTAGTGGGCAAAGGGAACTATGCCCATACAGCCAAGTCTTCAGTATATTTTTTTTATTGATAGGAAATGAAAATGAAATTTAATGAAATGAAACCTAACCTAACTCATTCAATCAAATCATTAAATCTGATATTGAAACAAATTAGTAGCTTTTTTTTAGAAATATAAGTATTTGCATGAATCACAAAAACTTCTATGATTTTTTTTTTAGTTAAAACTTCATGGTTGGTTTTTCTTTTTAATAGACATTATTTTGACAGTTGGGAAAGAGAACGCGTGAGTTCGGGAAAGGTAAAAAAACCACGAGTATGTAATAGCCTACATCCCGAACGCTATAAGTCCCTTCAATACGCCACTTTTTGAGCAACTGTATTAAAAATATTTTTTTCATTATTTGAGTTTAAACTAATAATAATAATATTGACTACTTTTACAGTTTTTTTTTATAATTTAACTGTTAATAAATTTTGAAATAGAGTATGAATTCTATATACAAAAGTTGTGTCACTCTTCTGCGGTATAAATCTATCTATAGGGACGACATTTTCTTACTGAAATTCATGGCGCTTACGACGTTTTGGCCGCGGGAAAACTATACTCTTTAAGCGATCTAGTATGCGATCTATTAATAGTTTAGTTGGATGACATTACTAATGTTATAGTATAGCGCTGCAGCGAACTTTAGTTCTTATATCAGTATTTGGACAAACTGTTTTCGTGAACGTTTTAGTTAGAGTATCAGTAAATTATGTCCTTGCATACATTTCATCATCATATCAGCCGAAAATCGTCCACTGCTGGACAAAGCCAAGGATATCCACGACGACCGGTCCTGCGCTATTACAATATGCAATACAATTCAAATGGAGAAAACTATACTGCGTCTTGGCGGAGAGTTGCAGAGGAGCAGCAGAACTGTGAAGGGAGGCAAGAAACGCACCTTTACATTTGAAGTCTTCTTATCTGATCCGGAAACGTATTAGTACAGTTTAACTTTTCTCCATTTTAGGGTTTGGTAATGGGACCGTATTGTTAAGCCTACGCTGTCTATCTGTCGGACTTCTAAAAGGTGATTTCGTTTGAACCCTAATAGTTACCTACCTAGCTCGCTAAAATACCGTAGAATTCGCTTATTTCACCTAGTAAACCAAATTTCGCCTAAAATCCCAATTTTGAAATATCTTTTCTTTTAGTGTGGCAACACTATTTTTAAATACTTGGTACTAATTAGAGTTTTATTATGGCAATACCGCGATATTGTACGCAAAACGCACAGATCTACTAATTCAATAGATTAAACACAAATTAAAATAAAACTGCGACGATATTGCTGTGTGCTTACGCAAACTAACCCTCCATATGAGAAAAGGAGATGACTCTATTCTTGTCAGTATGCCGATTTCATGCCCCGTACAGCCCTAAATGTCAAACTCTGGCCACCAGGGATGTGCCGTACAGATTTAATCGATATCGAAAGAACCCAAAAGCTGGCAGCTACCATAATTTAGCTATGGGCATGTTTTATCCTTACTATTCCTTACTTATTATTTATTATATCAGCTCATATACGTCCCCACCGATGGGCTCGAGCCTACCCTGAATCAGGGCGATTAGGCCTTAGTCGACCACGCGGGCCCAGTGCGGGTTGGTCGACTTCACACACAACCTTCGAGTTTCTTCGCAGGCCTGTGCAGGTTTCCTCAAGATGTTTTTGAAAAACTCATTGGTACTATTCCTTACTATCCTTAATCCTTAATATATATATATATATATATATGCAAGCGTCGGTGGCTCAACCGGTAACGACTCGGTCCATCTAACCAGGGGTACCGGGTTCAAATCTGGACGGCCAATGTACCAATGAGTTTTTCAAAACTTACGTACATACTTACCGATTGCTTTAACGGTGAAGGAAAACATCGTGAGGAAACCTGCACACGCCTGCGAAGAAACTCGAAGGTTGTGTGTGAAGTCGACCAACCCGCACTGGGCCCGCGTGGTCGACTAAGGCCTAATCGCCCTGATTCAGGGTAGGCTCGAGCCCCTCGGTGGGGACGTATATGAGCTGATATAATAATAATATATATATATATTATATAAATAGGGCTATTCTGATAAGAAGTCCTCAACCAATTCTATACAAAAAAAACACTTCAGTCCGTAGCTCCGTTGCGACGCTGACGTGCGCGAGCACGGAAATGAGTTTTCACCAGATCCCTCGGGAACCATGTAAGGATTTGCTAATTAGTAAATTATTTCATTTCCCACCCCCTCAGCCATCTCTGTGCAAAAAATCACATCAATCCATTGTTCCGTTGCAATGTTAAAGAAACTAACAAATAAAAGAGTATATTTTCAGTTCCCTCAGGAACTGCATCGGACTCGGACTATGCTATGCTATTTTCACGGGATAAAAAGTAGCCTATGTCCTTCTCAGTGACACAGACTACCTGCATGCCAAATTTCATCAAGATTGGTTAAGGTGTTGAAGCGTGAAAAGGTAACAAACAAACACATTTTCACATTTATAATATTACTAGCTTTTGCCCGCGGCTTCGCCCGCGTGGACATCGTTTTTATGACTGTCTTAGAGGGTGCGCAGTGCGCGAGCCGCAAGCGGCTCGCGAGCGTGGACATGTATATTCTCCAGATCACTCGGGAACTATGTCAGGATATGTGGCACTGGAAAAAATCCATGTCCACGCTCGCAAGCCGCTTGCGGCTCGCGCACCGCGCACCCTCTAAGACAGTCATAAAAACAATGTCTACGCGGGCGAAGCCGCAGGCAAAAGCTAGTATATATATAATATATAATAAAATAATAAATGTGAAAGCGTGGATGTTTGTTACGCTTTCACGCAAAAACTACTTGACGAATAATCATGAAATTTTGTACACATATTCTGGGAGGTACTAGAAGTAACATAGGGTACTTTTTATTAAAAAAAAATAAAAAAAAATGTCAACAAATATCAACATTTTGCTACTTTAGCGCCATCTAACATGGGAAATGACGTGATTTACTAATAAGAATATCCTGACATAGTTCGCGAGTGATCTGGAGAATACTCATGTCCACGCGCACCTCTAAGACAGTCATAAAAACGAGCAAAAGCTAGTAATATTATAATTGTGAAAATGTGTTTGTTTGTTACCTTTTCACGCTTCAACGCCTTGACCAATCTTTATGAAATTTTGTATGCAGGTAGCCTGTGTCACGGGGAAGGACATAGGCTACTTTTTATCCCGGGAAAATAGCATAATCTGATGCAGTTCCTGAGGGAACTGAAAAATTACTCGATTGTTGTGATTTCTTGCACAGAGATGGTTAAGTAGTTGGGAAACGACATAATTTACTAATCACCCTTAAAGACAGTCATTAAAACGGAGTCCACGCGGGTGAAGCCGCTGGAAAAACCTAGTCATTAATAATTATTGTAAACATAATTCAACCGTTATCATTATGTACATGCCAAGTGAATGTAAATTAATGTGAATGAGGTGAAAAATAGTTACACCAACTGTGAGGTGGGTGTGACATACGCAAATACATAATATAGAAGTTGTCAATTTTGATAACTGAAATGACTACTTATTACTGTAATATATTAATTTAAATTAGGGACGTGAGGTAAAATGATAAAATTACCGAGTTCTAGTTATAAAAGTATTTATATTTCTATAAAAAAACAAAGTAGTGTTTTTTTACACAAAAATCAAAAGTATTTAGGAACTATGACTTACTATCTAAAAAACTGAGATATTTTGACAACTGTGCACACGAAATTAAAAAAATACATCTGTCTAATATAATTTAGCTAAAAGATAACATAAAATCAACAAAAAATATTCTAATAACTTATTTTATGAGGTCGTGACTAATGACAGTTCGTAAATTGTATGTTATAAATATCATAATGAAAAAACATGAATCTCTCAATTTTAACCAGTATTTATTAAGTAAAATAAGACTTATTCCAAGACCATTAAAACTAGTTTTGCAAGGCACCAGTACAATACGTTATCAACTTTCTTATATAATACTGTGAACAAAAAAACTTAATATCTACCCTATGACTTACTATGAATGCAAAAAAACACGTGATTGAATGGCTAAAAATTCTAAACTATGAAGAGGTAGAAGATTTACTTACACACATATCCTAATTACAATTGCAAATTTACTCCCTCACTATCTCTTTCCTTGATGCACGCACACACACATACATATACACAAACACTCAGACGCTCGCGCCTTCTTTATATATAATTTAAATTTAATTATTATTATTTTTTAATCTGACTTAGAGTATCAAAAAACTATTTATGTATCCATGTTTTTGGTAAAGATGGGCGAATACTTCTGACACAGGCAGTTATTAACATTTCTTAAAAGAAGTATTCAGAAACTGTAAACTATTTTGTAAATTGAATGATGTTATAAACAATATTTTTTTTATACAAAAATCAACAATATTTAGGAACTATGACTTACTATCTAAAAAACAGATATTTTGACTACTGTGCACACAAAATTAAAAAATATATCTGTGTAATATAATTTAGCTTCAATATAACATAAAGTCAACATAAAACATTCTAATAACTTCATTTATCAGGTCGCATATTACGTACCCGCTGTGTTTTCGCAAGTGTAGTTCACTAGATAATGTTTAAATATATTAAAAAATCCCTTAAAATCACTCCTCGCGGCACCCCCTCCGGCTACCGAGCCAGCCGAGTTCCAGGAATCGCGGAGTTTAGAAATATTTAGTGTTTTATGAATTGATGGTTATGAGATACCCGACCTCATCCACGCCGGGTTGCCATGATGCCAAGGGCTTAACCAAATGAAGATAAAAAACCGGCTAAGTGCGATTCCGATAAGCACTCTGAGGGTTCCGTACCACCACGTCTCCACACAACTACATAGTATAACGAAATGATACCTATTCACATTACAATCAAAAGACATCAACGCGAGCGACAAATGTATGCTTTTTTTGTCACTCAGTTCGGACTTCTTAGCGCAAGTACGACTCACACTTGCCCAATTTTTATTATTTGTTGTGTTACTTCAGTATTAGTACTATAATCACACCAAGTATCACGCTTTTAATGTATTACCGTTTTTACAATAGAGCTAAATCAAAAACCTCTAAAGACCTATAAAAAAACACATTTCTTTGTATGGAGACCCCCTTATTTTCTCCATTTTTTAAATCTTTTTTTCTGGTTTGACAATGCGCCCTTCCTGCACTGCAATGATGGTACTCGTTGTCGTAGTCTCATCTAATAATCCCTGAAGGCAAAAGTTAAACTTGTCAATTACTTCAATCAATGCAAAAATGTGAATGTGCGTTTATCGAATTAATCGTAACACCAATTTCACAAGACCTCTCGGTAATACATTGTCTAATATACTATCTACTACTTATGCTGGACTATGGTTTTTAGTTTTTTGGGAAAACTATGACATAAAAACGTACTTAAATAAACTCATATCAATACTTTACACCTTAATATACATATATATGTACTTAAATAATTTAATAAGCTCTTTGCAGTGAAACACTGCAAATCGCTCATTATTTATACGTATGTATCTTATTTGTAAAATAATTAGCCTAAATAATTAAAAATGCTACCCAAAGACATTATTCCACGCGGACGAAATCGCGGGCACAGCCAGTATGATCCTTTCTAATATTATAAAAGCGAAAGTTTGTATGGATGTATGGATGTTTGTTACTCTTTCACGCCATAACAGATAAACGGATCTGGATGAAATTTGGTAGGTAGACAGATGCGGACCTGGATTAACATATAGGCTACTTTTTTCTTCCACGCTCGCGAGTCACGTGTGGCTCGCACACTGCGCACCTTCGAACACAGTCATGAAACTATGTTCACGCGAGCGAAGCCGTTGGCAAAAGCTAGTATAATATATAACAATGTCGAATTCAAACTTTCTACGTAAAACAGTATCTGAGAAAAACGGGCGTGACAAACGGACAAATGGACGCGTAAGTAACCTTGTATGGGTTCTGTTTTTCCATAAGGAAAGTATACAACCCTAAAAGTCATTAGCTTACCATTGTTGCGGTTGCTTGTGGCGTAGGCAGGCAAGTGGCATTAATGCTATTTGGATCGCCAGCTATATGTGGCATGGAATGCTGAAAAAAAATCAAACTTTCTATGTTAAAAAGTATCTGAGAAAAATGGGCGTGACAGACGGACGGATAGACGCGTAAGTGATCTTGTAAGGGTTCTGCTTTTTCTTTTGAGGTATGTGAGTGTGGTTGCAGTTGGTTGTGGCGTAGGAAGAAAATTGGCATTATTGTCATTTGGTTGGCTAGCTACATGTGACATGGAATATAGAAAAACTTTGAAGTACGATAAAATGTAAACAAAAAAGAAATTTTAATGACTATACGAGTATGTAGACTGAAAAATCGAGCACGTGCGATGTTGTCAAAGGCTTACCGTGGTTGTGGTTTCTTGTGGCATAGGCAGCAAAGTGTCATTAGTCCTACTTAGTTCGTTAGCTACATGTGACATGGTTAATATCCTGAAAAATATATTAGACTTTGAAATACGATAAAACATAAACAGAAAACAACTAACTTTAAGTTAAGTGTACATTAAAAAACTGGCATAGTGCGAGTCAGACTCGCGTAAAATAGGGTTCCGTAGTTATTTTCAAAAAAAATATGTTTATTTTAATATTTTTTTTATTTTTTTTAGTTGGTGATATAACATTTTGTATGGAAAATCCATGAACTTTTTATAAATCGAACTGCTTAATATGCCAACAAATCTTTTTATAAATCTTAAGTTGGACGACTATTACTCCTAAACTAAAAAAGCCTACTTAGCTGTGATAGTTTTCCCTTTAAATTGATTATATATCCTACTATTTACATTTTTTTCCACATGTCCTGAAATAGAAGTGTAGCTAGTATTTATTATGATTTTGTAAAAAAAAGTTATAATACAGTAAGTGCTCGAATTGTGGAGAAAACTTCCTTCGATTTCTTACTCTACCACTTCATTAATTTATATACCCTTGCCAAATTACAGCTTTCTAGTACCTACTAAAAGTCTCTGACTTAGCTAAGCCAGGGGGGACATTGCGAAACTATAAGGGTTCTTCTTAAAGGGTTAATCTTTGTTGACTACGGAACCCTAAAAATAGAAAGCATGTGCTATATTATTGTCAAGAAATTTACCGTGGTTGTGTTTGATTGTAGCCTAGGAACAAAAGGCTCACTACAACTTCTTGGTTCGCTTGCTTTTAACATCGGGAAATCCTGAAAAAAAGTTTATTTAACATTGAGATACCATAGTTAAAAATTAACAAAAAAGTAGTGTTAATTGAAAAACTGGTCAAGAGCGCAAGTAGGACTCACACAAACAGGGTTCCGTATCAAAATTTTTGTGACCGGTATAACAAGACCTCTAATTACATACATTGTCTCACATAATCAGAGATCTGCTTTTACTGGACAATGCTTTTATTTATTTTTTGAAAATCTTTGATAATAACGATATTCCAGGCAGTTTTCAAGTAATCGGTGATCTAAGTTGTAGTAAACTGTATTAATTTCAAAATTTTGGCTTCAGCGGTTTTGAGTGCGAATAGTGTTTTGGCAGATATTTTGAGCAATATCTCCAAAACAAACAAAGGTAAAATTTGGAAGAAATACTATAATGAATGCTTAGTAGTAACCTTTTTTAAACGACACTCAACACGTAAGGGTTCATATATTTTTTTGTGATCACCAAACTTGCCACCTCCTAAATTCCCCAAAAAATATTTTTATTGTTGCAAAATGTGTGGGTTAAAACTATAGTTACGTCAAATTTTAACTTTCTGCGTTAAACAGTCGGTGAGAAAAACAAGCGTGACGGACGGATGGACGGACACGTGACTGGTCTTATAAGGGTTTGGTTTTTCCTTATGAGGTACGGAACCCTAAAAATGGAACGCATGTGTCATGTTCTTGTCAGATGCTTACCATGGTTATGGTTGCTTGTGGCATAGATGAAAAAGTGTCATTAGTAATACTTGGTTTCGTAGCCCCATGCAAGATCGTAAAACCTGAAAAAAAATATCAAACTTTAAAACGTGATAAAATAATAAACAGAAATTATATAAGTAAATGTAGTGTCTTGTATGCATAGAAAGTATGTGCGGATAAAACAGTGATGTAAGAAAAACTCGAAAAACGTTAGATGTATCTTTCTACTAAGATATTAAAACTCAAATTTTCATATTCACATTCATCAAGTTTCATGCGCCCCATATTTTCCAAGTTCACTTGTTAGCATGTACGTGGTAGTTGTGTGTGTTTTATGTGTGTATGTCCTCTTGGATCATCAAGACCCATGAAGCGTTATTTTATTCTTTTTAAGGCAAATAAAAAAGTGGATTTTAGTTTATTTAATGCAAAATTCCACCCAGAACGAACAAATAAAAACATGTTAATAGTTGATGTCCTCTGACATCTGTACTATGAATTCTTACAAAAATATGCCACCTACATACTATGCCACTGGTCACATACCTATCAATCCATACATTTTAACCGGCATCCCAGTATATTCTTAGGAGTTGTATCAATCCATACATTTTAGCCGGCATCCCAGTATATTCTTAGGAGTTGTATCAATCCATACATTTTAGCCGGCATCCCAGTATATTCTTGGGAGTTGTATCAATCCATACATTTTAGCCAGCATCCCAGTATATTCTTAGGAGTTGTATCAATCCATACATTTTAGCCGGCATCCCAGTATATTCTTAGGAGTTGTATGGCAAAGCCCCGAGCTGAATGTATGTTTTCTATAGCCATATTCAAATGGTAAATTTTTATTTCAATCCCTCACAGGACAGGCATTGCTTAGTATGCGGTCAGCAGTCAGGTCAAAGCGAACACAGCGTCATGACCACAGACCGCATCCAGTGTGACAAGTCCTTCAGTGTTGGGGACAGCGTATACACATATCAAATATTGTAAATATCTGTCATGGCAATTGACATTTTATATTCATTTGAGCATAAAAAAATCTGTTCAAATAAAAACTAAAATTGTAATCTATAATTTATACTATAAAGTTCCTTACCACAACTGCTGTCTTATCGGGTAAATTCAAAGTGGGTGCGGCATCTTCTCGTACTTGCAATAAGTTTCCTCGTACAAAGCACTCGGGGCTGAAGTGTCTTGAGCACAATCTCCAAGATTTTTTATGCTGCTTCTCATTTTTGCTAATGGCGTCAAACCACCGCTAGCGAAATTGATGACTTTGGGGGAACCTTAAAGAAATAATTAAAATGTAAGATACCATTACTATTACTAAGTGAGGTAGGCCTTTGTCCAGCGGTGGACGCCTTTCAGCTGATATGATGACTAAGTGACGCACATTTATCGACCATAATTTTCACGTCACTAGTAACCTAAAAACAGTTTTGTTTATTTTTACAATTTTTGTTCTTATTTTCACTCTTAACATTATAGTTTCATTTAGATTTGTAAAATGAGCCTTCATGAAAGTCTTGTCTCATTGATATCGAAACATTTCGTGGTTCATTTAACGAGAAAACGTATTTCTTTTACTCACGTGTGGAAACTGCTATTATCACTCGAGTTTTCTCTATTTCTCGAATGAGATTTGCAACCACGCACAATGCACGACATTCTCCATGTATTGTTCACTATTCCACAACCAAAAATAAACACTTAACTATTTCTTTAAGATTGTTTAAAACCTTTTTCGTCCGACTAGGCACCTTAAGACCGACGCAAATGACAACGCAACAAAATTTTAAAGGACTCCGAATGCTTGTTACCCTTTGGGCTAAAAGTGCCTTCTTTATTTGGTAGCTTGGACAGATATCCATAGTTATCCAATTGACAATTAGGGTGGTACGGTTTGACGTCATCAATGTTTAATCTATTGAATTAGTAGATCTGTGGCAAAACGCCACCAAAACGCAGCAGCGTTGCCAGATGTACGATAATTACAGTATTATCAATCATCGTACATCAAAGTATGATATTTTCCAACCCTCTTCCGAAGTGGAGTGAAAAGACTAGTATCCAGTGTCTTAAAATTCATCTAAAAATACAAAATAATGTCTACTTCCCCTCGAATCTACCAATTCAATGAAAGCATGGCAATGATAGTTAATTTCATTTATTCTTATTCCTTAGATTCAAAGTGAAGTTCGCTAGCCAAGTGTAAATGTAAATAAGACTGTTAAGTGACTAAGTTTGTTTTTCGTTTTGTGAAATATAAGTAGTAGTAGCAGCGCCACCCCATGATCCGATGCCGTAGATATGTCAGGAGGAACTGGCAGAGGGATACGAATACTTGGTTTAGGAGTGTAACATCTGCAATATCTCTTAGGTTACGAAAGATTGGTGAAAGTCTTCTAATCTTGCCTGTAAGAGCAAGCAGATATGTTTATAATTATGATATGTGTAAAGACCAGTTTGACCAAAGCGATGTGTAAAGATGTGTAAAGACCAAAGCGATGGTGAGCTGAGAGTGGGGCAATTTGGATATGGAGTAAGAAATGCACGTGGCCAGATGCTGGCCGACTTTATGGAGAAGGAGAGCCTCTTTATGATGAACTCCTTCTTTAAAAAGTCAAAACAGCGGAAGTGGACATGGTTGCATCCCAATGGCGTTACAAAAAACGAGATAGACTTCATCTTGTCGACAAGGAAGCAAATATTCAATGATGTCTCCGTGATCAATTCAGTCAAAACAGGAAGCGATCACCGGATGGTCAGAGGCACATTGAATCTAAAGACCAAGCTAGAAAGATGTCGACTGATGAAGTCTACGCTCCGACCAGCGCCCATCCAGCTCCAAAACCCCGAGAGCTTTCAGCTCGAGTTGCACAATCGTTTCGAATGCCTAGGAGACTGCGAGAATGTGGACGATTATAATGACAGGTTCGTAGAAATTGTTCAAACGGTCGGGTCTAAGATTTTTAAAACTCGCCGTTCAAACAGAACCAAAAAAATCTCCGACTTCACCAGCAACCTCATGGAAGAAAGACGCAGATTGGTTTTGCAGTCCTCTGAAGACGCTACTCAGTATCGGCAACTAACCAGGCAGATCTCTAAGTCCCTAACTCGCGATTTACGCCAATATAATACAAATTGTATTAAAGAGGCGATTGAGCACAACAAAGGCTCAAAAGTGTTCGCGAGAGATCTGTCTGTTGGACAAAGCCAACTGACCAAGCTGAAGACTGAGGACGGCAGGACCATATCGTCTAAGACTGAGTTGCTGGAAGAAGTTGAGAAGTTCTATGGACAATTGTACAAGACCACACGTTTGCCTGTCAGCGATCTGGCTGAAGACCCAAGAGCCAGACTAACCCGACACTATACCGAAGATATCCCGGACGTCAGCCTGTACGAGATTAGAATGGCTCTCAAACAGCTCAAGAACAACAAGGCACCGGGTGATGATGGAATTACGGCTGAACTTCTGAAAGCAGGTGGATCACCGGTACTAAAAGCTCTTCAGAAGTTATTTAATTCCGTTATACTCGAGGGACAAACGCCTAAGGCATGGCACAGAAGTGTGGTCGTGCTTTTCTTCAAAAAGGGTGACAACACCCTGCTGAAGAACTACAGACCCATCTCACTTCTGAGCCATGTCTACAAGCTGTTTTCGAGAGTCATTACGAATCGTCTCGCACGCAGGTTTGACGACTTCCAGCCTCCCGAACAAGCCGGTTTCCGAAAAGGCTTTAGTACCATAGACCACATACATACGCTGCGGCAGATTATACAGAAGACCGAAGAGTACAATCAGCCACTATGCTTGGCGTTTGTGGACTATGAGAAGGCCTTTGATTCAGTCGAAACCTGGGCTGTGCTACAGTCTCTCCAGCGGTGCCAAATTGACCATCGATACATCGAGGTGTTGAAGTGCCTGTATGAAAACGCCACCATGTCGGTTCGCCTCCAGGACCAGAACTCGAAACCTATCCAGTTGCAGCGAGGGGTGAGACAGGGAGACGTTATATCTCCGAAACTGTTCACCGCCGCCCTGGAAGATGTTTGTAAGCTTCTGGACTGGGGTGGAGTCGGCATCAATATCAACGGCGAGTACATATCCCACCTCCGATTCGCTGACGATATCGTGGTCATGGCTGAGACTATGGAAGACCTAAGCACAATGCTCGATGGCCTCAGTAAGGTCTCTCAACAAGTGGGTCTTAAAATGAACATGGACAAGACGAAAATAATGTTAAATGTCCGTGTCGCACCCACTCCTCTAAAGGTTGGAGACTCTACACTGGAAGTTGTTGACGAATATGTATACCTGGGACAAACAGTCCAGCTAGGTAGTTCCAACTTCAAGAAAGAGATCAATCGACGAATCCAACTCGGCTGGGCAGCGTTCGGGAAGCTTCGCAATATCTTCACGTCCCAAATACCGCAGTGTCTCAAGACTAAGGTCTTTGACCAGTGTGTGTTGCCAGTGATGACTTACGGAACTGAGACATGGTCGCTTACTATGGGCCTCATAAGAAGGCTCAAGGTCACCCAAAGGGCAATGGAGCGTGCTATGCTCGGAGTTTCTCTGCGTGATCGAATCAGAAACGAGGAGATCCGCAGGAGAACTAAAGTAACCGACATAGCTCACAGAATCGCTAAACTGAAGTGGCAGTGGGCAGGGCACATAGCTCGTAGAACAGATGGCCGATGGGGCAGTAAAGTTCTCGAGTGGCGACCGCGCACCGGAAAACGTAGCGTAGGCAGGCCTCCCACGCGGTGGACCGATTACCTGGTGAAGGTCGCGGGAAGCCGATGGATGCGGGCAGCGCAGGACCGGTCGTCGTGGAAATCCTTGGGGGAGGCCTTTGTCCAGCAGTGGACGATTTGTGGCTGATATGATGAAAGACCAGTTTAGCCTTTCATCGATGTTTATACCTAAATAATTTATTTTAGAAGCTCGTATTAATTTAGAGCATGTACATACAGGGGACAGCCGTGGGACTAAAAAGAGCGCTACATGGGTGTGTGAATAGTAATGCCGAAATTCGGGGGTGGCGATTATTTTGCCGAGATAGCAATGGGTATAAACTTTGTTCTTGAAACATTTACTCTCAATAAGTTTGTTCGAGCCACTTTGTGACAAGCCTCGGCATTAATCCTTACTTCGTCCCAAGAGACTCCTCGAAATAGGAGCACTGTATTGTCTGCAAAAGTAATGATGTGCCCATTTGAAATGTCCAGCTTACACAGGTTGCTGATATATGCGAGGAAAAAAGACGGACCTATCGTAATACCTTGGGGTATGCCAAAAATTAAAGTACTGTCATTACTTGGGTAGTTGCCTACCTTGACAGCCTGCGTACGCCCACTCAGATGGTCAGAAGATCAGTCCAGCAGCTTACCACGCACTCCCAATTTTTCCAGTTTCCGTAGGAGCAGTGGTATTGAAGCTCCAAAAAACAACGACACATCTTTCTCCAGCATCCAATGATTAATGACATTGTTTTGTATTACCGTAAGCCTATTTTCATGTCATTTTAATTTCTACACTTCGTAGGTTTAATTAAAATGAAAAAGTCGCTCAACTTTTTTAACCCACCCTTTAACTTGCAACCGTCCAGACACGAAGAAATAAGTACATATTATTCAATATCGACAAGTATATTGCATGGCCACACTCTGGACACTTCATACAAACGGGCCAGAAATGACATTTCTAAAAAGGAATGACAGAACAAGCAAAAAGGCGGTGTAATCCTATACGTTCGACAACCAAACTGTAACCAATCTGTATCAAATTTGTAATCTAGAGAGTGGCAGGGAGTGTCCATACTGTATGTTAGTACTAATATATAACTTTGGCATGGCCTCGCACTTCGTTTGTCATGTACGCACGCATAGAAGATCGGCAAACAGATTTTCACACACAAGTGACAGTGCAAGAAGGGTGCTGTAAGGGCGCTGCTCATGAACAACATAATTATGTGTTACGGAACGTACATAGTTAGTTCATCTTTGGCGACACTGTTCTAACTCGCGGTCAAAGATGACCTATTTTGACGTCGTTGCTATTAACTATAATGATTAGTATCAATAAAAAACGAGACCTACAGTACTCGCAGATGTGTAACATGTGACAAAATACTTATGAAGTTAATTAATTATCGGGTCGTACATTCACGGGCCGACCCTTCGAATAGTAGTATGTCATCTTTGCCTTTACCATCACACTAGGCGGCATGGCTATGACAACCTTAGTTTTCGAGAATTAAAAAACGTTCGCATTTCCTGTTACACATTTCCGTCCCATGTTACACATTTCCGTCCCATTTCACGAAATCACTCCCACAAATTGCAGGAAAGCGAGAGCAAAGATGTTACACATCAAAAATGTAATCTTACGAGAAATAAAGCAAGGTGTTCATCCAGAAACTTTCACCACAATCTGTCATGCATGATGGAATCTTTTAGTTCCCATTTCAGCCGCTTGTGTTATATTTTTGTAGAACGTTATTTTGTATGTGAATATAAGTGAGTGTGGCACATTTTGTATTGTAAATACACAACATATTTTTGCATCTGTGTGTGCGCGGTCTGTGTTATCACATCAAGTATTCACATCATCCCCGCAAATGTCATCAGAAAAATTGTACTACGGTTGTCCTTATGCCTATTCCATTCTTGTTTCTCCGAGCCCGCTGACAGCTTCCTGGGCGTTTTCCACTTTCGTGTGCCAAATATTATTATTTTTTAATGACAAAAATATTGGTTCCTAACTTTGAGTATGCATACCTACATGAATACTGTAAGGTTCCTAATTTTTCATACATTTAGTGCACATATTTTTATTTATTTTTATTCACAATTGGTAAACCCTTGAAAACATCTCACCTGGTGGTAAGTGACGATGTTGCCAAAGATGGAAGCGAAACACACTTATTTGTTATGCACTGGAACTAGCAAGAATTACAAATCAAACAATAACTGAAGATTTTAATAACTGAAGAAAGTCTCAAAAGCGATAGTACCCAGAGATGTCAATATATGAAAAAAGTTACATTACATTCGCTTTGTAGCGGATGAACGCCGGTCTTTTCCGTTCGGGGCGTCTGTTGTTTCATTGCGGAAAATTGGTAAATGATGGCAGCAAATAATTATTTTGGGTTTACCCACGGAGGAACCCAGTACGGGTAAGTTATTTTTCACGTTACTCACATTTTTGTATGATTTTTACTCGTTCCGCTCTGATACGTCGATGATTGATACGAGACCGTGTGCTCGTCATGCTCGTGTTTCCACTAATCAAAATGGCGTCTCGTGCGATATTGATCGTGGAAATTTGCTGATTTTGTGCAGACGCGTTGGGTTTAGCTTGAATTTTGTGTGTTTTTAGCGCGGCGACTGCGGGGGCGGCTTACGGCGGGCAGACAGGGTACGCGGTAGCGCCCGCGGCCACAGCGGCCACTTACGGCACGCAGCGAGCCGCGGCGACGGGGTACGACACAGCTTACCAGGCAGCCGCCGCCACGCAAGGTGCGTATGATAGGTGTAACAAATCCTTGGAAATTACACAGATATCGCCTGTGTGTACATTTCAGAATCTGAATGATGGTGGAGCAAAACATTGACATGTTAAATTAGTGATGCCTGATCTTGGCACGTATTGAGGTTGCCGTAAAATCAATACTTTCAATAAAGCGGAAATTCCACGCCTTTTGGATCACTTGCTGAAGCTGAAGAAGTTGGTTCTGTGGGACTCCCTTCTACGCATCTGTTGGAGTTCTGAAAGTACTTATATTAAGTATGTTTGTCCGAGTGGAAAAGTTAGCAATACAATAATAATACTTTGGAGAGTAGTATGGTATTTAAGTAAGAAAGTATTTTATTGGAATGTTAATGTTTAGATACAGAATAATAGCTTACAAAATAATAACAGCAATTTGTCAGCTAGTCTAAAAATATGTCATGCTATGATTACATAGGATTTTTAAGGTCAAAGTTCTGGACCTGTGAACTATTTTCATGATAAACTTCAGGTAGATAAGCCTTGTGAGAATATGTAAACTAACAGAATCTAAACAACATAGACAAGGGATTAGGGTTACCAGATGGTCGGGATAATCCCAACTTTTCATATATCCTGACAAAATTTTGTATTTTTGCATCCCAACTTTTTATTAACTTTAAATATTGTATTTGTAGTACCGTCAAACATGGCAACTTTACCATATTTTTTCGCAAAAGCATTTTCTATAATTTCATAAATTGTTTACGATTATCATACCCCCAGGACTTGATTTTTCCAACAACTTGTTTAAAATACCCAAAAAAAGAAGATTCTAAAGAGAAAATGACCAAAGGTAAAATTGATATATGTTTAGTTACTTTTTTTCATAGAATTACAAGGCTATTTTACAGTTTAAAAAAAATAATTTAGGGAGCATTGAAGTATAACGTAACGCAATTTTTGGAGATTTTTAACCACTCCCTCCCCCATATAACGCGCCGTAACGTTTTTCTGTACCCCCTTCCCCCCTAGTTACGTTACGTAACCACCAAGTGACCATTTTTATCTAAAAGTCTCAATAATAATAACAATGTTAAGTAACGCGTAGTTCAAACCCCCGCCCCTCCCGCCCCTGTAACGCATCGTAACGTTTTACAAGACCCCCCAATTTGTTACGTAATACTTGAACACTCCCCTAGACTTGATTTATGTAAGTAGGTATTTTTTACAAAGTTGGTATAACTGTGCATTTTTAATACACTGTGGAGGTCTTCACTATTTATTATTTTAATAATATTATCCAGTATATAGTTTTGCTAGTATCTAATGGTGTGGAGTTTTTATGCCAGCCTTATCTTTTGTATGAAAATCATGCGATATCCTATGGCAACTTTACCTACTAGCCTGTGTTGCCACTTTTTGGTAGTTACTATTCGCACATTGTTGCTATATATAACTTTACCAATTTTCAAAAAAAGGCCTTGTAATTCTATGAAAAAAAGTAACTAAACATATGTAAATTTTACCTGAGTTCGTTTTCTCTTTGGAATCTTCTTTTTTTGGGTATTTTAAACAAGTTGTTGGAAAAATCAAGTCCTGGGGGTATGATAAACGTAAACAATTTATGAAATTATAGAAAATGCTTTTGCCTAGATTTTATTTGTTTTTGCGAAAAATATGGTAAAGTGGCCATGTTTGAAGGTACTACAAGTATAATGTTTAAAGTTAATAAAAATTCAAACATAACTTACTTATTATGTTTGTATAAAACTGACATTTGTTAGACTTCATTTACCTGGAGCTGACTACATGCTCCGTAGACTTGGCTGGCGTTGTACTTACAAAATCCTCTTCTGAGTACTTCCTTTAGCAGTTTCTTTGAAAGAACTAGTGAGCGCTTTAGTCCCTGTAATTCAGTGGAGGGATTATTACTCCGTGTAGGGCACACTTACAAAATCCAGGAGAGGGACTGTGCAAATGCTGTATGTTATCTTTTAACACGATTAAAATTCAACCAATTGTAACAGCCCTTCCTATACTAAGTATTCCCCAGCGGACGGATGGTCAGATTGTCTAATGTTGCGCCTGTAATTCCTTCATCAACCTAAGGCCCAGTCTTTACAGTAAAATGTGTTTTTTGACTCAGCAGCGGCGCACGCCCACGCCCACGCGGCGGCCGCGGCAGCGTCGGCGTACGACGCGAGCAAGTCGGCGTACTACCAGCAGGCGGCGGCGGCGTATCCCGCGGCGGCGCCTCCGACACCGCAGTACGACACTAGCGCCGCCAAGCCCGCTTACTCCACACCGGCTACTTACGCGCAGGTACACTAGACTACAGGACGTGTATGAGACAAGTTGGCGTACTTCTAGAACTCTGCCGCCGACTCCTAGTGATCTACTCTACGCTGGCTATTTATGCGCAGGTTTGTACAGTCAGCACAATTTATAGGAGTGGTGGTGCCCCACAACCGGCCAGTACGATATCACTGCTTAGCCCAACTACTGCACACCTGCCACTAGGTTTGTGAGGCGAGGATAGGATAGATAATCGAAGCTACAAGTGAAATTTAAATTATTGGGCTAATTTTAAACTTGACATATACTCATGTAAAACTAAGCAATATTTACCCTAATGAACCTATACAGTGTAACTGTACTCATCATACTGTACATTCCCAGAAGTCCCATAACAATAACAAAAGAATAAAAATATTTATTTGCCAAAAATAGATACATGAGATTAGTTTACTTGCGACCCCCACACTTGTTCCCAGACAAAGCCTGTTCTGTAAGGGTCAAACACAGTTTACCAGCTCCGAGATCATCAAATTTAACTCGAAAAAAAGGAAAGAAAAAATATGAAAATGAACTACAATTCAATTGGGTTGACCAATTTTGTACAGTTTTGAATGGAGCAGTTAATTTTTTTTTTGAGAATTGTCAATGGGTTCTCTGGGGAAAGTTGTTGAGTACGATAAGTAGATGCCCCAGTTAGCAGGCCCTACACCAACTTTGTTACACCCCTGTATAATCAGTTTTCTATAAGTTTACTTTGCATACTAAATTTATCAAAGAGCTAATCTATTAGCGCCTTTCATACTACATGCTATGGATCAAGAACAAGTACCTGCACTTAGTGGTATATGGCTTCTCATTCTAACCTCTCACTCATTGTGTCGCACTCGCAGTGATTGGCCTGCCTGTACTCCCTTAAACAAACAACAATATATTAGCGGGGAAGGCGAGTTGCGCTCTTTACGTAGTAATAATAGGTAGAGTTCTCTTTTCTATTAGTATGAGTTCCAAACTTTTTTTTTTGCTTCTGTTGTATTGGTTCTTTGGGGAAAGTTGTTTATTTTCATGAGTTTTAAATTTGGCTAAATGTTTCATTACCATGTACTGTCAGTAAACAACCAACAGGCTTACTAGGGATGATACTATAAATTACATGTTCATTCTTAATAGTCCATGCACACGAAATTTTTTGCAAGTAGTATGTTCATCTGTTGTTTAAAGGAGGAAAAGCTACTGGTAGTTTGAGCTTTTGTGAGCTGTTCCTTAATGTACTCTCCATGAACAAATTGTAGTAGCCTGTGCTGGGTTTCAAGTCCACTATCTTCAAGACTGTTTTCTCCTAACAGGTTAGTGTGTCAAATTATTATAATTTTTTTATTTAAGTTTTTAAACTGCTGGACACATTGATTATCAATGAATCAAAAAATTTGTGTAATTGTCACATGGTTTTAGAATGACCAAACTTCACATAGGTAATATGCTAACCTAGCACTGGACATGCCTAGTTAATTAAGTTGGACTAAATCTACTGTTGTCTAGTCAATAAAACCTTTCCATTTCCACAATACGTTAAAGGTAACCTTGTCACCACCTCGCCACTGATACCAACTCAATCATAACTCCCGATTATTGGTGTGTTTTGTATAGTTTGGTCAGGTAAAGTCTGTTTCACGTAGGTGCGTGACAAATTTGTAATTTTTTAGGTAAAATATAATCTGTCATTAATAGTCTGCATTTGTTGTGATCCATTAATAATTCAGCAGGAAAACAGTCTTTGTTTAAGCTAACATCTGGAGTCACCTATGTGAAATAGCCTGTAGAAACTTAAGTCTAAACTTCCTATACTATGGGACACTACCCAGTCGTCCCCCCTGCGCTCCAGAAATGTCCGAAACTGCAAAATGGCTGCGTCGGTTGTCCAATTGCGGGACAACCCATTAGTTTTCGTACGGATTGTTCACGATTCCTGTGCGTGCCCATAGGTAGGGTTGAGTGAGATACGTCATTGGTAAGTGCGTGTTCTCCAGCAGGCTTACTCCATTGCGGCGGTGCAGCCCACGTCTCAGTACAACACGGCAGCCAAGCCGGCCTACACTGCCGCCGCTACCTACACTCAGGTCTGTATCCACTCATATTATGACACATTTATTACTAAAATAGAGCTAAGTTTTTCCGCTATTTTACTTAACCTACACGTTGTTGGGTGGTGTAACCACATTTATTCAACTTTTATAGCACATGCCTCTTGATTGCCCTAGCTATACAGACATCATGCATCATTACATGTGTCAGCCTCTAGTATCTTTCCCACAGAAGGATCGGAGGGGGGAGGATAACGCATGCGTCATTTAGGGCAGCAATCAAGAATGGTTGCATGTGTCACCCTCTTTCTTTCTGCTACAAAACGGCATTAACGCATGATTCATTTAGGGCAGAGAATAAGTATGGTTACAGAACATCCGTTCGCTGATTTTATGAACAGTGCAAATTATGAATATAACCTTTCCATCTTTTGAGCATAGTTCCTAAATCAGCGAACTAGGTTGAAATTTTTTTACTTCATTATTGTATCATAAAGTGATTTTAATCCATTGCATTGTAAGTCAAATTGATCATCAAACTAAAGTATCTTTCAATAGAAAATTCCACCAATGTAAACAATAACCTAACCTAAAAATTAAATTGTTTCTTTATAAAACAATTCTGATACCAATGTTTTCGGTTATTAATGTTACATTATTAATTTGTAACATTAATAACCGAAAAACATTGGTATCAGATTTTTGTATAAAGAATTAATTTAATTTTTAGGTTAGGTTATTGTTTATATTGTTGGAAATTTCTATATAAAGATGGTTTAAAGCTGCATTTGATGTATTCATGGGGATTTCATTGTATTGTGTAGATCAGACTTGGTAGCGATCATGTTTGAATGTTTAAATAAATTGATAAATATCTAGGTAGATATGTCTAAACAAAGTAACTATTTAAAAAAGGAATGTAATTGAGCAGGTGAATTACAATTTTGTTATAATACAAGCGTCTCATGTATTACATTGTGATTACAATCGTAACGACTTCAAATGAAAAGTAAGCAGCAGATATGCATAGGGTCCTTTTGAAATACATGAAAATAATTTAAGGGGAGTTTTAGCTAACAAAACTTGTCCCCTGAATATTGTACATGAATTACTACATATTATAAAACTATTCCCCACCTGCCGCGCCGTCGGTCTCTCTGTACGCGATAAATTCAAAACCTACCGAAAGGTACAGTTCATACGGTTTTCACTAATGGACGGAGTGATGCATGAAGAAAAAACCGCGCACCATCTAGTAATATACAGTTGGTATCAGATAGGGTTACCGATATTTTAAGGGCATGTAATACACCACATTTCATCGACGAAAAACCTTCTTTCCTCTAAATGGCAGCCATTTTTATTTTCAAATTATTTTTGTTGCTGTTCATGAAGAATATGTTTTCTCTTGAATTAGCAACAATACAGACTTTAAAATAGTCTCATTTGAAATAATAATTAATTTTCCTGGTGATCCACACATAAAATTAACCCAAACATCTGAGGGAAAAAAAAAACTAAAAAATATTTTTTGAACCTTCTGCAAAAAAGAGGTTGTGTACTTGTGTACGTGTTGTTTTAAGCTAAGCTACAAAACAACAATAAATTATTTACTAAACCATTAGTTCCGCTATTATGCAAATTGATGGTTAAGAGACCCTTGTATGTGGTTGTGGCCATCCTTTAATTATAATTTCTCAACTATTTAACATTTTCACATGTTTCTAATTAAAACAATTATTCAAAGTGACTGCATCCATTCTGCAGACACGCCAACTGAATAACTTTTCCCTAGGATTATTAACTTTGTATAGCGGCAGGTTTTTTTTTTGTGTATTTAGTCTAGGTTTCTTGGGGAAGGTTGAAACTGATTAATTAGCTGAACCCCTTCCCCCACTTCAATTATTATTTATCAGTAGGTATAAATTTCAGAAGGAGAATATGTTAACTCACATGTATTTTGCAACACATGTTTACAAACTTTTCGTGTATTGACTTCATATTTAGTTTTTTAGGGTTCCGTACCTAAAGGATGCCAACGGGACCCTATTACTAAGCCTCTGCTGTCAGAGTGTGTATTTCTGTTGCCGCTATAACATAAAATAATAAAAATAAAATTATGAATTAAAGTGCTTGAAGAACTAATTCGCGCGACCCCGTGCGGTTGTTCCGGCGATCCCTTTGTCATATTATGCTATTTTCCCGGGATAAAAAGTAGCCTATGTCCTTCCCCGTGACACAGGCTACCTGCATGCCAAACTTCATAAAGATTAGTCAAGGCTTTGAAGCGTGAAAAGGTAACAAACAAACACATTTTCACATTTATAATATTATAGTAAGGATTTCAGGTTATCACCAAAATATCCTAAATCAGTTACATATCGCTGGTAGTGTCTTTCAATTCAATGATGGAGTGAACTGATTGGTAGATACAAACGCCGTCGCCAGTCTCACTGGAGACCTGCCAACATCTCAAAGAGATTCATATTCATTTGATTTCTTTTAACGTTACAGTAGCATAGTATTCTGACATCACTGGTGCACTTTGTGCATTCAAGTAAAACTTTAAATGTATACATAGATGATAAGAGTGCATTGTTTAAGCTAGAAGAGGAAATGAATAGTTTAATTTAATTTCACTTAAGGAACAGTCAGGTTTCAAGAATTTAGGTTTTTCGCTATCGTTGAGCTATTCGCGTCGATAAACATACAAAATTTTATTGCTCGTACATATTTTAATTTTTTGCTATGAACATATTAAAAATTTAAGAACTTACTTATTTGTAGAAATCCTCGGGGGAGGCCTTAGTCCAGCAGTGGATATCTTTCTGCTGATATGATGATGATATTAAAAAAAGATTTTTTTGTTTTTGCCTTGTAGTAAAAACAGTAATAAATACAAGCAGGAAACTTGGTGTGAACATAGTAGTACTCAAAGTAAAACAACAAATAATAAAAATTTACCAAGTGCGAGTCGTACTACAAAACAGCATTTTACTGTGGCTCACGTTCATTCCTTTTGTTTGAAATAAATAGGTATAATTTTTATATTTGTGAAGAGAGATGTGGTGGTACGTATTCCTCGGTGCGCGAGTCCGACTCACACTTGGCCGTTTTTTGACATGAATTTTCTTTATTAAAGTAACTGGATTGCTAATCTGATCTCCATAGTAAAACCTTGGCCCCTAAAAACTTTTTTGGTGTTTTTTTTTCATCGACACTACACAAGCTATGGTCAAAGAGTGGGGTATATTACTAATGCTATGGTTATCTAATAGCGCTGGGCCTATGTATGAATGTTAACAGTATGAAAGAAAATAATTATTAATATGGGCATTTCTTCCTAAAGTTGCACCTTGTGCTTTTGATGTGCTTATTTTCAACCAACTTCCAAAAAGGAGAAGGTTCTCAATTCGACTGCTTTTTTGTACGTACGTTGTACTTTGTTTTAACGTGTTTAGCGTTTCTAATTATTACACTGTTACTCTTGGAATTTAGATTGTCAAAACTTCTATTTCATCTTCTATAATAAAATAATTTATTAAATCCTACCGAATATATGTTTTAAATATTATTAAATAAAATTTTGATTATTTTTCTTGCATAACACTGAAACTATAACTAGACAATGTTAACTACTTTACCGATAAAATTGCCGATCGGATGAAAAAGTTTTTTTTTTTTCAAAAAGAATTCAAAACAACATTAAACTATTAAAATTAAATTGGTCTGTACCCTGCGGGTTTTCCACCCGTTAATAATGAAAATCTAGGTCTCTAGGTAGTGCTTGTGGGTAATTTGTGTTGTGTTTGCGTTGGGGCACAGACGGGCGCCCGCACCGGCGGCGGCGCGGCTAAGGCGTACGGTGGAGTGTACACGGCGACTACGGCCGCGGCCTCCTACCCCTCGCAGGCCTACACCGCGCCCGCCGCGCAAACCCCCAAGCGTGAGTATCAAATTTTTTTCTTTATATATCCTATGATTTACGGGGGTTTGCTCAGGTTTGCATCCCGAGCCCAACGTTGAAAAAGCTTGCTTCATAGCACGGTTGGACGAATGCACAACATATCATTACAAGATATAAAACTACTGTTCCCTTCCAAAGTCCAAGAAATATTTTAATCTGTTATTAGTAAGAAAGCCTTTAATCTGTGATTCGTAAACGTTAGTCATTTGACTCACCTGATGGTAAGAGACCACAGTGCACAATGTGGAAAAGAGATTACCAAAACTACCAATGATGAGGTGCCGATTATCCTTATAAGTGTTGTCGCGGGAAGCCGATGGACGCGGGCAGCTCAGCATTATTGAGATCCTTGGGGGGAGGCCTTTGTTCAGCAGTGGACGTCTTTCCGCTGAAAATTTATGTTGTCCATACTTGAAACAGCATAAAAATGTTTTGTTATACTTAATATAATACTTTCACAAAAAGTAATCAGAATAACACTTAACCACTGACCTAAATGGTACGTCGCCTCAATAATGTTTTGATCATAATTTTAATTTGCTTGGGAATTGATCAATGACCGTGTTGGTTACCTTGCTAGCAACCAGTGAGGCAGGCGAAACAGAAGATAGCAAAAGGGTGCGACACGCTTAAATTGACGTATATAGTTTGTATTGACTTTTCCGCGTTTACGAGTATGTCAGAATTTTATTTTTATCGTTATTTTTATGGATAGAAAAATGGAATCGTAAGCAAAACAACATTAGCTGTGCTTTTTTAGTCAAAAAGTCAGATTTATTTAAATGTACAAATGAAATGCAAAAAATCTCATAAAATCTTGGCTTCAAAACTAACCTACAACTTAAGAAAAGTGTCATCAAAGCCATTTTTACTATATAAGAAAACCAATAGAAAAAAAATCTATACTGAATAGGTTTTTCGTTGATTTTGATAGCTGGGTGTTTGTTATTTTGATCTCATTAAATAAATAAGTCTTCGAAGACTAATTTCAATGATTTTATTTTTGTATTCTATTTGAAATATTTAAGCATATTCAGAACATAAAAAATCATAACAATCATCTATATATTAAAAGAATTTGTGTAATCTACTACGAGTTCATCAGGCCGTTCTATTCTATCTAACTGATTTTCTTAATTTGTTTTAATAAAATGTATTGATGCACAGATTTGGCATCAAGCATTGGAAATCAGCCCCTTGAGCCGCTAGGGGCTCGCGCATCAAGCTTCCTCTAGAATGTAATACCGATTCTGCCCGGCTGCATAATTAAAAAAAAATGAAAGGTATTGATGCACAGATTTGTCATTTAGAGGCATTGGAAATCACGTAACTTTCGCCCTTCTCAATATATAAAAAAAATATACAAAATCTAATGTGAGTTCATCTGGCCATTCTATCCAACCAATTGGCTTTTTTTTAATGATAGGTTTTTAAGATTAGGGATGCATCGATACGCCTTTTTGCCGATACACAAAAATATCTGCGATACCGATACCAATACTCCTGGTGAATTTAATTTTCTGGATATATGTTTTCGACGCTGAAGCGGTGTCCGATTCACTTAGATGGAATTTTATTTTCTAGATAGTTATTTTTGACGTTGAAGCGGCGTCCGATTCACTTGGTTGGATTTTTATTTTCTGGATAGTTATTTTCGACGCTGATGCGGTGTCCGATTCACTTGGATGGAATTTTATTTTCTGGATAGTTATTTTCGACGCTGATGCGGTGTCCCATTCACTTGGATGGAATTTTATTTTCTGGATAGTTATTTTCGATGCTGAAGCGGGGTCCGATTCACTTGGATGGAAATTTATTTTCTGGATAGTTGTTTTCGACGCTGAAGCGATGTCCAATTTACTTGGATGGCTACAAGGTGGCGTTCATTAATCACGTGCCTCTTTATGTGAATGCAGATGTGTTATTATAATTTTCAAAATTGATGACACGGGGACACGTTTTCTTTACAATACATACAAATTGCTTGGAAATTATCAAATATCGAAATTTCAAAATTATTCCTTAAAACAACTTTGTTTTGAAATTATTTTACTATTTATTTTATTTTATTCAACCGACTATTATAATAATACTCATATGCAAACTACCAACTAGTTATAAAAATACTCATATAAAAACTAATTAATTTTGATAAGTAATTTTGTATTTTATTTTGCATGGAAAAAGTCAAAGCAATAGCTAACAGAGACTACAGTTCGTGCCTCGCTTACAAGGAAATAGACGAAACAAGAGGCGCGTTTACATTACTTATTTAAAGAGCGCGATTTGAGTTGTAGTAAAGTTGTTCGGCAATAAATATATCGGTATCGGATGTATCTCTGGTATTAATGCATAGATTTGTTATCAAGCATTAAAAGTCATCTTACTTTCGCCCTTCTCAAATAAACCTTTAAAAAATATGAAATCAATTTCGAGTCCGTTTGGATGTTCTATCAAACGGATTTGCTTGTTATTTTTAAATAAAAGGCATTGATGCACAAATTTTTCATCAAGTATTGAAAATTACCAAACTTTTGCCTTACTCGAGTTATACCCAAATGATATTTTAATCTTCTACATCAATCAATATCTCTGGTTCTAATTGAAGTACGCGGTTCGTTTTGGTCTAACAACACTCCCTGAAACAAGCTGCTCTTTCATTTGAGCTATTGCCCACTTAAATATGTTCAACAATGTTGGAGTTATACTTATACATATAATGAAGTTGGAGGGAAGCTAGGTATGAACATTCAACGCACACATTCTCAGACATCACGCACCATCGATCGCGGCTAGTTCACTGCGCGCCATATAAAAAAATAATGCGGAGCAGTGCGGGTCCTCCCTAGTAGATTAATATTCCAGAGCACCTAATGTACTTAGAAGAATATCATTCGTACGTCAGTGGTTAAGGGGAAACACTAAATAAATAATAGGTCTGAGACATTGCCTAAGGTATTGCCATTGTGTGGCTGTGGGCTCTCCCGGGTGACAGATGACTGAAGATCGAACAGTACTGTTGTGTGTCACATCGTGGCTATCATGACGTGCACACCTAAGGCGAAGTCTCAGTTAAACGATAGGCCTACAAGGTGGCGTCCATTAATTACGTGTATCATTTTCATGAAAAATTGATCCCTTTGCGTGAGATTTTTTATAATTGTTGTATTTTTGTGTATTTCGCGTCGATTTGATATGTTGGTCGAAGCCAGGTTCCCCTTGAATGAGATTTGGTGAGATTTTTCCAGAACCCTTTCCCCATTTTTTTATTTACAATTGGTAAACCCTTGACAACATCTCACCTAATTAACGATTGCGATCTCACGTAATTAATGGACGCCCTCACCTTATATCACAAAGTAAACAAATTATCTGCAGAGACAACTAACCGTGGTAACACTGCTTACGATACAGCGCTGTACAACGCGGCCTCCATGTACGTAGCGCAGCAGAACAAGACCACCGGCGGCGGGTGAGTACCTACACCATTCATCCTTACTTACGTCTCCGAAAGTTACTCCTTAACGCTACGGCTACTGAACGGATAAGCTACCTTTGCAATTGACTTCAAAAAACGAGGAGGTTCTCAAGTTCATTTTTTTATGTATGTCCACGCTTACCTTTGTACGCTGTAGTCCGATTTCGGTTATTATTTTTTTATTGGATAGTTCATGCCTCCAGGGTGGTGCCATATAAATTTTATCAAAATCGGTTTAGTACTTGTTTTGAAAATAAACAATACGCAAAAAGTAGCTTTGTACTTGTTGCGATTGGAGTCGGTTTTTTTTTATCAGTGACATAGAGTACAAACTGTCATTAAAACTAATGTAATAGTTTACCTGTAATTATCTTTTACTGGATAAATGTATATTCTATTCGAAACCTATTGGACGTTTTTCGGATGGTATATGGTTAGTCGATTTTGCTGGTTGCCAATCCCAGATGAAAGTCACTATGTAGGGTGTGTCTTCTTAGGCCTTACAAAATAGGTGTTACAAACCTTAGGTGTTACAAAATTAGTGTAGAAGCCATTTTACTCATCATCTGAACAACTTACCCCAAGGAACACATAGACACAAAAAAAACAACTCTGTACAAGATTTCAAAATGTTTATTTTAAGTCCTGGCATACCAAAGTCGCAATATCGAAACCGAGCACAATAGTTAAACAAAAGATGGTTTAACTGTGGTATTGGAGCGGTTAAAAATAGGTGTATATTACACTCTTTTTGATGGTCATAAGATAGTAATTACATATACATAGTCATTTCTGAAAAATATTAAAAATAAATTAGTTAAAAATTTTATTATGCACAAATGATCATTCAGCTGCTCAATATGTATGAAGTCCAAACTTTTTGTAGATTATCTATTTTTCTTTTATAGAAAATTGTTCAGTACGATGAGAGAATAGCTTTTATGTAATACTGCATGCAAATCTTTCGTTTAGTAGATATTTGGTGCAATAAATAACTGATTGGTTGTGTGGCGCAGTGGCTGGAAGAACTACAACAAGGGCGGCGTGGGCGCGGGGCAGACGCGGCGCCCCAAGCCGCCGCCCAAGGCGCAGCAGCTGCATTACTGCGACGTCTGTCGCATCTCCTGCGCCGGCCCGCAGGTCACTACATACACTACACATTACTACACTACACGCGTGCCACTAAAGATGAGACTTGACACAATAAAAAGACAAAGTAGGAAGTGTACTAAATACTTATCCATAATACATACGAGTATTTATCCATAATCCTTAGCTTCTATATAGGTGTACACACATACGAGTATTTATCCATAATCCTTAGCTTCTATATAGGTGTGCACTGTACACGTCGTAAACCATCTTCCTACTTTTTATTTTTAATGTTTATGTGGTGTGTCATGTCTCATCTTGTGCGGCACGCCCTATGCAAGACATTGCCGCACGTCACACGAGCCTCTTAGACAAGCTAGCAGGAAACTGTTCAGTGCTTGTGGTTCAGGATTTTTATATATTTATCCACAATTGGTAAGCCTTTGGCATCATCCTCACCTGATGGTAAGTGATTATGGATGATGCTGATGATGAAAGCAAGCTTTATACCAAGATTTCCTAACGCAATGAGAAGCTGGATATTTTATCTTCATGCTCTTTATTGCTACTAGGTAAGCGTAATGTTTATTGTTGTGATGTGTATTCCCGACTACGGCAGGCGGTGAAGGCCTCGTTAGAAAGTATATTGATATTTGATGATATAACTAACTGATAGTGGCAGTTAGCCAGGCGCGCTTTGAAAATATCCCACCACCAACCAAACTGAGTCATACAAAGATAGACCCCGCGACCTGCTGGTGTGAAGCAAGCGGTTTAAAGCGCTGTGATCGCACTATAATTCCCTCATTCAATAGTGAATGTAGCTCAAATGATGGAAATTTTTGTATGATATGCTTGAGATGTGCGTGAGATACTGAACTTTTACGTAGTTACGCATCCCCGCAACCCCCGTTATTAATTAGGGAGGTTTATTTTAACATCAGCAAAAAACGATTATAAATAAAATTTTGGAAACATAGTTGGGTGAATTTGCATTTGCAATTCATTTTCTAATTCTTTCCTCTCCAGACATACAAGGAGCACCTGGAAGGGCAGAAGCACAAGAAGAAGGAAGCCGCCGTGAAGCTGGCGGCCGCGGGCGCCGCTGCGGGCGCGCGCTCTGGCTCCTCGCTGCGCTGCGAGCTGTGTGACGTGACGTGCACAGGCGCCGACGCGTACGCCGCGCACGTGAGGGGCATCAAGCACCAGAAGGTGGTGAAACTGCATACGATGCTGGGCAAGCCTATACCATCCACGGAACCCACCAAGTTGCCCGGAGGTGAGTCTGAGAACACCTGTAGGTATTTGAATCTTAGCTGTGGACATCACGTGTATTGGAGCTGACGCTAACGCGCACGCCGCATCAGGAAGTGGAAGCCAATACTTGCCATCTACTGAACCCACCAATTTATTTTTTTAATCCGTTCTTAGCTGACTTCTCCTACCTGTATACTACCTGCCATAATTTTTCTCCTCCTAAAACGGCTTGACGGATTTTTTTTAGGAGGTTACCTAGATGGCTTGATCGATTTTGATAAAAAGAATATATTAGCTGTTGATGGACCCAGTAGGTGGCACTGTTAAAGAAATCAGTAACCTCTCACCTCTAATCCACATAAAACTAGGGTTAACACAATACTCCAAACACTGACAATGTGAAAATTTGACCTTAGCGAAAAAGACGGTCGCCGGCACGCCCAAGATCGCATTTGTGGCGTCGGGGGGGCTGAGCACCGTGACGCCCTCCGCAGAGGAGCAGCACGTGTCCGACTCGGAGCCGGAGCCGGAGGTGGCGCCCGTGGGGCAGGACTACATCGAGGAGATCCGTGGCGAGGACGGCAAGGCCCTCAGCTTCAACTGCAAGCTGTGCGACTGCAAGTTCAACGACCCCAACGCCAAGGAGATGCACATGAAGGGGAGGCGCCACCGGCTGCAGTACAAGAAGAAGGTGCGATAACTACATGTCATTTCATTAGTATTAGTTAGGATTTTTGTATTTGTTGCGTACCAGAGTAGAGTTCAATTTATACAATTGTTTAAACATCAAGAACACATAGTGTCCCTTCATGCTGCAGCTTATATTCCTAGATATTGAGTCATCCTGCTGATCCGAGAGTTGTGGGTTCGATCCCCACCCAGGGCAAGCATTTGTGTGATGAACAGATTTGTTTGCTCTGTGTCTGGGTGTTAAATATCTATATATGTATGTATTTAAACGCATATAAGTATTTATATCAGTCTCTGGTTCCCATAACACAGGGAATCCTACTTTGGGGCCAGATGACCATGTGTGATTTGTCCCAGAATATTTATTATTTATTTATTTACTAGCTGTTTCTCGCGGTTTCACCCGCGTGGACAACGTTTCTATGACATTTCGAGGGTGCGCAGTGCGCGAGCCGCAAGCGGCTCGCGAGCGTGGTAAAAAGTAGCCTATGTCTTAATCCAGGTCCTAATCTGTCTACCTACCAAATTTCAGCCAAATTCGTTCAGTAGTTTTTGCGGGAAAGCGTAACAGACAGACAGAGTTACTTTCGCATTTATAATATTAGTAGGGAATAGGGATTTATCTTATCAAATTTATATAAGTCTTGCCACCAAACATCAATGTTAACGGCTTGAAGGTAAGATAGCCAGTTCTCCATTGCATTGCGGAACCTTGGTGAGCCCGCTTCCATCTTCGGCATCATCATCACTTACCATCAGGTGAGATGATGTTAGGGCTCACCAATTGTGGATAAACTAAATTGTACAGCCATGCTGTGCATACTTTCTCGCCAAGCCTTAACCATCTGTCAAAGTCGAGCATACACAAATCAACTATAAACATTACACTCAGTAGCAAAGAATACAGTAAGGTATATCAGACTAGATGAAATATTTCCAAATAATTTCGGTTTGTATGGAAGGTACTTTACTCCGATTTTTCCTGGAATAATTAAGTACCCAGTGCAGTAAGCCTTATTAAGTTCTAGTTATTCACAGTTTCATTAAAATCGTTATAGCCGTGTACGAAAAAAGTAACAAACTACCTAGTAGGAGGTAAGTACTGTGAGCACCTCCACCAAATGTGGGCACCTCCACCAAATGTGACGTCGTCAACGAGACGCCGGGGGTGTAACTAGTTTTCTATTCTACAAGGAAAGTTTAGTATGCTTATCAAATGATCATCAGTGATGATATTTATTGTTAAGCAAAAAAAAGATAGAAGGCTCTGTCGGCTGACTGATTATTATTAGCTTCAATGATTCCTCTCACTTTCTTGCCATGGTTTTAGGGAACTCAGCCCAGACGCGCGGATAATAAAAATATACTTTTTATTCAAAGGACCTCTGTCCTGGCTCACGGTCAGCCATCGAATCCCTCTATTGTTTCAAAAAGCTTTCGAATGACTTACAAAATCAAATTTAAACCAATATTCTAAATTCGATTCGCGCTGGCAAGAAACTAAGCAAAGAGGCTGGAAGTAGATGTATGTAGAGACATACGATCTCTACAGTACTTTACTTCGATTTTCGACCATATAAAGTTATGGCAACGTACCGAGTTTTATCAAAATCGTTAGAGCCATTTTTGAGTGAAAATATAATGTTATTTTCTACTATGTTGGCAACTCTATAAAATCAAGATAGGGGAAATAAAAAAAAATACGGAAACGGTTGGAGATATAAATGAAAATAATATTTCTCGAACCTAAATTTCACCCAAATCCGTCTAGTAGTTTGGGAACTAGAGAACTGGACGGACGTACACACATACACTCACATTTTTTGTTTTTTAGACTCTGTAAGACAATCAATCCCCATCAAAATCTGAACTTTGATTTTTTTTGCCATCACAATGCCTTCGTCACTCTAAAGGAAAAAGTACAAAAAGTAAACAATTATTATGTCGAGCAGTCACCCAGTGATTACTTAGTAAAAGGTTTGAGGCGGTCGTTGAGCCTGGCACTGCCAAGAGATCCGACCGCCAGATGATAACAACGGCTTGATGAGGGTGACTCGCGTACGGCGCGTACCGCGTACCTAATGCACACGTTTTTAATAAATCGTTTTAGTAGTGCAATTCAAGTCAATATATTTATTCAAAATAGGTGCAAATTACACTCTTTCTGATAGTCATAAAATAATAATAACAATGTCATTTGTGAAGAATCAAGAAATAAACTATAGTTATCAAAGACATGTTAGATAAATTCCAAATCAGAAGACGCTTTTTTATTTAGTACACATTAATACAATACACATTTTTTCGAATTTTTAATGGGTTTTACTGTTGGATTCATAGGGGAGGTGCATTTATATGACATGTTAACATAGTGTCTTATGTTTGGGGGCAGGTGCAACCGGACCTGGAGGTGAAGGTGAAGCCTTCAATGCACCAGCGCAAGATCGCCGAGGCCAAGGCGCAGCGCATGCTGGCGCGCGACGAACTGTGGGCTCGCCGCCGCATGCACGACGTGAGTACTGTGAATTTTTACGTTGAAACATTACCCTCCTTCTTTGACAGTATGTAAAAATAGCTCATCATCTTATCAGCCGAAGGATGTCCACTGCTGGACAAAGGCCTCCCCCAAGGATTTCCACGACGACGGGTTCTGCGCTGCCCGTATCCAGCGACTTCCCGCGACCTTGATCAGGTCATAGGTCAATTCTTGAACTCAGGGAAAAAAGTCACAAAAACTAAATTGTTAATTAATAACCATGAAAGGTTATTTATTTATTTTTTTCTACATAATATTTTTTGTTTTTTCGTAAAAAATAAGGAGCTAAAAATATAAATCAACGCCGATAATTATCAAAGAAAATAATTAGCTTGATATTCTAACCCTGTAAAAATCCCTACAATTTCGGATCCCGCCTGTAATTATCTAATCCAAGACCTATCCAGGATCCAGTGTCACTCTTAATAGCCACTGCCTCACGGATGTCGTTAAACAGGACAGGACGACCGCTCAACCGATAAGTAACCAATGAGTAGTATGTTCCCGCTGCATAAAACTTCAGACCATGCCCCAACCTGCTTACATAAGAAAGATTTTGCAATATGGGGCAATCAGTTATGTGGTCGGAGGTGTGGTTTGGATGTCGGTCAAGAAAGCGAAGCCTTCGATGTGTTCGGATTAGTTCGACTATGAAGCGGAAACTAAAACTGGTAATGTTTGCGTAGGGTCTGGAGGATGAGGAGCGCGCGTATTGGGAGGGCGGCGACCCGTGGGGCTGGAGGCCGCACCCGCTGCCGCCGCCCATGCACCACCACCACCACGTGAGTGCCACACACTGTAGCGCAGTGCGCTGTTATTCATTCTTTTTTCATCCGACCTTCTTTTCATTCCATTTATTTCTTTTCCATGCATGCGCTGTCATCCATCTGACAATATGATTTAAAATTCTTTCCGAACATAAAATTTAATAAATTATAAAATAAATTACATAACTCATATATTTACCGGCTTGCTCCCTTTAAAAGACCCATTTTGGGTAAGATATAATTATATTTATAATTCGTTTGTGTATAGTGTAAATTTATTATGTATAATGTTTTCTAATTCTCGTATATTTCTTTTTAGGTCTTATTTTACCAATAAATTAATTATGTAGCACGCATCTTCTTTTTGAACCTGCGCCGACCACCGTACCTACCTACGAAGTCGTGCTACAACACATAGACACAGTATATATATTAGTACTAACGTACAGTATGGACACTCCCTGCCGCTCTCTAAATTCGACCTCACCCCCCCGTCACTCAGATTGGATGTAGATTGGGTACCAAACGTAAAGGACGAGCTACGCAAGCGCGATAAACGTCACTTATATTCACTTAGCGCGCCGCTGTGATTTCGTACACCGGAATAAAAAGCAACTAGTTACCGAACGTAAAGGACGAACTACGCATGCGCGATTAACGTCACTTATATTTACTTTGCGCGCCGCTCACCGCTCGACGCCAATAGGCGGCCGCGGCGTCTCAGCATGCCTCGTATCATGATTGGCTGACCACCAATATTATACGACCAAATCTAAGAACAATCAGTTCCTATGAATCTTCTTCATACTAGCTGTATCTTTTTTTTTTTGAAATGTAGTTCCTTTATGTTTTTCATATGTCAGATGTCAGTTTGTTAATGTGGCTTATTTTGTTCGTTTTATTTCTTTAAAATGATGATTTTTTGTAATAATTTGATTAGATGGTGTGAAAGTATGAGTTGTATAGAAATATCTAGTGGTGTGATATTATAAAATGTGATCTCGGAATTATAGATTGAGATTGACTATTATTGTAGGTTGCTAAATGAGATTGTTTCACGGACAAAAGCTCCTGTGTTTGAAGAACAAATGAACAATGTTATCCATGTAAGTTACTTAATCATGTAAGATAACTGTTGATTGTTGCTTGCAGCACAGTATATATATCTTGCAGTGTGCATGCAGTAAATAACTAACAAATATTTCATGACCAATACCGCCGGTGTGATTCAACCCTACCTGCATTCTTGCCTATAGATACGTCAGTTATAATTATGTATATCATTTCTCGCTCGTTTGTATGGAGTGTCCGGGGTGTGAAATAGATAAACTCAGCAGTAGCAGACCCTGCTGCTACAAGCCTAATGTTTATTCATCTGTGCCCAATGCGGGGAGGTGTGTTGCCGCGATGTGAAGTGTCAAAGCAGTGATTTTAGTCGACTTTCATGCTACCCTCACAGCATCTACTGCCAAGCGGCGGCGATGTCCAAATTGAGCGTTATTGCTAGGCCTGTAATTACTTTGACTTAACAGATAAATAGAAGCACTAGCTAAATTCGATGTCATATTATAATATACCTTTTTGCGTAAAAAAAATGAAAATTGGCTTGAGGTGTGGGCCATATGAAGGAAGAAGAAATTGGGCCTGAAGGCGTACAGTTGGCCGGCCTTCTGACAGTTAGATTAATGATCTAGTGAAGCCGTTGGATCCTTGTGGCTTCGGATCGATCGAGCTGAGTAGATACCAACAGAGGATGCTAAGTATTACAGTTGACGTGCTTCACCTGAACAGAATATTAAATAACACCTTTATCCCCAGGGTATGATGCCGTACGGTCCAGTCGGGCGGCGCCCAGAGACCTCCGATGACCGCCACGTACTGGCTAAGCACGCTGAGATCTACCCGGCAGAGCAGCAGCTACAGGAGATACAGCGATGCGTGTCGCACACAGAGAAGGCGCTCAAGTCGCTGTCCGACGCGCTGCAGGAGCAGGCGCGCCCCAAGGTAAGGGATATGCCTCACTCATTTGGTACCGAATAACTAATGTCAAGTGACGTAGCGGTGGGGAAGGTGGGCAGGGGTTGTATGGTCAGGAGTCCTTCACCCCGATCAAATCTCGAGAAGTCATTTTTTGTCAAAACAAGAAAAAGTTTCTATAAAGCGCATTCTAGGAACAACTAGCCTCGGATATCTTACGCAGGCTACCAACTTTCTGACACAGTTGTAGGCTGCTTTTTTAAACTTTTGTTTTTTACAGGGTCAAGCTGCAGTGAAAATAAAAACTGAGGACAAGAAAGATGATAAAACCGAGGGCAAGGAGGATGGCCGCGACAATCAGCTGTGAGTACTTCACTAAACCCATCGATTGCGACAAACATTACCTGGTAACTTGTAAATTGTTTTAGAACTCCCCATCCATACTAACTTGAACATTCCGCACAAACTTGTAACTGCATTGGTTTTTGCAATTGTTTCATTTTGTTTTTGCTTTCATGTCACTGAGTGTTTTGTATGCATTCACATTATTGCGAAAGTAATGCAATGGTTACGTATTTTAAAGGGTTACTTAGTATCGAGTACAGAATACAGACAAAAATAAAAAATGCATCTTTAAAATATCTTTTTAGGGTTACGTAGTTATTAAAAGATCGTCAACGCAATCTCTACCTCACTAACAGGTGAATGTCCGCTCGTTCGTTGACCCGGCATAAAAAAGCTGGAATTACGAGGAAGGACCGAACCACCCTACGGTCTATATCAGAAAAAAAAACTGGCTGTCTGTAAAGTCGGTTTACGGACGATAATTTTATGTGATAAGATAACGTCACAAGCCAAACGATTAGGCCGATCGTGCTCTCGCTTGCAAGCTAGGCTCAGGCGGGACGTGACAATGAGTCATGCTTTTTCGTGAGTGCAACTGGCGTTCTTCGATTTATAAGACGTTATCACGTCAAAAAGCACAATGTAAACAAACAAAACGCCTTACCTATTTTGCAAATTTCTCACGAACACTTACACATACCTATCATTAGTTCTAACAATTATTGCCCTTTTTGAATGATTTCACTTATCTTTTAACTTGAAACTTTTATGAAATTACAATGATTTCAATTGAACCTTACATTTTAAGGTTATGCTGCAACTACAAAGAGTTAGTAGCTATGAACGATTGATTGAATGATTAAGTAACAATGGCAAAGATGACCTAATTCTGGCGTTACTCTGGTTTGTGTGTGATTGTGGGCCATTATTTGGAGAGTTTATGATTTTCTGAACAATTGCAAAGATGACATAATTCTGTCGTTACTCTGGTTTGTGTGTGATTGTGGGCCATTATTTGGAGAGATTCTGATTTTCTGAACAATTGTAAAGATGACCTAATTCTGTCGTTACTCTGGTTTGTGTGTGATTGTGGGCCATTATTTGGAGAGATTATGATTTTCTGAACAATTGTAAAGATGACCTAATTCTGGCGTTACTATGGTTTGTGTGTGATTGTGGGCCATTATTTGGAGAGTTTATGATTTTCTGAACAATTGTAAAGATGACCTAATTCTGTCGTTACTCTAGTTTGTGTGTGATTGTGGGCCATTATTTTCTACATACCTAGGAGAGATTATGATTTTCTGAACAATTGTAAAGATGACCTAATTCTGGCGTTACTATGGTTTGTGTGTGATTGTGGGCCATTATTTGGAGAGTTTATGATTTTCTGAACAATTGTAAAGATGACCTAATTCTGTCGTTACTCTAGTTTGTGTGTGATTGTGGGTCATTATTTTCTACATACCTAGGAGAGTTTATGATTTTCTGAACAATTGCAAAGATGACCTCATTCTGAAGTTACTCTGGTTTGTGTGTAGTTGTGGGCCTTTATATTTCGTTTTTTCACAGATAATCTATGAGTTGCCGACTTAAAATACTGTCAGTTTTAATAGTTTTGAGGTGCATTTATACAGAGTGAACGATTTAAACCTGAAGTACAGCATGGTCGACCAAAGTATAGTACAGTCAACTGTCGACCGGTGTCTTTCAATATCGATATATAAGTATCCTTAAGGTTTCCGCTTACGTATTTGTTGTCAGAATTTAGAAAAATCTGCCACCGCTTTGAATATTTTAGTATCTGGATCGATTTCATTCAAAATCGATATTTCAAGAATGTTGAGGTCATCAATTACGAATCCGTTGGTTACGAATATTATGGTGACACTACTTATAGTCTTTATTAATAACAAGTGGCATGTCTTTCATGTTCTAATCCCCTGAGCTATGTACCATTGAATGGAACAAAGGCGTTTTCTTAGTGGTCAGATGGGGCAATTTTTTAGACTAGTTAATTTTTTGAAAGTGACGAAACCTTATGCGGGATATTCCCAAATATCACATTAGTAAGAAAGAAACTACTGCAATAACACTTGAGCTTTAAAATTAAAAATGTGTATTTTTTGCCTTTAAAAATGGTGATTTATTGAATTGAAAATAACCGTCTTCATGGCTTTAAAGCCACCTTGCAGTCAAATTATCTAAACAGTAGGAACACAGCTATTAATTTCTAATAGTCTACTGCTACTTTGAGAATAAATTTAGTTTCAATAACCATTTTTCTTAATATTAATTTTCTTCTATAAACTTTTGTATCCAATCGGCAATTTCATTATACTTATACACCTAATGTTTATTATAATGTTCCTTATTGCCAAACCGTTCCGTTATTTTTAAACAAACTAAAAATAATGTGAAGAATTGGGGACCAAGAGATAGAAAACACGTCTTGATAATGCAGATACGTTTTTTTATTTCGTTCGGTAGTTTCGTATGTTGGTAGTTTCGTATGTTAATCAGGCGCAATCTGTGCTAATTTTGTACAAGACAAATGAACTAAACACATACTGTACGTACATTGATAGTAGGGTAGGCGTTACAAGATGAAATTAGAAAACAGATACAGTTACAGGTTAGATGGCACTGTATTCATTCATTCATTCGTCCATTCACTACTGAGCTTGCACATCTCTAATAAAGTGTCATGGCGGATCACAAACGCGTTTGTTTACATTGTGCTTTTTTTTAATGATACAAGGTATACGATCGGCCACGGGCGGGCGGCTAAACAGAACAACCCTGGGGCGAGCTATCTACTACAGCTTTTTGTCATAGTAAATTCTCGGTTTGTGTGTACTTTTTTACACCTGTATGTATGAGGTCTAACAAACTATTAAAACTAGGGTCCCAACTCATGGTAGTGAACAACTTCCCTCTAGGAACTCATTGTCAGTTCGCAGAAACTTTGTTGACCCTTTCCTACGAATCAACCAACTGATTTGACCAACAAAATGTATTTTTCATCACACCTATTCGAAAAACGACGATTGGTTCCCCAATAGGTGTGAGCAAAATTCTACATGGTTCCATTGGGAGTTTTGGTTTCTCATCTCAGTGGTCCGCGTTCGTGTTTGGAGTTTGAGCTTTCTCTTCTGATTGGTCCGTTGAATTATATGCAAGTTTTTTTTCTCATAGGTTGTGATGAAAAGTTGTGTGTGTCACTCGGGACCAAAATATTTTGTTCTCGAGCGGCGTATATTGTATTCCTCGCAAAGCCCAGGATTCAAACTAACACCCTCCAGGAACAAAATATTACTTTGGCCCCTAGTAACACAAATATCTATTGCTAAATGACTATGAAGTCCTAGTTTCAAAAGTTCTGAAAATATCGTTAGAACTAGTGTAAATATCGAGTAAAGCTTCAACTAGTTCGGTGATGTGATGTGATCTATCAGATCATCCTAATAAGCTAGAAGAAAAATATCGACACTCGATCAGGACATTCGATTTAGCAAACTCTTTAGAAACACCTTTGCACTATTTTCGCAGCAGCTTATTTTTATTTCATTTTTGTTGACTCCGGTTGGGTTGCACTCGCACCACCGTAGCGCGCTCGGCTCGCTTCTGCCGGTTAAAATCGAGGATGTCAAACAGCAAAGAAAGTTCATGGCCAAGCAAATTAGAGACAATCGAAAGTTTATCAAAAATGAAGAGACAAAACAGAAAGTCACTCCAATGGACGTGGTCGGTCAGAACACTCGTAAAGCACCGTAAGTCGCCTAGTAGACAAAGTTAGTAAGTCAGAACATACATTAGTAATACAAGTAATTGTAGCATTGCATTATAACTACTAGCTTTTCACTTGTTGGTTGAGTATGTAATTTGATGTAAAACTTGTAGGAATCATTAGTTACTGCATGGGGCAAGGGAATGGTGTGATATACATTCGAAATGTATTCTCTAGTTTAGTAACGTATAATTATATAGCCTGTCAACTTCGTGCCCGGTACGCCTGCGGGGTACAGACGATGGTGGTGGCGTCGCCGGGGTGCGGGCGGTGTAGCGGGACAGGGACGCTTCCTATGCTGCCTCGCCCCCGCCAACGTCTGTACTCCGCAGACTTGCCGGGCATGAAATTGACAGGCTATTTTCAGAAATAAGATATTTCTTTTAGGCTAAAATATCAATACAGGTCATCGGTTCTGAAGGCTTAGAATAAATAAGAAAAAAATAAGAAGGTATGTAAGAAAATGAAGCCAATGAAATACGTATTTGTTACCTGTTTGACATGTTTGAAACGGCTGTGTGGTTTAGATATTATCAGAATTTCGCTTCCGCTTCTCATCTGATCAATGTTTTTAGTTCATAAAAATGTAAAATAAGCCTTTTATGAACCAAAGATTTCCTTTGGCAGGATTGATATTTGTGTTCCTAAGGTATATGAAACAGTCACCTGGGTTTTTGTGGTAGGTTTTGGGGAGGGGGGGGTGTTTTTGACTTTGTGATATTCAAAAGAAAAATGTACATAACTTGGAATATTTAAAAATAAAAAAAACTGTAGAGAGCTTCATTATCCCTTTGTGTAAAAAATAAATAATATATTATGTATATCTTTTATGGGTATTTAAAAAAATCCGTTGGCAGTACATAATACTAAAATAATAAAAAATATGTTTTTTAATTAAAAAAATTGATCTCGGAAAAATAACATTACTTCACATTTTATTGTGTTTGCAAACCGCCTTTCTATCATCTTTCCTAATGATCAATGACAATATTTAATAAAATTTTCACAATTTTCTATTGATTACTGTCATCAGATGTTATGAATATTATTTTTTATTTATTTTCTTATATAAAAGGATAATAGAGCTCTTTTTCTTCTCTTTTTTGAAATATTCCAAATTGTGAATAAGTTAAGGACTTGCTTCTTTTTTAAATAACTAAGTCAAAAACACATTTTTTAATATTTTACAGGTTTTCTCATAATGGTGCGAAACTGATGTCTTAAATGAATTCGGAATCCTTGATTTATACGAAAATAATACCAAATTTAGCCTAGTAGCTTAACTAAGGTATTACAATTAGCGGCTTACAGTAGCGCAACGATTGTACTTACGCAGAGCGACGGAAAGATACTTGCGGGGTAGCGGGCGGTGGGGCACAGCCTGGCAAACTGCGCTACTGTAAGCCATATCGTAATACTGTGTTATAGGTTTCAAGATTACACTGAGCCTCCCTCCCAAAATTTATCAATATGGCTCCACCTTTGGGTCCAAAAATCAACACTGTTTTTTTGGTATTTTGCATGGTACAACTACTGCAGCTAGTTACAGCGATTTCTAACAATCTGTATAGTTTCGTTCCAGCAAAAGGTAGCGTCGCTTCGTTTTGTCACATAAAGTTCAATGTAGCGAAAACAAGTTTCATTTTTGTGCTGTTAAACTAGTATACCCGGTCAGTACGTCCTGTCTGTATCCTATTCGCTCTACTGTGAAATATTCCTGTTTCCACAATTTTTTCTCATTGTTCCTATTGTCAGCTTTTAAATATTTTCACTTAAAAATATTAAAATCAAGATTTAAAAATATTGTCAATAAAATTCTACCGTGGCACGGGCAAACTGACAAGACGCGTTTGTGTTTGCTCTAAAAAGAATTAAATTAATACCTATGTATAATTGTACAGGATATGATCTTGTCAGCGTGTGTTCTAGAGGTGGTCCATAATGAAATGGTCTAGTCAGATGGATCTATAATTGAACACTTAAAAAAAACTAATAAATTTATGCTATGTGGTCGTGTGCGTCAATGCACTCTAAACTGGGTCGCGGTCAAAGTGCATTGTTGGAGCGCGACTGCTTCCGAATCTTAGTAAAAATATTTAAAATTAATTACATGTACGTGTGTAAATCGTACAACTTAATCCCTGTATATAAAACATTTGGTTTCTTTGAATTAGACGAGCACCGATCTTCGTCAACACTAGTATTCTATTAGTTATAATTGGAAATGGAACATTAGCTACTGATAGTTCCAACTCGGTAATGACGTGGCCTTTGGCAGGTTCTCATTCATGGGCGAGGGCGAAGCCGGCGCCGGTGCGAGTAGCGCGGGGGCGGGCGGCGACGCGGGTGCGCGCGCGCTCAAGGGCGTCATGCGCGTCGGGCTGCTGGCCAAGGGGCTCGTGCTGAAAGGGGACCGCGACGTGCGGCTTGTGGTGCTATGCAGCGACCGGCCCACCGTCACGCTGCTCAAGCGCGTCGCCGCCGACCTGCCGCAGCACCTGGCTCGCGTCAAGGTGACCGTGACTGCAACACAACAACGTACTACACACACCCACACACAATATCACAACATTCACTACAATACCACATCATCCACATGTGAACAAGATGCCTCTAATCCTTACTAATATTATAAATGTGTTTGTTTGTTATCTTCTCACGCCTCAACACCTCAACCAATCTTGATAAAATTGGTGCATGCAGGCTGCCTGCGTCACTGGGAAGAACATAGGCTACTTACTATCCCGTGAAAATAGCATAGTCAGATGCAGTTCCTGAGGGAACTGATTACTGCTTCTTTTGGTAATTTATTTAACAAAGCAACGGAACAATGGATTGTTGTAATTTTTTGCACAGAGATGGTTGAGAGGAGTGGTAAATGGCATAGTTTACTAATTAGCATATCCTGACATAGTTCCCGAGGTATTGGGGAAAAATAATTCCACGCTCGCGCACGTCGGCGTCGTAACGGAGCAACGGATTGAAGTATTTTTTTTTGTATAGAATTTGTTGAGGGGGTGGGAAGTGACATAGACTGCTAATAAGAATAGCCCGATATTGTTCCTGATGGATCTGGAGAAAAGTCATGACCACGCGACTATTAGTATAAATGTAAGACAATCGATCGCCACCAGTTAATTTTTTTTGCTATCACAATACCTTCTTCACTCCTTCGTCGCTCGAAAGTAAAAAGCATTCATGATGGTCACAAAAGGTAGACTCGGACCATGAGCAAGACCTAGCAGCTGATTTACATCTTGGAATTTCCGATAAATTAACTATTTAAGTGGTCCAGATCAGTTGATTACATTAACTGTTAGACTCGTACTTGGGGTTGGTATGGGAGACAACAACTTCGAAACTAAAATACTTATCACATGTGGTGTTGTGGCAGGGCCCCGGCGATGAGCCCAAATACAAGGTAGAGCTGCTCCCGGCTGAGGGCGCGGTGCAGGTGTCCGACGGCGCGGTGAATGTGCTCGTGAGCCTCACGTCAGCCGTCATGCGCGAACCCGCCGGTGAGTACCGCCCCCAGAGTGCACTAGCGATGTCGACTCAGCCAATTTCACCACCTGTATCGCTGCCCACACTACACGGCAACACTTCACGAGTGCCCCTGTCAGTGCGCCATTTCGCCGTCTCACCACACATGTACAGTTCAGTGGAGGGATTTCCTGCAAGTATTCGCATACATGTTTGCGCAAAGTTGACTTGCAGGATGGCTAGTGGGAGGCCACCTTTACACAAACATTTTTGTAAATATTTGAACAATTCTCTGCACAAAAACGGATCATACTTAGAGAAAAATGATTGGGATACACATTACGAATCGACGGTAGAAACAAATATTTGTCGATCTGAAGTTCCTTCCCTTATAACAATGTTATGGTCTTTGAAATGGGTTTTGACTGGTTAGTAGCAGCACATCTTAAGAAATGGTGGTCAGACCGAGTGGTAGCCGAGATGGCGCGATGACAGGTGCATACTGATTTGGGTTGTGTAGTACTTGTACTTACTTATCCGCCTCGATACTATTAAACGAACCTCTTTACCAGATCACCCATAATATAACATCTTGCCAAAATGTTGACGATAGATCCAGCTGAAATTGGTCGTCGAAATCGTCACTAGGATATGTCCCAAATACAAACCTCAGAACAAACTATCTAGATTATTTTAGATATTACCTATGATAATGTTATGCTTTTCTATACTATGTATTTTACAATAATTTTTTTATTTGTTTGGACAGAGATGATGACGAAAACAAAAAGATAATTTGTTCAAGTTTTACCGCCCAGCCGGGCATGTGTTGAGTGCTTATTTTTAGGTGTGAATAGAATAGGCGGCAAGAAGAAAAGGATTTTTGATCATCCATCTCTGTATACCACTGCATAGTGGTATGGTGCTGGCTGAAACGGAGCAAACATACAGTTTTATGTATTTTTGTATGGAATATCTATTTATTATCGTATTTTATTTTTCCTTTGAAACCTTATCCCTTTAGACAGGTTTTTTCTATTCCATTTACATTGAGATTTTTATGGTTATCTGTGGTAGACTACGGAGTTTCAATTGTATAACTTGTTTTACTTTTCTTGGTCTTATGACTAGCTCATGATGGAGTAGAACACGAGTGAGCTGTAGATGATATTATTTTAACCTTTGAAGTCCAAGGCGTGCGTTATATCGGGACGCGATTCGCTGCGACGCGTAAAATTGCGCCCCGAGTCAATAACCCCGCAAGTCGCAATCCTGGTGGGGTAGTGTATTTAGTCCCTGTGTATGTAGTACATAACTAGGTAAAATAATGTTTGCCCCGTTTTGGTGTCCGCGTGATGGTCAAACACCCTTTGTGTTGTTGTCGCTAGAAGGCGGCGACGCTAAGCGCGACGACAAGGACGTGCTCCCGCGGCAGAAGTGTTTGGACGCGTTGGCCGCCCTACGGCACGCCAAGTGGTTCCAGGTACTGAGCCTACTACTATCGCGTGCGCATTCCAACTGAACGCGACCACGTGGTCGCGGACGACTCGCGACTAAACGGATTTATTTTTGAGCGAATTTTAACCACGGAGATGAGATTCGTGATTTGTAACACACACAACATTTCTCGTGCAGTGGATTGATGCGTAGAATATGCATGAGCTGATTTCGTGTAAATGCGACCGGTCGGTGTGCTGGAGGGGTTTGGAATAATCTATTGGTAAACTTGCAAGTTTGGGATGTTGTAGTAATTACTAAACTAAGCTCAAAACACACCTATTATAATAATAAACTCTAGAATTAAAATAGCATTTCAATCTTTTCTGGGAATATAAGTTTGCCAAGTGTTTATTTTGTGCGTCGTCTGTTTGATTTGTTGTGTTTAATCCTCACAGTTAGTGAAAAATCACAGATGTTGGACCATTATCTCTAATTTTATTTTATGTGCAAGAAAAGTTGTGTCGTTGACGCGTTTGATACTGTCGAGTTATGTAATGCTATTGGAAGACTCGTAGCTGGTTACTGTCGCTGGCTGTTTGGAGTGCGCACTTATATATTAGTCACATGTTTGTTTTTATTTTCCATTGACCGTAGTCTTTTAAGTTCCGACGCATCGGGCCGTTGAACCCCCATGAACATGTGGCTACAGTGCTTATCTGTGTAATAAGTAATACTGATGAAGCTGCGTTTTGCTCGCACTTGGCCAGAGTGGGTGGTACCGCGAAACGCAGTTTGTATGGACCACCACATTTATTGCTCTGGTTTGCTCGACTCGCGTCTTTTATCTTTATGGGTAGTTGACCTATCGAATATTGAAGACTATTCACTATAATTTATAGCGTAACTTGTAGAAATCCAGAGAAATTTCAATTTAAATTATTTCACTAAAATCACCCATACTAGTTTGTCGAAGACGGTGAAAGATTTTGACGTCCTAAACATAACTTCAGGTCCATATTAAGGTCCAGAGCAAGCCGAAATATATTGCAAGTAACCGATTTTAAACGCAAGATTAAAATGCCGTTTTTGACAGATGATAAAAAGTAAGTTCTAGTAGTCAACTACCCTGTGGTTGAAACTTGGAGCAATAAATAGTGCGCGCGGCGCGCGAGACGCCGCCGCGGCGTGTGAGCGAGCATTCTAGAACGTTGTTTTGTGTGTAGGCTAGAGCGGCGAGCCTGCAGTCGTGCGTGATCATCATCCGCATCATGCGTGACCTGTGTCGCCGCATCCCCAACTGGTCGCCGCTGAACCCCTACGTGAGTATCGCTCTATTTTCAAGCGACTTCCAAAAGGAGGAGGTTCTCAATTCGTCTGTATGTTTTTTGTTTATGTATGTTACCTCAGAACTTTTGATTGGGTGAACCGATTTTAATGATACTTTTTTTAATCGAAAGCTAGTGCTTCTTGTGTGGTCCCATATAAATTTTATCAAAATCGTTGTTGTACTTTATTAGAAAATTAACAAAAACCAAAAATAATAATGCAAAAATGTACTAATTTGTTGCGATGGAAGTCGGTTTTTTAACGTGTTTAGCGTTTTCAATTATATCGTCTTCACCCGCGTATACAATATGTATCGGATAGGGTTACCGATATTGTATGGGCATGTAATATACACATTTCATCGAAGAAAAACCCTTATTAGAGGGTCGCATCCTTCTCCCCTCTAAATGGCAGCCATTTTTATTTTAATTTTTTTTGTAGTTCATGAAAAACATGTTTTCTCTTGAACTAAGTACGGACTTCAAAATAGTTTTATTTGAAAGGTTATAATTATTTTTTTCTCTAAACTTTTTTGTTTTTTCTCTCAAATGTTTCGGTTAATTTTATGTGTGGATAATCCATCAGAGAAACTAAATTACCTTTCAAATGAGACCATTTTGAAGTCTGTACTACTGCTTAATTCAAGAGAAAACATTTTTTATGAACAGCTACAAAGAAAAAAAAAATGGCTGCCATTTAGAGGGGAGAAGGGTGCGACCTCATAATGGGGGTTTTTTGTCGATGAAATGTGGTATATACACGCGGTTAAAAATATCGGTAACCCTATCCGATAGACACTGTATATAGTTTGTATATAGTTTCTACATAGTTTAACTGTCATTGATTGCGGTGCGCAAAGCGCAAAAATGTGTTTTTACTAGTTACCCTGAGAACTATTGCATTTTTCAGTACGAAGTTTCCAATGTTGTTATATGCCGAATTTAATCGAAATCGGTTCAGTAGATGGAAAAGTAAACAATATTGACGGACACGAAGCAAAAACGTTCTTAGTCCTTAAACAATATGAAACCTATAGGATTCGTCCCATCTGTTTGAATTCAACGCTCATGAAGTTTTATACCGTTGTGACGACTCGATCGAGGGTTAAGGACGAGAGGAGCAATACTTGTGCCTCACAAGTGGCGCGCTTTGGGCGGCCTAGGTCTGAAGAGTTGATAAACGAGTTGTTGTTGACTCACGCTAAATAGTTTACGTATTGAAATTTGAGTTTCTTTTTACTGTGTATTTGAGTGTGAATTGTACCGTGCAGGCTATGGAGCTGCTGGTGTCGGGCGTGATGCAGTCGGCCGGCGCGGCGCTGTCGCCGGGCGAGGCGCTGCGGCGCGTGATGGAGGCGGTGGCGGGCGGGTTGCTGCTGGAGCACGGGCCCGGCTTGCGCGACCCCTGCGAGAAGGAGCTCGTGGTACGTACTGCAGTACAGTTTGTAACGTGATGCAGCTGACCGGCCCGGTGCTGTAAAAAACTTTGATGTGCTTATATAGGACGCTAGGATATGGGTTAAGATTTTTGTAGCTTGCTATATACTATATATGGCGGGCGGGCTGCTGCTGGAAAAGGCAAACAACGACATATCACAGGTATAAAATTTAAAGTCCAAGTAAGAAAACCGTAAGATGACAAGCAAAATTTATGTGATGCAAATACTAAACAATACACCATTGTGTATAGTATATGATTATGCGTAATGCCTCTATTGAGCTACTTCGGGATACTAAATAAGTAACGCTTATTTTCCAGGATGCTCTGGGTAACCTGCCACCTCAGAAACGTGAGGACCTCACTGCTTCGGCCCAACAGTTCCTGAGGCAAATTGCATTTAGACAAGTTTATAAGGTAAGTTTTATTATCAAGATTTTATGACAACAAATAACTTATGGTATATTAATAAATATAATATATGAATCTGGACAAAGTTCATTGACGTCTGTCTACCAATGTACACTATTTTTGCAAACGATATGATAAAAAACTCAATTATCGCATATACGATCATATCTTAGAAGGCGGGGTGAGCGCGTGACCTTGCCAGATTCGCATATACGATCATATCTTAGAAGGCGGGGTAAGCGCGTGACCTAGCCAGATGTGGCAAACATTTTCATGTTAATTATTTTTTAATAGATTTAAAAAAAGTTCTCAATGTAACTTTTTTGTATGTTTGAGTGAAAGGTTTTTTAGCGATGACAAATTACAAGGCGCTTTGTTTGCTGTTTTATGCTTACATAATTTGAAATCAGAGTGAAACAACAGATGACAATAGTACCAAAGAGTAACAAGGATAGCATATGTAACTGTACCTTCCTGTCGTTGATATATGTTTCGGTTTAAATTAGTAAATATGTGAGTCTTGTCGTATAAAAATGGCCGCGCAGCGCTGTGTTTTTGTACAGATTGTGTTGTTGTTTTTTTGGAGGTTTTTAAGAAAATTTGTAGAAAATATTGAGTTAATAGTGGAAATAAGTATATTGTGTAGTGATTTAATACTGTACATAGGTGTATAACATGGTAAGTTTTTTTGAATTGTTTTGTAGGGTAAAATAACCTCCAAAAAATACAAAATAAAATGTAGCGAAATGGAGAAATTCTTTAAAATTGTTCATACAGTAGGTAAGGTTGTTTAATGACGGAATCTGCAGATGAAATTCAAAATGGATGGAGGAAGAACAAAATGGCGAACTGGTTGTGCACCCCGCCCCCGCTTGCCGCAAAATGGTGTAACTTGAGATTATTTTGGTCAGTCATATAGATGTACACACAAGTGAACTATTGCGTAGTTTTTAAAATACAATAGTTTGTACCTATCACTGAAAAGGTAGCAGCTCAGCATATAAAGTAATTTATAGTCTTAACGAACTGCGATAATAGAATTGATGATTAAATTTAAAAATATATTAATTTAACGTTGTACCTATAAATCTAAGTAAAATTTCGAATGTTGCAGAAATTAGGAAATCGTGAAATATAAAAAATAATAATTATTCGAACATTCTTTTCTGTTACCATTTTAATATAGAAAATAGTTAAAATGGATATTGATAATATTAAAAAACCTCTGACTTGAAGTTACATTTCTTACACTTGACTGGAGTATTATAAAACGCGTGTCGCGTCGTAGTTAGCGACAGTTTGTACGGCGAGCGATAAACTACGTAAATGTTTTGGGAAACGTAGTAGAAGTGTAGAAGTAGTGTCAATAAACTTTTATCCTGATTAATATGGCTCATACCATAGTCAGTGCACTGTATATGTTTTTATTTGTCATGCTAGAAGTAAAAATTTTGTGATCATAACTACTATAATAACTCCTGTCGTGGTGCGAATATTGCCACGCACCAATGTGTTTTCGATTTCATATGTACGATTATCCGACGCTCTTACGGTGTAGGAAAACAACATGCTGAAACCTGCACTCGCCTGCGAAGAGACTCGAAGGTTATGTGTGAAGTCGATTAACTCGCACTGGGCCCGCGTGATCGACTAAGGCCCGATCGCCCCAATTCTGGGTAGGCTCGAGCCCCACGGTGGGGAAGTATATGAGCTGATATGATGATGAAGTACTAAGCAATTAAAAGTGTTAGCCATTAATTCCCTTAATAACGAAGAGTAGAAACAATCCGGGTTATGTTTTTTCGCTCGACACTATTCTGAAATGGCAGACATATCTCGAGGCACGAAATGTAGCAATCACTGCCGGGCGCGCATTCACTGCCTCTCAACGCCGAGGATGAAGACACTTTTGGGTGAATTTTAGAACCGTCAACATGCTAACAGGACGAATTATATTAATCCGCTTGCTATGTTTCGTCAAACTGAATCCTGTAAAAAATCGCACATGAGCGTTGCGGGCGCAAGAGCCACCGCCGTGCGGAGGGCGCGCGTTCTTTTCGCGGAAGCGCCTCGGACGCTTGCTATGGTTCGTTACATACTATTATATACAGAGTGTAACAAAATTGGTGTAGGACCCGTTAACTGGGGGTTCTACTTCGTTATACTAAACAAATTTAAAAAAAAATGTGGACCCTCCCTCCATACAAAATTGCACAAAATTGGTTAATCAGCTGACCGATTTGTATAACTCTTTAAAAAATATCAGCATTTAAAGAACAAAAGTTGTTTAGTATGACAAAAATTCAGCAGTTATAGAACAAACGTTGTTTAGTATGATGGGTAAAAGCCCCCAGTTACGGGACCTACACCTATTTTTTTACACCCTGTATAATTTAACTGAGCGCCCGAAACGCGGCGCCTGGGGCGCTTGCTATGTTTCGTGCCCGAGAGTACAGTGCCTCTGTAAGAATTTTGTTTTATGTGGCAATGAGTGCACAAATGTCCCGTTAGAGATGTGATTTTAATTTGGAGATGTTTGTGCAGGTGCTGGATATGGAGCCGCTGCCCAAGCTGAAGCACACCGGCGGTCCTTGGAAGTTCCCGCGCAAGCGTCGCCGCTCCAACACCGACGAGGCGCAGGACACTCCAAACGGTAATCAAACCACCTAGTTTTAATGAAATCTTGGAAATAACAGCCGAGTGTAGTTTGTCAATCCTAATATATATATTATATATACAATACACAATCGGACGTATAGCGGCGCGTGAGTCAGTGAGTTCTAGGTGAATAGTGTGGAGATCCTTGGGGATGCTTAAGTTCCGCAGTGGACGTCTTTCGGCTGATAAGGAGTTTAGTAAAACAAACTTGATATGATGAGAACTAGATGACGAGTCGGAGCGTATGTGCGCTTCGTGTGTTCGGAGCGCGGACCCTGAGTCTTTCATTCCGCGCACCGGGCCCACCGTGCGCATGCGCCGAGACGACACTTCGCACTCTGATCAAAATTACCCGACCACTTCAAGCTTCACTTGTTTTTATCTGTAGGTTAATTATGACAACTCTTGTCGCAGGCGAGGGCAAAGTGGTGAAGACGGAGGAGAAAACAGCCGCTTCAGAGAATGCTGTTTCTGCCAAGAAGTAAACGTACCGCCGAGCTCTGACGTCTACGTAGCGAGGCAGTCGCCCGCCGCTACTGTGCAATGGATTCATTTTGTCTACTGACGACGGTACACTTGTTTTTGTATAGGTGAATAATAGGTCTGTGTTTTCATGATTGTTCATTCAAATCACACTAGTGTGTGCTTCAATTTTCACTGGTCATTCTCAGATATTTTTCTAATATCTTATGTGTTGTTATTACATGTTTCGGTCACACATTATTATATTTTTCTTGTGGAGATAATCTGTCCAGTAATAACGCAATGATAGCTGTCCCGAGATATTAGTAGTGTTTTAAATGTTTAGGTAGAATATTAGGCTCTTATATATAGTAATTCTAGTGTTAGAGTTGAAGATTGAGACAGGGATGTAGAGTAGCAGCAGTGGGAGCATGTGTACGTACACTAGCAACCACGTCAGTGGTAACTAGTGAAGTGCCGAAAATTGTTCTACTCAGGGGAATATTCCCACTTCCCAGTAACTTTGTTCCTGGGAATGTGTTCCTAGGAACGCTACTGGGGACGGCACTTCAGTAGTGGTATGTTAATGCCCTTGAACTAATCTGGCTTAGTTTTAGCTCCAAACTTTATTATTGATATGAACCGTGATGCGAGTGCTTACGTCCTCCTAACGCCCAAAGTTTGCTAATGCGACGCGTCTTGCGACCAACTTCAGAGCCGTAATAAAGTTTGGCGCGAGCTATAATATTAAGTTTTCTTTATCACTTCGACTGGTACATAATGTTGCCACTTGCGTGCCGGCTGGATGTACGTACAATGCACAGGCAGGGAAGATGCAAAAGGTGTGATAGCGCTAGATTTTCTTTTACTGATAGGGTAACAGTATTTGACATTGAATTTTAGTTTTAGTTCCTTTTGTTCGTCGCCGTTGAAAGCCTTTGACTGAGAGTAATATCTTCATTGCCTGTTTGTAATTCTTTTAGTTTTAAGTTGTATATTTTTCCCATGTATAATCGCTGACTACAGTGTGTAGCCGCGGAGAGTTTACGAAGTGAAGATCTAGTGTCGTGGGTTTATTTTTTTCTATTTCAAATCAGACATGTTCTAAGTAGCTTTGCTATCGAGAAAAAAGAGTGTGATGTTATTTATATATTATTTATTAGGATTAAGGGTTCTCATATATTATATTTAGAACCTTTTAGGTAGATAGATACTATAAAAAATGAAGCCTGTTACACGACACGGATAAAATTGTGGAATCCTACAAAATTGATTTTGAAAATTCTTTTTTGTATTCTATAAAACTGTACTTTGAATATTAAGCCAATAAAATGACGACGAAGAACGTTTCTGTTTTACTTTTCACCAATTTACAAGTACCACCACCAAAACACACCCCGGACACTGCATACAACGGTCGTGAAATGACATTTCTAAATTAAATGACGGAGCAAACAAAATCACGGCGAAATCCTATACGTTCAAGAACCAAACTATAATCAATCTGTATCAGTCATGCCGTGAGATCGCAGTCTAGAGAGCGGCAGGGAGTGTTCATACTGTATGTTAGTACTAATATATAGGGTGACCTTAAATTAGTTCTTGATAGCAAAGGATATGAATGTACTCGTGATTACAAACAACTTTCCCATAGAAACTATATGTCAAATATGAAAAAAAATATTTGGTCCTTCATACATTTTTGTCGTGTTATGTACCGAGGACCTAAAATTTTTTTCTGATTCGACATAGTTTCTATGGGAAAGTTGTTTGTAATCACGAGTACATTCATATCCTTTGCTATCAAGAACTAATTTAAGGTCACCCTATATATACTTTGTAGGTATTAATATTTCAATGTTTTTCTAATCTGGTGGCACGGTGGTACCAGCCAAGACGAGCCAAAGGACGCCGGGGCACTACCTACCTGCTGGAAGCGTTTCGTCGTAGCTTCGGTCCGAATAACTTAAAACTAAGACGACTGGAAAAGATCCTGTAGTAGCAGTAGTTCGGTTGTTAGTCCGGTTGACCGAACTATTGGAACTAGGTCTTATCAAAACTACAGAGAGATTTTTTTCCAATGAATGTTACATGAACCCACCAGCTAAACCACAATTTCAGGAAATATGCAACGTAGGGAATATATACTACTTAAAACAAAATAAGGCCTACCTACATTTTCTCAGTACATTTTCATACAAAGAGGTGGCCCAAATAGCCACGATATATATTTTTTAATCAAGAAAAGTAGGGAAGCTACTAAGTGCAGTCATAAGATTAGATCCCTGGCTACAAATGTGTGGAAGAACAACATCCTGCAGACCCTCGGAAACTCTGTGGACTGCTCAGGTGGGAGCACACAGTAAATTTGCAAATTTTCTATACATTTTTCGGTCAAAAAAATCATGTTTGTTTTGAGCATTCCACTGAGTTTCCGAGGGTCTGCGGAATGTTGTGCTCTTTCACACATATGTAGCCAGGGATCTAACCTAATGACTGCGCTTCATTGTTTTATTACTTGACTAGCTGTTTTCTGCGGCTTCACCCGCGTGGACAGTTTCTATGACTTCGAGGGTGCGCAGTGCGCGAGCCGCAAGCGGTTTGCGTTTCAACTTTGCATTCATTTTTTTCATATTTTACCGACAAAAAATCGGTCCCTGATTGTATGACGTGTGCGGAGAACCTAATTAGTGATATCTGAACTAGAGGGTGCGCGGTGCGCGAGCTCGCGGGGAATTATACACCTCCTTATGAATGACTTACTCGACGGGTGAAAATTCGTTATATATATTTCCATGAAATTTTCTGTGTATATGTTCGATAGGTCTGAGAATAGGTATAGAAAATTTTTCACCGAAATCTATAGCTGTATTTTTATACCTATTCTCAGACCTATCGAATATACACAGAAAATTCCATGGAAATCCGTCCAGCTGTTTCGGAGGAGTATGGCAACTAAATACAAATATTCTGGGACAAATCACACATGGTCATCTGGCCCCAAAGTAGGATTCCCTGTGTTATGGGTTACCAGAGACTGATATAAATATTTATATACGTTTAAATATCGTTTAAAATACGTTGTCAGTGGCTCAACCGGTAACGACTCGGTCCATCTAACCAGAGGTACCGGGTTCAAATCTGGACGGCCAATGTACCAATGAGTTTTTCAAAAACTTACGTACATACTTATAGATTGCTTTAACGGTGAAGGAAAACATCGTGAGGAAACCTGCACACGCCTGCGAAGAAACTCGAAGGTTGTGTGTGAAGTTGACCAACCCGCACTGGGCCCGCGTGGTCGACTAAGGCCTAATCGCCCTGATTCAGGGTAGGCTCGAGCCCCTCGGTGGGGACGTATATGAGCTGTAATGAATGAATACGTTTAAATACATACATATATAGATATATTTAACACCCAGACACAGAGCAAACAAATCTGCTCATCACACAAATGCTTGCCCTGGGTGGGGATCGAACCCACAACCCTCGGATCAGTAGTCAAGGGCACTAACCACTGAGCCACCGAGTCAGTCAAACTAACACTGATACGAGAGATATATTTTCATATATATACCTAGTCGGGTCATAAGTTCTGTCAAAACATTATTATTTAAAATTTTCGAATACTGACTAGATAAAAAAATACATTTATTTCCAAATATGGAGAGGTCGAAGAAAGATTTTTTGTTAGCGGTTATCGCGTTGCACCGCTGTGGTTACGCGCCAAGAGATTTTCAATATTCTACAAAATTGAAAATAACTACGATTTGTTTATCGCACTATCAAACGATTCACTGAAGATTCAAGCTTTGAACGGCCGACCTCGTACAATTAGGACACCCGCGATCATCAAAGCAGTGAAGTCGCAAATTCAACGAAATCCTGTTCGTAAACAAAAAATCTTAGCTCTTCAGGTGGGCCTAAGCAGAACCACGGTCAAAAGAGTGATAAATGAAGACTCGGGACTAGGAGCTTATCGTACGAGACCGGTCATTTTTTGAACGAGCGTTTGAATATAAATAAAATTGTATTGTAAATTAAATTACCTTTCATTTCATATTTAATTATCAAAAAGTGTATCATTAATTTTATAAAAAGTTTTTGCCAGAACTTATGACCCGACTAAGTATACAGCGGTGACTCGTAAGTAGTGCAAATCCTTTTATGGGGATTAACTACATCTAATTTACAATAGAAAAAGTCATATTAACTGGGGGTCGGAATTTAACGGTAGCCCATTTAATTTTAAAATTTTGTATGAAAATTTTATTAGTTTCCTCTCAGTTATCCTTCACCAAATCTAAAAACATCTCACAACATTCCACGCGCTTGCCAAACGCTGTTAACATTCTAGGCACCCTACGCGCGCTCACCTTAGACATCCTCAAATGCTCATGACTAATTTCATGAACCCATTCCTTGCTAATGCCAACATCCCTAGCTATCTCCCACTGCTTGATTCGCCGATCGGCAAGGATCAGTTGCTTTACCTTTTCAACAATATCAGCGGTAACTGCCGAAATAGGCCGTCCACTACGGGGATCGTCTTCTAAGCTCTCACGGCCATGTCGGAACTGCTTTGACCAAAACTTTATTACGAATTGAGAAGGAGAAGCTCTCACGGCCATGTCGGAACTGCTTTGACCAAAACTTTATCACGAATTGAGAAGGACATGAATCCCCAAACACCTTCAACATGCACTCTCGGATCTGCCTTTGCGTATTTCCTTCTCTACTGAGAAATTTAATCACAGCACGGTGCTTTATTTTAATCATTTCGCTTTTTTTTGTCTACAACTAGACATAATATGTAGCAGATTATACAGATTTATGAAATTTATAGCGCTAGAAAGTGATCTTTAACTTTAGATTTAAATATATTATGGGAAGGAGAATTACGGATTGAATCAGGGAGAGTTCCACAGGCTTATGGAACGTATAGTGAATGAATCAGAGTAGAAAGTGGTAGAATGAGTAGGTACAACAAGGCGAAGTGAATTTTCAGATCGTAGAGGTCGACTATGAGAGGAGGAGGAGGTAGTGGTCAGTACAATATATTTTTTTTAAAACAAAGTCGATTTTATATCAGCCACCCCTCGTATATAGAAGAAGATAGATTGAAAATGTGTTTTCAACACCTCAACCAATATTGACGAAATTTGGCATGAACGTAGCCTGTGGCACATGTCTTTTATCCAGATTTCTTAAATGGTGCCCGTGGGATAGCTGTTTGTCCTTTCACGTCGCAACGAAGCAACGGATCGACGCGATTTTCCCTTGAAAATAGCGGTTGTTTCCCCGTGGTCCTACTATTATTGGTAAGGAAATCCCTAAATTGGTAGGACTATATTATTCAGTAAGACTACTGGGAACGCGCCATTTCTAGTAGGACCACGAAGATAACCTATGCCACGCATCTATTATATTAATTCTAAGCCAAGGATCGACGCGATTTTCCCGTGAAAATAGCGGTTGTTTCCCCGTGGTCCTACTATTATTGGTAAGGAAATTCCTGAATTGGTAGGACTATATTATTCAGTAAGACTACTGGGAACGCGCCATTTCTAGTAGGACCACGAAGATAACCTATGCCACGCATCTATTATATTAATTCTAAGCTAAGGATCGACGCGATTTTCCCGTCAAAATAGCGGTTGTTTCCCCGTGGCCCTACTATTATTAGTAAGGAAATTCCTAAATTGGTAGGACTATATTATTCAGTAGGACTACTAGTAGGACCACGGAGATAACCTATGCCACGTATCTATTATATTAATTCTAAGCTTTTCTTTCTAAAATTTCCCCTTGTATAATATAGTTTCTTTCTGAGGAAACTTGATTGAATCGAATTTGTTAAAATGTTGTGGTTGTGAAATTAGATAAAATTTGAATTAATTTGGTTACGCATGGTCAAATTTGAAAAATTTAATCTCGCAGCAAGAGACTCGATACCATCCTTTGAGTATACATTCTGTACCTACAGTAAAACAGGTACAGAATGTATACTCAAAGATACCATCCCCAATGCCGCCCGTCGTACACCTTGCTTCTAACCATATACCATTCAATCTATACAAGTGTAAGAATATTGGTGTAGGACCCGTTAACTGGGGGTTCCACTCATCATACTGAACAACTTTCCCCAAAGTACCCAATCAATTCTTTAAAGAAAAATTGGACACCATGCAAAAAATTGGTCGATCAGCTGATCGATTTGTATGAAGATAAAAAAAATAGCGATTGTTGTTACAAAACAAAAGTTGTTCAGTATGACCCCCAGTTAACGGGACCCACACCAGTTTGTATATGAGTTCGAGAAAATCTTTATAACTGAAATAGTAGGACCAAGGGGCATAGGTTGTCTTTGTGGTCCTACTAGTAGGATAAAATAGTAGGACTACGTGGAAACAGCCAGCATTAAATGCAACCTTAAAAAGAAGTCTCTATATCAAATGATCGATGCTACTGTTAACCGCTCCAATACCGCAGTTAAACTATTGCAGTTAGTCTATTGTGTCTGGGCTCGATATCACGACTACGGGACGCGATAAGTTAATGCTAATTAACTTAAAATAACACACAATATTGGCCAGTTTGTATATATTTATTAGCTATTTAATTTCTTTGTACAACAATTGGGATAAAAATTGCTTGTGTTCAATAAAATAAATGCAACACAAGAGAAAAGTTGTCGTAAAAATGACAAAATCCTTACAAAACAAATACTACGGGAACGCCCGCTCTTAACACTTCACGGCCTTTGAAAATAATTATATTACAACAATATACATCTAATTACAACTGCATAAAACAATATGCCCAGTATTTGTGCTTCACATCAATTTTGAAAATTTATAAGTACATTTTATAAAATATTCGCCATCGAACAAATAGCAACCATAATACATAGAAGGTAACATTTATGCTGCTGCTGACTCTAAACGTTAAAATATTAGTTAATAAATTATGTTAGACAACAAGTAACTTACGCTATTTTCCGTAGACATTTATCTTCAGTAAAATAAGTCTAAAATTGGCAGTGATTAATTTTTTTGTTTAGGTAACTCGAAAATTCGGAAAGGAATGTTGTTTACTTTGTTGCTTGGCGAGAGGATATAGTGTTAAACTGTAAAATTTAAGAGCAGAGCTCCCTTTACACGAGTCAAAAGGCAAACCAGTTTAGTGAACAATTTGGAGAGGTTAAAATTCAATGAAAAACTGGCACCTCTTAAACTGGCTGCGTATTTAGTTAAACCCAAAAGCTTGAGGTGTGGGTGGTTCCGTACTTTCTGTTCATAAAAAAGCGCTTTGCGCAGAAAGCGGTATGACAGTGGCGGGTGTTGCCAGACAATTTTAAAAGAAAAAAAATGCGACAGAATTATATCCTGAAGGTCAAAGAGAAAAAAAGGCTTTTTTCGGAAATTTTAAATTTTTTTTTTGTTTTTTTTTGTTTTTAAGTAAAATTTTATATTTTTTTTGGCTTTTATTTTAATTTTTTTTGGTGTCGGCATCAAGTTTTTTTTTATTAATTTACTGTTTTTGAGACACTTTTTATATTATATTCTAGTGAGTTTTCTTATACATATAGCACATTTTTAATAAAATTATTTATTTATTGTACTTTTACGTTCAGCGTGGCCGAGTGCCTCTTATGTAAAATCAATATAAAACTTACAACATAATGCTTATACAATTGCCAGGAATTGAACATTTTATAAAAACATGAGTAATGTTGCGGGCTCGACGACGAAATGTTAAATTAGGTAAACTATTAAACTAAACAACAACAACGCAGCTAAAACTAAGGAAACTAGAGGGAACGCACCGAGGCATCCCTGGAAACATATCGGACGGATGCCGGAGCACGCGGCAGCTGCAGCTACCTGCCGCCTCCACGCAGAACTAAGGTAGGTGTCTTCAGACGCCCGCTCTTCCGCGCGGTCCTAGGGCCTGGCCACGAGGCACGACCATGAGCGGCAAGGGCGACGGAGACAACAAATATAATAGAAATGATCTAAATGTCATTCCCGTCGTTTGGCCGCTAACGCCGCCGCTCCAAATTGGGGAACGTACCCATACTACATGAAGAGGGAAGGAGTTTCCATGGGCATGCAATATGATAAATATACTACACATGGTCACGGAAGAAGGGAGGGGGAGGGGGGAGGGTTTGGGTCTTCGTCACGTAGTTTCACAGAAGCTGCAAACTTCAACAAAAAACTGCGCTTCTCTCGAATAATCGATTGCAATAATGGATATTGGAATTAAATTTCAAAACTTCAACATTAACCTTGCGCGTAATTTTGAGTGTACTTCAATTTATTTACTGTCTGGAGAAAGTATATACTTTTATTGATTTATCGAGCGAGATTAGCGTTTATATTTGTTTAGTGAGGGAGGATTGTGGGAAACGGGAGTCTCGATATATACTATAGGTGGTCACAGGGGTACAGGGGCAAAAATTGGCCAGTAATTAGTCACGTAGTATGGATACGTTCCCTTGTGGCCAGGCCCTTAGCGAGAGAAAGAGCGCGAGTCATAAAATAGGCACACCGCCTTATAACGCATGCTCTCTCCCTCCTCGGTAAGAGCGTGCGCTTGGAGCAACCTGTTTGGTAGCTCGCTGTTCGCTAAACGAAGGATACTACAAAGCTATGCTAGCATAACCCGTGCTGACTGAGCTCCTATTGGGTTCCGCGCCTCTAACTAACAAATACCGCATAGCTTTCAATTTTAAATTGATGAACTCAATACTGATTTCGATTGGCAAATATTTTTAAATTTATGTTTTTGATTAAACTATGTGTAAACCGCAATAAGGCGAATACATATTTCATAGGTAAAAGTTCATCGGTATTCTGATATTTGTCTTTGATTTGTTTTTTGTTGTCCACAGCTGAATTCATGATATGACTTAGAATTTTGCCGCGTATCTTTAGGATACTGATTGATAAGACGACCGACTTATGACAGAAAAGATAAGGCGGTCATCTGAATGCCTAAAACGATCTGGTGCTCACAGCGAGTCTTAAAAGAGCGCATCGTACGCGAAGCGTCGTAACTAGAGATTACAATTTTAAATTTTAAAAAGAAAACGAGACCGTCCTATATTGGCTATCACAGAGGATTTGCCGCACCGCTCGCCCGCACTACAACACATATACAATAACATATTTTTCCCACCTGGCTTCTTTTCATGGCGTCCATGCACCGCCTAACATAACATATGCATCAAACTGTGGTTTACATTCAGAATATCCAACTCGTAAAATACTTCAAAAGATTGCTTACACATCATATTTATAGGATGTTTACGTCCTTGGACGCTTATTCTCATTTTTCAAGACAGTAGGAAAACGATATTATGTACATTGCACTTTTGGGCTCCTACAGTACTTGAATATTCTGAATTAAACTGCAAACGGCCTAGCACAGGCACATCTCATCTGTCGTTTTATACATTTTTTTGTCATTTACTCTTTACTGGTAACAAAATTACTATTTACATAAAATATAATTCAGGACATCTTTTTTTTTCTCTTCATTCTTACTATGTACAACATTTAAATAACTTATAAACAATATATAATACGTTAAAAACGATCAGGATGAGGCGGCAAGACGCACGCAACGCGAATCACGCCTTGTTTACGCCCCACTAAATAAAAATACTAGTCACTGGCTGTCTCCAACAATAAAACAAGACGAACGGATACTTTAGATTTGGCAACAATGAACCAGCATCGGGACCCGGCTCTGTCGCCTCAGTCTTCGTAAGCACTCCACGTACGCCTGCCTGCCTACTCTATCGGACATACGTTGGCAGCGCCGCGCCGGCTCCCATAGCGAACCCCGTCAGTCAGTACAGTCCAAACCCGAAAATAAGTTATCTGTAAAGCATTTGTAAACTAAGTAATTATATTTTTAAAGCAACAAGATCACTTATTTGTCGAAGTGGATTGTACTTTAAACAGGTTTGATAGTTTTTTTTTATTGTTAATCAGAGATTTTCTTCCCAACCGAGGCCCGGGTCAAAGTTTAATTAGGAAAACTATGAAAACTAAATAATGACAAATAACTTTGGAAGCTATTCGACATACGAGCTCAAACTGTAAACAATAAATAAATATTATTCATTTCCCTCACAGCATGCACTATGGAATGTAAAACATATAAATTTTCATAGTGGCATTTGTTACACATTTACCCAATAATATAAGGCACTGTATTCACTAGAAGACCACATTATGTCTCTCAAGAAATCTTCAGACATTGCAACCTACCCCCTAGTGAATACACAACATTTATTTCCATTCAACAATACATAACAATTGTATAATATATAACATACAATCCAAAATATATTAATATGCTAAAGTGGAGTAATCGATTGCATTATTTTAGGAACTATAAACTTTATGACTTGTAATATAGATCGGACCGTGCGCCAGCCCGAGAGGGCTACAGATTAGAAACAGACATACTACATCACTGTTCTATTATCGGTCCCTGTGGACTTGGCGGACGGTTCGATCGCATATTGTCTTTCGTATGTTTGACTAAGTAACAATGACTATCGCCCGACCCGCTAAGTACATCAACCATACTATATCTACGATATATTTTTGGGGAATCAGTCGCATATCACAGCCTGTGTTTGATATTAAAACATTATAACATGTGGCTACCTACGCTGAGGAATACTCACAAACGTTCTTTGCAATTTCTTTGTAAAATGGACGCCAATTACAAGAACTATCAACTTTCATTTGTGATCGTCGCAGTATGTTTCAATTGCAAACAAAATTTGTGACCATTCGTATTTAGTACTAATAATACGACGTACTAGGATTGCACCCGCTGTTTGGCGTATAGTATCGTCGACTAGGTGGGTTTGTTACTGGCTCTCACCGTTGCATGCTGGAGTCACCAAGAGTGCCCCGGAATGAGCACAGGATGGACTAGAAGTGCCCCGGAGACTCCAAGTATGATGGAGAGTCAATGCCCCAGCGTGGTTGGGAGTGCCCCAGAATGACTAGGAGCGCCACGGAGTGTCAGGGGTAATGGCCGGCGCTGCAAGTCCGCGGGACGCGGGCCCGCCTCGCGCTCCCCTACATATACTTACTACCTGCCAACAAACAACAACATGTCAGAAAGCAACAGGGATGTTAATTGCATCAAAAATAAATTGTAAAATATGATTCCCTAAATTAAATTTTCCCATTAATATTTCAAAAAAATCTTACTCGTTCTGTTTTCATTTTTCTTTTTTTTAGTTTACTTGGGAAAGCAAACAGATACACAATATTAGCATGAATCCCGCTGGAGTTCATAAGTCCCATACAAACGTAGTACTTGATTCATTTGTTAACCAAACAACCGATTTTGAAATAATTTTATATCGATAATTGGGTAACGTATATCTGTGTCTGTACCGCATTACCTTTTTTGAAAAACGAAACAGGAATAAATTTAATTTCAATAAATTTGTTTTCCGTCTTTTACCTTGAAAACAAGTTTATTGATTAATAATTGACTACTGTTTAGTTTTTCAAAAAAGGTAATGCGGTACAGACACAGATATACGTTACCCAATTATCGATATAAAATTATTTCAAAATCGGTTGTTTGGTTAACAAATGAATCAAGTACTACGTTTGTATGGGACTTATGAACTCCAGCGGGATTCATGCTAATATTGTGTATCTGTTTGCTTTCCCAAGTAAACTAAAAAAAAGAAAAATGAAAACAGAACGAGTAAGATTTTTTTGAATCAAATACTACGTTTGTATGGGATTTACGAACTCCAGCGGGCTCTTAAATACTAAACATATAATTATGTAAATTACCAACAATGCTATCAACGAATTAATTAAAAGTCAATAAGGTTGTGCATTATTAAATTTTTAGAAATAACTATAAATGCTAATTTGCGAGTTTTGTGCGTGTGTGTAGAGTATGTGGGTGTGTATGTGCATGTATGTGAACGTGTTTCGTGTACGTGCCTAAATGGGTGTATGTTAATTCATATTTAAATTAAGCTAGTTCAATATGGATGCACGCTTATTAATCAAAATAAAATGAGTATCTTATGTCTACATTAAGTTGCTAAAAGCTACTAGTTGATACAAGTTCACCCCTTGGAGCATGTGTGCTCTAAGGTTCTGCCTAACCTTACACTGAGGTCGTTTACTATAGATTTTTTGAATATGCCTACACGTGGCGACGCAAACATGTCAATTTCATTGAAGTTATTATTATATGAGTCAAGCAGACCAAAGAATTGTGATCTTTTGCCAGCATTGGTTTGGCAGCGAGAAACTGAGAATGTGGGATTTTGTTTTGAAATACGTATACTGGTTCTGATAGGAACTTTAAACTTTAATAGCTTTAATAGGCCAATACAATCATACCTATTATGTTGGATAGCAATTGCTGACGTCTGCTATTTAGATTTAACATTTCATATTTTTTTAGAAGATTAATATAAGATAAACGATTACGATAACATTTGTATTGGATACGACGTAGGATTTTTTTTGTACCTTCTCGATTGCATCTATGTACTTTATGTAGAATGGATTACATATTGCAAATGAATTCCATATTGCAACAGCATATTCTAACTGTAAACGAATCAAGGAATTATAGAGATAGAAGTAGGTAGATGATTGCCTAAATTGAACGCAAGAGCGCATGACAAAGCCATACATTTTGTAAGCTTTGCTGATTACACTATCAATATGTGTATTCAGATGCATCTTACAATCAAGTGTAATGCCTAAGCCTTTAATGTTTGAGGTTTTGTCCAATGTTTCTCCACACAGCTTGTAGTCAAAGTTGCTAGTTTTCTGTTTTTTAGTAAAGGTAGATTTACGTTTATTTAAACAAGACTTTAATTGTTATTTGTGCAATATGTGGAAAAACGATCAAGATCTTGTTGAATTTTCGCGTGATCATCCTGATTTTCAATAGTGCGATGTATTTTGAGATCTTCGGCGTACAGAAGGTAATTACAGAACTTGAAACAGTCATCGCTAATAAACAAAATAATCATTAATGGACCTAAAATTGATCCCTGAGAGACCCCAAAAGTAATTACATATAACAGAGTTGGACTCGTAACCTTTAATGACTACTTTCTGTGTTCTATTAGTTACGTATGATTTGAACCATCTTCATAGAATAACACATTCTATTATAGACAAATTTTTCAAGAAGCAAGTCATGGTCCACTCTGTCGAAAGCCTTCATAAAGTCTGTATATATAGAGTCAGTTTGTTTGTTTAAGTCTATCTATACCCTCAAATAAGTAAGATGTGTAAATTATTAAATTCGTAACTGTTGAACGTCGCTTGACAAAGCCATGTTGTTCCTCTAAAATAATTTTATTTAAACTAGGGTAAATGGCATCGTGCATCAGCTTTTCAAACACTTTCGACAGAGCAGGAAGTTGGATATTTAGACTATAACCTTGTATCGTAATGAATGAATAATTAATAAATAGTCGTAGGACGTCTGGTGCAGTTGGAGGGTACGTGGGATATTTAGACATAACTTTGTATCGTGCATGATGAATGAATAAGAAATAAATAGTCGTGAGACGTCTGGTGCAGTTGGAGGCTACGTGGGATATTCAGACTATAACCTTGGATCGTGCATGATGAATGAACATAAATGAACCCCTATTTCTTCTAGTCTTCGCATCACGCGTGAACGGCGGGACCGTTTCGCCAATTTTTTTTTGTTGAGTTCGTTATTGTCAGAAGGTTCTTATGTAGGGTAGTGCAGTGTATGTAGTGTAGTGTAGTAGGGTAGGGTAGGGAATTGAAGTGTAGTGTAAGGTGGTACGAAGTTCGTCGGGACAGCTAGTAAGCAATAAATCTGATAACACTATACAATCTCAAATACTTTCAATTATACCATACCTCCAAAGTTTCTAAATGGTGTATTTGTGGGCATTGATATAATATTAAGATTCTCGCTAAGTAGATAACGGGTCTCATACGAAATCAGCGACAGAAACTCTCCGAACTAAGTGGACACAAGTTGAAGTTTGTGTAGCTATATCTATATATGTGAGTAGTATACCTGTACAAGTGCGTGCGGCGAGCGCGCATCATCGCTGTGGCCACGCGTCGGCGAGGCGGCGCGACACGCACAGACGTGCGTGCGACACGCGAAAGGTCTCCACTATCCGCTCGAACGTGTCCGGGTCGTACACCGAGCGCGCTGTGTTCGTTAGGTCGAACGGCTCTGTAGAATAAATTGATTTCGGTTAGATAAAGCAACCATTACAGTCCCATATACGTCTGAATGGGTAGAAAGTTCTCAAGTGGCGACTGTGCGACGTAAGACGTATGGCTGACAGTCAGGTGGACATGATCTAATGGAACTTGCAAGCGGCCGATGGATGTGTGGCGACCTACAACATCGCCACAGACAGCATTCATCAGTACTCGTCGGATGACACTTACGTCGCGACCACAAATTGGTATGCTAACGTGAGCCGAAACACAAGCGACAAGAGCACAAATTAGCTAAAACAACATTTCTTTGTGAGTTAGCAAATATACAACTTCCAATCATTAACGATTGGTCCATAGCTTGCCATCTCGCATGGCGGAGATGCTCCCTTTGCTCCGAAGATTAGGACACACCGCTCCGCAGATGTATGTAATCGTGATAAAGGGGAGGCATATGATCTACGGTGTACGTTATCTGGCCCAGGTGACGATGAAGCAACCATCACACGGTGAATCAGTCCTGTATGGTTCGCGAATAGACCTTATCACAAGTGCTCCTGTGACGTACCCTCGACGCAGAGCAGCTTCCACTGGTGCGGGTCGTTCTTGTGCGTGCGCGCCGCGCGACACTCCGCCACGGGGATGCGCGCGCCCGCTCGCACAGACACCGCCATCTTCTCGTACCTGCCAACAGAGAAACATTAAATCTCTTGATCGTGCGACTTGGTTTTTTAAGCTATTTTATTTATTTAATCATATGACAATAATCATATACAGGAAAGTCATCACTTTAAGTCCAGAGTCCACTTGCAGTCTATTCAAAAAGAGTAAATTGCAACGTTTGAGCATGATCAACCAATTTGGATTTAGAATGGGGCAGTTACTTTTTTACCGCCTCCGTAGCTCAGAGGCAAAGTTCACTGGCTTTACACAGGAGGTCGCGGGTTCGATTCCCGGCGGGGTCAATTGTAAGACTCGGTTTGGTTGGTGGTAGGGTATTTTCTAAGCCCGCCTGGCTAGCTACCATCATCTTATCTAAGTCTTGCCGCCAAATATCAATGTTGATATCATTGGTGTGTTCCGCCGGCATGAAGATAAGATAGCCAGTTCCCCATTGCGTAGGGGAATCTTGGTAAGCCCGCTTCCATCTTCGGCAACATCGTCTCTTACCACCAGGTGAGATGTTGACAAGGGTTTACCAAATGTGAATAAAAATAAAAAAATAAAATATTTGTCAAAAACGCTATTTTGTTAAAAAAATATATGACGTCACCAATATGTAAAGTTTTTGACGAACTATTTTTTTAATTTTATGTAAATTAATGAAATAGTCGAACAAGTAAGGTTTTCAGATATTTTAGGAGGTATGCTATTTGCTGAATAATTTATGCTTTTTATTTCTGATTACTGGAAAATACATTTTTCTGAGATTTCCATAAAAAATAACGTAGTAACAAAACCGAACTCCCTTTCAACATACTGTAAAAGCTTCGTAGTTCAATTTAATCAGGTCTTCCGGAGGGCCTCGAGTGTGCCGAGTCCATGGTGTGTGTCGTTATGTTTGAACCTATTGATTACTTAAATTTTGAAAATAGTTTTTTTACTACATTAGACATTACACAAGGTTTACAATCGGAAGCCCTTAGGTTCGTGTGAAGCATCAATTTCGTAGAAAAGAGAAAACTATACTTTTCTTGAGTGCATGTCGTTTTCAAGGATTATCACTAGCCTCGCGTATTTAATGCTGACAATGTCTGATTACCGGACACCTATTCTGTCTACCGATCGTTGCCATTCCATATTATTATCACTATACTGTGCCAGGGCTGCCAGAGGGTCATCCATCAGTGTTTACTAACCCTGGTGGACTGAGATGGAATGGCAAGTATGCTAGTAATGTCTAGAACTCGGCAAGCTGCTTGGCGACAAGTATAGAGCGAGAAGCGGTACAACCAGTGTGTCAAACTCTTAGCTAGACCTTAAATAATCTATCGCATATAAAAATGAACCACTATTTCTTCTGCTCATCGCATCACGCGTGAACGGCTGGACCGATTTCGCTAATTCTGTTTTTGTTGAGTTCGTTATTGTCAGAAGAAGGTTCTTATGTAGGGTAGGGTAGTGTAGTGTAGGGTAGGATAGGATAGGATAGGGTAGTGTAAGGTGGTACAAAGTTCGCCGAGACAGCTAGTAAATAATAATAAATTGTTTTTTCACTTTAGGAATCTTAAAAGTTTCTTAAACTATTTAGGAACATCTGGGTGTGCGTGCCTAGTATCTGGACTAGGCAAAGCCTGTGTTACAGAAAGTATTCCCTCCCTTCCAAGCAAATAAACTTATTTATTACACTTGTTGTAGACAATAAGACTTGGTGCGTTATCAGCGTAATATAATAATACATACATATAAAAGAAAACAGGAGAAAGAAACAAATTAACTAAGTACCTATAGATATTGCTACGCAAATTAATGGTTTGTGTGTGAGAGAGAGAAAGAGAGAGTGGAGAGTGTGTTACTGTATCTATTTCTGTATCATCATATCAGCTCATATACATCCCCACCGAGGGGCTCGAGCCTACCCTGAATAAGGCGATCGGGCCTTAGTCGACCACGCAGGCCCAGTGCGAGTTGGTATTTCTGTATATTAAATAGGTTTTGCCTCGGTAGTCTAGTCATAGCAGCCATTCTTTAATTTTTCTTTATAAAGTGTTCTTAGTTGAATCTAGAATGTCTACCTGTCTAGATACTATTTTGTTGTGAATGTAGGGGGCCATAAACTCGTATTGAGTCTGAGCAAATGAAGTTTTATGGTGCGGTCTTGGAACTTCGAACGTCTTTCTAGTTTTATCTAGTTGTAAGTTTGAAATTTCAGAGTCTTGTATCTTCTTAACCCTTAACAAGGGAAAACTTAACCTTATTCGAGGTCAGTACAGATTAATATTGATACAGCATCCCTGGTAAACATATTGCCAATGCTCGTGAAAGGGTTAAGTAATGGCCCATAAGCAAAAGCACAATAAAATATTCGGCGACAAATCACACACGGTAATCTGGCCCCAAACTAGGATTCCGTGTACTATTGGAACCAAAGACTTATATACATACATACAGCTTGGCCATTAAGAGTAGAAATTAATTAAGGAGGTACTAAAATATTTCTGCAAATGACAACACTACAGCAGCTGTAAAACGTCAGTCAATTTGCCAAAACTCCAAAGGATTTTCGACTCGCTCGAGATTTGCTTGTGATTTCTGGATAAATATACGTTTTAGTCAGTGAATTGTTGTTAGAAATGGGTAAAACAATAAAAAGTGGCGCCAGAGAAGTGATATATAATGTTTTTAAGAGATGTTTGGCGGAATATCATGCCGCGAAACTTCTCACGGAATTGGATGACCTTTACAAACGAGTTGCTTCTATGACAGGTATTTATACACAATTGTCTTACATAATAAACGTAGTTCACGATATAAATTACATTAGTTGTTAGTTAAATAAGTAAGAAAAATCACGACATCGACGTTTTCTACAGATTTAATCTAATTTGAGAGGTTATGTTTACTTTCGGGAAAAGTAGCTTTGTATAGCGCGACTGGCTTATTTTGGTCGTCAAATACTACATTATAATGTTTTATTTTGATTACAGGAAAATCGGAAAGTACTGTCCGACGCATAATTAATGAAGGGCATAAAAACGATGGCAAGTTTTCAACACCTGCAAAGCATAGATTAGGCCGCCCAAAAATAGAAATAGATGACTTTACTATCTGTGCGATTCGTCAGAAAATTCAATATTCATACACTGTACAGAAAATAGCACCAACTTTGCGAAAGTTGTTAGCGGTGGCAAAAGAAGAATTAGGATTTCAAGGAGGCCGTGAAAAATTAAGACAAATTTTACATACCATAGGTTTTTCGTATAAAAAATGCTGTACGAATAGAGAAACGCTAATAGAAAAAACAAATATAGCGGCAAAGAGAGAAAAATATTTGCACATCATCAAAAAAAATAGGGATTTGCCTGTGGAGCTCCAAAAACAAATAGTATACTTAGATGAAAGTTACATTCACGCATCTTATAAATTGAGAAAATGCTGGCAATCCATAAAAATCAAAGGCATAAAGCATGATGTTTCAAAAGGAAAGCGTTGGATTATCGTCCATGCTGGAACTGCTAATGGATTTGTACCCAATGCTTCACTTATATTTAGTGGCACCAACAAAATGGAAGATTATCATTCGGAAATGAATTCTCACAATTTCACCAAGTGGGTGTCGGAAAAATTGATCCCAAACCTTAATGAAGCTTCCATTATTGTCATGGACAACGCGCCATACCATAGTGTGATTCGAAACAAAGCTCCAACATCAGCATACCGAGTAGGTGATATAAAACTATGGTTGTTGGAAAACAACATTCCATTCGATCCAGCTACGAGAAAACCTGGATTATTAATGCTGGTTAAAAAGCACAAGCCAGAACCAGTGTACGAAATAGATGAGTTGTTGGGGGAACATGGTCACGAAGTGGTAAGGCTGCCGCCTTACCACTGTGACCTTAACCCTATAGAGCTTATCTGGGGCATAGCAAAGCAAAAAGTGGCTGCATGTAACATTGGAGCAATCGACATAAAAAAAGCAACTGAGGAAGCCTTTAATGAAATTACTCCTGAAACGTGGAATAAATGTGTTGAACACGTAAAGAAAATCGAACAAGAGTACTTTGACAGGGGAAGAACACTCTATGAAGATATAGACAGACTAGTGATTCATGTTGGAGAGGAAAGCAGTATCAGTAGCTCAAATACTGAAGATGATCAACCTGGTGATATGTCTGGTGTAGAGTATTTGGACAGTGATTTAGAATAGAATTTATTCAATAAATAAAGTTTTTGTTAATATCCTAGGTTTGTTTGTTTTCTGATTAGGAGGATAAAAGATGTAGAAATACAACATCATTAATTAAATAAAAATAATAAATAAAAATCGGGGAAGATAGGCAAGGACAGTTCTATGGGTATTAGAGACTGATATATTATACACACACATGTAGATATAATTAGAAACAAAACGAATACCTATGTCCATCATACAAATGTGTGTACTAGATGGAAATCGAACCCACGACCTACTTTGCACAAGACAGGGTCACTACCAAATGTGCCAATTGGCCAGTCAAAAAATTAAATAAGACCTTTTTCAAATTAGATTTTTTTTTATACAAGTATCAAATTCATTTAGGTCCTAGTACAGATGTTGCCATGTAAACGATAGTAGTGCCCCCATTTTTTGTCAACTCTTTATGGTCAAGCTGTACTATAATATATATACGTCATACACATGTAAATGAAGCTCTTTCACTCTTCATTTAATTTGAATTGCCCGCGTATTAACTTAAACTTAGCATTATCTATGGTGACAGCACACTTACACTATGGAAATTAAAAAGTGAGAATAATTGTGATTCAATGAAAGAAATATTTTGAAAATATAAAAATAGTTGAAGCATAGCTTTTAAGTTGTTTCTCCTTACAGGTAAGTAATTATTAATAGTGATTTGTACCTAAATGAGTGTAGAAGTAAGTTGTGTTTTCAAAAGTAATTTGTAATACGTTTTACAAAAATTAAATTTCCCTTTACATAGCAACTACTTTGGTTTTGTTTCAATAAACAACATATTACACACATGTAGGTAGACCGATGACCTGGTGAAGGTCGCGGGGAACCGCTGGATGCGGGCAGCGCAGAATCGGTCATCGTGGAAATCCTAGTTGGGAGGGATTTGTCCAGCAGTGGACGTCCTTCGGCTGATATGATTATGAATTGATATTATAAACCAAGACACAGAGCAAACCTGTCCGTCACACGAATGTTTGCCCTGATTGAGAATCGAACCCATAACCCTCGGGCCAGAAGGAAAAAACTGACCACTGGACCACCGGGTCACAATACTCACGGGAAGTCAGCGTAGTACTTGAGCATGTTGAGAAATAGCTCCGCCAGGGTGGACCTATTGGCGGAGCGCGCAGGGGGCGCGGGGGCACCGGCGGGCGGCAGCGGCGACAGCGGGGCGAAGGGCGAGAAGGGGGCCGGCCCGCCCACGGCGCAGGCGCGCGGCAGCACTGCGGGTGACGTGCCGCCTGTGGGGGAATCATTCACGTAAAGTGGGAACGAACAGACGCGTTTAAGGGTCCTCTATAATGACGAGACATTTGATAGTATCAAAAATAAATTAGAATAATTTAATACCATTTCTCCTACAAAAGCACAATAATTTACCTACTTATTTTATGTTTCAATTTAATATAAATTATATATTTATTAAAATCACTGAAATATTTCGTCACATGCGTGTAAGACAAACATTTTCATTTTCAGAACAAAATGTCGTTTTCGATAGTTGATAAAAAGTAACTCGTCATCATCATATCAGCCAAAAGATGTCCACTGCTGGACAAAGGGCTCCCCAAGAATTTACGCAGCGATCAGCCCTGCGCAGCCCGCATCCAGCGGCTTCCCGCGACCTTCATCAGGTCGTCGGTCCACCTAGGGGGAGGCCTGCCTTCGCTACGTCTTCCAGTGCGCGGTAGCGCCTATCAAGGACTCTACTGCCCCAATGGTCAAAAAGCAACTCAAATTACTACTATAATAGTCAAATACCGTATTATGTATATTTCATAAAAATCTTTTTTTATCTGCTCTAATAACTCATTTTGTGAACATTTCAACGGGCTACTTGTTACGGTTTAAATACAGCCCTTCAAAAGTAAGACTGACAGACCGACGGACGGACGGCCAGCGTAGGCTCAGTAACGTACATGGTGTCCCATAAACCAACGTCAACCCGGCGAGTGCTGATGGGCTAGTTCACGACTAACCAGTTAGGTAGTGTCATCAATTTTGCTGGTTAACACCTCACCCGCACCACACCCTGGACACTTCATACAACGGGCCAGAAATGACATTTCAAAAAAGGAATGACGGAACGTTCGACAAACAAACTGAAACCAATCTGTATCAATATGGGTAACGAGGGGGTGAGGTCGCACTCTAGAGAGCGACAGGGAGTGTCCTTAATGTATGTTAGTACTAATATATATCTTTGCCCGCACGGTGCGTTTGGCTGGGGCTGCTGCTGAATTCGCGGCGGCCAAGAAGCATGATAAATACTCGGTGTTGGAGGCAAATTACTGATTTGTGCCGCTGACGTGTGAGACGACTGGCTGCTGGGGATCAGAGGCCGTGGCCTTCATAAAGGAGATTGGCCGTCGAGATTGGTGTGACGCTCGCTCCGGGTCCTACCTGCTGCAAAGGTTGTCTATTCGCCATTCAGAGCGGCAACGCGATGTGTGTCATGGGCTCCTTTGAGGCTGGTTTTCGACTCGGGGTTTCGATGTTTATTAATATTTTTATTATTAGATTAATGTATAATTAATTAAGTTAGTTTTTTAATTTTTTTTTAATGACTCTTTAAAAAACTAATTTGAAATGAAATTAGATGAGTTACTATTTATTATACCATATATAAGACTAATTTGGGTATAAAGTAATTCTGATATTTTTTAAGTATTGCAGAATAATAAGGCTATCGAATGCAACCTAAGATTTGTTTAAAATGCCTACGGTTTACTTACAAAACAACAAAAATATTTAATTTTAAGATTAGCAATTTTTAATCACCGAACTTTGAGTCCTTATGCTAAAAAAAGTTTTCTAGGCTATACTGGCATGTTTTCTAAAAAGTGATCAAGTGTAGAATAAATGTTAAAAGATTTACTAATATTCAAATTACAAAAGAGTTTGCGGCCATTAAAAAGGAGGATAAGTATAGCTCACTCCGTGACAAATACTTATTTACTCCATTTACGATGGAGACAGCGGGAAGCTGAAGTATGGAGGCACGTCGATTTGTGAGGGAGATAGGGAGTCGCCTAGTTCAGAGGGGCTTTGACTCCCGCTCCAGATCGTTCCTGTTGCAGAGGCTGCACTGGGGATGACGAGAGACAGGTTATTTTAGGTGTTTTCTGTAAGGTACAGGATGGCCCGCAGGAAATTTCCATTTTTGTTTGCTTTGTAACTTTTGAACGTGTGGAGGGGGAAGCGCGCTGTTGGCATCAATCGGTAGCTTGGTTCTTGAAATTTTGTTCGCCATGAGTCAGTTCACGGGTGAGCAGGGTGCTTTCGCTGTGCATAAACCTTACGAAAACAATAATTCGTGTGTAATTTTTAGGCGTTCATTAAGAGTTCGGTATCATTTGCACGTGTCCACTTTTTTCGGTCCGAGCAGTACGTGTGGGACCTGGGCGGCGACGTGGCATAACAGGCAGGACCGGTCTCTTTGAAGTTTATTTATCCAGTGCTTAATCAAAAGGGCACTTTGACACTGCTGAGCACTGTTCATTTGATAAGAACCTAGCTACCGCTTGATGCCAACAGCGCGCTCCCCCCTCCACGCGTTCAAAAGTTAAGAAGCAAACAAAAAGAAAATTTCCTGCAGACCCTTTATTTTAGGTATTTTAGGTGTTCTATTTTAGGTACGTTAGGTGTTCCATTTTAGGTAATTTAGGTGTTTTATTTTAGGTATAATTTATAATAATATTATTAGAATTTCATTTAAATATATAATAAAATTAAACAGACTAAGCCTTGTAATAAGTGAGATATTATTTTTAGGACTGATTATTTTGTTACTAATCGTTTATTTTAATTATTATAGTTTTTTTTTTCCAAATTTAAGTTCTAATCTCATTTACAAAAAAAGTATATTGCACTTTGACTACAAAATGAGCTTATTTAAAATTAACCCATTGATTAGGGTTTTTGTTTGTTTGTAAGCTCTTTATTGTACAAAATCTTACAAATCTTTAATTTAGATTTAAATCCGTGGTATAATAACTAAAACCTTATATTTTTTTAAAAGCATTTTAGTTAAAAACCTTCAACTCGTGCAACTGATTAAAAGTTGACTGGAAGAGATCCCTTTAAGGGATTAATCATTCCGCCTTTGTGCACATGTTTCCTGATCTTAATGTAAGATTTTGTGCAATAATGAGTACAAACAAAAAATCAAATAAAAACCCTAAATGGGTTAATTTTTAATGCAATTATTTTTGCAGTTAAAGTGCAATATCTTTTTTAGTACATAAAATATTGTTAAACTTTTAATATTTTGAAAACTACAATTGATGGGCATACTTTTTTGAAAACGTGCCAAAAATAGCCTCAAACACTTTTTTTGTACAAGGATTCAAAGTTCGGTTATTAAAATTTGTTAATATTAAAAAAAATCTATTTTTTTTGGAAGTAAACCGTAGCCATTTCAAACAAATATTTGGTTGCATTCGATAGCCTTATTCTTCTGTAGTATTGAGAAAAAAACAGAATTACATAAAACCTAAATTTGTAGATGTGGCATCCATAATATTGTACCAAGTTAGAGATATTCAAATTTTATAAAAGTGCCAATATCTCGAAAACTACAGACACTTTTACTAAAGTGAAATTTACACTTTTAAAAGTGTTCGCTGACAACGCATAACGTCGCCACTTCTGGAGCACGGGGCTCTTCTCAAAATTAGGCCATACTTCACAAACAGGGTCAAGTATGTATTGGTGAACGGCACTGTTAGGTTTAAGCTGCCCATAAGGCCTCTGAAACGGCATAATAAAGAGGTTGTACGTATCTCAGTGTGACTTGCGTCGTTGGGTCGATTGCGCAGGTTAACTGACCAGATGCATGGTCATTACTTGGATGGATTTGACTGTTAGTGGCATTTATCTCGAACGTTTCCGTTCTACGCAAGGCACGTCAAACCATTGATGCAGGTTGCTATTACTAGATGGCAGTCGTAAAATGCGTAATAATAGTCGAAATAGGTAATGGTGCGTTACTCACACTGCAGGAAGTGTATGGCCATAAGTGTGAGCGAGTAGGAAGACAGCGTTGCATGGCGCGCGTCGTTGATGTTGTGCGCCTGAGCCCACAGCTTGGTGAGCGCCACCAGCGGCCGCACGCGCCAATCCACTGCAACCACAAACATACACCATACATTTGTACAGAAAAATAAACTGTTTGACTAACATAATGTAGTTGTGAGAGAGCGTCGGTGGCGCAAAGGCAAGGGCCGCTACCTCCTATCCGGGAAGTCGTGGTTCAAATCCTGCCACGTATCAATGTGTTTTCGAATTTCGATCTCATATGTACGTTTATCCGACGCTCTTACGGTGAACATCGTGAGGAAACCTGCACACGACTTCGAAGAAACTCGAAGGATGTGTGTGAAGTTGACCAACCCCAAGTTGCCCGATAGCCTTAATTTAGGGTAGGCTCGAGCCCCTCGGTGGGGACGTATATATGAGCTGATGTGATGAATGTAGTTGTGAACACAAAAACAAGGACTTAAGTGGCAGCCCTTTCTGTGTCCACCAAGTTCGGACTTGTTTTTCCCTTTCTTGTCCTTTTCTAATTATGTGGTAGGGAGTACAAAGCACGAAGCAGCCAGAACACGGAACCTACAAAATTTGGACAGTACCTCGTTTTGTTTTATGACGTATATACCTATAAGTGACCGATCAGATAGGATTTCAATTCTTGGCTTGCGTAGCTCAGGATGTGCACTTCACCTGGATCAGCTGAACACCTCCACTGATGGGTGTACCTTAAAGTAATGGGTGGTCATCGAACGTTTTTTTTTTTTATTCACAATTGGTAAACCCTTGACCACATCTCACCTGGTGGTAAGTGACGATGTTGCCGAAGATGGAAGCGGACGTTATAATAATATTGTCTCGTTCCTTTCGTAAAATTACAATACTTATTACACACACACATGCACGCGCACGCACGCACGCACGCGCACACGCACACATACATTGTTACGTATGATTATGGCAACCCCTTTTAGTACTATAGACCTAGATTCTAGTTTCTGTCTGTCGGTCGGCCATTAAATGCTCTTGTGTGAATTAACTGCAGTTTTATTACAGATTTAACACATTCCTAGTATTTTGTATGGAACCAGTCGCACCCTGAAATTAAGCTGAGCTAGGAACTATTTTGCAACTGCGGCACACTCATGCTTTCACACAGGTCGTAGTAATACTTGTAGTTAGGGGCGGGCGGGTTTCCGCAAACAGGCGACAGATCCGCCCATTTTGAATGTACATTGATAGGGATTTGGGTTGGGTAGCAAAAGACACGACACAGCACAGTGCTACATTATTAGCTTTGTCTAGCCCTTATATGTACATATAAATAAGCTTTTTGTTATTATCTATAGTTTTTTCTTAATTTTCTTATTGTGTTGTGTTATCTCTGGGATTAAATGTTATTCTATTCTAAAAGAATGTTTTGTCGTTGTGAAAAAATTCTGGACAAGTGCGAGTTAAACTCGCATGGAGAGGGTTCTGTACGTTGATTGAGAATATTCCTATGTTACTTTAAATACCTAAATACCTAAAAAAAATGAGATTCTCAGAACAAGTCCTTTCATTTTAAATATCACACGATAGTTTTTAAACTTTTTTTATTTGTCTAATTTACTCCCCAACAGTTCAATTTTCTAATTTACCTTCCAGAAGTGGTTGGGTCACCGACTTCCATAATATGTGTACCAAATTTCAACTCCAATCAGTCCAGTAGTCAGACCAAATTGGCAGATGGACGGACAAAACAGACACGCAAATGATCCTACATTGTTACTTTACTTTTTTGAGGTATGAAACCATAAAAGTATTGTATTTCTAATTTTAACCAAAATATGTTCATATCACTACTAGTTTAAACAACAAAACATTATTACCAAAAACGTCATGTCACGTCCGTCCGTTCGTCACGCTGTTTTCCCTAAATCTAAATCAATGATTCGATTGACATCAAATTTTGAAATTAAGAGTTTTATCATAATTTCTCGATGAATTCTGAGCAGCGTCTGGTTGGGTTGCCAATTAAGGATTACAACGAAAGAAATGGAAAATTTTAAAAATGGTTTTGATGTTTTCGATGGAACCTTTGACGTGCTGTTGTGCTTAATGAAAAGAATTTCATTTCCAACAACAAAACTGAGTACCAATGTGTACAGTCTATAATAAGTTGCCTTGATCCTATCAGTATCAAACATCTCCCACCTCAGCCTGCTGTACAAGGGCTCTCAGCCAAATAGTGTGTTGGGTGGTCAACAGTTCTCCGCAGCATAGAGTGAATAGACCAAGTCTGCAGTTATGACAGGAGGGGTCTGTAATCCTGCCTATTAGGAACATGTCGCACTGGGTCGCTCTAGTACCAAAGTAATACTCACGAGTGGAGAACCAGTACAGCAAGTTGGTGTTCCTGATGCCGACCACGTTGTTGCAGTTGAGGTCCACGCGCAGCCCGTGCCGCGGCTCGTGCAGCTTCAGGATAGGCACCTTCGCCTGGATCAGCTCCGCGTCTAGGCCCACAGTACCATACGTTAGTCCTTTACAGCTTGCAAAATTAACGAAAGCAAAAATATAGCGTAACAAAAGTTAGTTGAGAGACAATTTTAGGCAGATTTAAAGAGGCGAGGGATAAAATTGCCAAGGATTGTAAATATCCTTGGCAATATTCTCTTTAGTTTTAGATTTTTCCCATCAGATAAAGCGGCAAGCTGAGAGATGTGCAGTCCATAGTCGGGAACGCACGTGCGTTAAGCCTGGCCACTGGGCGCGGACGGTGCGCACGCTATTACCTCCTAAAGACACAAGGAGTCCCCCATGTTGCGTATCCCATTACGACTCGGAACATTATCTCAACATCAAGTTCATTTTGTATTTAAGTGTAAAGAGTCGTGTATGGACTCCAATAATACATCAACTTAAAAAGCTCATTTTTTTTAGGGTTCGACCAACGGGATTCTAATTAGCCTCCGCTTTCCGTCTGTCTGCCAGCGGGCTGTATTTCATGAACCGTAATAGGTAGACAGTTAAACTTGTGTGTTTCTCCTGCCGATTTAGAAAACAAAAAGGGGCCTTCCAAATAAGATACGTGATTTTTGGAAACGTGAAGAAACTAGCAAGATCTACTAGAACATAAATATGATGTGAGTGACTGAACTGTGTAGGAGATAGTGAACGATATGTACACTTGTACCACTGTGTGTGACACTTACTAGCACTTGTGGTGTTCATATAGCTGAGAATGCAGTTGAGGTGCAGCAGGGCGTGCGCGCGCGGCTCCAGCGCGTCGGGCGGCCGCACGTACAGACACAGGTCCATGTCCGACGTGTCCAGCCCGAAGCCCGACATGGTCGACCCCACCACGTACAGCCCGTAGCGAGGGAATATCGACTGCGGACAAGGGAATTTTAATAGCTTTTACTATTTTTACAATGAGGGCTTCTCTATTGTTCTGCTTCTATGTGGCACCATTTCAGATTGTTATGACAGAGTTTCATTGCGACAATATTGATAAGTAAGTAAGTACTACTCGACCACGCGAAATTAGGGTATATATTATTATTATTTTTGTAACATTTACTCATACATTTTCTTATTTATTTTTGTTAACGTAGGGTAGGTACTTAGTACTTACCTTCATTTAGCTTAAGAGGATTGTGTCAGCAACTATTTTTTGTAACTTTCTTTTTGTCAAATAAAAAAAGGGATTATCTAACTATAGTAAAATATTGCATGGTGTTGAACTTATTACTGTAGGGCATTTAGATTTACACCTGTGCAACACGGCTACACAACTAGAATCAGATGTGCAGGTTTTCTCACGATGTTTTTCTTCGTCGATAAAGCAATCGGTACAAGTAAATTCGTTCCCGGATTTGAAAACGGTATCGTTGAGCCGCGGATGTTTTTTGTTGAGAACTGAATTGGACAATCGTCTAATTGGGACAATGACTGCATCAAAAACAAATTATTAAATAAATGTTACTCATGCTTAAACTTTAAAAAACTTTACTTGCTTTGATTTCCATCAAGTCGTTAATTTTTTTTTATCTGCAATGAGTAAAAAAAAAATCATCAACATCAGTACACAAATGTTACTAACAAACAAGGATGTTATGTACGCCTATATACAGGGTGTAAAAAAATTGGTGTAGGACCCGTTAAATGGTGCTTCTACTCATCATACTGAACAACTTTCCCCAATGAACGCATACTCAATTCGCAAAAAAAAAACGACGCTCCATACAAAAATGCACAAAATTGATCAATCAGCTGATCGCTTTGTATGAAGAGTTCAAATTTTTTTTGGCGATTTCAGCAAACTTGTGAAACAAAGGTTGTTGAGTTCGATGAGTAGAAGTCCTAGTTAACGGGACCTACACCAATTTTGTTACACTTTGTATATTTCAAACCTTTTTAGAACAAAATATCGTAAAAAGTAACCCGGATGACTTGCAGTCGCCAGCCCTATTAGCGTCGTCGAGTAGTAATTTAATTTTGCCGCGAAGGATAGAAGACTAAAGGGTATTGTAGCGGCTGACAACACTTGAGCAGACGGCTTATAGCACATAGCAACGTTTTCTCAGTTCGGAACGAAACCGGCGAATGCACTAAAATGCACGAAAATTCCTTACAACTAAAGCGTCGCCCAGAAAGGCGCGGTGGCGGTGCCGGTCAGTTGTAATGTTCTAATTTTGTTGGAGTTATTCACGCATACGCGGGCGGCGCGCGGGCAAGCGGCTGTTGCCCGCCACCGCGCGTCGGGGTCGAGGCGCGGTGACGATGTCAGAACAAAGGAGCGATGAACCGCCACCGCCACCGCGGCTGTGCTTCTCGCGGTCAGCGGTAGGCCGCCACCGCCACTGCACCTATCTGGGCGACGCTTAAAACGTATTTCATAACCAAAGTGTGTGTGGGGAGGAGGGGGGAGGGACAATGGCGCCGCCCTGGTAAGCAGAAGAGAACAAGCCCTCGTTCGCGAGGCAAGGGCATCATCTCACCTGATGGTAAGTGACGATAGTGCCGAAACTTGGGACACTGCGCCGGCTTGCCGATAAACACTGAAACTTTAGTAAAACTTAACAAAAATCCATCTAAATATATATAACTCAAAGGTGACCGACTGACTGACATAGTGATCTATCAACGCACAGCCCAAACCACTGGACGGATCGGGATGAAATTTGGCATGCAGGTAGATGTTATGACGTAGGCATCCGCTAAGAAAGGATTTTGGGAAATTCCCACGGGAACCGCAAAAATCGGGATCTGCGCGGGCGAAGCTGCGGGCATCCACTAGTACTGTATAAAAAGTATGCTTTGACACTCAAGAGGATCAAACCAAGTCTTCGGTATCTCTTACGTCACTTGTAAATCCATCAAGTCGTTTAGGCTAAAGACTCAGTACATACATTCGAAACACGATACATACAGTGGTCCAACGCCTTTGATGCGCATTGGTCACCCCTGGCGCAGCATGATGGCGCTTCTAATGAACTGTCCCGAACGGTGACTAGGGCAATTGGGGTTTGACCTGTCCGTCTTGCCCCTCGGCCCCCGTACGATTGCCCTGTCTAGACTTTATTTGTGGAGATCTATAAAGGCTCCATCACATTGTTTATACTAAGAAATTAGTCTATGATAATAAATGTATTTATTCTGTACAAGGTAGATAAAATACTCTATGATAGTCTAAGATATGTAAAAGCTGTTGGTTTTCATAAGGAATGTCAAAAATAAATTGCCGCATGTATGAAAGATCATCACTTGAGAACCACTCGACCGATTTCGCTGTTTTTTTTTTGTCGTGTTCATAATTGTTACGACAAGGTTTGTATATAACAAAAACCCGCGAGTCGCTTGCGATATTCACGGTGGCGAAGCCGCGACCAACAGCTTGTAAATAATAAACAATAGACATCTCCTTTGGACGACTGTATGGATTCTTTAGACTGTAACATTACCTCCCTTCTTGGACAGGCGGGCAATATTATTTATATCGTACGGCATTTTCGAAGGAATTATGTTTCTAATATTTAAGCTCTGCAACTAGTGTACGGCTGCCTGGGCAAAGTATACATATTAGTACTAACATTAGACTAACATACAGTATGCACACTCCCTGCCGCTCTCTAGATTGCGACCTCACCCCTTCGTCTCCCAGGTTGATAGAAACGTATAGAATTTCAACGTGATTTCATTTGTTCCGTCATTTGTTTTTAGAAATGTCATTCTCGCCCGTTGTATGAAGTGTCCGGGGTGTGGCCTGGGTGAGGTCGATGGGTTCGAGTTCACCCACAAAGCACCCCATAATGTGCACCTGTTTGTTGTGCCACAGTCGCACGACGACGGTGACTCCTCGAGCCCCACTTGAGATGGTAGTTACAGCGGGCGGTCCCTATCCAGATAGAGTACAGATGTCCACTACTAGTGAAAAGGCTTGCGTAAAGTACCCCTTTTTTAATTGACCTCAAAAAATGAGGAGGTTCTCAATTCGATTGTATATGTTTTTAGGATTCCGTAGTCAAACTAGGAGCTCCTACAGTTTCGCCATGACCGTCCGTTTGTTCGTCAGTATGTCACAGCCATTTTACTTAAATACTATCACAGCTATAAATCTGAAATTTAGTAGCTGTGATGCCTATGAACATGTGGAATAAAGTCTATAAAAAAATTTGAACTATTTTAATTTTACGTTTGAAAATAGCCATTTCAGATGAACGAGTAATGTGTCCAATGTAGAAATTATTAGCAAGGTGCCACCCCTTAAAACGGTGATACTTAACAAGAAGGTCTTAGAAGAACACTGATAGGCGTTTTTTCATTTTATGAACCTACTGGAAATTAAACAGGCATGTGACTTGCTAATTAGCTTTTTATTGTTTCGTCCCTACTACCTAGATAATAAAAGCAACAATCAATGCATTGCAACTATGTCAAAAGGTTTATATCACCATTGGTTGTAATTTCAATGCATGTTTAGTAAAAAATTAAATATTTATTTCAAGATACGTATTCGACAAGAGCCACTGACTAACCTTGATTGTGATGTAGAGGTATCTCCAAAGGTTCATTTTGTTTCTAAACGTCTCCTCGGTCTGCTGAGACTTGACGAACTTGTCCCACATCTCCTGAGAAAGGGTATCCCATTCTGAACCTAAGACAATAGTAAATTGGCATTTAGACATAAATTAAGGAAAACGGGAAAAATAATAATAATATATTTTTTTATTATTTCTCACCACAAAGCCACAAATTGTACACAAATAAAAGGATTAATTATAAGGTCAAAACAACAGTTGTTTGTGGGAGACTGGTGCCTAAGCTAAGGTAAAAATATCTTGTGTTATAGATAACCAGGCCCTCACTCGGAAAAACGTGTTTACAAAAAGAAAAATAATAAAGTTACATACAAGCAAATTACGGGGAACATAATCAGTGGAAATCAGGGGAAAAGGTCTTGTTTTACAGCATCATGCTTCTCATCCATCAGGTGTAAATTTGTTAAAGAAAAATAAAAGATCTCACACATACTATTTAAGATTAGTAGTTCCAAGAGCAGATTAACATTAACATGTCCTTCCACACATGGTCATCGCACCTGAAACTGCCATTTGGAGATGGAAACTAGAGATGAAATGGATAATTGTTTGGCCAGATACCAGATATCCGGCCACATACATATCAATGTCTCTAACGATAACTTCTAGGATTGTTTCAATGAAGTGTCAGATGAATAATGAATGAATAGCCAGTGTCGTGATCAAAAACGTAATCGACTACTATCTGAAGACAGTTTGGATTGATCGCACCCTTGACCCTTACGCTTGTGGTCGGTTAACTAGATGCAGTATCCACATCTGACGAAGTTTGCTAAAGTGTACCTTTCAGCTCCTTGCAGCAGTGTTTATAGCAAAAGGCTCTTTTCTGAGGCAAGTCTGGTATATGAAAACAAACGAAATCGTCTGTTGCCTATAAACGCCGAAAATTTAGTATTTATCCACCATAATTTGTCACTTGTTGATCATAAATATTATTTTTTTAAATGATAAAAACATGTTTTTGAGCGGTTAAGAGATTTTTTAAAGTTTTATTTTAGTTCATTTGTTTAGGTTAATTTAATCTTTTTTAAAAGTTGTATCACAGTATATATATTAGTACTAACGGTTGTATTGTAATTGTAATTTGTGTCTTTTTCTTTAATACCGCCTTTAGCAGCTACGGATGGGCTATCCGAGTGACTCCCAACGCGCCAGCTACGCGGGCGCTGCGTCTGATGACCTGGCCGTTGTCGTTACCACGGTGACGACGGGTCATCTGACGCAGGTAGAGGCAGAAAGTGTCCAAACCGCCTTGCACACCCGACTCCTCACAGAGGCTGCGTCGAGCAGGGCGGGAGATGGACCGGATTTCAAAGGTCGGCCCGTACACACGGGCGGCGTTCTGAAGCTCTGGTGCGCCAACCAGGCCACACTTAATTGGCTCAGAACAGCCATTGAAGACATCACCCTACCATCGAGTGAAAAGCTGGCTGTGAAACGCCAATCTGAGGTACCCCGCAAAAAGTTAGGGGGCATCCTAATTCCGGGAACTTGGACCGAGGTGCGGGACATTGGGCTCGCGCTGAACCACCAGAACCTATGGGCTGAGATTCACCGGTGGCGCATACACAAGGTTGACCTGCAACCTAACGGTACATTCGTCGTGGTCAGCATTCCGGACGACGTCATAAAGGTCCTCGTGGAACGTGGGCGTAGGCTTTCCTTCATGCTGGGGAAGGTCTATGTCAAATTCCAAGGGCCAAAAGGGAGGTTTAACGTAACCGACCCACAAACTCCGGCATCGGCCGGTCAAGAAGAAGGCACAGAGGCTGTCGAGACCCAGGAACCTCCTGGCTCGCTCCCTACGGGCACACGTTCCAGCTCTCCGGAGATAGCTCTCTCCGGTGGGGGGGACGAGTGCGCCGAGGGAATGGACAACCTCACAATAGGACCTGAGGAGGAGGAGAGTCAGCTGTCACAAGATGGCGACTCATTCCTCACTCTCTAGGGTCCTCCAGATCAACCTCCAACACAGTTTAACCGCAACGGCTCAGCTCCGGAAATGGTTGGAGGTCAATAAAACTGCAATAGCCCTAATCCAGGAGCCGTGGGTTAGGGCCGGAAAAATATGTGGGCTCTCCAACGCCGGAGGTAAGTTATATTCTTTCGGCGGGCCTGAGAGCCCCAGATCAGCTATATTCACCACTAAAAATGTGGCAGCACAACCGTTAACGGAATTCTGTTCTAGGGACCTGAGCGCCATTAAGCTGCTCAAGAGCGCTCAAGAAAACAGCCTACCAGAAATGGTCATTGCTTCGGCATACATGCCTGATAGCGACGACCCACCACCACAAGACCTGGAGAGGCTGATCCTACACTGCGAGAACAATGGACTGGAGCTGCTTGTTGCAACTGACTGCAACGCGCACCATACCCTCTGGGGCATGACAAGCTGTAACGAGAGAGGTAAGATCTTAGTGGACTATCTCTTCACTACCAATCTCAATATCTTGAACAGAGGTTCGGTACCTACCTTCGTCACAAGAAGAAGTAGGACTATAATAGACATCACCTTAGCAACCAACCGGGTAACGCAACTAGTATCCAACTGGCATGTCGCGTCCGAGGAAGCTTCATGCTCGGACCACAGGTGGATCCGGTTCGACCTCAAGGAACTAATTAGTAATCTGTGCTCAAGGTAAACACTGCGGTAATTCCTCCTCGCAGGAACCCTCGTAAGACCGACATACCGCCTTAAAGTGGAACAGAAATTGCAAGGGCTGGGGGTCCCGCCATGATTGGAAGGCACCCATCAAATTGAATTTCAAGTAGACGCCCTAACAGACTGCCTAAAGGACGCCTACCAAGAAACTTGTCCCCTGATCATTCCACCAGCGAACGGTAGTCAAAAGGTAAACTGGTGGGGACCTGAACTGGAGAGGCTCAGGAAAAAGGTCAGGAGGCTATTTAACAGAGCAATGAACACGTGTAACGAACAGGACTGGGATAACTACAAAACTGCCAAGTCTACATACAAGAAAAGGATACGACACTATAGCACTGCATCGTGGCGCAGCTTCTGCGATGGAGTGGAATCGTATTCCCAAGCAAACAGGGTAAGAAAAGTCCTCTCCAGCGGCCCAAATCAAGATCTGGGATCGCTAAAGAAACCCGACAACACTCTCACCCACTCGCCTGAGGAGGCGGAATGTGTACTATTACAGACACACTTCCCCGACTGCCAAATAGTGCAAGAGGTAAGTTGGAATGTAGAAGAAACATATGCAACTGTGGGGGACTGGGCCGTTGCCGACAAGGTGGTTTCCGCAGACAAAGTAAAGTGGGCGTTAAACAGCTTCCAACCTTTCAAAGCAGCCGGTTGTGATGGAATCTTCCCCGCTCTTCTGCAATGGGGGGAAGATCCACTCACTAAAATCCTGACGATCATCCTCAGAGCGTGCCTTGCCCACAGGTACGTACCATACAATTGGAGAGAGGTAAAGGTGATATTCCTGCCTAAACCAGGCAAAAGCGATTATACTGACGCCAAATCCTTCAGACCCATTAGTCTCACATCGTTTCTTATGAAAACGTTAGAAAGACTCTGCGACAGAGACCTGAGGGCAAATGCGTTGAAAAACATACCACTGCACCGCAACCAACATGCGTACAGTCAAGGTAAATCTACAGATAGTAACTAATTAGTAATCTGTGCTACAGAGTCAGTCCTTCACGCTGTTGTCAGCAAGATCGAAGCAGCGATTCATAATCAGGCCATGTGCCTAGGCACCTTCATCGACATAGAAGGTGCGTTTGACAAGACAAACTTCTCCAGCATAGAGACGGCGCTACGCAAGCACGGCGTAAACCCGACCATGACCAAATGGATTAGGAATATGCTTAGCCAGCGGGTTGTCAAGCTGGACAAAGGTGAGGCATGTACAGCCATAGTCGCGAAAGGATGCCCCCAAGGAGGCGTACTATCCCCGCTACTATGGAATCTGGTGGTAAATGACCTGATTACCACTCTAAACAGACATCACTACTTCACTGTAGGCTATGCAGATGATCTGGCCATCCTTATATCAGGTAAGTTTGCAAACATAGTCTGCGATGTCACTCGGTCTGCGCTACGAATCGTGGAACGGTGGTGCACTGAGTTTGAACTGTCCGTGAACCCCAAGAAAACGGACCTGGTTATGTTATTTATTCACTAAAAAGCGGAACCTGGGTAACTATAATTTACCCAAGTTATTTAACACAGCTCTACAACTTTCACCGGAGGTCAAGTACTTAGGGGTAATACTTGACAGTAAGCTCAATTGGAGTAGTCACTTAAATAGTAAGTTAAACAAAGCCACAGTAACTCTGTGGCAGTGCCGTAGAATGGTAAGTAAGAAATGGGGTCTTACCCCAAGGATCATTCTGTGGCTCTATACAGCGGTAATTCGCCCCATGGTAAGCTACGGCGCGGTGGTCTGGTGGCCACGAACCAAACTTTCGACTGTCGTAAATAAACTCCAAAGTTTCCAGAGGACAGCGTGCATGGCTGTCTCCGGCTGCATGAGGACAACACCAACAGCAGCGCTGGAGACTTTGCTGGACGTGCCGCCACTGCAGCTGTTTATCCAGCAGGAGGCAGCGAGCGCTGCGGTACGACTAAAGCTTTTGAACCTATGGAGCAAGGAGAGGGTCCCTCACGTCGAACTTCTGGACACTATCGTTTCGGAACAACCGCTTTTCGCGGCCGTTAACGACAGAATCCCGAAAAAGTACGTATTCGATAAGAAATACAAGATACAGCTCTTCGAAGACTCATGGGAAGGTCAGAACCTAACTGACCTACGAATCTTCACAGATGGATCTAAAACTGGAGAAGGAACCGGCTGCGGGGTCTTCTCAGAAGATTTAAACTTATGGATAGCCAGACCACTCGGTGCGTACAAAACAGTCTTTCAGGCAGAATGTATGGGCATCATTCTGGCTGCCAATGCAGTCACCGCTAGAAGGGTACGGAACTACTCTATCCGTATCCTCTCAGATAGTCGAGCAGTTCTACTGGCCCTGCAAAGTAATGTCATTACTTCAGGGCTAATATACGAGTGTCACCAAAGACTGACGGAGGTATGTCACCACAGCAACGTAACTCTGCAGTGGATTAAGGGACACAAGTAATGTCATTACTTCAGGGCTAATATACGAGTGTCACCAAAGACTGACGGAGGTATGTCACCACAGCAACGTAACTCTGCATTGGATTAAGGGACACAGCTGTTCACGAGGAAACGACGCAGCCGACGAACTAGCCAAGAGGGTCAGAACTCGTAGCTGTGGGACCGGAACCCATCTTACCCCTCCCCACAGGCTGGTTCAGATCAACTCTGCGGCAGCGCACTAGGTCAGAACATAACCAGTATTGGACAGGACTTGATACCTGCCGTCAGGCGAGACTGGCCCTACCACAGACTAACCATGGCCTGGCCAGGAAGGTCCTGAAGTTGGGTAGACTCCAGCTCCGACAGGTAACAGCAGTCATCACTGGACACGGTTACTTTAACAAACATCTTTTCACCCTAGGAATTACGGACAGCCCACTGTGCCGCGCGTGCATGGAGGCCGAAGAGACAGCTGCCCATATCCTTCTGGATTGCAAAGAGGTGGCAGCATACAGGGCCGAGTATCTCGGTGACCTGAGGACACTCCCGGAAGTCGTCGGCAACCTGCGGGGGCTACTGGACTTCCTGGAGGAGCTGAGCTGGCAGTGATGCCAGCTAACCACGCAAAATGGGCGCTCGGGCGCCTGGTTGCGGAAACCAGCCCGTCCTTACCATTACCATTACCATTAATACCGCCTTTAATAAAAATCATCATAATTGCAGGTTGTTGTCTTATTTCATGTACATTTTAAAGGATTTTTTAGAAAATTTATTCATATTTTTATTACCGCTTTTAATAATAATCATCATAATTGCAAGCTGTTGTCATTTCATGTACATTTTAAAGGATTTTTTTGAAAATTTATTCATATCCGGTGAAGACCTACTATTAATGAGTCCTATCCGGAATCCGGTTGGATAGTAAATTTAGGCCGGTTAGGCCGGATACCAGATAGTTACTGGATATCTGTTTCATCTCGAATGAAAACCTAAAACGATAGTCGAGAGCAAACCCCTAGGGCAGGGGAGGATGGATGGACATATTCAGATGTAGTCGAGACAATTGGTCAAATCCAGAATAGATCTTAGTAAAATCAGGCGTCCGTCACTCGTTCAAGGCCAGGCGTTATATGCCTACCACTACGCGTATCTGAGACGATACAACCGACAGTGGGTTGCCGCACGCCCGCCTGAGTGCTCGCACGTCACATTTACCGCTCTGACTATCGAAATGCCGAAACCACGCAATTATTGTGCAGTGGATGGGTGTCACAGTCAAAAGACAAATGAAAATTTGTCATTTTTTTCATTGCCGAGAGACGAACAAAAGTATTTTAAATCTTTGTTTTTTTCGAATTCCCTTTTCTCGTTCCCTTACAAATTATCATCATTTATTCCTTAAACTTAGAACAATGGTGGGTGGCTACTATGTTAATCGTCGTAAATTAAGGATTTCAAGTATTATTTATGTGTTTTTTTATATAATTAATAGTTACCCACTTAATGTCTCTCTTATGGTGGGCTTAAAGTCCCACCAGAAACTTTTAATAATTACATTGAAGAATTAGAAAAAGCATTTTAAACAATTTTGATAACGTCACAATAGATCGGCCTAGCAGCACCGTCATGGAAATTTTAAAGACTCTGATTGATTTTCCTCCGCTTTGCTCCTGTTTCCCTTTTGATTATTTGTTAAAATTATTTACGACGTTTCGGATTGATTAGATTAGATTAGATAATTGATATTCTACAACATTCCTTTCATTACCTAAATCAACATATGTACAACCCTAGCACATTCGTACGATGACGCGCTCGCACGTGGGTCGCGCGGCGGGCAAAACAATCTCAACTCTCTGTATGCGTAGTTATGGTACATTTCTTCTCGCTGCAAACAGCTGGTTTTAAGTATTTTTAGGCTATTATAGCGTGGGTATTTACGCTTTTGTATGGGAGTGATGTATCTGTTATGAAGTAACTATTTAGTAATCTGTGGTAAAAAAAAACAGTGGACACTGCTGCTGGTACAACACACACTTATTGGCCTCTTGGATCTATTTAGTCATTGTTGCGAAATTCTTTAACCTCCACAGACATGCATAACCAGGGATACAATTAAGGAAGGTATTTACAGATTGAACCCCCATGCCGTTTGAGTTTTGGGGTTTCCTTCTCCTAGACAAGGTTGTGAGCGTAATAGCAAGGGCCACTACCTTCTGTCTGAGAGGTCGTGGTTCGAATCCTGCCACTTACCAATGTGTTTTCCAATTTCAATTTCATATGTACATTGATCCAATGCTCTTACGGTGAAGGAAAACATTGTGATGAAACCTGCACACACCTGCTCGAAGGTTGTGTGTGTAGTAGACCAAACTGCACTAGGCCCATATGGTCGACTAAGGCCTGATTGCCATTATTCAGGATAAGCTCGAGCCCCTCGGTAGGGAATGATATGATGAGACAGGTTGTAGACCAATGCAAAGGAGGCACATTTCCCTGACTCCCCGACAACACACACAACCAAGATAATAAGCAGACTCACCATTAAGCAGGTCGTCGGGCGTGAACTTGACCTGGAAGGGGTATGAGGCATTGAGGTATCGCTCGGGTGCGATCCGGCGGTGACGCGGCTCGCGGCGGCGCCCGCGCCACTCGCGCTGGAAGCCGCCGCCGCCCCGCTCCGAGCGGGAAGGGCCCTCGCCTGAGTCATAGTACACTGCTCACATCACTACTTATACACACAGCAAAAATACTTGTAATGCATTAAGAAAGCCTGTTTTTAAAAAAAATGTAATTTATAACACTGTACTTGTGTGTAAAATGTTGCACTTTAAGGGGTTAAGATCTAAATAGCACATAGTGATTTGTAATTCACCAGAAACCTGAGTGAATTGAATCTGCTAAGAAAACTGAACAGTTCTACAACTCTGCTAAAAATGCCAAAGTACTCTCCTTACAAAGTAGGCTGTTGAAGATAATTTTGGTGCTGAGAAGATGAAATAGTTTGAATGGCTGGCAGAAACTGAACAAAGATTGCTGAGTGCGAAGGAGAATGGACACATGTCGGGGAGGCCTTCACCAATAGGCACACAGATTTCGAAATATAACAACACCACAAATGAAGTTACCGATGGACAAATTAGTAAACTTTATACCTAACATATGACTTGTGAGGCTGCAAAAGAAAATATAAATAAATAGTAAAGCAGCTAAGAGGTTCCTGATTACTTAGAAGAAACTGTACCTGCTATAATAATTGTTAACTTGGTTAGATAATAATCACAAGTAAAGCTTATATCTATGTCTTCAAAAATCTTACTCAAAAAGTGCTAGAAAACATTTTGTATTGTCACAGACTATTATCTGAGATTTGGTCAAGGTTACATCATTTAGAGTGTTTGGTTATCTAACAGATTGTTAGATGTAAAACATTATAGTAAACAGTTATCACCTGGTGTATCTATGTAGTTGGGTTACTGGGTAAACTGGGTTACTAGTGAGGCAAAATTACCAAAAGCTTGGAATAACAGTAGTTTTGCTCTGAAAGTTTCAACTTGCTTATATGTTATGGTTAATTGTGAAACAAAATCTTTTTTTCATAATTTTAAGTTGGGATTCTATCTTTCATGCCAATTTTAATCTTTTTAGAGATAGCACAGAAACTTAGGCTTCCTGTGTACTTTAATTTCTGCTTATGAGGGTAGTTATAAAAATGCCTATTTTATAAAACATAAGTTGCTAGCTTGAAACTGATAACTTATGTAGCTTTAATTACCTGTTTTGGAGAATTCTTCCAATAGTACAAAACTTTAATGAAGATTACACTAACAGTTAAAGAAATGAAGTCAAGGATAGGAAAACATACAGAAGCAATTTTTCGCGTGAAATATACAAAGAGGGTGTTAATACCTTTCTCTCCAGATTTATTGGAGCCCGATGCATTGCTGGAGAGGCTGGAGTCGTCAGAGTCGTATCCAAAGGCTGTGGCATCAGGCTTGGAGGGCGGTGGGCGATCGCGCCGCGGCCAGCGGCGGGTGGGCGGGGCGGCCGGCCTGAGCAGCTGCAGGGCCTCCAGCGGGTAATGCCGGGCGCGCTCTTGGCCTACCACATACACCGGCCCGCCACCGCCTCCATAGGCGCCGCCCCCGTACATCGGCGCGCCCTCGTTCATGGCCACTGTCAACCTACCGCCAAACTTGTAGGTTAGGCTAAGTATCAGCTCTTGACAGGTTAGCCGGTATTTTATAACCACCACCACTCACCTGTATCTCTATCGTGGGATCGTCTGGCGTCCGCTCGCGGACGGTTACTGCATCATGCTTCTCTGTCGAGTGCGGTGCGAACAGAATAAATCGTCCAATTCTGTTTTTTGAGCCACCGAAATCCGAGACTTCGTCGGACTTGAACTATCGTTTCCTGAGCGACTCCGGTGGTAGAATAACGCGTATCGTCGAGCACTCACCGTACTGAGAACGAGCTAACGTAATTTCGACGCCAGTTAAAGTAAGTCTACCCACGATTTACGGCAAATCTATAAAAATTACTGAAAAAGATCCGCCATGACTTTTGGAAAACACTGGCGACATCTGACGTCGAATTTTGAAGTTGACACGTGATTTTATTTATTTTTTACTTCAAATAATTGGTGTTCCATTACAAGCCAGAATTTAACAAAAATATAATTATGGTGAAAAAATACAAACCACTAATAATTAAAAAAATCCAAAATGAATACCTAACTTACTCAGTTTCATCAAAGATGACCTTTGTTTCATTTTAGTTTATAAGAGTTTGGAAAAACAACCATAGTCAGAAAAACCTAAAATAAGATTTTGATGTCTAAGGCCAGCTTGATAGATTCCTTACAAAACCCAAAATCGTGTTTTTAAAAACAACATATGTCCAGAGATATTCAAGGAATATATAGGGGAAAACAACAAAATGATTTTATCCAAAAAAATTACGGCAACCCTATACGTATTTTCTAGATCTGTGGTATTTTCAAGTTACTGTCAAAGTGTGGTCAAAGTTATTATATTAGTTCACAGATCTACTAATTTATTAGTTACTGTCAAGAAGTTTAGTCCTCAAAATCTATCAAAAACTTTGAGTATACAATGAATACTCTAAGATCAAAAGCCATTACATTTAAATTATCTACAAATGAACTGCTTATAAATTGATACATTGAAAACAGTTGTTTTTGCTTCCTAAAAATTTACATAATTAACACACATCAAAAGTTTAGTGTGTACACATGATGAATAGGTACTCTAAGTTTTTTGGATAGGTAGCTACAGCTTGACACAAACAAATAGTAGTGATCTGTGGTAGCTATTGATTCTGCTTGAAAATATCACTATTTAAAAAGAGGATTTTTTAAAATTGATTCTAAAGATAAAATTGTGTAATGCTAAACTGAATTTTTTTTGTTGTTAATGGAGCGCTGAGATGATGAAAGCCCTTGGAATGTTGGAAGCTGGTTCCAAGCAACGTACAGTGGCGGTCGCTCTTGGCACCAAAGAGAGTATAAGTGACTACGTTTACTTGGCACTACTTCTCTTCTTAGTTGGTAAGTACCCTACTCTCTTGTCAGAGTGGTCGTGGTCATCATTGAGAATCACGATGATTGATGATCTTGGTATAATGCGGTGCCATTCTTCGCGGACTGCAGCTTTCCAGGTGTATTCGTGAACTGAGCACTCAGTTGCGGCCTTGATCGGGTCTATCCATCTTGATTTAGGATTATAATTAGGATTACATGCACACACAAACACAACTTACACACATTGACTACAAATCAACCGCACACTACTTCAACGTATCCAGCTATCGTTAAGCCGAAGGACCGAATAAACTATTGTTTGCGTTTTTCTTCCTACCTTCTTTTTACCATCTTACTCGTTAATTAATAGTCAAATTAATACTTAAAGATAACCATAAAATTCAATAAGGATGACCTAAACTCAGAAATCAAAGCTCCCCAGTATATTTCATGAGAAAACATAACAATTAACATACGCAGTATCAATAAGAACTTGGACAGTTTCCTAGTGTACCTAACGCGCCTCAAAACCACTGTAGACATAATGGTTCTTCGGAATGCTGGTGCGATGAGTCATCGGTCCTGCCTCTAGTGCACGGCTACGACGTGCACTTTACAAAACGAAGCTTTAATCAAAAAGATGGTGTAATTACGTACACCAGCAGGCGTAGCATGAGGTCATAGACATATGTCGCGCGCGACGAGGGAAAATTATCTCTTTCTACGGGCTTTTGTCGCGTGTGCGAGCATGCCGTTACAGGTAGAGAGTGTGTAGAGTGAAAACTCGCGGCGACATAGCAGTTTGATAAGCGACAAATCTGTTTATGATTTTGTTTTGTTGTTCGCAAATTGCTCGGTTTGTATTTCCAAAAAGAGACCGAGATAAAAAATAAAAAAGAAGAATAAAATTTGCTTGATTTAAGTAATAATTTGACACAAAAGCAACATCGTTTGTGAGGTGGGCAAACGTAGTGATTATATGGAGGTGAGGGGACTGTCTGGCTCCGTTAGTTTTCGTGCAAGTTTTTGAGACTAATGCAAAGGAAAATAAAAGGAAAAAGTAAGTACCTAATTTGTTTATTGATAATAAAACACAAAAAATCTATAAACAGTCGCTAAAAGTTTGTCGACACCTCAAGGGGGTGCCGACATATATGTCTTCAATCAAACGTCAAAATAAGCCTATTCCGGTGCGTTCATGCTCGGCACGAGATAAAAATCTCTACACACTCTCTACAAATGACAGATGAGAGCGAGACCAGTCTTATCTCGCGAGAGCCGTGCTCAGTGTCGAGATACAACCGTTTTATCGCGCTTTGTAGTCTACATTTGACATTAGTGGGTAGACAAAATGGACCTCATGCTACGCCTGCAGGAGAAAACCAAGGTATTTCACGCTATCGCTGTATGGCAGAGTATCTTTACCATGTTTAACTGGGGGACAGTTACCTTTTCTCAGGGTGAAGGTGATATGGTTAGATTTCTGCGCACTAACGCGGATACGCCACCTGCGAAGCCATTGATACGTGTCATTTAGAGCGACTTGAAGTTTAATGCTGGCTGTCGCCGGGTCTGTATCGCTAGCCATATAGGCAACGTCGTTAGCGTAGGTTACAACAGTTACATCACTAGTAGTGGGTAAATCTGAGGTGAAGATTTTGTAAAGTACTGGGTCCAAAACGAAGCCCTGCGGGACACCAGCCTCTATTGGCTGTCAGAGAGGTACGACTTGATGATCAGGAACAACGAGTGAGGAAGGTTGGCTTTAATCTTATACAAAAGACCTTTGTGCCAGACACGATCGAAAGCCTAGTGGACGTCCAAAAAAGGCTGCAGATACTGCTCTCAAAGCACTGGCGAATGGTACTGTAGACTCGATGCATCTGTTCAATTGTCGAGTGGGATTTGCGAAAACCAAACTGGTGGGTCGGGATCAATTCATGGATGTCATCTGGGTGAGATTTGTGTAGATAATCTTAGCTATGCCGATGACATGGTGCTCCTAAGCCCCTCGATTAAGGGGGCTTTAGGGAGTTGATGTAATATATGTGAGCATTATGCTAATACAACTCGCTGAAAACTAAAATGATGTTTTTTAAAGCAGGGAGAGGTCCGGAGAATGTGCCTGAAGTATATATTTAAATGGTTCAGTGGTTCGGGTTGTGCAGAGGTTTAGATACCTCGGCCATATATTAACTCCAGACATAAGAGACGACGAGGATATCGAGCGAGAGAGGCGGGCGCTCTCTGTTAGGTGTAACATTCTTTTGTGAAGATTTGGCAAGTGTAGCGACGAGGTTAAGTTGACATTGTTCACTGCCTACTGCTAGTGTTTCTACACTTGCCAACTCTGAGTTAAGTTTACTCGTAAAGCCTTCAGTACCAGGGTGCAGTATAATGACGCATATCGCATCCTCATGCGCCTGCCACGATACTGCAGCGCATCAGGCATGTTCGCCGAGGCGGGGGTGCCCGAATTTTTCACAGTGATGAGGTCACATGTAGCTTCCTGCTGGGAAAGGTTGCGCGCCTCTGAAAAAAGCATCCTGCAAGCGATAGATGCCAGTCTAGATAGCTCAATATTTAGTTACTGGCTGTCCGTTCATCAGAAGGAGAACCGAAAATAACATAGGTAATATAAATAACAAAGTACCTTTATACAATACTGCACTGTTTTCATTTTACTTTATTTCATATAAAATGTATTACTTTTATTTTATATTTAACTTTATACTATGGCTTTTTGGCTGCAAATGAAGAATTTATTACATATTATTTTCAAATATCAAGTTAAAGCATCTCTGCTCACTTAACACGAGGCGAAGTGGCAGGCGAACCTCGGCTGGAGTTCAGTGCGACGGGGAGAGAAAGCGTCGGACTATCCGGGCATTGTCGAGGGGGACTGCTTTCTGCATTACTGTAATTAGTTCAAGGTCCGCTAAAATTAGCCCGTTCACAGATAGGACTACTGGGATGATTTCGGTGGGTTCCACTCGCCACATATTAGTAACCTCCTGCGCAAGGTTCAGGTACTTGGTACTATTTTTGGCATCGCCTACACGAGGTTTTCATCGTATGGGATAGTGAAATCCACCAAAAACACCCCTGCCTGCACCCAATTTATCAATACTATATCAGGCTATTCGAAGGAATAGTCCTGTCCGTGATGATGGGTCGGTCCCAGTAGAGCTTGGCGCGATCCTTCTCGAGAACTGGCTCCGGCGTGTACTTGTAATACGGCAACCGCCTAGATATGAGGCCATATTTCAAAGCGATCTCTTGGAGTAGGATCCTGGCAGCTTGGTTGTGTCTGTGCAAATACTCAGTGTTGGCAAGCATAGGACAACCGGAGTTTATGTGAAGCAGAGTCTGGTTGTTGGCACAACCGACAGACGTCCACGTTGCCATCTTTCAAAATTAACCTCATACAAAACCCTTGGTCTCCGCAAAAAGGTCTCTGAGGCGCAGCCAGTGCACGGACGCCTTCTGATCTACGATTGATCCACAAAGGGCCTTGAAGAACCTACCGTGCAGCTCTTTGTCTTTCCAGATGGCCTCTCGCTCAGTAGTGCTAAGTACAGCCGGCGACTGCCAGTTTCTCTTGGGTCATGGATAGAGGGGTTAGTACTTTATTACACGCTATTACAACTCTATGCAAGTCACTATCGATTTTTCGTCAGGAAGTAACTTCAGAGGCTGCATATCTCGCGGTTGTGCGGTTGTGCATTTGTTTGGCACTTAATGGGCCACGATTGCCACTTTTCCGCGGGATGTACAGCCTCATCACTGACGACCTCTAGTGATCCTATGGAGTGTCATAGTAGTGCGGACTTTTTGATCCAGGGCGTCCAGCTTGGTCTTTGACCATCTGAGTATGCCGAAGGTGTACAAAAGAACGGGCATGACCCAGAACTTGAGTGTTCTCATCTTGTTAACACCCGACAAATAGCTCTCAACAACTTTTGTCTGGCATTCCCAAAACACGTCACAAACCGCCTGTTTCACACCCGCCTCGTGTACACTAATACTCTGCGACATACCCAGATACCTGTATGATTCAGTTGTATAGAGGGTATTATTATTATCTCATTGGTAATCTACCACTTGGCCTGATGCCTTAAACTTTTCCCTGCACTACGATATTTTTTTTCATTTTTCATTTCATTTATTTCAAGAACAAATTACACTGTGTTTGAAAATACACAAATAATAACAAAATATAAAATTATAAATTAATAATAATCGATACCTAAGAAAAATATAAAATGTCAAACTTTCTAAAAGAGTTAAATAATAATAATAAAAAAAAGTCATTTAACACAATGTCGTAGTAAAAAAAATCACAAATACCACAAAACTAAAAAATATATATTAGCCTTGTCATTGAGTATTAATAATTTCAAATAAATGTCGCAATAGTAATATTATAATTGGCAATGTCTTCATATTCATGTTTTGAAATAGTCATCCAGGCTATCATATTTTTTTTCTAACAAAAGTGATCTGAGCTTGGACTAGTGATGTGAACCGATTGCAAATTTCGAAACCGGTTTTTAATGATTACTTTTAGAAAAAAAAACGGTTTATATCGGTATTTTTTTCGGTTTTTCAAAATTAATAGCAATTTGAGTAAATAAGATTTTTTAACATATTAAATGTAATAATTAGTAGCATATTAATACTAGTGCATAATTATCCCTCCATTATTCAAAGGGAAATAACAAAAAAACATGCATATCTAAATTAGTTAATAATTTTTTATTAATGATTTATTTTGATTCATAAATCTTCATAATTAAAATATTGTCTTCTGAAACAGGCAAGGTCTGTCCTATTTTTGGCAACATTTTGGGGTACGCCACGTTCGTTTATTTACACTTACTGTGGTAATCTTGAAACTAATCATGAAACTGATGGTTAGTATAGTTGTTTTTTACGTTTGTAGGAAGTAGGATTTTGCTAATTGTAGTGACAAAAGGTAAATCTATAAGTTAACCTTTTAAATTTTACCTGTGCGTATAAAAAAAATAAGAAAATTATATGTTGATTATTATTATTTTATTTATATGTTGTAACAAAAAAATTACCTCTTAAACGTTGTCCGACTCAGATGATTGATTTTTATGAAAGATTTTCCCTTGGGAATAGTTGATCATTTTTATGAAAAGAAAGTAGAAACCCAGTTTAAATAGTCTTAAATTATTGTTTTAGACCAGGATTCTATCAAATATTTTTGAATTACACGTAGTCTACTGAAATGGCGGAGCGAAAACTATCAATATGTAAGTGTAGGGGTACATACCTACCTACCACATATATCGCAGCGTAAGCGCTCGTGGCTCGACTCGGCTTTGTTCGCCAGTCGTCCCGAACCCGCGTCCAGATATAGACTCAACCTAAGAACAACCTACCTATGTAATTCATTCATGTAAAAATAAATCCGGAAATTCGTGAACTGCAAACCTGGTCACTTTTCATTGAACATTCCACGCAACCTTAAACAACAGGTCCCTCGACCACGGACCCCCAATATAAGCAAGATTATTTCATAAAATATTCATTGATTCTTATATTACATTGATGCGGTACATAAAATAAAACGCCATGACTTGTTGTGAATCATAGTCATAGTACCGGTATATTTTGCAGATGCGTACATTCAAGTAAATATGTTTAAATGTATAACACAACAAAATACAGATCAGGATCAGACTTAAAATTACTTAGGTATTTTCAAAATGAGCAAAGGCGGCCTTTTCATATGAACTATTATCATCAAAAGTGAGTGCGTTTTCACTGTTCTATAAAACCGATTTCATATCGATAAAACCGGTAAATACCGGTTTAGTAAAAACCCGGTTTTTACAAAACCGGTTCACATCACTAGCTTGGACCGAAACCGACTTGTAAATATGCTCTATGGAGTCAATACCACGACGAGATATATGGCCGAAGAAGGTCAAAATGCGTGACTGTTCTGTGGTTTATAGGCGCCGTCTGATGCCAAGGTCTTTTAATATAGCTGTAGCAGCATTTGTAGGGACCTCTGTTCACGATACTACTTATCCATCTTCAGCACCAGATCTCCAAAGCGTCAACTTTCTTCTTCTCGGTTTCACGAGGAGTCCATGTCTCCGACGCATAGAGAAAAATGGGGAATATTAGGCAATAAATGTTCCATTACCCCCAATTTTTGCATGTTATCCATAGCAGATCTAGTAATCGCCATGCGCTTTTTTGATTTCATCTATGCACTCGCCTTCTTTGGATATTAACACACCGAGGTAAATATATGATTGGACAACGTAACAATTCCCTATATATTGTATGATTCCTAGTAAGTTGTTATGTGCGCGGTCGACAATCATCATTTTGGTTTTGGTGCGATTCAATTTTAAGCCAAATTCACGGCTTGTAGCAGCAGATTTTCCATATGAAGAGGACTAGTTGCGAATAAGGTCGTTTCATCCGCGTATTGTAAGTTTGAGATCCTCCTACCGCCGTCCGTCTAATCTTCTAAGGCAATTCTCATTATCGTCTCTGTATAAATGATAAATAGTATAGAGGTAAAATTATGCAACCTTGGCGTAGTCCTGCATTAGGTCATTTAGGATGGAAATGACTCGAGAGCGTTTCATCTGTTCTGACTGATACTGATCCGTTCTCGTATTTTTTTGGGGTGTCAGGTTTTATTTTCGTTACGAAATTTCTTGATTCGGTCCCCTGAAAGCCCGCGATAATAGCTATACAATAGCTTAAAAATTAAGCTGGTTCTGTTAATGGAAATTCATGTGAGTGTGGACCTTGAAACAAAGGTTCACAGTAAACCCTTCATCTTTCATAATATATCTTATTTCTGTAACAAGCTCACCATTAAGATTTTCTATAGCCCAGGTTTTCGATGAAAGAGTCCTGGTTAAAAATTGGATCTTCTGATGGAGGTCTCTGGTTTCGTATTTGTCTGCATGGACTTCAATTATTATTTCTGCACAGATGTTTCGCAGATTAGATCTCGTCTACTTCAGCTTGGATTTTAGTAGATATGTCATTAATTTTTAAGCTATTGTATAGCTTTTATCGCGGGCTTTGAGGGGACCGAATCAAGAAATTTCGTAACGAAAATAAAACCTGACACCCCCCAAAAAATATATACATGGTGTAAATTTGCATTCTTGAAATATTTATGGAGGCGGTAGTTTACAATTATACAAATCACTTCAGCTTATGCAGAAAGTCTGATATTTGAAAGATAAAAAGTTATTACATGAAATTGTTTTGAAGTTCACGTAAGAATAAACCATTTTTGTGTGGGTTCCCAGTGGAACACACCATACGCGACTGTGACGTAAACTCACAAATGGACAGTTCATTCATCCCTCATTCGATTATTCATTCGTACACAGCTGATTTCAAATTTTCCTTCCTACTTTATGGGCATAGGACCTTCAAAAACACATTCTTTACTATTTTTACCACTGTTTGTTCGTATGCTAATGCACTTTTAGGTATTTTTGGCATAGTTAAAAGACTGAAATCAGCCTATTTACACATAAATAAACCAAAATTTACAAGTTTATGTGCTACGCAGTAACTGTTCGAAATGACCACAGTTCTGTGCGTGGCACAGTCGAGCACGCCGACGCGAATTACGTTTTAATTTACGTAAAACAAAAGTATTCTGTTTTACAGTTTCGAACGCTGCTAACACTTTCTCACGTAACTCAACCCCACTTTCAATTTCCTCCTAGTACACTAGACGTTTCACGTCGCCCCACAAGTAATAATCCAGCGGGGTAAGGTCCGGGGGTCGTGCTGGCACAGGTGCTGGCCAGGCCAGGGGGCCTCCATTGCGAGCGAGCGAGCTCAGTATACACAAATGTCTCAAACAGCAACGCGGCGACTACTGAAGTGACAAACGCGACGCGGTCCATTTGTGCTTTGAGTGAGACCGACTCTTTTAAGAACGCCGCAACCGATGTGTCGGTCTTGCGGATAGAGTTGAGCTAATTCGATTTAATTTAGTGGTGTGAACTAAGTACAAAAAAAATAAAATCATTAAAAACAATAAAAAAAGTGAAGATTTTATTAATGATTTGTATTCAGTATCAGCTATATATTAACCTCCGTGAATATTGCAAGAATGCAAATTTACACCCTGTATATTATATGGCGATGGCGATGGCGTTTGATGATGGCGATTGATGATGGCGATTGATGACGGCGATTGATGACGGCGATTGATGACGGCGATTGATGACGGCGATTGATAAAGGCGATTGATGATGGCGATTGATGATGATGATGAACTTTCTTAGTGTTAATTTATTACATAAACATCCCGCGCCCCAAGGACTATATGGTACTGGTAAATATTGCATAAATAAAAATAAATAAATAATCATAATTGCATAAGTTGATAAAAAATGCTATGCAATAGCTTTACCGCGGCAGTCCCCGAGTGCCACACGTCTTTTTTTTATGTTAGCACTCATCGCTTTGAGTCTTAGTCTCTCCTTAACCAGCGTCAGAGTATCATCGCTCATCCAGTGTTGCCGCTTTGAAGATCTTTGAAGAGCTTTGAATATATATACTGTGCCTATACTGCGTTTTCGGTGGACCGATGACCTGGTGAAGGTCGCGGGAAGCCGATGGATGCGGGCAGCGCAGGACCGGTCGTCGTGGAAATCCTTGGGGGAGGCCTTTGTCCAGCAGTGGACGATTTGTGGCTGATATGATGATGATGATACTGCGTTTTCCAAAAGGATTTTTGAACCTTACCTTTCCGTTGCTCTGCGTAAGTACATTCGTTGCGCTATTTTAAGCAGCTATATTGTAATACTGTGTCCGCAGTCAGCTCCGGGGAGAGTGTGAGCTTTTTTAATAGAAGTCTTCTACCTCGCTCTTATAAGGATGTAATCTATTTGATTTTTATAATTACCGTCAGGTGATGATTAGGTGTATAATCTTCGAGCATGGTGTTGAAAAAAACTGTTTGCGCGAATTTGGTACTACACAGAGCCTTGTAAGCTGCCTCTGGACACGCTATTGTATCACGGCGTTTTATCTGGGGATAAAAGTAGGTATTGTAGGCATTATAAAATAGAATAAAGTATTGTGGAATAAGGGTTGTCCCGATCAAGAAAAACCAGATAAGTAGGTATCGTTTTTTAGGTTTTTACTTATAAAAATGGTTTGTTTATATTTTATATTTTCTTGATTAAGACTTATGGTATCTACGAGTACCTACAGGTACTGACGTTAGTAGGTTACATTAGCTCACATATACGCTAATGCACTTTAATTTACAAGTACTTCCTCAATATTATGTTGGAATCCCTAAATATTTCAGTTAGTATCTCATTAGGTCTTTGAATACATATTCTGTACAGAATATATTATACTCAAAGTCTTATGTATATTATATAGTTTACGTTTCAGAAGAACATTTTCAGCCTCCTATGTACCGTTGGGTCACATCATAATTATTAGGTACCTACATGTAACTACCAACATAATGCATGTGTTACGTATTATCTGTAACTTTTGTTTTTATGTAAATAACTAATATGTAATATGATTGTAAATAAAATATTTGACATGTATTTTCAAAATACATCTCATTAAGAAATACAGCTCGAACCCATTTGAATTTTGCGCCGTGATCCCTTTACGGCTGACATACAACCCTAAAGTGAATTTACAAACACATGCAAACGTGTAAAAGTGTAAAGTGTAAGTGTAGGTACAACTTAACTCTTACGTGAGAGTCTTAAGGCCCAGTGGTACTTAAAAATCTGTCTGTCTTTTTCTTTACGTGTAAAGAGGGAAGAAAATAACCACACTTTTGCACATTTTCGATGTTTTCGTTTTTATTTTCATCGTAAATTTAATAAAAATCCAATCGATGTTTTCCCTTCAGTCACCTATGAACTTTATTTTAGTAAATAAATCATATTATCAAATTACTTATTTTAAGAATAAAACCGAAAATAAAAGATAAAATGGCTCGAAAAGAGGTACCTTTGCGAAATTATTCTATCGAGCCAACTTTATTAAACGTGTTTCCATTCGATATAGTCCCTCGTAACTATTCTCAACAATCATCATCATCATGTCAGTTCATATACGTCCCCACCGAGGGGCTCGAGCCTACCCTGAATTAGGGCGATTCTCAACAATACCAATATGTTTTCCTAGATTTAAAATTTACTGTTAACTATACTTGAAAAATGAATTCTAAAAACCAGTTTATGTGGATTTTTAGGTACCACTGCGCCTTAAGTACGGAACATTATGTTAATAGTTATTTATGATACAAGGGTTGTAAAAAGGTCAATTACAAACGAGTGACATTTGTGAGCCCGTGCCGCAAGCGAGGGTTTACCATCATCACGAGTTTGTTATTTCCTTTTACACCCATGTATCATACGAAGTTTTTCAATACAGTTGTGAGAAAATAGATAAAATAAAAAAAAAAACGACCGTGACAGAAAAACAAAGTACATGGGAAGGTACATAACTATCAAGGTTTCAGCAACCAAAGTTCATTTCACACGACTTGTAGTTTATTTCAAATGTCCGGGGAGTAATCTCACTTTGTTTTTTCTTATTCATACACATAAGTATATTTTTTTATTACATATATATTAACTATTCTTAATTTTATTAGTTTTCACAATTAAACATCTCAATTCAGTTTTACGAAAGTTGCGCCATATTTTAGCTAGCACAAGCACTCGTACGCATGCGTAAGTATTTTTTTATTATCATAAATATACTACAATACGGCTTGGGATACTTAACCTCTTTGGTAAAGATGACCTTTTCCTTGGTGTAACTGGTTCCACTTCATTCATATTTTTTCTTTTTTCTTCACAAAGATATAACCCAAAGAGAATCTACACAGCTTGCTTTATGTACTAACCTCGGAGGAACTACCTATCTCTTTTAAAATTCTTCTTTCAAAAGTCTTAAAGAAGATTCTGTATCTTTGATTATTATATTTTTTATTTGCTATAAATGTCTTGTTCCTCCGAGCTAGAAATAAAAAAAAGGTGGTAAAGTAAAAGCACGTGTGCGGTAAAATCAATTTTGCGCACAGTTGACTGGCATATAAAGGACCACTTTTCGAGCTACTGTATTGAAAATATATTAGATCTGTGGTACGGAGCACAGATCTAATATACGGAGTGTCATCATAGGTGTGTGTGCCACAAGCAGAGAATAAAGACTATTTACTACATAACCACAAGGTCAAGTCACCCTATCTTTTTTAGAGCTGACAACAAAAATTTAACAACAGCGTTGCGTTTACCTCACAGATCTACTGTTTACCTAGTAGTCGCTCGCTTTTTTGTAGCCAATGAAATGAGAAACGAGCTACAACATTTTAGAAATGGATTTCTATTGTTATATTGCTATCTCACTTGCACTTATTTCTCAAAAATTAAATCATTGAAAAAAAGTGCATATGACGTATAAATAATTAATTTGTTTGCTGTCATGCATGTCCTACGAAGAATTGTGTTTTTCCACAAAATTATTTTAAATTATTACCTGTTTAAATTGTATTAAGTGATTATGGACGAGGTTAAAGTGAATTCGGAAACTGCTCTGATGTTGTGAATTAAAAATAATAGTGATGACGTTGAAAGAGGACGATGTAACCTTAAAAGTGAAAAAAGCCAATAGTAACAAACTTTGTCATCTCATTGTTTGATTAGTTTACTTATCTACTCTTTCAAGGTGAGTTGCTATGTCTCATTTCGGGGACTACATGGACGGTGTGCCCGTGAAAATATCAGAGAAATACAAAAGACCGCCGCGTATAGACCTGCCGTATAGCGTTAATGAATGCCCTTTGCGGGCGCAAAATCTCGTCGACAACGTCGGGTATTGCACCACGTTCGAGAAGAATGTTATGGCGAAGCTCAAGGAACTTCGGAGTGCGAAAGAGACGAAGAAAAATGAGAGGAAACATCGGTTACAGCTGCTAGAGGAAGCTAAACAAAAGAAGTTGGATGAAATAGCTACTGCAGAGGCTCAGGAGAAACTTAAGCAACTTAGCGTGTCTGATGTATCCTATCCTAGCACTGATGAGATCAGTGCTCTGTCCCCAGATGAAAATGTGGATAAAAACTGTGATAATACCTCAACACAAGACAATAGTCCAGAGACTGCTGAAGTTGCTTGCGAAACTACATTTCCTTCATATAGCAATGCTGAAACGCAACTAGATATCCTCCAGCCAATACAGGTCCAGACTAACTATAATCGAAATTGTTTATTAGATGATCCTGACCCATTACAAGAATTGAAAATGAATAAAAGAATATCAAAAGTTCCTCAGTATAGTAATATAGACACATTGACTTTTAAAGACTTTGAAAATGACACATCAAGTCCTTTTGACAATGTTGAGCTGAAGACAATAAATGACATGGAGTTGTTGGCTCAAGTTCTGCAAAGCCAACGGGAGTCATTGACTAGCTGTCATTTGCAACAACATTTTAATGAGGAGCAACTCTACACCATCCCAAATTGTGCATCCCAAGCGCAGATAGAAGGATTAACATATATGCCTGATACCTACATAGAGCAGCCCTTACAAGGTCCCAGTGCAATGTACTCACCTCAGCATTATCCTATAACAAATGGGTACTATGTACCAACAGAAAACACATGTGATACAACAGTGCAGATGGATAATGTAAATATGTATATACCAAACTACCAGTATTATGTTCCAGCGAATCCTTATACTATGGTAGACCCTACGTACTATGGTAATCAGATACAGAGTACTAGTGATACCCAACAAATGACGAATGGCACTAATTTCATTCCACAGCCTTATTATTTTCCATACTCTCAAACACCTGTACAGTATACACCTGCAAATACTTATGCGGTTCAAAATCTAAATTCTGAAGTATCAGAACAGACCACAAGTTCTCAGAGTGCAACAAAATCTAGATCGAGGAGTGTTCCAGATATTGTTAATGAAATAAATGAGGAATTAGCAATGGCTAAACGTAGAAATGAAAGGTCCTATAATGCCAGTCCAGCCCTACAAACACCCCAGGCAAAGCCATTGTCCAGCAGTGAAAAGAAAGAAAAAAGAAGTAGAAGAAAGTCTGAGAAATTGCCAAATCCATATGATAAGTTGTCTCCAAAGTTGCAGGATATGTGCCAGAAGATTCATGGAATGGGGTTTCCATTGGACAGGGTTGCCAGGGTCTGCACGCTTGTTGGAGATAGTGATAAAAAGGTGAGACAAATTTTTTCCTTTCTAAAATTGTAAATCTAGTCATTAAGAACCCCAATATGCTTTGTAATAACACAGACAGGTATCCCAAAATTCAATAAATACAGATCAAAATTATAAAGTTAGAAATAAATTTCTTCTGGAAGTAATAAATACATTGAGGGAGAGAAATAATTATTATAATAATTAGGAATTAAATATTAGAAGAGTGAGATTATCAAGTTTGTATCTACTTGAGTGTTATTAATTGAAATAGTAAGGTTAAAAGTGCTTGTTTATTAAATTAATTTATTCAAAGTCCATGACCAGCATGCCCTTCAAGTTTTTTCGCTCATTTAACTGCATTTTTTATGGCTCCCGACAAACACTATCAAAGATGCACCCTAAGATCAATCAGGCACCTTTGAAAAGTGTTTCACGGGAGCTATCAAAGATGCAGTTAAATGAGCCAACAAACTTTAATGGCATGCTGGGTGTGGTGTTTTGGAGTTGTAACAATAATTTTGTTTATTATTTAAATCAATTATTGCTCCAAGATAAGCCACTGTTTTATAGATTCACTAGTGGTGGGATTTTGTTAAGCAAGATCCAACTAGGTCCAACTAGGGCTGCCCTAGAGCTGTATTATAACATAGTTTGGTTCTTAATGTAATATTAATCATTTAAATGACATTGAAATTTTGTTAACACATTCTAGAAACTGCTGTCTGTGTCTGCACGGTTTATCAGATTTCCATATGAATTTTTCATTTTTTTAATACCGTAAAGATTTGTATGTAAATCTTAACCAAATTCTGTCATATTTCTGTCAATTTTTTATGGAAATCTGACAAACCATAGACACAGACATTCGCTTCTAGAGTGGGTTTACAAAATTTCAATAACTTTGATTGATTAGCATTCAAATAAGAACCAACCTACCTATGTATTAGAGATGAAAACTAGCATTGACACCGTCTAGCATTGTAGTTTGTTGCTCAGAAATTACTCGAGCAGCAAAATTCTCATTCATCACATCAGCTCATATATATATATACGTCCCAACCGAGGGGTCGAGCCTACCCTAAATTAGGGCGATCGGGCCTCAATCGACCATACGGGCCCAATGCAGGTTGGTCAACTTCACACACAACCTTCGAGTTTCTTTGCAGATGTGTGCAGGTTTCCTCATGGTGTTTTCCTTTACCATAAGAGCGTCGGATAAACGTATGTATGAGATCGAATTTCGAAAACACATTGGTACGTGGCAGAACTCGAACCACGACTTCCCGGATAGGAGGTAGCGGCCCTTGCCGTTGCGCCACCGACGCTCTCTCTTAGGGCAAAAATATAATGAAGTTCTCATTAGGGCAACTAATTAGCAATATATAATTTATCACTACAATTTAATTTTGTTGTTTGAATAACAACCGAGCAACAAATTACAATGCTAGATAGTGTCAATGCTAGCTTCACAGACGTCAAAGTAAACAATAAACATACCGTCTAGCATTGTAATTTTTTGCTCAGAAAATACTAAAACAACAAAATTCTCATGAGGGCAATTAAATAGCATCAAAAAAGCACTAAATTTATCACTACAAATAAATTTTGTTGCTTGAATAACAACTGAACATCAGATTAAAATGCTAGATGGTGTCAATACTATCTTTACAGATGTCTTTTTTTTATTTTTTTTATTGAGGATCAAACAAACAGTTACATAATAAAATATTATATTAACGTATCTAAAGTGTTACTTATTATGTAACCAACGACGTTGACCACAGGATATACAAAATATAAATAAGGAATGGATATTACAAAACGAAATCAATAGGAAGTTATTACACAATGCTATTTGCTAACTATTGCTAAATATTAAACAAAACAAAGCAACTATCTTTAGATCTACTTACATAATATAATACTTAAACTTACTTTTATTTATTTTAACTTTTTAACGCATCTAATATATCTTTCTTGTACTTATTTACCGGTAAAGCAAAAATGTCAATATTGTTAAATTTATTATTATAAGTATGCACACATCGATAGTGGAGATCTATTTCCAGAATTAGTATGACAAAATGATGTTGAGAATAATTTATGTGTACGAGAGTTGATCGATTATATACTATAACTGGGGTTTTGTAACATAAACTGTTGGTTAATGGTATACAATCAAATCTGTTATGACAAATATCATACAAAAACATTGCTTCCAACTGCAATCGCCTACTTTGCAAATCTAATAAATTGTATTTATTCAATAGCTGTTGATAAGTTAATCGATTATGGTAACATTTGTAATGCATTGAACGTAAATACTTTTTCTGAACCATTTCAATACCATTTATATATTTACTGTAATAAGGGTTCCATACTTGTACCGCATACTCGAGCTGAGAACAAACAACTGTTTTGAATAGATAAAGAAAAGTGGATGCTTGTTTAAAGTTTGCACTGGCCCTCATCACGAAACCATACATTTTATATGATTTATTGACAATGTTTTCAACATGTAAATCTAGCGTAAGTTTACCATCCAGTATTACACCAAGATCCCTAATAGTCTTTGTATTAATAATGCTAGAAATACACTCCTCTAAGAGCGATGCTACATTCCAGCGAGGGTGAGGCGGGGCAGCCACCGCGGTTACCGGCATATGTATGTAGAGTTGTATTGTGTATTTGTTTAAGAGAATTGCATCTCTAGGGTGCGCCATGCAAACTTAGTTTCGTTTTTATTTAAATATTAATCATTCAAAATGCAAGTGAACACATTCTAAAAACTAATATTTGTGTCTGTGGTTTATTCGTAAGTCTGTGGTTTGTCCGTAGGTCTGTGGTTTGTCAGTTTTCCTACAAAATTGTCCGATTTTTTGCGGAAGTCTGACAAACCACAGACACAGATATTATTTTCTAGAATGTGTTTACAAAACTTCAATTTTAACTGAATGGCTTCGCCCAGATAGAAAATAAAAATCACAAAAAGAATTGGCCGGACCGGGAATCGAACCCATGATCTACGAGAAGGAAGTCCAATGATTTGACCACTGGAATATCGCTTATATATGCAGTAAATACCCATCTTATAACACGGAAAAGACGATGTGCGTGAAAACTCGGAAACACGCGTCTTCCTCGCGAGAGATCAGATCATACCTATAATATAATATTTTAGCTACATTAATTATTTGCCCCCCAAAAACCCTATTATAGAAAATTTCATTAAAATCGTTAAAGCCGTTTTAGAGATCAGAAAACATATATACACAAATATTGCTTGTTTAATAGTAAGTACAGGAAAAACCGAACTACATTGGTATGGAGCGGAGCGCGCTAGGACACATTCTAATTGATTTACTATCTATTTTATGTAGTTTGAGTTTGAAAAATGAAAAAAAAAAAAAGAAAATGATTTTTTTTTATTTTAGTAACAGAATAGTACGAAGCGTCGGTGGCTCAACCGGTAACGACTCGGTCCATCTAACTAGAGGTACCGGGTTCAAATCTGGACGGCCAATGTACCAATGAGTTTTTCAAAAAAAAACTTACGTACATATACTTACCGATTGCTTTAACGGTGAAGGAAAACATCGTGATGAAACCTGCACACGCCTGCGAAGAAACTCGAAGGTTGTGTGTGAAGTCGACCAACCCGCACTGGGCCCGCGTGGTCGACTAAGGCCTAATCGCCCTGATTCAGGGTAGGCTCGAGCCCCTCGGTGGGGACGTATATGAGCTGTTATAATAAAACAGAATGCAAAATATCTAAGAAAATGCGTGTATATGCGTGTGTGTGTGTGCGTGTGTGTGTGCGTGAGTGAGTGTGTATGTGTTTGTGTGTTTGAGTTTAAGTGTAAGTGTTGCATCCTTCATATCATATGTGAAGTTTCTTTATTTTACTCAAGTAAACTGTGGGGTCATATTAATACCACATGACTCAGTTGATTGGTCGAGATAAATGAGTACCAGAATCTAGTGCGAAATCGATTGTTGATGCGTATCGCGAGTTCAATGAACGTCAGGAGCTATGAATCCTTACTAATATTATAAATGTGAAAATGTGTTTGTTTGTTTGTTACCTTTTCACGCTTCAACACCTTGACCAATCTTGATGAAATTTGGCATGCAGGTAGTCTGTGTCACGGGGAAGTACATAGGCTACTTTTTATCCCGTGAAAATAGCATATTCCGATGCAGTCCCTGAGGGAACTGAACAAATTATCTTTTTTTGGTTCATTTCTTTAACATCACAACGGAATAATGGATTGTTGCGATTTTTGCACAGACATGGTTGAGGGAGTGGGAAATGACAAAGACTACTAATCAGGATTAGGATCTGGAGAAAACTGATGTTTTTTTTTTTTTTTTTTTTTATTCACAATTGGTAAACCCTTGAATGTCTGTGTTTCCCGACTCCTATAAATTGATCTTCAAGGCGAGAGTGAATAGGCATTTTTTAAGTTTGCGTGTACCATCCTCGACTACATCGTCACTCACCATCAGGTGAAATATAGTCAAACGCCCTCAAATTTCAAATAAAAAAAAATGTTCAGGCTCGCGAGCCGCACCCGCAAAGACAGTTATAAAAACGATGTCCACGCGTGCGAAGTCGCGGGAAAAAGCAATTTTTTTTATAACTTCCTTGTCTTTTTTGATTATTTTTATTTTTGTTTTTTTGTGGGTACTTCCATAAAAATGCAATTATGTCTCCTTGATCAGCATGTTTTTTTCTTTCCAGATAATCGAAGGTCTGCTAATAATGGGCGAGCTGATGGATCTCGGCTTCTCCGAGGGGCGCGTGTCCGCCGCGCTGGCCAAGCACGAGTTTAACCGCGACAAGGCCCTGGACGAGCTGGTATCGTAAGGGTAGCTTTAGTGTTATCGACGCGTAGTCGCATCAAGCAAATCGCTAAAAGCTTTATATCTACGAGACAAGGATGTACAATGTGCAGCCTGTACAGTACAGGTGAATCAGCTAGAGACGTTTTGTGCATTGTGTTAAGGTGCAAAATTACGTAAAATAACTCGATACAAGTTACATTGAAAAAAGGTCATATTAGTGCGCGCTGGAACGTGGCTGGTACTGTTAAAAAGTAGGGCTTAACTGTGAGACATTAAATCAATGTTCAACTTTATCATAACATCAGGCATAGCCATGAGCATGGCTCATATTTTTGGCGTGATTACTTGTATATATTTAGGAGAAAAATGGTTCTATTACTTTTTTCGAACTTAGCGCCTAAAGCAGGTTCCGCTTTGACGCGCCGTAGATTTTGTTGTCTTATCTATGGCGCTTGCCCCGCATCCGCATTTTACTCTCTCTGTTACTGCACTCACACTAATGCCCCACCCTGGACACTTCATACAACGGGCCATAAATGAAATTTCAAAAAAGGAATGACGGAACAAACAAAATGGCGGCGAAATCCTATACGTTCGACAACCAAACTGTAACTAATCTGTATCAATCTGAGTGAAGAGGGGGTGAGGTCGCAATCTAGAGAGCGGCAGGGAGTGTCCATACTATATGTTAGTACTCATATATATACTTTGCTAATGCTCAGTCAGACCGTGTCTCAATGATATGACAGTAAGTGGCCCTTTGCATAGATGTAACTGGCATTGTCCATAAAAATTAAGAGGGAAGAATAGCATTAACTCTCCATACAAAAAGAGACAATGTTTTTCCATCTCTGAATGTTATCCGGTCATTATGATTTTTAAATATGTTATTGATACAATAAAAACTAGGTTTGTAGGTTTTTTTTCAATAAGTACTATAAAATTAATAAGTTCAATTTTATTTGTTGTTCAATGTTTTCATACAAAATTAATTTTGGCTATTATTTGTTTATTTTTAGGCATTTTTTTTTAAAACATCTATATACCTAGGTTTTTATTGTGTTTTTAACATGTTCAAAAGTCATTATGTTCGGATAATATTCAGAGGTGGAAAAAAGTTTTCTCTTTTTGTATGGAGAGTTCATGCTATTATTTTTTAAAATGAAAATGTATATTTTAAGAAACTAACTTGATTTTTTTCTTTTTAATATCTGTTATTATTTTTGTTAAAAAGTGATGACTATCCCCCAGGGGAGATACGCTGGTAGGGACAAGTGGACTGGGCAGACTTCACAGGCCAAAATAGTAGGAAAAAACGGCCCCAGTACTTATTTCAATAGACGATTATGAAATGAATTCAGTTATTTCTTTTTAGTTAAATCGCTCATTACAGTATCAGTATCTTTGATTTCTCCTAGTGATTTTTTTTATATTCATATGCCTTAATTATTATTATTTTTGGTCCTTTGTTGTAGTAGTGACCAACCCTTTTAGTGCCTTTTTTCGTGAAGGTAATATGATGGCCAACGAGGTTCCTTCCAAAAGATCAGAAGTCTTCAGCACAAGAAGCATCTCGACGTTGGATAAAGCAAACGTCTCGTTCTAACGCTACGCTCGTGAAAGGGACAAAATAACTACTTTCTCGAGACCAGCGTGACAAATACCGCTCATGCTACCCGTGCTGGTTCAATAGGAACCGAGATTGTGTATAATATGTATGTATATACAGTGTAAACTCTATATAGCGACACTCAAGGGACCGGGCATTTTGTGACGTTTTCGTTATACATAGAAAAATTTGCGTTAAAGTAAACCAACTGGAGCCAGAAAATTTTGACGTTTTAAAGATAGAATCATTATATCGAGTGAAAGTTTACAGAGTTTACACTGTATTATTTATTTTAAATACGCAGGCCACAATGCACTTGAGACGGTCTTTAGGTGACAATAAAAAACAGGATTAACAATAGATACATATGGAGATACCATTTTATGGCCTGGTGTTGTTGCTTTTTATACATATGCAAATTATATAGAGATACAAATTTATTTCACGGTTCGACGGAGAAGTACAGTCAAGTGACCAGGGTTCGAAATTATTAAGATAATTATCCGTTAATTATGGGCTTTAATTCTTATTTTTGGCTCTTTAATTTTTTACTAAGAATTAACATACATAATTGTAAATTATGTTCAATTGTTTAATTTAATGTTAAGGTTAAAGTTTTAATTATTTGAGTTTTATTTGATTAAACTTACAGTTTAGTCGCGGTTGTCAATCAACAACTTCGTGTTTGTGACTTTTTTCTGAGTTTGACGTTTGACGCGTTGTCGCGAAACGTGAAATGGTGTTTGGATAAACATGCTAGGACATAGCGCGAGGCTAGAGCGTTTTTTCAAAGATATCTATAATATTAATGTTTTGTTTTCCGATTAATTGAATGATTATCAAGATAATTATCAACGTTATCGCTATCGGTAATTATCAAGACGATTATCAATGATAACTATCTTTTTGAATCTTTCAAGTAACAGATTCAAAGACGTAGCTGAGAAAATCAAACTGTATGATATCTGTCACTCTCACTACAGCAACCTATGCCGTACGGCATACTCAAAAATAGGGCCATTTGCGTGACATAGAATTTTCCTCTAGAAGAACGCCGCTGTCCTTGGCCGGCGGCCGTCCACACAAATCGTAGTCTACTGATGATTTGAAAACAAGAAGTTGATAGAACTGTTTATTTACGATCGGATAATAGAAATCTATGTCCTTACATCAACTTATATATGCTGAGATATAACGGTCTAAATTCTAAATAAAAAAACACATACGAGTATATGTATAAACATATACAGGTTGAATTTTAATTTAGTTCTTGATTACAAAAGGTATGCATGTACTCGTGATTACAAACAACTTCCCAAAGAAATTATATGTCAGATCACATAAAAAAATATGTTTGGCAAAAATGTTTAAAAGACCAAAATTTTTTTTTCATTTTTGACATATAGTTTCTTTGGGAAAGTTGCTTGTAATCACGAGTACATTCATATCCTTTGCTCTCAAGAACTAATTAAAAGTCACCCCATATATTATTACTTTGGATAAGTTATTTTAGAATAACTACACAACAAAATAGCATGAAACTTTACAGCTATCATTGTTTAGTCTCAAGTTGAATGTGGCCTTGGTTTTTAAAATCTTTATATTATATAAAATTCGGGTGTGCGTGCGTTCGTAATTTTTCTCCCCCTAAAAGGCATGACCCATTTTCATGATTTTTTGGTACTTATGATTAGTCCCGGTTGGTTGTCGAGATCCTTTAAAGCGTGAATAAAGTCACGGGGATCCACTAGTACACTATAAAATAACATTGCGTCAGCTTTTCATTACACTCTTAAACCGTAGATCTAAAGCTTTTTGGAACGGCTTAATACGATTCCCTTTTGATGTAAATGTAGGAGATTCTAACTGCAGGGCGCTTCGTAGATTTAAGGCAAATTTTATTGTGATTTGTGAATATTTTTATTGAGAAATAATTGTGGTCCGGATATATTGAGATTGGGAGGAAACTGTTGATTAACCTTATGCCGATAGAGTTCGAGCTAAATTTAAGATTAATGCCTTGTCATATTATGTACATATCTAAAATTGCACAAGTGAGTAAAAATTGTTTTTTTTTCAGTTTTCGACCTTATTTTTACACTCTAGTTAGATTTTGTAAATCGATAGCAATAAAATGCATCGATTCCGTACAGTAAATATAAATGCATCAATTCCGTACAGTAAATACAGTGTGTAACAAAACTGGTGTAGTTACCATTACCTGGGGCTTCTACTCATTAAACTGAACAACTTTTGTTCTACAACTTAACTGAAATCGCAAAAAAAATATTTTACTCTTCATACAAATCGATCAGCTGATCGACCAATTTTGTGCATTTTAGTATGGAGGGTCCAAATTTTTTTTGAAGAATTGACTATGGGTTCCTTGGGGAAAGTTGTTCAGTATGATGAGTAGAACCCCCAGTTAACGAGTCCTACACCATGTTTTTACACTCTGTATAAAACTAGCACTTATTCGAAATAAGAATTCATATAAAACTAAATGAAGGTGAATAAACTGGAGGCAACATCCTTTCTTCGTGAAAAAAAATATACAGGTGTTTCATTATGTATATACTTGTGAGGGGGCAGCACCTATGGCATCCTGAAAGCAATTACCAGTAAGCCGGACTGTCCTATATTTGGCCTCTGGACAACGCTACACAAGCGGTTGGCTGGTGTTCATAATATATATAGGGACTATGTCCCTGTTTTATTATATTTTTATTTTTTATTGTTTTTACGTAGATTTGTAAGTTATTGTATAGTACTAAAATTTATGGGCTATGTGGCTTGCAATAAATTTATTTGATTTGATTACACACTGTCAAGTTGTGGTCCGGAGATAGAGCAACTAATGGGGTTTCCGAATCACCCCCGTGTATGTTCCGCGAAAGTCTACGGTTTTCGAGATATTTGCATATTTTTTTAAGATTTTGTATGAAAAACATCTTTACTGGACTTTGACATCAGTTTGTGAAAAACAATCATTAAACAAATAAGCCAGCCAAATCCTAATAAAAACTTCATACTTTCCAAAAAGGTAATAGGAGTTAAAAATTACAAAGTAACTACACCAAAATTAAAAAGGGTACATTAGGACCCATACTAATTTGTAAAAAAATATTTTTTCATGATTTTAATAATTTCCAAGATTTGTCATGTCTTTCCTATCATCAGACATCTGTGACTCTTTAACGTCATTTTAATATTCTTAAATCTGAAAATAAGAACCTAGGTTTTTTTGTACAAAATTGTTAGAGAAAATGTATGAGCCGCGATAAGTACGTACACCCTTCTAGTTAATTCCCGATTTTTATTGTATTTTTTTATTATTTTATTTGTCTTACATACCTTTTTGGAAAGCTGATAAAATGAGGAAGTTTTCCTTGTATTTGACCGGTTGTATTGTATGATGTTTTTTTTTCACAAACGTTTAATGCCACCAAATATGTTTTTCGTACAAAATCTAAAAATAAAAATGCGAATATCTCGAAAACCGTCGACTTTCGTGGAACGTACATGGGGGTAATTCGGATACCCCATGAGTTGCTTATCTTTGGACCACCTCTTGACAGTGTGTATGAAACACCCTGTATATAAGAGAAGCTTCCATAACGCGTTATGTGATCTTTCTGAGTTTGTGGTGAAATGACAAAACACGTCCCCATTCTTTATTCATGTTCTCCAACATATAACGAAACCAGTAATTAATTATCAATTTTTTTGAACAAATCTCTTCTCAGAAATTAGAAGGTTTGTTAAATTTTCAGTACTATGAAGGCCATTTTCTCCTAACAGGTTGAGTTTGGGCAGCTAAAAAAAAAATACGTGTCCGTTATTTTAGACTACTCTATAACATATATCAAAATAAATCAAATCGGAGTCGGACAGTTGGGTACCCTTCCTTGTCAGTTGCGCGCCTTATTGTAAAACGGCTAATTTTACAATATGTCTGCGAAATATATATATTTACAGTAATTCCACATGAAACGAATAGAACTGCATTTATAAGTTTTTCAGCAACCGGTTTCGAACACCGTCTATAGGTACTATTTATTTAATTGTGTGAGTAAAATCAAAATATATTTTAAGGTTACAAAATAATACTTAATAAAATGGACAAACCAATTGTAGTCAAAATATCAAACATAAAATAAAATGTCAATTACTTAAAATAATTTAACAAAGGAGGTCGATAGGCAGATTTGGTAGTTATTTCGTGCAGTTGGAATTAGTGTAAATGTATACCAATATGAGTGATGTAATGTTCCACCAAGAACCTATCAAAGAAAACTATCAACTATGTCTTAGTACTTAGTTGTAGGATTGTAGAATGACTGTTTTACAAAACAGCTAGCCGCTTTGTAAAGTATTGAGTATGTAAAGTCCGAATAAAACTTTTTAAGCTAGCACCAGACATGCATAACGCACCCGTCCGTCTGTCCTTCTATTCTTGAGACTCGGTTTTTACTCAGTAAAGCGGCTAGCTGGTTTGTTAAACAGCCGATTCTAATAACCTGCTACTTACACACGTGTACAGGTGAAATTTTATCTGCTCAAAAGCGGAAACTGAACTACTATCCCCAAAGAACTTGACCGCAGCAAAAAATTTACGACTTTACATACTAACTGTTGATAATGGATTAGGATTTGCATACTTTGTATAGACAACTTGGAAAGTCTTGAACTTTTTTCCCTCCAATTGTACAGGTTCCTTAGGGAGAGTTGTTCAGTTTAATGAGTATTGTGTACCATAAAAGTCACCCTTACCTGTATAAACGTTTCACCAACTTATACAGAGAGTCGAGTTGACTGAGAACAGATAAAGAATATACAGAGCCGGCTCTATGTCAAAAGCACCTTCCCCCCTTCATGACATAAAGAGTATCAGATAGTATTATTGACAATTTCGCCGTGTGTTGAATATAAGTTATAAAAACTGATAATCTTTAGAGACCAGAAAAAAACAAAGTAAAATTCCAGGAATAAGCAGTAGCAGGGAACAATACTTAACAATACTTCGCAGCACGTACAAAGAGGAAAGAGGAACTTTGCCTCATCCTTGTATAGCCCGTCAACTTCGTGCGCGGTACGCCTGCGGTAGGGGAGGGTAGGCGGGGGCGAGGTAGCACGATACGACACGTTTTTTATAGATCTTCCGCACATCCCACCTCAGCTGCTCAGGCGTATCGCTAGTAACTAATTAGTAATCTGTGGTATCGCGCACGAAGTTGACGGGCTATAGCTATGTTCATTAGGGCTAAAATAGAATGCGCGCAACCCAATCTCAGCGCTCTTTTTACGAGATGCGAAAAGTATACGAAGTATCCTACGCAAAGAATAGATGGAGTGTTGATTGATATATTCGGACTCTCTTTTGTGTGATTGTTACGATACTTAGATGGATTTATTTAATTTTAAAGAGTGTGTTATTATATTGTAAATAAGTTTTTTGTGCAATGTATTCTGGTAGCATGATTAATTAAACGTCCAACTCGAGACATTCAGATCACTGTTGGGCGAGATACGGGGTGTTGACTAATAATATTTGTTAAATTAAAGGAAAGTTTTTCATTTTGGTCTTGCAATGATATGAGGATTCGGCAATGCTCTGATAACAGATGTTTACAAGTGCCGCTGGAAAGCTGGTTCGATATTTTTTTTACTATGGCTGTAAGGCATGCTCCTCATAGGTTGTTTTAGTTATAGTGAGTCAAATTTAGTGTAATTTTCATATAATTAATTTTTCTCAGCTAGGTCTTACTTGACTCCACTTTTCCGTCGACCCGTAAATTTTATTTCGTCTATAGAGATTTTATAGAAACTCTGTGATATTATACTAGGTCAGGTCATACATAAGTTCTGTTACATGTTTTGTGCGAAATAAGTGACACAGATTAGTTTTATGTTTTTAAAAATATACAAAAATATTTATATGTAAAAAAGGTAGTTAAATAAGATTATTATATTCATTAAAATTATTCGAAATGCCCCCTTATTTTCGACACATGCCTTCAACCTACGCGGCCAGTCGTCAGTAGCAGCATTCCATGTCAATAACTTAGATGGGGTTTAGCGCAGATCTTCTTTGAATACTGCCACACTTTTCAATCCTTCCCTGGCGTGCGCACAACAATTGACCAAATTTTTATCGCAATCGGTAGAGCCATTTCTGAGATTTGGCGAACTAACGAACATCAATACATTTTTGTATATACTATAGATCATTTTTAAATACATAGATTGAATCCAGATGAAAAGTGGCCACCGCCGCCTGTAACATCTGTTATTATATGAGGGCTTCGCCGATTTTCGATACTATTGGATGACCTAATTGTATTGGATGTATGGTATAATAAACAGCAATAAATATCAACACACCTACACTTTCGATGAAACTCTTTAAGCAAAGCGGTAAGCAAATAAATAAATAATTTTAGCGCTATGAAATGGATGTAGGTAGGGTAAGATTCCCTATTCCTGTCAGTCCCCCCTTTTTTATTTTCCCTAAAACATAAAAGATAAATTAATATTTTTTGAAAATTAATATAATTTGTTTCAAACTTAAACGTCTTTGAGGGATCTCTCTTTAATATTTCAAAACATTTTAGTTTATATTTTTTTATTTGATACTACGGTTTTAGAGGGGGGGGGGGGGGATCAAAAGGGCGACTGACAGGAACGGGGAGTCTTACCCTAACTAAGTTATAGCCTTGATTTTTTAAAATTAGTTTAGGGGGAATATAGCAAATGACAATAAAGGTTTGGGGTGATTTTTAACCAACTTCCAAAAAGGAGGAGGCCTCCATTCGACTGTATGTTTTTTCGTGTGTTTGTTACGCGAAATCTTGGCATATAGTGGACCGATTTTCATGATTCTTTTTTTTATTCGATAGGGTGCTTGCTCCGGAGTTGAAATCGATGTAGTTTTTTTTTTTAAAAAATAACAAAAACCATAAGTAATAATGCAAAATTGTAGTAATTTGTCGCGATGGAATTCGTTTTTTTTAACGTGTTTAGCGTTTTTGGACGAAAAATTCAATTTGTAATGTAATTTGACGGCTCATGTCACCAATGTATCAGTGAGGATTAGTTTCGCAGTAAATAAATTTTGGGAGGGCTGTAGCTTAGGTATTTATGTGTTTTAGATGATCGGGATTTGTAAATCATCCTGTGTGATAATAATACGATGGATGTATTTAAATAAAATATCAGGTATTTATTTTTTTGCGTTTTACACGGTGTATTCTCAGCCCGGACGGTACCTACCTGAATAGGTTTTTTGTAACATTGTGGGTCGTAAAGCCGTAATTTAATTTAAAATTTAGAGCCGTTATTTTTTTATAACATGCTATGCCATGCAACAATTTTCTAAGTGCGATGACTCGCCTGTTAGATACGCTTTGTAGTATCACAAGAGTTAGATTTAATCATATTATGTATTTACAAAAGGCACAGTGTTTTATGTACTTAGGTACCCATTGTAAAATTGTTGGAATGCCATACAAACTATTGTTTCATAGGCTCGAGTTTTCATACAAAACGTAGTTCTGCTTTAGTACAAAAACTAAATGCCGGATTGAATCCAGCCTTTCCAAATATATTGAGTACATTTATCGATGTTTGAAATTAATTCGATGTACTAAAATAAAACGGAAAAAATAAGAGCATTTTCAAACTTTCAATACAAAACTAATTTAAGGCTTTGTTTAGTTATGTTTAAATTAACTACCATGAAAACTAATTACAAAGATCGGTATGTGTCTACTCAATATATTTGCAAAGTTTGGATTTAATCCGGTAAGTAGTTTTTGTATTAAAGCGGAACTACGTTTGTATGGAAACTCGACTTAAATTAAAAGAGTTGAGGCTTTATGGTGAGTGCGATTAATATTACCTTTTAAATCTTTGTTGATTTGCCCCTGCCATGATTATTTATGTTAACCGGTGCAAGCGATAACCGATTTTAAGGTGACGAACCTTTCCATTTCGCGAGTGTACCTCGTATTAGTGCAAAAATAATGTTATCCGTTTCGTATTTGCTTATACAGGGTGTAAAAAAAACCCTAACCACTCCAGGAGTGCCGACAGAAGTGAAAACTTTTTACAGTATAAGTTTTGACCCTCCGAGTGTTCCTGGCGAACGACTAGGTTGACAAAATTTTGACCCTGCGAGTGTTCCTGGTTCGGTGTCGGTGACGTTACAGTGTCGCGAGTTCAATGGTTTTATCCCATCTCAAAAATGCCCAACGCGCCTAAAGAAGTTTTCACTCCCAAAAATAGTGTAGGACCCGTTAACTGGGGGTTCTACTCATCATACTGAACAACTTTTTTCTATGACTTGAATCGCAAAAAAAAATGGAGTCTTCATATATGTAAATCGATCGGCTGATCGACAATTTTGTGCATTTTTTGTATGGAGGGTCCAATTTTTTTTTCGACAATTGATTATGGGTTCCTTGGGGAAAGTTGTTCAGTATGACGAGTAGAAGCCCCCAGTTAACGGGTCCTACACCAATTTTGTTACACCTGTACACCTTGCAAAAAACATTGCAAATCGCCTCCGTGGCGTAACTTTTAATCCATTCGCTTCACACCAGGAGGTCGTGGGTTCGATTTCCGGCGGAGTCTATCATTGTAAGATCCAGTTTGGTTGGTGGAAGGGTATTTTCTAAGTCCGTTTGGCTAGCTACCGCCATCTTACCTAAGTCTTGCCGCCAAACATCAATGTTAAAGACATATTATTGATGTGTTTCGGCATGAAGATAAGATAACCAGTTCCCCACTGCGTTGGGGAATCTTGGTAAGCCCGCTTCCATCTTCGGCATCATCGTCACTTATACAGGGTGACTTTAAATTAGTTCTTGATAGCAAAGAATATGAATGTACTCGTGATTACAAACAACTTTCCCCAAAAAAATGTATGACAAATCATAAAAAAAATGTTGGTCCTCCTTACATAATAACTAGTAAGTTATCAAATCGGCAAAAATGTATAAAGGACCAATTTTTTTTTCATATTTGACATATACATAGGTTACTAGATAAATTTTGCAAAACGACTTTATTTTTTTACAATCGCTCAAAGTAATTTCCGTTACAGTTAATACATTTAGTCATGCGTAAAAACCAATCATCAAAAATATCTATCCATTTGTTTTCTGGAAGTACAGCACACTCATGATCCCAAGCTCTCAAAAGTTCCTCGTCGCTGGTAAATTTCCGCCCTTTCAGCTTATCTTTGATAATAGGAAATAAAGCAAAGTCACAAGGGGCTAGGTCGGGGCTGTATGGTGGATGCTCAACAATTTTTATCCTAGCAGTTGTCAAAAAATTCACTGTGAGAGCCGCTCGATGTGCCGGTGCGTTATCATGGTGAAAATGCCAAGTACCGAGTCTGGAGTTGGGACGCATTTCCTTAAGTTTATCAAGCACCTGAGGTAAACATTCATTAGTGTACCAGTTAGCTGTTACAGTACGCTGACTGTCCAGAACTACTCGATCGATTATACCACGGCTAGTAAAAAATACAGCTATCATCTTCTTTTTAACAGATTTTGATTTGCGGGGTTGTGTTGGCGTAGGCTCATTTTCAAAGAGCCAAACTTTATTTTTACTTTTAGATGGCACATCATAATAATATAGCCAAGTTTCATCACCAGTGACGATGCTGTTAACATAAGCACTTGACCCGTTTTAAATTTTTTTTAACATTTTTTTACACCATAATACACGACAGTCCTTTTGCTCCTCCGTTAGGTCGTGAGGTACCCATAGAGTGCAAACTTTTCTTACTCCAAGAATTTCGTGCAAAATTTTGTGAACACTTGGTGCACTGATGCCCAGGGCTTCTTCTATTTGCCTATAGGTCATTCGACGATCAACTCTTAACATTTCTTCTATTTTGGCAACGTTATCTGGAGTACACACGTCACTGGGTCGTCCCGATCTTGGTGCATCAGAAACTTCAAGATTTCCACGTTTAAACTCACAATACCAACGGTAAACAGTCGTACGATGAGGGCAGTTTTGTTTGAATACAGATTGCATTTCCTTGAGACAGTCATCTAACAACAGACCCCTCTCAAAGTTGTAACGAATTACAACTCGTAAGTCGTCTCTAGACCACGCCGACATCTTTAAATATTAAATCAATTTTTTTAATAAAAAAATTATAAAAAAAGAAAACTTTTTCCCGCCAAACTTTGTCTATGGAAATATAGTTTTAAAATATATATATGATATGCCACCTCTTTGTTTCATATTTGTGTATTGCAAAACTTATCTAGTTACCTAGTAGTGTCTTTGGAAAAGTTGTATGTAATCACGAGTACATTCATATCCTTTGCTATCAAGAACTAATTAAAAGTCAGCCTGTATACAATCAGGTGAGATGATGCCAAGGATTTGTCTATCGTGGATAAAAAAGTATTTGATGGGTGAGGAGTAGAAAGAGGTTTATACACAGTAGGTAGACACTGAATATAGAATACCAATCAGACCCAAAACAAAGACAAAATAAAAGTAATAGCTGAAAAATATTAAAAATGGTTGTAATTTGTTTTACAGGAGTTACAAGCTAAAATTATAAGTAGGTATACATACATCTCGCTCGACCCACTAGTTACATTTAAGTTTGTAAATGCCTTTATTTTTGTGTAATTATTATTTATTTATTAACTAAATGGGCACTCCGGCTGTAAAAAGAGCATTTTCCAACGTGTGTTGCTAAATTATGTTTTGTTTTATTTATTTGTAGTTTAATATCATAGAAATTTTATTAATTATAAATTGTAAGTGAAGGCTTGGCGTAGATCGCAAGAGTTTTATACAAAATGGCTTCACGTATAGTAAATAAATAATGTATAAAAAATAAAAGTTTATTTTCAATATTTGTGTTACTTATTTGTATTCTGTTAACTATACTTATTTTAATTAGATACCTATGTACCTTTGCTCAATTAACTGTTAGATAAAAATTATTGCGCCTATCAATACATCCCAGTACTTTTTTTTTATTATAACAAGTTTGTATTTAGTAGGTAGTTATGTATTAAGCAACTAAATCTTTAGGTTGTTTGCGTTTGGTTATTGTAAATAGCGGTTAGTACATAGTTACGAGAAAACAATGTAACATGTTTACCAAGCTTTAAATGTTTATTTTCAAACATCATCTTTTTGACGTTAAAAGCTCATTCTCAATTCGGAAAGATCAAGGGCAATACAGTTATAAATACACATCGTTTTTGTGGTTCCGTAGTTTTGCCACGTTTGAAGAGAATATAAAACACTAGCTAAACTAAAGCCGTCATCAAGGCTGATGTAATCCAGCGAAGAATCCTTACTTCCGACGCGAATCGCCAGGTCCCGGAGCTGAAAGTGTGCCATCTAGTCACCTCGGTAAAACAGTGACCCGACAGACAATGGATGGACTGTCTATTGTCACCGCACAGGCCAGACAATCCGCTGCAATGGAATGAATGGGACAAGTTCATCCGATTCGAAGCCGGCCCACATTAGCCACACGACAAGGATCAAGATAGCGGAATAATAAGTGGGACAGAGAGGCGTGAACGTACGGTCGGCAGCGGCAGCGGCACGGACATTCGGAAATACCGCTGCTTGAGTTTTGTTTTGAGGCGGTCCAGTTGCTCGGCGGGCGGCGCACGAGTTGAACGATTCCCACGAGTGCCATTAGCTTTGCGTCGCGTAACATGAACGTCTCGCGTTTCGATACGCGCCTTAGCTCGCCGCGCTCGGCTCGATAACATCTGCGAATTCGATATTTAGGACGATTAAAGTGATAGTGCAGTGCAGCCGTGCAGCGATATAGCCACGCTCTCGCTCCAGACATGTGATCGCTCTCGTGAGATGGGAGCGAAAATCGTACAAAAAAGCCGCCCGCTAATGTCTACCCCTCCCGATCTCTACAAAAAAGGGACAAAAAGGCCATTCCTGGAATGCGCACATGTGGACGCGGGGTAACAGTGGGTGCAGTTAGTGAATTAATCCCATTCCCATCGCGATGCCTCGGAGGAGTAAGTGGGTGCACCTTGTGGCGGGGGTCGTGGTCGGCGCCACACTCGGCGTGTTCCTCAAACTCTGCTTACGGTCCTCCTCCAGAACTAGTATTGAAACGTGTCCATACGCTGCCAAAGGTTATACTCCTCCAGATCCTTTGGCACTGATCGGCTTCAAACCAGAAGAAACTCTAGCAAACTCAAGCAGAAGTCTTTTGTTTGTTGGTGTTATGACGGCTGAACAATATTTGGAGACGAGAGCGAGGGCCGTATACGAAACTTGGGGCAAAGAGTTGCCTGGCCGCATAGCGTTCTTCAGTTCGGAAGTGTCTCGGGCAAAGGGTTTGCCTTTAGTGCCCTTGAAAAATGTGGATGACAGTTACCCTCCTCAGAAAAAATCATTTTTGATGCTCCTGTACATGTACGAGCACTACGGGGACAAGTTTGAGTGGTTCATGCGTGCAGATGACGATGTTTACGTGCGTGGAGACAAGCTGGCGGAGTTTCTTCGGTCCGTGGACAGTCGGAAGCCCCAGTTCATAGGGCAGGCAGGGCGAGGTACTGGGGCAGAGAGGGGTGCGTTGGCTCTGGACAATAATGAGAACTTCTGTATGGGTGGTCCGGGAGTGCTGTTGTCGCAGGAGACGCTAAGGAGAGTAGCGCCTCATGTGAAGTATTGCTTGAAGCACCTGTACACTACGCACGAGGACGTGGAGCTGGGGCGCTGTGTCGCCAAGTTCGCCGGAGTTTCGTGCACGTGGAGCTATGATGTGAGTACCTTCCTTATGTTTACTTAGATCGGGTATAAATCAATTAACTAGCTGTACATATCAGAAGACACAGTATGGTTGGGGTGCACTTAAAGGGGCTGCCATACTAAAAATCTGTGAGCAAAAAAAAGTTTTCGTGAGTAAGCGTAGGTAGGTACTGAGCAAAATTTATACACAAAGACGATATTTGTTATCGGCGCCACTTTGATAAACATATATATATATATATACAGAAAGAAAAAAAAACCCGGCCAAGTACATGTCGGAGTCGCGCACCACCTCTCGCGGGTTCCGTACCACCACACCTTACCACACTACATGTGTGTGCAAATAATACCTACCTATTCATCCCTATCCCTACTAATATTATAAATGCGAAAGTAACTCTTACTGTCTGTTACGCTTTCCCGCAAAAACTACTGAACGGATTTGGCTGAAATTTGGTAGGTAGACAGAATAGGACCTGGATTAAGACACAGGCTACTTTTACCACGCTCGCGAGCCGCTTGCGGCTCGCGCACTGCGCACCCTCGAACAGTCAGAAACGTGGTCCACGCGGGTGAAGCCGCGGGAAACAGCTAGTTACAAATAAAAGACACGACAGAATTTTTTTTTTTCATACAGTTCGCTTGTATATTAAATTACCGTTTTACGATATATAGCAAAAAAATACATTTATTTATTTAAAACGATGGTACCTACAATGTTGAACACTTGGTTATGTACGTCATCCTTTTGTCCTATAGTTATATACTAAAGTTCAGTATCAAGCAGTATCACCACAGAGAGAAAAAAAACATCAATCGAAATGGCTGTGTACACAAAATAAAATTTAACTAAATGTACAATCTAAATAAAAGTGAGTAAAATAATAATTATTTTAGCTGTAAAGGAACTATGTCAAAAACCTACCTATAAAAACACTTTTCTTGATGGAAACCCCATTAATGTGTCCATTGTTTTTAAAATTTCTTTTTAAATTCTCCCATGATACACAACATATTCTGTGAAAATTTCAGCCAGCTTCCTATTACGTGTCCAAAGATGCAGTCTTTTGAAGGTCGGACAAACAGACGGACGGATAGACGGACGAACAGCGTAGGCTTAGTAATACGGTCTCATTACCTGGTACGGAACCCTAAAACAGTTAACAACAGGTATTTTCTTAATCGATAAAAAATATGAGACCAAACTCAAAATAAATTGACTTACTTATTTAGGGGGCCTGGTGACCTATATACTACAAGATTTACATCTTACTTTAGGCGCCAGTCTCCCACCAACATATCTTTGTACATTATATATTTTTTTCTTACTGTACCTTGTTAATGTGTTTGTGGGAGGGAAGAAATAAATTGTGATTTATTTATTATTTTGTTATTCAATATCGAAATTCTCGTATTTCTTTATGCTTTTGACTAAAGTATAGTCAATTCATAAACAACAGATGGCCGTCGGGGCAGTAAAGTTCTCGAGTGGCGACTGCGCACCGGAAAACGTAGCGTAGGAAGACCTCCCACTCGGTGGACCGATGACCTGGTGAAGGTCGCGGGCAGTGCAGAACCGGTCGTCGTGGAAATCCTTGGGGAGGCCTATGTCCAGCAGTGGACGTCCTTCGGTTGATATAATGATAATCAATCTAGAAATTGAATAATTCGACAAACGCAACTTCGTATCTTGTGTGAGTCACAACTTGTGACGACGAACGGCCATGCCACCGACGGAACCTTAGTATGTAACTTATTACTAATTTCTCCTATCGGTCTCCATCACTAAATCCCTGACATAAATTGGACACTTAATCGAGTTAATCAGATAAAAACAGGGTACCTACGATTAATCAATATTTTTTTTTGCGTATCACAATCTGTTGCGATGTATGTATTATATTAAATACATCAATTAAATTTTAAGTCCGTAGTTGTTAGAAATAAATAAACGTAAAGTGCCTATCAACAACAAAGAAATTGATGTGTTCCGGCTTGAAAGATAAGATAGCCAGTTCTCCATTGCGTTAGGGAATCTTGGTAAGCCCGCTTCCATCTTCGGCATCACTTACCATCAGGTGATATGATTCCAAGGCCTTACCAAGTGTGAATTAAAATAAAATAAAAATCTGCCCGGTAAAGCAAACAAATAAGTAGTTAACAGCTAGGGTTGCCATAACTTCTAGAAACCAATACGGGACTTTTCTCTTTCCATGCTTCAATGTAGCGAAATGTAGCTTTTCAACTACACCATACATGGCACGCATGTGTTGATACTGAAATACAAACTACGTATTTTTTAACGGCTAGGTATCCTCTTATCTCAACCGCAGTGGCCCTTAAAAAAAACGTAGGAACTGCCCCTGTACCTCTCACATGCGGGCTCCTCTGCGCTTGCGCCGCCACCTGCGGCCAGGCCGCGGGCCTGCGCAACTCACTTCTGGTCAATTTATTCCCGTATTATTTTGAAATACAATACGGGATGGTCAAATTCGGTGACAGTTCCGCATATATACGGGACGTATGGCAACCCTAATTATAGCTAAGAACAGTCATTAGTTCGCGCACTTTGAAGCTTGGTTTATTTTGATGACATTTTGTCAATTACCTACCAAGCGTGAAATACGATAGTCCTAAATGTCGTGCACGTGCACTACAAATCACTTTTTTGAGTTTATACTTTACGTTACGGTCCTTAGCTCAGATCAATGTCGGTACATGGTGCTTAAATGTCATGTCATGACTCATTTATTCATGATTCGTTGTTTATGCTTGCCAAATTTGTTTCATATCCGTCTGTCAGAAATCTTTAAACTAACCTAGAACCAGCCAACCCCAGGAGCCCTTGATCCCTCACTGAGTAAGGCTCTGGCGAAAAAAGTAAAGCATGGAGATTTTATCATGAAATTGTGGCTAAACGGGAAAAAGTATAATTTTTTTTATAAATTCTGCCTGCCTGACCATTCTTACTCTCTATCTGTGTGTCGCCTACGACTCCTCATCCCTCATCTCAGCCGTAAGACGTTTACTGTTGGACATATGCCGCTCCCATAGACCTACACTCAGCACAATATCAAGCCACATGTAACCAGGGCATTTTTTAAAATATTTTTTTTTGTGCTTTTGACTACATCGCACCTGGTGGTAAGTGACGATGTAGTCGAGGATGGTACACGCAAACTCAAATAATGTCTACTCACTCTCGCCTTGAAGATCCTCAAATTGTAAAAGTCGGGAAACAGATGCAGACAAGGAGTTCCACTCCATCGATCTCCGCATAATGCATAAATGAAGCGTAACGCTAAAAAGCGTTAGGCATCCTGCGAGCTTCACCAGATCATCACTCCACCTGGCGGGAGGCCGTCCACCCCATGGTCGCCACTCGAGAACCTTTCTTCCCCACTGGTTATCGGTTCTACGAGGTATCTACCCTACCTCCATGTATACTACCTACCTGTACAAGTACTGCAATGCACCCTACAACACTGTTGAAACATGTGACAAAAACTAATTTAATTACGTATACTTGCCCTACTTACTAATGTTTTGCGTGTTACGCTACGAATAAGTTATTGTTACGTTCTTCTGCTTTGTGGTGTCCTTAGGGCTGATGGAGGACAGTCGATACTTTTGATTGTAGGTTATGATGGGGGACGTCACGATCGTGGACCATTACCTGAGTACGTACCTGTACGAGGCGCCACGGCGGCGTGTCGTAGGTGGTAGGTAGGTATATATATTATGTATGTACTCAGGTGGTAAATCATTAAATCAATATCTTTTAACCTCATACATGTTATATTTTTTACGGTTATCAAACAGGTACGTACGTAATAATTTTCAATCGACTTTAAAAAAACGGTAAAGTGCGAGTTAGAACCGCACACAAAGGGTTCCGTACCATCATCTAGATGGCGCTAGTTTGTTCGCGTTTAAAAAAAACACGTTGTTTTTGTATGGAGACTTTCACTTTTTCTTATTTTTAGTATTTGTTATAGCGGCAGCAGAAATACATCATCTGTTAAAATTACAACTGTCTAGCTATCACGGTTCATGAAATATACTCTTGTGACAGACGGACGGACATCGGAGTCTTAGTAATAGGGTCCCGTTTTTACCCTTTAGGTACGGAACCCTAAAAAGCAGGAGGATCTCAATCTGTATGTTTTTGTACGTTTGTCACACGATATCTTCGCAGGTTGTAAACCGATTTTCAAGATCCTTTTATATGAGACAGGGTATGCTACCACGTTGTTTCAATATAAATTTTATTAAAATAGTTTTTTTAGTTTTTAGGAAATTAACAAAAACCATAAAATGTAGCAAAGTTTTACTTGGTTGATGCAATTGAAATCTGTTTGTATAACGTTTCCAAGCGTTTCCAAATATGAAAAAAAATATTTGAAAATATCGACGTTTATCAGTATCCTGGGCGGCAAACATTTCTTTAAGACAAAAAAAAAATATGGGGATCACATCACATGTTACAAACGGTTACGAGAGTGTGCCCTGGAGCTTCACGACCTCACTCCCCCTCTCCATTTCATCATCGGACGACCAGGTGCGGAGAGCGGTTCCACTCCTTTGTCGTCAATGTTCCACCTTTTCGCACGAATCGTTTTGCTTCTTCGTTCATCATGCGAACGGCCAAGGAGTGGAATTCCCTTCCGGCGTCTGTATTCCCCGATTCGTATAATTTAGGAATCTTCAAGACGAGAGTGAATAGGCACTATTTCAGCTTGTGTGTTGGCTGCATCGGCACTTACCACCAGGTTTGTATCCAAACGCCCTCAAATTTTTATTAAAAAAACTGACATCATTGGGACCTTGTAGGTAAATAATTGGTTGGGTGGGCATGTCACAAGGTCCCAATGATAACCCCAGCAGTTGCTGTGTTGACCACTAAATGTTTTGTCCCAAGGAAAATGTTCAAGATGTTTGCCGCCCAGTAATATATATCTGTAGGAGTATTGAGTCAGATTAACAACAACAGTTCCTTTTCGTTGAATTGAATTTTGGTAAAACCCGTTACTTTACGATTGCTGTTATTTTTTGGGTTTCTTGTTGAAATACAAGACAAAATAAACAAGTTTAATCCTTGGTTCCGGCCGCCGTGTCAAGGTTGGGTTGAGTAAGTGAGACGTGTTTGCGTTAATTTTAGCGCGGTTCCGCCAGACAGGGGCACGGGTTCAAAACCTGTGCTAGTCACACCAACCATTATGGTAGTTTATTATTTTATGGCTAATGTTAAGTAGTAGTTAGCTAATAAAGGTGTTTAAGTTCTATTGTCTAAAGAACATTAAATGTATTTAACAAAGAATACTTACTAAATTATAGTTTAAAAACTGCTAAGGTAAAATTAATTATTATCTACTGTGACGCCTGCACATGAACATGTGCCTGTTATTTAATGTAATACTAGCCTTTTTCCGCGCCTTCACTCGCGTGGTCATCGTTTTTGTGTCTGTATTTGAGGGAGCACGAGCTGCAAACAGCTCGCGAGCGTAGACAGGAATTTACTACAGATCCCTCGGGAACTTCTCAGGCTATTTTATTTTATTTTATTTTACCTTATTTGGAAAACAAACAGTATTTTATGACTATTTAAAAAGATAATTAACAAACTAAGCTATGCTATGCTAACTAGTAGACTATGTCGGTTCCCACACCCTTATTTATCTCTGTGCAAAAAATCACAACAATCCGTTGTTCCGTTCAACCAAAAATAAAATAGTAAATATTTAAATAAAAAAACAACCTGTGTAAAAAAATTACAATAAAAAGGTGGAAACAAGATGATGATTTCTGTCTCGAATCCCACACCCCGTAAGAACAACCCTAAGCCGAGATCCATGCCCATTGGCTAGTTGTCCCTAAACTTATTCTGCACGGAGTACCATTCGTAGTCGCCCTCTCGCCAATTGAAGCAGTAAAGACCATCTGCTGCACAATCTCATGCAGTCGAAGGCAATAGGTCTTCTAGTTGCAATAAGCACCGGGAAGTGAGCACGCCTACAGCTCCGGTACCACATTCAAGATGTGGGAGCCAGCTTCTCTGGCGTCCCGAACGGGGACCGAACCGCCAACACCGAAAGCTGCGGGAGATGAGCGTGCCTACAGCTACGGTGCCTACCTGGAGAGTAGCTAGTGGTTCTTACCAGCTTACCACGTAGGCACTCGCCTTGCAGAGTACCAGAACAAGCGCCTCGATGGCAAGACCTACCGCCGCTGGTCGTTGCCTTGGATTCACGGCGGCGTTGGCAGGAATGGCGGCCGTCACTATGTGATCACTATATGATCTGGTCTCGGTGAGTGTGGACGCTATATCGGAAACCCAGTAGTGTAGCGTATCTAGTAGATGTACGAGAGGGATTGGCTTACCTAACCTAACGGCCATCTGATCTAAATATAAAATTTATTAAAAATATTTACATCGCAATCAAATTTCGACAAATTACTGCAGCGGCCAGTTAAAGAGGCATTGATGGACGAACGTGTAAATGTGGGCCCAAGTATGTCCATCAATGGCTAGTTGTGGCCAAGGCTTGTGTAGTACTTTTCTCAAATAATGCGCGGAAATCAGTGTAAACAACATTGATGTGTTCCGGCTTGAAGATAAGATAGCCAGTTGCCCCATTGCGTTGGGGAATCTTGGTAAGCCCGCTTCCATCTTCGGCATCATCGTCACTTACCATCAGGTGAGATGATGCCAAGGGCTTACCAATTGTGAATAAAAAAAAACAAAACTTCAATAATTACTTTTCACAGTGTGATCGGGCGAGGCGAACGGCACGCTTGACTTGGAGAGTAAGCTGGTGAATGCGTTACACGAACGGTGATTAAGTTTTACTTCAGTAGTGTGGTCTAAAGCACACTCGTTTTTTTTGTAAGACCGCTACACTGCATAATACTAATACCTAAACCATTGATCTAGCGAAACAGTTTTTCTCCGCCATTTCTCCGGTGCCTCGCCTTCACAATTTACTAGGTAGGTACCTACTGTAACGAAAATAAAAGAAAATAGGGTTAAATACCCTTTTAAAGGTCCGTTACATAATACGTAGAATTTAGGGGGTTTTATGGCTAATGTTGAAAAATGGAAAAGGAATTTTTGTGTTAATAAATAAAAATATAATTTAAAATTTGTAAAGTTTGAACAGTTGGTTTAAAAAAATGTGTTGGTCACCTTTTAAACGTACACGTAATAACATTTTTAGTACTTCTAAATCCATGACTAAAATTGAATAGAAAATTTTCACTTGTGATAACACCATTATTGCCCACTCAGATTTGTTGCTCAGCAGCCAGTTCTTTTTATATCACTTTTTCTGAGTTTTTCCCCAGATTAACTAAGTAGGTAGGTGTTGATTGACAAGTCTGTAAAATGCAGTTGTCTACTGCAGTATGTAGGCATATTGGACTTGTTTATTAACGGCTATCCAACTGTTTCTTGTTTTGTGGGCGAACCAGTTCGTTCTCGGACTTTATACTGAATTTAAACACTGCACTGCTGGAATCTGGAAAGAATGTAGCTAGTCCCGTTGTTTTAGATAAATCTTAGGTAGCCTACAAGAATCAAGGTAGGGCTTTAGGCATAACTAATTCATTAACGGTATCAGACATGGGGCAGTATAGTTGGAATACTTGCTTAGCGTTTATGGCTTATTGTGAGCTGCGATAATCGTCATCATAATAGCCGAACGACGTCCACTGATGGACGAAGGCCTCCTCCAAGGATTTCCGCAACGACCGTTCTAGCGGCGTCCCGCGACCTTTACCAGGTCGTCGGTCCACCACGCTAGGTCTTACGGTTTGAGAACTTTACTACCCGAACGGCTATCTGTTCTACTTGCTATATGCCCCTTTGTTTCCAGATAAGCTTAGCTGTTCTGCGAGCTCCGTGTTACCTTGGTTCTTATGCGGATCCTCATTTATGATTCGATCGCGTAGGGAATGTCGAGCGTAGCTCGCTCTACCGCCCTTTTGGTGACCTTGAGCCTTTTCATAAAGCTCATACATAGTAGATGTTGAGTACCTAGACAAACCTGCAGGTTTAATGGTGTTAGATGATTAATTGTTTTGTATTTTGTTTTGAAATTGGTAAATAAAAAAAAAAGATAAGCGACGATATACTTAGGGCAAACTACCCGTACCACCGACCATCAAGCCATAACCTACTTAGTCAAACGAGACGAGTGCTCAATCTTGAGTGAGTGTCTTGGCGATATCTCGCTCTTGTGTGTAGAGATTGCCAACATAGGATTAGTAATCGCGCAGGTAACCCTTTTTGCGAAGGAATGTTTAGTTTTATTGGCTCAAGATTAAGAAAACTGTGAACCACGGCGATAATTTGACTTTTCATACAAACGGCGAATTTATTTTCTTAAGTAATTACGTAATAATTAAATTATCTCTTTACCGTTATCTTTGGCAAACATTAAATTACTTACCTAAGTATGCATTATGTATATGTCGCTGGTAGTTAATTTAGCCATTCAATTAACTGCCCAGCCGGTTCATTAAATGGCGGCATTCAACTAACTGGCTAAATGATAATACATGTAATGACTTTGCTGTCTGATGCTTAAGCCATGCATTAAACGAGCGAAGCGAATACCAGAAGTAGGAGCTCCGAAGTGGCTCTGTCGACTGAGAAATGGAACAATCGAAACTAGAGCGGGAGCGAGCGAAGCGAGTTCGGAATTTCGGAGAACCCCCGACTCATTTGTTAAGTTCGGAGATATCTTCTAATCGGCTTGATGGATGTCAGAGTGTAAGGTATCGTCAGATTCGTATTGATCCCTTGAGTTCATACATTTACCCGCCTTCCCGTATAAGTGGAGTACTTAGTTTAATAGTTTTGATGCAGTCGTGTTTTTATTAAATTTTTAATCTTTTATCTTATTTTCTTTGTGTGTGAATGTAGTGACATAAAACGTTTTATTTATGTTTCTGTGTATTCGTACCTATCTCTCCCATAAAATACAGTGAGTGTAGACAGTGGTCTCGTTCCTAAACTCGGTCTCGACTAAATCACAGATGAGATACTAGTGATAGTAAACTAAATACTTATGTACTTACTCGCAAATATGTATACCTACGTACCTAAATAAATATTTGTATCTTGATAATATGATGAAGGTCATATCTTCAATCTTATCTACCCGCTGGGCGCTGTGTCCACTATAAGATCGCAAGGACCGGTTTGGGCTGTAGTCTCGTATCTCACAGGTTTTTGCGCTGCGCGTGCGCCTGCCGCCCGTTTCGTCTACGTTACAAGCACGGTTCATTTGCTTTCGAAGAGAAGCTATTCGTTTTCCACCGACTTCCAAAAAGTAGGAGGTTCTCAATTCGACTGTATGTTTTTTTATGTGTGTTACCTCAGTACTTTGACTGGGTGAACCGATTTTTATGATTCGTATTTTATTTGAAAGCTAGTGCTTCCCGTGTGGTCCCATATTTTTTTTATCAAAATCGGTGCAGTACTATATTAGAAAATTAACAAAAACCAAAAATAGTAATGCAAAAATGTATAAGTTGTTGCGATTGAAGTCGGTTTTTGAACGTGATAATTAGCGTTTTTACAGACTGCTCCAACTAGTTTGAAACTACCGCACATCTCTAAATTGTAAATTAAAAAGTCGCTATCCGCATCTGTCAGTTTGTGCGCTTAGTTCTGATTAACTGTACAACGGATTATGATACGGTGTTTAGTATCCTTTATAGAATAGGGTAATTGACTGCTAGTGATTTGAGTAATGAATGAGTTACTTTTTTATCATCTGTCAAAGACGAAGTGTTTTTTTATAGGCTCTATGTATGAATTTGATTAATTTTATTTATTATTTTAAATTGAAGACGTGATGAAAAACGAAAATAAAGGGCAGGTTTTGAAATAATGTTTCACAGTTTATTTTTACACGACGCTCTAACAGGAGGGCAATGTTTTTCTGGTGTATGTATGTATGTCTGTTTCTTTGGCTGAGCCTATAGTCTAATTTCTATCACTGATTCGTTACGCATAGCTATTAAGTGCGGTGGGTGTGTTGCTCTAATTGATGCCTTTATATTTCTGCTTCGTTACTCATTACCGCGTAGAATGGTGCTCTCGTATATGATTTTTCTATAGGTTCCTTAGACGTCTAGTAGCGTGTTAGGTAATCGCGCTGATGTCTTTTATGTCGCGAAGCGTGTGCTCGCGTTAATGTTCCAAAATAGATTCGTTACGCGTAGCTACTTAGTGTGGTTGGTGTGTTGCTCCAGTTGATGCCTTTGTATTACTGATTCGTTACTCGTTACCGCGTAGAATGGTGCTCTCGTATATGATTTTTCTATAGGTTCCTTAGACGTCTAGTAGCGTGTTAGGTACTCGCGCTGATGTCTTTTATGTCGCGAAGCGTGTGCTCGCGTTAATGTTCCAAGATAGATTCGTTACGCGTAGCTACTTAGTGTGGTTGGTGAGTTGCTCTAGTTGATGCCTTTGTATTACTGATTCGTTACTCGTTACCGCGTAGAATGGTTCTCTCGTATATGATTTTTCTTATAGGTTCCTTAGACGTAGCGTGGTACTCGCGCTGATGTCTTTTATGTCGTGGAGCGTGTGCTCGCGTTAATGTTACATGATAGATTCGTTACGCGTAGCTACATAGTGTGGTGGTGTGTTGCTCTAGTTGATGCCTTTATATTACTGATTCGTTACTCGTTACCGCGTAGAATGGTGCTCTCGTATATGATTTTTCTATAGGTTCCTTAGACGTCTAGTAGCGAGGTAGGTACTCGCGCTGATGTCTTTTATGTCGCGGAGCGTGGGCTCGCGTTAATGTTACATGATAGATTCGTTACGCGTAGTTGAGGAGCGTGGTATTTGCGTTGCTATCTTACTATGACGTTTTTTTATTCATATGGCTTTCCAAATCGCTTTTCTAAAAACAGAATCATAATAATAATAAGTACCTGGACCTGGCACACAAGGTTACTGATATGTGGCGAGTGGAGTCCACCGAAATCATCCCCGTAGTCCTATCCATGCACGGGCTAATTTCAGCCGACCTTGAACGTCACCTAAGGCGGCTGGATCTCCGAGGCAGACCTATATTATATGCAGAAAGCAGTCCTCCTCGACAATGCCCGGATAGTCCGACGCTTTCTCTTCCCGTTGCACTGAACTCCAGCCGACTGTGCTTCCGCTGGAGGTGCTCCTACCACTTCGCCTCGTGCCAAGTGAGCAGAGAGGCTCTAGTTTTATATTCGTAAATAATAATAATGAAAATTATAATATTATATCTAAATCCTTCACCCATTGGCTTGTGTTTTTATTAAGAGTGAAAAGATCCAGGAAATCACCAGTGTACTTCCGTTTTGGGCAGTCGTGTATAATACGGTGGATGAACTGCACCGGTGCACCGCAGTCACATGCCAGAGTGTCTCGCCCGCCACCCACATCTGAACATGTACTCCCCACATAGTCCGTGTTCAGTTCGGAGTCTGTCCAACTAGCACCATTCCTATGACTGATTCGTTACGAGTAGCCGCGTAGCATGATTCTATAGTTTATGTCTATTCTATAGGTTCCTTAGACGTAGTGTGCAGTAGCGCGTTTGTGTCTTTTCTATTACTGAATAGTAATGATTAGCCTCGAAGTAGCGCGGTGATTTTTACGTAGTCACGTAGCTCGCGTTGATGTCTCTTCTATGACTGATCCGTAACGCGTGGCAGCGCTTGAGTGCTCATGTTAGATGTGTTTATTTATTCCTATACCACAGATGAGATACTAGTTACTTAGTAACCTATACCATAGTATATATATTAGTACTAACGTACCTATACTAAGCTTCATGCCGGAATACATCAATGCTGTTGAAATTGATGTTTGGTTGGTGGCATGATTTAGATAAAATGGTGATAGGTAGGCGGGCTTAAAAATTCCCTACCATCCACGAAACTGAGTCTTAAAAAATTAGAACCCGCGAAGTGTGAAGCGAGATAGGACCAACTACGCGACGGAGGCGGTTGAACATACGATAGCCAGTTTTCCATTGCGTTGGGGAATTTTAGCTAGGTTTCATTAGACCTAGTGTGGTGATAGCGAGTTTCCATTGCGTTGGGGAATTTTAGTTAGGTTTCATTAGACCTAGTGTGGTGATAGCGAGTATCCATTGCGTTGGGGAATTTTAGTTAGGTTTCATTAGAACTAGTGTGGTGATAGCGAGTTTCCATTGCGTTGGGGAAAGGTAGGCGGGCTTAAAAATTCCCTACCATCCACGAAACTGAGTCTTAAAAAATTAGAACCCGCGAAGTGTGAAGCGAGATAGGACCAACTACGCGACGGAGGCGGTTGAACATAAGATAGCCAGTTTCCCATTGCGTTGGGGAATTTTAGCTAGGTTTCATTAGACCTAGTGTGGTGATAGCGAGTTTCAATTGCGTTGGGGAATTTTAGTTAGGTTTCATTAGACCTAGTGTGGTGATAGCGAGTTTCCATTGCGTTGGGGAATTTTAGTTAGGTTTCATTAGAACTAGTGTGGTGATAGCGAGTTTCCATTGCGTTGGGGAATTTTAGTTAGGTTTCATTAGACCTAGTGTGGTGATAGCGAGTTTCCATTGCGTTGGGGAATTTTAGTTAGGTTTCATTAGACCTAGTGTGGTGATAGCGAGTTTCCATTACGTTGGGAAATTTTGGATAGGTTTCATTACACCTAGTGTGGTGATTGCGAGTTTACCATTGCGTTGGGAAATTCAGTGGAACATACAATCTCCACCTTTTTTGAAGTCGGTTAAAAATATCAGAATATTAGGTTGTTGCGAGTGAAGTCGGTTTTTAGGGTTCCGAACCCAAAGGGTAAAAACGGGACCCTATTACGTGCTATTACTAAGCCTCCGCTGTCCGCCCGTCCGTCTGTCACCAGGCTGTATTTCATGAAGCGTGATAGCTAGACAGCTGAATTTTTTACAGATGATGTATTTCTGTTGTCGCTATAACAATAAATATTACTAAAGATTAGAAAAAGTGAAAAAATAAAAACGTGTTTTTTAAACATGAAGAAACTAGCGCTATCTAGTATGATCTAGTTTTAACGTATTTTATATAGCGTTTCCAATTATATTATTACAAACTCATCCTAATCACGGCGACTTTTAAAATGCGCATTGCGCACTATTTCGCAATCTGATATAAAAATATGATATTGATAAACATTATCAATATGACGGTGTCTGCGCTTGAATGCAAGTGGCTAATCTTTGGAAGTGAACTGCGGAGTGGGGAAGGGGAGATAAGATAATCGGCCCAAATCTTGTGATCAAGTCGCAAGGATATCCTCTGTAAACGTGTGTGTCTACTAGCGTCGTCGTCGTTGCCAAGTGTCCCCGATTGTGGCGGGACGTCCCGCAAATCATCTGTTTTTTAACCGACTTCAAAAAAAAAGTAGGGGGTTTCTCAATTCAACCGTATATATCTATACATATAAAAGACGACGCGATGTTTTCCTTCACCGTAAGTGCGTCGGATAAACGTACATATAAAATCGAAATACGAAAACACATTGGTATTTTTTATTATATCAGCTCATATACGTCCCCACCGAGGGGCTCGAGCTTACCCTGAATCAGGGCGATTAGGCCTTAGTCGACCACGCGGGCACAGTATATATATTAGTACTAAACGCGGGCCCAGTGCGGGTTCGTCGACTTCACACACAACCTTCGAGATTCTTCGCAGGCGTGTGCAGGTTTCCTCACGATGTTTTCCTTCACCGTTAAAGCAATCGGTAATTATATGTACGTAAGTTTTTGAAAAACTCAGTGGTACATTGGCCGTCCAGATTTGAACCCGGTACCTCTGGTTAGATGGACCGAGTCGTTACCGGTTGAGCCACCGACGCTTTTTACATTGGTATACATGGCAGGATTCGAACCACGACCTCTCGGACAGGAGGTAGCGGCCCTAGCCGTTACGCCACTTACGCTCTCTTAGTTAAATTAACCAGATAAATTAACTTCCTTTAAATAAAATCTCTTTTTTTAGGTTCCGTACAAAAAAAACAAAACGGAACCTTATAGAATCACTCGTGCGTCTGTCTGTCTTTCCGTCCGTCTGTCCAAGCTTATGTCCTCCGAATCTACTGGACCAAATAAGGTGAAATTTGGTAGGATATTGTAATCCTATGACCCAAACACAGATGTGCCAAGTAAATAATATTTTTTTAAATAAGGGTTATTTTCGGGGAACAAATTAGAAAATTAAAAAAAAGTTTTGGAAACCTTATTGTGTCATATATCAAATGAAAGGGCTCGTTATCAGAATCTTAAATATATTTTTGTATATATCGTAAAATAAATAGTTTTGATTTTATTCATGAAAGAAGACGAAAATTGACCATCCCCTCCCCTGTTCTCCGAAACTACGGAAACTAAAATTTTGAAAAAAATACAAAATATAGTTCATTGCTTGCAGATTACAGAAAAACCTATAAGAATTCCATCAATTAAACAAAAAAGTTTTAAAATCAATGTAATACGTTCACCTACGGAAAATAGTTCTAGTCATTATAGAAAATAGTCTATCGGTGTTCTACAGGATTCATTTCGGAAATTGTGTCCTGGAGCTTTACGACCTCATTCTTCCTCTTCATTTCAACATCGAACGACCAGGTGCGGAGCGCGATTCCACCCCTTTGTCGTTGATGTTCCACCTTTACGCACGAAGCGTTTTGCTTCTTCGTTAATTATGCGAACGGGCAAGGAGAAGAATTCCCTGCGGGCGTCTGTATTCCCCGATTCGTATAATTTAGGAATCTTCAAAACAAGAGTGAATAGGCACTTTTTGAGCTTGCGTGTAACATCCTAGGCTGCATTGGCACTTACCATCATGAAGTGCAGCCAAACGCACGAATTTTTTTATTTAAAAAAAAGAAGTTCACTAAAATACCACTAAATTGCGCTAGTAGTAGTTAACTGTATGGAGTACTGCTCTCACTTGTGGGACGGATCAGTTCGTTACCAGCTATATATATGCCTTGGATTCTATCGACCGACGCGCTAGGAGACTCATTGGCGGCGAGGAACTTGTATCAAACAGGCTCCAAAGCCTCGAGCATCGCCAAAAAGTCGCCTGTGTATCGGTGTTCTACAGGATTCATTTCGCAGAGTGTGTCCTGGAGCTTCACGACCTCATTCCCCCTCTTCAATTCATCATCGGACGACCAGGTGCGGAGGGCGGTTCCACCCCTTTGTCGTCAATGTTCCACCTTTACACACGAAGCGTTTTGCTTCTTCGTTTATCATGCGAACGGCCAATGGGTGGAATTCCCTTCCGGCGTCTGTCATCATCATCATATCAGCTGAAGGACGTCCACTGCTGGACATAGGCCTCCCCCAAGGATTTCCACGACGACCGGTTCTGCGCTGCCCGCATCCAGCGGCTTCCCGCGACCTTCACCAGGTCATCGGTCCACCGAGTGGGAGGCCTGCCTACACTACGTTTTCCGGTGCGTGGTCGCCACTCGAGACCTTTACTGCCCCAACGGCCATCTGTTCTACGAGCAATGTGCTCCGCCCACTGCCACTTAAGTTTAGCAATTCTGAGAGCTATGTCGGTTATTTTGGTTCTCCTACGGATTTCCTCGTTTCTGATTCGATCACGCAGAGAAACTCCGAGCATATAGCACGCTCCATTGCCCTTTGGGTGACCTTGAGCCTTCTTATGAGGCCCATAGTAAGTGACCATGTCTCAGTTCCATATGTCATCACTGGCAACACACACTGGTCGAAGATCTTGGTCTTAAGACACTGCGGTATCTGGGACGTAAAGATATTGCGAAGCTTCCCGAACGCTGCCCAGCCGAGTTGGATTCGACGATTGATCTCTTTCTCGAAGTTGGACCTACCTAACTGGTCTGTTTGTCCCAGGTATACATATTCGGTAACAACTTCGAGTGTAGAGCCTCCAAACTTCAAAGGAGTAGGTATGACACGGACGTTTGACATAATTTTCGTCTTGTCCATGTTCATTCTAAGACCCACTTGTTGAGACGCTCTACTGAAGCTATCGAGCATTGTGCCTAAGTCGTCCATAGTCTCAGCCATGAACACGATATCGTCAGCGAATCGAAGGTGGGTGATGTACTCGCCGTTGATATTGATTCCGAGTCCACCTCAGTCCAAGAGCTTAAAAACGTCTTCCAGGGCGGCGGTGAACAGTTTCGGAGACATAACGTCTCCCTGTGTCACCCCTCGCTGCAGCTGGATAGGTTCCGAGTTTTGATCCTGCAGGCGAACCGACGTGGTGGCGTTTTCATACAAACACTTCAGCACTTCGATATATCGATAGTCAATTTGGCAACTCTGGAGAGACTGTAACACAGCCCAAGTTACGACCGAATCGAAGGCTTTCTCATAATCCACGAAAGCCAAGCATAGTGGCTGATTGTACTCTTCGGTCTTCTGTATAATCTGCCGCAGCGTATTTATGTGATCTATGGTACTAAATCCTTTTTGGAAACCGGCTTGTTCGGGAGGCTGGAAGTCGTCAAACCTGCGTGCGAGACGATTCGAAATGACTCTCGAAAACAGTTTGTACACGTGGTTCAGAAGTGAGATGGGTCTGCAGTTCTTCAGCAGGGTATTGTCGCCCTTTTTGGAGAAAAGCACGACCAAACTTCTGTGCCATGCCTTAGGCGTTTGTCCCTCAAGTATAACGGAATTAAATAATTTCTGAAGAGCTTTAAGTACCGGTGTTCCACCCGCTTTCAGAAGTTCAGCCGTAATTCCATCATCACCCGGTGCAATATTGTTTTTAAGCTGTTTAAGAGCCATTATAATTTCGTACAGGCTGACGTCCGGGATATCTTCGTTATAGTGTCGGGTAAGTCTAGCTCTGGGGTCTTTAGCCAGATCGCTGACAGGCAGACGTGTGGTCGTGTACAATTGTCCGTAGAACTTCTCAACTTCTTCCAGCAACTCAGTCTTAGACGATATGATCCTGCCGTCCTCAGTCTTCAGCTTGGTCAGTTGGCTTTGACCAACAGACAGATCTCTCGCGAACACTTTTGAGCCTTTGTTGTTATCAATCGCCTTTTTAATACAATTTGTATTATAGTGGCGCAAATCGCGAGTTAGAGACTTAGAGATCTGCCTGTTTAGTTGCCGATACTGAGTAGCGTCTTCAGAGGACTGCAAAACCAATCTGCGTCTTTCTTCCATGAGGTTGCTGGTGAAGTCCGAGATTTTTTGGTTCTGTTTGAACGACGAGTTTTAAAAATCTTAAACCGACCGTTTGGAAAATTTCCACGAACCTGTCGTTATAATCGTCCACATACTAGTCTCTTAAGCATTCGAAGCGATTGTGCAACTCGAGCTGAATGTTTTCGGGGTTTTGGAGCTGGATGGGCGCTGGTCGGAGTGTGGACTTCATCAGTCGACATCTTTCTAGCTTGGTCTTTAGATTCAATGTGCCTCTTACCATTCGGTGATCGCTTCCTGTTTTGACTGAGTTGATCACAGAGACATCATTGAATATTTGCCTTCTCGTCGACAAGATGAAGTCGATCTCGTTCTTCGTTACGCCATTGGGATGCAACCATGTCCACTTTCGCTGTTTAGGCTTTTTAAAGAAGAAGTTCATCATAAAGAGGCCCTCCTTCTCCATAAAGTCGGCCAGCAGCTGGCCACGTGCATTTCTCTCTCCATATCCAAATTGCCCCACTCTCAGCTCACCATCACTTCGTTTGCCCAGTTTCGCGTTAAAGTCCCCCATAACAATGGTGTATTGGGTCCGGGATCTATTATGTAGAGCTCTAGAGATATCCTTATATAGGATCTCCACTTCGTCGTCGGAGTGTTGCGCGGTAGGTGCATATACCTGAATAACTTTCAGCGAATACCGTTTGGTAATTCGGAGAATAAGGTACGCCACCCTCGTCGAAACACTCTCGATCCGGACCACATTGTTAATGAGGGACTTGTGGACTAGAAACCCGACACCACCCTCGGACAGTTGGTCGCCCTCCCGGAAATAGAGCAAGTTTCCGGATTTAAGGATTATGGTGTCCTCCCTCTCTCTTCGGACTTCACACAATCCTACGATGTCCCATCGTAACCTGCTCAATACTTCCTCGAGTTCTGTTAACTTTACGTCGGTTCGCAGTGTGCGCGTGTTGTAGGTTGCCAGGGCCAGAGGTTTTTTATTTTGGTAGCCTGGCATCTGCCGGAGATTCTTCGCACCCCATGCCCCGCCGTTACCTTGACCGCTACCGGAGCCAGGAATAGCGGGGCCGCCGGGGACTATGGGCCGTTTTTTATTTGTGTTGATCATTGGGGGGTTGTTGCCGTAATCGCCACGCTTGGCAGGCGGGTTGGCGATCGCAGTGTTGCAGATTGGCTTGCAAGTCACGGAAAGACGCTGCTGCCCATCCTCCGGTTTGAGTCCCTTAGTCGGCTCTTACGACACCTATTGGATGAAATAGGATGGCCCTATTCTAAGCCGGGAGCAATACGGACTTAAAGTATAACGGAATTAAATAATTTCTGAAGAGCTTTAAGTACCGGTGTTCCACCTGCTTTCAGAAGTTCAGCTGTAATTCCATCATCGCCCGGTGCCTTATTGTTTTTAAGCTGTTTAAGAGCCATTCTAATCTCGTACAGGCTGACTTCCGGGATATCTTCGGTATAGTGCCGACACTATACCGGCGTCTGTATTCCCCGAAAATTTTAATTTAGAGAAGTTTAGGAATCTTCAAGACGAGAGTTAATACACACTTTTTGAGCTTGCGTGTTACATCCTCGGCTGCATCGCCACTTACCATCAGGTGAGGTGCAGCCAAACACACTGAAATTTTTTATAATAATAAAAATAACTCGTATCTTATTATGAGGATTTCAAATACGGAACCCTCTCCACACGAGTTCAACTCGCACGTGGCCGGTTTTTTTTCTAGATTTCTCACTGCCATTTACACTAAATTTAAATGTAAGTAACTTCGTAATACTTATCTTCACTATTTAATGCACATTTAACGTACGTTAAAACAATGGAAATTAGTAAATGGTTTGTTTACATTCTTGATTGGGATAAGGTATTTATTATCTTTTGTAACATATCTCAGATGTTCCGGTTTCGTCGCGATGTATTATTTCGAAAAACTCGCCTCGACCGCGAAATCTTGCTATGAGGTAATTCTTTCCCGTCGACCAACAGACGCCTTTCTACCCGACTACGAAAAAGGAGATTATGTTTTTGACCGTCTATGTATGTATGTATGGATGTTCATTTGTTCCCTTGTATTTCCTGAACCACTTAACCGATCTTGACAAATGTTGTGTCTTCGGATTTGTGCCATCATTCCGCGTGTCATAGGAGGTATAGTAACTAGTATCATCAAAACAACATGGCGGATTTTATTTGTCAAATAAACAGCCAATAATTTTTTTTTTAGATAATCATATAATGTTTGATATCAAAAGAAAGGTCTTGAGCACATTGTTGTTTCTTTTTTTTTTTCGCAAGTCGAGTCGGGTTATGACTGGTCAGTTTCCATAACTAGTCAGTTTCCATAAATAGTTAGTTTCTGTAACTAGTCAGTTTGCGTAACTAGTCAGTTTCCAACACTCGAAGCATTTTGCTACCCAGTGCGGAGGACTGTATAATCAATCAAACCTGACCGAACCTAACATCGCTTGCTTCTCTTGCTCATTAAAAATATGTTACGATCAGCTTTAACTGACGAGTTGGGGAGACTTACGAATTAAGGAAACTGACGAGTGAGTATATTGACCAGCTAACGAATTTGATTAAACTCGCCACCCAGGAGGGGGAAGGCTCGCAACGTGAGGCTCCTCGACAGTATAATCAATCAAACCTAACCAAACCTAACATCGCTCGCTTCCCTTGCTCATTAAAAATATGTTACGATTAGCTTTAACTGACGAGTTGGGAAAAGTTACTTACGAATTAAGGAAACTGACGAGTGAGGATATTGACCAGCTAACGAATTTGATTTAACTCACCACCCAGGAGGGGGAAGCCTCGCAACGTGAGGCTCCTCGACAGTATAATCATTTATCAATCAAACCTAACCGAACCTTTTATCGCTTGCTTCGCTCGCTCATTTCAATCTAACCCAGTTGAGATTGAATTTGATGTGCAATCAGTTTTTTAATGTGATTGTAATAAATAAATGATGAAAACAAATTGATAGGTGATTAGTAGTTTAATAAAAATATTCTGATGAAAATTAGGTTTTGGTACTTACACCCAAAGTAGTACGCGAGTTTGCCTCGCACTTGGTCGGTTTTTTTTGTGGAGGGATAAAATTTTAGGCTGGTATCTATGAGGCTATAAGCATAGATTATGGAAAAATCTATGAGATAATCTAAAGTCCTTCCATTCCCAACAACACAATTTCTGTGTCCAGAATAAATAGACCGCTATTTATGTAGAACAAAGTATGTACTGAGAGGTCTTGTTCTGTTGGAGTAAACTTTTGGTGCAGAATCCTTTTGTATGCCCCGAGTCGCATTTAGCCGGTTTTTTTTCTAGTTAATTTCCTCCTAGATATTAGGTAGGTAGTTTAACTCAGTCAATGAATTTCACATGCACATTGAAAACTGCGCGTTTTGTTTTACATAATTGTTTGTCATTTACTTTACACTTGGTGAGTTACATACACTTATTGCTCACTAACCAAATATCACGAGGTCTCTTGACGCTCAGCAGAAAGTGATGCAACCAGCGATATCTATCTGTATGTTCCTACGGCACTGTCGATGGATGAAACATTCTTTTTTTAGTAGTTCAGCGTCGTCGGTGGCTCAATAGAGCGACGGTGGCTCAATCGGTAACGACTCGGTCCTCTTAACCAGAGGTCCCGGGTTCAAATCCGGACGGCCAATGTACCAATGAGTTTTTCGAAACTTACGTACATATATTACCGATGGCTTTAACGGTGAAGGAAACCATCGTGACGAAACCTGCACATCTGATCCCAGATGTGTATAAACGTCCGTAGGTGTAAATATAAATGCCTAGACCGCGGGTGATGCAAAAGCAACACCAGGCAACCGCCGTCGTCTCTCCCTTGGATCATCATATCAGCCGAAGTACGTCCACGGCTGGACATAGGCTTCTCGCGACCTCCCTTGGATAGCACGGTTAATTGTGCCACACGATAAGAGAGAGACAGAGATAAAGAGAGTGTGGGGTTCGTAATGGATGCGGTGCTGGAGGCGAATATTGAGGATCTAGGCGCAGAAACCTATCAATTCTCAACCAGCTGAAAATCTGCACAAGGCTGTCCACTATCTGTCAAAAACGAAGGATGCTTGCAATCTTGGTCACATAAGACTTGCTAAAACAATTTGGATAAACTAACGAGTCTTGGTGGGCCCGCTTCCATCTTCGGCATCATCGTCATTTACCATCAGGTGAGATGATGCCAAGGGCTTTACTAATTGTGAATAAAAAAAGCTTGTTGGCGATGGATGGAGACAATCCGTGCGCTCAAATTACTCGTGTTTACACTACGGAGAGATTCAGATAATTTTACAAGTTCTTTCCTAAATTATAGGAATCGGTAATTATACTGATGGTAGTGACGATGATGCCAAAGATGGAAGCTGGTTTACCAAGATTCCCCAACGCAATGGGGGACTGGCTGTCTTATCTACAAGCCGGAAGTTATTATTTGTATGAAGCAGTTAGCAGACTAGGGATACACTGCTCTTAACCCGGCGAGCATGAGCCAGGGTATCTGATACCCTGGTAGTATTAAAAAAGTGTCGGTTTTTTTATTTTTTGTCTGGCAACTCTAGCTCGCTCAGTAGCTGGAGCCAGTGGTGTGCGGGAGGGGATAGTGGCGTGATCGCAGTGTGGCGTGAGGCGCCGGCCGGAATATTCGTGTACGAACCTGTTTCGGGTATGTCACACCCTGCCTCATTTTTGATGTATTTTTTTTATGTATTATTTTTTAAATTATTTTATCAAGTTGTTATTATTGTTTATTCTTATTTATAATTTATTTTGGTTGACATTGTGTTATTCTTTTCAGTTTTTCATCAGTTTGGAGCATGCAAAATTTAGGTGCCAAAATTGTACAATTAAAAAAATTAAAAAAATATATAATTAAGTTTTGAAGAAGAGGATCTCATTATCTTTCAGTTTAAATTTGATTTATAGTACAAATAATTACTTTTTTGTTATAATTGTTGATTTTTGTAAACCTCTAAACTTTTGTTCCTATTATTTCATAGTATAAGAAAAACATGAATAAATAAAAATAATTTCATAAATAAAACTTCTCTTTCATTTAATTCTATTAAATAATTCATTATTTAACAACATACAATCGACAAAATAAAATAAAATTTAAATCAACTATATTATGGTACATTAAATTTTGGGTATGTCATACCCTGCCACACGCTTGATGTAATTTTTTTCCACCTCATGCTCGCCGGGTTAATAAGCTTTGGCTCTTCGTTTTATACGACCTATATCTGTGCCTATACGGGGTGTAACAAAATTGGTGTAGGTCCCATTAACTGGGGCTTCTACTCATCTTACTGAACAATTTTTGTTCTATGACTTTGCTGAAATCGCATTTTTTTTTCTACTTACAAATCGATCAGCTGATCGACCAATTTTGTGCATTTTAGTATGGAGGGTCCAATTTTTTTTTTGAGAATTGACTATGGGTTCCTTGGGGAAAGATGTTCAGTATGACGAGTATAAGCCCCAGTTAACGGGAACTACACCAATTTTGTTACATCCTGTATATACTTACTTACTTGTACTTGTTTAACACCATCAAGATGTTAATTGGCCTCAAAATTCTCAAGGTCGGCTTTTTGCCTGGTCTGGACGTCTGACGCTGCAATCAATCAGCAATCGGCAATATAAATAAGTAGGTTATGAACTCTGACGTTTATCTATTTAATTAGGCGTCTTGATTGCGTGATCTTATGACGACGCGAACTTCTCCTTCTTTACCTATGCCTTCATAAATCCGATCTGCAGACTTTGCTCGATAGTATTCCTTACTTGGGATTGGGAAGAAACTTGCCTTATTGATGGGGTATAAGGGTTTTAATTAGATCCAGACAGACAGTTATTTGACAGGAGACAAGGATAGAAATATTCAAATAGCTACGTTAGTGCAGGAGCCAGTTAAACGCGCAACGCGCAAGTACACCTTCGTCGCTCGGACCTCTCGGACACTTTTGACCACGTGACATATTGTAATTCTGTGACATGACCGTGAATCTAGTTACGTGTGATCGAAAGTTTTAATGAACGTTGTATCATCATTTAGGTAATACCTACTAGCGCAAAATTTTTGCTCTAGTAGGTATTACCTTATATGTATTAGTATTTATGTAAAAATACTCGCTGTTTTTTCCGTGGTCCTACAATTTTGTCCCCGTGGCACAGATGAGATACTAGTTACTTCCCATGGTCCCGCTATGTTATTTCTAAGTATACCTACGGACTGTTTGAAAAATGTTTAAGGCTAGTGTCACCGAGGGCTGGTCTAGCGTCACAGATGAGATGAGATACTAGTTACTTCGTCTAGAGTGTTGCATACAAAGTTTAGTTCTTATTTGAATAATATTTAAATTGTGTAAACACGTTCTAGACACTACTATTGTGTGTGTGTGTGCAATAATAAGCGTTTATACATACCTACATTCTATCTGTGTCAGTAGTTCTTTCTGATTTATCTAAAAATTGACATAGTTGCTTACGAATCTTAAAATACACCGACCCAGATAATACTTTAACTACATCTCACACTCCAAAATCAATATGTCACAAGTTAAGGGCACCGGCTCAGTCAAAGCAACAATCATACATAGGTACTTTACTTTTTTGCAGTCGGGTAAATAAATAGTAAGTATTTGTTAAATCTCGTTGTTATTTGAACTTCTACAAAGTAGTTACCTAACGCCTGACTGAATCAAATAATTTTAGCTAACTTACGCACTTTTAGATCCAAATTAGCAAGACCGTTACGAAAATACCGCGAGTTACCTGAAACTGTGGGGATAAAGACTGCAAGTTATATATTTAGCTCCCTATCTGTGCAAGAGAACGCAAATCAGAGCAAGATAGTACCGCGATAACGGCACAGTACAGGTATAGTACAAGAGCGACAGACTGACAAGGCTTTATACAGGTCATAATGTTTAATATATTTTTTTCCATAATAGGGAACATGCAATATTTTTATTTTTGCTTTCATTTTAAAGAACTCCATGCAGAATAAACCAGGAGTATATTAAAAAAATAAAAAAACTTGTTTTTTTAATTTTAAATGCGGTTTTAAAGTAACCGTTCAAATTTGCGCGCGCAAACGGACGTATAGTTCCGATGACGTCACTCCTGTCTGTCACTCAGACCAAAGAGAATATAATACATTACAATTACAATGTATTATATTCTCTTTGGTCGTCACTCCTGTCTGTCTCTCAGACCAAAGAGAATATAATACATTACAATTACAATGTATTATATTCTCTTTGGTCTGAGTGACAGACAGGAGTGACGTCATCGGAACTATACGTCCGTTTGCGCGCGCAAATTTAAACGGTTACTTTAAAACCGCATTTAAAATTAAAAAAACAAGTTTTTTTATTTTTTTTATATACTCCTGGTTTATTCGGCATGGAGTTCTTTAAAATGCAAGCAAAAAAAGCGAAAAATAAAAATATTGCATGTTGCCTATTAAGAACCCGCTGGCGTTCATAAATCCCATACAAACGTAGTATTTGATTCATTTGTTAACCAAAGAACCGATTTTAAAATAATTTTATATCGATAATCGGGTGACGTATATCTGTGTCTGTACCGCATTACTTTTTTGAAAAACGAAACAGGAATCCATTATTAATCAATAAACTTGTTTTTAAGGTAAAAGACGGAAAACAAGTTTGCCTCTAACTTGTTGACCGAACCAATACAAAGCTTGCCTTAACCTGACCTATCCTCGGCTGCGCAGGCGCTTTAAAAGTAATAAAACGTCGTTGGTGATTGCTAGGCTATTAAATGAAACCCTAACTAATCCCTGTCCTCCTATATTTTTTTTACAAAATTTCATGTAAAAATTGGCAAGCTCACTGTAATTACTGTACCACCGTACACTGCTGTGACTCACTTATTGCCGACTTGATCGTGAACTAATTAGACGGGGCAGTGAACTGCTGCTGACTGGCGGCCAAGTGGGTGAGCGGCCGGACTGGGTAGCTGACCGGCGGCAACTGGGTGAACGAGTAGATTAACTGCACTTAACTAAACTGTGTCTCAATTTTGTAAACGTTGGGAAAGCAAATTGTTGTAGGAGAGTTGAATTGTTTTCCAAACGACTGTGGAACGAGCGGAAGCGAGTTCAGATTTTGATGGGGATCGATTGTCTACACTATAGAGTAGACAACAACTTGAAAAATATGGATTGCACGTGCGCATACTCAACTTGACTAAGGCGCGTATACTCTTTGTTTGTATTTTTAAGCTTTTTGGTCTCTATTAGTGTATACTCGGTCCCCATCAAAATCTGGCCTCTCTGTCTGGTGCTCTAGCGCCTAAAGTACTGAACGGGTTAGAGCAATATAGATGTCTCAACCTCCAGCTATTAAAAAAAAAGAACAGGATAGAAATCATATATTCAGTGTAAATAATATACATTTGTTTTAATATTTTTAAATTTTTTCCTATCTTCACAGTAAAATAAAAAACAATTGTAATTATTTTTCTCAATAATGTTTCTAACAATTTTGATAAATTTAAATGGCCTACTATACCATGATGTTTATTTTTTCAGGAAAAATCGGTATACTAGGTACTTCCCATACAAACTGAGCTTGTTAATATTTTTTTCTGATACACCTCTCTTTTCTTTCCTAGTGGTAGCGCGTTTTTTAATGTTTGTTTCTGAACTCAGACTTACTGTACAATTTATTTGAAATACTTACACAAGCGCGGTTCTAGGGTTTGGATGTTTTTGAACTCCAGTGTTCTGAGTTATCTTCTTTAATCTTCTTCTGTGCTATTACCATGATATAATTGGTCCTGTAACTTTTCAACCGACCGCCGACGTCCAAAAAGGAGGAGGTTTACAATTCGACTTTATATTTTTTTTGTGTGTAACGCGATATTTTCGAAGATTGTAAACTGATTTTCATTATGCTTTTTTTATTCAATAATGTATGCTTCCGAGTTGGTCCCATATACATTTTATCAAAATCGGTTTAGTACTTTATTAGAGAATTAACAAATACCATTGTTGCGATGGAAGTCGTTTTTTTAACGTGTTTATACTGTCATCGGCTTAACGGCCATCGATATGAGAAGTAAAAAACCAGCCAAGTGCGAGTCGGACTCGCGTACCGAGGGTTCCGTACCACTACATCTCTCCCGCCACAAGAGAGGGATTTATTTTAATCATTATCAAAAGAAACCAACGAGAGCGAAGGAAAATATTTTTATTCAATGCGGATCCTAAGTGCGAGTACGACTCCCACTTGGCCGGTTTTTTATTTGTTGTTTTACTTAAAGATTGTCCTATAGGACTTGTTTGTATGTATACACACCAAGTTTGACGATTCTATGTAAAGCATGCTGTTTTAACGATACAGCAAAAATAAAAATAAATATTTAAAAAATATGTTACTTTTCCTTAATTTATTACTTTCATTTATTTTCAACCAACTTCAAAAAAGGAGAAGCTTCCAAATTCGATAAGGTTTTTTTTTGTGTGTATGTTAAGCGTTTTGTTCTCCATTTGCGAACCGATTTTAATGTTATTTTTTTTAAAATTCATAGGTTTATATAATATCTCCAGGGCGGTCTCTTAAAATTTTTAACAAAACCGGTTAAATACAAAAACGACAAAAACATAGCTTTGTATTTGGTCGTTGCAAATGAACTCGGTTTTCTATCGTGTTCAGCGTGGCCAATTGTTGAAATTTGTTTGTAAGTCTGCTATAACAAATACAGGTATTCTGTGAAAATGTCAGCCGGCTACCATTACACTACTTCTTCTTCTTTTCGTGTCGATGGGTTCTTTACTACAGCAATCTCGACCAGAAAGTGGCCGCTCCGATGGCCCTTTCCGTTGCGTCGACCAGGTCTCGCTCGCTACAGGAGTAGGGGCAGGCTGGGCATGCGAGGAGGTGCGCCATGGTCTGTGGTGCGGTTCCGCAGCTGCACTGCGTTTGCTGGTTGGTCTGCATACCCCACTTTATCAAGTTCTCCTTGCAGCGACCCACCTGTGTTCGGAGACGATTTAATGACTTCCACGTTGGCCATGGAGTCTTATATCCTGCAGGCAGCTCTTCTGATGGTTGCACGTACACCCTTGGTGTACAAATTTTATATTACACTACTATTACCCCTATTCTAATATAACCTACCATTACCCCTATTCGAATAAAAAAAATTGTTTATTTTAGCTGTAAACCCACCTGTATGTTTATATGGGATTCTGACCTTTTTGCTATCTCTTACAACTTTTCATCTAAGATCTGTGATTTAACATATCAGGTAAGTGAAAAGTATCTAAATTATAAAAATTCGCACTTCAAGGTCTTCATTTCATGACTTGTTGAAATGAACCGTGATAGAAATAGCGATAGGTTCAAGCTGGGCTCTATTGAGTGTTAGCCAAGCCAAGCGACTGTTGATTACAGGCTCTCCGGCCAATTTTGATTTTGATGGTTGGAATCGCATCCCAACGCAAGTCTATGTAAATAGATAGACCGTCCTACTCACGGAAGGTTAACTGATCCGTGGTCCTACTTATTTGCTTGTGGAACTTTTGTAGCAAAGAGTAGGTAAGTACTTTTGTATGATGTACTAAATCGACGATTAAAATCGTCGGAAATAATATATGGTATTTTTAACGCCCCCTTCTTAATTACTCGGAAGAAGACGTTATAACAGCGTTTCTTAAAAAAAGATTTCATAGAATTAGGTACCTCCTTGTCCGAATTATCCAGGAATAAACAGCAGTCATTTATTTGTCAGTTCTTGCTATACTCTGCTCCACATGTTGCAGAAGGACAAGCTAAATAGTTCCACGTGTTTGTAAAACAAGTTGTTACTCGTATAAGTATGCATGTTGCGGTTGCGCTTGCGCCAGGCAAGCTTCAGTACGTTGTGTCGAATATCGCTTCGTAGCAGCGAAAGATCACTTCATCGAATGGCGCTCTGTAGAAATTTACGTTTAAAATATTGTACTAGGCATCCTGTTACTGCGTCGGCGTAGCCTCCACTACGCTGATGCACGCACAAAAAGAAGTAGCATAAGGATGGGAAGGCAGGGTTCTTTAAAAAACCGGCCAAGTGCGAGTCGGACTCGCTCACCGAAGGTTCCGTCCGTACCACCACATCTCTGGATAAGGAACCTTAAAAATAAGAAATCGAAAACTTCACATCATAAAAATAATTAAAAATCTGTTTAAGCTTGTGCCAATGAAGCCCTTTTATACGATACCCTACATGACACGGTAAACTCAATTCAAAACTAGGACCGCCGTTCCTTGCATAATTGATTACGTTCTTTAAATAAATACTATATTTTCAAGGTCGAAGGAAAATACCCTATAAATTTTAATTTCCTTGAGAGTGTCGAAATATAAGTATTTTGCGGTACAAACGGCCGTATCTTTTTTTTACGTTAACTTAGAAGTTTGATTTTTTCGAGACTTCAAGGGACTGTAGACCGGAGTATATGGTTTTAATTTCAACTCGATACCTCCATGCGTTCCTGAGATAAAGGGTCTTGACAGACAGACGTACGACAAAGTGATCCTATGAGAGTTCCATTTTTTCCTTTTGAGGCATGGAACCCTAAAAATAGATAAACCCACCAAAAACTGAATATATTACAACTGGTTATAAAAATATTGAAAAAATATGGAAAATGGATAGAATCGTTGCACTGGATGGGAAATGAATGACAATTTCAAAACAAAAACAAAATAACAAAAAAGTTAAAATCACTGACCTCCATTATAATGACAGCTTGTGACAGCTGATGGATATCAGAGTTCCTACATGCACGAGAAAAAAGCACCGCAAAATTTTAAAAAAACGAGTGTGCTTTAGAACACGACTGAAGTAAAACTTCATCAACGTCCGCGTAACGCATTCACCAGCTTACTCCCACAAGTCAAGCGTGCCGTTCGTCTCGTCCAATCACACTTTTCGTAACTGTGCGTAAAGTAGTTTGACTTTAAAAGTGCACTCTTTGAACATCCTTTATATTCGATGTAATGACTTTCGATGTAATGATTTTCGAATTAAGTTTGTTGCCTTTGAGCAGCCGAGTATCGTATGGCTAGCTGTTTGACCTTCCACTTGGCACACATTAATCGTGTAGATTCGTAACGGGGTGTGTGTAGCAAGTATGTAGATCTCTTCGGGTCTTTTGTATGATAAATTGCGTGAAATTTAAATTAGGTATTTGGGCTATAATATTTTAAAACGGTAAATACGTAAGCTAATTGGATTTACCTTTTTACTTTACTTTCAGACTCAGAATAAAGGTCGTTTGACAGTGTGACTGTACTATAATGAAGTAAGTGACGGAATTCTCAACGAAAGCCTTTGCCTTTTTCGAAGTCAGTTATATATAAGAAATAAAACTATGTATTATACAGGATGTAACAAAATTGGTGTAGGGCCCGTTAAATGCGGGTTCTACTCATCATACTGAATAACTTTCCCCAAGGAACCTATAGTGAATAAATAAAAAAATCGACGCTCCATACAAAAATGTTTAAAATCGGTCCATTAGCTGATTGATTTGTATAAAGAGTTCAATTTTTTTTTGCGATTTCAGCAAACTTATAGAACAAAAGTTGTTCAGTTTTGTTACAGCATGTATCTCGCCTGATGGTACGTAAAGATGATGCCGAAGATGGAAGCGGACTTGCCGAGATTCCCCAACGCAATGAGGAACTCATGGGTACATTATCTGCACGTCGGAACATAGCCTACCTACTCGGTTTGGTGACAAGACCATGACAAGACTGATACAATAATATGGTAGTACGTAGTAGTAGCTAGCCAGGCGGGGTTAGAAAATGCCCTACCACCAACCAAACCAAGTCTTACAAAGTTAGGACCCGCCGGGAATCGAACCCGCGACCCCACCTGGTGTGAAGCGAATGGACTAATCATTAGGCCTCGGAGACGGTGAGGGAGATTCGCGTATATCTGTGTTTTGATCAAATTTTGGCACTCGTTTATAATGATTATTTGTGCCAAAAGCAAAGAGTAAGGAATATTACTTTAAAAAGTGCCAAAAGTGAAATAGGTAGGTATGTATTAATCAATTAATAATTTATATGCTCTCATAAATAATCCCTAGAACGTGTCGAACGTTTACGAAACAAAGTTGCATTTTTTATTGTAGTGCTGGCACAGAAGTAATTGACCTTATTGACCTGACCATCCATTCACCTAAATCGAAAATCTTATCGTAAACGTGGAGAGACCCTTTCTAGGATAGCGTATGTATACTAACCTAATATGGTAAGCTTGGTCCCAAAAAAGTACCTACTTAAATCTTGGCCTTTCTTAACTGCATTCGTATACCTACCTAAAGAGCTGGTGCATCTTTTCTTTGAAAAACAGTAAAAAAACTTACATTGTCCTCCCCAGACGGTCATTGTTTTGTCTAAACAAGTTGAAGGTTAGGTTATTTAAGATAATATGAATGAACCATTGCTTAGGAGTTTTGGGGAATTTTCGGATCAGTGGTCAAAATCACAAAATTCAAAATCATAAAACTACTCATAATTTCTACTCATGAAACTGAGCTACTTAAGTACTCGTATATTCCATAAAGGACATACTTAGTGATGAATTGACGAACTCATAGTGACTTCTCATGTATGGATCAGCTGATTGGCCAACTTTGTAACGCAAACTCTTAGGTGAAAGATTTCTTGGGGACAGTTGTTTGGGTTTAAAAGTCTTTTAGTTAGAAAATACATATGTACCGGTAGTGTTAAGAATATCGTCATTTTCATCATGTTCTGGTTTGTTTAGTTTAAATCTTTTAAACCTAAAAAAAATTCCTCAAGAAATCTATCCACCTAAAAGTTTGTATATGACACTGTTAAAAGCAATAATTTATCTTACATCCTTCCTTACTAATTTTATAAATGTGAAAATGTGTTTTTTTGTTTGTGTTTGTTTTCACGCTTCAACACCAATCTTGATGAAATTTGGCATGCAGGTAGACTTTGTCACTGGGAAGGACATATACTGCTTTTTGTCCTGTGAAAATAGCGTAGTCCGATGCATTTCCTGAGGGAACTGAAAATATACTCTTTTTTGATTAATTTCTTTAACATTGCAACGGAACAATGACTTGTTGTGATTCTTTGCACAGAGATGGTTGAGGAGGTGGGAAATGACATAATTTACTAATTAGCATATCCTGACAATATTTCCCGAGAGATCTGGGGAAAAATCATTTATACGCTCGCGCACGACGGCGTCACAACGACGGAGAAACAGATTGAAGTGATTTTTTGTATACAATTGGTTGAGAGAGTGGGAAGTGACATAGACTGCTAATCAGAATAGCCCGATCGATATAGTTCCTGAGGGATCTGCAGAAAACCACCATCTACATATAATTGTAATAAAAACGATGTCCACGCGGGCGAAGCCGTGGGCAAAATCTTGATATAAGTAAAACATGAAATTGTACGATTTAGATTTAATATATAAAAATACAAGTACAAAATACAAATCATTTATTGATAAACTGGATAGTTTACACGTCATAATCTTATTTTATTCTTAATTCTGTACATCATTTAATACATGATTTAAGAGAAGGAAATCTCATTTTAAAAATAGGTAGTATGAAAATCTTAAAATCTCAATAACCATAAATGTACTTTTGTATATTTTTTTAATAATAGATAGTACACTTACTACAGTTTTGTTTTTGCTCGAATGTATAAAGTTACATTAGAGTAGGCTTTATTATTTTTGAGAAGTTTGAATGAGTAGTTTGTATGGAAAACTATATACATATAGCTGCTTCTCGCGGCTTCACCCGCGTGGTCAACGTTTCTATGACTTTTCGAAGCGCAGGGTGCGCAGAAAAAAATAGCCTATGTCCTAATCTGTCTACCTACCAAATTTCAGCCAGATCCGTTCAGTAGTTTTGCGTGAAAGAGTAACAAACATACATCCATATATTTTTACAAACTTTCGCGTTTATAATATTATAAGGATAATAAAACTGTTACGGTGGCGTGTCTGTACATGAATATTTTTTGGAAAATAATAACTGTGGTGGATATTACTAACGATATAGAGGCCAAAACAACAAGTTTTGGATTTTTTGTCTGTCTGTCTGTACGTTCGCGCATCACGCAAAAACTACCAGGCCGATTTTAATGAAATTTTGTATGGTAATTCCTTATAGTCCGGGTTAACTTATAGGATACTTTTTATCCCGGAAAAGTCAAGAGTACCCGTAGGAAAATTCAAAACCTCCACGCGGACGAAGTCAACAATATAAATTATTGTAAAATCGAAGCGATTTGGGTGGAGTACCCGATGAGAGTTGATTTTGGCAGTAAGCTTTTAACAACATTTTTTTTTTGTCGTTGGTAATTAACTTAATGAACATGCTATGCTGTTTGTTATTAATCCATAGTATTGACTTTTTAGGGTTCCGAAGTCAACAAGGAACCCATAAAGTTTCGGCGTGTAAGCGGCTTAGCTCAGACACTATTAATACTAAAAAGCTGTAATTTGGCATTGTTTATACATATTATGTCACGCCGACATATTTGTACAATAAAATCTTGAAAAAAAATTTATTTAATAGTACAGTCGACTTCATTAGTATATTGGCAGGGCTAATGGTTCAAAACATTGTAAGCGTCGAAATGAATATAAAGTTCTATACAAACATATGTAGATATCAAAAATTTTTTATCATGTAACCAGCTCATTAATTGTTTGTATAGAACTTTATATTAATTTCGATGAATACAATGTTTTGAACCATTGACTTTGCCAATATATTAATGAACTCGACTGTACCTACTTAAAAAGAGGGGGTGTTTTTTTTGCTAACGTACCCTATCGTGTGGGGTATCGTTACATAGGTCTTTCAAAAAAACTATTTTTTGATTTAATGATCGGTTTGCGAAAAATTATGCTTTAACGTGCTAATTTTTCATCGAGTCAAGTGTCCCCCCCCCCCCCCCCCTACAAGCTAAACCGTTATTTCAGTATATCTTAAAAAATGTAAATAGTAGGACATAATCAATTTAAAAGGAGAACTATCACGGCTAAGTAGGCTTTCTTAGTTTAGGTGAAAAAAAAACGACCGACTTAAGATGTGCAGCTGAATTCAAAGTTAATAGATTTTTCTATACAAAATATTATTGTCTTTTAAAATAAACATTTTTTTTTAAAAGACTTCGGAACCTTACTTTGCGCGAGTCCGAGCGCGCACTTGGCCGGTTTTTGTCTTACAAATCCCTCGGTCATCTGCCCCCAAACTAGGAGTGAGTGCTAAATTATAAATCTGGTAACCACACTTAGCAAAATTAATAAATCTGGTAACCAGACTTAGCAAAATCAATAAATCTGGTAACCAGACTTAGCAAAATTAATTAATCTGGTAACCAGACTTAGCAAAATCAATAAATCTGGTAACCAGACTTAGCAAAATCAATAAATCCTTTGTGGCACAATGCTCACTCATGTATAACAAATTACCCGATCATGTCTTTTTGTCAGAAAAAACAGTTGAAAAATTCAAAAGAACTCTTTGTAAAAAAGGTTAAAGACATCCGAATATTTAAATAGAAAAAAAAGTGTGGGTAGACTAGACGGTGTTTCTTCTATCAACACTACTAATCATGTTTAATAGTAATAAAATGATGACCAATCTAAGAATTGACGTGGAAGCGACAAGATATGACAAGTCTAGTAATTTTTTTAATAAATATTTTTATCTTAGCATTGACATGAGTGGTGCATGCTCGCTTAAATGTGAGTGCGGATGGTGGCGCATCGGGAGCCGGTAGTTCCTTTCCCTCTAATATGGTTGATGGGAGCGATGGCTGACTCTCACGTTATACTCCTGACCGGGTGCTGTCCCTGTAAACTGGCCTACTCTTGTGAAAGGCATTAATGACATTCAATGATGATTTTTATGTATACCTTTTTGTGTCATATTGTTTTCATGTTCTAATGACATAATCTGGTTTATATCAAGGATTGAATTTTGACGTTATTATTAACTAGTTATTGTTTATTTCTTAATTCTTCACAAATGACATTGTTATTATTATTGTATGACTATCAATAAAAGTGTAATTTGCACCTATTTAGAATAATTATATTAAATTGAATTGGTGAGAGGATTCTGCAAGAGCCGTACTCGGCTAGGCACCAAAACGTTGTAGGTATACCTACCTTGATAAACTCTTGTTTAGGAGTTATGATCTATTGAATGCCGTTTTGCTGTCGGTCTCGTCGCTTGCGCGTGTCGAAACAATGCATAATTGACGTCGAAGCTAGTTGCTTGCTGTTACGAAAGTAATGGGAGAGAATTAAGATCAGGATATAGGTACCTAGTATATATAAACCTAGGTTGGTAGGTAGTAGGCGGAATGCAGTTGTACTGAATCATAAGTATAGGACATTTTTATTTTTATTTTATTTACAATTGGTAAGCCCTTGGCATCATCTCACCTAATGGTAAGTGACGATGATGCCCAGGCATCATCTCACCTAATGGTAAGTGACGATGATGCCCAAGATGGAAGCGGGCTTACCAAGATTCCCCAACGCAATAGGGATCTGACTATCTTATCTTCAAGCCGGAACACATCAATGCTGTTAACACAGATGTTTGGCGGCAAGACTTAGATAAGACGGTGGTAGCTAGCGAGGCGGGCTATGAAAATGCTCTACGCACCAACCAAACCGAGTCTTACAAAGTTGACCCCGCCGGGAATCGAACCCGCGACCATAGACTAACCATTACGCCACGGAGGCGGCTAACACCTTTTTATAGTGTGACTTGATCGTATGATAATTACTACTTAATATTTAAAGGATGCTGCTGTATAATAAAAAATAATTAATAAGTAATAAAATAAATAACCAATGTAATTAAAAACAGACAGTTTAAAAAAATATTAATTCTTATTGATCTGAGAATCAACACCTCTGAATTCCAAACGTATCCAATCATTTAAGGCATCGAGGGAAAAAGATTCAAAAACTTAACTATTATATTAAAAAACTTAAGCCGGCTATATGCTTGTGTGTACTCGTATGCCAGCGCATATATTTTTTTCAAGTGTGCGTATTTAATCGATGATTATTTTCTCGATGCGATGACTGATGACGATGCGACGCCGACGACGACGGTTCGATTTCTCGTTCATCACAGTCATCACTCACCATCGATAGCGGTGATCAATAGTAATATTTTGCTAACCTGTGTGACGCAAAAAATTGCCAATAGAAATAGGTACTTACTTACCTACGTACTTGTGCAACGACTCGCGGTATATTGGCGTGTTGATAGACTGTAAAATTAGGCCAAAATACTGCACTGTTGGCCAGTTTACCCACTAGGTTGCAAATTGCACAAGTGTAACTTTACACCGAATCACGCCATACCTATTTATTATCGGCCGTGGGCCGTGGGCCGTGCCGCGTGCCGGCCGGTACCTACGTACAAGCTTTTAAGGCTTGTACCATATGGCCAACGACCAACTTTGTAACAATTTTTTACTTCAATTAAGGTTTTTTTTAATCAAAAATTAATAAGTAATTTACAGGATATGATAAGTGATTTTGAGTTCCTCGAATTCTATTTTAAATTTTAATATACACAGAACTAATAAGGAGCCGTCCATAAATTACGTGAGGCTTTTTTCAGGATTTTTTGACCCCCCCTCCCCCTCTGGTGAGATTTCGTGACATTTTCCTCAACTCCCTCCCCCCTCCCCAAATCTCACGTGAGATTTTTTAAAATTTGTGTTTTGACTGGAAACGCGTTGGATTATAAAAAGTCTAATAAAAGTTTGATGAAACACGAATTTTTTCAATCTTCAAACTGCTATAACTTTTAAATGAATCAACCAATTTTCACGCGGTGTGCGGCGATTGATGTAGTTTTTTTAAGGTTAATAAAAAAAAATATCTGATGAACAAAATTTTATTTTTTGAATAAAAAAAATAAATTTATCTGATAAAACATTTCGGAGTTATTACAAAAAAAAACGCAATCGAAGAGCTACTGTGCTGCTCTGCGGGGTTCGGACAAATACGACAAACACTGCACTGTTGTGTGAAATTTCGCCATATTTTCATTCTAGATTTGTTTTTACTTTGATGTAACTTTATTTTTTCGCAATTTTACACCGTTTTCTACAAGAAAAGAAATTACGTGATATTTGCTAAAACCCCCCTCTCCCCCATGTGAGATTTGGAAAGATTTAGCTTGACCCACTCCCCCCCTTAAACACCTCACGTAATTAATGGACGCCCCCTAAGAAAAACCCCTAATGCCCCCTTTTTTCAACCAACTTCAAAAAGGAGGAGGTTCTCAATTCGACTGTATGTTTTTTTTTGTATGTTTCTTACGCGATATCTCCGCCGATTGTGAACCGATTTTCAAAATTCTTTTTTTATTTGAAAGAGTATACTCCCGAGGGGGTCCCATTGTCACCAAGTCAGGATCTGATGATGGGATCCTAGGGAAGTCGAGAACAACCCTCAAATTTTATATGCAAATATTACGTGTTTTATGTATTTCCTAAAACTATTTAAGTTTTTGCGTCTGGTAGTCACTATCTCTTGGTAATGAGATGACGAAGGAAAGTACAAAGTTGGAGGATAATTCTTCAAATATTTTACGTAGATACATATGTACGTATTGATCGATAGTTGTATTCTTTTAGGTTATTCAGATGGGCTGATCATGGAAGACTTAACTCCTTAACTTTCATGCTGTTGAGATGATGGAAGCCACAGGAATCTGCATCTGTTAATGAAACACATGCATTATGATTTGATGGTTCCTGTTGGAGAGTGGGTGATTGGGTATAATGTTGTTAGATAGATAGCATTATAACTAAAAATAAATAAAATTAAAATAAAAATTTAAAAAAACTTAAACACCGACTTCAAAATGAAATTCACTCAAAAGTATGAAATAATATTATTAAACTTATATAAGGTGTAACAAAATTAGCTGAAACTATTTTAAGTGGTGCTTCTACCCATGAAACTGAACAACTTTCCCCATGGAACCCATAGTCAAATCGGCAAAAAAAAATTGGCTCTCCCATAATAACTCGATCAGCTGATCAGCCAACTTAGTATGGGAAGTTCAATTTTTTTTTGCGATTTGACTATGGGTTCCATGGGGAAAGTTGTTCAGTTTCATGGGTAGAAGCACCAGCAGCTAAAATAGTTTCAGCTAATTTCGTTACACCTTATACACGACATTAACTAACAATAACGAAATCAAAGGTGGGTACGAATTAAATTAGGGGCCTAAAATTTTTTTGAGGTCGGTGTCAGCAATTCCGTCGAATCTAAAACATTTAATACGTAAGGTAGCTGTGTGCTGGTACCGACCGCAAAAATGAATTTATGCCCCTAATTTAATTCGTACCCACCTTTGATTTCGTTATTGTTTGGTTAATGTCGTGTATATAAGTATAATAATATTATTTCATACTTTTGAGTGAATTTCATTTTGAAGTCGGTTTTTAAGTTTGTGAAACTTTTTTTTTTAGTTGTAACCATAGAACTGCTGCAATTTTAATCGAAACATTATGATACATAAAAATAGTTTGTTTTCTTACTTTTTGGAAATTCTTCTTATTTTATTTAAGTATCATGAATTAAAAACCACAATTTCGTTCAGTGCAGTATAAGCTGTCATGAACTTTATCTCCAAGATATTTCGTTCGATGTTTGAAAAATCGTATATCGAGTTGTTAATTTTAGGACGGAGGAGCCTGAACAGGTTTATATAACAAAGTTTTATTACAACCGGCCACTTGGAATACGACTTTGTCAAACCTTAATTTAGTCACGATTTTCAAATTTTACTACTAACAAATGACAAAGTGTCATGATTTTAGATAATAGTAGTTACATATTTTAACTTGTACTTAGGTACTTACATTATAGGTACTTATATTTGATGACAGATGTCCACCAACTTCCGTTTTCCAGAGCTCTTATATACTTATCTGTTTTGTGTCTTAGAGCTCTTTGTAAGACTGAGTTTTGCGAAATGCAAACGAAGTCGCAGTCGGTACGCCTTTGATATGAATTCCAACGAAACCAACATTTTATAAATCAAAGGGTCCTGAGAGACGAAGGCGTGAAGAAGATATTGTGATGGCAACATAAAATCGAAGTGGAGATTTTGATGGCGATCGATTGTCTTACATATTGATATTGATACAAGCTATAGAAACCAAAGAAAAGAAACCTAAAGAAATACTTACCAATTGCTTTAACGGTGAAGGAAAACATCGTGAGGAAACCTGCGCATGTGATTCCAGACCCGCTATTCCTGGCTCCGGTAGCAGTCATGGTAACGGCGGGGTGGGGGTGCGAAGAATCCCCGACAGATGCCAGGCTACCAAACCCAAAACATATCATTTGAATTTTTTTAATCCAGCTCGATATTAGTGAATATCGGACTGAGTGAAAAAAAATACCTTCAGTGAAGGGTATTATTTGCCACTAAGTTAGTGTAAACGCCACAACAAGCTCCAAAGCCTTGAGCATCGCCGCAAAGTTGCCTGTCTTTCGGTAGGTATTCTATCGAATTCATTTGAGAACTGCACAACCTCATTCCCCCAGCTCCATTCCACCTTCGGTCAACGAGACGAAGGGAGAGGTTCCACCTCTTTGTTGTAGATATACAGCCTATACGCACGAAGCGTTGCGATTCCTCATTTATTATGCGGATAGCGAGTGAGTGGAACTCCTTTCCTGCCTCTGTGTTTCCCGTCTCCTACGATTTGGGGATCTTCAAGGCGAGAGTGAATAGGCATTGGTTGAGTATGCGTGTACCATCCTCGTCTACATCGTCACTTACAATCACGAAAGATGTAGTCAAACACACTCAAATTTTTAATAAAAAAACGGTATAGGCTTTGCAAGGAAGTATGAACAGCGTGGCTGTACCCTTTTTTTACTAAGAGCTAAAAAATATGTAAATTCAAGTAGCGTGGGGAACCGAACACCTTATAAAATGTGTAAATTCAAGTAGCGTGGTGAACCGAACTCCTTATAAAATATGTAAATTCAAGTATCGTGGGAAACCGAACTCCAAAATATGTAAACTCACGTAGCGTGGGGGAAACAACCACCGTATAAAATATCAATTTATTACAATTGTGTTACCTCATCGATTAACTCTTACTTACAGACAACAAGATAGTTGAAGGTGAAAATAAAACTGAAAATAATGAATAAAAATAACCTATCAAGAGAACGACTCTGGAAGTCTGGACTGTCTGGGCAGACAGACGTAAAAAAACTGTAATGGATTTGTTGCGGCAACGACGCTAAAGTGTGGACGAGTTCTGGCGTCGAGAATGATAAGGCATGCGGTACAGCACTACGGGAGAGATAGTGCGGCTATAGAACAGAATCATTGAAGTGAAGACCATTTAGATAATGACCACTTAAATATGTTAGGTCCCATTATTGTTCGGGCTATGATTACCTACAAAATGAACTGGCTGAGTGCTAGTCGGACTTGCGCACTACGGTTTCTTTTAGATTAAAATAAACTGTGGTCCTGTACACCGCACATTTCTTTGCAAAATTGTAAGTTTATTTATTATACGTACTAGCTTTTACCCGCGGCTTCGCTCGCGTGGACTTCGTTGACTGTCTTTCAGGGTGTGAGGTGCGCGATAGCAGTCTTTGTCATTTCCCACCCCTCTCGACCGCCATGTGCAAAAAATCGCTACAACCAGTTGCTCCATTGCGATGTTAAAAATCAACCAAAATGAGTATTTTTTTCAGTTTCCTCGGGAACTGTATCGGACTATACTATTTTCACGAGATAAAAAGTAGCCTATGTCCTTCCACGTGACACAGGCTACCTCCATGCCAAATTTCCTCAAGTTTGGTTAAGGTGATGAAGCGTGAAAACGTAACAAACAAACAATCAAACACATTTTCACATTTGTAATATTACGCACCTATTTTCATTCGACTTCAAGAAAGGAAGATGTTCTTAATTCGACTGTAAGTTATTTTGTATTTTGTTACGCGATTTCATCACCATGGACCATAGTAACCTATATCATGAACATATTTTCATGATTCTTTTTAAAATCGCAGGTTAAATACCACATATATTTTATTAAAATCGATCTAGTAGGTACTTTTTAAATACAACAACAACAAGGATAATATACCCAAATTGTACTTAGTTAATGCTTAATAATAGCGATGACATTCTCTTTGGTTGTTACGTACATTAACAACACGTAATTTGTGAAAAAAATAACTGGCAACTTTGAACGGTTAAGGCTCCTCACATGCGAAAGACAGTGACAGACAGAACATTCCTTCAGCCGGTCACTGTCTTTCGCTTCTTATCTGTTGACTGGTCTACCAGCCTGTAAAGCGGTTCGCATTAGGGATTGACAATTTCGTCCAATAACTATACCACCAAGACGCCGATTAGTTCCAACATGTTTTGATGTCGACAGCCCTATGGGTTATTCACCTTTCGTAAGCTTTCGGCTTGTTTTGGTATGCAATGTAAGGGACATTTTACACAAGCGTCTTTGAAGCGGCAGGTAGGTACATAAGCAGGCAGGGCAGATTCACTTTATATTTTAGGCTCCTTACATGCGAAAGACAGTGACAGACAGAACATTCCTTGGTTGTTACTTAGTAGGTACGGGATCGAATCAGAAACGAGGAGATCCGTAGGAGAACCAAAGTTACAGACATAGCTAAACAGAATTGCTAAACTTAAGTTACTTACTTACATAGCTCGTAGACCAGATGGCCGTTAGAGCAGTAAAGTTCTCAAGTGACCATCGCGCGCCGAAAACGTAGCGTAGGCAGGCTCCCATTCGGTGGACCGATGACCTGGTGAAGGTCGCGTGAAGCAGCGGCTTACGGCAGCGCAGAACCGGTCGTCGTGGAAATCCTTGGGGGACGCCTATGTCCAGCAGTAGACGTCCTTCGGCTGATATGACGATGATAATGACCTAGTAGGTATTAGTCTTTAGACAATTGTAGGTACCTACTGACTGTCACGTCAAATTAAAGCAGCCGAACAACAGGCATTCCAGTCGCTTGTGCAAAAAGGCCCTAGTGAAAGCACGGTGAAAGTGAAGGCACACCCAGTTATTATGGAATATAAAACTTTATGTCCAAGGGACTATCTGTTCTGTTATTCGCGGTTTCGTCTGTTTCTAGTTATAACAAGTTGATTGTACTGTTATTGGCGGATTCGTCTGTTTCTAGTTATAACGAGTTGATTGTTCTGTTTTTGGCGGATTCTTCTGTTTCTAGTTATATCGAGTTGATTGTTCTGTTTCTGGTGGATTCGTTCGTTTCTAGTTATAACGATTTGATTGTTCTGTTATTGGCGGATTCGTCTGTTTCTATTTATAACGATTAGATTGTTCTGTTATTGGGGATTTCTTCTGTTTCTAGTTATAAAGAGTTGATTGTTCTGTTATTGGCGGATTCGTCTGTTTCTAGATAAAACGATTTGATTGTTCTGTTATTGGCGGATTCGTCTGTTTCTAGTTATAACGAGTTCATCGTTCTGTTATTGGCAGATTCGACTGTTTCTAGTTATAACGATTTGATTGTTCTGTTATTGGCGGATTCGTCTGTTTCTGGTTATAACGACTTGATTGTTCTGTTACTACTAGTCACTAATGTTCTCTACTATTGGCGGATTTGTCAGTTTCTTTCTTGTTGTAACAAGTTAGTAGACGCAGTGGCAGGTTCTGATTATTTTTCGTTGTGGCGGATTTGGTTCCGTTTCTATTTGTTTCTATTTTAACAAGAAAAATATCAGAAAATCGCCAGAAAATTAAAAAAACACGCTGTACTGCACATTATATATAGATTAAAATAATTAAACTGATTATTTATAATAAACGATATGTAAAAAAACATAGGGTAGGGTTCCGGAGTCATTACTGTCTCATGTGAGTGTCTCAGAATAGTCAGAATATCCTCAATCGCTTCCCTACCCTAGGTGCAGTAGTCTAGAAACACTATCAGGGATACGTTTTCAACGATTTTGAAGTGCTTTATCTTGGGAACAGCACATCTGTCAGTAATATGTTGTTATAAAGCACTAATTCATTTAAAAAGACCAATAAATGATACCCCACACGACCAATCAATGCCCTTATTGCTGGGGCAAGGGTCTCTTCGCAAACTCAGGAATGTAAGACCTCACTCCATACACGGGGGACAAGTTCGGGTTGGTGGAGGTTAGGGGACTAGTGGCGAACCCCCTGCCAGAAGTTTTTCAAGCCGCCTATACGGCATTTGACACGGCTTAACGACTGTCATTTGGTGACAGCAACCGGCACGAAAACGGTCAAGGATAATTGGAAATGTTAAACACAACTTAGTAAAATTTGGCATTATTATTTTTGGTTTTTGTTTAAATTAGTATGGGACCGATTAGGGAGCATGCCTTATCGATTGAAGAAAGAATCATGAAAACCGGTTCACAATCTACGAAGATATCGCGTTACAAACACACAAAAAAACATACAGTCGAATTGAGAACCTCCTCCTTTTTGGAAGCCGGTTGAAGATGCCACTAAAGTGTTTGTGGCATGGCAACGTTTCCTTAGTCTTCGTGACTGAAAAAAAAACACATTTCCTGTTACACACTTCCGTCCCTTTTCACGAAATTACTCCCACAAAAATCACTCCCACAGATTGCAGGAAAGCGAGAGGAACATACTTACACATTAAAAAACATGATCACTTTTATAATTTGCCCATATAACTGTTTCACAGAAAATATAATCATATCAGTCATTAGTCATCAAATCAAACTTAGGTAGGCATTGTAAACATAATAATACAATTTGTGACTCTGCACTAATGTTATTTGAGCTACGAACACATGCTGCAGTGACTCATTTGGTTTCATTAAAAAAATAATTGTAAAGGTTTTCCTAGACATTCCATGAATGTGTGCTTTGATTGCTTGCTGTCTGTTTTGTGGAAATGGACCGTCACATCCGCAGGGCTGGTCATATAATATGGCATAAGGACTAACTTTAGCGCTTTGACGGATGATATATCAACGAACATACCCACATATACATACATAACCACTTACATTTACAGAGGTCAAAATATTAGCTTGTTATAATAATCTTTGTTGCCTACAACCTCTTGGCTTGCAGTGTGATGGACGTTTCCTTGCGTGTTGTCGTGCAATTTTGTCTGTCTTTTTAGGTACAGTTTGAGTACTAAATTATTTTTAGGTACAGTTTGAGTCCTAAATTATTTTTAGGTACAGTTTGAGTACAAAATTATTTTTAGGTACACTTTGAGTAGGTACAAAATTATTTTTAGGTACAGTTTGAGTAACTAAATTATTTTTAGGTACAGTTTGAGTTCTAAATTAATTTTAGGCACAGTTTGAGTCCTAAATTATTTTTAGGCATAGTTTGAGTCCTAAATTATTTTTAGGTACTTACAGTCATTTAGTTTCCTGTCCTGCCTGCCCTGTCACCTGTTCGCAGCAGGACTTAATGGACGCCACAAATAGTGCAGTCGAAGTGGCTAAGTTCTGGGCCGGAATGATTTGATTTGTCATCGACACGCAAAGAAGAAGAAGGTACTTACAGTTTGAGTAAAAAAATATTTTTAGGTACAGATTGAGTACAAAATTATTTTTAGGTACAGTTTGAGTACTAAATTATTTTTAGGTACAGTTTGAGTACTGATTTATTTTTAGGTACAGTTTGAGTAAAAAAATATTTTTAGGTACAGTTTGAGTACTAAATTATTTTAAGGTACAGTTTGAGTCCTAAATTATTTTAAGCCGCATTTAGGTTTTTGTTTTTAATTGAATTGGATATGTTACGTTATTGCAAGTGTGCTACGATTAGTAAATGTTAATTAGAAACATTGGTTACACTTAATTGTAAGTTCTATAAATATGTTTATGTATACTAGTACATCATCATCCTATTAGCCGGAAGACGTCCACTGCTGGACAAAGCCCTCCCCCAAGGATTACCACGACGACCGGTCCAGCATCCATCAGCTTCCCGCGATGTTCGCCAGGTCGTCGGTCCACCGCGTGGGAGGCCTGCCTACGCTACGTTTTCCGGTGCGCGGTCGCCACTTAAGAACTTTACTGCCCAACGGTCATGTATTCTACGAACTACTTACTACTTACTTTGGTTCTATTACGGATCGACGCATCGGATTAGTATAATATATTTTGGATAAAGTTAAATTTACTGTAACTGTACTGGTGCTGTACGCCGAGCGAGCAAATGAGTGCTTCCTCGTCTATGTCCTATCCTTGCTATTATTGTTATATTTGATTACAACCGTCTTCTGGTCACTTGCCAACATAGTGAGGTAGCTCCAGGATATAAATTGATACCTACCGTTCTTGAGAATTATGTTAGTACTAGCTTTTCCCCGCGGCTTCGCTCGCGTTGGCATCGTTTTTATGAACGTCTTTGAGAGTGAGTAGACATGGGTTGAACTATATCGGCTACTGTGATTAGCAGTCTGTATATATCACATCTTACCCTCTCCACTATTTCACTTTCACTTTACCCTAATTTGAAAGATATTTAATACGTGAACAAACATACAAAAATACTTTAAATTTGGCAAACCTGTATAAACTAACAAATAAGAATATTGTGTAATTCCAACATTATTGCATACATAAGGGACGAATTTATAGATACCTCCTTTTTTGAAAGTTTTACCCGACCTCAACCTCCAGGCGGACGAAGTCACGGGCACTAGTAAGTACTTACCATTTCTATCGTAGGTAAGTACCTAATAATAATATGAGCTTAAGTTGTAGTTGTAAATTGAAATTGTAAAAACGTTAGATTTAGATAATTCTAATTATTACAATTATCTAAAGCTAACGTAAGCTGTCACAGACGGCAGCTAGATAAAATGTATTACAATAATAATCTTCTTCTTTTCTATAATAATATAATAAAACTGTAACGAGGCCGTTCTGTACATGAAATATTTTTGGAAAATAATAACTGTGGTGGACATTACTAACGATACAGAGGCCAAAACAACAACTTTTAGAACTTTTGTCTGTATGTTCGCGCATCACGCAAAAACTACTAGGCCGATTTTGATGAAATTTTGTATGGTGGTTCCTTAAAGCTCGGGTTAACATATAGGATACTTTTTATCCCGAAAAATTCAAGAGTTCCTGTGGGAAAATCAAAAGTATTCATTTATAGAATGGCTCACCACGCAAATGTGGCATTACCTATTACAATCAAATTTTACACGTTGATACCCTTATCGCAAACTAAAACTGCTGGACATTGTGAAACACAAAAAAATTAAGGGTTCCTGCAGGAATGCAAAAAATTGTATCTTTAGAATGGCTCGACGTAACAATATGAAACCTTTACATTGAGATGGAGTGTTTTGACCATCATTGTATAGTCGGGTATTCTTTATCCCGAAAAACTAAAGAGGTCCCGTGGGAAATTATCTACCGATTCTTACAATAATAACAATAGAGTACTTTTTTCCACATATTAGCTACACATACCACACATTATAATCATAGCAGCAGAATGTCAATATATGGCACTGCAGGGATAATAAAACGCGCTTAAGTTATATTAAAACATTACAATATTATTTCATACTTTTGAGTGGATTTCTTTTATGTATTTTTCAGCATACGCTACTTTACACAACTCTAACTCTGGAACTATGGCACGTAGCGATGTTTCATAGACGAACAGATAGGTATTTTTTTACTACCAGTATGAAATCGATATTCGTATAGATATTGGTAAGTGGCAGGATTCGAACCACGGCCTTCCGGACAGGAGGTAGTGGCCCTAACCGTTCTGCCACCGACGCTCTATATGTTATTTAAGATTTATAAATCTTTACTTAATATTAGAAATGTGAAAATATGTTTGTTTGTTTGTTACCTATTCACACTTCAACACCTCTACCAATCTTGTAGAAATTTGGCATGCAGGTAGCCTGTATCACTGGAAATCAAATAGTCTACTTTTTATCTGTGAAAATTATCAGAGCCCGATGCAGTTCCTGAGGAAACTAAAACAATAACTCTTTGTTCGTTAAGTTATTTAAAATCGTAACGAAAAAATGGGTTGGTGTGATTTTTAGCACAGAGATAAGGTGGAAAATGATATAATTTACTAATAAGTAATTCCCGAGGGATCTGGGGACAACTGTTTTCTACGCTCGCGCACGTCGGTGGCGTCGCAACGGAGCAACGGATTAAAGTTATTTTTGGTATAGAATTTGTTGAGAGGGTGGGAAATGACAAATCCGAATAGCCCGATACAGTTCCTGAGGTAGGTACCTGGAGAAAACTCATGTCCACGGTTGCGAGCTGATTGCGGCTCGCGCACCACTTACCCTCAAAAAGAGTCATAAAAGCTATGTCCCCGCGGGCTAAGCCGCGGGCAAAAGCTATTATGCATAAAAATGAACCACTATTTCTTCTGGTCATCGCATCACGTGTGTACGGCTGGAGTTTGTTATTGTCAGGATAAGGTTCTTATGTAGGGTAGGGTAGAGTAGAGTAGGGTAGGGCAGGGTAGACTAGGGTAGTGTAGTGTAGTGCAGGGTAGTGTAGGGTAGTGTAGTTTAGTGTAGGGTAGGGTAGGGTAGAGTAGGGTAGGGCAGGGTAGAGTAGGATAGAGTAGGGTAGGGTGTATAGTGTAGTGTAAGGTGGTAAGGCTAGTATCCAATAAATTTGATCTAGCTGCCGACTATGACAGCTTTAATTTTTATATATACCTGTAAGCATATCAATTGTAACAGGATGTATCCAAACTGCACACTGCAGTACTTAGGGATAGTTTAATAGGTAATTTCACAAAACAAATTGTTTGACTTCTCTTCAACTTAATATAATTGAGCTTACAGAATCCCCCCCAGTCCAGAAGCTTGAAAACATCTTCCAGGGCGGTGGTGAACAGTTTTGGAGATATAACGTCTCCCTGTCTCACCCCTCGCTGCAACTGGATAGGTTTCGAGTTTTGGTCCTGGAGGTGAACCGACATGGTGGCGTTTTTTTTATACAGACACTTCAACACCTTGATGTATCGATGGTCAATTTGGCACCGCTGGAGAGACTGTAGCACAGCCCAGGTTTCGACTGAATCAAAGGCTTTCTCTTCTCATAGTCCACAAGCGCCAAGCATAGTGGCTGATTGTATCCCCTAAGAATCCCAGGCAGAACCCCCGGCAGATGCCAGGCTACCAAACCCAAAGAACATAATATACCTGATTTAAAATAATTGCGACCCTCGGTCTTCAAGCTAAGTAAATAGCCACTAGCATCAAATTCGTTGTCAAAATAAGTCATTGGACCAGTGATATCTACACTAATAATATTATAAAGAGGAAAGATATTTATTGCTAGGAAAGATTAGGGATCCTTACTAAAACTTTAGTAACGTAACCCAAGGTGTAAAAAAAGCCATAAAACATCTTTCGTCGCATGCGCTGCGGAAACTATTGATGATAGAACAAAAGTATGTTCTACAATATTAAAGAACATATCAATAACTACAAAAAACTTCGCGATACTATATGTCCAACTATTATCGTTATGTCACAATAACTACTTTTTACATTTTGAAAGTTGATAGAAATATCGACCAAAATTAGATCATGTCATTTCATTCATACTTCTGTTTAAATCCTTATGCAAATAAATCATATTGTTTTCAAGACTGTTTCAATTCATGTAGATTACTTTTTGAATTGTTCAAAACGGCTATTTCATTAAATAGATATTACGAATTTAATAAGTCATAGAAATAGAAAAAATAAACGCTGTCGCGTTGTGCATGTTATTCATACCTTTTTATTAATCCTTAGCCTAATAAATTATTTTGTATTCAAAATTGTTTCAATACCTGTAGATTACTTTTTGAATTTTTCAAATCGTATATTCCATTCAAAAGATATACCTATTACGAATTTAAAAAGTCATAGATAAAGAAAAGGCGCCGCCGCGCAAGCCCTCCCAGTGTGTGTAATGGCACAAGACTTTTGATATAGTAGGAATAACGAGACAAAGTGATTGTAGCAACAATCATTACTGGGCCCGCGGCCGGACAGCTCGCTCACATTCCGCGAATCCCGATGATTCCGACAGATTTGCCTATATCCTCTAAAGGTTACAGTTTCCTGAGAAGATATAGTTTGCCCTTACGATAAATAAATCACAGGGACAAACTTTTTCGATTGTTGGCATCGACCTAAGAAAAGAGTGCTTCTCTCATGGGCAGTTATATGTTGCCCTCGAGGATCTCCTGAAAATCAATATGTTTTGTTATCACCTACAAATACCACTGCCAACATACTGTACAAAGAAGCTTTAAGGTAAAAGTTATGTAAAATAAAAGTAAGAACCAATAGAATTAAATAAAGCTTTAAAATAAAAATGTAAAAATGTAAAATTACTTTGAAAAACTCTTTGAAATAAATACACACATCAAAAACAACAAAAAAAGAAAAATTAAAAAAAACAACAACAAGAAAATGTAAATAATAGTAAAATCTTAGGAAATTTAATTAGGTAGGATCAGATAAAAATTTAAAAACGTAAATAAAAAAACTTCACTTAAGACTAAGTAAGTTACTTAATTAAGAAAACGACGAACAAATTCGGATTGTAAGTATACAAAGATAATGTGACACTGAGTTTAAAAAAATATAGAAATGAAACATCAAAAAAATAAATATAAAAAAACCATGTCCATCCGTGCGAAGCCGGGGCGGGCTTCTAGTGCTATATATAAGGAATCTCTGCATTAAAATCCGTCAAAACTAATAAGTAGATAGTTTTAGAAGGTAGAGGAATCCAACCCAAAACTATCGCCTTTCTATATTTTTTCTTAATAATTTTCGAAAAACCTAAAAGCTTTTTTATTTGGTAGAAGCTTTTATTTAAAAAGAGTTTTTATGCTCAAAAAGCCAAATGCTCAAATGAATGTAAAAAATAGACGGTTCTAAATTCAAAACAGGTGAGCACAGTATTGTATTTCCTATGATTCTATCGAAAATTAAAAGACGACCTTGGGACCTTGTTTCCACCTCCAAAGTTCATCGTCAGATCAACTTCAAAATAACAAGAAAATCTATTGTCACCGGGAATACGGCTTCATTCCAAATTTTAGCTTAAACGGACTCCTGGAAGTCGCTCTAAAGTCGATCGCAAGATTGGAACTAAACAAACATACATACATACAAACATTACAAGTAAAATAAAAGTTTAAAAAAATGACATTGTGTCTAATCTAGTTATTGCAATACCTTGCTTCTCAGGTAGCTTCCGGACTTCCGGTGAACTGTGTGTAGCCGACACGACACCACCGACACCACCGTGTGTGCATGCGCAGACCTTAGATCACATAATATACAGGATGTAACAAAATTGATGTAGGTCCCGTTTACTGAGTGTAAACTCATCATACTGAACAACTTTTTTTCTATGACTTTGCTGAAATTTAAAAAAATACTTGACTCTTCATACAAACGATCAGCTGATCGACCAATTTTGTGATATGGAGGGTCTTAGGAAAATTGAAAATTGACTATGGATTCCTTGGGGAAAGTTGTCACGCAAAAACTACAGGCCGATTTTGATGAAATTTTTTATGGTGGTTTCTTATAGCCCGGGTTAACATATAGGATACCTACTTTTTATCCCGGAAAATTCAAGATTTCCCGTGGGAAAATTCAAAACCTGCACGCGGAAGAAGTCGCGGGCACAGCTAGTTAGGCAATAAACGAGAATAGAATAGAATAAAATAGAATAGAATAGAATAGAATAATATTTTATTTGCGTAAATGTGGTAGGTACAATGTTGATAGGTAAATTAATAATCCAATACACATTTAGCCTTATTTCAAAGACATGCAAACAACAACTTAGAAAATAAAATTTTACATTTTTCATTTAAAAACTCATTCACCGAGTAGTAGAAGTTATCAATAAGTATATTTTTTAGTGACTTTAAAAATTTGTTATGCGTCAATTCCTTCATTTCCTTAGGTAATTTTTATTATACAGTTTAATACACATAGAATAGCAATTTTTTGATATTTTGTTGTTCTTGGTATTTTATCGTGCACTAGTTTATTTTTGTGTCTTGTATTTCTAGGGTACACTTGATCAGCAGTTTTAAAAAGATCAGGATTCTCCTTAACAAACTTACATATTTCGTAAATGTATATACATGGTAATGGTAGGAGATATAATTTCTTAAATATAGGTTTGCAAGGTTCATCTGGTACTGCATCGACAATGGTTTGTATGCATTTTTTTTGCGCAACAAACAGTTTTCCTATGTCTGTACCGTTGCCCCAGACTATAAGTCCATACCTAAGAGCAGACTCAACGTAAGCCTGATAGGCTACTGTTGCTATTTTCCTTGAAGTAGTCATGGTCAATTTACTCAGAGCAAATGAAAAGCTATTTACTTTGTTACAGATTCTATTGGTTTGTTGTTTCCAGTCTATCAAATGATCTATTATAATTCCTAAAAATGTCACATTATCGGCCCTCCTAAAAGAGCTCTCTATGATATGCCCAGGCATTTCATGATCTGCCCGATTCAACGATCGGCAAAAGAACGAACTTTACGGTCACGTGGTCAAAAGTGTCCGAATAAGTGACACTTTTTGTCCACGGTGGTGTACTTGTGCAATCCTCCCTCTCTGTCTATCATTACTATTTGAACATTTCTATCCTTGTTTCTTGTAAAACAAATAACTGATCAAACTTTTTTTAAAGTTTCTTCTGTATGGAACAGGGCATCTTATAGTTCTTTTATACAGGATGTCCCTCGATAAAGTGCAATCCCGAAAGGGGGTGAAACTAGACCAAAAATTATCAACAAAAAATAGTTTTTTTAAAAAATAATTCTATTTTTAATTGCGGAAATTCGTTTTTTTACATGTATTAAAAATATCGATGTATGTGATCTACGAGTAAGGCGCACACGCACGTATCGCGCGTCAAATCGTAAGGAAGTTGTAAACGCACACTGCGACTATATTACTGGCCGGCTGCAGTTTATTGAACTGCAGTTAACTGATCTCTTCTCTATTAAAATAAAAATATTGTTAAAACATATTGAAAAGGAGGTGATTGCTTTTTGACACAGTGAAACCGGCCAAGTGCGTGTTGGACCACAGTGGTTATTAGTTTTCTAGACATTTTTTTTTCACAGGATAGGTATCGTCAGTCACCCGAAAGTAAAAATGGTTTGAGAACTAATTTTACTTTTTGGAAATGAACTAGGCACCTAGTAAAGTACCCACCCATGTAGGTAAAATGAACACAGTAATCAAAATTTGATGAAAAAGCAAAGATGATTATTTCGCTTCCATCTTCTTCTTCTTCTTATCGTGTGGCACAATTTACTGTGGTGCTATCCAAGGAATAGACGGCGGGCGGTTGCCTGATGTTGCACTTAGCGTCACCCGCGGTCACGTGTAGGTTTATAGGGCATTTAGACTTACACCTACGGACGTGTGCAACCCGACGTTCATACACATCTGGAATCAGATGTGCAGGTTTCCTTACGATGTTTTCTTTTACTGTTTGCTTTAATCGGTAAGTGTGTGTACGTCAGTTTCGAAAAACTCATTGGTACATTGGCCGTCCGGATTTGAACCCGGGACCTCTGGTTAGGAAGACCGAGTCGTTACCGGTTGAGTCACGGACGCTTCCATCCATTTAATAAAAGCTGGTTGTTCCCTTGTTGTTTAGAGTATTACCTATTGATTTTATGGTCCATCTAAGTCGTTATCAGGCAATATTGAAAACAAGACATATAGGCTAACTTCTTTTTTATCTATATTACGGCCTCTTTTTGCAACAATGTACAAGTACTTACCTAATAGATAAAGTAACATTCTTAAATTAATAACGATCACTTTTTATTAAACAAATTGAGATAAATGACTTTAAATTTTTATTGCGAGCATTTCGCTTCGAGAAAATGGGAACAGCTTCGTAGGTTGTTCACCTCTAGCTGTTACAGAAATTCAGGACAAACTTTAGCCTTCAGTCGCTTCGTATGTCTGGGGGCCGTGGGGGCACGGGGCACGGGGCACGTACTGACTTATTTTCTCTTTGTCGATCACGCTCTTACCGTACTTTTCTCGAAGCAACTTACGGGCTTCCCTGTATCTGGATATAGGTACAGGTCTGAAAATTTTATTACCAAAATTACTTACTGAACTTACGTCTTACCCCCAAATGACAAGTTTTTACTTTATATAGTTTGCGAAATATATCAAGTCAAAGTTCCCTTATTTTAGATTATATATATTAACATTTGTTGTACAAAAATACACACAGACAACATAAAAATAACAAAAGCAGTACCATAACACACAGAAAAAGTAGAAAAATATGAGTACGATACGATTTTAATTTAAACATGCTTTGTGCAATTTTCCAAACCCGCCCCGACTGTCTGGAAAATTTCAATTTAAAACTTTTAAATTAGGATAATTATCCTCCAGAAAATAATAAATAATCTTCAATCTTACAAAATGTTTAACAACCTAGACTTTGCTCTTTATTTTCATCTTCGACGCAAGATGTCCCTTCTCGATACAACTGAAACCAAAATAAATCTTTCTCAAAAAAGTCCCTTTAGTAATAATATATTATAATTTTAGCTAATTACATAACAGAAATATTCATAATGTTTAGGGTTCCGTACCCAAAGGGCAAAAACGGGACCCTGTTACTGAGACTTCGTTGTCCGTCTGTCTGTCCGTCCGTCCGTCCGTCTGTCACCAGGCAATATTTCATGAACCGTGATAGCTAGACAGTTGAAATATTCACAGATGATGTTTTTCTTTAGCCGCTATAATAAAAAATACTAAAAAATAGAATAAAATAAATATTTAAGGGGGCTCCCATACAACAAACGTCATTTTTTTGCTCGATATTGATAACGGCAACAGGTAGACGTTTGAAATGTTCACGGAATGTTTAGTCATATTTTCACTTTAAAAATAGATAACTAAATTAAAATAAAACAAATATTTAAGGGCGGCTCCCATACAATAAACATGATTTTATTGCTCGTCTTTGCTCGATATTGATAACGGCAACAGGTAGACGTTTGAAATGTTCACGGAATGTTTAGTCATATTTTCACTTTAAAAATAAATAACTAAATTAAAATAAAACAAATATTTAAGGGCGGCTCCCATACAATAAACATGATTTTATTGCTCGTCTTTGCTCGATATTGATAACGGCAACAGGTAGACGTTTGAAATGTTCACGGAATGTTTAGTCATATTTTCACTTTAAAAATAAATAACTAAATTAAAATAAAACAAATATTTAAGGGCGGCTCCCATACAATAAACATGATTTTATTGCTCGTCTTTGCTCGATATTGATAACGGCAACAGGTAGACGTTTGAAATGTTCACGGAATGTTTAGTCATATTTTCACTTTAAAAATAAATAACTAAATTAAAATAAAACAAATATTTAAGGGCGGCTCCCATACAATAAACATGATTTTATTGCTCGTCTTTGCTCGATATTGATAACGGCAACAGGTAGACGTTTGAAATGTTCACGGAATGTTTAGTCATATTTTCACTTTAAAAATAAATAACTAAATTAAAATAAAACAAATATTTAAGGGCGGCTCCCATACAATAAACATGATTTTATTGCTCGTCTTTGCTCGATATTGATAACGGCAACAGGTAGACGTTTGAAATGTTCACGGAATGTTTAGTCATATTTTCACTTTAAAAATAAATAACTAAATTAAAATAAAACAAATATTTAAGGGCGGCTCCCATACAATAAACATGATTTTATTGCTCGTCTTTGCTCGATATTGATAACGGCAACAGGGAGACGCTTGAAATATTCACAGAATATTCAGTTGTATTATTCACTATAAAAATAAATACTTAAACTAAAATAAAACTAATATTAATATTTATTAATAATAAAAATTTGTACGCGAGTTTTAAAACTTGAGTTTTGAAATATTGAAAGTTTCGGCATTTCATAAGGCTAGTTTTCACGGAATTTTACGAAGTTCTGTTTTTTTTTGAGGAAATCTGACAAACCACAGAGACATACATTAGCTTCTAGAAGTTCTTTATAAAATATGGATAAGATTGATTAACATTCAATTAAGATATACTCGTTTATGGAGCGCGCTATATAGAAATACAATCAATAGATAATAATGATAAGTGATCGGTAACTATTGTGCAATTCGCGGCAAATTTTAGGGGTCTCAATAAATCTACTTAGTCGATATGACATCATCATCATCATATCAGTCGAAAATCGTCCACTGCTGGACAAAGGCCTCCCCCAAGGATTTCCACGGCGACCGGTCCGCGGCAAATTTTAGGGGTCTCAATAAATCTACTTAGTCGATATGACATCATCATCATCATATCAGTCGAAAATCGTCCACTGCTGGACAAAGGCCTCCCCCAAGGATTTCCACGGCGACCGGCCCGAATCCATCGGCTTCCCGCGATCTTCACCAGGTCGTCGGTCCACCGCGTGGGAGGCCTGCCTACGCCACGTTTTCCGGTGCGCGGTCAATATGTACCGCCTCCTTATTAGTTCTGTATACAGGGTGTAACAAAATTGGTGTAGGTTCCGTTAACTGGGGCTTCTACTCATCATACTGAACAACTTTTTTTCTACGACTTTGTTGAAAACATAAATTTTTTTTACTCTTCATACAAATCGACCAGCTGATCGACCGATTTCGTGCATTTTAGTATGGAGGGTCCAATTTTTTTTTTGAGAATTGACTTTGGGTTCCTTGGAGAAAGTTGTTCAGTATGACGAGTAGAACCCCCAGTTAACGGGACCTACACCAATTTTGTTACACCCTGTATAAACAGTTTTTTTTACTACTTTCTCTTGTCATGCCATTGTCACTTTATTTATAGTTGTTAAGTAATTCAAATCAGATAAAAAAAATGGATAGAATTCATTAAGTAAGTAGGTACTAGAAACACGATCTGAATTTGAGATTCAAGACTGATTTATGATGCTGATTTATTCCAGTATATGTAATACTAGCTTTTGCCCGCGGCTTCGCCCGCGTGGACATTGTTTTTATGACTGTCTTAGAGGTTGCGCGGTGCGCGAGCCGCAAGCGGATCGCGAGCGTGGACATGAATTTTCTCCAAATCCCTCGGGAACTATGTCAGGATATGCTTATTAGTAAATCATGTCATTTCCCACCCCCTCAACCATCTCGGTGCAAAAAATCACACAATTCATTGTTCCGTTGCGATGTTAAAGAAATTAACCCAAAAAAAGTATATTTTCAGTTCCCTTAGGATCTGCATCGGGCTATGCTATTTTCACGGGATAAAAGTAGCCTATGTCCTTCCTCGTGACACAGGCAACCTGCATGCCAAACATTAAGATTGCTCAAGGCGTTGAAGCGTGAAAAGGTAACAAACAAACAAACAAACACATTTTCACATTTATAATATTAGTAAGGATTAAATTAAATCAAAAGTTATGCAATATACGCTTTCGTTTAAATTCAAAAAAAATTAAGAAAAATTCATGGGGCTTTGGTTGATTTAGATTTTAGATTAGCATACTTTAAAATGGTGACAACTATATCAGATATCATTGGTTAAGAATTACAATCGTTTCGTATTCTTTTGTGTTTCTCTAATGCGACCCCAAGTTTGTTTTATTTCACGTAATTTCAACGTTTAGTCAAGAGCATGCCAAGCTTGTCACTTGAAGTGCGATCTTGTTTTTTATACGTATACGGCTTAAGAACAGTACGAAGTCCAAAGTGTTGAGCTTGACGTTCTCTTGACTGTGCTACGTTTTTTTTGTATTATATTCGCAATTTCATTATATTATATTAAAATGAAAAACAGGTAGAATTATGACATGTTAGAATAATAATAAAATACTTACTTACTTATTTCGCTGGCTCAGTGACCCGAAGTGGATCTTGGCCTCCCACTCTATCCTATTTTGTGCCAAGTTTGACCATTCGGGAACTTGAACTCCCAATGACAGAGGTGTTAGAAGGAAAGAAGGTGGGACTCAGAATCAGTCGCGGGAAGACGGAATACCTCCAAATGAAAAGATACAAGGATCCAAAAGCCAAAAGAAAATAAGTATCTGTTTGTACAGGGCACAAGTCAGTAGGTTTAAATTAAATATCTCGGGTGTACGATTACTGACACTAATCAAAGGGAGGACGAAATCAATATCCGCATCGTCAGCGCGCTAAGATGTACCGGAGCGCTCCATAAAGTGTTAGTGTCCAAGTTAATCAGCAGAACGACATAGATCCAAGTCTATAAAACTATAATCAGTCCGATTCTAATGTACGGGTTCAAAACTTGGACACTAACACTGAAAGAGGAGAATAATAAAATAATGCGGCCATAAAAAGCTGCTTCGTATCAACCCTGAAAGTGCCGTGTAACGCACAATACCGATCCCTACTTGAAGTGGCCAATTTTTCTAAAGGCCTACGTTTAAAAATGGAAAAACATCGATTATGGATGACAGATACCTAAATAACACAAAATCTCTAAAATTCTGTTCGCCTCAAGTTTTCTTAAAATGTTGTTACTGATTTTAAAGCAGACACTTTCACGTTGTCGTGTCTCCTCATAGGTTTCTGTGCAGGTCATCGGACCGGTTTGCGCATGCGCCTAGCTATTGTGGCGGTGTGCGATTTGTATAAGGCGTACAATAAATGGATAGTTGACGTAATAATAAGCTAACATATTTGATTAAAAATGCAATCGGGTTGCATAAGCTAGAACAAGCAAATATAGAGAGTGCGCCCTTGTAGAGTCAAAACTGAGATTTAGCATTCAGTTGTGGGGTAACCGCTTCAAGAGAAACGTATTTACCCTATGTCCAGAGGGCCCTTGGCCCAGAGGGCACTTGGACCGGGGCGGCAAGAGGTGAGGGGCGGCTGTCTTTTTCGGTTGTTTTTTCGCCAGTCGTAGTAGAAATAATTGAAAACGCTAAACACGTTAAAAACCGACTTCCATCGCAACAACTTTGTACATTCTTGCATTATTATTTTTGGTTTTTGTAAATTTTCTAATTAAGTGCTACACCAATTAAAAAAATATATATATGGGACCACACGAGAAGCACTAGCTTTCAAATAAAAAAAGAATCATAAAAATCGGTTCACCCAGTCAAAAGTTCTGAGGTAACACACATAAAAAAAACAGACGACTTGAGAACTTCATCCTTTTTGAAAGTCGCATGAGAATTAGAGCAAAATTTGAATTAGGTAGTCTATAATTTCTTATAGATTTCAGAGACAAAGAGTTACTAATATATCAAGTAGGGGAAAAATATTATACGCGAGTTTTACAAGTAGGTAGATACTTCAGTGTTTTCATTGATAAAGCGCGCGACCGCACCGGCGGCGGCGCAGTGGCTCGGCGCGGGCAAAAATAATAAAGCTAGCCAAGTGCGAGTCGGACTAGCGGTGATAAGGGTGACGAACCAAACAAATAAAATACAAACAGAAGGTTACAGTAAGGTGTCGTTTATCGTGAACTCTTAGCGCGCAACTCCGATTCGCACTTGGCCGATTTTTTGTCACTTAGAGGGGCGGATTTTTATTGTGCCCGGGGCGCCGGATTCTGAAATACGCCTCTTACAAGTACCTTTATGCACAGATTAATATAAAAGTTACTACGCCTATAAGTAATATGCAAAAAGCTTTCGTAGTTACTACAAAAGCGTGCCATTAAAACTATACCACAAATAATATAAATATATATTGACTGACTCGGTGGCTCAGTGGTTAGTGGCCTTGACTACTGATCTGAGGGTTGTGGGTTCGATCCCCACCCAGGGCAAGCATTTGTGTGATGAGCAGATTTGTTTGCTCTGTGTCTGGGTGTTAAATATCTATATATGTATGTATTTAAACGTATATAAGTATGTATATCAGTCTCTGGTTCCCATAACACAGGGAATCCTACTTTGGGGCCAGATGACCATGTGTGATTTGTCCCAGAATATTTATATTTAATTTATTTAATAGATTCTTGTACAAATCATTTTTTATCCGCAATTGGTAAGCCCTTGATATCATCTCACCTGATGGTAAGTGACGATAATGCCGAAAAGATGAAAGCGGACTTACCAAGGTTTCTCAACGCAATTGGGAACTGGCTATCTTATATTCAAGCCGGAACACATTAATGCTGTTAATGATGCTGGGCGGCAAGACTTAGATAAGATGGTGGTAGCTAGCCAGGCGGGCTTAGAAAATTCCCTTCCACCAACTAAACCGAATGATACAAAGTTAGACTCTGCCGGGAATCGAACCAGTTGTGATGTGAAGCTAATGGACTTAACCATTACGCCACGGAGGCGGTTGGTTTCAAGAAATTAGGGCTTCTGACCGTTCCTAGTCTAGATCATGATGGTGATTTATCTATCGATTAAACATAAGTATAGTTGTATTCCACCGAGAAATAAATAATAATAAATAAAGAGCGTCGGTGGCGCAATGGCTAGAGCCGCCGCCTCCTGTCCGGGAGGTCGTGGTTCGAATCCTGCCACGATGATGTGATTTCGAATTTAGATTTCATATGTACGTTTATCCGACACTCTTACGGTGAAGGAAAACATCGTGAGGAAAACTGCACACGCCTGCGGAGAAACTAATGGGCCCGCGTGGTCGACTAAGGCCCGATCGCTCTAATTCAGGGTAGGCTCGAGCCCCTCGGTGGGGACGTATATGAGCTGATATGATGATTCCATCGAGAACGATGTCGCGGGCTAAAGCTATTCAAAAATTTCTTGCTTAAAATATAAACTAAAAAAATTAGTAAATATGGTCGAAAAAAAAATAACCGGCCAAGTGCGAGTCGGACTCGCGCTCTGAGGGTTCCGTACCACCACATATTTTTCCACACAACTATGACAATGATACCATTTCACATTACAAACAAAAGACATCTTAGGCGAACGACAGAAATATGCTTTTTTTTATTCACAATTGATAAGCCCTTGGCCCTTTTCCTTTTTTTTTAATTCAGTTCGGTCTCCTTAGCGCAAGTACGACTCACACTTGGCCGGTTTTTATTTTATTGTTTTACTTTAGAATTCACACCAAGTTTCACGCTTTATTATTACAGTTCTTACGATAGAGCTTAATTAAAAATACGAATAAAAACACGTTTTTTGTATGGGGACCTACTTTATTTTTCGCTATTTTTAATTTGATGTTATAGCGGCAATAGAAATATACATTCTGTGAAAATTTCAAGTGTCTACCTATTACGGTTCATGATATACAGCCCGCTGACAGACAGATTGACGGACGGACGGACGGCAGGGGGTTAGTAATAGGCTCCAATTGGTCACCCTTTAGGTGTACGGAACCCTAATCACGTTCAGAAATAATGTAGTGAACCCTTACTTGATTACTCGATACTTGATTGATAAGCATTTGATAAGGCATTGCCAAACAGTCACTATTTGTATTATCGGTAAGTGCCAATTAAAATATACATAACATACTTTATTTATCTATTAATTAAAACTTTTTTATCATTCGCCGGCCGCCAGTGTTCGATAACTTCCCCAAATATAATTTAGATTAAATTTTAGTAAAAACTATAATAAAATCGATAACAACAATAAATTTTATGTACATAAGTAGGTACTTTTGTAGTAATCGGATTACATTCGAATATAAACATAAGCTGAAATAAAGATTGTAAATAGTTATTCCGATTACATAGGTAGATACATGTAGTTAATAACCTGCATTAGTGAATAGGTAGGTACTTAGCAATTTTTATATATTTTTTATTTGGATCCATACCTGCGCACGCTTGACTTGGGGAGTAAGCTGGTCAATGCGTTACGAGAACGGTGATTAAGTTTTGCTTTAGTTACGTTAGTACTAATATATATACTGTGCTTTAGTCGTGTCATTGGTTTTTAACACGCTTATAATAGCTTCACTTGTAGGTATGTATGTATGTTTGTAACCAACTCCTTTGCACTCGATTTTGTTTGACGCACTTTAAACGGACAGATTTAATTCAAACTTTGTACATTTATCAAGAATCAGTGACAATACAATAATTTCATTAGTTTATCTCATTATTTTTCACTTTTAAGTTTGATGTGCTTTAAAAGCGTGTTTTTTTAGTTTTTAAACTATATTTATTTTTATAATTTTTTTCTAGTCACGACACTGATAAAAAAGCACATAGGAGCGATGACTGCCTCTCGCGTTACTTACTTGTGACCGGGTGCTGTCCGTGTGAATCGGCCTACGCTTCTCAAAGGCATTTCATGTATTACTTGTCGTGTCATGTCCAAATGACATTATTTGTTTTATATCAATGATTTTATTGACATTATTTACTTTTTTTTTTTTTACAATCTTACATTATGTAATGTAATCGCTATCATGATCATCAGAAAGAGTGTAACATGCACCTATTTTAAATAAATATCTTGTAAGCATGCAATAAAAAAAAACATAATTTCAGGGGTAACTGAATTAGTTTGCTCAGATGAATATTAATACTAAGTACGTGTGGAGTTTCGCTGCCTCAACCGCGTGTTTTTGCGTTTTGTGGACTTAAAGTGACATAAACGCAAATATTATGCGCTTTTACATTTCATTATTTTCCTATAAAGTGACACAAACGCAAATATTATGCGCTTTTACAATTCATTATTTTCCTATAAAATGACACAAACGCGTCTCTTTTTGTGTAAAACAGTTACAGGAACAGGATAGGAATAACCTGTACAAAGACGGATTTATCTTAAACAGAGATCTCTTTTAACTAACCTTGGATTATTAAAAAGACAAAATAATAAATATTAATTATAAATAACGAGATGCAAATACAAAAAATGTAGCCATTTTTGTCGCATATTTTGTCAGTCGCAAATAAATTAAAACTTACAAGGTACTTCCCGTTGACTTAGAATCGTGAAATTTGGCATGAAGCAAGGTCTCACAGCACAAGAAAAATAATCCGACTATCGTTCATTTGTAGTTACGTCACATAAAAAAAATGCGATTACAAACCAACATTTGCAGTTAGAGAATTGAAAGTGACGTACATCGATGTATGGGTAAACATTTGCAGTGAGAGAATTGAAAGTGACGTACATCGATGTATGGGTAAATGTTTGCAGTTTGAGAATTGAAAGTGATGTACATCGATGTATGGGTAATCATTTGCAGTTAGATAATTGAAATTGACGTATTTCGATGTATGGGTAAACATTTGCAGTTAGAGAAATGAAAGTGACGTACATCGATGTATGGGTAAACATTTGCGGTTAGAGAATTGAAAGTGACGTACATCGATGTATGCGTAAATATTTGCAGTTTGAGAATTGAAAGTGACGTACATCGATGTATGGGTAAACATTTGCAGTTAGAGAATTGAAAGTGACGTACATCGATGTATGGGTAAACATTTGCAGTTAGAGAATTGAAAGTGACGTACATCGATGTATGTGTAAACATTTTGCAGTTAGAGAATTGAAAGTGACGTACATCGATGTATGGGTAAACATTTGCAGTTAGAGAATTGAAAGTGACGTACATCGATGTATGGGCAAACATTTGCAGTTAGAGAATTGAAAGTGACGTACATCGATGTATGGGTAAACATTTGCAGTTACAGAATTGAAAGCGACGTACATCGATGTATAGGTAAATGTTTGCAGTTTGAGAATTGAAAGTGATGTACATCGATGTATGGGTAATCATTTGCAGTTAGATAATTGAAATTGACGTATTTCGATGTATGGGTAAACATTTGCAGTTAGAGAAATGAAAGTGACGTACATCGATGTATGGGTAAACATTTGCGGTTAGAGAATTGAAAGTGACGTACATCGATGTATGCGTAAATATTTGCAGTTTGAGAATTGAAAGTGACGTACATCGATGTATGGGTAAACATTTGCAGTTAGAGAATTGAAAGTGACGTACATCGATGTATGGGTAAACATTTGCAGTTAGAGAATTGAAAGTGACGTACATCGATGTATGTGTAAACATTTTGCAGTTAGAGAATTGAAAGTGACGTACATCGATGTATGGGTAAACATTTGCAGTTAGAGAATTGAAAGTGACGTACATCGATGTATGGGCAAACATTTGCAGTTAGAGAATTGAAAGTGACGTACATCGATGTATGGGTAAACATTTGCAGTTACAGAATTGAAAGCGACGTACATCGATGTATAGGTAAATGTTTGCAGTTTGAGAATTGAAAGTGATGTACATCGATGTATGGGTAAACATTTGCAGTTACAGAATTGAAAGCGACGTACATCGATGTATGTGTAAACATTTGCAGTTAGAGAATTGAAAGTGACGTACATCGATGTATGGGTAAACATTTGCAGTTAGAAAATTGAAAGTGACGTACATCGATGTATGGGTAAACATTTGCAGTTAGAGAATTGAAAGTGACGTACATCGATGTATGGGTAAACATTTGCGGTTAGAGAATTGAAAGTGACGTACATCGATGTATGCGTAAATATTTGCAGTTTGAGAATTGAAAGTGACGTACATCGATGTATGGGTAAACATTTGCAGTTAGAGAATTGAAATTGAAAGTGACGTACATCGATGTATGGGTAAACATTTGCAGTTAGAGAATTGAAAGTGACGTGCATCGATGTATGGGCAAACATTTTTCAACATCAAAGTTAATTTTATCCTTCCATTTGACTACTTTTATTGTAAAAACACAATACAAATATATTATGTGGTGCGCGGTGCGCGAGCCCGACTCGCATTTAGCCGTTTTTTAGGGTGTAACATAAGGGTGCAGTGATACTTTAAGATGAGCTTGTACTCATCAAACTGAACAACTTTTGTTCTACAACTGTGCTGAAAACGAAATTTTTTTCTGAACAAAACCGGCCAATCAGCTGACCGATTTGTATGAAAAAATCAAGAATAACAATCGGGACTTCAGCAAATTTGTAGAAAAAAAATTGTTCAGTTTGATGAGTGGAAGCCCCAGTTGACGGGACCTACACCAGTTTTGTTACATCCTGTATATTACATATTAGACACTACTCCCAATGAAAACTGTTGAGTGTTGAAGCATATATTATTTTCTTTGATCTTGTCTTATTTAGGAGAGTTAGAAGTCTGGTTTTCGTCCAGGTTTGGATGTTCTGTAATCTTGACCTAGTTCTAGCGTTTATAGTTAAGTTTAGTAAAACAAATCAACGCACACAACACTGCAATTATATTACCATTCAATTTGGAGTAAAACGTAGTATGGTGGAAGAGAAACTATTTCTATAGAGCGGCATATATAGGTGACTTTTAATTAGTTCTTGATAGGAAAGGATATGAATGTAGGTTACTCGTGATTACAAACAACTTTCCCAAAGAAACTATACGTCAAATATGAAAAAAAATTGGATTCTTTATACATTTTTGCCGATTTGATAACTTATTAATCTTATTATGTATTGATGGGCAAAATTTTTTTTTTGTGATTTGACTTTGGGAAAGTTGTTTGTAATCACGAGTACAATATGCATATCTTTTGTTATCAAGAACTAATTAAAAGTCACCCTGTGATATAAAAATTAGCTGAAACTATTTTAAGGGCAAGTTCAGCAAACGAAACTAAACAACTTTTTCTTTAGCGACCATACTGAAATCAAAAAAAAATCGCCACATTCCAAACTGTAAACAACTGTAAAAAACTGTAACGGGGCCGTGTTTGTACTTGAAATATTTTTGGAAAATAATAACTGTGGTGGACATTACTAACGATATAGAGGCCAAAACAACAACTTTTGGAATTTTGTCTGTCTGTCTGTATGTTCGAGCATCACGCAAAAACTACTAGGCCGATGTCGATGAAATTTTGTATGGTGGTTCTTTATAGCCCGGGTTAACGTATAGGATAGTTTTATCCCGGAAAATTCAAGAGTTCCCGTGGGAAAATTCAAAACCTCCACGCGGACGAAGTCGCGGACACAGCTAGTACTTAATAAGAAATTAAGCTTATTAAGTAATCGTATATGAATGACAGTGGAATCGCATGTATATCTTTAAACAAAAAAAACCGGTCTAGTGCGACTCGGGGTCACACAAACAGGGTTCTGCACCAAAACTTTAACTACCTACCAACAGAACAAGACCTCTCAACTTAGTTGTTGCGACTGAAAATGGCTTTTTAACATCTAGCGTTGTCTGTATGGATCAGATTAGAATTTAAGGATAAGCTACAAAGGAACCTGGAGTTGTAGATATTTTTTTTAACTTTGTTAAAGCACCGGAAAACGTAGCGTAGGCACGCGGAAGCACTCGCACTCGGTTTTTATCTACATACCAAATATGATATCTGCTTAATAAATAGGTATTTAGAAATGATATTAATTCTACATAGTGACTGTAAGCTAATAACTATAATATTGATATCAAAATCCGATTAATTTCGTGCAGTCTGTAGTCTAGACGGAATAATTAATTTAACGAGTGTCCATACATTCACATAAGCGAATATTCATATATTGATAATACCTCGTTCCTTATTTTATTACGAAGTTCATTAATATGTTAGCGCCATTTTACAACAAATCATTTTGTCTTATTTCCAGATGCAGACCATACTTCACCACAACAGCAGCGGGGCAGCTGCCTACACCTCCTCTCTAAAGAAGAGGGAGGTCCACCGTGCCATCACCCTTCACCCTGTGAAGGACCATCGACAGCTTTACAGGATACACTCCTATTTCAAGGTGAACCTCAAACTCCCTATAGTCTTCCAATAACAGTGGACTGATGATTTAGTGAACGGGACGAGACGTAATATTAGGCCTCTCATCAGTGGATTGCTGACATAGTGAAAGGGCCGACAAAGGTAGTATTAGGTCCCTATCAGTGGACTGATGACTCAGTCAACGGGACGAGCGACGTAGTATTAGGCCTCCATCAGTAGACTGATGACTCGGTCAACGGGACGAAAGACGTAGTATTAGGCCCCCATCAGTGGACTGATTACTCAGTCAACGGGACGAAAGACGTAGTATTAGGCCCTCATCAGTGGACTGATGACTCAGTCAACGGGACGAAAGACATAGTATTAGGCCCCCATCAGTGGACTGATGACTCAGTCAACGGGACGAAAGACGTAGTAATAGGCCCCATCAGTGGACTGATGACTCAGTCAACGGGACGAAAGACGTAGTATTAGGCCCCATCAGTGGACTGATGACTCGGTCAACGGGAAGAAAGACGTAGTATTAGGCCCCCATCAGTAGACTGATGACTCAGACAACGGGACGAAAGACGTAGTATTAGGCCCCATCAGTGGACTGATGACTCGGTCAACGGGAAGAAAGACAGTATTAGGCCCCCATCACCTGATGGTATGTGACGATGACACCGAAGATGGAAGCGGGCTTACCAAGATTACCCAACGCAATGGAGAACTGACCATTTTATCTTCAAGCCGGAACACATCAATTTTGTTAACACTGATGTTTGGCGGCAAGAACTAGATAAGAAGGTGATAACTAGCCAGGCGGGCTTAGAAAATACCACCAACCAACCTACTATTCTGTAAAAGTCTCGATTAAGATTACTTGCCCATGAAAAGTATAATGATGAAATAATGAGCCAAGTTATTAGCCGTTGAACAGTTTAAAATATAGTAAATCTTTTTTTATATCCACAATTGGTAAGCCTTTGTTGGCATCATCTCACCTGATGGTAAGTGACGATGATGGCGAAGATGGAAGCGGGCTTACCAAGATTCCCCAACTCAATGGGGAACGGGCTATCTTATCTTCAAGCTCGAACATATCTATGCTGTTAACATTGATGCTTGGCGGCAAGACTTAGTAGTAGTAAATCTAGGTAGATATGTCAAAAAACTGAATCTTCTCTTATAATATACAGGATGTAAAAGAAAGGTGTAGGATCCGTTAATTGGGGCAAGTAACTAGTATCTCATCTGTGACTAGGGGTTGTACTGAACAAATTTCCCCAAGGAACCCGTAGTCGTTTTTTTTTTTAAATTGGACCCTCCATACATAAGTGCACAAAATTTGACACTGATCGATTTGTACGAAGAGTTTTTTGCGATTTCAGCTGACTCATGGGACAAAAGTTGTTCAGTACGATGAGTAGAAGCTCCAGTTGACCACGGGACCTACACCAATTTTGTAACACGTTGTACATTGTTTTAATAATAAATACTACTAATATAATACCAAGACTTACAACTCTTACAAAATGTATAACGGCCATGTCACTCATTTTTTTATCACGCTTTTATTATCTTCACCTGTATGTATGTATGTTTGTAACCGACTCCTTTGCACTCGATTTTGACGCACTTTAAACGGACAGATTTCATTCAAACTTTGTACATTTATCAAAAGTCAGTAACAACACAATAATTTAATAAGTTTATCTCATTATCCTGATCAGGATCGCCATGATTAAATGCACATATAACTAAAAATTGAAAAATAAATAGAGTTAAAAAAAAACTAAAAAACACGCTTTTAAAGCACATCTAACTAAAAAGTGAAAAATAATTCTTAATATAAGCTGAAAACAATAATGAACGAAAAATACTAGTATTATTGTGAAAAAAGCATGGGGCGCTTTGTGCCATATTTTTCGTATATCGAGAAACCCACGTTTTTTTACAATAATACTAGTATTTTTCGTTCATTATTGTTTTTAGCTTATATGTATTAAGAATTATTTTTCACTTTTTAGTTATGTGCTTTAAAGGCGTGTTTTTTTTTTGGGCGTGAGTGAATTAGTGACTCAGTGCCAAAATAAGGCAGGTAACTTTGACTTTAGATATTTTGCAATTCGCAAACTATATTGGGAACGAACTTGTGATTTGTGGGAAGACGTAGGTTCAGCAAGTACTATTGGTTACTAAAATTTCAGCCTTTTACCTAGCTATATACAGAATGAAGGTTGAAGCTAAAAAATCATTAGTAGCATATAATAATTAATGTTTACGTGCTGTATGTTGATCTCCTAATATAAATAGGCATTCATGCTAACCCATAACCATGTGTTACTACTTCCATTTCTGTATATTAAACAAATCTCTAAAATTGTTTAGGATTACCGGCGTGCATAATTTCGAACGCATGAAGAGGTTTTTGAGAGACCTACGCGGCAAAAATATCAACTCTATATTCTGCGCTATTCAAGAGTAAATGTCCACAAGCATAATTCCTTTTGTATAGCAATCTGTATTTACAACAACCTCCCTATCTATATTAAAACTTGATCAAATGTTGACCGAATGGCCGAATGGTAAAGGAATTTCTTAGCGACAAAAATTTATGAATGTTGGTAAAACCTAGGTACCATTATAATACGTATATTTGCATGCAATTAATGGTGAGACATAAGATACTCGTACGTTAAACTTGAGAATAGTTTGTTTTCAACTATTGTGGAAAATAAATAATTTGACTTTTGACTTGGAAGATGCAGGGGGGGTAAAAAGTAACGTGAGTTGTTTCGAGAAAATGGTTATGGCCGTGCTCGAGGTCGGCTATCAGATGTCAGATTTGTGTCTAACAATAAGTCACAATCAAATGCGTGCATCAAGAAATGCGCCCTCGCCCCTCACGCGTCGACGGTCGGCCCGAGTCGCGTGCAGAACGGATGCTAATATACCTAATGGTCTGCAATTTGAATTAAATTAAAGTTTTATTTCGGACAATGATCCATTAATAATTAAACTGGATGGGCTAATTTACCTGTGAAGTGTGGAGTGGAGGAAGAAAGGATTTCAAGTTTGGCCCGAATTTGGTTCAAGATTGTTTTCAAGTCCAGCCAGTGTACCTACTTTTCAAGTTCTAAACTATTTTAAAGTAAATGAATTAAATTTACGATGTATTCTGTATTGTATTGAATTTGTATGACCTTAACAGGGTAAGATGAATCTTACAAAGACAGTAATTTAGAACAGTAGTGTGTGTTGCTGTCAGTGTAACGCGAAACATTGACTCAAAACCAATAAAAAAAGGGGTTTGTTGATTAATTGAAATGTTGATCTTCAGACCCTCAAGGTACGTGAGTACTATTATCCTCATCTGTGCTTTAGGTGGGACTCAATAAGACTTACTACCTAATTATGATGAGGTGAAATCTACAATGATTTTAGAATGACAGCTGCAAAAAACTTGGCGATGGGTTAGAATAGAACGGATGTGAAAATGATGTTAATAACTAGCTAATATTGATTTTATCCAAATAACATATTAAATGAAAATTATGAAGTAGGTACCTACACTCCGAAAATTTGATTATTACCCGTTCTGTGGGATTTGACAGCTGTCATACTAATCATCTAATACGATTCGCCTACTTTAGCAACGAATCTATAATATAATAAAACTGTAACGGGGCCGTGTCTGTACATGAAATATTTTTGGAAAATAATAACTGTGGTGGACATTACTAACGATACAGAGGCCAAAACAACAACTTTTGGAATTTTTGTCTGTCTGTCTGTCTGTCTGTATGTTCGCGCATCACGCAAAAACTACCAGGCCGATTTTGATGAAATTTTTTTTGGTGGTTCCTTATAGCCCGGGTTAACATATAGGATACTTTTTATCCCAGAAAATTCAAGAGTTCCCGTGGGAAAACCAAAAGTATTCATTTATAGAATGGCTCACCACGCAAATGTGGCTTGACCAATTACAATCAAATTTTACACGTTGATACCCTTATCGCGAATTAAAACTGGGACATTGTAAATCCCAAAAAATAAGGGTTCATGCAGGAATGCAAAAAAAAATCTTTAGAATGGCTCAACGTAACAATATGAAACCTTTACATTGGGATGGGGTGTTTTGACCATAATTGTATAGTCGGGTATTCTTTATCCCGGAAAACTAAAGAGGTCCCGTGGGAAATTATCTATCGATACTTACAATAATAACAATAGAGTACTTTTTTCCACATATTAGCTACACATACCACACATTATAATCATAACAGCAGAATGTCAATAGATGGCACTGCAGGGATAATAAAACGCGCTTAATTTGTATTAAAAAATTAAAATATTATTTCATACTTCTGAGTGGATTTCTTTTATGTATTTTTCAGCATAAGCTACTTTACACAACTCTAACTCTGGAACTATGGCACGTAGTGATGTGTTTCATAGACGAAAAGATAGGTATTTTTTACAGATTCCAATCGTGTAAAAAAATTAAAAACACATAAATCGAGTATATCATCTTTTAACAGGAGACACAGATATGGGAACTCTTCTGACGGCGACTATTTGCGTGTAGCAGTTGCTCTCCGTCTGCAATATCAATATCTGTGAACCTCATCAATGTATTTGCGGGTCCACGGTGGAGGCAATTGGCCATCACTCACTGAGTTGCGGTCGTTTTTTGTAAAGATTCCCACGTCACCAATTCCTTAATGACCTCACTCCACTCCATCGGCCAGATGGAATATTCCATCTTTGATGCAACCGCCGGGCTTTAGTCATATTGATGTCAAAAGGCCGGAGGGTTTAAACAGGTGCTATGGCAGAGAGGAACGTGCCTGCTTTAGGACGCCACTTTTTCTGCCTCACTCCTCACCCGTACGGTACTGCTGCTCAATTTGCGTCGAGAAAGAAGCATAATAAGTGCTCGGTCTTAGAGGCAAATTACTGCTTTGTGCTGCTGGTCTGTGAGACAAACGGCTGCTGAACCCTCAGAGGCATTTGCCTTCACAAAGGAGATTGGCCGTCGCCTTCGAGAGAGGAGATGTGACGTGAGGTCCTACCTGCTGCTAAGGTTGTCTATTGCCATCCAGCGCGGCAACAAGAAGTGCGTCAGGGGCTCCTTTGGAGCTGACACGATTCGAGGATTTGACCCATATTAATATTTTTAGGAAATTTTATTACTAGACTGATATAATGATTTGAATTAGTTTTTTGATAATATTGGTATATGTGTTATTCCATCATATCAGTTTATATACTTCCCCACCAAGGGGCTCGCCCTGCCCTGACTTAGGGCGATCAGGCCTTAGAAGATCACGCGGGCCCATTGCGGGTTGATTGACTTCACACATAAGCTTCGAGTTTCTTCGCAGGCGTGTGCAGGTTTCCTCACGATGTTTGTCTCACCGTAAGAGCGTCAGATAAACGTACACACCAGTATGAAATCGATATTCGTATAGATATATTGGTAAGTGGCAGGATTCGAACTACGGCCTTCCGGACAGGAGATAGTGGCCCAATCCGTTCTGCCACCGACGCTCTGTATGTTATTTAAGATTTAGAAATCCTTACTTAACCTTATAAATGTGAAAATGTGTTTGTTTGTTACCTATCTTGATGAAATTTGGCATGCAGGTAGCCTGTATCACTGGGAATGAAATAGTCTACTTTTTATCTGTGGAAATTATCATAGCCCGATGCAGTTCCTGAGGAAACTAAAACAATACTCTTTGTTCGTTAAGTTATTTAAAATCGTAACGAAAAAATGGGTTGGTGTGACTTTTGGCACAGAGATGAGGTGGAAAATGATATAATTTAGTAATAAGTATATCCTGACATAGTTTCCTAAGGGATCTGGGGACAACTGTTTTCTACGCTTGCGCACGTCGGTGGCGTCGCAACTAAGCAACGGATTAAAGTGATTTTTTTGTTAGAATTTGTTAAGGGGGTGGGAAGTGACAAAGACTGCTAATCTGATTAGCCCGATACAGTTCCTGAGGTACCTGGATAAAACTCATGTCCACGCTTGCGAGCTGATTGCGGCTCGCACACCACTCACCCTCAAAAAGAGTCATAAAAACTATGTCCACGTGGGCGAAGCCGCGGGCAAAAGCTAGTATATATATATAAGTAAAATCGAAAATGATCAGACAGATAGGTAGGTACCTATAGTAAAAATGAACTTTTTTTTTATTTTTTTTATTCACAATTGATAAACCCTTGACAACATCTCAACTGGTGGTAAGTGACGATGTTGCCGAAGATGGAAGCGGGCTTACCAAGATTCCCCAACGCAATGGGGAAACTGGCTATCTTATCTTCATGCCGGAACACACCAATGATATCAACATTGATATTTGGCGGCAAGACTTAGATAAGATGATGGTAGCTAGCCAGGCGGGCTTAGAAAATGCCCTACCACCAACCAAACCGAGTCTTACAATTGACCCCGCCGGGAATCGAACCCGCGACCTCCTGTGTAAAGCCAGTGAACTTTGCCTCTGAGCTATGACTCATTGCCGACAAAACGTACTACAAATAATTATAATGGAACCAACTTTAAATAGCTCGCATAAAACTTAAGTTGGGATCTTCATCTTTAGTACTGATAGAATCTTCAGATCAAAGAGGATATGAAGTAAACAGTTTAGGTAATAATCTTCAAAGATTTTGTCGATCATATTCTTGATAGTAACCTTCTCCTTTAGGCGGAAGCTTACGATTGCAACAAGAAATGCTTCTTTCTATTTGATTTGATTTAGAAGAACAAACAGTTAACAGTAGAGCTTATGCATAATTAGTATTAAGGCAAGGAAAAGGTTACTGTATAGTCAACACGCACCGTTGTCACCAAAAACCATAGCGCGGGCATCCCATGCTTCGATGGGATTTGATGCTTCTGATGGACCGTCGTCGTCCGCCTACTATAGTAGATCGGGAAAAAAATTATAAAAAAACATAGTACTTCAATTGTTTCAATATTTTTTTTGCTATTATTGGCTTTAAGTTTAACCGTTACGTTCTGCTCATCTCTTCATTCCATATTTCATCATCATTATATCAGCCGAAGGACGTCCACTTCTGGACATAGGTTTTCCCCACGGATTTCCACGACGACCGGTTCTGCGTTACCCGCATCCAGCGGCTACCCGCAACCTTCACCAGTTCATGGGTCCACCGAGTGAGAGGCCTCCTATGCTACGTTTTCCGGTGCGCGGCCGCCACTCGAGAACTTTACTGCCCCAACGGCCATCCGGTCTACGAGCCATGTGCCCCGCCCACTGCCACTTAAGTTTAGCAATTTTGAGAGCTATGTCGGTTACTTTGGTTCTCCTACGGATCTCCTCGTTTGTGATTCGATCACGCAGAGAAACTCCGAGCATGCATGCATTCTATATTTACCGCAGAAAACTTGGATTCATTAGAAGAAATCAATTTGAACATTACGAAGCCGAAAAGGAAACACATAGGTAAAGAAAAAGTTTGAGTCGGTTTTGTACAGACAGATGAAGGACACCATAGGGAAGAGACATGTAGTTTTGTACACACAGGTGAAGGACACCATAGGGGAGAGACAGGTAGTTTTGTACAGACAGATGAAGGACACCATAGGGAAGAGACAGGTAGTTTTATACAGACAAATGAAGGACACCATAGGGAGGAGACAGGTAGTTTTGTACAGACAGATGAAGGACACCATAGGGAAGAGGCAGGTAGTTTTGTACAGACAGATGAAGGACACCATAGGGGAGAGACAGGTAGTTTTGTACAGACAGATGAAGGACACCATAGGGAAGAGACAGGTAGTTTTATACAGACAAATGAAGGACACCATAGGGAGGAGACAGGTAGTTTTGTACAGACAGATGAAGGACACCATAGGGAAGAGGCAGGTAGTTTTGTACAGACAGATAAAGGACACCATAGGGAAGAGACAGGTAGTTTTGTACAGACAGATGAAGGACACCATAGGGAAGAGACAGGTAGTTTTATACAGACAGATGAAGGACACCTTAGGGAAGAGACAGGTAGTTTTATACAGACAGATGAAAGACACCATAGGGAAGAGACAGGTAGTTTTCTACAGACAGATGAAGGACATCATAGGGAAGAGACAGGTAGTTTTGTACAGACAGATGAAAGACACCATAGGTAAGAGACAAATATTTCCAAGTACACAAACAAGAGCAAAGATCTAGTATGAAAGAACAGGAAGATCTCAAATATTTTTTTTATTATTTTAAGCTAAACAGTTTTAAAGTTAAGTTTAAGAAAAAGGGCGAAAATTTACCTTTCCCGCCCTTATCTCCGAAACTACGAGGACTTCAAATAACCCCTATTACATCTTAAAACAGTACCAAAGTATATATATTAGTACTATGACAGTACAGATACGACTATCAAACGCGCAATTTTTAAAGCAAGCCATATCTTTGGGACTCGTCATGTTAATATATATTATTGGAGTAGGTATGTTCCACGACCTTTATGTAGTTAAAGGAGAAATTAACGATAACATATTCAATTGTACAATCGCTAAATAGGTATCGGATGTAAACAAGTATTGCGGAGCAATGAGCGTATTAAATACATACTACATGTCCACATTTTACGATAATTTTATTTGAAACCAAACAGAACGCTACGACAATTATTAACAGTAGGTATGTGGAAATTCCTACGGTTTAGGAAAAATCCGATTTTCTGTTGACACCGCGCATGTCATGGATTTTTGATGATGATGATGATCTATCCGACCGATTTCGGTCATGACGACCACTTCGACTCCTAGTCGGTTTGCTGCGCGTGCGCTCGAAGAGGTTTATGTAGCCAATCTTCGCAGCGCAACTCCTCGCGCACTGAGGGCATTTAAGTATGCCACCCTCTTAATTGTATGAAATGGTCGCAGGTGGTCGGGCCTTTAACTGGTCGCGTTTAGTATCAAGATCAGCTTTACGCTGATCCTCGAACTCGCGCACTTGCCAATTCACAATCCTACGCTATTCTGGCCGTTCTGCTACCAAACTCTCCTAATATGTCTCTGAAGCGACATATGAAAGGATACAACATAGAACCCTCTCATGGATTTTTTACCCCACTGTCCAAGAACATTATTCAGGTCCAACCGCTAAGTCTCCGTGGCGTAATGGGTCCATTCGCTTCACACCAGGAGGTCGCGGGTTCGATTCCCGGTGGGGTCAACTCGTAAGACTCTGTTTGGTTGGTGGTAGGGTATTTTCTAAGCCCGCCTGGCTAGCTACCACCATCTTATCTAAGTCTTGCCACCAAACATCAGTGTTAACAAAATTGATGTGTTCCGGCTTGAAGATAAAATGGCCAGTTCTCCATTGCATTGGGTAATCTTGGTAAGCCCGCTTCCATCCTCGGCATCATCGTCACTTACCGTCAGGTGAGATGATGCCAGGGGCTTATCAATTATTAATAAAAAAAAAATCTGGGGTAGTCCCGGAATGGGGTGTCTGTTAATTTCACGTTACAATAAATAACCCGGAGACTAAATTAAGATAAGCTGTTAGTCTGTCTGTGCGTCCATCCATCCTTCCGTCTGACTGTCTGCAACAATATACAATAATTAGTTTTCTTTTTTACCTATTATATCAAGGATTGGATTTTGACGTTATTAACTAATTATTGTTTATTTCTTGATTTTTTACAAATGAAATTATGTAATCACTATTTTACGACTATCAGAAAGAGTGTAATTTGCACCTATTTTGAATAAATATCTTAAATCTTGACCTATAAAACCACTAACCATTACCAATACAGAATAAAAGAAATACCTCTAAGAGATACCTAGATATCCTTGGGGGAGGCCTTGTCCAGCAGTGCACGCCCTTCGGCGAATATGATGATGATGAAGAGATACCTAAACCTAACTACTACTACTCAATTAATGATTTTTTAAATGATAAATCATTTTTGACATAAGTATTATTTTATTTTTTTATATTAGAATTTGATATCTTTTATTATTAATTTATCAGTAGGTAGGTATAAGGTTTGGACATGTTTTGCTTATTATAAAAAAAATACATCTTATCTTTTACATTGACGTTATGATGAATGAATCATTGTTTTTAGTTAAATAATATTGTTAAAAAAATCAGTTATGTAATTTTAATTTTGAGGGCTTCATTGATTATGTTTTTATTACTATTTTATTATTATTTTTAATTTGTACGTCAAATGACAGATTATATAATAGGACATAATTTTAACTTAACATCTATTGTAACATATAATCACAAATAAATGAATTTTGAATTTGAATTTGACTACTTAATTTTTTTAAGTATTCTTTCGTCCTTCCAACGGTAAAAATATGTTGAGTTGAACTTGGAGTCTAAGTTTCAACTCCTCTCCTATTCCCAGAAATTCCCAGGAATGCATAAGCCTGGATCTAGCAACTCAATTACACGGCTTGATTCAGCCTGTGCCAGCTAATTGATAGCAACTGGCACCAACGGCTTAACGTGCCTCGCGAAGCACAGAAATGGTCGAGATAAAGCTACTTACAGTCAAACCCAACCAGGTAAAGACCGTCTTATGATAGGTTAACTTGCGTGATCGACCCTACCAGGCATAGCTTTAACACATTTAAGTTAATGTAAACAATAAGATCCAATTGGAGACAAAAACCTCTGAAACTTCCAAATTCAAAGTATTTTTTTTTCGCAATTGGAAGCTCTTGGCATCATCTCACCTGATGGTAAATGACGAAAATCGCGAAGATGGAAGTGGGCTTACCAAGATTCCCCAACGCAATGGGCTATCTTATCTTCAAGCCGGAACACATCAATGCTGTAAACACTTATGTTTTGCCGGGAAGACTTAAACAAGATGGTGGTAGCTAGCCAGGCGGGCAATGAAAATGCCCTACTACCTACCAAACCGAGTCTTATAAATGAACTAACCATTACGCCACAGAGACGGTTTAGTTAGATGGTGTTGAAGTCAAAACAGAATGCTTTTAAACATACTTTTCCTGTCACTTTCAGAACCTCCACATCCAAGAGATCAGGGAAAGTTCTCTAGACCTTCACCGTGACATCGCGTCATCTCTCCACCAGTTGCAAGTTCCAGACGACGAAGTGGCTGACTACGTATTGCCGGGTGGCATGCCCCTCTTCCCAGCTAAGATTGGAGACCCGGACTATTTGGGAAACAATAACATTCTAGGTGAGCAATGAAGGTCAGGGGAAACTGTTAGATGCGGGCCACGCAGGACTGGTCGTTGTAAAAATCCTTGGCGTACGTTCAGCTCTAAACTGAAAATTTTCGACCGACATGATGATGAAGACACTTCTTTCTAATACTAAGAGCAATTTTGTTCTTAACGATTTTTCTATCTTCTGCGTCCATCTTTAACTTCCAATTACGACAAAACATTTGGGGCACAAGCGTCGTCGGTGGCTCAACCGGTAACGACACGGTCCTTCTAACCAGAGGTACCGGGTTCAAATCTGGACAGCCAATGTACCAATGAGTTTTTCAAAACTTACGTACATATACTCGTACTTACCGATTGCTTTAACGGGAAGGAAAACATCATGAGGAAACCTGCATGAGGACGCCTGCGAAGAAACTCGAAGGTTGTGTGTGAAGTCGACCAACCCGCACTTTGCCCACGTGGTCGACTAAGGCCGGATCGCCTTAATTCAGGGTAGGCTCGAGCCCCTCGGTGGGGACGTATATGAGCTGATATGATGATATGGGATGTACCTTTTTTACTTTGCCTACTCATACATAGAACCTTGTCACCTTTCAGGAGCACCAATAGACATGAACCGGTACAAAGTGGACCGTTTAGAGGACATACTGCCCTTCGAATTCATCAGCAAGTCCATCTACTCAGCCAGCCACTCCAACCCTAAGAGACGGCTTGAGCAACCTCTGAAAGAGATGCTGGATGACGTCATCAGAGAGGTTAGTTGTTTATTGAACCAGTATGAACCAAGGTCAGTACGCGTGATAAGGAAGCAAGATATTAAACGTCCCACCTGTTTGGATATGGCTACTGTATGTATAGGAGTTCTTCTGAAATACTTACCTAAAAAAATTGGGGTGTGTTTAGCTCATGAAACTGAACAACTTTCGCCAAGGAACCTAAACTTAAGGCGGTAATATTACACATTTTCGTTATTTTTAACGTCAATTACTTGTAAACGATAGAAAACCCAAGGTTGAAAAAATGCCCTTATTGCTGATGATGTTCCTCAAAGTCAAAAGCTATTAGAAACACGATTGAATAGTTTTGGCTCGATAGAAAAATATAGGTCTAAACCGTTACTTTCAACTATAGTAAAGACTAATATTTTGATTTTTTTTTTAAATTAAAAAAAATATACAACAATATTTGTTACGATAATACAATGTGAGTAATGTTATTATTTTTTATACTTTTATTGTAGTTTTTGATTGAAACAACAAACTATTGAAAAAGTGAAAAAGTGGGGTTATTTTCTTTACTCTTTAAACGTAAAGAAAAAGACAGAGACAACTGTTCCAAATACCTCGCCTTAATTATAAAAAAAAAAACATTTTCCGTACAAAGATTTAGTATAACAGGTTTAAATTTTTATTTTTGCTAACATTTTCCCGGGCAATGGTTGTTCAGTTTTTTGAGCTAAATTCACCCTTATTTTTTTCAGGTAGTTCAGAATATAGGTATCTGTGATTGAGGCTATCTTTAGCTTCCTCATATTTTTTTTATCTATTCAACGATACCCCACCAGAGGGGATGTGTTAAAAAAAAACGGTTAAGTGCGAGTCGTATACTCGCACACCGAGTTTTCCGTACCACCACAACTCACTACTCAAGTATAACCACAGATAAGATACTAGTTACTTGTATAAAAATGATACCTATAAAGACACCAACTCGAGTGACAGATTTATTGTACAGTTCAGGCTCCTTAGCATGAGTGCGACCCACACTTGGCCAGTTTTTATTATTTTTTCGTTTTTCTTCAGGATTAGTATACTATAAATCACAACAAAACTCACGCGTGTGTATGTGTTTTTACGATAGAGCAAAAACAAAAAACCAATAAAAAACGGTCAAGTGCGAGTCGGACTCGCACACGAAGGGCTCCGTCCCATCGTACGAGAAAACAAACCGGAGAAACTCGCGTGGAGAGAGTTCGGTACGTTGATTGAGAAATTTCCTTTGTTACTTTAAATACAAACACCTTCTTAATAGATTTTCCTGTAATCTATAAGTTTTCAATATTCAAGATATTTATACAAAACTAGTTTTTTCCCGCGGCTTCGGTCTTTAAGAGTGATTAGCAAATTATGTCGTTTCCCACCTACTCAACCATCTCTGTGCAAAAAATCACAGAAATCGAGTATTTTTTAAGTTCCCTCAGGAACTGCATCATATTATGATATTTTCCCGGGATAAAAAGTAGCATATGTCCTTCCCCGTGACACAGGCTACCTGCATGCCAAATTTCATAAAGATTGGTCAAGGCGTTGAAGCGTGAAAAGGTAACAAACAAACAAACAAACTAACAAACACATTTTCACATTTATAATATTAGTAAGGATAGGTGCAAATTACACTCTTTTGGATAGTCATAAAATAGTAATTATATAATATCATTTGTGAAAAATCAAGAATAAAATAATCATTAATTATTAACGTCAAAATCCAATCCTTGATATAAAACAAATTATATCATTACAAAATGAAAACAATATGACACGAGAAGTTTTACATTAAAATCATTGAATGTCATTAATTATGCCTTTGACAAGAGTAGGCCAGTTCACACGGACAACACCCGGTCACGATTATAACGCGAGTGTCAGCCAGGTAGCGAACTATTTTCTGTAATTTTTCCAAAATTTTAGGCCCAATAGTTTCGGTAATCATTTTCGCCTATTTTCTTAAATAACTTCTAAATTATTTGTATTAAAATTATAAAAAAATATACTTCAGATTTTCCAAGCCATTTTACTTGATATGTCACACGATATAGTGTGCAAAACGTTTTAATTTACCTGCTAATTGTTTTCAAGCTTCTGAACTCGGAGAGATTCGGCATCAGTATCAACGGCGAGTACATAATCCACCTCCGATTCGCTGACGATATCGTGGTCATGGCTGAGACTATGGAAGACCTAAGCACAATGCTCGACGGCTTCAGTAAAGTCTCTCAATAAGTGGGTCTTAAAATGAAATGGACAAGACGAAAATAATTTTAAATATCTGTGTCATACCCACCCCTCTAAAGGTTGGAGACTCTACACTGGAAGTTGTTGACTAATACGTATACCTGGGACAAACAGTCCAGCTAGGTAGGTCCAAGTTCAAGAAAGAGATCAATCGACGCATCCAACTCGGCCATTCTGCTACTTTGCCCGCGTTCGGAAGCTTCGAAAAATCTTCGTCTCAAATATCTTAATTTCTCAAGACTAAGGTCTTTAACCAGTGTGTCTTGCCAGTGATGACATACCTACGAAATTGAGACATAGTCGCTTACGATGGACCTCAGAGGAAGGCTTAAGATCACCCAAAGGGCAATGGAGCGAATGCTCGGAATTTCCGTGTTTTAACCGTGGTACCGCGGCTTTTGTACCACAGGGGGACCACGGGTAATTTTTTCCCCGTAGACCCCACTCCTCCAGTTTTAAGTCACCCTACGCGATCTAATCAGAAATGAGGAGATCTGCAGGATAATCAAAGTAACCGACAAAGCTCCCAGAATATGCTAAACTGAAGTGACAGTGAGCAGGGCACATAGTTCGTAGAACAGACGGCCGTTGGGGAAGTAAAGTTCTCGAGTGGCAACTGCGCACCGGAAAACGTAGCGTAGGCAGACCTCCCACGCGGTGGACCGACGACCTGGTGAAGATCGTGGGAAGCCGCTGGATGTGGGCAGCGCAGGACCGGTCGTCTTGGAAATCCTCGAGGGAGGCCATTATCCAGCAGTGGGCGTTTTTCGGCTGATTTGATGATGATGATGATATGTTCTTGATAACCGCTGCAAATGTACCGAGATGTAGATTCCTATACTGACATGAGAAAAAGGCCCTGTCATCAGGATTTATTGACCGAGCGAGCGCGAAGCGTCTCTGTTTCAGCTTGAGCGAAAATGCTTGCGATGTCCGTATGTCCGACGTCTGTCCGGCTATTCTCCTCTACAGGTCACACGATTTTGGTAGTTTCGGAGATAAGTGATATATATAATGTTATATTTTCTTAAATAACTTTAAAACTATTTATCTTAAAATTATAAAAAAAATATATTTGAGATTCTTACAACAAGCCCTTTATTTAGGTAATAATATCACATGATATGGTTTGCAAAACTGTTTTTTTACTTATTTACCCCTTAAAAGTGCCCACCATGTTTAAAATTAATTTACTTACGTTTCATTTTTGGATCACCGGTTTACATATGTGTACCAAATTTCAACTCAATCGGTCCAGTAGTTTTTTAATGTATACATTTATTTTTTTAAAAGGCTACGGAACCCAACTTTGCGCGAGTCCGACTCGCACTTGGCTGGTTTTTAAAAAAAATCCCTATCTTGCTATTTAGGATTCCGTACCCAAAAGGTAAAAACGGTACCCTATTACTTAGACTTCGCTGTCCGTCCGTCAGTCTGTCTGTCTGCCCGTCTGTCACCAGGCTGTATTTCATGAACTGTGATAGCTAGATAGTTGAAATTTTCACAGATGATGTATTTTTGTTGCCGCTGTAACAACAAATACTAAAACTTAGAAAAAGTGAAAGTCTCCATACAAAAATGTGGGTTTTTTTAAACGTGAAGAAACTAGCGTCATCTAGTATGGAACCATTCGTGCGCGATTTTACCGGTTTCAAGGGTTGTCCTTATAGTAAAAAATCACTTTATTATTATTTTTTTACTCAAAAACGGCTCTAACGATTTTAATGAAACTTTGTGAAAAATTAGGACTTAATAAGGCCTACTACACTGGGTATTTCATTATTCCAGGACAAATCTAAGTAAGATACCTCCCATCCCATACAGACCCAAATTTTTTGTAAATTTTTCATCAAGTCTGATATAATATACCTAGCTTTATTCTTTGCTACTAAGTTATTGTAATGTTTATTGTTAATTTGTGTATGCCCAACTATGACAGACGGTGAAGGCTTCGCGAGAAAGTATGCTTAGCATGGCTGTACAATGTATTATTGTAAGCAACCATGTCTCAGTTCCGTATGACATCACTGACAATGGCAACATATACTGGTCGAAGACCTTAGTCTTGAGACACCGCGGTATTTGGGACGTGAAGATATTGCGAAGCTTCCCAACACTGCCCAGTTGAGTTGGATTCGACGATGATCTCTTTCTCGAAGTTGAAACTATACCTTACGTTCCAGGTAAACATAGTCGTCAACCCATGAACCCGTTGCTAATAAAAGCCGTCTCCATTTCCAGGTGATGGAGATAATAAACGCGCCTTCTCGGCAGCGCGGACGGGTCATCGACTTCAACGAGCTGCTCTACGGCTACACTCGGCTGGACCCCATCCACGGGGTGGACCATGTGCTGGACTTGCTGCTGAAGTACAGGAGATACAGGGGCCGGAAGATGACGGCAGCTGTGAGGCGGCACGCGTATTTGCAGCAGTCTTTTACTGGTAAAGAAAAAAAATGTTTGCAATCAGGCCTTTTCTCCCTGGCGTAGTGGTTAGCTCATTCGCTTCTCACCAGGAGGACGTAGGCTTGATTCCCGGCGGAGTCTAATAGCTTTGTAAGACTCGGTTTGGTGGGTGGTAGGGCATTTTCTAAGCGCGTCTAGCTAGCTACCACCATTTAAAGTAAGGTTCTGATGTTCCGGCTACAAAATAAATAAGACAGCCAGGAGGTCACGGGTTCGATTCCCGGTGGGGTCAACTTGTAAGACTCGGTTTAGTTGGTGGTAGTGCATTTTCTAAGCTGCCTGGCTAGCTACTACCATCTTATCTAAGCCTTGCCGCGAAACTTCAGTGTTAACAACATTCGTGTTTCGGCTAAGACAGCCAGTTCCCCATTGCGTTGGGGAATCTTGGTAAGTCCGCTTCTATCTTCGACATCGTCACTTACCAGCTGGTGAGATGATGCCAAGAGCAAAAAAGGTAGTATGGATAATCCAGCTGACCTGATCCAGTTTTAGAAGAGGAGAGGGGCACAAACCTGCCGTTTACCTGGTAGGTTACTTACTTTCGAGCGAACCAAGTGATTGAGAACTAAAGGTCAATATATCAGCCGAAAAACGTCCACTACTGGACAAAGGCCTCCAGAGCTAAAGCTACTTTACCGTAATCGTTAAAAAAATAGCCAAGTGCGGGTCTACACTACACCTCTCCACACAAGTATAACAATTAAATATATTTACAAACTTACTTTCAAACAAAGACAAGTGAGCGACATTAGTAAATCTCTGAAAGGGGTTTTTGAATAGCTTGATTATTTTGTGTAGGGTGTAGGTATCCAAAATTATTTGTATGATAGGTATCATACAAATGAAAATATACCTTAAATAATTTCACTTGAAAACATTTACAACGATTTTAAAAAATCATAGTAACCGTTAGTAAGTTGTTTCCCAACTAAACATTCTGTAAAAACGTGCCAAGTCTCGATTAACATTACTTGACCATAAAAAGTATTGAGATGAAATAAAGATTATCTACGCCCGCCTGGCTGGCTTCCACCATCTAACCCAAGTCTTGCCGCCAAACATCAATGTTAACAGGATTGATGTGTTCCAGTTTGAAGATAAGATAGCTGGTTCCCCATTGCGTTAGGAAATCTTGGTAAGCCCGCTTCTACGTCACTTACCTTCAGGAAAGATGTTGCCAAGGGCTTACCAATTGTGGATAAAAAAGAGCCAAGTTTGAGTGAATAAAAAAGAACAAGTAACTTGGCCGGAAATAAGTTAATCTATTAATTAATAGATTTAGAAACTTCTTAAATCTATCCCTTTTTAGAAATAACAAGCCATACGAGTCTGTAAATTATCTTATTCAAATAATTGAGTTTTGTTACCAAATTGATAACCGTTAAGATATTCATTCGAAATATTGCTAAAACTTTTACTTTTGTTTTGCAGGCATGGAAATACGTGAATTGCCACTAGGAGAACCGCCTTCACCAGAAGATCCAGACACTCTGGATAAGGATGACCCTTACGGGAAGACCTTCACACACGACTATGATGACTTCGACGAGTCTAGTCAGCAGCAGAACAGTTTCCTGGAACTCGGCAAGCTTGGAGTTAAGCAAGCTCTAGAGAGTGGTCTGATGAAGCTACAGAACTTACCAAAGGTCTTGAAATGGAGCGACGTGGATCTCAAGGAATACCCTGTTTATGACAGGATAATACATTTTATACTGCCCCTTTGTGGAAGGCAGGAGGTATTCGCTCGCTTCATGAAAAACTATGAAGATATTGTGCTAAAGAGCGACGAGGCTGTGAAATTAATAGTCGTTTTGTATTTAGACGCAAAAAATCCATTAGATTACAGAAATACTGAAAATTTAATAGATTATTATGTAAATTCTTACGGGAAAGAAATCAGGATAGTACATATGGGATCGACGACCTTTTCCAGAGGTGCGGCGCTAACAGAAGGACTCAAAGAGTGTTCGAAGGATGATTTGGTGACTTTCATGGATGTCGATATGATGTTCAATTACGTGACTCTGAGGAGAATAAGAATGAACACCATAAAGTATAATCAAGTGTATTTTCCAATAGTTTTTAGTGAGTTCAATCCTGAAGTAGTGAATGGTGAAGATTACAACAAATTTAAAGGTGATCCTTTAGTAACTAACACAGATTTAGGAAAATACGTAGTGAGTGGTGAAAATAGTATTAAAACAGATAAAGACATAGCAAATTTAAAATATAGCAAAGAGATTAATGATGATAATGGTTATTTTAGACAATACGGTTTCGGTATCCTTAGCATATTCAAATGTGATCTAGAAAGGGTGGGTGGTTTTGATTTAAGTATCAAAGGATGGGGATTAGAAGATGTACAACTGTTTGAGACTTTGATAAAGTCAAATTTGACTGTGTATAGGATAGCTGATAACAGTCTGGTGCATATATTCCATTCGGTGGAGTGCGATGAAAATTTGGAAAGGAGTCAATACCTGATGTGCTTAGGAACGAAGGCATCAACGTATGGCAGCGAGAAGCATATGACATACTACATGCTGAACCATCCAGAGATATTGTGGCCAGAGGAGCAGAAAGATAAAAGATAACAGAGGATCTATATTAGTAGAAAGCTGAGTGCCGTTAGCCAACGTATTGAGTAATTTTTTTCAAAAGCTGTGATCATTTTGTGGTATCCTGCGTAAAATATCAGAATGTAGGTTTTAATAGGCATCTAGGTGTACGATGTTGATGTCATCTTATGATGATGATTCTCCTCTATTATAAAAAGTAGCTTTTGCTTGTTCACGTATTTCTTACTAAATATTTTTTACCTCGGTGCAGTTTTCTTTACGGTCTGGCCGTATCTCCACGACATCGTTGCCGTGAAACGGCGTGGTGCGGCGTCGTCGTGGAACTTCACGGCGTCGTGCTGGTGCATTTTCACTGCATGACGCCGTGCAGTTCGGCGACGCTCACTCACCACGGTTAATGTTTTGATTTTTAAACTGCTTGCACGCCTTCCTGATAAGATGAAGTTTTCATCCTCTTAAAAATAGTAGGGGAAGAATACGTCTCGTGATGTCTAAAAAAGAAACTCCCGCTTCAGAGGGCGTGCGAACTTTTAAAAATTAAACATTATCTTTGTAAGCGAGCGGCGTGGCACGACGGCGCGTCGTGCAGTGAAAATGCACAGCACGATGACGTGCAGTTCCACGACGCCGCGCCTTATTACGGCAATGACCCCGTGTCGTGGAGAAATAGCTTTGCTGCTAATGATGTGACCTGCACTTATGTCAAATTTTACCTAATGTCAAAATTTACGGGAGAAGGTATGCCTAGCGTGTCTGTACAATTTATTTTTTCTTTGTTTTATTATTCAGCATTTAATATGATTTTTGTAACATGCTGAATAATTTTTATGTATCATCGACTTTCGAGATTTTCTGTGGGTTTATTTGATTGCATTTAATTAATAAATAATATGATATAATTTTCAGGGATAATCAAAATGAAATTAATTGCATTTAGTCATATTTAAATCATTTAAAATGAAATGACAAGCATAATTTAAGGTTTTATTTGTATTTAGGTGCCGTCGTTTTTAATTTTGAGATAGTAAACTGTATTTTATAGAGTAAAAAATTTTGTACATTTTGATCAATGTTCCTAGCTTCCTACTTAGCTTAGATGTCATGAAATTTTTCTGTAAAAATGTACAGAGATATTATTTTGTATTATTTAGGTATATTAAGGTTTTTTTTATTAGGAAATAGTCTTTGTGAAGTGGTTGTGAGTTAGCAAAAGTGTGTTTAATAAGTATTTTGAATTTCTGTATCATAATAATGTTATTTAATGTTTTATTATTAGCGAAATAAATAATAAATCGTGATGTTTAACGTAAGGCACAAACGGGAGAGTCGTTATTCCACAATGCATAGGGCTCAAAAAAAATAAGGAGCCGCCATCATGTATACAGGATGTTTTGAGGAGGGCTTCCAACAATTTTTGTTCTAATACTTTGTGAAATCGTAAAAAAATTCGTCTTGGCCGTCGGTACAAAGTTGGTTAATCAGCTGATTGATTCGTACGGAAAGTCCCTTTCGTTGCGAATTCAGCAAACTTGTAGAACAAAAGTAGTTGACCGCCTCCGTGGCGTAATGATAGCGACCATTAGTTTAACATCAGGTGGTCGCGAGTTCGATTCCTGGCAGATTCTGACTTTGTATAACTCTGTTTAGATGGGGGATTATTATTTTCTAAGCCCGCCTGGCTAGCTACCCCATCCTGTATAAGTCTTGCCGCGCCAATCATCAATGTTAACAGCTTTGATGTGTTGCGGTATGTAGATAAGTTAGCCAGTTCCCCATTGCGTTGGGGAATCTTGGTATGCCCGCTACCATCTTCGGCATCATCGTCAATTACCATCAGGTGAGATGATGTCAAGGGCTTACCAATTGTGGATAAAAAAATAATAAAAAAGTAGAAGCTGCCCCTAAAAATATTGTTCTTGTTTACCTAACACTCTGTATGAATACAGTGACGTGCATAAAGTTTTTATTTTTATAATAAATAATGAATTTCACATGAGACCACAACGCATTCTGGAAGATATTTTCGCGCTCTGCGTCTTTTCTCTTTTAGCTTGAATATGGTTTGAAAGTTTAAATGAGTTAGGGTACAAGCTGGATAGTTGCCGCACTTTTTGAAATCACTTTATATCTGTATATCTCTCAGTACAAAAAGCAAAATCAAAATAATAAATAAATAAATAAATTTCTAATTTGTTTGTAAAACTGGCTGGTACTTTAATTTGTTACCTTCAAATTTATGAAGTGTAAAAAACATTATCTTTAATATTTCCAAAGTATTAACGATTTTTTCGAACCTCTATATTTTGGGACATCTATCCCACAAAGGGGATAGTTTTATAATCCATGTAAATTACGTGCAGGATAGATGTACCGCCGAGAAACAAAAAAAAATTACAAAATACAAATAATTTATTTAAAACAGTTATTTACAAAATATGTGTCTGGACAAATCCAATGGTCAAATCTGGACGGCCAATGTACCAATGAGTTTTTCAAAAACTTACGTACATACTTACCGATTGCTTTAACGGTGAAGGAAAACATCGTGAGGAAACCTGCACACGCCTGCGAAGAAACTCGAAGGTTGTGTGTGAAGTCGACCAACCCGCACTGGGCCCGCGTGGTCGACTAAGGCCTAATCGCCCTGATTTAGGGTAGGCTCGAGCCCCTCGGTGGGGATGTATATGAGCTGTAATGATGATTTACAAAATATGTGTACATATCGGATATCTATTCCGCAATCGCACAGAGACATGAGACATGGTCAACTTAGTGGTAATTAGTAGGAGACTTTCGATAGATTAATAAAATTGCATGCGATTCATCCGCGAAACTAGAGTAATTACAATCGGGGCAACTGTACCCCTGGGGCAACTATCCCGGTTTTACCCTAAGTACAGTAAAAATAATGTTAGTGCGTATTTCTTTTGGTAAACAAAGACTGCTTACAGAAAACACTCGATACTCTACAACAGAGTGATTGTTGGTTAACGACCTATTTCAGGAGGTGAATGCGGAAATTAGCTAAAGTCATTTATTATTCAAGCTGTAAGCAAGTTTATAAAGATCTTCGGATGTTGCACACTTACTTTATTTTATTGCATCACCACAACTTAACTAGTTGGCAACTAACATTCATCATCATCATCTTAACAGCCGAAAGACGTCCACTGCTGGATAAAGGCAAATACCTCTACAACGACCGGTCCTGGGCTGCCCGCAGCCACTAATTACGTCGTTGCGTAGCGTAGATGTAAAATTATTACTTAGAAAGAACAATAATATCTTTCTCACTATAATTTTACAATAAATATTGTTAAGTACAACGATCAAATCAGATATACAGGTTGTTAGGTTATACACCTGCATACTGGAAATACACCCTTAAAACATTTTTTTCTATATTAATATTGTAAATAGTAAACCAATAAGCGTGTTGGATGTGCCTTATAGGTGAATGATCTCGTGAATGGTCAGCGGCGGACGGTGGCCGTTAAACCCGTCCCACCCCTCCGCACCCCCGCTGTCGCCAAGAAAGTTCATAACGGGTCACGAGTAACGAGTTCATTCGCCTTATAGGTACGTCCAACACGATTATTGAATTAATATTTAAGATATTACTATTAAAAAATTGATTTTAATGGTGTATTTTTTATTGGTTTTTGACTCTAAACATGACACGGAATTACCATTCTCAAGGATGCAGCTCTTTAACCTAACATCCTGTATAGTAGTTTTGAAGCATCGCACAACTGAGACAGGTTAACAACCTCGGACCAAGTTCCCACTACTGGGACATGACCATTCCCAAGCACGGAATTTTAACACACGGCGGATAAATGCGGATTGGTTGAGGTTGTGGGCTATTGGCGAAACCTACTATCAATTCAGACCGTAAAGCGTCGGTGGCGCAACGGCTAGGGCCGCTTCCTCCTGCCCGGGAGGTTGTGGTTCGACTCATGTTCGAATTACCAACCCGCACTGGGCCCGCGTGGTCGCCTATAAGGCCTAATCGCCCTGATTCAGGGTAGGCTCTCGAGCCCCTCGGTGGGGACGTATATGAGCTGATATAATAAATGTACGTTTATTCGACGCTCTTCATCATCATCATCATCATATCAGCCGAAGGAAGTCCACTGCTGGACATAGGCCTCCCCCAAGGATCTCCACGACGACCGGTTCTGCGCTGCCCGCATCCAGCGGCTTCCCGCGACCTTCACCAGGTCATCGGTCCACCGAGTGGGAGGCCTGCCTACACTACGCTTTCCGGTGCGTGGTCGCCACTCTAGAACTTTACTGCCCCAACGGCCATCTGTTCTACGAGCAATGTGCCCCGCCCACTGCCACTTAAGTTTAGCAATTCTGAGAGCTATGTCGGTTACTTTGGTTCTCTTACGGATCTCCTCGTTTCTGATTCGATCACGCAGGGAAACTCCGAGCATAGCACGCTCCATTGCCCTTTGAGTGACCTTGAGCCTTCTTATGAGGCCCATAGTAAGCGACCATGTCTCAGTTCCGTCATCACTGGCAACACACATTGGTCGAAGACCTTGGTCTTAAGACACTGCGGTATCTGGGACGTAAAGATATTGCGAAGCTTCCCAAACGCTGCCCAGCCGAGTTGGATTCGACGATTGATCTCTTTCTCGAAGTTGGACCTACCTAACTGGACTGTTTGTCCCAGGTATACATATTCGGTAACAACTTCGAGTGTAGAGCCTCCAACCTTCAGAGGAGTTCGACGCTCTTACGGTGAAGGAAAACATCGCGAGGAAACCTGCACACGAATGCGAAGAAACTCGAAGGTTGCGTGTGAAGTCCATCAACCCGCATTGGGCCCGGCAATCAAGACCTATAACTGGAAACGCTAAACACGTTAAAAAAACCGACTTCCGTCGCAACCACTCACTAAAATTTTGTTGTTTTTTATTTTGTTAATTTTTTAAACAATTACTACACCGATTTTGATAAAATCTATATGGGACCAACCTGGCAGCATATTACCCTATCGAATAAAAAAAGAATCATGAAAATTGGTTTACAATCTGCGAAGATATCACGTAACAAACATACAAAAAAAAACATACAGTCCAATTGATGTAATTTTTGGAAGTCGGTTGAAAATATACGTACAGTAATACCCCGCTTAGCGCGACAGTATAAATTTTCTTCTCATAAAATAGACAAACATGATGTTGGATATTTTTAGATTTAATTGTATGTATTTTGTTTAAGTTGTAAGTAATTATTGAGATTTTGATTCGATATTGTACATTTTGAAATCAAATTACTTTCGTCCCTAAGTCTACGGTCCTATCTACGTCTCACATTTGGAACCACTCGCTGGGTGAAAAGTACTAGGTAATATAATCGATCGCAGCGCTCATAGTGGCCAAACGTAAAAATAATGTTGGCTCTGTCATCTGTCATATCTCATAGTAAACTGTTCAGACTTGGTTACCTAATTTTAATAAAAGTCGGTCCTTAAAATAATATTCATTTCGATCTGAAAACGATATTTAATTTGCCACTAGGGATACAGGAACAATTATATATGTTTATTATTATTGAATGAAACCATTCGTAGCTTTATCTTCTTGTTTTACAGTAAAACTACAACTAAAAATAAAGTAAACAAATCCTGACATGTTCAAAATAAACCACACTTTTTGAATTAATTTTACATACCTCACTTGATTTAAATGTCCAAAAATGATTTTAGAACCCTTTCTCCACCCAAATCAAGGTATCATCGTTATTTTGGAAATAAATTAATAGATAATTTTGGATTATAATAATATTTGTCACAATGTTGTGATTAAAATGTCAAAAAGTCAGAGTCAACAAACTTGCGGACGCTAGGTGGCGCTGAAGTCGCGCACAGAGCCAGCCTAGAGTCTAGATAGTCCAGTCCTAGTCCGAGACGGTACAAGAGAAGAAAAATGAAAATGTAAGTAATCAAAATCGAAATCACGGCTCATCGAGACGGGTCCCTGCAGGAGCAGTGCCCTCAGGGGATAACCCTTTATCAACCTTCGTCCTTCATTGTCAATTTCGTAGGTAGTAACACTATTGAAAACAACGCCAAAATTGTTTGGACTCTCTATAATCGACGTACCTAGTCAATCAGTATGGAATGTCTACATTTTGGCGTTTATTTCAAAAGTGGTAGAACAAAAGTTGAAACATTTCATTTGACTAGTACGCTTGTGGACTGTGGTGTTCGTATCCACCATTAAAAACTCACTTTTTATTTGAGTTTTTTTACTAAGCAACCCAGAAGTCTTAATACAAGCAATAATTAACGACCTCCGTGGCGTAATGGTTAAGGCCATTAGCTTCACATCATGACGTCGCGGGTTTGATTCCCGGCGGAGTCTAACTTTGTAGGACTCGGTTTGGTTTGTATAATTTAGCAATCTGCGCCGAGAGTGAATAGGCACTATTAGAGCTTGCGTGTTACATCCTCGGCTGCATCGGCACTTACCATCAGGTGAGGTGTAGCCGAACGGGCATTTTCTAAGTCCACCTGGCTATGTAGCTTCCACCATCTTATCTAAGTCTTGCCGCTAAACATCAATGCTAACAAACAACATTGATGTGTTCCGACTTGAAGATAAGATAGACAGTTCCCCATTGTGTTAGGGAATCTTGGTAAGTCCGCTTCCAACTTCGGCACCATCGTCTCTTACCTTCAGGTGAGATGATGCCAAGGGCTTACCAATAGTGAATAAAAAAAAACAAAAATACAACTTCGACTTATTGTTGTGAATCAATATAAAAGCTTAAAAAACTAAGTTACTCTTTTGAAACTAAATCTTCGAAATCTTCGAAATCTTCGAAAAGTTATCTTCTTTTGAAACGAGCTTGACTGCGTAAAAAGGGGACTTTTAAGCAAAATTTACGTTAAAACGAATCCGTGTAATGCGGGTCACTTTAAGTGGGATATTATTGTAGGGTTATTTATTAGATATTTATGTAAGTAGTATACTTTTATACTCAAGTTTTGTATAAAAATGTGTGCTCATCAATCAATCAAATATGCTTTATTGTAAAATGACAAAAATATACAGATAGTAGTACAGAATAAACAGTAAAATTTAAAATTGTACAAGTATTGTATCAAGTGCCAATTTAGAATTAGGTAAGTAGTGTGTTTGTAAATAAAACTTAATTGTATTTTTTATACTTGCAAGTGACTTGCAATAATGAAATGAAGTGTTATTTGAAGTGATAAATGGAATTTATTACGAAATATTTAAATACATTTTTCGTCATTTAAAATTTTAAGAATTTCATTTTAACACGGAACCTGATTTTTAAACATGGTCGCCTTCGGTGTCTTATTAACAAGGATTTTCACAACAACCGATTCTGCGCTGCCTGGATCTAACGGCTTCCCGCGACCTTCACCAGGTCGTCGGTCCACCAACTGGGAGGATTCCTACGCCACGTCTTCCAGAGCGCGGTCGCCACTCGAGAACTTTACTGCCCCAACGGCCATCTGTTCTACGAGCTATGTGCCCCGCCCACTGCCACTTAAATTTAGCGATTCTGAGAGCTATGTCGGTTACTTTGGTTCTCCTACGAATCTTCTCGTTACTGATTCGATCGCGTAGAGAAACTACGAGCATAGCTCGCTCCATTGCCCACTGTCCGTTGGGTGACTTTGATCCTTCTTATGAGGCCCATAGTAAGCGACCATGTCTCAGTTTCTTAAGTCATCACTGGCAACACACACTAGTCAAAGACCTTAGTCTTAAGACACTGCGGTATTTGGGACGTGAAGATATTGCGAAGCTTCCCGAACGCAGCAAAAGACAGGGTCAAGCCCGAGTTGGTAGAGGTTGTATGGCTAGTGGCAGACCCTACTTTCAGAAGTTGTTCAAGCCGCCTATAATAAAGCATCTGACACGGCTTAAAGACTGCCATCTAGTGAAAGCAACCAGCCTTGCGAAGCGTTCAAGAAAAATTACACTAACAGTCAAACCCATCTAGACAATCAGTAATGCTAGAGGTTTAGAGCTCTTATCATCATCATCATCATCATATCAGCCGAAAGACGTCCACTGCTGGACCCCGTCCTCGATCGCGATCTGAGTCTCCCACGCGGTGGACCGACTACCTGGTGAAGGTTACGGGAAGCCGATGGATACGGGCAGCGCGTCGAGTCACAATCACGTGAGTCGTTAAAAAATAAATTCAAAGAAATCAATATTTTAACTGTTGCTAGTAAATTTGTATATGAAAATATTATGTACGTTCGTAAAAAATTACATTTTTTTCCTAAAAACAGTGACAGGCACAATTTGAATTTAAGAAATGAAAATAAACTAGTATAGCCTTTTCGAGACTGAGTAAAGTTAAAAAGTCATTTGTGGGGCAAAAAAAATTCCAGAAAATGTACCTAGTTTGTCAGAGAACAAATTTAAGACTCATATCAAAAAATGCTTGTGCTCTAGAGGATACTATTAAATAATAGATTATGTAAATGACAAAGATATATATTATGTTGATTCTATAACAAATACCATTACCTGAGACTGTAATCTGTATCATGACATTATGTAATAGACAATAAGTATTTTTTGTTTTTTTGACTATTTAAAAGTGTGTGTAAGCACCTATTTAAAATAAATTATTTTGATTTTGATGACTAAGGAGTAAATGGCTAGGATATAGGGGTTTAGAGCTCAATAGTAATGCAATGATTAAGGAGTAAATGGATAGGGTATAGGGGTTTAGAGCTCAATGGTAATGCAATGACTAAGGAGTAAATGGACAGGATATAGGGGTTTAGAGCTCAATAGTAATGCAATGATTAAGGAGTAAATGGATAGGGTATAGGGGTTTAGGGCTCAATGGTAATGTAATGACTAAGGAGTAAATGGACAGGATATAGGGGTTTAGAGGTCAATGGTACTGCAATGACTAAGGAGTAAATGGACAGGATATAGTGGTTTAGAGCTCAATGGTAATGCAATGACTAAGGAGTAAATGGACAGGATATTGGGGTTTAGAGCTAATTGAAGTAATGAACGCGCTTTAGGTTGGTTAACCTGCGTGATCAACTCAACCACGCTAGGCTACAACTAAAATTATTAAACACTAGCTTTTGCCAGCGGCTTCACTCGCGTGAACATAGTTTCTATGACCGTCTCCGAGGGTGCGCATTGCGCGAGCTGCAAGCAGCTCGCGAGCGTGGACAAAAGACACCTTTATGTTAATCCAGGTCCTAATCTGTCTACCTACCAATTTTCATCCAAATACGTTCAGTAGTTTTTGCGTTTAAGAGTAACAAACATCCATGCATACAAACTTGCGCGTTTATAATATTAGTAAGGATTTAATATAAGAAGAGGAAATTTAAACACCAGTTACGTATCAAAAGCATCTTTTCCTATAAAAAGAAACTCAAGGAGCACTACCTCTCCCTTTCTTCTTGAGGTCATTATCACATGTAAGTTTTATATTATTTATTATATACATTCTATATTACATATATTATATAATTAAACCTATATAAGTATTTGATAGTTATTTATACTAAGTATATAAATTTTACACTATGTATTGAACCCTTTTTATTTTAATAGTGTCTTTATTTGTGTACATGTCTGCCATTTCAACTAAAACTTACTCTTTCCCGGGTTTGCTGAAAGAAATTTCTAATTAGAAATAAGTTATACCTATTGTATAATTCTATTTTCTGCCTGTTAAGTAATCTTTTTTGTACACAATAAACTGTTAAATAAATAAAGGATAGAACTGCATTAAATTTTGTCGTTGACGGATACATCCTCTTTGGGCAGCTGAGCCAGCGAAGTCGTCGTTGGCCTTATGCGTTTACTTAACAGACCACTTAGTCAGTGTGGCGGAAGGGACTGCGCCTCCAGCACCTGCGTCCCGCTCTCCCGGCTTACTGGCTGAACCAACAAACCGACGTGTGGAGCCAGCTCGGCCTCAGAAAATCCGCCATATTTTGTTCATTTGCGCCCTACCTGATAATGCCAACGATGTTACCTAAGAAAGTAAGTATAATAAGATATTACATACAAAATAATTTTCTAATAACCTAAAACTCTTAGGTACAAGCTATTAATATTGCATTGTCACGCGATATAGGCACATATGCATACAAAATTTCAGCTCAATCGGAAACCGGGAAGTAGGTCAAAATGAACTTGCAAGATTTCACCCGAACAAAAAATACATACATTGCAATGGCGAAAGTACTTACTTAAGGTATTTCAATGCATGCGCTTGGATTCTTCTCTAAAGTGTTACTATACATTTTTAAATCCACAATTGGAAGCCCTTGGCATCATCTCACCTGATCGTAGGTGACGATGATGCCGAAGATGGAAGCGGGCTTAGCAAGATTCACCAATGCAATGGGGAACTGGCTATATCTTATCTTCAAGCCGGAACACATAAATGCTGTTAACATTGGTGTTTGGCGGCAAGACTGAGACAAGATGGTGGTAGCTAGCAAGACGGTCTGATAAAAATGCCCTTCCACTAACCAAACCAAGGCTTTCAAAGTTAGAATCCGCCGGAAATCGAACCCGCGACCTCCTGGTGTGAAGGGAATGGTATAGCCATTACGCCACGGAGGTGGTTCTCTGACATAATATGTGATAATATTATTATCTTATCAAAATGATGAAACTGAACCGATATTAACCTCTAAGTTTGATACTAAAGTGATAGGAAATCCTTGGGAGATGCCTTGTCCAGCAGTGGACGATTTTCGGCTGATATGGTGATGATGATAATGATATGAAAGATGAGACCGAATCGTGTCCAAGAAACATACAAACTTCACACGTCCGAAGCTAACTTAAACGACCATTTCAAAACTGTTACTGTCACAACCACAGGTCACAACAAAACAATGCCCGGAGATTCACAACATTGCGAAAATACACATTAATTGCATGTTTCTCGTATACATGGGTGCTCCAGATCTAGCGCTGACCATTGTATGGGGAACAGAGCGAGCGATGATGACGCAAGCCGTGACGTAACAGTAACTCCGATGTGGCGATTAACCGTGGGATTACGTTTCATAATGATCAAGATGGGTACAAGTGGGTCGCCTGCAGGGCCATGAAAACAGCGGTTGTAAAAGCAGAGCGTTTTTATAGAACACTAGCTGTCCCGGCGAACTACGTACCGCCTTACATTACACTGCCCTACCCTACCCTACACTACACTACACTACCCTACCCTACCCTACACTACACTACCCTACCCTACACTACTCTACCCTACACTACACTACCCTACCCTAAACTACCCTACCCTACCCTACACTACCCTACCCTACCCTACATACACTACACTACACTACCCTACCCTACACTACCCTACACTACCCTACACTACACTACCCTACCATACACTACCCTACCCTACATACACTACACTACACTACACTACCCTACACTATACTACCCAACCCTACCCTACACGAGAAAGAAATGGGACAGACTAGCCAGAGAGACCGTAGCATACTGCTAAAGGCGCCCAGCACGTACAACTCCCCCGCACAAAAAATTACTACACCATGCTTCAGGCAAACTTGCTGCGAAAGAAACTAGCCACAATGGAGCTCATGCTAGAAGCTGCAAAGCGAAAGGCAGCCATTGCGCTAATACAGAAACCCTACGTGGGAGCCTCAAAAAGTGTAAACGCACAAAAAGGTGTAAGGATATATCAAAATACTAAACCAGGAGATGGAGTTGTTAAGGCTGCGATAGCGGTCTTCGACCCAAGCCTTAACGTTATGCAATATCCTGAGCTTACTAATAATAATATCGTGGTGATTAAAATTGAAACAAGCGCTTGGAGCATGACACTCGCTGCGGTCTATTTTGAGTCACACGAGCCACTGGCGCCCTACATAGAGCACATTAAGAAATGAGACCAAAAAACGGGGTCAAAAAGGCTAATAGTTGGCGGTGATACAAACGCTAAGAGTATATGGTGGGGCGGATTGGAAACGGACAGTAGGGGAGAACAGATGATGGGGACGCTGGATGAACTAAATTTCCAGGTACTCAATAGTGGACAAACTCCAACATTCGATGTAGTTCGAGGTGACCGACATTTAACCAGCTTTGTGGACGTAACTGCATGCACAGTTGACGTTCTTGACCTGGTGGACGACTGGCGTATAATAGAAGATCTCACAGGATCAGACCACAATGGAATAGAGTTTAAACTTAATCTAGAAAAGTCTGCGGGATATAAAATTCAACGTACTACAAGAAGTTACAACACCAAAAAAGCAAATTGGGACCGGTTTCATGAGAAACTGGACCAGTTTGCACTAGAAAACGGTATATCAACGCAGACTATCAACCTAATTAACAACATAGAACAGCTGGAAGAGGTGATAAAGACATATACCGAACAGGTGATCAAAGCATGTGCCAAATCAATCCCGAGGAAAAAACTCGTAGAAAAACTCAGCTTGCCATGGTGGACTGTGGAATTGGAAAGCATGAAACGTGAAGTCGCCACCAGGAAGAGAAGAATCCGATGTGCAGCGCCTGTCCGGAAAGCGAAGGTCATCCACAAGTACCTGGAAAAGAAAACGGAGTACGAGCTAGCAACAGCAAAGGCACAAGTCGAAAGCTGGAAGAGTTTCTGTGAAAGACAGGATACTGAAGGGGTTTGGGAGGGGATATACAGGATAATAAACAGGACAAAAAAGAGAGAAGAAGATATACCCATGGAAAAAGGGGGTAGGGTACTGGATGCTAAGGAGTCAGCAGAACTATTTGCCGAAACTTTCTTCCCAGAGGAAAGTGCGTCGGAAGACCAGCAAGAACATGAGAAAATAAGAAAGAAGGCTGAGATTTCAAATGCGGGGAACTGTGACCAACTGGACCCCCCATTTACAACTGATGAATTGCAAAGAGCGGTGACATCATTTAACCCCAAAAAGGCCCCCGGCTCTGATGGGTTAACGGCTGACATATGCGCCCAAGCGATAAAAAATGATCCTGATCTGTTTTTGGCACTTTTGAATAAGTGTCTGGAGTTGGGACTTTTTCCCCGCATATGGAAAGAAGCCACTGTCGTAGTTCTTCGTAAACCGAATAAGGACAATTATGCCACGCCTAAATCCTACAGGCCGATTGGTCTATTGCCCGTCTTCGGCAAAATTTATGAAAAAATGCTGGTGGCCCGATTAAGATATCGCATCCTGCCACGCCTGAGCCCCCGCCAATATGGTTTTATGCCGCAAAGGGGCATCGAGGACTCCCTCTATACCCTAATGCAACAAATTCGCACTAAACTCGAGGAAAAGAAAACCATTATATTAGTGTCATTGGATATAGAGGGAGCCTTCGACAGCGCCTGGTGGCCGGTCATAAAGGTGAGGCTTGCAGAAGAAGAATGCCCGATAAATCTGAGGAAAGTTATGAGTAGTTACATGTGTGACAGAATGGTGGCAGTCAGATACTTAGGAACCGAAAGTAAGAGGAAGACCGAGAAAGGCTGTGTCCAGGGGTGAATAGGAGGACCCTTACTGTGGAATCTTCTGCTGTATCCCCTACTGAAGGGTCTGGAGGACAGGGGGGACTACGTCCAAGCTTTTGCTGACGACGTGGTCCTCGTTTTCGACGGATTCACAGCGAGGGACATCCAGGAACGTGCCAATGCCGCTCTCGACTATGTCCGAGGGTGGGGTGCCGTAAATAAACTAAACTTTGCCCCTCACAAAACTTCTGCAATGCTCATAACGCGCAAAATTAAATACGACACCCCGCTCCTGACCATGGGCGGGATAAACATTGGCATGTCAGAGGACATAAAATTGCTGGGACTGACCGTGGACCGCGGGTTGACTTTCAACAAACACGAGGATAATGTGTGTTCAATAGCTGCAGCAGTGTATAAACAGCTCACCAGAGCGGCAAAGGTCAGCTGGGGCTTACACCCAGAAATAATCAGAACCATATACACTGCTGCAGTGGAACCCATTGTTTTGTATGCATCGAGCGCCTGGGCACCAGCATCAAATAAAATTGGAGTACGGAAAAGACTAGACGCGATACAGCGTAGCTTTGCCCAGAAGCTATGCCGTGCCTACCGGACGGTCTCCTTGAGCTCAGCACTGATACTGGCTGGAATACTTCCTCTAGACCTCCGGATTCAGGAGTCGGCCTTGCTCTACGAAGCAAGGAGAGGGGTTCCACTGCCGGGGCTGGGTGATAGAGAGATCGAAAGAATGACGCCGGCAAGCAATGCACCCCATCCTGCAGAGCAGAGAAATTTGGAATTGGGACGCCTGGTGGACGAGGAACAGTACATAAATCAATGCCACTATGATGTGCGCATTTTTACTGACGGCAGCAAAATAGAGGGCATAGTCGGAGCCGCCCTTTCCATCTGGGCCGGCAATACTGAAACAAAAACAGTCAAACTATCGCTGCCGTCTTATAGCACCGTATACCAGGCGGAACTCCTGGCTCTCTGTGAAGCGGGAAGACATATACTTCACCGGAATGAGCAAAACTTTGCGATCCTTAGTGACTCCATGGCAGCCCTTCAATCAGTAGCTAACCCCGCAACTAGTCACCCCTTAGCAGTGGAGACACGTGAAGCAATACGTCAAGTAAACGCCCAAGGCAAGAGCGTCTCCCTGCTCTGGATTAAAGCCGACACGGTACTAGAAGGGAATGAAAGAGCTAACTTCTTAGCAAAAGAGGCTGCCTTGGGGTCAAAAAGGAAGCCGGATTACGATGAGTGCCCATTATCATATGTCAAGCGGGTGATCCGTACTGAAACGCTTAGTAAATGGGAAAATAGATACAAGACAGGAACAACAGCCTCCACCACTAAGTTGTTCTTCCCAGTGGCGACCGATGCATACAAAACCGTCCGAAAAATGCACATGACAAAAGACATGACACAAGCACTTACGGGACACGGTGGGTTCTCTGAGTACCTGACCCGGTTCAAACTCAAGGAGAGCCCATCGTGCATATGTGACCCTGACAAGACTGAAACTATCCTACACCTGTTGACAGAATGCCCTGTATTCATTAGAGAACGTTTCGACCTGGAACAAAGAACAAAGATAAAAGTAGAGTCAGAAAACTTACCAGTGCTAATAAGAAGTGACAAACATAGAGATGTATTTATAATTTATAATAATAATTTAATAATAATAATTTTTATTTATTTGATCTCTTTCACAATAGTTACGTTATTGCTAACAATCTCTGTATTACATTTCTACGTATGGCACTACAACCTAAGCTGGTATACAGATAAATCTTACGAGGAGAAGAACAAATAAGATGGTGCAGTAGAAAAGTAGTGTGTGTGAGAGAGTAACTCTTAAATTTGTTTGCACAAGTGGGGTAGCTTGGGTCCTACACTAGGCAATGCCTGTCCTGTAGGTAACCAATTTAGCACGAAGTTTACAGAAAATAGACGGTGCGAGATGTCAACAGTTAATACTTAGAGTTATTATTCCAATGTATTAGGATTAGCGAGCAATGTGTGTTTGTGTGTTTTGTGTGTGTGTGTGTGTGTGTGTGTGTGTGTGTAGTCTGCGTGTGTATTCATGTGTGAGTGAATGTATAGTACTATGCAATCCCTCTTATGATTTGTTCAATTTCAGTGTAGGACAGAGTGCCTAGCAATTTCATCATCTTTTGTTTCATTTCTTTCACAGAGTAGTCTTTAATACAGCATATAGCATTAACTTTATTATAAATAAAAGGGTGGAGAAAGACGCCGAATCTTCTTGCAAAAGAAGTGTTTATCGAAGGCAGCTGTAGCTTGAAAACTCTTTTTTTCAGCATGTCATCATACATTGATGAATTTAGTACCGTTTGATGAACTTTCGACATAACGCGCAAAATAAATAAGCTACGTACACTGAGCACTTCAAATTCTTTGTAAATAAGAATGGTCGGATATCTGACAGGTTTTTTCAAAATAACCTTTATCACAGACCGTTGAGCCCTTTCAAGTAAAATCATATTAGTGATTGCTGTACCGCCCCAGACTGAGATGCAGTATGTTAAGACTGATTGGCAGATGCAGTTGTAGATAGTTTTAAGCAGTTTTTTGTCAGCTGCAGAACGAAGATTCTTAAATATGTAAATTAGTTTTCGAATTCTATTTGCGGAGACAATAATATGTGGTTTGAAATTAAGTTTTTCATCAATAACTACACCAAGGTATTTCAGAGTGGGAGACCTACAAACTTTTTCGCAAGAACATTTTGAAGTGTGTTGGCTATTTAAAGGGCAGGTATGAACGGTTATGTCTGGAAAGTTAGATGGTGATGACGCCTGAGTTTTATGAAAACAAAGAAGTTTTGTTTTTGATAAGTTAAGTGTAAGCAGATTATTTTGTAGCCAACCAGCGATGTGTCTCATTCCGCGCTCAGCTGATTCAGTCACTTGTGCCCAATTTTCGCCAGAGAAAATGATCGCTGTATCATCTGCATAGCATATTATATCGCAATTTAACATTTTAGCGTTTGACAAGTCATTTATATAGAGTATAAAGAGTGTGGGACCCAATATGCTGCCTTGCGGTACTCCGAAATTAGTTTGTTTTGGATCACTCTTGTCTTGGTCAACTTTGATGCACTGAGTGCGGTTTTCTAGGTAACTACTAAACCAGCCGAGGCTATGTCCTCTGACACCTACCAATTCCATCTTCCTTAACAGGATAGGAATAGAGACGGTGTCGAAGGCTTTTGCTAGATCAAGGAATACTCCTAGACATGCTTGGCCTTTATCTAGGTGATTAGAAACAAGATTAGTTAAAAGTGCGACTGCGTCTTCTGTAGATCGTTTTTCTCGGAAACCGAATTGTGAATCAGATAAAATTTTATTTTTATCAAGGAAGCTGATTAATCTTTTGCTTACAATTTTTTCTAGAATTTTAGAAAAACACCCAAGGAGAGATATCGGTCTATAGTTACTGGGGTCATATTTATTTCCATCCTTGTATACTGGTATTACCACAGCGGTTTTCCATTCTGTAGGAAATATGCCTTCTGAAAGGCTAAGGTTAAAAATAAAAGTTAAAGGAGGGACAACGTGACACTTGATTGCTTTAAGTAGTTTATTAGTGACACCATCGAGTCCCGGGGCACTGTCTGACTTCAGTCCCATTATAAGAGATTCTACTTCCATGACATCCGTCGGTGATAAAAACAAAGATTGCGTGGACGATTTAGATGAAGTTACTTTTTCTACTAGAGATTCCTCGGTTTCATTAGTAATTGTTAATATTTTGTTTGCTAAGTTTTTACCAACATTAGTGAAATACTCGTTACAGAAATCTAAGGAATCTTTAACTGAATCATAGGTATGTAATAGTTCGAGAGGTTTTTGTTTAACTTTTTTGCAGTGAGAAATAGTTTTTATTGAGTCCCAGAGTTTTTTTGGGTTATCTTTGTTGTTTTCAAGCTGCGATGTTTCGTATGTTTGCTTTAGCTTTCTTAGCAGCTCATTATAGAAATTTCTGTAGCGAGAGTAAATCAATTTTAAGGTGTCATCATTAGGGTTTTTACGAACCTTTGCATGTAAATGATCTCTGTGTTTGGAGCACCTGATGAGACCAGGCGTCATCCAGGGGTTCAGTTTATATTTAGATCGGCTAACTGGAATCTGACTTGTATGTCTGTCTATTACTTTAAAAAGAATAAGATTGAAAGCAGCAACTGCTTCATCCACCGATTTTTTGTTAGTGACACTACTCCAGTCTATTTCGCTAAGTTCCATTTTAACAGCATAAAAGTCAATTTTGGTTTTCCATCGTCTCTTAGGGTCACCTTTTGGAGTATTGGTATTTATTCCTGCAATAACTAAGTCATGGTCTGTTGTGTCTGTCCTACAGATGATAGACTCAGCATTAAATTTAGATGTAACATGAATATGGTCCAGACATGAATCTTTCCTCGTAGGTTTGGTAACTGTAGGCATCAAATTTAATTCTGCCAGTAGACATAGATAATTTGTACATGTATCTAAGTCCGAATTATTGTCCATGATAATGTTAATATTTATATCTCCAGCTATGATAATACAGGGTGAGTCCTTGATAGACTGTACCGTTGACATAAGTGAGTTCGAAAAGGCAGTGGTGTCCGAAAACGAGGGAGACCTATAGATGCCCAGTAAATTAAAACTATTTTTAACGGCAACGCTCAGGCAATTAGCTTCCTCGAATGCTGGTTCCATGACTTCAGTAGACAAGGAGGAATTAACATAAATAACCACACCACCAGCCCTGTTAATAAAACGGTAGGTTCTGTAGGAGTAATAGCCATTAATTTGAGGTATGATTGAGTTGTCACCAAGCCAACACTCGGTTAGCACCATTATATCAAAAATCATGTCAAGCCTCGCCAAACTAACTAAGAATCTGTCAAAATTTTGTTGTAAGCTCCTTATGTTAAAAGTGAGAACTTTTATATTGAATTTGCTAGAAATGAATGCTTTGCAATTCTCAGGGCACTCTACAATGTGGCAAGGTGTTTCCGTCGAGTCGAGATCTTTCAAAATATTATCTGTTATTAGAGGACCTTTTGAGTTTTGGGAAAATATAGTATGACGTATAGATATCCTTGCCAAAAATATTTTTCCTGAATTTTTGAAATTGTAATCGTTGTGGGATCATTGATTTTATTAATATGTGATTCGTGTATTTTGTTTTGTGTTGAAATGTATGAGGTGTGTTATAGATAGAGGTTATTTTATAATAATAATAATAATTAATACCAGCCCAAAACATGAACCAGCAGAAAATAGCAAACAATAATTTAATGCGCTGAGAAGTTACCAATTTACTTTGAGAGTAGTAACGCGCCTTCCCCGACCTGCTTTGTTGAGGGTTTTGGAAGAAATCGAGCAATGTCCTCATGTGATCTAATGTTAATGATTTCGGTTCCTTCCCCTTTACCCTCATGCTTCCTGACGTAGATAGAGCCTCCTTTTGTCCAGCAAAACTTATATCCAGCTTCTTTGAATTGTGTTCGGCACTCACGAAACAAAAGTCTGTTTGCACGTGTAAGCCGCTCATTAAAATATATGTTTTTAGGAGGGCCCTGCACCAATATGTCCTTTGTGGTAATACGCCGTGGCCTAGCCGTTTTATAGAATTGATCCCGGGTCTCTCGACGGCAGAAGCGAACTACTAGTGGACGAGGAGAGGCGTCACTGCCTTTGTTATGGACGGGTCCCACACGGGTTGCAAAGTCCACATCTGACTCCGCTAATTTCATTCCAGCCGCGATGGATAATGTTAGCATTATGTGCATCGGGTTTTCATTTGGTACTTCCGAGATGCCATTTATTTCTATCTCGTTTCTTAACATTGCTTGCGATTGAGAGTTAAGCTGATCCTGTAGAGTTTCATTTACCCTTTTAAGTTTGGTTATTTCGGCAGCTTGTTTGTCTGCTACATCAACGCGTGCCTCCAAGGTGGACATTCTGGCTGAAATGCTATCAACTCTTTCCTCGAAATGCCTGAAGGCGGTAACAGCTGTTCCAAGTTCCATTTTCATGGCTTCAAGATCCACTTTCATGGTTGTTACATCCTGCCGCAAAAAGCGAATTTCTGCAGTCAGTTCGGCCAGGGATGATGACGTGTTTTGTGGTGGTTCCTTTTCATTGGAAATATTGGCATTAGCAGCATTTTCTAAGACAATCTGAGAGCTTTCAGAAATCGCAGGAGAATTTTCTCCACCTCTTTTTAATGGAGTTCGACAGTGTTGGCAAATCCAGGTATTTTTTAAGTCTGCGTTAATGGTCGTAATATTCGCACAGAAAAAATGAAAACTTTTCTCGCACTTACTTTGAGTACAGCGAATAGAACGCTTGTCTGAGATATTTTTCTTGCAGCCAGCACAAACCGTTGTGGTTGGAGTCATTTTCAAAGATCCTCCGTACCAATGTATTTCAGCGACAGCAAAGCGATGCGGCGGAGATCGACGATGGGCGACTGGCTAGCAAGTGGTTTCGTGGTACTGAGGCCGGCGGTCCAGCAAAACAGGCAAGACGCACGACGCAGCGCAGAGGCGATGATATTGCGGGTAGTTGTAAATTGGCCGGCAAAATTTTTTTTGATTTGTGAAGTGTTTTTACAGTTATTTCTGATATTCTAACACTGGTTCGGATTTTATTATGACAATAATGTTGTGGTGTATTTAGTTTTGATTATGTGCAATTTTTTCCCGATATTTATACTATTTCCACTGATTTCGAATAAAAACCGGAGAGCGTAAGTACAACACTGTTTACCTTTTATATGAATTTATAGAATATATTGTTAAAATTGTAAGAACAGTTTGCAAAAGAAATAAAACAGATTAAATTTAATGATTATTTGATATACTGAGTTATATTAGTTTAGTCATAAGAACAAAATAGCAAGATAAGAAATAGTTATAAATACTAGCATAAGAAATATTTGGATTTGTATATAAAATGTGTAAATAGTAAAAAGAAAAAGAAAATTAAATAAAAACACCTACTGTATACTCCCCTCAGAATAAGACCTACTACAAAACAGAGACTAAATAATTACCACTATAGTCTAGATAGAATAGACGGGAGTCCCACCCGTAAAAGTGTGAAAGAGAAGAATGAAAGACAGAAACAGTATGCGGCACGAAAGTACGAGAGGCATAATAGTGTGAACTTGCATGGAAGAGACACTAGATAGAAAAAAAAACCCTACCCTACACTACCCTACACTACACTACCCTACCCTACCCTACCCTACCCTACCCTACACTACCCTACCCTACACTACCCTACCCTACCCTACACTACCCTACCCTACACTACCCTACCCTACCCTACATACACTACACTACACTACACTACCCTACACTACACTACCCAACCCTACCCTACCCTACCCTACACTACGTTTAAACCTTCTCTGGACTTCCACAAATAATTCAATACCAAAATTAGCCAAATCGGTCCAGCCGTTCTCGAGTTTTAGCGAGACTAACGAACAGCAATTGATTTTTATATATATAGATAGATTACTCATTCCAAAAGGATTTGTAGGGCAACCTGTTGAAACAATCGACGATTTGCTTACAAATTGGCGTTCTTATATAAATCACTTAGCTGATTTATAAATTTTGTAGTAAATAAAGTTAATATTTTATCCCAGTTTGTAAATCTTTAGGATTCGGTCGGGGCACAAGCTCTAAGAACAAATGGAGATGGCCGTTGGGGCATTCCCTCTCGTATATCTACCAGATACGCTAAAACAACCCAGGTTTATGTTGGGGGCAGTGTAAAGTTCTCGGTGGCTACCTTGCACTGGAAAATGCAGTGTAGGAAGACCCCCCAGTGGCTACTTTGCACTGGAAAACGCAGTGTAGGAAGACCCCCCCCTGGCGAAGGATCGCCTACCGCCTACCTGTTAAAGGTCACGGGAATCCGCTAGATGCGGGGAGTGCAGGACCGGTCGTTGTGGAAATCCTTAGGTGAGGCCTTTATTCAGCAGTGGACGTCTTTCGTTAATATGATAAGGATACGAGAAAAATATATTTTTAATGAATTTTTGAATAAACACATTACGCAGAATACTGCGCAATGATCAAATAAGAAAAATGGGTACAATTTACATGTATACTTGCGTTTTTGGGCGACCGCGCGTTTCGTGGCCCGAGGTAATGATTTGAATGGTACATTTCGCACTAAAAAAGTAAGCATTTGAGATCTGTGTTACCTTAAGAGCGCTGTGGTTGAGTGGTAACCTTTTGAACCACAAGTTAAGTGACGGTTCGGCAAAGTGAGGCGTTTTGCAATTTTCATAGTCATAGCCTACACATGCGTTAAACTTAGCATGACCATTACCACAGTGTTACAATATAGCGGCTTACAGTAGCGCAACGAATGTACCGCAGAGCAACGGAAGGGTCCTTGCGGGCAAGCGGGCGGCGGGGCACAGCCTATCAATCTCCGCGAGTTTGCCAGGCTGACTACAGGCTAGTATGTGCTAGTACCTACGCCGGTGACGCAGCATGCGACCTCAAAGGCGTTGCGCTATTGTAAGCCATATTGTAATACTGTGCCATTACTATGCTTACATGTGTGCAAGTTAATGATCTCCATGTCTGCCTCTATTAGCAACGATACTGAGAGATTTTGGAGGAATTATGCAAGATAAATATGCCGCCATCAGGTCTAGCTAAGTCATTAGACTTAGATGAGTGCGTTTCTTTCGCGAATTCTTATAGCAATTATGTTTCTTTTAAAGCCTTGGATTCATTTACAGTTTCGGTGACAATAGGGTTGCTAGATTTTTTTGCGCGCACTAGAAGAAAGCAAGACCTCTATTAATCAAGAACCGCAATAGTGTTTTGCGCGCAGGCCCTATTGACGGTTCGGCGTGGTTCGGCCTCCCAAGCAAGATGCTAATTCACGCGTGAACCCAAGGGACACTAATTAATATTTTAACGATGTCTGCAAGTCGATTAAAAGACTCCGCATTCAATTCAGCCGAAGCAAAGACAATTGCTTCAGGTGGGGCTCACAGACGGATCGCACCTACGTCACCGATGAGATACTAGTGCATACGGTGTAAGCACACCCTGGACACTTCATACAACGGCCCAGAAATGACATTTCAAAAAACGAATGACGGAACAAACAAAATGGCGGCGAAATCCTATACGTTCGACAACCAAACTGTAACCAAACTGTAAACAATCTTAATCAATCTGGGAGACAAGGGGGTGAGGTCGGAATCTAGAGAGCGGCAGGGTGTGTCCATACTGTATGTTAGTACTAATATAATATATTCTTTGGTGTAAGTGTGGTGCTCCACAAACAATAGCCCATTTGATTGTATGTCCAATGTGTTTTAACACCTGCACGCGGAAGCAAGCTTTCAGAAAATAATGCAGACCCCGAAATGGAGGGTTGGAAAAAGTCATTTTTTGCGGTTGAAACTGCAATACATTAACAATTTGTTTTAATAAATTACAATATGTTTGCTACAAAGTGTATGAGGCCAAAACACGATTTGATAAAATTTTCTCGATATAAAAAAATTGCACAGTTCGCTCAAATTTTGTTTTTACCGACTGCACCAAGTGGCAAAAGTAGACGGGCTTCATCGTCGGGAAAAGGATAAACATCGCCTGAAACCTGACGGTACCTGAAGGGTTTTGAAACAGCTCACCGAACATACGCTTAACAAATGGGAATCACAATATTGTTGTTATGTGGTTCAGCAATAACTCGTTGTTTTAGTATTTATGATTATATTTGATTAAGATTACATGGTTCTTGTTTGGTAGTTGAGATGGAAGTGAGGAGAGAGGACTAGGTAAGGTATTTATAAGGGACAGTATCTAATGACAATTACAACAGTCTGAGAAAAGTTCATAAATAAGTCTAAAGGGCACGGGAAACATTAATGAAGCAAACACTATTAGTCTATCTAACGAGATTTGACCAGGGTCGTTGTTAGGTAAAAGCCAGGGTCGTACTTAGAAAGTTGAACAGGGATGTAGTCAGGCTGAAGAGAGGGCCGGACTTGGAGTGGATATACAACTCAACACCTGCCACCAACCAAACCGAGTCTTATAAAGTTGACCTCGCCGGGAATCGAACCTGCGACCTCCTGGTGTGAAGCGAATGGACTTACCATTACGCCATGCAGACGGTTAAAAACTCTTTTTAATCATGTTGTATTTATCTTTGTATCTCTCGGTATCTGCAGATAGACGGCGATGAAATATATATTATCTGCCCCGAGTGTGTACTCTCATTGATTTCTATGAAGAGCGATATTGTAAGATATCTGTTACGTTAAAGATATCTTATAGTATAGCGCCCGTGTGTTTAACCTTAGATGTTATTCTATAATAGCAACAAAACTCGAAGTTGAGATTTTGATGGCGATCGATTGTAGTCTAAAAACCAGTAAATAAATATGTTTTTTTCTGACTTAGGTATGCTATTGCAAGTTGCAAGTATGCGCAGCGTGAATGTACAAATAATTTTAAATAAGTTGGTGTAGGTGCAATAAATTCTTTTTTTACCATGTCTTAGAAAGGGAATCAACTCGGCTGGGCAGCGTTCGGGAAGGTTCGCAATATCTTCACATCCCAAATACCGCAGTGTCTCAAGACCAAGGTATTTGACCAGTCTGTGTTGCCAGTGATGACTTACGGAACTGAGACATGGTCGCATACTATGGGCCTCATAAGAAGGCTCAAGGTCACCCTAAGGGCAATGGAGCGTGCTATGTTAGGAGTTTCTCTGCGTGATCGAATCGGAAACGAGGAGAACCAAAGTAACCGACATAGCTCACAGAATCGCTAAACTGAAGTGGACGTGGGCAGGGCACATAGCTCGTAGAACAGATGGCTGTTGGGGTAGTAAAGTTCTCGAGTGGCGACCGCGTACCGGAAAACGTAGCGTAGGAAGGCCTCCCACGCGGTGGACCTACGACCTGGTAAAGATCGCGGGAAGCCGATGGATGCGGGCGCGCAGGACCGGTCGTCGTGGAAATCCTTGGGGTAGGGCTTTGTCCAGCAGTGGACGTTTTTCGGCTGATATGATGATGATGATGAGAAAGGGAACATTGAACATTGAAGCCCTCACTCGCAGACTCTAGTCTAGAGCTTTCTATCCACCCTTGATCACGTAGCCTAGGTATCCCGCTTCCACAGAAAAATGAAATTTCTAAGTCCAGAATAAGTAGATCTTTGTTTACCTAGAGGTCTGAGAGGTACTGAGAGGTCTTTTTCTGGTGGTAGTTAAAGTTTTGAGAGCCGTTTTACCGACCTTATCTGTGGCCCCTGGGCCCTGCCCAATACAACAATATAGCGGCTTACAGTAGTGAAACGAATGTACTTACGCAGAGCAACGGAACAGTACTTGCGGGGCAGAGGGCGGCGGGGCACAGCCTGCCAAACTCCGCGAGTTTGGCAGGCGGGCTACAGGCTAGTACTGCTAGTATCTACGCCGTGGCGACATCGTGCGACATCAAAGGCGTTGCGCTATTCGAAGTCATATCGTAATACTGTGCCCGCGCTAACCAGTTAGCCCTTCTGTACTCTAACAAATGGAGAAATCATGTAAATAACTTCACCTGTCCTGTCGCAGTCTTGCACAAAAAAATAATAATTTAAGGGCACTCATACCTGGGGCAATGGCAATATTCTAAACATCCAAACTAAATCATACATTTTTTTTATTCCCAATTGGTAAACCCTTGGCATCATCTCACCTGATCGTAAGTGACGATGATGCCGAAGATGAAAGCGGGCTTACCAAGATTTCCAAAGGCAATGGGTAATTCGAGCTTAGTATATACTGAATTACTTAGTCTAGTGTTTGACGGTGAAGGAAAACATCGTGAGGAAACCTGCACATCTGGTTTTAGATGTGTATAAAAGTCGCGTTGCACACGTTCGTAGGTGTAAAGCTAAATGCCCTGCACGTGACCACGGGTGATGCTAAGTGCAACACCAGGCAACCGCCGTATATCCCTAGGATAGCACGGTTAACTGTGTCACACGCTAAGACAGAGTGTAGCGATGACCATGCAGACTGCGTTCCAATGCTAATTACGAAATTAAGTAAGAATAATTCATTTAATTACTCAAATTTCTGCAAGAATGCAACCTCTGTCGTTAGTAGCCATAGATATTGCTGTTGAAATCTGCTCAATAAATTATTACATTTATCTACTTATCTGTTTCGTAAATTGCAATAATGTAAGGTGTTGCAATGATTGAAAGGTCACACGGATTCACCTGACCCACCACATTCTATAGAATTTTCCGATTATAAAGTCATCGAATTATAAACAAGATTTTGTAAGTTGGTAACTTTTATAGCGAGCTGTTTATTACAAAATGTATTTTCAAGTAACTTGCTCGAATCTTTATTTATTCGAATGATTTTGATTAGGGCATTCATAAAGTAAAATATTTTCACAGTTCTATCTACAATGCTCATCTATTTAAATAAAATCACAAAATTACGGTGTCGAAATGTATTTATTTTTTTATAAAACATAAAAATAAACTAACAATTAAAATTAAGCTAATCTTAACGATAAACTTTATACAAAACAAGCGTCGACCGCAGCGGCAGGCCACTTCATGCTATCCGGCGCCCGCCTGATCCGAGTTGACAGTTGACAGCTGTCAGATGGACAGCTTGAGAACTGTCAACGTGGAGCAACTGGCGCCAGCCACGACTGGCGGGCCGCTGCGCGTCTCAACCCGAGTGCGTGCACAGTCGCAGCGTTGACCGAAGGAGGCGGCGAGACGACGGCCCTTCTGGCCGGCATCACCTACATTGTACGTGGCTGCCGGCCTATTGGTATACACATTCGAACAAGCCCAGAGATGGATAGGACACGCTCGAATAACATCGACCTTCCGAATGTGGTAGTGGTTCAATGACATTCGGACATTACATTTGGTAGGTTAGCTTAGTAGCCGCCGGCGGAGGGGGCGCCGTAGCTGCCAGAGGGAGCGCGTGCGGGGGCGCCGTAGGACGAGGACGGGCCGGAGGGGTAGCCGCCGGACGAACCACCGCTCTGCTCGAATTGCGCGACTTGGAGAGCCTGACGGACACCTTCAAGGGTGATGCCTACAACGCGACTGCTAGCAGCAGGAGCACCATAGCTGGATGAAGGAGCACCGTAGGACGATGAGGGAGCTCCGTAAGACTGGGAGGGGGCGCCGTAGGAGGATGAAGGGGCGCCGCCGCTGTAGCCACCACCGAAACCGCTTGACTGAGCAGATTGCGCTTCCTCCTTGAGGAGGATTTGGCGAACTTGCTCAAGAAGCTGGGCGTCGACGTTCTGGCCCTCGGAGGTCTGGTAGCCGGAGGAGACGGCACGGTAGCCGCCGCCACCACCACCACCACCGCTGTGGCCACCGCTGAAGCCGCCGGAAAAGCCCCCGGATGACGGGCGGTTGTAGTTGTAGCCGCCTGGGGCTTCGCCACGGGCGCACGCCACCAACGCTAAGGCTATGCACTGTGGACAAAACGCTTTCATAAGTTTCAAGCAACTTAAGTAGCAAGTATTTGAAATTTAGGAAATAGATATATAAATATTTTGTGACAAGTGTTTGCTTTCAGACAACACATCCATTATTGATCATATGTGATCAATAATGAGCCAAAGATATCACAATTCTGAGCTACATGCATCGAGCGTAGAAACAATCATTTTAATTCTATGAAATGTATAATCGCTATTGCGACATCTTCGAAAACACGACGACACATGACACATGAATTGAAATTCCTTTACACATTGAAGCTATAAAAAGATTACGTAAGGTCAATAGTTTTCCTATTTTCGCTAAATATTTAAATCAGCACCTACTCGAGAGACACCACCCACTTTCCATTGAATATTTGCAGACGCAAATATGTATGCAAATAGGTACTCGTATTTCTGATATGTTACGTCACATACTGCATTTCTTTATTTCTATGAGATACGTGTTCTTTTATTTCAAGTTAATTGATTATGTGAAATTATTTTTATATGACTCTCTCGCGACTCGAACGTTTCTTTTTAGGGTCAACTGATCGAGTAATGACAGCTTATAAAAGTTCTTGGGTGTCTTTTTGTGGACAATAATCCCTGAGCTGAAACTTAATATAAATTTTGGGCAATTTTTTTCTGCTTTCTCGGTGTCGATGTTGTAATAATTTCTTTGTTTGCGTACAGACAAAACAATACGCAGTATGGATAGAGAAAGTTAACATTAATCACACAAAATATGTTAGGTACTTGTCCTTAAGCATTAATTGCTGTTTACATGTATTTTGTTGAATATTTAGCACCTCGTAACTTTAAAAGACATCTCTAAGCCGAATCATGATGGGTTGAAAGCAGTAACCATTATTTCTAGTCACAAGATTTTATCTTTGACATTTAAGTACTTTTACATAATGCCTTCTATAAGTACCTACACAATTTTACCTTTCAACCTCGAAAGGACATTGCTCAAATAAATAGGGGACTTACGATACCTAAAAAAATTGGCAACTTAATAGGTCATCCTTATTTGGTCTAACAAGAAAATTCAATGCATCAACGAAAAAAATAATAATAATAAATTTAATAAAATATGTAGACATTGTATGAGGACAATAAATTGAAGAGAAAAAGGTAAGTACCTACTATAGAAAATACAAACATTGTCTTGAAAACTTATGACAGTTTCAGATCAGGTCTCATGTTTACACAGTTCTTTGAAATTCTGGTAAATAAATAAGATAAAGACGTCCTATAGATAGATAGATTGGTAGATGTTCATTGAAATCACCAGGCGCTTTTAATTAGGTGGACTATGACTGTAATAGGTCATTTAAGGATCATGCTTAATCGTGATTGGCGTTCAGGCCATTTAGTATTTCAGTACTAAATCATAAGCACACGAAAGTTTTTAGAGTCTTAAATGTTTAATCTATTGGATTTGGTACATCAACAATCATGATAAATAAACTATTTTATGAATTTATCAATGAAATTAGGAAGTTTTAAAGAAATTAATGTTTATCAAGTGGTCAGTAAATTTTAAATTTTTATTTTTTATTTTTTTTAGAAAAACAAACCATCTTTTTATTTCTTAACTGAGTACCTCTTGAATTATAATAAGCTGATTTCGAAAGGCTATTAAGAATTATAATTTGATATTAATGAATGTAAAATTAATTATAAGGTCTTTGACCAGTGTGTGTTGCCAGTGATGACTTACGGAACTGAGACATCATAAGAAGAATCTGAGGGCTGAGGGCCTCATAAGAAGGCTCAAGGTCACCCAAAGGGCAATGGAGCGTGCTATGCTCGGAGTTTCTCTGCGTGATCGAATCAGAAACGAGGAGATCCGCAGGAGAACTAAAGTAACCGACATAGCTCACAGAATCGCTAAACTGAAGTGGCAGTGGGCAGGGCACATAGCTCGTAGAACAGATGGCCGATGGGGCAGTAAAGTTCTCGAGTGGCGACCGCGCACCGGAAAACGTAGCGTAGGCAGGCCTCCCACGCGGTGGACCGATGACCTGGTGAAGGTCGCGGGAAGCCGATGGATGCGGGCAGCGCAGGACCGGTCGTCGTGGAAATCCTTGGGGGAGGCCTTTGTCCAGCAGTGGACGATTTGTGGCTGATATGATGAATGTAAAATTAGAACAAAGCACGTTTAAATTATATGTGGTATTTATCCTTAGAAAAAAAATATTTAGAATAATTCGCATTATTTCGTTATCAATTATCATATTAGTGAAGTTTATTTAGATTTCTTACTGGATAAAATGTCAAGTTCAGAAACAGGCTAGTTACCTAACTAATTATTCTAGCAGCGCAACGATCGTCCAAAGTCATGACTTCAAAAATAGAGACAAAATGCTGCAATCACACTTGTAACATGATCACCAGCTGTAACATTATGATTCTGACCCGCACTCCTGAGTTACGTGCAATATGGCAATAATACGGCCAGTGTGGCCATAATACTGCATCGAGACGTCTGTGACGCAATACACTACTCTGTCTTCCTGTTTGCCTCTGACCTGACCTATCGCTTTCACTAACCTATGTTTCGTATCGTCATTGTTTTGCGATTGTTCTTCAAGTTCCAATTAATCGAAGCTTATTTGATTTGAATAACCACTACTAATCACACGAAAAAATAATTTTGTTTCATCTATCCTGTTGCAGAGTATGTATGTAAAATTATGAGACCGTCTCCGTGGCGTAATTGTTAAGTTCATTAGCTTCACTTTAGGAGGTCGAGCGCTCGATTCCCGGAGTCTAACTTTGTGAGACTCGTTGAGGTTGTTGGAGGGGCATGTTCTAAGTCCACTTCGCTAGCTACCACCATCTTATCTAAGCCTTGAAGCCAAACTTCAATGTTATAAGCATTGATGTGTTCTGTCTTGAGGATAAGATAAACAGTACCATACGCTCGCTTTAGTCTTCGGCATCATCGTCTCTACCATCAGGTAAGATGATGCCAAGGGCTTACCAATTGCAGATTAAAAAAAGACCTTTTTATGAAAGTTTATGAAGACAGACATTTTCTCATTAAAAAGTAACTCTCAGTTTTCGTAATATATAATTTCATTCAAATTGAAATGAAAATTGAAAAACTGATCTCCTAGATACTTTCTAACTGCAAAATATTTGTTATCCACTATATTTGATTACAGTTAAGTCAGTTAACCACCTCCGTAGCTCAGAGGCAAAGTTCACTGGCTTTACACAGGAGGTCGCGGGTTCGATTCCCGGCGGGGTCAATTGTAAGACTCGGTTTGGTTGGTGGTAGGGCATTTTCTAGGCCCGCCTGGCTAGCTACCACCATCTTATCTAAGTCTTGCCGCCAAATATCAATGTTGATATCATTGGTGTGTTCCAGCATGAAGATAAGATAGCCAGTTCCCCATTGCGTTGGGGAATCTTGGTAAGCCCGCTTCCATCTTCGGCAACATCATCACTTACCACCAGGTGAGATGTTGTCAAGGGTTTACCAATTGTTAATAAAAAAATAAAATAAAAAAAAAGTCGTTTCTGAAAGTGACTCTTGTATCAGTGCACTAATTGGAGCAGATGATTATGATTGTGATAAAACATGCCAAGAAAGTGATCTTACGAAGACGCACACAAAAGACAGTCTCACGACTATCATCGAAAACAAAGATAGAGGAAGTCACGAACACAGTTAAATTAAGCTTCGACTGGTAATACGCGGATAATTATGGGAGACCTGAACGATGTAGTAAACTTTATGAAACTTCATGTTTTGCGGAAGTATTTACACGACGTTCAATTATTTCTTTTTTTGCAGAATTCATAGTTTTGAAGTTAGCAAAACCTTTTGATATTAATAAAAAACCATTTGAGAAATAAGCAATATTAAATGTTTTTTTTATTAATCGTCGTTTTTTAATAAGCGTCGGTGACTCAACCGGTAACGACTCGATCCATCTAACCAGAGGTACCGGTTTCAACTCTGGACGGCCAATGTACCAATGAGTTTTTCAAAAACTTACGTACATATAATTACCGATTGCTTTAACGGTGAAGGAAAACATCTTGAGGAAATCTGCACACGCCTGCAAAGAAACTCGAAGGTTGTGTGTGAAGTCGACCAACCCGCACTGGGCCCACGTGGTCGACTAAAGCCTAATCGCCCCGATTCAGGGTAGGCTCGAGCCCCTCGGTGGGGACGTATATGAGCTGATATAATAATAATATAATAATTATTAAAACCGCGAAGAGGAAGATATAAATTTTACCTTTATATAAGACGTTATATATTTCCGTATTTGTTATTAGAATTGATTTTGAAATCTGAAATCATATTTTTTTAATAGTGCTTCTTCGTTTACTGCTAAAACTAATATTAGCTTTTTATTGTCAACGTCAACAGTTCTGAGTGATCAGTAAAAATTGTCAATAGAGCGTTTATTTGCTCTCCACACAATGGCTTCTGTATTCAACTATATGGACTTATATGAACTGTCTGCGTATTTGTTTATTATTTAGTCAAGTTATTTAGTTTGTCAAATTTAATTTCCCAAACAATTGTAGCTCATAGTTAACTTCTATAAATTGTATCCTCTAACCACATACATTAATCCTATTGTTTTATTGTTTTACAACGAAGCTCTTGTGTTCCCATAAATTCATAATTAAGTTTACCTCGCTCCCTGAAATACTAAAAACTATGACATAGGAATTAGTTTGCATTATCCCTAGAGTATCTTGTTACCATATTAAGACGAGTCACGAAACTAACTATGCCTATCTTGTCACTGAATGTAAAATTTGTGACCTGGCGACCTATAGTTGTAGCCTCTGCCCTGCCCTAAGTCAACCTGCATTGAATTGTAAGCAACTTACTTGACCATATCAGTACCGCAACTACTATGAGCAAATCGGCCGGCGGCGTCTTCAAACAATTTGAAGTTACTCGTATCACCATTCCTAACCATAGGTAATTCTATGTCGCAATATTATATCGTCAGTATTATAATTCTAACCATGAAATGCAATTTCGGTTGCAATACGCGATGAGTTTTTTAAAAGTAACAATCTTAAATTTTGGGAATCTTTAGCAACAGAGGTCATTCGGAGGTACCAACGGATAATTTAAAATTTAGACACGAGTTTTTAGAAAGGCAATGTAATTTTGAATGGTCTCTAATGTGTCTTATTACCATTTATATGTGCATTACTCAACATGGTCTTCTAAAAACATGGTTTAAGTATCTTTTATTTGTCTAATGTCTTACTGATTTTTGTTTCATAACACGTGACATTCTGATGCCGTGATGTTTTTAAGAGCGGATTACATAATCATTTAGTGGGTATAGCACAAAGATGTAAGTTATATTTGCATTGCATGCATAGATTTGTTTTTTTGTTCTTCTCTTTATTACCCGACTGCGACGTAGAGGGTGATATGTTGTTTAAATCCTCTTTAGTCAGTCCCTCAATACTGAGGGTCGTATTTAATCAGTCAGTTTTTGTCTATATGGTCTTACGCCATGTATCGCAGTCTGTCGCCAGCCTGGATGCTCCTTTTTTTTACATACTTCATCATCATATCAGCCAAAAGACGTCTACTGCTGGACAAAGAGCACCCCCAAGGATTTCCACAACAATTGCTCCTGGGCTCTCGCCTCCAGCGGCTTCCCATGACCTTTACCAGGTCGTCGGTCCTCCAGTGCAGACAGCACGACGTCGCCACTCGAGAACTTTACTTTCCAAACGTCTATCTGATCTAAAAGCTATGTGCCCCTCGCACTACCACTTAAGTTAGCGATTCTGTGAGCTATTTCGGTAACCTTACTTCTTCTGCGGATTCCTCATTTCTGATTCGATCGATTAGGGAAACACCGAGCTTTGCTCACTCCAACAAGGTTCTTGATCCTTCTTATGAGGTTCATAGTACGAGACCATATATCAGATCCGTATGTCATCTCAACACTGGCAACACATATACATACTCATTGGAAAATTGATATTCAATGTCACAATCAAGGTTCACATGTGAATTCTGACAAGGGATTCCGCTCATGAAATTAATGAACTTTTTCCTACTAGAATCTTATGATAAGTAGTACAATTACAAAAACGATATTATCTTCTCCTCTACAACCAATCCTTTTCTGTTGCACGTGTAAAGTATTTTTTCATCAATTCTATATAACAGTTGTGTTATGCTTGTGGCCTTTATTACGAATATGTAAAAGTTTTGTGTGAACTAGTACTTTAAGTACAGATTTTGAGGTTACAAGCCACAAGTTTAGAAAGTTCACCTTAATTTTATTTACGTCATTATCATCACACTGTTCTTTTATACCGCCTTTATGTTAATTACTGTTTTGGTAGAATGGGATGTTCTTGTATTTCTTCGATTTGCATATCGATTTGTGTATTGCGTAACTTTTGCTTATTCACAGTTTTACTGATTTTTGAAGTGAAAACTTCTTTAGGCGCGTTGGGAGATGGGAAAAAACCATTGAACTCGTGACCGTCACCGTCATCGACAAACTTATAAAACTGTAAAAAGTTTTCACTTCTGTCAGCACTTCTGGAGTGGTTTTTCATTTTATTTTTCATTGGGGGATCTTGGTAAGATCGTTTCCATCTTTGGCATCATCGTCAGTTACCATCAGGTGATATGATGTCAAGGGCTTACCAATTGTGGATAAAAAAAAAGGTTTTTGTTTTTGTTCTATAGAACTATATTGCTATAGCAATAACGGTTATACGCGTGAAACTTGGTGTGAATAACAAATACTATAACAAACAAACGTTCAATAAATAACAAAGAAATATTTCATAATAAGATCGATCAAGTGTGAGTATTGAATGAAAAGAAAAATTATGTCGTTGATATCTTTGACTGAAATGAATAGATATCATTGTTGCACTTGTGTGGATAGGTGTAGTGGTACTTGGAAGGTTTTTACCCGACTGTGCCAGGAGAGTTATGTTTTTCGAGTGATTATGTATGTATGTTTATAATGTATATTTCTTTGGCACGTCCTGTAGCCTAAACGGCTTGATGGATTTTGGAGTTCAAGGTGTCGTTAGATTTGCCTTGATCCCGTGAGTGACATGTAGGATAAATGTTAACCCGACTGGCCAAAAAATAGGGGTTAAGTTTTAATGCAGTGGGGTTTTAATTTTTTATTAATTTCTACAGTTATTTCCTTACTTATTCACGATATAGGAAGAGATCCTTCACCGAGCAATCCCATGGCAAAGTATATATATTAGTACTAACAAACAGTATGGTCACTCCCTGCCGCTTTCTAGATTCCGACCTCTATAGGATTTCGCCGCCATTTTGTTTGTTCCGTCATTCGTTTTTTGAAATGTCATTTCTGGCCCGTTGTAAGAAGTATCCAGGGTGTGCCCATTTTGCTATCACTGTTATCTTTCTTGTTAAACGATGACTTTAATTGCAACCCATTATTACGCTCATTATTAGTTTAATGTGTATCATTAAATCTTCAATTAAAATCGCTTGAGTTTCAAAAAGTAGTTTGTCACAGCTGCTCGAACCATTCTCAGATTTCCAATTACCTGGCTCGGTGTCTAAACTAAGGACAGGATTAACCGCTAGGCTTAGAGGTGACCTATGACCTCTGAACCTACAGTTGCTTCACAGAGAAGGGTGCGTTTGCGTAACACCCAGTAAGTTGGTATGTGCCAGTCATTTGTTAAACATTATAACCTATTTATATGAATGTAACTGCTTTATAATATGTGATTTTATGGTAATTTTCTAGCTGAGGTATTGCTTATTTATGAGAATTTATTCGATGTATTTCACTTTTACGCGACTTTTTCTGTATTTTCTTAGGCTAAACTTGTAGCCTTAAACGGCTTGATGAATTTTGGAATGCGCGTTTTTGTTAATTTATCGTTGATCCCTTGAGTGTCATTAAATAGAGATGATTTAAAACGGTGGTGTTTTATTTTTATTACTTCGTATTAGTATATATTATGTTAAGTACCTATCTATTAAAAATATATGGCGCAAGTTACATAGGTATAAGAGTCATTTTTTATTTCTACTTTATCTCTATCTGTCACGTCTCTTTTATAGTTTTCATATACATTCATATATCATTTATTAATTTGAATCTGAAACATATGCATATTGGGCAGATTAATATCGTAATGTAATAAATTACTCAAATTAACTTTCATAAAAAGGATCATTATCTAAAAGACATGATCTAACACCCATTGTTTGAACAAAGAAAACGTTATCGAGTCTTTAGAAGATTGACGTGAGAATAGGATCACTGCGAGATAGCGATCGTTGCGTGCGAATCTAGATAAGCTAATTCATAGTCATTTCATTATATTATTTAAAAAACAAACACTACTTGTAGACTTTGGAGAGGACAATGAAAGTCATAGATAAGATACTTTTGTTTTTTTAACTCTTCTCCAAAACTTTCTCGGAACTTTGCAATCCATTACCGATGACTTTCAAAATCGACCCCCAGTTCGGAAATCAAACTGAGTGCAGGAGGTCCATTTCCAAAATTCCAAAACAATTCTAATCACGCGCCGCGCGCCGTCCACATTGACACTCAAAATTTGAACCAACTCATCCAATCAGCTGCACTTTTGATTTTCGAACGTCCGAACACAAGCACTTGTCACTTTTATTAGTTAACTTTTTTTTTCATAATTAGAGAGAAACACTGGCACAGGCACTGCGGACTTACCGCTACGAAGGCCTTCATGATGCTTAGTTGTGGGTCACTACGGCTAGTGGCGAAGTTATGTGATGTGACCGGTGGGTATGACGATATATAGCTATGGTGCACGCGGTGGGGCGGCGAAAGGATGCCTTCTTGTGCAAGCAAGGGAGATGAGCGTCCAAAGAGGAAGCTCTACGCTTAATTGGAGGCTTGGAGGGCGTCATGAGACTTTTTTCGGGTGATAAGGTCAAGTAGCTCGAGGGTTTGTTAGTTAGGTTAAGTCAATATGGTGACAGCTGCTTTGAAGTGTTTGTAGCGTAAACAGTTTAAGCGTCTTCAATACGCACGTCTATTAAAGTGGGCAACTCCTGGAAGGGACGTGGCAGAATTCATCAGGAAAATATGTCTTAATCATCATCATCATATCAAACTAAAGACAAAGCTTGTAGAATATATCTGTATGTGGGGGTAGTAAAGTTCTCGAGTGGCGACCGCGCATTGGAAGACGCAAGACCTGGTGAAAGTAGCTGATGCGGGCAGCGCAGGACCGGTTGTTGTTTTTTTTATTATTTACAATTGGTAAGCCCTTGGCATCATATGCAAATTTTTTAGAGAGTCCTTTGATCATGAACAGTGCCCAAAAACGTAATGAGGTAAATTTTCTGACTTTCTAATCTAAACTCAGATTGAAAAAAAAACCTATCTCAATTACGTTTAGGGCACTGCTGATGGACAAAGGCCTGCCAGCATCCAGCATCTTCCGGTGCGCGGTCGCCACTCAGGAACTTTACTACCCCCTCGGCTACATCTCTTTCTCTTGTATTAGACATTTGTCAGATATCAAAGATACAGAAGAGACACTGGATTTTACGCAATGAATAGGTTTTCTGTGAAACGGAGCCATCACTGCCAGTTTAAGAGGACTTACACCAATCTTCACAAATGAAGCGATTCTGCAAAGAGTAAAATATCAGTAAGTAGGTGGAATTACATCAGGTTTTTCCAAGTTGATCATAAGCAGGTTGGCAGATTCATTGCTGGTCATTCTTGAATTAAAATTAAGCTAGATTTTTGTCAAGCCAGAAAATACAATTAACTACTTAAAGATCTACCCTCGAAAACCTTAAGTTAAGTCCATCATCATCATATCAGCTGAGGGACGTCCACTGCTGGACAAGGATTTCCACGACGACTGGCTCTGCGCTGCCCGGATCCAGCGGCTTCCCGCGAACTTCATCAGGACATCGGTCCACCGAGTGGGATGCCTTCCTACGCTACGTTTTCCTGTGCGAGGTCGCCACTAGAGAACTTTACTGCCCCAATGGCCATTTGTTCTACAAGCAATGTTCCTCGCCCACAGCCACTTCTAAAAGCTATGTCCTCCTAAGTACCTACCTACTTCTTAGGAATCTCTTCGTGTGGCACAATTAACCGTTTATCTCATCTGTGGTTGCACATAGCATCACCCGCGGTCACGTGTAGGGCATTTAGATTTACACATACGGACGTGTGCCACGCGACCTTCATACACATCTGGAATCAGATGTGCAGGTTTCCTCATGATGTTAAAGCAATCGGTAAGAATAAGTACCTACTCGTACGTAAGTTCCGAAAAACTCAGTGGTACATTGGCCGTTCGGATTTGAACCCGGGATCTCTGGTTAGGAGGACCGAGTTGTTACCGGTTGAGCCACCGACGCTTTTTCTTAGGAATAATGCTAACGTAATAACTTTTGAGCGACGAAAGAGTAAAGAAGGTATTGTGATAGAAAAACAATTCGAAGTTGACATTTTGGTGGGGATCAATGTTAACACCTAAAGTATTGATGTGTTCCGGCTTGAAGATAAAAGCCATAGCCACCTATAGCCATTTCACCATTGCGTTGGGGAATCTTGGTAAGCCCGCTTCCATCTTAGGCATTATCGTTACTTACTATCAGGTGAGAGGAAAATCAGAAACGAGGAGATCCGTAGGAGAATCAAAGTAGGTAACCGACATAGCTCTCAGAATTGCTAAACTTAAGTGGCAGTGGGCGGGGCCCATAGCTCGTAGAACAGATGGCCGTTGGGGTAGTAAAGTTCTCGAGTGGCGACCGTGCACCGGAAAACGTAGCGTAGGCAGGTATCGGTGGACCGATGACCTGGTGAAGGTCACGGGAAGCCGCTGGATGCGGGCAGCGCAGAACCGATCGTCAAGGGAAATCATTGGGGGAGGCCTATGTTTAGCAGTGGACGTCCTTCGGCTGATATGATGAGAGGAAAAAACGATGCATAAAAACGATGTATTAAAAACGGTGTATAAATAAACGTTTTTCTTACACTAATAGTTAGAACTTATATAGGATGTAACAAAATTGGTGTGGAACCGGTTAACTGGGGCATCTACTCATGAAACTGAAAAACTTTTGTTCTACAAGTTTGCTCAAATTGCAAAAAAAGTCTAACATCATACAAATCGATAGCTGATACTCCGATTTAAAACTTTTTGTAAGAAGCATTGTTTTTTTTAGAATTGACTATGGATCCCTTCTGCCCCAGTGACTGACGGCTTTTGGACTTTTATATAATTTTTTGTATTTGATGCTTTGGTTTTCTTAGGTGGCTGCTTCATGGGAACCTGTGCTTGTTGGTTGCTGGGTGGAGATAACTCTGGAGATTCGGACAGGTTCCTCTTACTTGCTTGACTGCGAGGGGGAGAGCGTTTGTCGTTCAATACAATGAGTTTGTCGTTTTTAAGGAAGGCAGTTTTACCTGCTTCTTTTACTTTCTGCAGCTGGCTTTGCAGTTCCTTGCGCTTGTTTAATATTTCTAATGGATAATCTTCTTTAACGTAATATGAGGTATTCTTTAAGTAGCGTTTGTTTTTCTGTACTTTTATTTTAAAACCCATTGTGTTTACAGTTATTATTACAGGCCTGATCTTTTCTCCTTTTTTCCCCAGTCTTCTTACGGCTTCGATGTTGTCGATAACACATGGCACTTTTAAATCTGTGTTTATTATATTAATTATAGATTATTCGAGTCCATGATATGAATTTTCATGTTCTTCTACACCAAAGAAGACTAAGTTCCGGCTTCTAGACTGCCTTTCCAAGCAGTTTAATTTTGTGCGTTGCTCTTCGATTTTTTTCAACACTCGACACTTCTCAAAGCCAAAACGACGATACTACAACACAAAACTTCATAGCAATCAAAACCGGGCCCTCTACCCACCCCTCATCTCCCAGTACGGCTGGTCACCGCGGGAGAGCTCGACCATAACCCGCCAAGGAAAACCGCTCAAACGAAAAACACATTCATGAACCTACCTTCAATGCAAAGCGAGAGGTCGCCCGCCCGGCGCCCGCCAGATGGGTAATTGGGTAAACGAAACAGCAGCAATAGCAGGCCAGCCAAAGGTGTTCACTTGACTCTTTAGACTATAAGTGGCATATTCTCGGAGGAAGTTTTTACCCGAATGGGGTCCATAAAAAATAAATGAAAAAATAAAATAAAAGAAGTTGGAAATTAATCTCAAATATAATAATCATGTAACATTATTCTAATTTTAATCACTCGAATTGTAAACTTATTATTTAATTCAATTTAAATTGTAATTGGACAAATAAAGCTATATTATTACTTTATATTATATGGATCCCTTGGGGAAAGTTGTTCAGTATGTTAAGTAGAAAACCCAGTTAACGGGTCCTACACCAATTTTGTTACACCCTGTATAAGACGTTCTCTTCATCTCCTTCGTTGCAGGCCTCACGGAGCTGCACAGTGCCACAGCTGCACAGTGCCACAAAAAATATACAGGGTAGTATATATACATACATATACAGGTGTCACAAAATTATTGTGAGTCCCGTGTAGTTATACGGCTTCTACTAATTATACTGAACAACTTTTATTTGACGACTTTGCTGAATCATAGAAATCGATCAGCTGATGACCAATTTTGTGCATTTTTGTATACAGGGTCCAAATTTTTTTTGAGTATTGACTATGGGTTCCTTGTGGAAAGTTGTTCAGTATGATGAGTAAACCCCCAGATAACGGATCCTAAATCAATTTCGTTACACTCTGTATATGTATGTATGTGTGTCTGTACGTCCGTCCGCTGCTCTAGCGTCTAAATTACTGAACGAAGTGGGGTACAATTTGTGTTAGGGCTCTAAATATCTCCAGCCCCTGGTTTTAAAACTTATCCTATCTTGATTTTCAGCTACCATAGTAATTTTTTTTTTCTCAAAATAGCTGATGATTTTGATAAAACTTTGGATGCTACTACAATTTTAAATGGCCTACTACACACTGAATTATTCGAAATACATTGGTGTAGGTCCCGTTAACTGGGGCTTCTACTCATCATACTGGACAACTTTTCCCAAGGAACCCATAGTCAATTCTCAAAAAAAAAATCGACTTTCCATACAAAAATGCACAAAATTGGTCAATCAGCTGATCGTTTTGTATGAAGAGTTCAATTTTTTTTTCGTGATTTCAGCAAATTTGTAGAACAAAAGTTGTTCAGTATGATGAGTAGAAGCCCCAGTTAACGGGACCTACACCAATTTTGTAACAGCCTGTATATAATATATAAATATAAAAAAAAACATTTCGGTATTCCTACCCGACGGTGATGGCTACGCGAGTAAGTATTGTAGCGAAAATTAAATAAATTAATTGAAAATACCTGCTTTGGCTTCGCTACATGAAACGTAGAATTTGGATCAATGGCTTAAATGCGACTAATGAAAAGAAAATATTTTGTGGGGTAATTCGGAATATATATTTAATAACAAAAGATGCTAAAACAGGCTATAAAAGAGATATAAGAGAGTTTAAACAGTAAACATTAAAATTTATGCTAGGAAAAATTAAGATTCTTGAGTAAGCCAAAAACCGTCACCAAAGAGATTTTATTTTTGACTGAAAAGGAGTTTCCGTTACAGTATGCACAGCGTGGCTGTACAATTTATTTTAAGAGTAATCTGTGTACTCCATGTCAGTTGATACCCACCGTAGAGACCACACCACGCTTGAAAACTACATTCGAAAAACCTACTTTTATTATTAACAAACATTGGGGACATTCGAAATCTCGTTAACCGTGTCCAACGAGTTTGCAAGTGTCTTACGCGTCCACAGACCTGATTCGGTTTCAGAATGGATCTTTTTTTTAAATTCACAATTGGTAAGCCCTTGGCATCATTTCACCTAATGGTAAGTGACGATGATGCCGAAGATGGAAGCGGGCTTGCCAAGATTCCCCAACGGATTGAAGAACTGGCTATATTATCTTCAAACCGGAACACATCAATGTTGTTAACACTGATGTTTGGGGGCTAGACTTAGATAAGATGGTGGTAGCTAGCCAGGCGGGCTTAGAAAATGACCCACCACGAACTGAACCGAGTATTTTCGAGTTATTTCTCGTGTATTAGGCAGTACACAGTAGATTCAAGTTGACCCCACCGGTTTTCGAACCCGCGACCTCCTATAACAATATTTTAAACAATTGCAATTTGCAATTAAATGACTGTAATGAGTTGCAACATCTATGTTATGGACCAGTTGTGAATGAATGAAAACTCAAATAACTTTTGGAAAACCTAATAGCTCTTAGGTACAAGCTTTCATTTGAAAATGGTTTTTATGCCCAAAAATCCATATGTTATGAATAAAAAAAACACGGTTCTCCATTTAAAATAGGTGAACACGATAAAGTCTACCTGTTTATTTGAAGAATAAAAGACAATTCTGGGGCCTGAATTCCACCTCAATTGTTCATCATTAGATCAACTTCAAAATACCCAAAGGATCAATTGTCACCGGGAATACGGCTTCATATCAAATTTCAGCATAACCGGACCCCTGGAAGTGACTCTAAAATCGATCGCAAGATTTGAACTAAACAAACATACATACATACATATAAACAAACATTGCAAGGTAAAATAAAAGCTCTTAAAAAAGCAGCAAATACAAGTGTTAAGTATTTAAGTGGATACTTATCCCTCCTCTTTACGCTCCTGTAATACGGTATTTCAATACTAGTCATTTAAGTAACTTTTTATCAACTGTCAAAAACGAAAGTTTGTTCTGCAGTTATTCGCGTTACTGACATAGTGTGATGTGACAAGTGACTTATTGTAATTTGCTGTTTTTGATAAATATAAAATTAAAAAAATGTCTGTTATTTGCTGTTTATAATAAATATATAATTAAAAATTGTCTGTTATTTCAAATGAGCAAGTGTTTTTGCTGTTATAGAATAAATGCTATTTATTGAATAGTGCTTTTAAATTATTTTTATCGGTAAAATAGCCTATTGTGGTCATTTCAAAAGCTTTATTATTTCGATCATTATTTGAAAAAGGTGTTCCGGATTTCTGAACACTGAACAAAGAAGCATCCACTCCAAAATTATAACTATAAACTCTCACATTTTTTAACCGGTTAGGTCATCCATATAGTTATATAGAGATTCGTGTACAATAATTCCTAGTTATTAAAATAATCATAATAATAGCTAGCAAATTATAATGACTACAGGTCGTTTCACGTGAAAAGTCTACTGGAGTTGGCAACACTGGCCAAAATTTTTGATAGAAAATTTAATCCCATATTACCAACCTACCCTGTAATGCGAACTCCTTCGGAAAAGTCAGATGAGACGTTCTGTAATTGTTGACTGTACCTACCTGATGGTCAATTGGTAGCTCTACGGCAACGCCTCGGTCTTCCTAAACAGATGTCCCGGGTTCGGCCAATGTACCAATGACTTTTTCGAAACTTACGTTACTAGCCAATTGCTTTGACAGTGAAGGAAAACATCGTGAGATTCCTGCATATCTGATAGCCAGATGTGTATGAAGGTCCCGTTGCACACGTCCGTATGTGTAAATCTAACTGCATTATACGTGACCGCAGGTGACGCTAAGTGTAGCACCAGGTAACCGCCGTCTGTCTCTTGGATTGACTCGGTCGTCAAAAGTAGGTAAGTAAAGTAAATATACTTTATTGCACGCCAAAAAACGATACAGGACTTATAATTTGTCATATACATAAAGTGCAAAGGCAGCCTCATCGCTTGACAAAAAGGATAGTTGACAGCTAATCATTTGAATTATTTTACTTAAACACGCTATGTAATATTCGCCCTACATTCTACGAGAGAATACAGGAAATATGGGATTTCAGGATCGTCGAAAAAAAAAACTACTTCCCGGCTCTGGGAGTGACTATGTAATTTAAATACTGGAGAGTTTTTTTTTAATTGCCACAATTTTATTACAAACTGAGGTCTGAGAGGCAACGCAAATCTCGTACAGCCAGGTGACAACACCATAGCACACCCTGGAAACTTCATAAAACGGGCCAGAAATGACATTTCAAAAAAGGAATAACGGAACAAAAAAATAGCGGCGAAATCCTATACGTTCGACAACCAAACTGTAACCAAAATGTATCAATCTGGGTGACGAGGGCGTGAGGTCGCAATCTAGAGAGCGGCAGGGAGTGTCCATACTGTATGATAGTACTAACAGGTGACTTTTAATTAGTTCTTGTTAGCAATGGATATGAATGTTCAGGAATGTTCTCGTGATTACAAACAACTTTCCCAAAGAAACTATAATGTCAAATATGAAGAAAAATGTTTGATCCCTTATACATTTTTGCCGATTTGATAACTTATTATGTATCGAGCGCCAAAATTTTTTTTTCTGATTTTACATATAGTTTATTTGGTAAAGTTGTTTGTAATCACGAGTACATGCATACCTTTTGTTATCAAGAACTAATTAAAAGTCACCCTGTATACTTTGACCATAGTACGATAAATAAGAGCTCCTTGGTCTGAGGTTCGCCGGCTGCTTTTTTCATATTTCGAACAGACCGCCGGTGGCGCGGCGCCCCATCGACGGTCGCAACTTGGAAGAAAAATATGTGGTTATAGCGAGTGTATTTGACTTGGTAAGCAGCGGCCAAATTGGCGCGGGAGCTGGGGAGGCGTCGACCAGCAACAGCGGAGATCCCCGCGTGTCCCCGCTCCGGCTCGTACCTGATGCAGCGCATTTCGCTGGCGGAGTATACTAATATTATACTTTGCTGGCGGTTCAGCGTGGCAACGCTGCCAGCGTTTTGGGTACCTTTTTCCATCAGGAGCGTTCCGGGACGGGCTTTTTGACTGAGGCTTAATTACTTTGAAGTTTGTTGTTTGTTCTATATTGTATAAATGTTTGTGGTAGGTTGTTTTATTACTAAATACAAAAAATATCGAAGTTTTTAGATTTACACTTAAAATTATATTAATTTCTTGTTTTAACTTCCTTGCTTTGTTTTGAAACTACTCATCCAGCAATCGCTCGCTTTCCCGGCCTCTGCAGTAATGTATAGTACATTATCGTCTGTCAAAAAATTTAAATATCTGTGTTTCAAGTGCAAATTAAAGCCGTTTAAAAAACCGGCCAAGTACGAGTCGAACTCGCACTCCGAGGGTTCCGTACCACCACACCTCTCTACAAAACTATGAAAATGATACATATTCACATTACAAACTAAAGACATCAACGCGAGCGACCGAATTTAGCGATTTTTTTTTAATGGTTTCCGAACTCCTTAGCGCGAGTACGACTCACACTTGGCTGGTTTTTACCCGACTGCACCGAAAGGAGGGATATGTTTTTCGAGTGTGTGTATGTACAATGTATGTTTATTTTTTAGCAAGCCCTGTAGCCTAAACGGCTTAATGGATTTTTTAGATACCTATATCTTGAACCCGTGACTGACATATTATACATTTTTATCCGACTGGCCACAAAATAGGGGTTAAGTTTTTATGCAGTCGGGGTTTTAATTTTTAATTAATTCCTTAAGTTATTATTAATTGTTGTTTTACTTTAGAATTAGTACTGTAATATTATGAAGATACCGTTTTACGATACCTCTAAAATACCTTTTTCCTTATTTCATCCCTTTATTATAGCGGCGATAGAAATACATACTCTGTGAAAATTTCAACTGTCTACCTATAACGGTTTTTTTATTCACAATTGGTTCATGAAATACAGCCCGCTGACAAATAGACAGATAGACAGCGGAAGCTTAGTAATGCGTGTACATTTTTTGATGTGTAACATCTTTGCTTTCGCTTTCCTGCAATTTGTGGGAGTGATTTCGTGAAATGGGACGGAAATGTGTCCCATTTTAACAGGAAGTCGCGTTTTTTCAGGCTTTAAAAGCGCGGAAAAGGCAAAGGTACCTATGACCATACAGCCTAGTCTGCCGTATCTTTGCCGTCCTTTTTTCAGGCTTTAAAAGCGCGGAAAAGGCAAAGGTATCTATGACCATACAGCCTAGTCTGCCGTATCTTTGCCGTCCTTTTATAAAGTATTTTGTCACATGTTACACATCATATGCGAGTACTGTAGGTCTCGCTCGATTTTTTTTTAGGTAAGCAATTTCCTACACAGTATTCATAACATAGTTTTTAAGTGATGATTTTTGTTCGTTACTTGTCTCACCCCTACCAGAATATGAAAAGTATTCAAAATAGTAGGGCATATAATTAATTTTAAGGCGTGGCATTGAAACAGTTGTCTCTATCTTTTTCTTTAAGTGAAGAGAGTAAAGAAAATAACCACACTTTTGCACTTTTTAAATGTTTTTTCGTTTCAATTTAAAATACAATTAATTAAAAAAAATCCAACTGCCATATTGAAGTATAATATGTTTAGACTAATCGACTTAGAAAATTTAGAGGTTTAAATCGGTCTGGTTTGCCTGTAAAATACAAATCTCTGTTTTCGAAGCGTTTTTTTTTATTAACAATTGGTAAACCCTTGACAACACCTCACCTGGTGGTAAGTGACGATGTTGCCGAAGATGGAAGCGGGCTTACCAAGATTCCCCAACGCAATGAGGAACTGGCTATCTTATCTTCATGCCGGAACACACCAATGATATCAACATTGATATTTGGCGGCAAGACTTAGATAAGATGGTGGTAGCTAGCCAGGCGGGCTTAGAAAATACCCTACCACCAACCAAACCGAGTCTTACAATTGACCCCGCCGGGAATCGAACCCGCGACCTCCTGTGTAAAGCCAGTGAACTTTGCCTCTGAGCTACAGAGGCGGATCTTTGATATATTTTTTTCTGTTACAAAAGTTAACGAATTGTGTTCCTGCAAAATGAAGTTATTAAAATGCTAAAATTATTTTACAAAATATCACTTTTATATGTTTTGTAATTGCTGAGAACAATCGATGTCCCTGCGACCGAATTTTTGAATGCGTCGCTTTAAAGGAAGATTATCAATTTATCATTGTCGCGTAGGCTTACTTAGTTAGGAGCAGGTAATAGTCGGCCAACCTAAGATGTGCAGTTGGGTTTGTAAAATGTTTGTAGAAGTTCCATACAAAATGTTCTATATCAACTACAAAAATTAAAAACAAAAACAAAACAAGTTCAATATATTAATGGCACAAGCTGGGAGTACCATCACGCCACAGTATTACGATATGGCTTACAGTAGCGCAACGCCTAAGATGCCGCACGATGCCGCCACGGCAGTACTAGCCTGTAGCCACGCGGAGTTTGGCAGGCTGTGCCCCGCCGCCCGCTGCCCCGCAAGTACCCTTCCATTGCTCTGCGTAAATACATTCGTTGCACTACTGTAAGCCGCTATATATTGTAACAATGTGACCACACGGTGAAGGCGGTAACAGTAGTATTATTACTGGCTAAATCTCGCGCCTCCGGGCTTACGTTGTTTATTGCGATATTAAACACTGGTTGTGTAGTTGTGTACAGGAGAGCAACCGCAGCCGCAGCTATCAAAGTGTCCTTACAGTCACATTTACGATCTGCGTTAATCATCCTTACTTAATAATATAAATGTGAAAATGTGTTTGTTTGTAACCTTTTCACGCTTCAACGCCTTGACCAATCTTAATGAAATTTGGCATGCAGTAGCCTTTGTCACAAGGGAGGACATATGCTACTTTTTATCCCGTGAAAATAGCATAGCCCGATGCAGTTCCCGAGGGAACTGAAACAATACTCTTTTTTGATTAACTTCTTTAACATCGCAATGGAACAATGGATTGTGTGATTTTTTGCACAGAGATGGTTGAGTGGGTGGTGTGACAAAAATAATGGAAACAGGGGATAAAAACATTAGTTCGGGCGCCATTAATATGTGACAAAAATAAATGGTAACAGGGGATAAAAACCCTTAAGGAATTTGCCACATATGATACGTAAGATTTAAAGGTAATAAATTAAAATATATATTTAGAGGTAATAAATTAAAATATAATTTAAATTTGTATTTAATAACAGCTAGTATCAAAAGAAATTGGTCACCGCGAAATGTAAAATGGTACTTATAATAATATCAATTTTCAATAGGTTGAGAGACTATGACTAAAATTGAACATGGAGTACAAACGTGTGATTACACTTTTAGTTATTGTTAAACCTTAATAAGTAGTAGAAGGGACAATCCATACGTATAGATTGTTACTCTTAATTCTGTGATAGATAATACCTTAAATTAAACGTAAAAAGGTACACATAAAATAACAACACTGTTCAATTTCTAAAGTTCATGAAAACCAAAAGGAATCTTGACCGGAGAATAGGGAAATGTGAAGAAAAAAGGTGACTACTTCCCTTCGCAGGTGGCACGACGGTGGTAGATGCTCAGGCTGACGAAAAAGGTATTCGAGCTGTACCAGCCAAGACTCGATCAGTTATTTGCTTAGCCTGCTGATGTAATACGTCGGCTGTTTCGCCGTTATTATATTAGTTGTCCATTAGGTACTCGGTAAAAACCCTTGAAATATCGGCAAAGGATCTGTAATATACTAAAAAAACTGCACCATACAACTTTGAAAAACAGCAAAAGGCAACTTATTAAATTTATAATCTTATTTTCGGTCAAAAATAGGTTTGCGGTGACCACCATTCCATTGTTATTTTTCTCATCTCTCATCTTCTTGTCAAAAAGAAACAATTTTTTTCAAATTCAATTTCCATAGACGAACAAAATCTAACGAGAATTTAATTATAAAACGCAAAAAGGAGATTGGCTCGAAACGATAGTTTGCGTTTCAGTGGGCAATGACACAATTTACTAATAAGCATATCCTGACATACTTCCCGAAGCATCTGAAGAAAATTCATGTCCACGCTCGCGAGCCGCTGGCGGCTCGCGCACCGCGCACCCTCTAAGACAGTTATAAAAACGATGTCCACGCGGGCGAAGCCGCGGGCAAAAGCTAGTAATTTGTAAACCCAAAATAATTTAACTAAGAAGTAAGTTTATCCGACGCTCTTACGGTGAGGGTAAACATCGTGAGGAAACCTGCACCACACCACGGACATTTCATACGACGGGCAAGAAATGACATTTCTAAAAACGAATGACGGAGCAAACAAAATCACGGCGAAATCCTTTACGTTCGAGAACCAAACTGTAACCAATATGTATAGATCTGGGTGACGAGGGGGTGAGGTCGGAATCTAGAGAGCGGCAGGGAGTGTCCATACTGTATGTTTTAATTATACTTTGCTTTGCCTGCACACGCCGGCGAAAAAATCGAAGGTTGTGTGTGAAGTCATCCAACCCGCACTGGGCCCGCATGGTAGACTAAGGCCCGATTGCCCTAATTCAGGGTAGGCTGGAGCCCTTCGGTGAGGACGTGTATATGAACTGATATGACTGACTGACTGAAAAAGTAAGTTCAAAAACTAAAACCCGACTACTGAAAAATCACGCTCTAAAAAGTATGAAAAAAGAAACATAATATTTCCATCTCAAATTGTTTGAATGTAGGTATTTAATACATATTTTTAGTGATTTTCTTGTTTTTTTGGATTCTCCTTAAATTTAGAATACTTCTCTCCATGGTGTAGAAATTAAGGAAAATTCAAAAAACAAAAAATGTACACATGCGAAACAAAACTAATGTAACGGACGCACTCATCACAGCCTAAGACAAAAATGGAGATGGGCCGGACCGGACACATAGCCAGATACCAGGACAAAAGATGGACCCTTTTTAACCGCCTCCGTAGCTCAGAGGCAAAGTTCACTGGCTTTACACAGGAGGTTGCGGGTTCGATTCCCGGCGGATGGATGTCTTACAATAGTAAGACTCGGTTTGGTTGGTAGTAGGGCATTTTCTAAGCCCGCCTGGCTAGCTACCACCATCTTATCTAAGTCTTGCCGCCAAATATCAATGTTGATATCATTTGTGTGTTCCGGCATGTAGATAAGAAAGCTAGTTCCCCATTGCGTTGGGAAATCTTGGTAAGCCTGCTTCCATCTTCAGCAACATCGTCACTTACCACCAGTTGAGATGTTGTCAAGGGTTTACCAATTATGAATAATAAAAAAAAACACAACAAATAACAAAATGGAAAGGCCCAATAGACAAGAGGAGCGTATGTGGACAAAGAAAAAGACGGGTGGACGATATCAAGAACATAGCAGAAGAGGAATGGATGAAGGTTGCCATTAACCGGGAAGAATGGATCAAGTTGGAGGAGGCTTTTACCCAAAAGGGACTACACACCAGTAACAAATAAAATAAATTTAAGGTTCTAGTTAAATAGTTCATTTTGTAATGTGTAGCGTCGGTGGCGCAACGGCAAGGGCCGCTACCTCCTATACGGGAGGTCGTGGTTCGAGTCCTGCGACGTACCAATGTGTTTTCGAATTTCGATCCCATATGTACGTTTATTCGACGCTCTAACGGTGAAGGAAAACGTCGTGAGGAAACCTGCACACGCCTTCGAAGAAACACGAAGGTCGTGTATGAAGTTGACCAGCCCGCACTGGGCGCCCGCGTGGTCGACTATATAAGGCCCGATCGCTCTAATTCAGCGTAGGCTCGAGCCCCTCGGTGGGGACGTATATATGAGCCGATGTCATGATGATGAATGTGTAGAGAAATAAAGCTTTATAATTATATTATTATACAGATGGTATTTTTTTACACCGAGCAAGCCGTTAAGGGTGTGCTCTACTCATGAAACTGAACAACTTTCCCCAAGAAACCCATACTAAATGTGCAAAAAAAAGTTGACTCCCCATACAAAGTTGGCTAATCTGAATGATCGATTTGTATGAAAAAAAAAATTGCGAATTTAGTATGGGTTTCTTGGGGAAAGTTGTTCAGTTTCATAAGTAGAGCACACCTTAACGGCTTGTTCGGTGTTAAAAAACACCCTGTATAGTGATGTTCAGAGGATATAACCTAACCTAACCTAACCTAACAAAACAATACATTCGAACAGTAGGTAGTAAGCAATCATGGGGCAAAGAGGCATATCCACGGCTATCCTCTAGCATCACTAAAAATATGTATTAAATTAAAATCAAACATATCGATCCCCGGCCAAGGTAAGCTAGTTTCCTAAAATCATTGAATGCAATTCCTCCCACTTACTTTTTAAAATAAATTATAGAAGAATAAAAGGAACTGAAAAGCGAAAAATAAAAAGAATCTAAACAATTTTTAGACGGCGCCAATCAAACATATAAGCAAATTAAATATTACGTACTTCGCCCATAAAAATTACGTAAATGATGGCAGCGGAAAGCGCGGCGACGGCGACGTGACGCGACCCTTTGCTGGAAATTGCCGAACGTCTTTGGCCGAACGTTCCGTTTGTTTGTTCGGCGCCGACTCAAAATTATTTATGTATTTACAATTACTGTGAAGCTCAGACTAAAGAGATTCTTTTTATTATTCGCTTTTCCATTCCTTTCCTCTTTCGTCGTCGGTAAAATTTTTTGTTAAAACTTTTATTATTTTTTATTTGTTTGTGGCAAAATAAATAATATAATTATACTTATTTTTTGATGACTGACTTTTAACAGCCTTTCGTCTCCATTATCAGACCTTCGATGATTGTCGTAACTATAGGAAATCGAACTACTCTGTAAAAAGATAAGCGTGATCAGATCATACGTTAAAAATGATAAAAAAACAATACGGGTGTACTTGAGAACCTCCTCCGTTTTTCGTCGGTTAAAAATGAAATAAAGTGTTATTTTATTTGAAAAGAAATGCCTTTCATTAGTTTTATTATTCTTCATATTTTGCCGTTTTATTCTCGGTTACGGTAAGTAATGTAACCAAATCTTTGAATTATCATCATCATATCAGCCGAAAAGCGTGCTGCTCCCCCCAAGGATTTCCACGACGACCGGTCCTGCGCTGCCCGCACCCAGCGGCTTCCCGCGATCTTCATCAGAAATTAGGATATCTGCAGAAGAGTTATGGTAACCGACATAGCTCACAGAATCGATAAACTGAAGTGGCAGTGGGCATGACCCATATAGCTCGTAGAACAGATGGCCTTTGGGGCAGTAAAGTTCTCGACTGGCAACCGCGCACCGGAAAACGCAGCGTAGCAAGGCCTCCCACGCGGTGGACCAACGACCTAGTGAATCTATAAATACTTTAACTTATTTATAAAAAGAAAGGAATATTTCCTTTGAGAAAAATTAGCTATCTTCAATACATTCCCTCCAAGAACAGTTCGTTTTTGTTCATTCTGTACTATGTCTAAAGCCACCATAATATTACCGAGATGCAAAGTATGATTTTGACATGAAAATTACTGTGTTACAGCATGTGCTAGAGTGTTTTTTATTTAAATAATTGTAATGGACATTTTGTGAAAGCGTTTTGCAGCGCGGTCGCGAGGTCATCTGACCATTGATGATTATAATTAAACTGGGGTCTTAGACAATTCTAGAGATGTGAAGAATACCTACAGGTGAAACTGGGGACTTAATATTTCGGGACGATGATGTACGTATTAGGCGTTTAAATACAATAAAATATTCCTTATTGCATCAGAACATAAAAAAGAAATAAACAAGACAGAAGAAAGCCATTTTTTTTTAAATTCCCAATTGGTAAACCCTTAACAACATCTCACCTGGTGGTATACAATAGGCGGCCTTATTGCTAGGTAGCATTTTCTTACAGGCAACCTTTGGGTTGGAAAACAGCTATAGAATAAGTTAATGGGGCGGTACAATACTGAAAACAACTCATAACACCCCTTTTTATGCGTCGGGAGTTAAAATAGAAAAAAAATGCAAATGAACAGAAACATAAAATATTTAAATATAATAATAAAATATTATAACAATAATACAAAAAAATAATGTTTAATTGTTTGTCATCCTCGAAATTATCTGTTTAGATAGTTTGTTTTTGTAAAATGAAATGCATACACGGACAGACAAAATATTTATTTTCACTTTTACAAACAACTGTTGGCCAAGTAACAATTAACGCATTCAAATAGCACACGAAATTATTAAAGTGAAAACTTTTTTAGTCCTGTTGGGCATTTCGTGAGATGTGAAAAACCATTGAACTCGTCACACTGTTACCGTTACCGTAACGGACACCCTGTTACCGTACTAGGAACACTCGAAGGGTCAAAACTTAAAATCTATAAAAAGTTTTCACTTCTGTCTCACTTCCGGAGTGGTTGAGTTTTTAGCACACAGGGTGTAATGAAATTAGTATTAAAGCAGTTAACTGTTGCTTCTACTCGGCGTACTGAGTAAACTTTAAGTAGTCAATTGAAAAAAGGTTATCAACCAATTTTGTGCATTGTGTGTAGAGTAGTTTTTTTTTTTGGAAATTGGTAATGGGTTCCATGGAGAAAGTTGTTCAGTATGATGGTAGAAGCCCCAAGTGAACGGGCCCTACATCAATTTTGTTAAACGCTATGTAATCCAACTTAATATTATAAATGTGAAAGTTTGGATGGATGGACGTTTGTTATTCAATCACGCCACATTAGCTGAACGGATCTGGATAAAATTTAATAGGTAGACAGATTCGGACCTAGATTAACGTAACAGGCTATTTTATTGCCGCTTTACAACCGCTTGCGAACCCTTAGAGACAGTCATAGAAACCGAGTTCACGCGAGCGAAGCCGCTGGCAAAAGCTAGTAATGTATATACTTGATATACTTACATTATATTAATGTAAATAAACAGCCTCTCACGAGCCCGCCTCGTCATTTCCACTAAGAACTGAGTTTGACCTTACATGCTGGGGCATGCAAAACTGGTCCCGGTTCCAGATTTTTTATACCCGGATGCAGTAGGAACCAGATACTTGGTACTACCGCTGGTTACTAACCGATTCCGACAGAAAAAAACTAAGTATTTTATGATCAACCAAATTACAGAGAAATTGAAAGCATTGACAAATACGAGATATTAAATACTAGCTGTTTCCCGCGGCTTCACCCGCGTGGACCACGTTTCTACGACTTTTCGAGGGTGCGCAGTGCGCGAGCCGCAAGCGGCTCGCGAGCGTGATAAAAAGTAGCCTATGTCTTAATCCAGGTCCTAATCTGTCTACCTACCAAATTTCAGCCAAATCCGTTCAGTAGTTTTTGCGGGAAAGCGTAACAGACAGACAGAGTTACTTTCGCATTTATAATATTAGTAGGGATAAAATAAATTGCACAGCCACGCTGTGCATACTTTCTCGTGAAGCCTTCACCGTCTGTCGTATTCGAGCATACACAAATCAACAATAAACATGACACTGACTTAGTAGTAAAGATAACAAGAGTGTAAAAAAATTAAAAATAAATTCGGCTGACCTTACTCTGATTTTTTATCCTGGAATTATTAATTACCCAGTGCACTAGACCTCGTAAAGTCCTGGTTATAGACGAAGTTTCATTAACAACTTTAGAGCTATTTTTGAGAAAAAGTAACATTAAACCTGGATTTGTATTGGAGGTACTTTTTTTCTAGAATAACAAACTACCACGTGCTATAGGCCTTGTAAATTTGAAAGTTATAGTTACGTACTGAGTTAGTAGGTAGTTAGAGCCATTTTTGAGTAAAAAAATGTTTTACTATGGTGGCAACTCTATAAAAACCAAGATAAGGGAAATTAGAAAAAAAATGGTTCGAAATATAAAATAATATTGCCCTTTCCCAAATTTTGCCAAAATCCGTCCAGTAGTTTAGGAACTAGAGCACCAAACGGACGTAAACACACACACACTAACACACATACACACATTTTTTTTTCTAGACAAAAATATTTGATGCGTCGTTGAATACTCAACCAAACCAGTCTTGGTGATTAACGCCATCTACCGAATCGTGTAGGAACGTCAAGTGACAGCTTGGGGGTTGGCGCGGTTTAAAAGGTGTCATTTCAGGGCATGTTCTTAGACAAGTTTTATGGCGGTATACCACCAGGAAGCGCTGCAGCAGCCAGGATGGTCGGCGCTTGAGGGATTTTTATAAACTACTAGCTGTCCCGGCGATCTTCGTTCCACCTTACACTACACTACCCTACCCTACTCTACACTACCCTACCCTACCCTACACTACCCTACACTACACAGCAGCCAGGTCGGCGGGCTTCTCAGTAACTATTCAACCGATTCCGCTGCGGTTTTTTTGCTTTGTTTGTCATTTTTACCAGACTGCTCAAGTGCTAAAAAGGAGGGTAATGTATGTATATCCGTTTCTTTAGCTGAGCTGTAGCCTAAGCGGTTCAAAGGATTTTGAGTGCGAGGTGTCGTCAGATTTTCTTTATTTCAGAGCAGAGAACGGCAGTCCCCGACGTATTTTTGGGATTAAGAAAAATATTTTTCGTTTCTTATTTCTATTTAGACGGGAGACTTTAAAAAAATAATCCTTTTTCAATTACGTTAACAACCGTCGTAGGCTTTTTTAAATTGTTATTTTGCTTTTTTCACGGAATAAAAAGTAGCCTATGTCCTTCCTACTGACACAAGATACCTGCTTACCAAATTTCATCAAGATTAGTCGAGGTGTTGAAGCGTGAAAAGGTAACAAAGAAACAAACACATTTATAATATTTGGTTTATTATTGCATTTTCCTCATTCTTACTTTACATAATGTTGTCCTACACTTTACAATTCACCATTCAATTTTATAATGTCTTCATTGTTGTCTTATTCTATTACTTTGTAAGTAGATTGTGTCCGACCTCGACAAGCAATAAAGTCTTCGTCGTATTCACCTCTAGAGGCATACCAAATTTCTTGCCAATGTGATTCCCTAGTCTTTTCCTCGGGAGGCCTCCGTGGCGTAATGGTTAGTCCATTCGCTTCACACCAGTAGGTCGTGGGTTCGATTCCCGGTGGGGTCAACTTGTAAGACTCGGTTTGGTTGGTGGTAGGGCATTTCTAAGCCCGCCTGGCTAGCTACCTCCATCTTGTCTAAGTCTTGCCGCCAAACATCAGTGTTATCAACATTGATGTGTTCCGGCTTGAAGATAAGACAGCCAGTTCTCCATTGCGTTGGGGAATCTTGGTAAGCCCTCTTCCATCTTCGGCATCATCGTCATTTACCATTAGGTGAGATGATGCCAAGGGCTTACCAATTATGAAAAAAAAAACTTGACTGATAAAGTGGCTTTCGCTCCTGCCCTCCACAACCCTCGGGGTCGTGGGTTCGATTCCTACTAATTATAAATATCTGCGTGACGAATACGTTTGTTTGCTCTGCGCCTGAGTGTTTAATTAATTTAATTTAATTTAATTATCTTGGGGCCAAATGGCCGTGAGTGATTTGATCCTGGACCTTTGATAGATGTCTGTGTACAGAAATCAGTCGTGTGTTAATGTTCTTCAATACAAAAAAAGTGATTGATAGGTATACACCAATCTTCAATGTGATCGATCATTAATATTAAGTCTTAACAGATTGAATGCCAATTATTAAAAAAACTACGTAATATTACATAGCCAGCCCGTATAGAAGAGGCCGACTTAACCGTCATTGATCTGAAAGAATCTTTCGGCATTGAATGCGTTAAGTTTGAATGTATGATAATCTGTTCATAACCTAGCGATCTGCTGACCACTAATGTCAGCCGGGTTAAGAAATGCGCAAAATTTAACAGGTTCACTATGTAATCAGTTTTCTAGTTTGACCTTAGTTTTTTTAATAAGTAATAAAAATATATTCACAAGTTATTACAATGTTATGACCTCGTAAAAAGTATTAAGCGAGGAAATAGCACTCACAAAATGCGTATGAACTGCGCATAATAATTCATTGTACTTGCTTGCTTTGGCCGGTTATTTAGGGTTCCGTGCCTCAAAAGGTAAAAACGAAACCCTTATAGGATCACTCGTGTGTCTGTCTGTCAGTCCGTCTGTGACAGGCAATTTGCTCGGAAACTACTAGACCGATTGAGTTAAAATTTGGTACACTGTGTAAGTCAGATAATCTCAAATATATTTTTTTATAATTTTAAATTTATTATTTTTGAAGTTATTTACAAAAATAGGCGGAAATTGACCATTCTCCTTGCCCCCCTCCCCTAATCTCGGACACTACTGGCCCTAATATCTTTAAAAAACTGTATATATGAGGTTTAACTCATAGATTAGAGGAATATCTTTGAGAATTTCTAAAGTCCTTCCATTGGCACAGGAAAAATGAAATTTCTATTGTCTAGAATAAGTAGACCCTTACTTAGAGCAAAGTATGTAGTGAGAGATGTTATTCTGTTGGAGTTGCAGTTTTGGTGCGGAACGCAAACGGAACAATCCCCGAGTCGCACTTGGACGGTTTTTCAGGGTTTGCTATCTTTATAGAAAATTGAACTGTTTCCCGCGGCTTCAACCGCGTGGACAACGTTTCTATGACTCTTCGAGGGTGCGCAGTGCGCAAGCCGCAAGCGCGTTAAGAGCCCTTTGTGAATTTTCCTGGCGTACACTCTTCTACGGTCAGAGTAGTGACAGCCTGCTCTATGCATTGCCTAAAGGTAACCCCATGATGTCAGCATTCAATATAATGATATCATACATTCAATATAATAGAGCGTCGGTGGCGTAAAGGCTAGGGCCGCCGCCTCCTGTCCGGGAGGTCGTGGTTCGACTCCTGCCAAGTACCAATGTGTTTTCGAATTTAGATTTCATATGTACGTTTATCCGACGCTCTTACGATAAAGGAAAACATCGTGAGGAAACCTGCACACGCCTGCGGAGAAACTCGCAGGTTGTGTGTGAAGTCAACCAACCCGCACTGGGCCCGCGTGTTCGACTAAGGCGCGATCGCCCTGATTCAGGGTAGGCTTGAGCCCCTCGGTGGGGACGTATATGATAAATATATACTTTATCTTGGTAGTTTTTTGAAGGTGGTGCGTCTCTCCCACTGGTCCAAAATTAATCTCCCGAAATTACCCCACACTCTTCTACGGTCAGAGCGTCAGCCTGCTCTCTGCATTGCCTAACGGTAACCCCATGATATCAGCATTCAAATTTAAACAGCTGTCTTAGCCTTAGTGAGCCTTTGAATGCGAATAGGTTCAATTGTTAGCGACCCGTTATACAACGACCTTGGCGCGGATTTTCCGACACAAATGATGTATTCGAAGCACGCGTTGATTTAAACTAGTGGATAAATATTCACCTAATGAATTTGTAATTATATTCTGTATGCATTTAAAAAGATGCTTAGTCGAATAGTTAGTGGTCGAGGCTGGTTCAGGGTTAAATTTTGCAATATATTTTTAACTAAGACTATTAATTAATTATTACAAATAGGGATTTTACGGTAAAATATAACGTTTAAATATACAAGGTGAAACTGAAATCGTTAACCAAACTTTAAGGACTTAATCTTAGGGACTAAATCCACTTTTAAACTGAACAAACTTTCTCCATGATACCTTACCCATACAAAAGAAACGACAAAAATTGGACTTCATTAACTTTGATCTCATTAATTACCAACTTTGTGTGCAGAGTCCATATTTTTTTGCTCCGATTGTATGGGTTTCTTAGAGAGATTTGTTCAGAATCATTAGTGGAGCGTGTCCTTAAAAGTTTGCTTTAAGATTTCAATTCACCCTGTATACTGTAGATCATCATCATCATCACATCAGCCGAAATCCTGCTTTCTCAAGGATTTCCACAACGGCAACGTTCACCTGTTCGTCAATCCACCGAGTGGGAGACCTGCATGCGCTACGTCTTCCGGTGCGCGGTGGCCACTCGAGCACTTTAATGTCCCACAGCCTCAACGAGTTATGCGCACTCATGTTACATATTATATTCTATATAGATAAATCTGGGGTCACAGGGCATACCTTATTGTAAATACTAATGTGTTTTGAAATATTTTAATATATTTGTATCTAGACACACTAAGAACGAAAAAAAAAACCGTGAGTTCTATTACACGAACCATTTCGGGTCACTTTCAACTTACCCGTAAATTAAAATCTGTTTGACTGACACACTTGCGATTTCGTATTGACTAGTAAGACCCCCTCGAACACCTAGAATAACAATTTTCATAAATATATCTTTTAAGATTTCTGAGATAGAGACGTCTGAATATCACTATTTTTACGACTCACTCACTCACTCATTAATTCACTCATCAAAATTACAGACCACTTCCAGGTAACTTATAAACTTGAAATTTGCATCGAGATAAGTAATTAGGCGTATTCAAAGTAAAAATTCAAAAACCGGCCAATTGCGAATCGGACTTGCGAAACTAGGGTTCCTTACTACTACCACATATAAAATTAATTAAGGCGCAGTGGTACCTAAAAATCCACTTATACAGGTTTTTAGAATTCATTTGTGAAGTAGTTTACAGTAAATTTAAAATCTAGGAAAACATATTGGTATTATTGAGAATAGTTACGAGGGACTATATCGAATGGAAACTAGATTTAATAAAGTTGGCTCGATAGAATAATTTCGCAAAGGTATTTTATCGCCTATTTTCGGTTTTATTCTTAAAAATAAGTAATTTGATAATATGATTTATTAACTAAAATAAAGTTCATAGGTGGCTGAAGGGAAAACATCGATTTTTGATTAGGATAAATATGATGAGAATAAAAACGTGTAGTTATTTTCTTTCCTCTTTACACGTAAATAAAAAGAGAAAGACAGATTTTTAAGTACCACTGGGCCTAATACACTTCCAAGTGACTTAGAAACTTAAAATTTAGAATAGAAATAGGTTATTGAGCGTATTAATGTAAAAGATTAGCGCACAGGGTTCTGTACCAACACAGTTGTGATATAAATAATGTGTTATAAAAATGTATTATGTATGTGTATTAATTAAATAAAGAGAGAAAAAATATAAATATGAAAGTTACACCATAATATATACACCATAAGTAGCACAGAACATAACACATTTTCTTTTAAGCAACTGAAAACCCTTGTACGTTCTCTGTTATTTGGAGAACTTTAATATAAATATTTCAATGTGAAATCCCATAAAAAGAAATTTAGATTTAAGAAATCACTAAAGAACTTGGTACTATTTAGATCTTTGTATTTTTTTTGTATCAAACTTGGCTCACATTTACACTTTTTACATGTTTTGTTGGGATTTATGTAACACCCAACCACAGAGAAACAAACCTGTCCGTCAAACGAATATTCGCCATGGGTGGGTATCGAATCCAAGATCCCCAGCCCAACAGGCTAGAGCGCTGACTACTGGATTACCAGGTTAGTCGATAATTATTATCTCAGCCCAAACAAGTTAAAAGTCTGGTGAAGATCGCGGGAGGCCAGTTTCCCCATTGCGTTGGGGAATCTTGATAAGCCCGCTTCCATCTTCGGCAACATCGTCACTTACCACCAGGTGAGATGTTGTCAAGGGTTTACCAGTTGTGAATAAAAAAAAAAAAAAAAAAAAAAGGCCACTGCATGCAGGCAGCACAGGACCGGTCGTCGTGGAAAATCTTGTCCAGCAGTGCACGTCCTTCGGCTGATATGATGATGAAATAAATGAAACCTATAATAATTTAATACCTACTCTTCTATTTAATTAATAAATTTGAGTGCGTTTGACTACATCTCACCTGATGGTAAATGATGATGTAGTCGAGGATGGTGCACGCAAACTCAAATAATGCCTTTTCACTCTCGCCTTGAAGACGGCCGAAAGAGTAAAAGGAGAGTAATGTTTATCGGGTGTATGTTTTGTATCTCTTTTTCTGAGCCTGTAGATTAAACTGCTTTGGCACAGGAATTCTTCTTAGACTGAATATATGTTTAATGAAACGGATTATCTTAAAAAAAAATGTTCTTTGATGTTACTAATGTTAATTTTCTATTTTCTTTTGGTGAAGGTTTGTAATTAGCATCGTTTTAAATTTAATTTTGTTACTTATATATAATATTAAGCTGTAAATCTTCCGAATAGCAAATAAATAAATAAAATAAATAAATAAATTGATGTATTTTGGAGTGCGAGGTGTCGTTATGTTCGTCTTGCTTCATGCAGTCGGGTTTTTAATTTAATCGTATGTCTCGCTGTGTAGTCGTCACAAAACTATTCCTTAGTTCTTCACCCAGACAGTGGAGTCGTTCCGAAGGGTGAACAAGTCGGCAGGGTCACCAGGGTACTTCCTGGTAAGGCATTCCCTGATGATGAGGTTCATGTTCTGCGCCGGAGCTCCACAATCACTGGCTAGAGAGTTAACATAGCCGTGTCGGTGCCCTTTCCTAAGCCTTGCGGTCATGACCCGACCGAGTCTATTCAGTTGACACCTATCCTTTCTAGTTTCTTACCATCAGGGCTTATCAATTGTGGATAAATCCAATCTTTTGCATACTAAATCAATATGTTTTATCCAAAAATTAAAACGAATCCCAAAATTTTAATTTCTTGTAATTTAAAATTGCTATATTATATTTTTAGTGAATAGAACTTATAGTTGGATCTACGAAGGGATTACTCCACCTTTCCGCACGAAGCGTTAAGTTTCTTCATTTTCCCTTTGCTTGCTTCTAAGATTCCCGATTCCTATAATTTGGGGGGATAGGCATTATTTGACTTTGCATGTGAAGTGCGATGCATCTCACTCAAATTTTAATAATAAATAAAACTATAGTGAATAGGGTTTAGTTTGATACGGATAGAATTGCTTAAGTTTGCTTTTGTTCATATTCATAGAAACATTGTTATCTTTCAGCCATCCACCCAGAACTAACGTTAGAAAAGGATGTGTTTATGGTGGGTTCACATGTAATTTTTTTATCATGGCCTTTGATGATAATAGTGGTATCATCCGCAAATAGTAGACGTTTCTGTGCAGTTGAGTTCGGGAGGTCATCAACATATACTAAGAACAATAAAGGCCCATGAATACTACCCTGAGGTACCCCAGAATTTTAGGTTCTGTACTGAGATCTATAATATGTTTCTTTCACTTATTTACCTTTTTCTGTAATTTAAAGAAAAAGATGGCAATATAATGAAATTTCTTTTAAGTGTATTGCCGTCTTTTTCTATGTGTTTTTTCAGTCAGTCGCAAGCGTTACCTCTGATTCCATTCAGATAAGGAGATTACATTTTTTTTAATTTTAAAATTTACCTACTCGTAGGTATATAGAAGATATTAAAGAAAATGCATCCCCCGTATCTCCGGAAACTACAAGGACAAAAACTTTGAAAAAAATACGGATTATAGAGCCTCACTCCGATGAATGATGTGTCTGTCTGTCTGAACGAAGAAATAACAAATGCTTTTTCCAAATTCAAAGCGTCGCACATCAAATGAAAAGGCTTGTTGTGAGGATTACAGCTTGACGTTTTTCTGAATGAGGTGGAAGCGTGGCATAAAAAATTGTCCGAGTGCCAACGCGCAAAATAGGGTACCGTAGGGGGTCAAAAAAATGTGAATTTTAAAAAGCAAACTTATTTTTTCAGTTGTTTGTTACAGAACATTACGTATGAAAAATCTATAAACTATTTACTTTTTGTTAACAATTTGTATTAAATTTTTAATATTTACTTTTTGTTAACAATTTGTATTAGATTTTTAATTTTGACGTGAATACGTCTTTAAAATTACCTCCATAGGGATGCAATCCAAAAAAACGAATGATAACAAAATCGGGGGATACAGTTTAGTGTTGTAGCTACATATCTATCATCTCCATCCAAATTTCGTTTACACCACTTGATAGCTAAAGAATCAAAGAATTTATTACGCTAAGTAAGGACTGTAACACATCGCGCGCGGGGGAGGGGGCAGCCCCGCCATTTTGAAGGTCATTTTGCTGCGTATCGAGATTTCCATTTAGTATAACTTTCGACTCGGTGAAGCTACGACGTTCATTCAAGTTTCAATCGTCAGCTCTCGTCAAAATCTATCGATTATATTATATTATCTATGATTATGACATACATAAATAATAATATTTTATATAGAAACTACATATTACCCGTTACGAGACGTATTCACGTTAAAACCAACGGCCGTGTGCCCCGACACAGCCCCACCTTTTTTTTATTTTAGGTTAGTCGACTAGTACTGCTAAACTAAGAAAACCCACTTTAACCTTGATCATTTTCCTTAGAGACCAACCAGACATGGCGAAACTTTAAAGGTTCCCAGTTCGAGTACGGAATCCTAAAAATCATAAAGCCCAATAAAGTATTACAGTAATAAAATCCTAATAGGCGGTATAATTTGGGCAGTCTATCACTCAAAGTGATTTCATCCAGACAACCCAAAAGCATAATCGGAATTCCAATCTTTAAAATAATAGAGTGCGCTGGGAACCCAAATGCATCCAGAGTTCAGAAATTCCATCAGAAAGTCCAAGATCTAGGTACCGTGGCGCTGCCCTGGTCTATAACGCTGTTCATCATATCAGCCGAAGGAAGTCCACTGCTGGACATAGGCCTCCCCCAAGGATCTCCACGACGACCGGTTCTGCGCTGCCCGCATCCAGCGGCTTCCCGCGACCTTCACCAGGTCATCGGTCCACCGAGTGGGAGGCCTGCCTACACTACGCTTTCCGGTGCGTGGTCGCCACTCGAGAACTTTACTGCCCCAACGGCCATCTGTTCTACGAGCAATGTGCCCCGCCCACTGCCACTTAAGTTTAGCAATTCTGAGAGCTATGTCGGTTACTTTGGTTCTCTTACGGATCTCCTCGTTTCTGATTCGATCACGCAGAGAAACTCCGAGCATAGCACGCTCCATTGCCCTTTGGGTGACCTTAAGCCTTCTTATGAGGCCCATAGTAAGCGACCATGTCTCAGTTACGTACGTCATCACTGGCAACACACATTGGTCGAAGACCTTGGTCTTAAGACACTGCGGTATCTGGGACGTAAAGATATTGCGAAGCTTCCCGAACGCTGCCCAGCCGAGTTGGATTCGACGATTGATCTCTTTCTCGAAGTTGGACCTACCTAACTGGACTGTTTGTCCCAGGTATACATATTCGGTAACAACTTCGAGTGTAGAGCCTCCAACCTTCAGAGGAGTAGGTATGACACGGACGTTTGACATAATTTTCGTCTTGTCCATGTTCATTCTAAGACCCACTTGTTGAGAGGCTCTACTGAGGCCATCGAGCATTGTGCCTAAGTCGTCCATAGTCTCAGCCATGACCACGATATCGTCAGCAAATCGAAGGTGGGTGATGTACTCGCCATTGATATTGATGCCGAGTCCACCCCAGTCCAAAAGCTTAAAAACATCTTCCAGGGCGGCGGTGAACAGTTTCGGAGATATAACGTCTCCCTGTCTCACCCCTCGCTGCAGCTGTTAATAATAGTTATTTATGATACACGGGTGGTAAAAAGGTCAATAACAAACGAGTGACACATTTGTAAGCCCGTGCCGCAGTAGCCCTGATCAGTTTTTTCCGAATATATATAATGAACAGATTATTTTAAATACTGCATTCCAAGATATTGCTATTTAAAAGTGTGTGTAAACACCTATTCAAAATAAACATTTTTGAATTTGGTAATGTAGTTTTATTAGGTAATTATTAAATTTTAAAATATTTTAATTAATCTAGATGAGGTCGTGGGTTCGAGGCTAAGAAGCTCGCAAGGTCGTCATTTCACAATTTTCTAATGTAAACAAGATCTTATCTTAAGTTTAACTTTTTTATGAATTATAATTTAGTATTATTATAGAATAGGAAATAAAATTCAGTAATCAATCATATTAAGCAAAGTTAACAAATCTGTCATTGTTTGCGGCGATTTAAATGTAAATATCCTGGAAAAGACGAGTCTAACAACAAAATTAATCAGCTTATATAAGTCGTTTGATCTATATTTTTTTGGTTTACGAGCCTACTGGAGTGACAACAACATCAGCTACATGTTTAGATAATGTTTTCTGTAATTGCGAACACAGACAGAAAAGTATCATAATCTGTATAAAATCTGACCACAGTGGTCAGCTTGTACTATTTCCATGTGAAAGAAGTAGAGAAATAATTACAGTCCAAACGAGACTTGTCACTACTCAAAAATTCATCATCAACATATCAGCTCATATACGACGATCTCACCGAGGGGCTCGAGCCTACCCTGAATTAGGGCGATCGTGCCTTAGTCGACCACGCGGGCCCATTGCGGGTTGGTCGACTTCACACACAACCTGCGAGTTTCTCCGCAGGCGTGTGCAGGTTTCCTCACGTTGTTTTCCTTCACCGTAAGAGCGTCGGATAAACGTACATATGAAATCTAAATTACATTGGTACGCGGCAGGTTTCGAACCACGACGAAGATTAGATATGCACTTGTCCAAAAGGTACCAATCTCAATGTTAGATCAACAAAACTCGAATAGTTTCTTCAACTTATTTATTGAAGTGCTCAGTACAGAGTTTGAAAATATATTCAAATTGAAAACAATTAACGTAAATCGAAAATTTAAGTTTAATGACTGGGCGACTGTAGATATATACAAGAGTAGAGAAAATTTGTTTTCGCTGTACTAACAAAAGACATACAACTTTGATCTTAAGTTTGTTGAGTATGTTAAAAATTATTTAAAAGAGTCTGTTTGGCAGCTAAAGCCAACTTCATTTCTAAGAAAATTAAATATTCTGCAAATAAAATACAGGCTGCTTGGAACGTAAATAATAAAGATACGGGGAAAACGAAGCCGCGAGGGAAACAATATGTCTTGCAAACTGATCGTGGTCTCATTTCTGAAATCTCGGAGACAACAGAAGAATTTGAATCTTTCTTTAAAAATGTTCCACTCAAAACAGCCGAGAACATTGACTCGTCGCCTATTCTCGCAAATCAATTACTTCTTGAAAATGTACCAAAGTGCGAAGAAGACTTTACATTTCGAAAAATTAATCGACACACAATTGTAAATACTTTGAAGTTGTTGAAACTTAAAAATACCGAGGACCTTTGTGGCATGTCTGTTAATTTAATAAAGTCCGTAATTTAAACTTTAGCCCTTACTTGGCCGATCTATTCAACATTTGTATTGATACTGGAGTGTTTCCGGATCTCATGAAATTTAGTGAAGTTGTTCCACTCTTCAATTCCGGAGAAAAGAAAGACCCAAGTATTTATAGGTCTGTTTCTATGCTACCAGTTTTGAGTAAGATTTTTTTAAAAGTATTGAATCAAATGTTGACTCACTTTAACATCAATAAATTGCTCCATAACCTGCAGTTTGGCTTTACAAAAGGGCGTTTCACAACGGACGCGGGAGTTGAACTCATTAAAAACACATAATATGATGCTTTGAGAAATCCCAAAACGCGATAGGGATCTTCTGCGACTTGTCAAAGGTATTCGATTGTGTGGAACATAAAACTCTGCTTATAAAACTGGACCACTACGGTGTTAAAAATAAGACTCTAGATCTTTTAGAATCGTAGTTAGTAAATAGGATACAAAATTTACAAATAAATGGGTAATCGGGTTAAGATGGGTGTGCCTCAAGGTTCTATTTTAGGACCTTTCCTTTTTTTAGTTTATATTAATGATCTACCATTCATGGTTGAATCACTGTCCAAAATTATGTTTTTGTGGATGATAAATCACTAGTTTTATGGTTCACAGAAAAACTGATAAGTCTAACGAAGTAAACGACACTCTTTCAAAAGTATACAATTGGTTTACTACAAACAACTTAGTCAGAAATGCAAAAAAGACTAAATGTTATACATTCACGTTACCTAATGTTATTGAAGTAAACAACAAGGTATCCTAAGCTGGTAATGTATTCATCAAAGCGTGTATTTAAGGCATATTGAAACGCATATAGAAAAGCTAGCTGGCAGGCTTAGCTCAGCCGAATCATCATCATCATAACAGCCGAAGGACGTCCACTGCTGGACATAGGCCTCCCCCAAAGATCTCCACGATGACCGGTTCTGCGCTGCCCACATCCAGATGCTTCCCGCGACCTTCACCAGGTCATCGGTCCGCCAAGTGGGAGGCCTGCCTACACTACGCTTTCCGGTGCGTGGTCGCCACTCGAGAACTTTACTACCCCAACGGCCATCTGTTCTACGAGCAATGTGCCCCGCCACTGCCACTTAACTTTGGTTCTCCTCGTTTCTGATTCGATAACGCGAGAAACTCCGAGCATAGCACGCTTCATTGCCCTTTGGGTGACCTTGAGCCTTCTTATGAGGCCCATAGTAAGCGACCGTGTCTCAGTTCCGTATGTCATCACTGGCGACACACACTGGTCGAAGAGCTTGGTCTTAAGACACTGCGGTATCTGGGACGTAAAGATATTGCGAAGCTTCTCGAACGCTGCCCAGCCGAGTTGGATTCGACGATTGATCTAAGCTCAGCCGCATACGCAGTCAAAAAAATCAGGCTCCTTACAGATATAGACACCGAAAGATTGGTATATTTCAGCTACTTCCATAGTAATAATGTCTTATGGGATACTTTTGTGGGGACACGCAGCTGATATAAATACCATATTTGTTCTGCAAACAAAAAAGGGCGGTTCGCGCGATTTATGGAATGCGTTCTCGTGAGTTAATCCGAGATAAGTAATGACTTTCCCCTGACAGTACATTTATAAAAATAAAATGTATGTACGTAAAAATCTGTATCTCTTTTCACTGAATAGTGGCACAGTAGTTATCTTCGGAACAGGAAAAAACTTCAAGTAACTTATATCAGACTTAGCAAAATCAATAAATCCTTCTGGGACAGCTCACTCATGTATAACAAATTACCCGATGATGTCTTAAATTTTGTCAGAAAAACAGTTTAAAAATTGTGTCAAAATATCTCTTTGTAAAAAAGGTTATTATAAGACATTCGAATATTTAAATGTCAAAAATGTATGGGTAAGAGTGTTTCTTCTATCAACACTAATAATCATAAAAAACCTTAAATGATGACCAACCTAAGAATTGACGTGGAAACGACAAGACATGACAAGTCTAGTACTTCTTTTATTTAATATTTTTATCTTAGCCAATGCTAAGATAAAAATAATGTCAAAACATGAGTGGTGCATGCTCGCATAAATGTTTGTGCGGATGGTGGCGCATCGGGAGCGGTCGTTCCTTTCCCTCTAATATGGTTGAATGAAAGTTGCCTCCATGCCTAAAATCCATCCAGCCGTTCAGGCTGCAGAGCGTGCCAAACAATTATACATACATACTCTCGAAAAACATAATCCTCCTTCTGGCGCAGTCGGGTAAAAAATAAATGAAAACATTGGTGCAGGACAGAAGAATTTAGATCCTGACATTCGAAGGGTCCTCTGAGGATGTTAGTAGAATCAAATTTAGAAATCGTTTAAAGCTAGCTTTTGCCCGCGGCTTCGCACGCGTAAACATCGTTTTTATGTCTGTCTTTGAGGGTGAGTGGTGCGTGAGCCTTGAGCCGCACGCGAGCGTGGATGTGTGTTATCTCCAGATCACTCAGGAACAATAGCGGGCTATTCTGATTAGCATTAAAGAAATTACCCTATTAATTAAAGAGTATTTTTTCAGTACAGTATTTTTTTCCCCACGACCTGCATCGGACTATGCTATTTTTACGGGATTGTCCTTCCCAGTAACACAGGCTACCTACATGCCAAATTTCATCAAGATTGGTCGAGTTTTAACCGCCTCCGTGGCGTAATAGTCCATTCGCTTCACACCAGGAGGTCGCGGGTTCGATTCCCGGTGGGGTCAACTTGTAAGACTCGGTTTGGTTGGTGGTAGGGCATTTTATAAGCCCGCCTGGCTAGCTACCACCATCTTATCTAAGTCTTGCGGCCAAATATCAGTGTTTACAACATTAATGTGTTTCGGCTTGAAGATAAGATAGCCAGTTCTCCATTTCGTTGAGGAATCTCGTTGAGCCCGCTTCCATCTTCGGCATCATCGTCTCTTACCATCAGGTGAGATGATGGCAAGGGCTTACCAATTTTGTATAAAAAAAGGTTTTGAAGCGTGAAAAGGTAACAAAAAACAAACACATTTATAATATTTCTAGCTGTCCCGGCGAACTTCGTTCCACCTCACACTACACTACACTACCCTACCCTATCCTACCCTATACTACACTCACTACCCTACCATACCTTGCCCTACCCTACACTACACTACACTACCCTACACTACCCTACCCTCCCCTACATAAGAACCTTCTCCTGACATTATCGAACTCAACAAAAAAGAATTGGCGAAATCGGCCCAGCCGTTCGCGCGTGATGCGATGATCAGAAGAAATAGGGGTTCGTTTTTATACAGGGTTATATTTATTTTTCGTTTTATTTTTTTAACTGGGGCTTCTACTCATCATACTGAACAACTTTTGTTCAACTACTTTGCTGAAAACGTAAAAAAAATTGTACTCTTCATACAAATCGATCAGCTGATCTACCGATTTTGTGAATTTTACTATGGAGGGTCCAGTTTTTTTTATGAATTGACTATGGGTTCCTTGAAGAAAGTTGTTCAGAATGACTCGTAGAACCCCCAGTTAACGAGACCTACACCAATTTTGTTACACCCTGTATATAATATATAAATTATGTAGTAAGGATTGGCTGGAAAATCTATTCATGAATAAATCTAAAAGATTTCCCCTTATGAAACATGATCGGTTATATATAATATAATAATGCCGAAGATAAAAGTATAGTTACCTATTAATAAATCACAAATGTAGGTAGGTTATTAATTTTATCTTCGCAAGAACCCGATAGATGTTGAATTGAGTGGTAAGCTATTATACAAACACATCATAGAAATTACATAATCGGTAAAGTTAATTACAGTATGTCTGTTTTGGCCACGGGCTAATAACAATTTCGGTAATCCACCAACATAGTCACGCAACACCGAATTTTGTTTTGTCTAACGTTTCGTTCTGTTTCATTCATTACATCGATATGTTAAGAAACAATATTCAATTTAATCGACATGAGCTAATTATTAAGAAATTTGCATTAATTTTCACCTAAAATCTAACGTTTTAGATTTTGTAAAATTTTTCGACTTTATGTTTTTATGCGTTTGGGAGTGCTTTTTTCTGTATTATGGTACGTTGTTCCGAAATATTGGGAATAAATAAAATGAAATATAATTTATGATCTTAAAAAACAAATGAAAAAATTAATTCCGCCAAGTTAAACGCCTCCGTGGCGTATGGTCGGTCCATTCGCTTCACACCAGGAGGTCGCGGGTCGATTCCCGGCGGGGTCAACTTTGTATGACTCAGTTTGGTTGGGGTAGGGCATTTTCATAGCCCGCCGGGCTAGCTACCCCCATGTTATCTAAGTCTTGCCGCCAAACATCAGTGTTAACAGCATTGATGTGTTCCGGCTTGAAGATAAGACGGCCAGATCCCTATTGCGTTGCCGAATCTTGGTAAGCCCGCTTCCATCTTCGGCATCATCGTCACTTAACATCAGGTGAGATGATGCCAAGGGCTTACCAATTGTGAATAAAAAAAAAACAATTTACTTAATAATAATCGTTTAATTAAAAATCGACAAAACAATGTTATGTCCAACGTCTTGTTAAGTAGGTACTATTGATGGTATTGATCGGGATGTCTCGATAAAAATAATTGGTCTTTGCAATACTGCAAGCGTTTGCGCATCCTTTGCAAGCTACGAATTTCAAAGGTAAGAAGAAAATTAAGAAATAAGTATAATTATGATACTGTAACTCTGATTCGAAATGGATTCTGTGTAATACATATTTGAACAGATTTAGTTTATTTTTGTAGCAAGCTAGGTACACAAATAACTCTTTTTGGCCAGTCAGGTAAAAATGTATTCTACGTCACTCACAGGATTCACGAATCTAACGACAAGTCGCACTACAGAATCCATCAAGCCGTTTAGGCTACAGAGCGGGCGGGACAAAGAAATAAATAACTTCTTTCTATGGCTAATCGGGTAAAAATGTATCCTATGTCACTCACGGGATCAAGACAAATCTAACGACAAATCGAATTCCAAAATCCATCAAGCCGTTTAGACTACAGGGCGTGCCAAAGAAAATACATACATACATACATTCACTCGAAAAATATATAATACTCTTTCTGGCGCAGTCGGGTGAAAATGTAAATATGTAAGAGATTTTCGGAAAATGAGTCGACTTAAGTTAAATAGATTTTTTTTACAAAGGTTATTTGTACCTAATGAACACGAAACCTCGTAAATGGTCATTCTACTGATAAAACTGAACAACTTTTGTTCTTCATCTTCTCACAGATTGCAAAAAATTAAAACTTTTCATACAAATCTGGCTCAGCTGATCGACTCGTATGAAAAGGCGAATTATTATTATCGTTTAGCAAAGTTGTGAAACACAAGGTGTTCAGTTTCATTAGCAGATTGCTCATCTAAGATTCAAATAATTGAAAACACAAAACACGTAAAAAATCAAATTCAGTCGAATCGAAACAACCAAGTACAATTTGCTATATTTTTCTGTTATTGTTGATTTCCTAAAAAGTCATCATCATATCAGCTCATATACGTCCCCGCCCCACCGAGGGGCTAGAACCTACCCTGAATAAGGGCGATCGGGCCTTAGTCGACCACGCGGGCCCAGTGCGGGTTGGTCGACTTCACACACAACCTGCGAGTTTCTCCGCAGGCTAATAAGCTTTATCCTAAAAAGTACTGAATCTATTTTGATAAAATGTACGAGTATATGGGTCAAACCTGGAGGCATTTCTCCGCAGGCTAATAAGCTTTATCCGAAAAAGTACTGAATCTATTTTGATAAAATGTATATGGGTCAAACCTGGAGGCATAATCTGCTGATCAGCCTGCTTTGGCAGCCAAAAGACATCCACTGCTGGACATAGGCCTCCCTCGAGTTGGGGGATTTTGCCATAATCACCACGCATTGCAGGCGGGTTGGCGATCGCAGTGATGTGTAGTATGGTCACAGTCTAAGAAAGAGATGGGACGGTACTATTCCGGGCCCGCACCACAGGCCGTATTTCAATTGAAAGAAAAGAATAATCAAAATTGGTTCACAGTCGGCGAAGCTTTCTTCGAACATTTTTTCTGCGTAACATTTGAAAACCTCCGTTGTTCCGTCTGTCTGTCTGTCAGTAGGTTGTATTTCATGAACGGTAGTAGGTACTGTAGCTTAATGAATTATAGTAGGCTGAAACACCATTTCGCCACATAATACGTTGAATTTGGATTAGCGGGCGGTTATAAGGAAAAAAAATATTTTTGGGGTAAATCTGAATATATTTTAGGAAAAAAGGAAATGGTTAAACAAAACAATTACAAAAGACGATGCCGGTGATGAATGGTACAGTTTTAAAAGTATAACGCAAATTTTGACTTACCTCAGAACACAATTAGGTATTATAAAAAGTTTTGGTTGTGTTCCAGATAAACAACGATAGTCGCTATATCCGGATAAAACCTCCTACTTAACAACAAGCTTAAAATTAATGCCCTAATGACTGAAATATATAATAAAATAGTGTTGTCAGAATTACCCTGAGGCTAAAAAAACATCCAACTTAATTCTTGTTATAGAAATACGGCCACGTAAAATCTTACTGATATTTTAAATTTTAAATAGGTCTTCTTAATCGTTAAAATAAAAATGATTGAATAAATGGAAGAAGTCCGAACAGTGGAGACAGCAGACGGCAATGGTGTTGGTAATATGGAGAAACAGTATGAAATGTATTAGACTTCCCTTAGGGCTTAGGGCGACTGGCGGCTGGTACTGGAAGGCAGAGCTGGTAGGGGTAGGGAAACCGTCTGTCCGGCTGCGGAACTCCTCAAGCAGCCAATCTGTCCCGCTGCGGTGCGCCGCAAGAAGTCTGCTATGGGTGCAGGTGGAGGTAACTACTATTGCAGTTTATGCTGGCCCCAGATGCCCATTGACAAAAAACTCGTTCACAGTTTATGTATATTCATTTAAATTACCGTTACCTACACAATAAAATTTAAAATCTGAAATCCAAAAATATCCAAGAGTAAAAATATCACCTATCACCGATCGTCTATTTTTTCCAAATCAAAAGTCAAACCCAGCCTTATCAGTTTTCTTCTTATTCATTATTAGATAGCCAGTTCTCCATTGCGTTGGGGAATCTTGGTAAGACCGCTTCCACTTTCGGCATCATCGTCACTTATCATCAGATGAGATGATGCCAAGGGCTTACCAATTGTAAATTAAAAAAAATCTCAAAAAGAACAAATAGTTCAACCAAACAAAAGGGACTACAACTTAAGGAGTTTTTATTTTGAGACGAGAAGTTTATCGTCAAAAACTACCCATTGTTTTTGTTTTAGAATTTCTTTTTTTCCTAAAATATATTCCGATTTACCACAAAAATATTTTCTTTCCTTATAACCGCTTTTAGGTCAACTAATCCAAATTCAACGTATTATGATAAAATAATTCGTATTATGATAACGTATTATGGCGAAATCCATAGTGGTGTTTTAGTCAATTATTATTCATTTTCGCTACCAGTAGACAGTTGAATTTTTCACAGAATGTATACTTTTATTGCCGCTATATTAGAACAAATTTGAAAAAAGTGAAATAATTAGGGGGACTCTATACAAAAAAAACCTGTTTTTGATAGTTATTTTAGAGGTATTTTTGATTATGCTTTATCGTAAAACGGTAATACATACAAGCTTGGAACTTTGTGTGATAAAAATACTAAACTAAAATAAAAAAATAAATAATAAAAATAGGCCAAGTGTGGATCGTACTCGCGCTAAGGAATCCGAACTGACTGCTACATCGTGACCGACCCGCCTTCTGTCAAAATTGCTGCGTTCCTTATTATACTACAGGTGTGGTGGTACGGAACCCTCGGAACGTTAGCCTGACTCGAACTTGGACAGTTTTTTTAAATGTAGTTGGCATTAAATTACATACCTACTTTAATAACTTGCTTATTTGATGGTCTTGACGTACTCGTGTCCATACTAAGTGGATAACTTTCATTTGCATTTGGTATCGTGATGAGATCATCATTGCATTTTTTACTTAATAATACCGACCAAGCGCAAGTCCGTGTCGCGCACCGAAGGTTCCGCACCACCACACCTCTCCAAAGGAGTGAAACACTTATTCTACATATTCATTTTAATCACTAGTAACTTTGTGTACTGTAGACCTCGCGAGTTTTTCGAAATGGCTGAAATATAATATTTTGTACGTTTTCAACCCCTATAGCTCCGCTATTTAGAAAAAATTCTAAAAACTGAAAAGAAAAAAAATCCATATAATTATCCAACCTGCTCGCGAAGTTTCACGAGAATCGGTTGAGAAACGCGACTTGTAGAGGCCACCCGGACAGAAGTACGACAGCATTTTTGTCCGAGCTGAAACGAAGACGCTATGTGCTCGCTCGGTCAAAAAGATGTCAAAAAGAGCGACTGTAAAATGATTTTTATTAAAAAAAATTCGAGATCACATACGAATGACACTTTACCGGTTTTAACATTAGCTGATTTACTTTAGGAGCAATACTACATTCACATAAAGGTTGACGTATGGGACACCCCTTAATTTTTAATTTTGACGTGATAACGTCTTATAAATCGATGAACGCTGGCTGAACTCACAAACAATTGTCACGTCCCGCTTGAGGCGAGCGTGCAAGCGAGAGAGCGGAAAAAGCGATAGAGAGGCACGATCGGCCTAAGCGTTCGGATTGTGACACGTTATCACGTAAAATTATCGTCCGTAAACCGACTTCACAGACAACCCGTTTTTTATTACTATTTAGTAATCGTCAAACTACTAACACAAATGTATTTTTAATGTATTTTGTACTAACACTATGGATTATGTTGTCCGAAATAAATGGTTCGAATTGAATAGAATAACATATTCTGTGAAAATTTCAGCTGGCTTCCTTTTACCGTTCAAAAGATACAGCCTTTTAGTCGTACAGACGGACAGACAGCGGTGTAGGCTTACTAATAGGGCCCCATTACCTGGTACGGAACCCTAAAAATTATTAAAGTGATGTAGGCACCTATAACATTGACGAAAAATTTAAATAGAAGATTACTGCATATTGATTAAGTTATTATGGTTTTAAGCCGACTTTCATTAGGATTTCGGAGCAAAAATGGCAAAAACGGAATTCTTACAAACTCTTTATTTTCGTCTGTCTGTCTGTCTGCCCGTATGTCACAGATATTTTTTTTCAAGATGCAGTATGATCAAACCGCATAAGAAACAAATAATTAAACATGTCGGAAAAATTGTTAGGGTTACCTAGCCCTACTTGTAAAAGGGAACTTTTTTAATTTATCCATTCGAGTGGGGTATCGTTGAATATTATTGTACCCTGTCGAGTGGGGTATCGTTGAATATTATTGTACCCTGTCGAGTGGGATATCGTTACATTTTAATGCACCTTTTTGAGTGGGGTATCGTTGAATGTTAGCTATCGACTATAGTTGAATTTAAATGTCACCTTTTGGGTGGGGGATCGTTGAATTTAATGTACCCTTCGGGGTATCGTTGAATATTAGATATTTTACCCTGTCGAGTGGGATATCGTTGAATTTTAATGCACCCTTTTGAGTGGAGTATCGTTGAATGTGGGCTTTCGACATCTTAATGTTTCTAGTGGGGTATCGTTGAATTTAAATGTGCCCTTTTTGGTGGGGTATCGTTGAATATTATTCTACCCTTTCGAGTGGGGTATCGTTGAATAAGTCTCATAAACTGAAAGAAAAGTTTCTTTTAACACTTTTTCAATAAAAGTAGAATTTACGACATATTTAACTCCAGAGTGACGCTTTTCGTGTCCCGTCCCTCTTATTTTTGACCTGTAGGACTAAAAATTCTGAAAAAACTGAAGGTAGACTAGAATTTAAAAAATGCTACTTATCATTAAAGTACAAGTAAAAGTGGTTTCATCTAAGTTTTTATAATATATTTTCTTTACTATAATATATACATCATCTCTCAAGATATTTTGAGGGTTCCCTACCTCAAAAGGAAGAAAACGAAACCCTTAAAGGATCACTCGTGTGTCTGTCTGTCCGTCTGTCACAGCCGATTTTCTCAGAAACTACTGGACCGATTGAGTTGAAATTTGGTACACATATGTAAGTCGATAACACAAATACGATCATGTAACGTAAATCAATTAATTTCTAACACGAGGGCCACTTTTGGGTTTTATAATTAGAAAATATATTTAAAAAATCCAAACTATACCATGTGATATATCAAACGAAAGGGCTTGTTGTGAGAATCTCATTTTTTTGTAATTTTAAGATATAAGTTTAAATGCATAGATTACTGATAAATCTATGAGAAAATCCAAAGTTCTACTATGTAAGTAGTAGTAATTTAATGAAAGTCCTTCCGTTCTTACATGAAAAATTAAATTTCCAAAGGCCAATAGTTTAGAAACTAGCAACACCTAACGGGATCTAGTAGTATCTTCTACATAGTAATAATCTTCTTATTTACGTAGTAATACGACAACAGCAATTAGTTCCTATATCTATAATGGCACTGTAGATGAAAATTAGTTTTTGGCCGGTTTTCAAACGACTTCCAAAAAGGAGGAGGTTCTCAATTCGTCTGTATGTTTTTTTTTCTGTTTGTTACCTCATAACTTTGGACTGGGTGAACCGATTTTTATGATTCTTTTTTTTTATTTGAAAGCTAGTGCTTCCCGTGTGGTCCCATATAAATTTTATCAAAATCGGTGTGATACTTTATTCGAAAATTAACAAAAACTAAAAATAGTAATGCAAAAATGTACTAAGTTGTTGCGATGGAAGTCGGTTTTTTAACGTGTTTAGAGTTTTCAATTATTTATTAACTCGAGGAACGTTCATTTTCAAGGTTTTCGAAGGTTTTTTTGCACCCATTACTTACATCACTGGCTCAGCGACCCAAAGAGGATCTTAGCCTCCGACATCAAAAGTCGCCACTCGTCCCTATTCAGCGCCTCCTCACGCCAATACGGTCTCTGGAGGGCGTTCACCGCTCAGGTCCTTGATATGCACTTCATCGTTCCAGCGGTACCTGGGACGCCCGAATGGAAGTTTCCCTGTCTGTTTTTCTTGCACCCAATAATATAGTATTTTCAACCTTCAAAAAAGAAGGATTTTATTTTTTAACTAGCTGTCCCGGCGAACTTCGTGCCACCTTACACTACACTGCACTACACTACCCTAATACTCTACCCTACCCCACCCTATCCTACACTACTCTACTCTACCCTACACTACACTACACTACACTACCCTACTCTACATAAGAACCTTCTCCTGACAATAACGGACTCAACAAAAACAGAATTAGCGAAATCGGTCCAGCCGCGATGACCAGAAGAAATAGGGGTTAATTTTTATACATTATAGATTGCAAGTTATGCTCCAGATTGGTACCATTACTATGATATATGGTACCACATACATGTTATCAAAATCTGCTAACATAAATAAATAAGTACAGCAAAATTTTACTCGGTTGTTGCGATTAACCGCCTCCGTGGCGTAATGGTTAGTCCATTCGCTTCACACCAGGAGGTCGCGGGTTCGATTTGTAAGACTAGGTTTAGTTGGTGGTAGGGCATTTTTAAACGTCTTCAAAAAAGGAGGAGGTTTCTCAATTCGACCGTATATAATTTTTTAATGTTTGTTCGCGGATAACTTTGTCGTTTATGAACCGATTTTGATGATTCTTTTTTTGTTGGAAAGAAGATATCCCAAGGGTGGTACCATGATAAGAAAACCAGGATCTGATAATGGAATCCCAGGGAAATCGAGGGCAACCCTCAAATTTTATAGGCAAGTATTACGTGTTTCATATGTTTTCTAAAGCAATTAAAGTATTTGCATTGCAGCATTGAATCTAAAACATTTGATACGTAAGTATTTGTGTGTGACACCAGAACTCAAAAAAATTTAAGCCCCTAATTTAATTCGTACCCACCTTTGATTCCGTTATTGTTGGTTAATGTCGTGTATTTAAGTATAAAAATATTATTTCATACTTTTGAGTAAATTTTTGAAGTCGTTTTTAAACTTTTTTTTATCATATTCCGCCTGGCTAGCCACCACCATCTTATTGCCGCCAAACATCAGTGTTAACAGCACTGATGTGTTCCGGCTTGAAGATAAAGATAGCAGATCCCCATTGCGTTGCGGAATCTTGGTAAAACCCGCTTCCGTTTTCGGCATCATCGACACTTACTTCATCACTTAGGTGAGATGATGCCAGGGGATTGCCAATGTGAATAAAAAAAAAGTAGGTTTTGAACGTGTTTAGCGTGGTCAATTATGATGTTATATTTTCTTTACCTACATCGTTTGTGAAAGATTTTTATTTTCTCGTTATTCCTCAATAAACGTTCATTTTCATGATGTTCCCTTGCAATACGGCATTTTGCTCACTTTTAATCAACTGTCAAAAGTCAAAAACGAAAGTTTGTTCTGCAATTATTCGCGTTACTGACATAGTGACGTCATCACTCTATCTGAATAGCAGTTAATACGAGTATATGTGTATCAGAATATACAACAAACTGCCAAAGATTGTAAAGGAACTAAAAGGCAAAAACGTGTATAACGAGCTGTTTAAATGGTTGATAGAGAAATGTTTACACTTTAGGTGATTTTTTAAATTTCAATAAGTAACTCAGATTTATGTTATGACATGGATTTTTTTAATCTATAAATTATATTAATTTTATTTAAATGAGTTTATTCCTGACATTTAACTAAATTTATGACATTTGTGTATAATATTGACCCTGTTGAATATTTGCATGCTAACCGTATAATGACTAAATATGAGATTCTTTCTACAATGTATCACCATAATAGTACCATCATCATCATATCAGCTCATATACGTCCCCACCGAGGGGCTCGAGCCTACCCTGAATTAGGGCGATCGGGCCTTAGTCGACCACGTGGGCCCAGTGCGGGTTGGTTGACTTCACACACAACCTTCGAGTTTCTTCGCAGGTGTGTGCAGGTTTCCTCACGATGTTTTCCTTCACCGTTAAAGCAATCGGTGAGTATATGTATTTAATTATACCATATTTACAGCAAATAAACATTCATTCATTTATAAGTGCCTGAGTCTTTAACGAGCTAATTTACTGTTTTTAATAAATATAAAATGAAAAATTATATGATATTTCAAATGTGCGCGTGTTTTTTGCTATTCTAGAAGAAATACTATCTATTGAATAATATTTTTTTAATTAATTTTTATACGGTAAAACAGTCTATTGATATAGTATTTTGTAGTGTTGTATCTCAAACAAAACTCAGATAAACTGAATGTTTTCGACACATCGATGACTCGATGACATAAGTGGCAGCTTTCATTTTCACTGAACACAGGGGTCGATAATTGATTCTAATGTTTTTGTTTGTTTGCTTGGTTTATTTGCATGATATGGTGACTAAAGTACGGCCGTTCTATAATGACCACTACGGCTTTATACTATTACACTATTTTTATCACATTTAGTTTTTTTAAATAACGCAATGCTATGCGAGTGTAATACAACGATGGTTTCAAGGTGCTGATGGGGTTGCCTCGGTACTGTAGCGCGTCGGGGATGTTCGCAGTAGAACGCACAGACGGATTCCATGCAATTGTGTGTAGAAGAGTTGCGTCCCTGATGCAACGTGTGAGGGGCAGCACCAACGGCATCCTAAAAGCCATTGCCAGCAAGCCGGAATGTCCTGTATTTGGCCACTGGACAACGCTACACAAGCGGCTGGCCAGTGTCCAGATATAGGGACTATGTCAATATTTTATTCCATTTTTATTTTGCAATGTCACTAATATTTGATTTATAAGTTATTGTACAGTACTAACCACTATGGGCTGTGCAGCCTGCAATAAATTTATTTGATTTGATTTGAAAATGCAGCATATTTTATCTGCGACTCACCCTCCTGATAACAAAAAAAAACGAAAATGTGTATAAAGGTCGCGTTGCACACGTCCGTAGGTGTAAATCTAAAAGCTATGGTAAGTGCAACACCAGGCTAACGCCGTATATCCCTACGATAGCACGGTTAATTGTGCCACACGATAAGAGAGGGAGACAAAAAAAACAACTATATTAGTCAAACTAATGTCGTGTCTAATAGATTAAGATCAAATAGATGTTTACGATTTCCAAATCGTATCGACTTGATTCGACCTCCAGGTCCGTAGATGAGGTACCTACTAAAATTGTTTTAAACCGCCTCTGTGGCGTAGTGGTTAGTCCACTTGCATTTCAACATTAATCGTATGACGTGGTGTAGGCAGAACTCCCACTCGGTGGACCGACGATCTGGTAAAGGTCACGGGAAGTCGCTTATGAATGCCGGCAGCGCAGGGTCGGTCGTTGCAGAAATCCTAGGGGGGAGACCTTTGTCCAGAAGTGGACGTCTTTCTTCTAATTTAATGGTGATCATAATGACTGAATTGTGCCACGGAACGCAATGACTTCCCCATAAAAATTGTAAGAAATAGACTTGCATGCTAATTTCATAACGAACCCGCATTAAACGTGCACGAGCTCATACAAAACGCGTGAACATAAAAGTGACATAATAATAATATAATAGTCGTTAATAGTGTTGTTTGAAAATGTTAAATAATATCGATACTTATAGGGGCGATGAACACTTTTTTTACAGAAGTACCTAACACGATTTTTATTATGGTCTCGTTGATTGTATGACGAAACTATAAAACTCGTTGCGTTTATTTACAAAAAAATATTTGTAACTAACCCGAAACTTCTTGCATTCTATTGGCAAATCTTAACAACTTTTATGACAATGAACATGAATATGAATATGAACTCACGATTTGAAGAATGCACCCTCGATTACAGTCATAACAACGACATCCACGCGGGAAAAAGCTAGAAAATGTAAAAAAAGATGAATATCAAAGTTGTTCAGTTTCATGAGCAGAATTATACCTAAGAGGTTACGGGTTTATCGTCATCATCATATCAGTCCAAATATGTTCATTGCTGAAAAAAGGACTTCCCAAGGATTTCCACGACGACCAGCCCTGCACTGCCCGCATCGAGCGGCTTCCCAAAATCTTCACCAGGACGTTAGTCCACCGCGTGGAAGCCCGCCTACGCTACGTTTTCCGGTGTGTGGACGCCACTTGAGAACTTTACTGACCCAACGGCCATCTGTTCTACGAGCTATGTGCCCTGCCCACTGCCACTTCAGTTTAGCGATTCTGTGAGCTATGTCGGTTACTTTGGTTCCCCTGCGGATCCCCTCATTTCTAATACGATCGCATAAGGAAGTTCCGAGCATAGAGGTTTCAGGTTAAATACAAATAAACCTGTATAATTAATTTATATACTCACAATTATTTATTAACGTGTGAATGAATTGTACTTTATCAATAAATGACTATTATGACTATTATCATTATTATTAACTGTAGCTGTTAGCCCATTACAATTTTAAATAGGTACATGCGTATTGGGTGTCTTATTTAAAGTTTTAGTCGGATGTCAATTTAGTATTATAATTCCATTTTTTTTTCGCGATTCGACAACATATTTGTTTTGAGATAGTTGTTCACTTTCAAGAGGTATAATCTCCTGTTTATTTTAAAAAAAATCTTAAATTACTAAAATATTTTTTTAATCGTCAACACTGCGAATCTGCGATACATTCCCTCATCGCTTTTCAAACTTTTCAACTCCATGTGTGTAGAACGATTTATCTTTGGCTTCAAAATAAGCCTCCATTGCTACGATTACTTCACCATTTTAGGAGCATTTATTTACGTTTGCCAACAGTCAGTTATCACTGGGAGCCAGATCTGGAGAATAGGGTGGATGGGGAATCATTTCGAAGCCCAATTCGTTTAGTTTGGCCATGGTTACCGTGAACTTGTGACCCGACCAATTGTCCTGGTGAAAGATCACTTTTTTTCTTAATTTGAGGACGTTTTTTTGCATTTTCGTACTTTAATCGTTTCAATAATTCCATGTCATCATATCAGCTCATATACGTCCCCACTGAGGGGCTCGATCCTACTCTAAATTAGGGCGATCGGACCTTAGACAACCACGCGGGCCCAGCGCGGGTACCGACCCGACTTCACACACAACCTTCGAGTTTCTTCGCTGGCGTGTGCAGGTTTCCTCACGATGTTTTCCTTTACCGTAAGAATTCGAAAACACATTGGTACGTAGCAGGATTCAAACCACAACCTCCCGGATAGGAGGTAGCGGCCCTTGCCATTACGCCACCGACGCTCTTGCTCTTCAATTCCAAGTAATATTCACTATTTATATTTTTCCCCTTATCAACGTAGTCGATGAAGAGTATTCCATACGCATGCCAAAATATAGAGGCCATAACCATGCCCGCAGATTTTTGTTTCTCAGACCGCTTCCAACGGCTATCAGTGGCTGCTCTCTACTCTGCTTATTGCCGATTGGATTCCGGAGTGAAATGCTTAATCCATGTTTCATCCATTGTCACATACCGATGTAAAAAAATATTTTTACTTCTATTGAACAGTGTCAAACAGTGCTCTGAATTATTGATACGTTGTTACTTTTGATCATTTGTTAGCAAACGCAGCACCCATTTGGAACAAAGCTTTTTCATGGCCAAATTTTGATGCAAAATAGTAAAAACACTACCAGTTGAAATCTTCACTATCTCAGATATCTCGTGCACTTTTATCTTCCAATCTTCCTTCACGATTTTCGGGAGTTACTGCTTCAATGGGATGACCAGAGCGTTTAGCATAATTTGTGTCCCCACGTCCGCGTTTGAAAACGTCATATCCGGTGATTTGTCGGTAAATGGTTGGTTTAGACAGAGCAGATTCCAGATAACACTTTATAAGCCACTTCTGTGCTTAAACGGTTTTTCATCATCATCATCATATCAGCCACAAATTGTCCACTGCTGAACAAAGGCCTCCCCCAAGGATTTCCACGACGACCGGTCCTGCGCTGCTTTTTATAACGGTTTTTATTCCCATTAAAAGAAATGTTCAAGTCAATATTTTATTGTTCGATTAAAAAAAATACACATGTCATTTAATGGACATTACTTTCTTAAAATCAAAAGAGCTTTTAATATTTGCGCCTTGTCCAAGGTAGTCTCGGCGGGACTTATTGAACGGTCTAGTAGGTGGTATAGTTATTATTTTTCTATCTGCTAAGTTTAGCCTAACGAAGCTCTCGAACGTAAGTCATTTTTTTTGTGTGTCGCAATTTTTCTGGGGTGCCCGTCAAACTAAACCTAACACGTGAATCAAATTCACACCAAGAAGTTATATAAAGTCAACGGCAATTTATTGTTTTAATTAGTTGTCGATATCGACTCAAGCACATCACTACTCGTGCTCGCGGGTCATTGGAAAGTAAAAGCCAAAGGTTACAGTGCCGCGATGTGGCGTCACTGTTAGATTCCTCTCTTTATAGACCATATCGGCAATAGATTTGACGGTATTGATTTATCGATTTGAGCTACTGAAGATTGTTTGTAGTGTACGAGTAGGCTTTCTTACTTCTTAGGTTGTAAATGTTTATAGTATTTTTCAGGTAAATTATTTAGTTTGTAGTGTAGGTTACATAAGTACCTAACTAGATATTTATTTATTTTGTGAAAGCTACGAAGTCTAACACATTTCATTGGGTGCGCCATGATGACATCATGCATGATGCATTTGAGGTGTTCATATTGCTCTAATGGATGTTTTGTTTGTTATACTTGTTAGTAATTATGCCACGTACCTACGTGTTTTCGAGTTTCGATTTCATATGTACGTTGCTTGGGGGAGGCCTATGTCCAGCAGTAGACTTCCTTCGGTTGGTATGATGATGATGAACGTTTATCCGACACTCTTACGGTAAACATCGCAAGGAAACCTTCACAAGCCTGCCGGGCCTGCGAAGAAACTCGAAGGTTGTGTGTGAAGTCGACCAACCCGCACTGGCCCTCGTGGTCGGCTAAGGCCCGATCCATCGATATATTATGTACTACGCACTTTGGCTCTGATTCAGGATAGGCTCGAGCCCCTGGGTGAGGACGTATATGAGCTGATATAATTAAATCACAGAACATTTAACAATTGATAAATACTTTTAAATGAATAGTATTAGGGGGTTACTTAACGTCTTTAATTTATACTAAAAAAACGCAAAACCAGTTCACTTTATTAAGGTTCCCCAGGAGGCTCGAGTTTCCATACAAATGTAGTTCCGCTTTAATACAAAAACTACATGCTTGAATACATCCAAACTTTGCAAATATATTGACTAGACACATATCGATGTTTGTAATTAGTGTTCATCGTAGTAAATTGAAACTTAACTAAAAGAAGGCTTAAATTAGTTTTGTATAATTCAACGCACGTAAAAAGAGCTCCGAGCGACCTACCTGCGCAGTGAATGAATTGCGGGCCAAATTGGTGGTAAGGGTATCAACAAGACAAAACATCATCAACAGGTATCAACATAACAAACAAGAGAGACGCGTGTTTCCCCCGTCGCGCCTCACCCCTTACCACCAATTTGGCCCGCAATTCATTCACTGCGCAGGTAGGTCGCTCGGAGCTCTTTTTACGTGCGTTGAATTGTACTGAAAGTTTGAAACTTCTCTTATTTTTTTCCGTTTTACATTAGTACATCAAAAACTAATAACAAACATCGATGTGTGTCTACTCAATATATTCGCAAAGTTTAGATTCAATACTCCATGTAGTTTTTGTTTAAATCGAAAATTGTATGGAAACTCGAGCCTCCTGGGCCTGGGGACCCTGTAGGACCTCTATAAGTCGAACACCAAGGGAGACGCCAAAAAATTCGAGTTATAGAGTTTTCGACTTATGGAGGATTTCGACTTAGGAGGATTTTGATTCGACATATAGAGGTTGAGATTCATTCGTATAAATTTTGAGTTAGAGAGGTAAAATAAATAAAAAGTCAAGTTGCAGAGGTGACACACATATTTTTATTTTACATATTATAAATCAACAGTTTACGTTTCAGAGCACTCATGTTTTAACAATTTTATTTGTAAACTGTTGTACAAATTGATGTGCATTGCAGTAGAACCAAACTACTTCTGAAAATATTTCAGTCGACAACAAATGACTTGCTTCGCCAAAGTTCAAATGAAAGGAAACATAATAAATTAAACACCTGACACCAATCAAGCAAACACGTGTTAACGTGAGTAATAAATTCGTGGTAAGGTACCAGCGAGTAATAAGACCTAGCTGATGGATATTTGTAATGAAATGCAAAATATTCAGTTTAATCATCAAGTTTTAATGTTAGTCATTAGTTTAATACATTTTCTATAAAATAATAAACAAAAAATTCATTTTTTTACCACAAACAAAAACAAAATTAACCTTTTAAAAAACGTTACAAGTAGGCCTTATTTTACAATGGTAGGGTAATAAGGCCTACTTCACCATAATTAAAATAATATAATAGTTATATTATTGTTTAAATATCTTTGGTTATTTAAGATCATTAATCACAGTATTGTTGTTTCATCTATATGATTATTGATCTCAAATCACTTATTACCGGACAGGCCTTATTACCCAAAAGTTCCTTTCGTATTTATTGTATACTCCTTTGTTTTCTAAGCAACAATGGTGTACTTACATTGTCGGCAAATTCTTAAAGTCGGTAACTTATTTTTCTTAGAACTATACAGGTAATAAGTTCCAAATAATCGAGTTGTAAAGGTTGTAAAATAAAACATTGCTATGTTCGAGATACAGAGGTCCAATTTAATTTTTCGAGTTATAGAGGGAAAATATGTACCATAATGGCTTGCAGGGACTCACTGATTATTTCGACTAATAGAGGGTTGATATTTCGAGTAATGGAGGTTTTGGTGTTTGAAGGGAAGGGAACAAAACATTTATTCGAGATCTGGAGGTTTTCAACTTATCGAGGTTCGACTTAACGAGGTTCTACTATATTACATTTATGTATCTATGATTTGAAAGATATTTTGTTAAGTCAAAGTAGGGTGTAGGGAAGACCGGGTACAATTGGTTAAATTGCGGGACGGTTGATCCAGACACGTTTTTCGGTTCCTGTGCATGTTATGTATGAGTCAATGGATACTATAGGGAAGACCGGGTACAATTTAACCGCGGGACGGTTGATCCAGACACGTTTTTCGGTTCCTGTGCATGTTATGTATGAGTCAATGAATACTGTCTGTGCATAGCTTTGATAAAACTTATATAAAAATAAAACCCAACAAAAAAATTATGAACAATGACTCCATGTGCAACCCAGATGTCGTCGCGAGAATAGCTTCTGCAGAACGTGCTTTTAACCACAAAAAATATCTCTTTAAAGCCATTATATCATGCAATATTCGCAAAAGACCAATAAAAACTTTAAAATGGAGCATTGCACTTTATGGTCAGACACATGGACGCTTGCACAGAAGGAAAGACAAAGATTAGAAGCATTTGAAATGTGGTCCTGGAGAGGAATGAAAAGATTAGCAGGACAGAGAAAAAGAGCAACAAGTAAGTGTGGAGTATGGTTGGGAGATGATATATGCACATACACACATGGACTGTCAAAAATATTAACCTCCTTTTTTGTAGTCTACAGTTATTTGCTATTAATTGTATTGTAAATGTGGTACAGTCAAAAGCACTTAGAGCAGACTTTGGACTTGGAACACGGACCCCGTTCGCTATGGTGCGCAGCTCCGATTGGAGCTTAGCTAGGGCATAGTAAAAAGAAAGAATAGTAGGTTATCATCATACAATGGTACATCGCGCGGTTTGTAAGTGTGCGCATCAGTATATAGCACGGTTAATTGCGCCACACGATAAGAGATAGAGAGAGAGACCATTCTTACTTTTTACTATGGCTAGGGGCTTGACTTAATAGAAGTCTCAACTTTTTTAACGGTAATAGCATCAGGAACTTGTGAGTCTTTTAACTTTGATTTATCTTTTGACACACACTTCATTTAACTTGCGTGATACATCTTGCGCATCATGTCACCTACCATCAGGTAAGGTGCTGCAAATGCCAAACGCATTTGAATTTCAAATAATATGAAAAACCAGCGAAGTGTGAGTCGGATTGGAGCACCGAGGGTTCCGTAGCACCACACTTCTCTACACAAGTATACAACAATGATACCTATTCATTTCAAACAAAATACATCAACGCAAGCGACAGAAATTGCTGTGTTTTAAGGGTTCCGTACCCAAAGGGTAAAAGCGGGACTCCCTGCCGCTCTCTAGATTCGACCTCATCCCCCCGTCACCCAGATTGGTTACCGAACGAAAGGGTTGTCACACGGGAAAGATACTACTTATAAGATATCTTTATCTGACCAATGTACACACACGGTGCCCTTTTTCCAGTGTTTTGGATACATTTTTTTTCATTAACATTACGAAGAATTAAATCAATGCGTTCTTGATACAAAATTGAAAATTGATTTGGCTGTAACTTGAAAGCCGTTGATTTGCGACTCCTGGTGATTTGACCTTACCTTTTTTGTTTCAAATTGGATTCAGTTACACCTTTAAAAGGAATACGTCAAATTTCCAATAACCCTGTCTGATTCATTTCGCACCGCAGTTAGTAAAATAAATATTCCAAATAACAAGTATAATTTTATTTGTTTTATTTAATTAATTATACCAGACTACACATAAGATACTTCTACGCATACAATAAAATTAGATTGGGAATAATAAATGACGGCGCTTCTATTTGCGTCTTGCTCAAACAATATAAATCTGTCACACGAACTACCAAATCTATGTAAAAATGCTATTTATATTCCCAATCTTTAATAAATTGTATGTATATTAAAAAAAAATACGTTACCTCTCCTTTCGAAAATACATTGAAAAATCGATTAAATATATTTCGTGACCAATGTCACCGGTGATCAGCCCTACTTGCATTATTGTCTATAGATACGTCAGTTGTTTGTATATATATCATTTCTCGCTCGTTAGTATGAAGTGTCCGGGGTTTGCTATTACTAAGAATTCGCTGTCCGTCCGTCTGTCCGTCTGACACCACCAGGCTGTATTTCATGAACCGTGATAGCTAGACAGTTAAAATTTTCACAGGATGATGTATTTCTGTTGCCGCTATAACAACAAATACTAAAAATTAGAAAAAGTGAAAGTCTCCATACAAAAAAGTGTTTTTTGAAACGTGAAGATACTAGCGCCATCTAGTATTATAGTACGAAACTGAAGAAACTAGCGCCATCTAGTATGATAGTACGAAATTGAAGAAACTAGCGCCATCTAGTATGATGGTTCGGAACCCTATGTGTGAGCTTCTGACTCGCACTTGGCCGGTTTTTTATTCAGTTCAGACATGTTCAGACTCCTTGGCGCGAGTACGCTTACACTTAGCCGGTTTTATTATTTGTTGTTATACTTTAGGATAGGTTAACCATAAAATAACTACACAAAGTTTCATGTTTTTATGTATATTAACTATTTTATTTATTCACACTTGGTAAGCTCTTGACATGGCCGTGGGGGTAGTAAAGTTCTCGAGTGGCGACTGCGCACCGGAATACGTAGCGTAGGCAGGCCTCCCATACGGTGGACAGACGAACTGATGAAGGTTGCAGGAAACCGCTGGATGCGGCAGCGCAGGACCGACCGCCGTGGTAGTCCTTAGGGGAGGCCTTTGTTCAGCAGTGGACGTCTTTCGGCTGATAAGATAATGGATGACGACGACTACGTAAACGGTTTTAAGTTCAAGAGATAAAAAGGTGCCTTTTAAAAGTCAGACAGACAACTGGACAGAGAGACAGACGAACAGCGTAGGCTTCGTAGTTCATCTTAAGGCCCAGTGGTACCCAAAAAATCCACTTAAACAGGTTTTTAGAATTCATTTTTGAAGTAGTTAACAGTAAATTTAAATTCTAGGAAAACATATACAGGTATTATTGAGAATAGTTACGAGGGACTATATCGACTGGAAGCACGATTTAATAAAGTTGGCTCGATATAATAATTTCGTAAAGGTACCTCTTTTCGAGCCATTTTATCGTCTATTTTCGGTTTTATTCTTAAAATAAGTAATTTGATAATAATGATTTGTTTACTGAAATAAAAATCATAGGTGACTTAAGGGAAAACATCGATACTAACTGAAATTTCTGTGAACCTCATCAATGCATTTGCGGGTCCACGGTGGAGGCGACTGGCTATCACGCACTGAGTTGCGGTCGTTGTTTGAGAAGATTCCCACGCCACCACGCCCTCAATGATATCACCCGGAGGGCACTGGTATCGGCCAATATTCCGTCCTTGATGGAGCCGCCGGGACTCAGTCGTTCTGATGGAAAAAGGCCGGACGGTTTAACTCTGGTGCCATGGCAGAAAGGAAAGTGCCTGCTTTGGGACGCCACGTACGTTAGCACTTTTGCTGCCTCACACCTCACTCGCACGGTGCATTTGGCTGGGGCTGCTGCTGAATTCGCGGCGGCCATGAAGCATGTTAAATACTCGATGTTGGAGGTAAATTACTGCTATGTGCGCTGGCGTGTGAGACAACGGGCTGCTGGGGTTCAGAGGCATTGGGATTCATAAAGGAGATTGGCCGTCGCCTTCGTGAGAGGGGTTGTGACGCCCGCTCCGGGTCCTACCTGCTGCAAAGGTTGTCTATTACCATACAGCGCGGTAACGCGATGTGTGTCAATGGGCTCCTTTGCCGGCTGGTTCGACTCGGGGTTTTGATTTTTATTGTTAGATTAGTACCTTTAATTTAAGTAAGGTATAAATTAGTTTTTATTACTATTTGACATGTATATTCAAATTAATATTATTATTATATCAGCTCATATACGTCCCCACCGAGGGGCTCGAGCCTACCCTGAACCAGGGCGATTAGGCCTTAGTCGACCACGCGGGCCCAGTGCGGGTTGGTCGACTTCACACACAACCTTCGGTAAGTATATGTACGTAAGTTTTTTAAAAAACTCATTGGTACATTGGCCGTCCAGATTTGAACCCGGTACCTCTGTTTAGATGGACCGAGTCGTTACCTGTTGAGCCACCGACGCTTTTATAATATAATATAATATTCAAATATGTATTAAATTAAATTTACATTTTATAAAACATCGATTGGATATAAATTTAAGATAAATAAGTATCATGAAAATAAAAACGAAAACATCGAAAAAGTGCAAAAGTGTGGTTATTTTCTTCCCTCTTTACACGTAAAGAAAAAGACAAAGACAGATATATAAGTACCATAGCGCCTTAATCGAGCAACTGATTTAGTATACAAAATATGATCATCTATATAGGCTGTAACAAAATTTGTGTACGTCCCGTTAACTGGGGGTTTTAGTCGTCAAACTGAACAACTCTCTCCAAGGAACCCATAGTCAATTCTCAAAAAAAAAATTAAACCCTCCATACTAAAATGCACAGATGATCGATTTGTATGAAGATTAAAAAAAATATACGTTTTCAGCAAAGTAGTAGAACAAACGTTGTTCACTATGATGAGTAGAAGCCCCAGTTAACGGGACCTACACCAATTTTGTTACATGTGTATAAAATTAATATTTAGAGTACCTCATTTGTTTATTTTATTTTTCCTTTATATAAGGTCTCACAGAATCACATTCTCAAATTTACATACATGTTACTACCGACTTGAAATATTGTACATTAAGTAGCAACAAAGGGCAGCGCAGAACCGGTCGTTGTGGAAATCCTTGGGGAGGTCTACGTCTAGCAGTGGACGTCTTTCGTGCGTGAATGTATTACTTAAAACCTTTTTTATAGTGCATTGCGAATATCTTAGTTAGCCTTCACTTATTGTACGAGAGGTCATTTGATACCCAATTGTAGGGTCTACCAAAGAGGTCCTGTTTTCAATGCCGCGGCGATAGTGCTTACGAAGTCTATATTGGTATATAATTATATAATATAATTATTATTATTATTGTGGCGAATCCATAGTGGTAACTATCTATATTACTAAAAACTACCAAATAAAAGTACTTTCAATTACCCCACCAATATTTTTCTTTCCGAAATCCATATTTAGGCTTTGATACAAAATTCTACGTGTTTAAGTGGCGAAAACAAAACTGCTTTTTAATTTCTATTTAATTTCATTTAACCTATTTTTAATTTATTTTCGCTACATTAACTACTCATATTTATTAAAACATATCTATTTATCGTGGATTATTATTTTTTTGCCTTTTGGAAAATACCTTGCTATCAGATTCTTGCGCTATCGTTGTTTTACATAATATATTTGAATAAATCGCATCTGGCCAGGGTTGTCTGGCAGAGATCGCTTTTAGCGATAAGACCGCCTTTGTACACTTCAGTCTGATAAAACCATGTTGTGATTATTCCTTGTGTGCATTTATACCAACATACACCGTGATTAGTTGTTTCATTTTACATCATACCATTATTTTCCCAATCTTCTTCAAAAGTTATCCTTGTAAGCCTCTTGGATTCTTCCCATAGCCTACTAGTAAGCACAGTGTCATTAGCCAACCACGTACTATAGAACACTTCACAATCTCTAAAATGCTTCCCACTATCATTTTCCGCTTTAGGATCTGTAGACAGATACACTGGCATTAAAGCCACTCTGTGCGGTGGTCTACCAAATCTTAGCAATGCCGAATTCAACAGTTTTTTCCAGCGTTCATCTTCGAAATTCCTGAAAAACTCCGTCATGATCAATCCAGGGTCCACGCTGAATGAACTGACACCACTACCATCAGTTCGCCTTGCCATCTCAACAGTGAACAGCACAGTTGCTAACTTAGCGTTGCAGTAGTAACCAAAGTTAGAATATCTGCCAATGTCATTCATGTGCTCCAAGTTGATGTCTCCAAGAAGCAATGCCGAAGACGAAAGATTGACGACTCTGCTTGGTGCCGAGGCTTTTAATAAAGGGAACAGTAGAAAAGTCAGCAAAAATGACCCGAAATAGTTCACTTGCATCATCAGCTGAAGATGATCTGCAGTTAAACGATCTTCCAGTCCAATAGCACCAATAGTATTCACCAGTATGTCTAAACGAGGCTCCTGATCCATAGTTTCACTGACGAAATTTCTAACTGAAGACAGAGATTCCAAATCCAACTGTCTGGACACAACATTGTCATGTCCAGCTGACGTTATGACGGTTCTTTTTGCTTCATCCAATTTAGCAGAGCTCCGACTCGCCAGGATCACTTTGGCACCACGTTTCGCCAAATTCTTGGCAACTTGCAAACCTAGTCCGGAAGTAGCGCCAGTTACTAAAGCTACTTTACCGTCTAAACGTACATTAGTTTCGCATTTACTAAAATCATCTAGCCCCATTCTTGTAGGTATTGTTATAAGACAAGAACTCTATTAAGGAAACGACGTGACATAGGATAGAGTGAGGCGATACTGAGAAGTCTTATGCTATGATATTAAGTATGTCGTAAGTAAATACAAGGTCTGGGACGCAAGGTTTAAAGCGGTTTGCCATGTGCTGGAAAGAAGTTTTTGAATTATTTAATAAATCAATATGAGTGGCTAATAAATAACTTTAAAAATAACCGTTTTAGGGTTCCGGAGAAAAATTGCTGAAACCCAACCGTTCCGTACCATCATATTAGATGGCGCTAGTTTCTTCACGTTTTAAAAAAACACGTTTTTGTATGGAGACCCCCTTATTTTTCACTGTTTCTAATTTTTTGTATTTGTTGTTATAGCGGCAACAGAAATACATCATCTAGAAAATTTCAACTGTCTAGCTATCACGGTTCATGAAATACAGCCTGGTGACAGACGGACAGCGAAGTCTTAGTAATAGGGTCCCGTTTTTGCCTTTTGGGTACGGAACGCTAAAAATGTAACAGGCATTTACCTCCCTTTAAATGTAAAGGAGGATATTTACTAAGGTTTTATTAGTCGTACGGGGTTTTATTAAACAAGTCTTTCCAATAAAAAAGTCTGTTTTCTAAAAACACATTTTAATAGGTTTCTTATCGTACTCGTAGATATCGTTTGCGCCAAAGACGTATAAAATGTGTCTCCTCTAGTGTCTTAAAAAGACACCAGACACAGGGGAGGCCTTTGTCCAGTAGTGGAATTCTTTCGGCTGATATGATGACAACGATGAATCACTAATTGAGTAAAACACTAGGTCCAGGAAAGCGAGGTCTTCAAAATTATTGAGAGTTTTGCGAAGATAGTCTTTTCGTTAAATGAATCGCTTACGAAATGTTATGTTTTTAAATGGTGATTTTTATTTGAGTTACATGTCCCTACACCCTACTTGCTTAAATATTAGTCACATGTCCCTACCCCCTACCAGCTTAAGTGGTGATTTTTATTAGAGTCGCATGTCCTTCCCCCCTACCAGCTTTAGTGGTGATTTTTATTAGAGTCACCATGTTTCCACCCCCTACCAGCTTAACCGTTATTTCAGAAAATATGAAAAGTATTTGAAATAATAGTGCCCTACTATATATTTAATTTAGAAGGCAAAATATAACGGAAATGTACTAAGTTTCGGGGTAATAGTCGACCAACTTGAGATGTGCAGTTGGATTTGTATAAAGTTCATCGATTTTCCGAACAAAATATTCTACACCAACTGAAACCAACTTTTTTTTTTTGTTTATTTACTTATTTTAGGAAGACTAACAGCTAAATATTAAATATGATGTATAAGATAATACATAAAACATAAATAGATACAGTGCTATGAATGAGTCTTTGCCAATAAGTACACAGATAAGAGCAAACACTATACTTAAAAATAAAAGAAAAAGAGATCATCAACCTAATTATTAGGTACGTAAAAATGCATATTTCCAAGAGGGTTTTACAAAACACATTTATTTTTTAAGACACTACTGAACCCTACATTGCGTGTAGCGCCTACGCGCTTGGCCACTTTTTGCCTTACTCTAAAAAATATCTAATTAATTATTAATAGTTTAAAAAAAAGTCCTTCACTAATACAGATCTAAAAATACAAACTATATAAGTAATATGGTAATAGTTTATAAACAATAACTAAACGATTTATTTAAAATCCCGACTGCATAAATCTTAACCCCTCTTTTTGGCCAGTCGGGTAAAAATGTATCATATTATGTCACTCACAATCAAGACTAATCTAACGAACGACACTTCGCAAACCTATATATACATACATACACTCGAAAAACATTACCCTCCATCTGGCGCAGTCCGGTAAAAACCAACATCGGTAACCATTTACTAATCTATTTCATTCAATTCCCAGTTTTCTTCCTTTTTGATACCAACTACTTCTTTCGACTTCTCCCAAAGCCTTCTGGTGAACATGACGTCATTCACTAACCAATGATTTATCCACTCACGACAGAATTTATAGTGTCTACCACTGACTCGCTCTAACGCAGGGTCAGCCGCTAGATAAGCTAACTGCTGTCCTACTTCTTCTTTCTTCTGGCCTATGACGTCTATGAAAAATCTTGATATTTCTCTAATCCCTTCTGGAATGTTATTAAGGATTTCTGTATCACGAACAACAAAAGGGTCAAAGGTATTCACTGTGACGTCTGTTGCTTTTATCCTTCTGCTTAGTTCTACAGCAAAAAGTTCATCAGCTAGTTTAGAATTAGCTAAAGAGGTAACCAAATTGTATCGACCAATATCGTTCCAATGATCAAAATCTATGTCACCGATGTACATTGATACTGCACTTCCAATCAAAATACGACTAGGAGCTGACTGTCTTATTAAAGGCAGCAACAGATATGTTAGTAGAAAAACACCGAAATAATTCACTTGCATTGTTAGGTTTAGACCATCTTCAGTTAATTTATCTGGCAAACCTATAGCTCCTGCGTTGTTCACTAAAATATCAAGTCTATCTTCAGCAGTCACGATTTCACTCACAAAATTTCTAACAGACCTTAATGAAGCTAAATCTAGAAGTCTATACTTTACTTTATCACTTCCACTGTCAGTCGAAATTTGATCTTTAGCTCGTCGCAGTTTGGTTTCATTTCGACTAGCTATAATGACGCGAGCTCCTCGCTTTGCTAGGTTCTTAGCTGTTTCTAGACCAACTCCAGCGCTTCCTCCGGTTACTATGGCAACCTTGCCATCCAATCTTGTTTTAGTATCGCACATTTCTTTATTAACTGTCTGAAAACTTTACTAAAATTGGATTCTAGGTTGAAAGCTATTGTATTTTTCAATAACGACTCGATGATTCGATGTTGTTAAAGGTACTGTAAGGGAACCAGGAAAAACAATAACATTATAAGGCTCCGAACGACTGGGTTTTTGTCGTTTGCGTGTACAAAAAGGATTTTCCGGTACTACTGTTGTTACTCACTCTGATGTCGACACAGAATCCAAGGTCAATGCGTCGAGTTTTTTAATGACATAGTTTTTTGAGGTTTTCGTAAAATGTTCTACCTACATAAAACCAGTCTATAACTTGTGCAATTACAGTTTAACTTGTGGCGAGAAAACAGTGAGTTGGCATCGAGAAGTTATACCTTAGTAACGGTGAAGTTCAGAAAAAATCCTAGGAATTTACACACAAAAAATAATATTGACGTCGGTGCTGGTGTCATACAGGGTATATAAAAAATGGCTTAGGTCCCGTTAACAGGGGCTTCTACTCATCATACTGATAAACTTTTGTTTTATGATTCTGCCGAAATTACATTTTAAAAATAACTCTTTATACAACTCGATCAACTGGTCAATCCATTTTGTGCATTTTTTTGAGAATTGTCTATTGGTTCCTTGGGAAAAGTTGTTCAGTATGATGAGACGGGTCATACACAATTTTTTTACACCTGTATAAGTAGTTACCTACCTAGTCATAGAACTCCTGCCTGTATAAAAAAGTGACCAAGTGCGTGTCGGACTACGCGCAAGGTAGGGTTCAGCAGTCTTAAAAAAAAATTAGTGTATAAATTTAAAAACAAAATTATTTTTTCAGTTAGTAAGAGAACATTTTGTATGAAATATCTATGATTTTCTTACAAATCCAACTGCTTATCTTAAGTTGGTCGACTATTACTCCTAAACTAAGAAATCCTACTTAGCCGCGATAGTTTTCCTTTTAAATTGATTATATTGTGTCCTACTATTAACATTTTTAACCGACTTCAAAAAAGAAGGAGGTTCTATGTTCGACTTTATGTGTGTTCACCGATTTCTCCGTCAATTGTAATACAATTTTGAAGATTCTTTTTTCGGTTGATAGGTAATTCATTCATAGTAGTTCCATTTATTGAAATCGGTTTGATGTTAAAGTGAAACTTTTATTACATCGTCTCAAAATTTTTCGCCTGTGTGTTGCATGTCGCGTGACGGTCGGCCGCGGAGTAGAGATAAAGTGAAAGTCGCTCGTCAAAGCAGCCATGATCGTTTCGTCCTCTGTACCGTAGCTCCAAGACGAGAGCAGCCATGATCGTTTCGTCCTCTGTAAATGTCTATAATGTGAAAAAAAGTTTCACTTTTAACGTGGTTTCATAAAACCACACAATCCTTTTTTTTCGAAAATAAAAAAAAATGCAAAATTAAAGTCGGTTGTTTTCAACGTGCTTAGCGTTGTTTCTTAAGTTAAGGTTTTAGGCTTAGATGGGAGAAGGGGAGGGAGGGGGAGGAATGACTAACAAATTATCACTTTAAAGCCTATCCAATGAATGACACCATGGGATAGGATAGACGAGAAAATAATTTCATCCCAATTTTTCCATGTTTTTTTTATTCACAATTTGTAAACTCTTGGCATCATCTCACCTGATGGTAAGTGACGATGATGCCGAAGATAGAAGCGGGTTTACCAATATTCCCCAACGCAATAGGGATCTAGCTATCTTATCTTCAAGCCCGGAACACATCAATGTTATTAACACTGATGTTTGGCGGCAAGACTTAAAAAGTAAAGTTAAAGATGGTGGTAGCTATAGCCAGGCGGGCTATTAAAATGCCCTGCCACCAACCAAACCGAGTCTTACAAAGTTGACCCCGCCGGGAATGGATACCCGCGACCTCCCGGTGTAAAACGAATGGACTAACCATTACGCCACAGAGGCGGTTCAAAACCTTAAATGTATGTAATGGAGGTTATAACTTAATTTTTTTTTTCAAGATTTATTTTGATATGTCCTGTTGAAGCTACTTTTCGAAACATGTGTGCGGTATCGGTGTGCTATGTGTGTGCGTATCTTCGAAGACTACCGTGTATTTCTATTAATACTGTCGTGTATTTTAGAATGATTTGGAAGTTTAAGTATGTGTACAGTGTACGTACTGGTTAGGTAGGAGTGGTTTTGATAGACTTCACAATAAAGGTCATTGGGCAGCATAGTATGAAACCTATACCCACGGCCTACAGAAAAAAATTAGGTAGGATGTTTAGATAAACGTCTCTAGTTCACGAATATATATGTCGCATTAAAGCAGTTAATGGGATTCAAGCCAAAAGCTTAAAAAAGAAAAATATAATATTGAGGTTAAAACTGTCGTGTTAGCAACGTGACAGAACGTCCTTAAACGTTCTTGAGGTAAAAAAAATAGATGGAGCCTATTGCTAGTGAAAAGCAGAGTTGTACAAATCGATGGAGCCTCTTGCTAGTGAAAAGCAAAGTTGAAAAAATGGATGAAGCCTCTTGCTAGTGAAGAGCAGAGTTGAAAAAATCGAAGGAGCCTCTTGCTAGTGAGGAGCAGAGTTAAAAAAATAGATGGAGCCTCTTGCTAGTGAGGAGCAGAGTTGAAAAAATAGATGGAGCCTCTTGCTAGTAAGGACCAGAGTTGAAAAAATCGATGGAGCCTATTGCTACTGAAAAGCAGAGTTGTACAAATCGATGGAGCCTCTTGCTAGTGAAAAGCAAAGTTAAAAAAATCGATGGAGCCTCTTGCTAGTAAAGACCAGAGTTGAAAAAATCGATGGAGCCTCTTGTTAATGAAGAGCAGAGTAAAAAGAAGTGATGGAGCCTCTTGCTAGTAAAGACCAGAGTTGAAAAAATCGATGGAGCCTCTTGTTAATGAAAAGCAGAGTTAAAAAAATCGATGGAGCCTCTTGCTAGTAGAGTACGGAGTTGACAAAATAAATGGAGCCTCTTGCTAGTGAAGAGCAGAGTTGAAAAAAAAGATGCGAGCCTCTTGCTAGTAAAAAGCAGAGTTGAAAAAATCGATGAAGCTTCTTGTTGATGGACAGCAGAGTGAAAAAAAGCGATGGCGCCTCTTGCTAGTGAAGAGCAGAGTTAAAAGAGGCTCCATCGCTTTTTCTCACTCTCCTTTTCATTAACAAGACGCTTCATCGATTTTTTTAACTCTGGTCTTCACTAGCAAGAGGCTTCATCCATTTTTTCAACTCTAGTCTTCACTAGCAAGAGGCTCCATCTATTTTTTCATTTCTGCTCCTCCCTAGCAAGAGGCTTCATCGATTTTTTAAACTCTGCTCTTCACTAGCAAGAGGCGCCATCGCTTTTTTTCACTCTGCTGTCCATCAACAAGAAGCTTCATCCATTTTTTCAACTCTGCTTTTCACTAGCAAGAGGCTTCATCGATTTTTTTAACTCTGGTCTTCACTAGCAAGAGGCTTCATCCATTTTTTCAACTCTGCTTTTTACTAGCAAGAGGCTCCATCTATTTTTTCAACTCTGCTCCTCCCTAGCAAGAGGCTCCATCGATTTTTTCAACTTTGCTTTTCACTAGCAAGAGGCTCCATCGATTTGTGCTTCACTAAAAATGTTTTATTTACGCATTTATATATTTTTTTTACATTTTATTCCCATGGTTTAAAAAAATATATATATTTGTAATGAAATGTGGGTTAATACTTAACAATTTAAAACTAATTTGGTTTTTGTAGGATAACTTTAGTTAACCGGGTCAGATTTTGCCCAATGACCTTTACGTGAGGTTATATCTGAACCCCAAGCGAAATTCAGCTTAGTCTCTTGAGTTAAACCGTGGACAGACGGACATGGCGAAACTATAGGGGTTCCTTGCTGACTACGTACTTAACCCTTAAACAGGAGAAGTTTGCGTATTTTTTTTACAGCTACTTAAACCAAATGACGTAACTTTGCGCAAAACCAAAGTATATATTATATTAGTACTATGGCGATTTTATTTACTTTTTACCCGACCGCCCAAAAATGAGGATTAGTATTGTTGTAATAGATTTTGGAGTGAGAGATGTCGTTATGTTCATCTTGAGTCCCTGAGTGACATAGGATACATATCAGTCGGGTTTTTTAATTTTTGTATTTTTTTTAGGGTTTCTTACACCCCACAGGTGACCAACGGGACCCTATTACTAAGCCTTCGCTGTCTGTCTGTCCGTCTGTCAGCGGGCTGTATTTCATGAACCGTAATAGGTACACACTTGAAATTTTCATAGAATGTGTATTTCTGTTGCCGCTCTAACATTTAATACAAAAAATTAGAAAAAGAGAAAAAGGGGAGGGGGGGGTCTCCATACAATAAACCTGTTTTTTATAGGTCTTTAGAAGTATTTTTGATTTAGCGCTATTGTAAAAAACGGTAATACATACAAGCGTGAAACTTGGTGTGATTATAGTACTAACACTGAAGTAAAACAAAGCAAATAATAAAAATCGGCTAGGTGTGAGTCGTACTCGCGCTAAGGAGTCCAAACTGAATGAAAAAAAAAGCATAATTTGGTCGCTCGAATTGATGTCTTTTGTTTGTAATTTGAATAGGTATCATTGTCCTTACGCTATGTAGTTGTGTGGAGATGTGTGGTGGTACGGAACCCTCGGATTGCTAGTCCGACTCGCACTTGGCCGATTTTTATTTTATTTATAAAAGGTAATCAACAGCTTACAATAAAAACGGTATAATACGAGTGTGGTAGGCTAGGTTATGTTGAGTTCGTTTGATGAATTCGTGTTGTCGACTTGTCGCACACAATGCATACATAAGTTGTAATGCGTATGACTCTCATAACTACTTCCGTTTTCCTGTAGTCAAGTGTTAAGAGAAGGTCTATCCAAGGCTGTCATTTAAGTCATCATCCTTTTTATAAATAATGTTGCCAATTTCTTTTGTTGATTTCATTGTACAGGAAGTACATTAAAACCGGCCAAGTGCGAGTCGGACTCGCGCACGAAGGGTTCCGTACCATTATCTATAAAAATCACGTTCGTTGTATGGCAGCCCCCCTTAAATATTTGTTTTATTTTAATTTAATTATTTATTTTTAAAGTGAATATACAATTAAATATTCTGTAAATATATCAAGCGTCTACCTGTTGCCGTTATCAATATCAAGCAAAAAGAGCAAAAAAATCACGTTTGTTGTATGGGAGCCCCCTTTAATATTTATTTTATTCCGTTTTTAAGTATTTTTTGTTATAGCGGCAACAGAAATACATCATCTGTGAAAATTTCAAGTGTCTAGCTACCACGGGGTATGAAATACAGCCTGGTGACAGGCGGACGGACGGACGGACAGACAAACAAACGGACAGCGAAGTCTCAGTAATAGGGTCCCGTTTTTACCCTTTGGGTACGGAACCCTAAAAACATGCAGTCGAATTGAGAACCTCCCTCTGTTTGGATGTCGGTTGAAAATTAAATTTGCCGCTTTTATTCCTGTGGGATTACACTTCCGTCTAGTGCAGCAAGATACATTTTTGTCTACTAAAGTAAAAAATAAAAATTTTGGCGTGTAGTTTGTAAAACAAAATAAAAAAAAGTGAAATGAAATAAAAAAAAGTGTTCTTTGGTAAGCGCATACTTGAGAAGCTGGACCTTTGAGAGCTGGACCGATTTCGCAATTTTTGTTTCAAAATGTTCCTAGTAGCCATAGCACAGATAAGATAATAGTTACTACGGATTAGTCTGAAAAATTTCTTTAGGAAAAAAACCGCAGTTTGTTATCTATCATGCATTATTTTGTTTGTTGGCAGGAGGTCAAATTTTAAGAAAGTAATTTTCGAAAAACCTAAAAACATTTAGGTGAAAGCTTTTAAAATTGCATTTTCACGCGATATACATATGCATGCAAAACTTCAGCTCAATCGGAAACCGGGAAGTGGGTCAAATTTAACTTGCAAGATTCCACCCGAACGAACATTATTGAAAGATAAATAAAAGCTTATAAAAAGGAGATTATACCTCCGAAAAGCCGAGTCAAAAAATAACGCTGGCACTATGGCGCTTAAAAAATGTAAGGCGGGTAAGCGAGATTATTGCAAATTCTTTAATAAACATTTTTATACATATACTAGCTTTTGCCCGCGGCTTCGCCAGCGTGGACATCGTTCTAATGACTGTCTTAGAGGGTGCGCGCTGCGCTTGCGAGCGGCTCGCGAGCGTGGACATGGTTTCTTCTAGATCCTTCGGGAACTATGTGAGGATATGCTTATTAGTAAATCATGTCATTTCCCACACCCTCAGCCATCTGTGTGCAAAGAATCACAACAATTCATTGTTCCGTTGCGATGTTAAAGAAATTAACCAAAAAAGAGTATTTTTTTGTTCCCTCAGGAACTGCATCGGACTTCGCTTTTTTCACGGCATAAAAAATAGCCTATGTTCTTCCTCGTGACACAGGCTACCTGCATGCCAAATTTCATTAAGATTGGTCAAGGCGTTGAAGCGTGAAAAGTTAAGAAACAAACAAACAAACACATTTTTGATATTAGTAAGGATGGCTTTTGTTTACTTTACTAAAAGAAGTTTTTAAAGAGTTTTTTAACTCGGTTGAAAGCTTGGTGAAAGGCCCATTTCAGACTCGAATTATTGGCGCTCGAACGACCTCGTCAGAAATGGGTGCCTTTCATCCCTTTAACGATCTATGGTTAAGAGTATAGAGGAGGCATTTAACTCAATTTTAATTCTACTTTAGATATAGAAGATCAGCCTGACACGGCAGCGGCTGGTAACGTTGTAGCGAGGTGTTGAACCTCGCTATAGTAGGTACCGGGTTGTTATACTATAATCACACCAATTTTCACGTTTGTATGTTATTAAATACTTATTATTATTTGTACGAGATTAAAGGCAAAAAAATATTTAAAAACGGGTTTCTTTGTTCACTAATTTTTCCTCTTCAAGGCGAGAGCAAGTAGGCATTATTTGAGTTCGCATGTGCCGTCCTCGACTGCATCATCACTTCCTATCAGGCGAGTTGCCACTCAAATTTTAAGTGAAAAAATCCCCCATAATAACGAAATTTATTCTGTAAAAATTTTAGCCGGTTTCCAATTACGGTTCAAAAGTTACAGCCGTTTAAAGGTCGGAGAGACAGACGGCGTAGGCTTAGTAATATAGTAACCGCCTCCGTGGCGTAATAGTCAGCCCACTAGCTTCACATCAGGAGGTTTTGGGTTCGATTCTCGGCGTAGTCTAACTTTAAACCCTGATTGGTTGGTTAAAGGGAATTTTTAAGCCCAATTGGCTAGCTATCACCATCTTATCAAAGTCTTGCCGCCAAACATCAATGATAACAGTATTGATAAGTTCCGGCTTGAATATAAGATAGCCAGTTCCCCATTGCGTTGGAGAATCTTGATAAGCACGCTTTCTTGATAAATACATTTAAAAAGGGTCCCGTTACCTGACAGAACCCTAAAAATCACAAATACCACCAAATAAAAGGTAGCTACAACATAGTAACATAATACTTTATTCAACTTTATTTCCTTTAAACGTTTTTAAGTTTCTAATGAGATCTGCAGCTTTTTCAGCCATCGCTACCAGCACGGAGTTGGGATAGAGCGAGAGAGAAGACGGGAACACGCTGGCGTCCACCACTCTAAGTCCAGTCACTGATTTCACCCTGAAAGAGATAGAATGATTATTGTTATTGCCGAGGCAGAGATTCCAAGGAAAATCTAATGATGACCACTAGGCGAGTGGAATTCTATATTATTTTATTGATTAGGGATTTCAGAGAACCAAGTACAAAGGTTACATAGTAAGTTATCACATCAGCTCATATATAGGGTGACTTTTAATTAGTTCTTGATAGCAAACGTTCCTTAATCATTGTATCTTTTTTTTTCTCTTATGTTGTGCAATAAAGTGTTTTCAATCAATCAATCAATCAAAGGGTATGAATATACTCGTGATTATAAACAACTTTCCCTAAGAAACTATACGTCAAATCAGAAAAATAAATTTTGGTCCTTGATACACAATAAGTTATCAAATTCGACAAAAATGTATAAAGGACCAACATTTTTTTTAAAAGACAATTTTTTTTTTCCATATTTGACACATAGTTTCTTTGGGAAAGTTGTTTCTTAACACGAGTATAAAGATTCATATCCTTTACTATTGATCAAGAACTAACTAAAGATATATACATCCCCACCGAGGGGCTCAATCCTACCCTAAATTTGGGCGATGGGGCCTTAGTCGACCTAGTGCCGGGTTGGTGAACTTCACACACAACCTTCAAGTTTCTTCGTAGATGTGTGCAGGTTTCCTCACGATGTTTTCCTTCACCGTAAGACCGTCGGATAAACGTTCATATGAGATCGAAATTCGAAAACACATTGGTACGTGGCAGGACTCGAACCACGACCTCCCGTATAGGAGGTAGCGGCCCTTGCCTTTGCGCCACCGACGCTCTCATAGTAGCGTAACATAATATAAATATGTGAGTACGGTCCACAACGTAATCCACGTGTTGAAGACACACACTGGAACTAGAAAATGATTAACATAGCTTAAAGGAAATGGATAACGGTGACGGAATAGTTATTTATGCCACTACAAAGTGATGAGAGCTATTGTAACATGAGTGCTAGTTTGTGCCACGAAGCGAAGCTGAGCGCCACAATAGACAGCACGAGTGTTACAATGGCTAATTGCGTGCAGTGGCATACAATACTTTTTCTACGACCATGAAATAAATAAAATACATTGAAATTTTGTCATTATCATATATTGAATTTTTAAAGCGAGTCATAATAATATTTTAAAAGTTTCATTGTATACCTTACTCCAATCAAAAAGAGCACAATGTAAACAAACTTAGCAGGGATTTGACAGTTTGAAATGTCAATTCCATAGTACTTTTGTTTACCTTTTGCTTTTTTTTATTGGTATATGGTATGGTACAGTTGTCTCCTTTTGAAATGATCATTATAAAACTACGTGTAGGACTGGATACTTTTGTGGTATGATTTGAAGTTATGTGTTAAGCGAACTACCAAATGGGAGTAGAAAAATCTGCACAGTATCTGAGATACCCAAATTGTCATCGTTCAATTTCCATACTAGTGTGAGCGAGGATGAATTTGCAACACCTTGTGGTTGATGCGACGATAACACAAATATGTTTAGCTAAGTCGTTCACACGGTTCAAAACCAAAGACTACGATCCTCAGTAATGAGGGACCGACCAGAGAGAGAGAGAGATGTACATAGTTTTAACTGATTTGAAATGTGAAGACACAGTTTCATCAACTACTGCAATTGTTTACAAGCCAAGGTCTTATTGTCAAAACCTTGTTCTTTAAAATTTACTAAAAATCTTTTTTTAAAGGCAAAATATTTATTGGAACCCGTTGGAATATTTTTGAAGTGAAAACTTAGTAGGCGCTTTGGGCATTTTTGAGATAGGAAAAAACCATTGAACTCGCGACACTGTAAATATGAGAGTTCTGGCTCACCAGTGCGAGTGAGAGAGAGAGAAGATACGAAATCCTATGTGTTAGAGCGAGACAGAGCGATGGTGTGAGTGAGAATGACGTCATACAGTGCGAGTGAGTGAGGGGTAAGATGCGATACCGCATGTGTTAGAGCGAGACAGAGCTATGGTGTGAGTGAGAATATGCGTAGGCGTAGTGGGCGTGGCCACCCATCAACCTTGGCATCGACCAATCACAGCGTCAGCTGTCAACATGACAGCTGTCAAAGTCAGCTGTCACAACTGTCAACATGACACCTGTCATTGGACTGTTATGTCAGCTGTCACCATAGCAGCAAAGTTAGCGAATGTGTGAATATAGATGGCGTTAGTGAGAAAAAAAACATTCGTTTGGTTAGATTTGAATCCACTGCGGCGGCGGCTCTGAAGCGACGCGAGTAGCCACACCGCAGAGCCACAGCACCTGATAACGTTAGCAATGAAATATTGATATCCATGGCTGGATATGACGTCATGGCGGGTGCCCAAGGGGGGGCGGGGGCGGGGGCGCTGAATGATGTGGACAAAAATGCATGAGTGATAGAGAGAGAGAGAGAGAGAGAGAGACACACATACCGCGGCCTGCCAAACAGTTTTTGCGTTAGGTGTTAACTATACCTATGAGAGAAGACAGAGATAATATGCTGCGGCTCACGGCGAATGCCTAGGGTGCGGGGGCGGAGGCGCTGAATGATGCAGATAAACATGGTACTACTATCAGCTGTGTTTAACTCCGATGATGGAATACAATGGCGGCGCAGTACCAACACTCTAGTAGATGATAATGTTACACACACACACGCCGCTAGATGGGGTGTACTAAGCAAAAATCCATTGACATTGTCAGGAATCGAACCCGCTGCTCATATAGTGCGAGCATATCATTCAACCTCGGCACCAGCACGGCGGCGGGGGCCGGACCGAGTCTTATCAACGTGCGCGCCGCAGGGATCGAACCTGTGCTATCCATAATATAGTGCTATGTGCAGTACAAGCGAGAGCAAAAGTGTTGGGGTTAGTATTCAATAAAATAACGTAATGAAATAAAATGTATAAAAAATATTTATTTTCTAGATGCAACATATAATTTTAACCTTAACCTAGATAACACTTTTTATATACAAAGACAGATGTTTTTAAAAACTAATCATATGTCTAATTCATTATATCCTTATGCCCCCAAGCTAACGTCTTATAATTACCTATATAAAATCTCTTATCGTCTACATTATTTAAAGCTACTTTATTTAAAGTTTGGGTGTATAAGCGATGAGCTCTACTTCTTATTACACCCATCTGCTTTAGTAATAAAGCACTGTTATCTTTTAAACAATCTAAATAGTTCTGTACCGTTATCTCATCGGTAACAACTTTCCTTTTAATACCTTTAATTTTCTTCACACAGTTTTCATCATCATCATCATTCTCTTTAACTATACAATAACACTTTGATCGTATACCTATAAATTGTTTTATCAACCCCCCACAACATTCATCTTTAAATTTACCTACAACTTTTTTATTTACTTGAGGAAGTCCATAAACATTATCTAAAGGATAGTCCGAAGTATCAAACCAGGTCTCAAGACCTGGTTTGATATCCTCGTAGAAATTGTTTGTTTTTATACTATATATGAAGGAATCTGTGTCTGTATATAACATATTAATATTTTCTCCATACTTGGGGAGCATATAGTTATAGTGGAAATCATACATTAACGTCTTGCTTAACTCTAAGACGCTGAATCCAATATAAATCGGTTTATTATATTCAACTTTATTTCTATACATCTGAATTATAACCAGATCCTCATCTAATATTGTACGACTATGAAAATTTAATTTAGCTATAAGAGCCCGCGCCCCCAAACGTTTACCATGACTATCCCAACTGTTGGTGATACGTACATCCACCCGTTTATCTACGTTTTCCATAGTCTTACCGAAAACACTATTGTTCATGAGTTTAAAAAACTCTTTTTCGAATGTGTTTTCAGCGAGTGCACGTTTAGATGTGTTCAGATCGATATACACCTTAAGCCAGCATGACTGTGAAAATTCAATAATCCTATACACATTTTTCAATATTAATCCATGCTTGAGGGCTTGTTGTAAGTTTACATAGTGAATTACATAATGGTTCTTATCATCTAACGTAGCTAATAATTTACAAGTTTTACCACCACCACCACCACCTGGAGGGATCTTATTTTCAGGACAAAAGGGGTAATCGTTGTGGAGATCGTGTAAATGTTGGGGGTACTCTAAATCCACTTCCAAGAAGTACCCCTTTCCCCCATCTAAACTTATTGCGTTCAAATCAAAGTTTGCGATCTCCTCTTCACCCAACCACCGGAAGTCTTTGTATGGGAGGGTTTGAGACATTGCCCACCCATATTCGTTATTTGCATCAGCCCAGAATATTAGACTAGCCTCTTTACTAGGATCATAATCTTTTAGGTATTTATTATTTGCTTCAGCATACTTCCCACTACATTGACTCAAACCACCTCGTATACCCCGTGATATAAACTTGATCATAGAGAGATCTGTCAACAGTTCCAACTCTATTTTAGTATGCTTTAACATAGCATCCCAGCTCAATCCAGGTGCGGTGTAATAGTGTGCTGGATCCAACTCATACGTCTTATAGCATACATCTCTAAAATTCTCAAACACATCGGTGAGAAGAAGAACATCAGTTTTTAGATATAAGTCGCTGTATTCGCCCAGAGACTTTATGTTGAAAACACTCCAAACATTTTGTGCGTGACTGTACTCAACATCAGTACACCCGCACTTGTTAAGAGTGCTATAGAAACAGTTTTGTGATGGCAGGCGTGTTTCCTCTAATCTCTCCATCGAAGTGATATACTCATAAGGAAACACACCCTTACAAGTCAACAGAGATGTATGTTGTGGGAAAACTTTTTCAATTGTTTTGAATTGTTCCGGTTTAAGATTTTTCGCTAATCTATCAAGACTGGATGACATGAACTTAAATGAATCAATAAATCTAAGATTAAAGTTAAGCTCCTTACTTTTGATTGTAAAAGAGATGAAGTTTTCCTTGTTTTTAGGTAACACTTCTACATTATAATCTTGTAAAGCTTTAATAATAAAATGTGCGTCATACTTAGATAAGTTATGAAATACTATGGGGATGGTGCGTTTAAGCTTATAATTTAAATTACACGAGGAATGAGCAGCACCTCTAAACTCACCTGTGAAATGACAGTGATCTTGTACTCTATCTATCCCCATCTCCTCACCACATATATGGCAGTTCAGAGTCGTGCTATAAGCTTGCTCCTGCTCTGTGGTGAGGGGGGTCATTGGCACTACTTTCGAAAAAGCCTCACAAAACGGTTTTAGTTCATCTTCTAGAGATTTCAAAAAAGTTTTAGCACACTCTACACCTCTGTATGACACAAACTTTGATAATTTATCATCATATTCACACTTTATATAGTAACCAAAACTATGAGGAACATGCTCATGGCGGCTCTCAGTATAGGAGTGAGCCTTGTCTGGTTGACAAGAACTAATAGGTTTTAATATTGCTTCAAAATCAGCGTAAACAATCACCGGAACAGGCATTTTATTTTGATGATTTTTAAATTTAACTTTGTCCCCCTGTTCCGGCAAGATTGTTCTTATACGCGAACAATCATGTTTTATATGATCCTCATAGTTTTGCTCACTACAAAAGGTGAGCAGGCAGCCATCACAGATCCACATTTTTCCATTATGCTGTGATGTTTGAGTAGATAATAATCTACTCATATTTTTAATATATACAAAATGTCGCTTCTCCCCATCTTCGATGAGGAGAAGATTCACATGCACCCCTCGTTTCACTCGGGTATGGTATAGCGGACCTGTGATCTCCCACCCACTCACCTCATATACATTAACACTAATATCATTTTTATCCTCAAAGCACTTAATGTCTCTATTTACACATGTGGGGAAAGTCACCCCCTCCAACCTCAACACCTCCCGGTAGTGAGGGTAAGAGGAGGTCCTATCCCCATTAGCTGCAGCGGGGTACAGGGCGCTAACCACTGCCCAAGCGAAGCATGCCTCGTCCTGATTTTTCACATTTACGCAAGCATGCTTATCCAGGATCCACTTGGGTAGTGGTATATAGCTGGACCCTCTCAGAGGTGTGTATTTATTGATATTTACCTCTAAGTATAACACTTCTGAGAGGGCCCAACCGCTGTCCCGCTCTTGGAACTCCTCAGCCTTATTCTTAATTTCCTTAATAAATAAGTTATATATTTCACTTAAGTCATCACTTTTAAATACACCTTTATTCTTTGTATTAAACGATTTTATCTCCTCCATGACATTTTCCTCTCCATCCTGCATCAACGTCGTTTTTTTATATAAAGCGAAAAGTTCAATATTAATTTTTATGGATTTATATTCTTCGAGTTTGCCCTCTGTTAGTTTTATCACGCGCTCTTTAATATTTTCCATGAAATCTTCAGGTAGTAATTTTTTCTCCATCGAAAACACTCGGTAGGTGGCTATGCGGGACTTAAACGATGATTCCACTATCTCCACCCCCTCACCATAAACCTCACACACCACTTTCTCTTTGTGACCAACACTTCTCTGATGAGTTGCAAGATTTTTAATTTGAACATCACAGACTGAACAGTACTGTAACTGTTGCTTGTTGGGGTAATCGACTCTCGCTGAACAGAATTTGTAGTGCTTCAATACATCACCATTTCTTTTGAAACACCTCTCACAATATTCACATTTAACTCCCTCCATTTTTATTGGTATATTAGTAAAAAATAGGTATAGTGGTAGTGTAGCGGCAGTGGCAACAACTTACGGATGAGTGAGCGTAAATAACCCGATCCTTCCTATTTATAATATACCTAGGGTGTGTTTGTGCGCATGCGCATAAAGTGGATGGTTTCTAGAATGTTCTATTTCACACCCACCTAACCGGATGTGGTGAAGGTTATAGGATGCCGGTCACACGCTGATAAGAGTCTAACAGAAGCTGTGGTTAAGACTCGAGGTGATGCAATACCTATGAAATATTGTGAAATATCTAGTTCTAACCGGATGTGGTGAAGGTTATATACTGAGCTAGGTATACCTACCTATTTTTGTTATTTAACTTGCACGGGAGTCAAACCCAGTACCCCTCGATGGCACAAAACCATATCCATCACTCGCGCCACTGAGTGATAACAGAGTGTGAATAGTAGGTATCTAGTTAGGTCCTCGTATGAATGCGAGTAGCGGCGCGCGCTGATAAGAATGATATTATTTAAGGGGTAGTACTTATTAAGGGGAAGAAGGATAGTAAAACTAAATAATATATTTAATCAACATTTATTTTAATCAAACAATGTTCGCCTTAGGTACCCAATTTTTTTCGTTAAGACCCAACCATTTAACATATAGTTTATCACCTTTACGTTTTAACACTTTCTCAATAAGGTAAACATCTGAATATTTCACTCTTTGCAACTCAGACTCATAGAATGCCCCCAATATCGGTTCTTGCTTCGAATCTTCAAGTAAATATGTGACTGGATTTGTGATTTGTACCTTGACAATTTTAAAAATTTCCGCTGACCAATTGCCGGTGTAACCTTTAGAGAATATCGTCTTAAACTTGCTTATACGAACATGATCTCCAACCTTGAATTTAGCTTGTGGTGCAATCTTGATATTGTTGTACACTCTATGGAGGATTTCCTGAGAGTTTGATTTGCTCACATCGGATGGTGCCATACCTGTGGTTGAGTGTTTTTTACTATTGTATCGCTCTACAATCTCGCGTATGTGTTTAGTCCAATTGTAGGAGCCATTCAAGCTAAAATTTTGCCATAACCAATGTTTGAGGGTCCTTATCGCCCGCTCTGCTATAGATGCCTTCATTACGCTATAAGTGGAGTAATGGTTGATTGCATAACGTTTCATGAGCGCTTCAAACTTGCTATTGAAAAATTCCTTTCCTTGATCAGATTGAAGGTTTTTCGGTTTTCTTCGCCTGCTCAAAATCTCTTGCATAGCCCTCGTGACGTTATCAGCATTTTTACTCTTCAATGGTTGAGTCCAAATAAATTTTGAAAAGGTGTCTATACACAATAGAATATACTTATACCCGCCGTTATCTCTAGAGTGTTTCTGCATATCAATCAGATCAATTTGCCAGGTGTCATCAATACCCTTTTGTATGAAACGTCTGCGGGGGAAGTTCTTTCTTGCGTATCTATGTATTTCTTTAACAACTTGCGCCTTACTCATTGTGTGTTTTTGGTGCTACTAGGGGATTCTTTTGTTGTTTTTTTTTACCCACTATACTTTGTGGTATGAGGGTGACACGTCTGATTTTAGCTGGATTAGACTCTGCACTAGTGCTGCTTTTATTTAATGGTGTAGTGAACCTTTTATTTAACAAATCTATAGATTTTTGAAGCGCTTCAAGCGCTATAGCTGTGTTACGAGTATGTGTGAGACATTGCTCGAACACCTCGTCCAGCTGTTCCTTTATCACTGCATCACTTTTACTCGTACCCCTATCAACCTCTGTCAATCGCTTATTTTCACAATCGATTTCTCGTATACTCGATTTTAGATTATTTATAAGCACTCCCCCAGAGTGGAGGTGATGTCCGAACTTGTGGACAGGCATTTTAGTTATGATGTATAGGCGAAAGTTATAGCGGCTTTTATTAGACTCTGACACAGACCTAAATCAGAGCTAATCTTATCTTTTTAGCTACAAGACCTTATAATCTACAGACCTGATCTAATCTCATCAGCTATAGACCTCATAATCTACAGACCTGATCTAATATCATCAGCTATCAGAGCTAATCTCATCTGTTTAGCTATAGACCCTGTTTCATATTTTTTAGCTACAAGACCTCATATTATCGGCTATTAGAGGTCTAGTGGTTAAGGTAGGTATTCTTCTTCTTCTTCAATACAATACCAGCTTCTATGAGCTCCTCTGTAATAGCGTTGATTTCATTGGTGTGCCCCGTGTTACCAGCGTTCTGAGATGCAATCAGTAGTCGCAGACGATCTACAAGCTCATTGGGATCATCCCAATAAATGTAATCAGTGGTGGGGTAGTAGGATTTTTGTGTGAGAAGGCAACCACCACCAGCCTTGTTTGACTGCTGCTGCTGCTGCTGCTGCGGTCTCATATTACCCAAATAACGTCTAATGTATGTATTATACTTGATACCTTTTGTTCCTTGCACTTGACCTTCAGGTAAATACCCACGTCGATAAGCATTGGTTAAGTTTAGAATGTTTAAGTAGTTATCGATATCAGCTTTGAGAACAATTTCTTTATTAGGAACTTTTTTGAAGAGAAGCTCTAATAAACCGAGTGTTTTTTCAAACGTTTTCCCCTTAACACTAATTTCATTGTTTTCAATTTTGAGCGGGCTATCTCCTACATACATCTTATCACGTTGTATGTGAACACCGAATGGAATCTTCTCTCGTTTAAACAGGTTCGCCAAATATGGTAGCATACTCGTTTCATCCATGCTAGCACCACTTTCTTCCCCTGCCACCATAAATTCCGATGGTATCGCAGATATATCTGCAGGATCTTCTTCTTCTGCTTCTTCCTCCTCGGGTTCTATTGAATAGTCTTCACCCAAGTCCTCATCATCAGCATCAGCATCATCCATTTCCTTTTTAAAACTCATTTTATAGGGTGTAGAGGTTTTTGTTTGTAAATAAGCTGCCTGCGGTGATGGTTCTGGTTTTATCGTCATCAGATCTGATGATAGAGCTTTTAAGGGTTTCGTGATGGGTTCAAATGTTTCCTCCAATCGTGTTGTAAGCATCTGTTTATCTGATTGTAGCGCCTTAACTTTTTTCCTTACAGCATCAATGGATTGCGTAAGCTTACGTTTCAACTCCTTATCACCAAAGACCTGCACCTTTGATGATGACATTTTGCCGAATGAAGTACACAAGTGGGTGACGAATCAATTTATAATGTAATAAATGTATCAAATCCTCTCCGATAGCGTCCTTTACTTATATCTCTATCCTTATCAATCACCAGAAAAGAGTACTTTTCCTCCCAACACTTGCGACAAATGTCTTGAAATTGCTCCCAAGTCATATCGGTGTTTACGTGATCATCGTACGAGTGTCTTAGATTTAAATCATCCTGTTTAAACAGCAGTATCAAGTTTGCATTGTCTCTAACCAGCTGTTTTGGTATTTTACTATAGGTTTGACACAAGTAAAAACAGTCCAACCCCTTGTGACGTCCCATAGAAAAGTACTGACGTATAGCGTCTTGATCCTCTAAAGCCACGTCATCGAAAATAACAACACTATGGTCTTGAGCTTCATTCGGTGGCACCACTTGACTCTTATCATTGTACGCATAAAACGTTAAACCCTTTACTTTCTTCAGCACCCTATCAAGAAATAGGTATTTTGGTTGATGAAGCGACTTGGAGTACAGGTACACATTGGAAAACTTGATTCCGTTTGGGTCGAGCAGTAGTGTTAGGAGAACGTTGGTTTTCCCACAGTTTGAGGGACCACAGATAAGACATCTTATACTGTTTGATAGCAACACACCATTTTTTGAGTTGACCATTGATGTACCGCTGCTGCTGCTGCTGCCATCACAACAATAATCACTCCAATCCTTCACTTTAAGACACGAGCTTTGCTTTCTAAGTTTCATTACGTTGTGAGAACCCGCTCGAGTTGAACGTGTTATATATACTAGTATATAGATAGACTCCATAACCATGTCTCCTGTTGATAAAGAAAAAATAAAAAATGAGTTGAAAAAAATCCTTAGTACCTACCAACATCCTTTTGAGTGGGTGATGGAATTGGAGGATATTCTTCCAGATTACCTGCGAAACGACCCGGATATTCGAAAGTATTTTATCTGTACAGAGCATCCCGTCAATCCGGATCCCAACGCCACTCAAATAGATTCACCTTGGTTTTTGAGGAAGAGTTGTCCGTACTGCATACAACAACAACAACAACAAGAGGGTGAGAAGAAGAAGAAGAAGCAATCGGAAACTAGCTGTGAGCTACAGGCTAAGAAAGAAGATAACAACAACGACGACTCACCACCACCACCTTGCTGCTGCTGTTGTAATCACTTCACCTGCACACGACTAATAAATGTTTCTATTTAAGGCGATTACACACATCATATTAGTGCATTATGAAACGAAAAGTTAAAGTGGTCAAACGTGGATCGGGACTCTTAAATAGTGTTATCAATAATCTTCCGTTTGAACTCCACATACCCGGTTATAACTATTGTGGACCAGGAACCAAACTAAAGAAACGGTTATCACGTGGTGATAGGGGCATTAACCTGCTCGACGAAGCCTGTAAATTACACGATATTGCGTACGCGCAAAATTCATCCTTAGAGGCGAGACATAAGGCCGATTTGGAGCTAGCAACCGCCGCTGAAAAACGTTGGCGTGAATCATCAAATTTATCAGAGCGACTGGCCGGCCTTGCTGTGAATAAAGCAATGAAGTTCAAAGTCAAGCGTGGGATGGGGATTCCCATATCCAGGGTCATTGGTGCTACCCGCAAGGCTATGAAGAATAAAATTAAAAAGAAAAATACAACATCTACCGCTGCTTCGCTATTGAGTGCCGCCGTGAAAGTCGCCAAGCAATACGCTAGAGGAAAAACGATTCAGATGCCGAGGGTCATACCCGTGCCGTCGTCTAAAAGAGGAGGGTTCTTACCGCTTATTCCTCTATTAGGCGCACTAGCAGCTGCCGGAACCCTTGCAGGAGGTGTCACCACCGCAGCTAAAAACATTTATGAAATGGCGAGTAGAAAAAGCGGCGGTGATGGGGGAAAGGTTGGAAAAGGATTGTATGTGGCTCCTTACAAACGTGGGATGGGGCTTTACCTAGCACCCCCAAAAAACTACTAAGAGCATCGGTGGTGCTCACCGATAATGATATCCTGGAGTATGTTAAAAAGGTGGGAATACCTTTCTTCAGAGGTGTTTTCATGAGAGACAGTCTACCGAACACCGCTCCACATCGCTGCGAAACAGGTGTTATCAACTTGGATAATCGAGAAGGACCCGGAACACATTGGGTTGCCTATGTGAAAAAAGACAATATTTGCATGTATTTTGATAGCTATGGAGACTTGAGGCCACCGTTGGAGTTTGTTCGTTATATGAATAAAATACATATAGAGTATAATTATGATAGAGTTCAACGTTTCACCGCTAAAAACTGTGGTCATTTATGTTTAAAGTTTTTAACCACCTATACCCATAGAATGTTTAATAAGTAAGTTCAAAATATATCTATATATATAAACCGATGTTAGAGTTTATTATTGATCATTACCACGCAAATACCTAAACATGCCGCACTCTTTTACAATTTCCCTTAACAGTAATAGCTCAGAGTTGTCTGCGGATTTTCTTACACCGCTAGAACTAGACAATGGGGACTATGAATGTGCTTTGGTCTATTTTAAGACATTCAATTCCATACCTAATGTGGATAAAAGTAATAATTTATTTCATTATGGTGATAAAATACTTAAGGTGCCCGAGGGGACTTATGAACTGCGCGATATCATCAAGAACCTGTACAAGCAAATGATTGCTCAGGCTCAAATCGATGGAGATGCGAAGAGTGGAGGTATACTCGAGTTGGAGGCGAATGTAAACACAGCGAAATGCTTAGTGTACTCACCTAAATATGAGGTTTATTTCAACAAAAAGAACTCTATCGCACCACTTTTAGGCTTCTCGCCGCGAGTTCTTAACTCCAAGATGATGCACTGGTCCGATAAGCAGATTGATATACTGATAACGCATACTATAAGAATACAGTGCAACATAGTGGAGGGTTCATTCATCAATAACGAGCCATCGCATGTGATTCACGAGTTTTCACCTACTGTCCCACCTGGCTATCAGATAGTGGAGACCCCTTCGAATATTATCTATTTACCAATCAAGAGAAACACTATACAAGAAATTAAGGTGCGCATTGTCAACGAACGCGGAGACCTGGTTAATTTTCAAGGTGAAAATATATCGCTACGATTGCACATTAGAAAGGTACTGCGATGATTGTGTATAAAAGTGAGAGCAAGCAGGTGACGCCTACATTAAGTAGTGATCATCGTGAGTGGAGACATCCACCACCTACTACTGCTGCAGCTGTTAAAAAATTATCTAAAGAAAATATCTTATTTTTGCAATCGATTGGGTTTAAAGTACCACCATGTCATCGTCATCCACTATCTTAGATATAGCTGAGAGTGTGGTGTTTGATGATAGCATAGAGAGTATTGAATATCACACCTTTAACCCATACAATAACTCTTTCAAAAACAACGATGAGATTCGTATTTGTATCAACCGCCAAGATCTGATAGTGTTGCCGTGCGATAGCCAAATTTTAATAGAAGGCACTATTAACAAGGAGTGCACCTTCATCAACAATGGATTAGCCTACCTGTTTCAAGACATACGCTACGAATTGAATGGAGTAGAAATTGATAGGACCAAGAATTGCGGTGTCACATCCACCATGAAGGGTCTAATCTCGTACGCTAAAGAGACGGAGAACGCCTTGGAGAACGCTGGGTGGAATACCGGTGCGATAAAGGTGATTGAAGATGGAGACTTTAGCTTTACGGTGCCACTCTCACACCTGCTCGGATTCGCTGAGGACTATCGACGGGTGATAATGAATGCTAAACATGAATTGGTTTTAAATAGAGCCAATACAAACATCAATGCTGCAATCACCAAGGAAGTTGCCAAGCATCCGGAAATAGAAATCACTCGTCTTGTTTGGCGCGTGCCAATCATTAAAGTGTCTGATAAGGAAAAACTACGACTTCTAACCTATGTAGAGAGAAATATACCTATCCCTATCGCATTCCGCACCTGGGACCTGTACGAGTATCCGGTGTTGCCATCCGCTCAAAAACATGTGTGGACAATTAAAACCACCTCACAACTAGAGAAACCTCGCTATGTCATCATTGGACTGCAAACGGGTAAGAAAAATGAGGAGATGAAGGATATGAGTCTATTCGACCACTGCAATCTAACAAACTGTAAAGTGTACTTGAACTCTCAGTACTACCCATACGACTCATTTTCAGCTGATTTTGAAAAGGGCTCCTACCCCCTATTGTATGATGCATTCGCCAATTTTCAACAAAACTACTATCATCGCTTACATAGTAGCCCACAAGTGGACGTTGCGCACTATAAAACTAAATGTGCGTTAGTGGTTATCGATACATCGCGACAGTGCGATACCTACAACGCTGGTGGCGCTATCGATATCAAAGTTGAGCTGGATTTTAAAAAGAATGTTCCTGGTAACACTACAGCCTACTGTCTTATCATCAATGACTCTATGTTTGAGTATACCGCACTCACCGGAAGTGTGCGAAAGATAACACAGTAAAAAATAAGTCAGTTACCTTCGGTCTCTTGAAGAGTGTAGTGTAGATAACATACGTCTTCAAATTTTCTAAATATAAAAAAATGTTGGGTTTATTTCCCTCGTACACGCCATCTGTGGTTTGGCGGAAGTGTGAACTAAGTAAGAGTCAGTTCAGTCTACCAACAACAGCAGCTGGGCAGCAGAAATTATCTTCCGTATACGTATACCTAAATCTACAACTATCACAGCATAATATGGAGGCTGCTGTGGTGGCGGGGAACAAACCGCAAGATTTATCAATTTGTGTGAACCTCGATGGGAAGCTGGAACTAAGTGAACGAGAGTGGTTTGGACTATTCGTGGAGAAAGCTGATATCTTGAGAAATTTCTTCACCAGCTCACCTACATCACCTGAGATGCCGATGGAAATAACCTGCTTTGGAAATCTAGCTGTTTTCAACTTACCACCCCGGCCGGATGTCTGCGCAGATTTATTAATAACACGAGTAACCCAGCCGGAAAAATACGTCGTATTAAGTCATGAAGATTGGAGAAACATTGAGAAACTTATGGGGTGTATTAGTGCACAGATGCAACGATTACATAAACTCGGGGCTACCTATGAAAATCGAATTAATTTGTTCAAGAGACATCTGAAACATAGGCAACCGCTTACACTACAGGAAACGAGTGCTATTCTAGATCAAGTGTGTGATAAAACGTCTATTATCGATTGTGAAATAGCATGTTTTTGTCTCGAATTTTTGTTTAATACCTATTTTATAAGTTGATGAATTAAAAAAAACTAGTATATACTTATTATATGAAAATGGTTTTTTATTTTTAAGATTCACATGCGAAACCCTAAAAAGGTGTTTCTTCTCGTTAACTGAGTACATAAAATTCTATTAAACTTTATATACTAGCTGCTGCCCACATCCGCCTGCGAGCGGCGCGCACGTTGATAAGACTCGGTCCGGCCCCCGCCGCCGTGCCGGTGCCGAGGTTGAATGATATGCTCGCACTATATGAGCAGCGGGTTCGATTCCTGACAATGTCAATGGATTTTTGCTTAGTACACCCCATCTAGCGGCGTGTGTGTGTGTAACATTATCATCTACTAGAGTGTTGGTACTGCGCCGCCATTGTATTCCATCATCGGAGTTAAACACAGCTGATAGTAGTACCATGTTTATCTGCATCATTCAGCGCCTCCACCCCCGCACCCTAGGCACCCGCCGTGAGCCGCAGCACAATATTATGTGTTCGTCTGTCTGTCTGTCTGTCTTCTCTCATAGGTGGTATAGTTATCTCCTGAATAGAATATCAGCTGCATAGTAGTAGTAGTCAACTCTTCATATGGGAACACCCCGCGCAAAAACTGTTTAGCAGGCCGCGGTATGTGTCTCTCTCTCTCTCTCTCTCTCTCTCTATCACTCATGCATTTTTGTCCACATCATTCAGCGCCCCCGCCCCCGCCCCCTTGGGCACCCGCCGTGACGTCATATCCAGCCATGGATATCAATATTTCATTGCTAACGTTATCAGGTGCTGTGGCTCTGCGGTGTGTGGCTACTCGCGTCGCTTCAGAGCCGCCGCCGCAGTGGATTCAAATCTAACCAAACGAATGTTTTTTTTCTCACTAACGCCATCTATATTCACACATTCGCTAACTTTGCTGCTATGGTGACAGCTGACATAACAGTCCAATGACAGGTGTCATGTTGACAGTTGTGACAGCTGACTTTGACAGGTGTCATGTTGACAGTTGTGACAGCTGACTTTGACAGCTGTCATGTTGACAGCTGACGCTGTGATTGGTCGATGCCAAGGTTGATGGGTGGTCACGCCCACTACGCCTACGCATATTCTCACTCACACCATAGCTCTGTCTCGCTCTAACACATGCGGTATCGCATCTTACCCCTCACTCACTCGCACTGTATGACGTCATTCTCACTCACACCATCGCTCTGTCTCGCTCTAACACATAGGATTTCGTATCTTCTCTCTCTCTCACTCGCACTGGTGAGCCAGAACTCTCATATATACACTACTTATTGTAATGTAAGCGCTACCATACCGGGAACACTCGCAGAGTTAAAACTTATAAAACTGTAAAAAGTTTTCACTTCCGTCGGCACTCCCGGAGTGGTTAGGTTTTTTTAATTTTTATAAGTACTTTCTTGGGTAGCTCTTGTTCTTTTTATTGTCACCTTAGCGACAAATCCAACGGCACAGGACCAAACAAAGGTAACCTAACCTACTAATTATAAAGCTCAATTTAAACCGAGATGACAGCGACAGCACGCGGCAGCGAAGCGACGATCAGATACAATGACAAAGCAAAATGAACTTTAACTGAAACACAATAATTGGAAACGCTAAACACGTTAAAAAACCGATTTTTATTGCAACAACTCAGTACAATTCGGCATTATTATTTTTGTTTTTTGTCATTTTCTACACCGATTTTGATAAAATTTATATAGGACCAACTTGGCAGCATACCCTATCAAATCAAAAAAAAATCATGAAAATCGGTTCACAATCTACGAAGATATCGCGTAACAAACATACCAAAAAACATCATACAGTCGAATTGAGAATCTCCTCCTTTTTGGAAGTAGGTTGAAAAAGTATGATTCATTTGGTAAAATAGAAAGCGCCATCTCGCGGCTTGTCAGCGGTCCCGACGCGGCAGCGTTACTACCAGAAGAGGTTACCAGCGTAGCTGAGGCTTTATGTCTGCTACATATGCTGAGCTGGGACCTTTTGGTGTCGTCGGGCTTATACCTAAATTACCTGTTATATGTATTTACTTCTTCTCGTTTATTTTAAATTAACATGTTTGTCTAGTGTAAGTAAAATTTTTAGTTTTATATTATGTGTGCCTGGGTGTCTCAATAAACTTATTCTATTCTATTTTACCAGGCGGGTGGCGGCTCGGCCCGTTCCCTGGCATTCTACTCACCACTGCCCCGTAACAATACGTTGGCGGCGCGATGTGCCTCGACCGGCTCGGCCGCCAGCTGCCGCCCGCTGCCATATCGGTCTAAATTGAGCCTAAGGTTTGTGTACTGGATGAAAATTCCATTTTATTGCAATGTCTGCAGTTACAGAAACAAGTTGTTCACTTTCATTTGTAGAATTATCCCCCCCCCCCCCTAAAATATGCTCTATTTTAACTGTAACACACTTTATAAAAGGGCACTTGGCTTGTGGTCAATCTTATTGTGAGTCTTACCTTAACTCGTCATCGACAACGGTGCCTCCGGCTGCAGTACCTCCGACATGGTGGCCGGTCACCGCCACCTCCCTGATAACGCATTCCAGGTACTCGTCAGGAGGACTCTTTTGTTCTGAAGGTTTCTCTGTACTGGCTTTCGTCTGCTTGTCTGCTGCTGTGTATCCTTGAGGTTTGAACCTGTAGGACAAGTGTTTTATAAGTGCTATACCTCAAAAAGAAAACAGTACCCCAGTAGATCACTTTGTTATCCACTTGTCTGTCTATCCGTCTGTCAAGACGGGATCAAGTTGAAAAAACCAACTTCTCCTAATTATGAAAAAGGTCAGACAAAAGCAAGGTGTAAAGGTTAGGGCGTATCCCGTAAGCGACGCGAGGATTACGGTTACGAGTGCGAAAAATACTAGGGCGTCCCCCCAAAGCAACGACACAAACCTAAAAGACAAAGGAAAATCCCCGCATCCCACGCTACGAATAGCGACATGGAACCTTGGATCCCTGACTGGGCGCGGCCAAGAATTAGCAGAAACGCTGAAACGAAGAAACATAAACGTATGCTGTTTACAGGAGACGCGCTGGGGGGGCTCCAAATCCAGAGACCTGGGACTGGGATATCAACTGGTGTACCATGGAACAAACAACAAACAGAATGGAGTCGGCATTGTCCTGGATAGTCAACTCAAGAGTAGAATTATCAACATAGAAAGAATGTCTGATCGGCTCATTGCAGTCAAGTTAGCGCTGGACAAACAGCACAGTTTAAACATAATTCACGCACCTCAGGTTGGGTGTCAGGAGCAGGAACAGGAAGCGTTCTGGGAATATCTTGACGAAATGATTGTGAATATACCATCAGAAGAAAATAGGCTTGTTATGGGTGACTTAAATGGACATGTAGGAAAAACTAATACCACATACAAAAATGTCCATGGAGGATTCGGATTTGGAAGTCCTAATAAAGAAGGAGAACATATCTTGGAATTTGCATGAAGACATGAACTGAACATCATTAACACTACCTTCCAGAAGAAACTTGACCACCTGATCACATACAAAAGTGGTGGAAAAAAGTCCCAAATAGACATTATATTAGTGGACAGTACATTGAAAAAAACGTTCTAAAGATTGCAAAGTTATTCCAGCAGAGTCTCTGACTTCTCAGCATAGAATTCTAGTAGGAATATATTCATTACCCAAGCCTCTTAGGAACACAATTGACAAAACAGTCAGAATCAAATGGAAAGACCTCACTAGCCCAAAACGCGATGCCTTCCTAAAAGAACTAAAGGAGCACTTACAATAAGACCTAGAAATCACCTACACTAATACCGAAACAATGTGGGAAAATTTCGTAAAACACTGTCGTAGAGAAGCTACTGCAAAACTGGGCATAGCCAAAGGTGAACTCAGCACGGGGAAAGATCCATCGTGGTGGAATGAGAATTTCAAAACAAGTTTGGCAAATAAAAATGACGTGTTCAAAACCTGGCAAGCTTCAGAACTGGCCGAAGACCGAGAGAGGTACAAAGCAGCAAAAAGAACTGTAGCACAGGCTAGAGCAACATCAAGAGAAGGTATTAACCATAAAATTGATACAGCAGAATCAGACGCAGAAGTTTTAAAAATTGCAAAATCCAGGCACAGATCGACGCAGGATATTAAGACAAACAAATTTATTAAAAACAAGGATGGAATACTACTAACATCGGATACAGACATAAGAAACAGATGGTATGGATATTATAGAGACCTGATGAACGAGGAATTTCCTAGCCAACCCCGAAACATCCTTAAACCTGTAGAAGGACCCGTACAGGAGATAAGTATAGACGAGGTTAAACTTGCCGTGAAGAAAATGAAGAACCGCAAAGCTACTGGGCCGGATGAAATCCCCGCATAGATCTAAAAACTGCTGGGCCCAGTAGGAATAGCATGGCTTACAACACTTTTTTACCTCATCCTAACAACGCGAACGATACCAGAGCCGTGGTGCCTCAGTTACTTAATCCCTTTCTTCAAAAACTAGGGCACTGTTACAGAATGCGGAAATTACAGAGGCATTAAATTAACATCACACACTCTTTAAGTATGGGAACGGATACTAAACAGACGCATCCAAACTCTCTCGTCAATATCCCCAAATCAGTTTGGTTTCCGGCCTTCTAAGTCAACAACAGATGCAATGCAAACCATCCGTGTGCTAACCGACAAATATAGATTGAACAAAGAAGATCTGCACTTCATATTCATAGACCTAGAGAAGGCGTTCGATCGAGTCCCGCGAAAGCTGGTATGGGAAGCACTGAGAGCACAACACCTGCCCGAAGTCTATGTGCAACTGACACAGGACATGTATATTAATATCACCACAAAAGTAAAGAGTCCAGCGGGCCTTAGCGAAGCGTTTGAAGTCATGGTTGGAGTGCATCAGGGCTCCGCACTCAGTCCGCTCCTGTTTAACCTCGTGATGGAGCTTATTACCCAGAATATCCAAGCCCCACTACCTTGGTACCTTTTGTATGCGGACGACATCGCACCAATTGTGGTTAAAAAAAACAAAAGCGCCTTGGTAAGCTTGCACACACTCAGGAACTTTTTGTAGTCTGTGTACTTTGTGATTTTAGAGTAAATAAATGTCACCACGCATCGATTTCACTAACCAAAGAAAAGTATTTTCAATTAAAAGCTTGATTACACTGAGTTTACCCCCTGGACGACCGTAGAGGCGTCACAGTACTATAGATCCGGTGTCTGCCCGCCTAGTAGGTAGGTACTCGTAAAAAACTTCTTACTTCTTCCGTCGCCTCTTCACAACGCCAGTCTGCTCTTCTCTGCTGTAGCTCCACAAAGGGAGACAGTGCTCCACCCTCGGCCAGTGGATCCTTGCGCCCACGTCTTTGAAGGGTTTGGTCGATAGCAGGAGCTCGGCGCGACGTATCGCTGCAAACAATCGATCGAAGGAATATAATTCTGGTTACAATCCATAAACATCCCTACTGCTGGGACACGAGCCTCTTCCAAACTTTGGAAGGTTAGGCCATATTCCACACACGGGGGCCAAGTCCGAGTTGGTACAGGTTGTAGGGCTAGTGGCGAACGCCACTGTCAGAAATTTTTAAACCGCCTATAAATAAGGCATCTGACAAGGAAGTATTTCGAACTCGAAATCTAAGAACTTAACGAAATTTCGAGTCCACTTAGCTAGACGGCTACACTATGAAGTGATTTAGAGTGAAACTACTTCAAGAGCTATGATCAAATTATCACAGTTGGACGAAGCTATTTTAACAGGTGCGCACTAAAAGGATTAGAGCAAACAATAGGAAAATTCTAATCACAATCGAATATATTCCTCATATAAAAACTTCCTGATCGATGATCTTGACCCAAATCGGTTCAGCTTGGTAATCCCAGACTTTTCAATTCACTCCTTGAATATTTTGGAATTGATAACAACACGGGCTAGATTGATGACTAAGAACGATGAGCGACGTATTTTTTGGATGCGGTAAACCTGTGCACGGTTTTAACTGGTAATTTTTTTACAGGACGTTTCTGAAGGTGCAGAAGTACAAATTATGTGAGCAGAAAGGTGATCAGATAAGACGTAGACGTCCAACAGCGAATTCCTTGTCAATTTTTTTGTCGTTCTATGACTTATGGTTGGTTTCTTGAACCAGTTCTGTATTTGCACGCGTTGAATTGGAATAAATTGTATTTTTCTAAAGGTTGATAATATCTCTGACGCACGCGGAAGAGGTCAACCCAATCGCAGAGCCCAACTCGCAATCCACCCGAGTTTTGGCGCCGTCTAGGTTTACCGCTCAAACCATCAGTTCATCTACTCCCTCGACGCCAAATCACACCCAAATGAACGAGATCCAGGTTCCTAAGGATCGTAAAACCAACTTCTACGAATGGTTGGTAAGAACCCTCTTCCTGGACTACTTAAGCTACCAGGAGCCGTTCATCAACTCAGCTTGCGATGCCAACAGACTATCAAAACGCCACAGGAATTGGTGGACCTGCCGTTCATGCCATTCTTGGACCCTCTACTGGTAGTCCTTTGGGACATCCATTTCGACGACGTCCACTGGATACTCAACGTCCTGCAACGGAGGGTAATAGATCAATCAATCAATCAATCAATCATTCAATCAAAATAATTTATTTTAAATTGGTGCTTACACACACTTTTAAATAGTCAAAAAAAAAAAATACTTATTGTCTATTACATAATGTCATGATTCAGATAACAGTCTCAGGTAATGGTATTTGTTAAAGAATCAACATATATATATATATATATATATATATATATATATATATATATATATATATATCTTTGTCATTTACATAATCTATTATTTTATAATATCCTCTAGCCTAGATCGCCCCATTAGAACCGGTCGAAGTATCCTAGCCATAAGTAGCACCTGGATGACTAATCAGATCACTCCTAACTAGAAGCTAATTCACACCTTTTGTTTCAGTGGATCGTCAGCATTGATAACATCCAGGAGTTTCTAGAATGCACCAGAGCTCCCCTGTGTCGCCGTGAATATAATTCGTTTTATATACAATTATTTTGAAAGTTTAACCCTTAAATTATGTTAACTTCCTATCAAGTAGCAACGCAGATTGTTATTCAAATAATATCTTGCCGCTGCGACGTCTGTTATCTGCAGTAGGTATAAATTAAGATGCTATGTGGGCGTTTATTGTCCATTTGATTGGCATAAAATCCGCCTGAGTTTGTAATGACAAATTCCAAATGCGAAATTTTGAATTGATTTTTTTTACTGTTTTTTAAGTTTCTACATGAGATATTCTCTTAGTGACACGACTTAACGACCACCGTCTAGTGATAGCAACTGGCATCAACGGCTTGACGTGCCTTGAAAAGCACGGTAACGGTCGGGAAAAATGCCACTAACAGTCAAATACATCCAGGTAATGACCGTGCTTCAGGTCAATTGACCTGCGTGATCGACACAACCACGCAATTTGCGCTGAACTACGATCGCTTCCCTGGCAGGAACTTGTCATCATCATCATATCAGCCGAAAAAGTCCACTGCTGGACAAAGGCCTCCCCAAGGACTTCCACGACGACCGTCCTGCGCTGCCCGCATCCAGCGGCTTCCCGCGATCTTCACCAGGTCGCCGGTCCACCGCGTGGGAGGCCTGCCTATGCTACGTCTTCCGATGCGCGGTCGCCACTACAGAACTTTACTGTCCCAACGGCCATCTGTTCTACGTGCCATGTGCCCTGCCCACTGCCACTTCAGTTTAGTGATTCTGTGAGCTATGTCGGTTACTTTGGTTCTCCTGCAGATCTCCCCATTTCTGAATCGATCGAGTAGGGAAATTTCGAGTTTAGCTCCATTGCCCTTTGGGTGACCCTGAGCCTTTTTATGAGGCCCATAGTAAGCGACTATGTCTCAGTTCCTCAAGTCATCACAGGCACACTCACTGGATAAAGACCTTAGTCTTAAGACACTGCGACATGTGGGACGTGAAGATATTGCGAAGCTTCCCGAATGCTGCTCAGCCGAGTTGGATTCGTCGATTGATCTCTTTCTTGAAGTTGGACCTACCTAGCTGGACTGTTTGCCCCAGGTATACATATTTGTCAACAACTTCCAGTGTAGAGTCTCCAACCTTTAGATGTGTGGGTGCGGCACGGACATTTAACATTATTTTCGTCTTGTCCATGTTCATTTTAAGACCCACTTGTTGAGAAACTTTACTGAGGCCATCAAGCATTGTGCTTAGGTCTCCCATAGTCTCAGCCATGACCACGATATCGTCAGCGAATCGAAGGTGGGTTATGTACACGCCGTTGATATCAATGCTGAGTCCACCCCAGTCCAGAAGCTTGAAAACATCTTCCAGGGCGGCGGTGAACAGTTTCGGAGATACGAGTATAACGTCTCCCTGTGTCACCCCTCGCTGCAACTGGATAGGTTTCGAGTTCTGGTCCTGGAGGCGAACCGACCTGGTGGCGTTTTCATACAGACACTGCAACACCTCGATGTATCGATGGTCAAGTCAGGTTCCAACTGAATCAAAGGCAATTTCTCATAGTCCATAAACGCCAAGCATAGAGGCTAATTGTACTCTTCAGTCTTCTGCATAATCTGCCGCAGTGTATGTATGTGATCTATGGTACCAAAGCCCTTTCGGAAACCGGCTTGTTCGGGGAGGCTAGAAGTCGTCAAACCTGCGTGCGAGACAATTCGTAATGACTCTCGAAAACAGCTTGTAGACATGGCTTAGAAGTGAGATTGGTCTGTAATTATTCAGCAGGGTGTTGTCACCCTTTTTGAAGAAAAGTACGACTACACTACTGTGCCATGTCTTAGGCATTTGTCCCTCGAGTATAACGGAATTAAATAACTTCTGAAGAGCTTTTGGTATCGGTGATCTACCTGCTTTCAGAAGTTCAGCCGTAATTCCATCATCACCTGGTGCCTTGTTGTTCTTGAGCATCGCCGCAAATTCGTATAATTTAAGAATCTTCAAGACGAGAGTGAATAGGCACTATTTGAGCTTGCGGTTCACATCCTCGACTGCATCAGCATACCATCAAGTGAGGTGCAGCCAAACGCACTCAAATTTTAAATAAAAAAAACTGTTCGAGAGCTATTTTAATCTCGCATAGGCTGATGTCGGGGATATTTTCGAATCTTCGATATAGTGTCAGGTTAGTCTGGCTCTTAGGTGTTTAGCCAGATCGCTGACAGGCAGACGTGTGTGTGGTCTTGTATAATTGCCCGTAGAACTTCTCAACCTCTTCCAGCAACTCAGTCGTACACGATATGATCCTGACATCCTCAGTCTACAGCTTGGTCAGTTGACATTGTCCAACAGACTGATCCTTCGCGAACACTTTTGTGCCTATGTTACGCTCAATTTCCAAGAAACTTGTACTGAACGATACATTTATAACTTGTCTAGGTATTTACCAAAAGTTTGGAAGAGATCCGTGTCGCAGCAGTGGGGACGTTTATGGGTTCTTAACAACAAGTTCCTTACTAACTTACTCCTCTGGCTCAACGACCCAAAGTGTGTCCTGGCCTCCGATACGAGAACTCGCTATTTGTCCTGGTCTTGTGCGGTTTCGCGCCAGTCGTCAGCTTGGACACAATACACTAATTTAGTGTAGTGTGGCTTGGAGCTCGCGCAGATCCGCGTTCACCACATCGCGCCATCGATACCTGGGGCGACCGACCGGGCGTCGACCTGTTGGTTGACCCTGATAGGCTCTCTTCACACACCGATCTTCTCCCATTCTCTCTAGGTGACCGAGCCACCGGAGTCTGTGAGCTTTCGTCTCTCCGATAATGTCTGGAACAGCCACCAGCTCTTGGATTTTGGCGTTTTTAGGATTTTCCAACTGCCACCGATTCTCTGCTTTGGGCCAAGACTTTTACGGAAGATTTTCCTTTTGGCAACCAGGAGTTTATTCTCATCCTTAAGTGTAAGTGTCCAAGCCTCACATCCATACGTTAAAATCGGTCTTATTATTAATTTCCTGCATTAGCTTATTATTTTGGTCTTTATTGAGCTCTGGTTGCCTGCTACCTCTGTATTTAGCGTCGTACTTTCAAAAAGGAGACATACATATTTGTGACATGCCAGAAATTAAATTGTCAATTTGGGTGCAAACTCACCGTCATACCCCAGTGTGAAAATTTCATTTCATGACACCTGTTTGAAAAACGACGATTCGTTCCTTCTGTGCGAGCAAAATTATACTTTTGTGCGGTCTCACTCATCATCATCATCATCATCATATCAGCCACAAATCGTCCACTGCTGGATAAAGGCCTCCCCCAAGGATTTCCACGACGACCGGTCCTGCGCTGCCCGCATCCATCCATGGATCCGATGGATGCGGTCTTACTCACAATCAAATAAATAGCTAAGAAAAGACAGTCGTATCATTTCACCAGCAATAAAGGTTTACTGGGTAGCAGTTGGTTTCTTTCTTCTGATTGGTCCGTGTTCGTGCTTGTTTTCTCATAGATCGCGATGACAGTTGTGTGTGTCACTCAGGGCTAAAATGTTTTATTCTAGAGCGTAACTTAAGATTCTACTTTAGAATCCTTTGCTTAGTTCAGAATTTAAGCTAACGCCCTCGGAACAAAATATTACTTTGTCCCCTTGTTACTCATATAATAACTATTTCTGCAACGAAAGTACAAGGAATACAAATGCATTCCTTTTTCTTACCTTCCATCATACATCGAACATCCCAAGCCTGATGCAAGTAATTGGGATCCACTACAGGAGGTATGGATGTACTGGCATCCTTCAAGGTTACAGTGCCTCTGCTTCTCGGCTGTGTACATGTGGCGAGGAACATAAAGCCTTCTTTCGCGGTCTGATTGTGGAAGGGAAAGGTGTCCCGGAAGACCTGGGATTATTAACATTACTTTTAGTAGGTGAGCGTACCGGTTCGAGTGCGTTTGAGAGCACTCACCTGATGGCAAGTGAAGATGTAGTCGAGGATGTAACTCAAAGAATTTCATCATCATTTATACTTAATTCAGAATAACATTATTTCTTAGCAAACTTAGCCTAGGTTTATAAATTAATAATATTATTATGTCAATGTATAGAGCAGCATTATTATAAGTACTAGTAGGTATATTACGGAAACAAAACAAAAACAAAAATTATAATATCACTAGCTGTTTCCCGCGGCTTCACCCGCGTGGACCACGTTTCTATGACTTTTCGAGGGTGCGCAGTGCGCGAGCCGCAAGCGGCTCGCGAGCGTGATAAAAAGTAGCCTACGTCTTAATCCAGGTCCTATAATCTGTCTACCTACCAAACTTCAACCAAATCCGTTCAGTAGTTTTTGCGGGAAAGCGTAACAGACAGACAGAGTTACTTTCACATTTATAATACTAGTAGGGACTAGTAGGGATGTACAAAGTAATAAGTTCGTAGTAATAAATAAGTATGAGGACCAGTTAGTAGACTAGCTCCGTAAACTAAAAAAATCTTAGCCGTCCATATAAGTTATACACGTAGGACCTGAAATTTACGATCAGTTGCGCGCCGCCGTAACAAAATCAGCCTCCACAAATGCGTTTAAAAAAGCTACGAAAGACTGGCTGCATGAAGAAATAATTTATATAATTACAAAGATTTTTTTAACTTGCCTAAATTACAAATAACGTAATTTTTATGTTATTATTATGTGTCGTCTGGAGAGTTCAAGCCATACTCCACACCTGAGGGGGCAAGAGTGAAAGAGTACGTGTTTTCCTAACACAAAGGGCAATACGATAGATACCTACCTGGATTAACGCTAAACAGTTGTTACAGGAAAAACTTTTTTTAAATTAAAGGAAATACAAAAATTTCGGCATGAATAATAAATGGTTTAACTAGTCAGTGCTTACTGTATCTCTATACTATGCTTGTAGTTTCCATACGCGATCGAATCAGAAATGAGGAGATCCGTAGGAAAACAAAATTAACTGACATAGCTCGCAGAATTACTAAAATTTATAGGCAGTGAGCAGGGCACATAGCTCGTAGAACAGATGGCCGATGGGGCAGTAAAGGCGGTAAAGGCAGTAAAGGCGACCGCGTACAGGACGACGTAGCGTGGACAGACCTCCCGCACGATGGACCGACGATTTGGTGAAGGTCGCGAAAGGCCGCTGGATGCAGGCAGCGCAAGAGCGGTCGTCATGGAAACCCTGAGAGGAGGTCTTTGTTACAATAGGAAGTAGTAGCCTTCAAAAACTAAGAAAATTGTCCAATTGAATCGTCGTTTTCACACACTCACCAAAAAATAATACACATATTAACAATAAAACTTAAATTAAAAATTTTAAACCCCCCGACAAAAAACCGCTAAAAAGTAGAAAATAATATGTTTTGGCCCTTTAAGTTTAATTTATGTAGTTATATTTTATAGGGGGAAGTTGTGAAATTTTTAGTAATTAGTTGTAGTAAAGTAAAACATTCTTTGTATTCTGTTGGCCGCTGGATGCGGGCAGCGCAAGACCGGTCGTCGTGGAAACCCTTGGCGGACGCATTGGTCCAGCAATAGACATATTTTGACTGACATGATGATGATACTTTATAAAGTAAGTTACTTTATCTACTAATTATTACCTTAGGAAGGTAGTTAGATAGGTCTCGTAATAACTTTTCACTGGATGTGCCCATAGAGAAGAGCATCACAGCCGATGTGTTCTGATACTCCACTCCAGCGACTGGTGGGAAGGACAGCAATCCTGCAGAAATTAGACAAGTCTTCCTTAACAATCCATAACGTCCCCACAGCTGGGGCACGAGTCTCTTCCCAGACTCGGGAAGGTTAGGCCATACTCCACACGGAGACCAAGTACGGATTGGCGGAGGTTGTAGGTCTAGTGACGAACGCCACTGTCAATGTCAGAAGGTTTTCTAGCCGCCTATAAGACATCTGACACGGCTTAAAGGTTGTCACACACGGGCGCTATACTATTAGATATATTTAACGTAACAGATATCTTACAATATCGCTCTTCATAGAAATCAATGAGAGTACCCACACGGGACAGATAATATATATATTTCATCGCCGTCTATCTAAGATAACGAGCGATACCGCGCGAGCTCGCGCTATATCGCAAAGCTCAACATATATTTATCTTAAGATAAATGCAGCATGATTAAAAAGAGTTTTTAACCACCTGCGTGGCGTAATGGGTAGTCCATTCGCTTCACACCAGGAGGTCGCGGGTTCGATTCCCGGCTAGTTTAACTTTGTAAGACTCGGTTTGGTTGGTGGCAAGGCATGTTCATAGCCCGCCTGGCTAGCTACCACCATCTTATCTAAGTGTTGCCGCCAAACATTTTTTTTAAATTTACAATTGGTAAGCCCTTGCATTGGCATCATCTAACCTGATGGTAAGTGACGATGAAGCCGAAGATGGAAGCGGGCTAACCAACATTCCCCAACGCAATAGAGAACTGGCTATCTTATCTTCAAGCCGGAACATATCAATGTTGTTAACACTGATATTTTGCGGCAAGACTTAGATAAGATGGTGTCTGATCTGGCTATCTTATCTTCAAGCCGCAACACATCAATGCTGTTAACCGCCTCCGTGGCGTAATCGTTAATCCATTCCTTTCACACCAGGAGGCCGCTGGTTCGATTCTCGGCGGGTTCAACTTTATAAGACTCGGTTTGGTTGGTGGTAGGGCATTTTGGTAGCCCATCTGGCTAGCTACCACCATCTTATCTAAGTCTTGCCGCCAAAAATCAGTGTTAACAATATTAACATGTTCCGGTTTAAAGATAAGATAGCCAGTTGTCCATTGCGTTGGGGAATCTTGGTAAACCCGCTTCCATCTTTGGCATCATCATCACTTACCATCAGGTGAGATGATGCCAAGGGCTTACCAATTGTGAATAATAAATGAAAAAAAAAAAGATGTTTGGCGGCAACCCTTAGATAAGATGGTGGTAGCTAGCCATGCGGGCTATGAACATGCCCTGCCACCAACCAAACCGAGTCTTATTAAGTTGACATCGCCGGGAATGGAACTCGCAACCTCCTGGGGTGAAGCGAATGGACTAACCATTACGCCACGCAGGCGGTTAAAAACTATTTTTAATCATGCTGTATTTATCTTAAGATAATATCGCGTGCTCGTTCGGTATCGCTCGGTATCTTAAGATAGACGGCGCGATGAAATATATATAATCTGCCCCGTGTGTGTACTCTCATTGATTTCTATGAAGAGCGATATTGTAAGATATCTGGTACGTTAAATATATCTTATAGTATAGCGCCCGTGTGTGACAACCTTAACGCATGTTACCCACACGCCAAGCATGTCCGAAAAATAAAACGAATTTCAATCTTACAATAACTTGTGTAGGTCTTCTTTCCATTGTATTCCCGGGTAGAGATATCCTTTGTTGGCTGGAAACCTGTAGTGCGGATATACCCGTCATTGGCTTTGAAAAGGTTAATTATCCTATACGATAAGAGAGTAAAAGGACAATATATCTACTAAGGTAGTTATTAATTGGTAAACCTCGGCCATTCCAGTAGTAATCCCAAACGGTGCTTGGAGTGAAGACCTTGGCCAGGGTGATGCTGATCGGCTGCTGAATGCTGACGTAGACCGGCAGGTTCATGTGGTCGTGAAGGTTCCTGCCTACTTGCTCGTTGGTGGCGACCTGTTTGATTTTTAGCCTGGAAGGTCATAGGTGAGATTTATAATGCATTTTGGTGAGAACAAGTGAGAAGAGTTTATATTTTGGTTGAGTTGATTAGGTTAGCTGATCTAAAGCACGGTCATTCCCTAGGTGGGTGTAACTGTTAGTGTCATTTTTCTCAACCGTTTCCGTACTTCGCAAGGCACGTTAAGCCGTTGGTGCCAGTCGCTATCACCAGATGGCAGTTGTTAAGACATTTTTTTTTATTATTAATTTGAGTGTTTGACTATTAATATCTCACTTGATGGTAAGTGACGATGTAGTCGAGGATGGTACATGCAAACTCAAATAATTCCTATTCACTCTCGCCTTGAAGATCCCCAAATTGCAGGAGTCGGGAAACACAGACTCAGGCAAGGAGTTCCACTCCATCGCTTTCGCATCCATATCAGATGCCTTATTTAGGCGGCTTGGAAAACTTCTGACAGTGGAGTTCGGCACTAGCCCTACAACCTCCACTAACCCGGACTTGGCCCCCGTGTGTGAAGTATGGCCTCGCCTTCCCGAGTTTGGGAGCAGCAGTGGGAACGTACTAATGGGTTGTTAACAAAGTGAGAAGAGGGCAGAAACTAAGTGGAATTAGGCATTTACTCTCAGTACTCATTGCTAGCGTGCTTACGTACTAGGCACCCGTCTCTAGGAAAAACTTGGTGTACGATTTATATACGTACATGTAATTTATTTTTAAATAATTTTGCTAAGATTTGGAAGCAGTCGCGCTTCTACAATGTACTTTGCTCGCGACCCAGTTTAGAGTGCATTGACGCACGTCGACTTAGCATAATTTTATTATTTTTTAAATTAGTGTTCAATTGCGTGCTATGCTCGGAGTTTCTCTGCGTGATCGAATCAGAAACGAGGAGATCCGTAGGAGAACCAAAGTAACCGACATAGCTCTCAGAATTGCTAAACTTAAGTGGCAGTGGGCGGGGCACATTGCTCGTAGAATAGATGGCCTGGGGTACTAAAGTTCTCGAGTGGCGACCACGCACTGGAAAGCGTAGTGTAGGCAGGCCTCCCACTCGGTGGACCGATGACCTGGTGAAGGTCGCGGGAAGCCGCTGGATGCGGGCAGCGCAGAACCGGTCGTCGTGGAGATCCTTGGGGGAGGCCTATGTCCAGCAGTGGACGTCCTTCGGCTGATATGATGATGATGATGATGATAGTGTTCAATTAGAGATCCATCTCCATCCATTGCATATCCTGTACAAGATCATATCCTGTAGATACACTTGGTATATTACATCGACAGTTCCCGACAATACTGACATCAGCGGCTTTCTTTCATACTCATTACCTTCGTATCAGTTTCTTGGGCCCAATCCCAGACAGCATCAATATCTGAGGGGTTTTAACAGCACCAGCGCATACAATAATTTCTTTGTCCACGAACACGTTACGCAATTCCCGATGGTTTTGCAGAACGTACAGAGATGATGCTGTGTTGTTTTCAAAACGGACCTGAAAAAAAACAATAAATTAATAATACAAGAATAATTCTTCGTGTAAGTAATTCTATGTTATACAGAGATTGACATGGAGTCATCACATCAGCTCATATACGTCCCCAACGAGGGGCTGGGGCCAACCCTGGCTTAGGGCGATCGGGCGTTAGTCGACCACGCGGGCCCAGTCCAAGTGCTCGACTTCACACAACCTGCTCCTCACAATGTTTTTCTTTCACCGTAAGAACATCGGATAAACGTATATATGAAATCGGAATTCGAAAACAAGTGTACGTGGCACGTGAAAGGATTCGAACCACGACCTCCCGGACAGGAGGTAGCGGCCCTAGCCGTTACGCCACTAAATAATAATAAGACAAAATCAATTACTAAAATATTTCCAGTTTAGTATTTAGGTAATTGTAGACTTGACCATCGCCAACACGATGGAGTGATCAGATCAAAGAAGGCACCACCTCTAAATTTTCTATCAGGCGGCGAGAGCTAATATGGACTTAAACCGATGGAGACAGTTGACATGGTCTAAACAGAAGACCACGATCCTCAGACCAGAGAAAGAGGCGTGACCAGATATAGTTTGTTTCTACTACCTACCTACTTGATTCGTGACCTAATATAGTTCGTTTCTACTATCTACCTACTTGATTCGTGACCAGGTACCTATAGTTCGTTTCTACTACCTACCTACTTGATTCGTGACCAGATATAGTTCGTTTCTACTACCTACCTACTTGATTCGTGACAAGATGTAGTTCGTTTCTACTACCTACCTACTTGATTCGTGACCAGATATAGTTCGTTTCTACTACCTACCTACTTGATTCGTGACCAGATGTAGTTCGTTTATACTACCTACCTACTTGATTCGTGACCAGATATAGTTCGTTTCTACTATCTACCTACTTGATTCGTGACCAGATGTAGTTCGTTTATACTACCTACCTACTTGATTCGTGACCAGATATAGTTCGTTTCTACTACCTACCTACTTGATTAGTGACCAGGTATAGTTCGTTTCTACTACCTACCTACTTGATTCATGACCAGATATAGTTCGTTTCTATTACCTGCCTACTTGATTCGTGACTAAAAGTAGTTAGGTATAGGTAACTTATTTCACGTGATGTAAGTGATTTCAAAGTGTACTGAAGTCGATATTGAAAAAAAATTGAAATACCAGCTTTTGCCCGCCGCTTCGCATGAGTGGACATCGTTTTTATGACTGTCTTCGAGGGTGTGTGGTGCGTGGACATGAGTTTTCTCCAGATCCCTCAGGAACTACATCGGTCGATTCTGATTAGCAGCCTATGTCACTTCCCACCCCCTAAACCAAATCTATACAAAAATCACTTCAATGCGTTGCTCCGTTGCGAAACGGACGTGCGCGAGCATTGAAATGAGTTTTCCTACCTACTTGATACGTGACCAGATATAGTTCGTTTCTACTACCTACTTGATTCGTGACCAGATATAGTTCGTTTCTATTACTTACATACTTGATACGTGACCAGATATAGTTCGTTTCTACTACCTACCTACTTGATTCGTGATCAGATGTAGTTCGTTTCTACTACCTACTTACTTGATTCGTGACCAGATATAGTTCGTTTCTATTACATACCTACTTGATTCGTGACCAGATGTAGTTCGTTTCTATTACCCACCTACTTGATTCGTGACCAGATGTAGTTCGTTTCTACTACCTACTTACTTGATTCGTGACCAGATATGGTTCGTTTCTATGACCTACCTATTTGATTCGTGACCAGTTGTAGTTCGTTTCTATTACCTACCTACTTGATTCGTGACCAGATGTAGTTCGTTTCTACTACCTACCTACTTGATTCGTGACCAGATTTAGTTCATTTCTACTACCTACCTACTTGATACGTGACCAGATATAGTTCGTTTCTACTACGTACCTACTTGATTCGTGACCAGATATAGTTCGTTTGTTCTACCTACCTACTTGATTCTTGACCTAATATAGTACGTTTTACCTACCTACTTGATTCGTGACCAGATGTAGTTCGTTTCTACTACCTACCTACTTGATTCGTGACCAGATATAGTTCGTTTCTACTACCTACCTACTTGATTCGTGACCAGATATAGTTCGTTTCTACTACCTACGTACTTGATTCGTGACCAGATATAGTTCGTTTCTACTACCTACCTACTTGATTAGTGACCAGATGTAGTTCGTTTCTATTACCCACCTACTTGATTCGTGACCAGATGTAGTTCGTTTATACTACCTACCTACTTGATTCGTGACCAGATTTAGTTCGTTTCTACTACCTACCTACTTGATACGTGACCAGATATAGTTCGTTTCTACTACGTACCTACTTGATTCGTGACCAGATATAGTTCGTTTGTTCTACCTACCTACTTGATTCTTGACCTAATATAGTACGTTTTACCTACCTACTTGATTCGTGACCAGATGTAGTTCGTTTCTACTACCTACCTACTTGATTCGTGACCAGATATAGTTCGTTTCTACTACCTACCTACTTGATTCGTGACCAGATATAGTTCGTTTCTACTACCTACGTACTTGATTCGTGACCAGATATAGTTCGTTTCTACTACCTACCTACTTGATTAGTGACCAGGTATAGTTCGTTTCTATTACCTGCCTACTTGATTCGTGACTAAAAGTAGTTAGGTATAGGTAACTTATTTCACGTGATGTAAGTGATTTGAAACTGTACTGAAGTCAAAAATTGAAATACCAGTTTTTGCCCGCCGCTTCGCACGCGTGGACAACGTTTTTATGACTGTTTTCGAGGGTGAGTGGTGCGTGGACATTAGTTTTCTCCAGATCCCTCAGGAACTACATCGGGCGATTCTGATTAGCAGCCTATGTCACTTCCCACCCCCTAAACCAATTCTATACAAAAATCACTTCAATGCGTTGCTCCGTTGCGAAACGGACGTGCGCGAGCGTTGAAATGAGGTTTCCCCGGATCCCTCAGGAACTATGTCAGGATATGCTACTTAGTAAATTATGTCATTTCCCACCCCCTCAACCATCTTTATGCAAACTATCTATTGTTCCGTTGCGATGTTAAAGAAATTAACCAAAAAATGTTTTTTTTCAGTTCCCCCAGGAACTGCATCGGACTATGTTAATGTCACGGGATAAAAAGTAGCCTATGTACTTCCCAGTGACACAGGCTACCCTACCAGTATACCAAATTTGATCAAGATTGGTTAAGGTGTCGAAGCGTGAAAAGGTAACAAACAAACGATTAAACACATTTTCACATTTATAATATTAGTAAGGAAGTAAGGATTAACTTCCTATTGGCATTCCTAAGTTGCCTAAGTTGAGGATGCAGGCTTTAAAAAAAATAAAGTTTTATGTTGAAACTGCACATTTTACTCACGGAAATAGCTTGTGTTTTCAGCAAGATGTGCAAGTTCTTCCTATGCCATGCTGGTTTCAGATAGGCGTCGAACGATGTATGTCTCACACCATTCTTGATCGTAGCTGTGGGTCTTCTGAAAATCGTGTTCTTGCCACCCAGTAGTTTGGAAGCTTCCTTGAAAACTCTCATTAGTTCGTTATCTTCGTCAATCTGCTTAAGTTTCATTGGCGCCTGTAAAAGTTTAAATAGCAATTTGTCATTTACACTTAAAAGTGCACTTCAAGATATTTTGTAGGTAACTATAAAAAAATTGGTACAGTGCCCTTCAAATAACTTGAACCTGCGCAATTTTAAGGTGTCTCCTGAGGGAGGTGAGGCGGGATGCAACAGTCCCGGGAAAGCAAAGAACGAAAAAAAAATTGCTAGGCGGGCTATGAAAATGCCCTACCAACAACCAAACCGAATCTTACTAAGTTGACCTCGCCAGGAAACGAACCCGCGACTTTCTGGTGTAAAGCGAATGGACTAACCATTACACCACGGAGGCGGTCAAAAATCCTATAGTAAAACCTCCTCGCATCGATTTCCTCATGGTTTTCATTTCATCCTCTCTTTTATGGTGTTACACCGTCTGCTACTAGCCAGCTCATCAAGCTAGACGATTTTGTGCGATTTTGATCCATACGCATACGGTATAAGAATTGTACAAAGTCCAAAGTGTCTAGCTTGATGTGCTGGCCTCTGTACATTGGATTTTATGGCGGTGCGGATCTGATCAGACCAGCGCAAGGGAGTCCGACCACGAGGTCTCTTACCTTCTATTTTGCCATCAGATACAATAAGTGTTTTTAACGTGTCACCATTTTTACTAGCAACGTGTCCGAATTGCGAAGTACCTACTCGAGAATCTAGTTCAACAAACAGTATGTCTAATCTATTGTTGGTGCCCAGATACAGAATGCGCCTAGTTTGGGACCGATGTGAAGTTACTACCATGTAAATTTCTGTTTTAAATAAATTATTGTATTATGAGAGCGTCGGTGGCGCAACTGCAAGGGCCGCTACCTCCTATTCGGGAAGTCGTGGTTTGAGTCCTGCCACATACCCATGTGTTTTCAAATTTCGAGCTCATGCACGTTTATCCGACGACGCTCTTAGGGTGAAGGAAAACATCATGAGGATACCTGCACATGCCTTCGAAAAAACTCGAAGGTTGTGTGTGAAGTTGACCAACCCGCACTGGGCCTGCGTGGTTAACTAAGGCCCGATCGCCCTAATTCAGGGTAGGCTCAAGCCCCTTGGTGAGGAGCTGATGTGATGATATTTAAGGCAAATGGTGGAGAGCCTTGTCGTGATTTTGAGCTCCACACGGGATGACACGTTTGTGCGGCGTGCTGTCCTCGGTTCCTGGGGCTACTTTCTCCATTCCAAATGCATCTATGCGACTGCGGTCCGGAGCTTTTTTTTAAATTACAATTAAATGCATTACCCGTAAAAGAGTCTATACCATACATTAAAATTCAATTTCAATTTATACCAGAATAAGGATCGTTAACGCATTTGAAAGAAACTGGGTGAAAAAAATATTATGATAAATGGCATTTCACATAGACCCTTTCACTGGTAACGCATTCAATTAGTGAGCCCTTCACATCAACTCATCTGATGAACGGAATACCGAAGAAAAACAACCGGGCCAAGTGTCAGTCGTACTCGCGTTAAGGAGCTCGAAACCGAATAAAAAACATTTTTTATTTCGCTCTCGTTGATGCCTTTTGTGTGAAATGAATAGGTACAATCGTTGTACTCGCGTTGTTAGTAAGGAACCCTCGGTGCGCGAGTCCAACTCGCACTTGGCCGATTTTTAGCGATAAGCCCGCCCACAAGCATAACTTTCTCTCTCTGGTCTGTTACTAATGTTACATAAGGCGTAGTCCTAAGAAGTATTTATTTTATGTTGCGCAGCAAAGGTAGAGTCATTATCACCGTACGGTAAGTGACGATGATGCCGAAGATGGAAGCGGGCTTACCAAGATTCCCCAACGCAATCTTATATTCATGCCAGAACATATCAATACTGATAAGATTGATTTTTGGCAGAAAGACAGGTAAGATGGTAGCCAGGCGATCCTAGAAAATGCCATACCACAAACCAAACTGAGTGTTACAAAGTTATAACTTTGTAACACTCAGTTTGGTCTATAGACCCCGCCGGGAATCGAACCTGCGACCTTCTGATGTGAAGCGAATGGACCAACCATTACGGCACGGAGGCGGTTAAAATTTATTAATTACTTGCAATAAATAAATTAAAAAAAATGAACAGTTGGTGCATAGGTACCGACCTTATTCTACATAATAAATGTGATTTAATTGGGTTTTAGTGAGTTTGGTTTCACACTGACTGCTGTGAAGTACCTACTTTTACATCAGAGTGGTGGCTATAGATAAAAGTTGACGAACAATTACCAAAGTAAGGACGTGGTACCCACCTCAGACCCAGGGCAATACCCATCAACAGAGCAATGTTCAGAATCGAACTCGCTCCTCGCCGTCCCAAAGGCCTTAACGAAGTACGGGCGCAGGTCTTCCAGGCCCCAACCCTTGAAGCCTCGTCGGGCCCAGCGGTTGTAGTCCTCGGGAAGGCCGAACCCGTGGAGAAGAAAGTTGATTTGACCAGAACCACCTAGGCCTTTGCCGCGGGGTAAGATCTGGGTCTGAAAATAAGCGAAATCAGTCGATGAGCTGAATTTAGTCAGAATTTACGTGAAATATACTGAAGAAATGGGAACCTGAATGACACCACGTCTTGTTAAATGGTAGGTTCTGTGTTCAGTGTCTACCTCGGTAAATGTAACGTCAAAATGGACTACCCTCGCTAGAGATTATGCGTAGGCGTAGGTACGTTGAGCGGTCAGCAAGTCTCTTTCTCTTCTATACAATCTGACAGAGATAGATTGAAAACAGTGAAATCTCCATTTCTGTTATTCTACGTTAGTACTTATATACCATGTCGTGAAATGGTTTTCCAGATCATGAAATCGTCAAATACTTATAGGTTATACAATATACATTGGTGTCGATTCGGAGTGTACGATTTAACTTATTTAACAGGACTGAACTAAATTTACGTTTACTGTCTTTTTCTTTCTACATCGAAAAGACAAGGACGAATGCTTACATTTATTTTAGTTCTGTCAAGTAAGGTAAATCGTGTTCATTGAATTACTACTACTACGTAGTAGTAGTAGTAATTCAATGCTTGTGTTTTGACCAGACGAACCTCCTGTTACCGGACCGCCAGGTCTGCGGATGTCTGCGGAGGGCCGCCAGGAGGCTCGAGTTTCCATACAAACGTAGTTCCGCCTTAATACAAAAACTACATGCCGGATTGAATTCAAACTTTGCGAATATATTGAGGAGACACATATCGATGTTTGTAATTAGTTTTCGATGTACTAATATAAAACGGAAAAAATAAGAGCATTTTCAAACTTTCAGTACAAAACTAATTACAAACATCGATATGTGTCTACTAAATATATATACAAAGTTTGGATTCAATCCGGCATGTAGTTTTTGTATTAAAGCGGAATTACCTTTGTATGGAAACTCGAGCCTCCTAAGACCATGAGGCGTAGGCGCCAAATCACTTGGTAGGTGCTACGAAGGATATATTTAATAAGTTACAGTTAGATGGCGCTGTAACACATACCTGTAGGTACATACTAATATGTATGAAATACTTGTATCGTTGAAAGCTAGCGCCATTCATTCATTAAATTTGTTTAGCAGTCGTGCTGGGAGTTATGTTACTAAACCTATAACTCCTACCGCAGCCGCAGGCCAAAGACCTCCCTTCTTTTTTACCACTGATTATCCTTGTTCTCCGTCAAACTCCTAAAATCTATGGTGTGCTTCTGGGGATATCAGCATCAGTCAGCCTCAGGCCTTCACAGCGAACACCCGCTTGCTTGTCCTTATCATATTTGACAGTGGTGCTCAATCTTTTGACGCGATGTTTACGTGTACTAGTTGTAGCGGCAGCCACTCCGACGGTACCCTGTGTAGTGTGTGCGATTGCCGCTAAGACTTCCAGTGTTCTGGCATCAGCGAAAACGGTTATCGTAAATTGGGCGACAGAAAGAACACATGGCGCTGCCCTAAGTGTAAAAAGACCCCGTCTTCGTCCCCATCTACGCAAACATCACCACTTCAATTAGACATCATGCAAGAACAGCTGAGTAAGATAATGATTCAACTGGCCCCGCTTGTATCCCTGGCAGAAGATGTCAAATCAATCAAGTCCGACATCACGAACCTTACAAAATCCCTAGATATGGCTCATGAACTTCTGGGTAATTTCTCTAATACAGTCAAGGCCCTCGAGACCAGAGTTGCCGCCGTTGAAAAACTAACAGACGATGTACCCACCCTGCAAGCTGAAGTTTCACGACTCAATGAGGAGCTCCAGAATAGAGACCAGTGGGCTAGAGCCAACAATGTGGAAATCCGAGGCATTCCTCTGCAAAAGGGTGAAAATCTCTATGACATTGCACAAAGGATTGGAAAAATTGCAAACCTGAATATCAAGAAGGAAGAAATTAACTACATCGCACGAATTCCCACTCGCATACCTAACGTTGAGAAACCCATAATAATATCGTTTAATAATCGATACACGAAGGAGGAGTACATCTCGGGAGCACGTAGAAGTAAACAATTAAATCTCTCAAGCATGGGTTTTTCCAAAGAAGGCACCTTCTACGTGAACGACCATCTTACTCCACACAACAAAAATATACTGGGAAAGGCGAGATCTCTGGCGAAAGACAACAATTTCCAATTTGTTTGGGTCAAACATTGCAAAATTATGGCACGGAAGTCAATCACCTCACCAATAATTTTCATAAAGAACGAAAAGGACCTCGCAAAAATTATTTAACTTTTTTCTTATTTGTCTCGACATTTATATGTGTTTTATTTAAACGGTTATAGTTCAACGGTTATTAGAGTCACTAGATATCAACAAAGGATCTGGTCCTGACCATATAGTGCCCATCTTTGTTGTTAAATGTGCTGAATGTTTAGCATCTCCTTTAACTTTATTGTTCAGACGTTCCTTAACTGAGGGCTATGTTCCTAAAATATGGAAATCGGCATTTATAACTCCTATTCACAAAAGTGGCAAAAAAACGATGTTACAAATTATCGACCCATTTCCAAGTTGTGTATATTCGCGAAAATATTAGAAAAAATCGTTTACTCACAAGTACATTCATCTCTTTCATCTAGTTTCATACCCGAACAGCACGGTTTTCTGAATAATAAATCAACGACTTCAAATCTGCTCTCTTTTGTTGAATACATATCATCCTCCATGAAAGCGGGCGGCCAGGTAGATGCTATTTCACAGACTACAGTAAGGCGTTCGATCGTATAGATCATAAACTGTTGCTGCTAAAGCTGTTGAGTGCTGGAATTCATGGTAACTTATTTAGGTGGTTCACGTCGTATATAGAGAACCGTTCCCAAGCCGTTGTAATCAATGGATTCATGTCTATATGGAAAAATATACCCTCGGGAGTTCCCCAGGGATCACTTTTAGGTCCACTACTTTTCATTATATTTATTAACGACATTAGCTCGTGTTTCAAGTATTCAGAATTCATATTATATGCCGACGACATGAAGGTTTTCAAACAGATTGACAGTGTTAATGATTGCTTTCTTTTACATGAAGATTTACGTAGATTTGAACGGTACTGTGATAATAATCTATTGGACCTTAACGTTTCTAAATGCTTCTCAATGACGTTCACACGTAAAGTTAATTTAATTAATTATAATTATACACTAAAGGGACTCTCTATTGATAAGGTTGACAGCATCCGTGATCTAGGAGTTATTCACGACAGCCAGTTATCATATGATAAGCATATCGATCACATTGCAAAGAAAGCGAATAAGGCAATGGGTTTCATAATGAGAACTAGCTCTCAGTTCGCGAGTGTGAAGGTGATTAAAATTCTTTACTGCTCTTATGTATTAGTATTCTTGAGTACTGCTCTGAAATATGGAATCCTCAATATGATATATATATATATATTAATAGACTTGAGTTAATACAAAAACGTTTTATGAGGTTCATTCAATACAAGTGCAGATCTTACGATAGATGCTATGGGGCAAGATGCAAAAGGCACCATTTACTTCCGTTGCAATCTAGACGTAAAATAGCTGATATTGTTTGTCTGGCCAAAATTGCTCAAAATAGAATAGACTCGCCGTATTTACTTTCACTAATAAATATAAAAGCTCCATATCGGATTCCTGTCCGTCATTTTGGTAACTTCTTGCATGCTCCAGTTACTTTTACAAACTATAGAGATAATACATTTTTTATTCGTGCTCCTTCTCAGTTTAACAAGCTTGTGGAAATCCCTCAACTCGATCTTTTTAATACAAAAACTAATAGTTTTAAAACTATCTTAGCGAAAAGCTGGTTTGACGGGGTTCCTTGACTTGCGTGTTTGTTTTTTCATATCAGTATTTTTCTCCACTGTTTATTTGTAAGGCAAGTAAGACTTTTGTTTCTACATGCGAAAACATATAAGTGGTATATATTAATTACACTTAGCTATTGTTTAGTCATAGAAATACCGTTTGTTTTCCGAATAAACTAAAATAAATAAATAAAATATGTGGCCGAAAATTCACTACACATGGAAATACTTAGTGTCGTGCCAAAGTATACATATTAGTACATACTAACATACAGTATGGATGGACACACCCAGCCGCTCTCTAGATTGCGACCTCACCCCCTCGTTACCCAGATTGGTTACAGTTTGGTTGTCGAACTATAGGATTTCGCCGCCATTTTGTTTGTTCCGTCATTCCTTTTTTGAAATGTCATTTCTGGCCCGTTGTATGAAGTGTCCGGGGTGTGGTCGTGCTTCAGACAGCCATATAAATACATGAGGTAAAAAATTGGTGTAGGACTTGTTAACTGGGGCTCTAATCATCATACAGAACCACTTATCTAATCAAGGAACCCATAGTAGATTCTCAAAATTAATATTGGTCAATCAGCTGATCGATTTGTATGCAGTTATTTTTTCTAGGTTTGTCCATTGTTATTTTGTCTCTAAAGAAAAGTCGTTCAGTATGATAAGTAGAAGCCCCAGTTAACGACTCCTACATAAATTTTGTTACACCCTACTGAGAGCCCAAGTATTTACCTGATCCCAAAGCCCGAAAGAAGAATACTTCTGTCGGCTGGTCCTCACAGACCAGTCGGTCGGACCCTGTTGTGCTGCTGTCGGCGTCAGCGGTATCCTGGTGAGGTAGCCCATGTGGTCACCAGCTTCTACCAGTAGCACCCTGATCTTCGGGTCCTCGGAGAGACGAGAGGCGAGCACGCACCCTGCTGTTCCTGCACCGACTTCAGAAATTGGGGTTGTTTAGTTGGCCTTATAAAGGATTAGCATCATACAAGGAGGTCGTGAGTTCGACTCTGTAATAGGCACTTAATCAATAGATTGGTACTCCAATCAATGAAGTTAAGTCCACAATGTTCTTGGGTTTCGAAATTGATTGGACTGTCACATATAAAACCTGTTTTTTTTAAAAAACATATCTACATTTGGTAAGCCCGATGGCAATCTTACCTGATGGTAAGTGACGATGATACCGAAGATGGAAGCGGGCTTACTAAGATTCCCCAATGCAATGGGGATCTGGCTATCTTATCTTCAAGGCAAGCATGTGGCACGCATCTTAGGCGGCAATACTTACAAGGAAGGGTACCCAACTGTCCGACTCAGATTTGATTTATTTTGATATATGTTATAGAGTAGTGTAAAATAACGGACACGTATTTTTTTTTAGCTGCCCAAACTCAACCTGTTAGGAGAAAATGGCCTTCAAAGTACTGAAAATTGACCAAATCTTGTAATTCCTGATAAGAGATTTGTTCAAAAAAATTGATAATTAATTACTGGATTCATTATATGTTGGAGAACATGAATAAAGAATGGGACGTGTTTTGTCATTTCACCACATACTCATTTGCGATGCGAAGTCCGCGCGGCTGACACACGTGCTAGGCGCGCGCGTATACAACCATCTGCCCCTAGACATTTCTGATGTGCCAAGTGAAGGGATGTTTAAAACTACACTTAAACACTGGCTAGTCGAAAAGGCGTTCTACACTATAGACGAATTTTTAGAACTCAAACTATATGTTTGAGAGCCTCCGCAAACGTTCTACTTTTTGTAGGACGACTAGTGTTGAAGGTATCGATATAGCCTAATCCTTTGCATTATCGAAATATCGATACCTATAACGTGCACTTCCCACACTAGTCGTCCTACAATAAAAATAATTTTAAACAAAAAAAAACCGAGTTCAAACGCACTAGTCAACACTACGATTTTTGAAGGTTCCCTCGATTTCTCTGGTATGCCATCATCAGATCCTGGTTTCCTTATCATGGTACCACCGTTGGGATATCTCCTTTCCAACAAAAAAAGAATCATCAAAATTGGTTCATAAACGACGAAGTAACACACATTAAAAAAATATACTTATATACTGTCGAATTGAGAAACCTCCTCCTTTTTTTGAAGTCGGTTAAAAAGTAGGGCATGTGCGGAGGCTCTGAACGTACAATAGTGAAATTCGCTAATGATTTCCAATATTAATATCAAGTTATTGGAACTAAGGAGGTTCTAAGTCTCCTTTGCTATTCAAATATAAATTACCATAGAGCATTTTGTCGCTTACCACTAGGTGAGATGATGCCAAGGGCTTACCAATTGTGGATAAAGTCAAATCAAAACCTTAATGTCTATTTCTAATAATGGCATGATTATGATTACGGTAACAGGTTTGCTGGAGGATCTACAAATCTGTAAATACATGAACTATTTATCGTGACAATGGTTGATGTAAATAGGATGTAACAAAATTGGTGTAGGACCCGTTAACTGGGGCTTCTACTCATCATACTGAACATCTTTCCCCAAGGAACCCATAGTCAATTCGCAAAAAATAATTCGACGCTCCATACAAAAATTGGTCGATCGGCTGATCGTTTTGTATGATGGGTTCAAATTTTTTATTGTGATTTCAGCAAACTTGTAGAACAAAAGTTGTTCAGTTAAGTAGAAGTCCCAGTTAACGGAACCTACACCAATTTTGTTACATCCTGTATATGGATGAAGTAGGCAGTAAGTGTTACGGGATCATCATCACTCATGTAAATACCTACCATCTACCATCAAGTAAAATAATAAAACGCCGTTTTCAACCGTGGAAAAAATAATTATGTACATCATCATCATATTTGCTGAAAGTCGTCCACTGCTGGACAAAGGCTTCCCCGAAGGATTTCTACGACAACCGGCTATGCGCTGGTCGCATCCTGCGGCTTCCCGCGACTATCACCAGGTCGTCGGTTCACCGAGTGGGAGGCGGTGTGCGGTCGCCACTCGAGGACGTTACTGGTCAATCTAATAATAAATAAAATAATAGTTGGTAATTATTACATATGCAGTGAAAAAAAACACGTGTAGGCGGATAAGAAGGTAGGTGGATACTGGATATCGACTTACCGATTATGTAATTATAACTTTTTTCTGGTTTTATCACAACACTAGTATACACATTTGCATATTTTTGATACACCACATAGGACACACACGCCACCATTACACCGAAAATGTACGAATAAACCGCCATAGTTGATACTTTAATTAAAAAATGATGCGGAACTAACCATCTTTGTACAGTCTGCAGCAAGGTTTGAATTAAGAACATACTTTACACTAATTGAATTAGCCTGAGGTAGTCAACCTTTGCACTTACTTTTACAAGGAGATGTGTATAGTTTACTCTTGAACTGAGTACTCTCCATATAGATAAACTTAACTAATGTTATATTACTGTAAAATAAACTGTACGGCAGCCCGCAATAAACTTTCTCGACAATTTTCTTTATTAATTTTTTTTTTCATACAAAAATTGAGTTAAATTATTTTTATAATTTTGATAATTTCATGCTGCATGACCAAATAAATACTATTTGTAACCAAATATATACTTATTCGTAATACATGACAATTCAATAGCTCTAACCATTTGTGAGTAAAACCGCCAGTTTCTATATCATTTGTACGAGAACCATACATACACGATTTCTCCCAGACCAATGGGTAGTTATTACTATGTAATAGACAAACTTAAGCAACTACGGCGTGCAAAGTTTCATCAAAATCCTTAGAGCCATTTTTGAGAATAAAAATATATTTTTGTTGTATGACAGCTACGCTTCGGCTTGAAGGTATGAAAAAACTTTTGATTACTATGTAAAAGACAAACTCAAGCCACTACGGTTGCACGCCGTAGTTCCATCAAAATCGTTAGAGCCGTTTTTGAGAAAAAAATAACTGTTTTTGTTGTATGACAAGACAGCTACCCTTCAGCTTGACTGTATGAAGAAACTTTTGATAATCCCTAGATGAAATAATTTCCTTAATAACTCACAAGTTCCAAATTTCGTTCGAATCGGACAAAAGATTTAGCTTCCAGAGCCAAGCGTGATGGACGGACGTACACACGGACGGTCGGAATTGAGATGTTTGGTTTTTCGGTATGTGTTTATACAACACATTTTTACGAAAATTTGAAAACCTTTTTTTCGCGCTGACGATAATTCCTCTACCCTACGCGCATACATGCGTATCGTATTAAGGGGTCGAGAAAGTAAAAAGGTTGGTATGTACTTATTTAATTTTACTCTGTACAAAGTGAAAAGTATAACGAAAAAAAGAATAGAATAGAATAGCATAAATTTTTAATCAGTGATGAGTACCCACAAGTGAAATATAGCATAGTTTTTCGAATACATAGTTTGTACCTATCAGTGAAAAGGTAGCAGCTCAGCATATGCTGTCATCAAAGAGATCACAGCACTGATTTTCAGCTACTACCCCTAAAAAGGGTAGTTATGTTACTCAGTAAAAATGTTTGTGACAACTGCATGGACATGTAAGAGGATTAACGGTTAGCCACAAGGAAATCAATACCACTTCCTTTATTGTGTTTTCATTGTATATCATGCACAATATGTAGCTTACTTTTAAATATAAATGACCCTGTTGATTAGTGTTTGAGCATTAAAAAAAAGATTTTTAATAGCATTTAGGTAATTTAGAATGTTTCAATTAAGGTAAAGAAAAAGATCATTTTTTTCCTCACTTTGTAATCATATTTATCATAATAAAACAAATGGCCTAAAGAGTGTGATAAATGCTGTGAACTATATAATCACTATGAAAGCAAGTCATTATGATGTTACGACCTGAGTAAGAACTCAGATTGCTGGTACTCAGTACCTTCAAAATGTTTTAAATAAGATAAAACCCAAATCAAGATATTTACTTAGTAACTATATAATAACTGTCTATAATTCCACATCACCACCATCTTCAATCATCTCTCCTGTAGCTGGCACCATGACTGGTGCTTCAATGACCTGTTTGTGTCCTTTAGCATCAATGACCTCAAGGGTTTCCGGTTCAACTTCCATTTCCGTGTCCTCTTCAGTGAGGCGTTGTTTGAGACCAGCTGCCGGTGATCTGTAAAACATTTTTTTTCATGTATAGACCTACTTAGCCTGTAAAATGGTTCCACAATCATGTATTGAATTAGATTAAGCAAGTTGGAGGTTTTTATTTCATTTATGATTAACTAGTTTAATAAAAAAAAAGAGTACTTTATGAGTTCCCACAGGAACTGCATCGGGCTGTGCTATTTTCATGGGATAAAAAGTAGCCTATGTCCTTCCCAGTGATACAGGCTACCTGCTAAGTTTAAGCGCTATCTTTAAGATAGGTCAAGGTGCTGAAGCATGAAAAGGTAAACAAACAATTTTTTACATTTATATTATAATATTAGTAAGGATAGTAATAAGTAATAGTAACATAGTATAATAATAGTAATAAAAGGGATATAGTAAGAATAAAAGTACTGCTTAACTAACACATCACTGTAGAATGATTTCACAGAAAGCAGGACCGGTCGTGGAGGAAATCCTTGGGCGGAGGCCTTTGTCCAGCAGCGGATGTCTTTTGGCTCATATGATGATGATGATGTTAGTGAAAATGTGTTATGGAGTGTTCATCATCATCATATCATCAGAAAGGCGTCCACGGCTAGACAAAGGCCACTCTCAAAGGATTTCCACAATGACCTGTCCTGTGCTGCTGCATCTTTCCACAACCTTCACCAGGTTATTGGGACACCAAGTGGGAAGCACATGTCTGCAAATGCACTGACGCCAGTCGAGAACTTTACTACCGCTTGATTACTACTTTTGTGTTTTACGAACTCATAGTACAACTATACTGCCACTAAGTTTAGCAATTGTGTAAGCTATGTCAGTTACCGAGCTATAATAGCATTTATAGATATCAAAGACAACTTCTTTTACAAAGCTGTTACTAAAGAATCAAAGAAACATTTAAACTAAAAAGAAGAAAACAATGTTATAAAAAATGTGACTTGCTTGGTTTTCCTACAATTTGAATACCTACAGGTCTCTGGACGGTGCGTAGTGCCGGGGTGCAATAAACATCATGTACTGTACAACAATGCTGTTACTCTTGCACGGAAACTTTCGTTATAATGGTTTAACTAGCGATAGTGGCAGTCGTAGCTTGCGTGGTTGGGTCAATCATATAGGTAATTTTTTTTCATTTATTTTGTATTCACAATTGGTAAGCCCTTGGCATCATCTCACCTGATAGTAAGTGACGATGAAGCCGAAGATGGAAGCGGGCTTACCAAGAACTCTAGACACAATAGAGAAATGCCGGGGTACCTCAGGGATCTGTTCTTTCCGCAACACTATTTCTGCTACACATAAACGATCTGCTGAAACCCGGTATAATTGGTTATGCGGACAATAGCACGGTCGTAGAAAGATACCTGTTTAGTACACGAGCTAACAGTTCTGATACTCTGTTTCTGAGAGAGGCCATAATAGAGCGCATAAACCTATCACTTCAGGCAGTGTCTGAATGGGGTGATTCCAACCTCGTAAGTTTTAATGCCTCTAAAACACAGGCGTGTCTTTTTTCCGCCAAAAGGAATCCATTCACAGTGACTCCAACTTTCCGGAATGAACCAATTCAGATATCTGACCACCTGGAACTGGATTTAACACCCAATCTTAACCTCGGTCGTTACATTGAGTCCAAGGCAAAAGTTGCTGCAATGAAGCTGGGCATTCTCTCTAAGGTGAGACGATACTTCACACCTGGACAGCTGCTTACCTTATATCAAGCACAGGTCCGATCATGTATGGAGTACGGTTCACACTTATGGGATGGATCAGCCCGCTATCAGCTGGATACCTTAGACGCCATCGACCGACGCGCACGGAGACTCATTGGTGACGACGAGCTAGTCAATGACAAGCTCCAAAGCCTTGAGCATCGCCGCAAAGTCGCCTGTCTATCGGTATTCTATCGAAATCATTTCGGAGAGTGCGCGCAAGAACTTCACGACCTCATTCCCCCGGCTCCATTCCACGGTCGGTCAACGAGACGCAGGGAGGGGTTGCACCCCTTTGTTGTTGATGTTCCACCTTTTCGCATGAATTGTTACGCTTATTCATTTATTATGCGTACAGCGCAGGAGTGGAACTCCTTGCCTGCGTCAGTGTTTCCCTATTCCTACAATTTGGGGATCTTCAAGGCAAGAGTGAATAGGCATTATTTGAGTTTGCGTGCACCATCCTCGAATGCACTATCACTTACCATCAGGTGAGTTGCAGTCAAACGCCCTCAAATTAATTAAAAAAAAAGAGAACTAGCTATGTTATCTTCATGCCGGAACACATCAATGTTGTTAACACTGATGTTTGGCGGCAAGACTTAGATAAGATGGTGGTAGCTAGCCAGGCGGGCTTAGAAAATGCCCTAACACCAACCAAACTGACTCTTACAAGTTGACCCCACTGGGAATCGAACCCGTGACCTCCTGATGTAAAGTGAATGGACTAACCATTACGCCATGGAGGCGGTTAAATTGACCTACAGCACAGTTGTTGATGGCATATTTTTACAGTTTCCTTGCTTCACAATACATCATAAGCTGGCAGTTGTTATGCTGTGTAATAGGGGGATTGAAAAACTTCCGACAGTATGGTTTGCTAATAGCCCTACAACCTACACAAACATGGACTTAGCCCCGTGTGAAGAACTAGTAGCCCTACAACCGCCACAAACATGGACTTAATCCCGTGTGAAGTACTAGTAGCTCTACAATCTCCACAAACATGGACTTAGCCCCGTGTGAAGTATAGCTGAACCTTCCTGAAGTATATGGGTTGTCAACACAGCCTAGTGATAGTAAGCTAGATTTTTTAATAGTGGAGTACAAGCTTTAACCACATACTAATTCATACTAACGAGCGAGAAATTATATATATACAAACAACTGACGTATCTATAGACATGAATGCAAGTAGGGCTCAGCACTGACGGCATTGGTCACGAAAAATATTTAATTGAATTTTTAATGTATTTTCAAAAGGTGAGGTAACATAATTTTTTTATTTTGTTTTTTATATATAAGTACAATTAAAGATTGAGAATATAAATAGCATTGTTTCCATAGATTTGGTACTTTGTGTGAGCGAGAGATTTATATTGTTTGAGCAAGATGCAAATAGAAGCACCACCATTTATCATTCCCAGTCTAATTGTATTTGTATGCATATTGTTATACTTATTATCTGTTATATTTTTGTAATTGTACAATAAAGCATATTGGATTGATTGATTGATTGTTGTTCGTAGGTATGCATAGGAGTATATTATTTATGTGTAGCTTTGTATAATTAATTCAATAAAACAAATAAAATTATACTTGTTATTTGGAATATTTATTTTACCAACTTTGGTACAAAATTAATCAGATAGGGTTATTGGAAATGTGATATATGCCTTTTAAAGGTGTAAACTGAATAGAATTTGAAAAAAAAAAAGTTCAAAAAACTAGGGGTCGCAAATCAACAGCTTTCCACTGGCAGCCAAATTAATTTTCAAATTTTGGATAAAGAATGCTTTGATTTAACTCTTAGTAATTTTTTTGAAAATAATTATTATTATCATTTGGTTAATACACTAGCAGCTCTAAGAGCTAATGCGTGAATATCACTGCACTCGTGTTTTAAAATGTTTATCAAGTCTGTTTTTAAAACTGTTGACTGTTGGAGCACTTATGACTGTTTCTGTTTCCATAGCTTCATCACTTGAAATGGCAAAAAGCGTGTTCTGGGGTTGCTAACACATGGAGGTTTTGTTAGTTTGAAAGAGTGCCCTCTTAAATTGTATGCAAAACACGGGAAAAACGGCACTGTGTGCATTCATTGATTTCTATGAATAGCTATATTGCAAGACATCTGGTCAGATAAAGATATCTTATAGTATATCAAACTGTAACCAATGTGCGAGACGGGGGGGTGAGGTCAGATCTAGAAAGCGGCAGGGAGTGTCCATACTGTACACTAGTACTAATATATATACTGTGCTTTAACTGTCCAGGCCGACCCATCTTGACATTCCCTTCCTTAAGGCCAACCCACAGGAAATGACAAGAAAATTGGCAAATTATGAAAAGTTTGTCTGCGTATGGCACTACAAGCGGAAGCAGTTTTAACTATATGTGGTTACTCTAGAGCATGTCGCATGTTGTTACCAGGGCCAATTGGTACCATTAGAATAGAATAGAAATATTTTATTTAGAGCACAGTACCATTAATACTCAATCAGTTAAAGATGCAAGCAGATTGCAAATATAATAAGAATTTTGCATAATTTTAGGCTTATCAAAACATATAAAATATCAAACAATAATGAATAAGGTCATTTTACAAGGTAAGGTTGAAATGCAAGGTTATGTACCTACTGAATAGGAAGTTTTTGATTAGCAAAGATTTAAAAGATTATGTTACTCATTCGCTTTTAGTACTTGCATATGTTATAGGTAGGTACAAAAATAGCAACTGGAATAAACTGTGTAATGATTTTAATGAAAATATTAATGCTGAATACTAAACATACCTGATAAGTGAAATGTCCCTCTGGACTTCTCTGACATCTCTCTGCCACTCCACCTCACGTCCTTTCCTCAGACGCTGCATAATGTAGTTGTTGGCCCTCCTCTGTCTGATCTCCTCCACCTTCTTCATTGCTTCTATGGTCTTGGTCCATAATTCTCGGTTGTATTTCAAGGGTGCATGACGACGCTTCTCGAACTCAAACGACGGGTCTATAGCCAACTCCTTGCCAGCAGTCTTACGGTACGCTTTAGTCCATTTGGTTTTACGCGGATTCTTCTTCTTTTTGAATGCTGCGTGGCATTTTGATCGGCAAAATCTGAAAATCTGTGACGAATGGTTAGTCACTTTGGGTTCTGGCTTGTGTATAATAGATATACGGGTGTAATTGAGAAACATGGTTTCAAGAGTTACCTTGCAATCGTTTCTCACGAACTGGATCCCATGGCCAGGATATATCCTGGATGAACAGAAATAACACGTTTCAATACGCATTTTCACACGTGCTTGTTTTGATTATGATCTTTTGACAAGAAAGAACCAGTTGCCAGTACGTAGTAGTAATTTAGTACGTACGAATTGTGACTATTTATTCGCTTTGCGTACGAAGGGTACCTATTATACTCATATACTATAAAAATTACATGACATGTACATTACATTTCCTTAATCATTGTATCTTTTTTTTTTCTCTTATGTTGTGCAATAAAGTGTTTTCAATCAATCAATCAAATTTCAATTTCCAACTTTATTTTTAATCAAATTAAAACATTTAATTTTTTTACTTAAATAGGCCTGGTATAATATTTTTACATAAATCCATATGGTAATGTTAATATTATTAACTAGTTCGTCCGCGTAGAGTATTTGAATTTTCCTAAGGGAATTATTGAATTATCCGGGATAAAAAGTATCCTATATGTATACCGAGCTTTATGGAACCACCCTACATAATTTCATCAAAATCAGCCTGGTAGTTTTTGCGTGATGCGCGAACATACAGACAGACAGACAAAAATTCCAAAAGTTGTTGTTTTGGCCTCTATATCGTTAGTAATGTCCAACACAGTTACTATTTTCCAAAAATATTTCATGTACAGACACGATATTATATGTATATAGATTAATTTAATTTTCAAGTTATCTTTACTAATACTATAAATACAAAAATGTGTTTGTTTGTTACCTCTTTATGCTTGAAAAACCTAATATTTTCGGCGGATACTCTTGTGAAGTATTCTACTACAAATAAACTTTATTCACACATAATAAACATTTTCAATTAAGCAGGCCTGCTAGTGCAAATTGTGAAATACCTGTGAAAACATATGAACATATTTAATATGACATATTGAACCCTGCCTTCTCTTCAAATAACGTAAGTTTTTTCCTGTTCAGTTTCATTTATGGTCATAAATACACAAAACACTAAAGAACCCGCGACCAAAGAAGATACAGTCTACTACATCATCATAACATAATTTTCAAACAAAAACAGCTTGTTTTTTATATAAATTTAACAAAAGTACGGCAGACTGTATATGCATGATGCCTTTGGCTGCGTGAAAAAAATGCCACCTCTAAACATTGCAATGTTACGTTGCAAATGCATCATGCTCTGTGCCTTCCGTACTTTTGTTAAATTAATTATAAAAATTGTTAACCAGATCTTTACATACAACAAAATAATTTTAATTATAGTTTTACGGTTCAGAGAGGACAAACTTTATAAAAAAAAACAGCAAAATGCAAGTCGGACTCGCGCAACTTAGGTTTCCGTAGCCTTTTCAAAAATTGAAAATGTATATTTTAAAAAATACTAGACCGATTGAGTTGAATGTTGGTACACATAATATGGAAGTCGGTGACCCAAAGACGGACATGTAACATAAATAAATAAATTTTAAAAATGGGGGCCACTTTTGTCGGGTAAATTAGAAAATATGAAATAAAGTTTTACAGAGTACATCGTGTGACATATTAAATGAAAAAGCTTGTTGTGAGAATCTCAAATATTTTTTTCATTATTTTAAGATAAATAGTTTTGAAATAATTTTACTTCTGATTCTCACACCAAGCAATTTCATTTAATATGTCACACGATATAGATTACAAAACTTTTGAAAATTTTCCAATTTATTCCCCAAAAGTAGCTCCTATGTTTAAAGTTAATTTATTTACGTTACATGTCCATATATGGGGCACCGACTTGCATATGTGTAATTAATTCATTGTCTATCACAACTCAGTCGGTCCAGTAGTTTTAGAGCAAATTGGCTGTGACAACGGACAAACGGACGGACATACAGACACACGAGTGATCCTTTGATAGTTCCGTTTTACCTTTTGAGGTACGGAACCCTAAAAAGTATGAAATGACGTAGTAACAGATAGCAGAAGTGCTAAAAGTTGCCGCTTTTTGAACTTATGCTATCTGTAAATATAGCTCTGTGGAGAGTTCATAGTTTCTTAATAAACTAGTTCAGTACCTACCTATTCTTCAAATTCATCGTCGAAAATTTTCGACAAAATATTAAGTATTCAGCGTGTACTTATTTTTAACTGATGGCGGTGCTAGTTAAATCAGGTAGCATATGCGCTAAAAGCGGCCACTTTTAGCATATTGTGCTATATGTAAATACAGCGAACTTTGTTTCACAGAGTTCATATTTTCTTAATTAATTACAGTATCTATTCATCAAATTCATCGTCGAAAATTTTCGATAAAGTATTATGTACTCGACGAGTGCTTATTTTTAACTAGTGGCTGCGCTAGTAAGGTGGGGGGATCGCCTTAAAGGTACGTACTTAAAGGTAGGTATGTATGATAAAGATAAAGTACGATTCTTCAGCATGTAAATAAATTAAAATCGAACAATTTAGTCACTCTGGAAACACTGACAAACACGACAAAAAAAAGATGGCTGTCTGACTGTCAAGGTCTGTTTCTGATCATTAAAAAAAATTTTGATTTTGTGCCAACTAGTAGTGAGTAGCTAAACTAACATGTAACTTAAGTTGCACCGCGCTGAACAGCCATAAAAGTATTGCTCCTTTTCGCTAGATGTCGTTAAAACTGAACTAGTGGGAACGAACGGAATAAACGTTTTGAAAAAGCGGTAGCAGATCTCAAAGTTTTTTCAGTTGACTGCCCGTTTTATGAGCTTTCCTAAAAATAGGTTACGTTACGTTAGGTAGGGCGACGTATTTACCTGTTCGAGATAAAATTGCTCGCTAGTTTAGTTTGGTGCATCCTTTACAGGCGTTTAATGTTAATTTACTTGGATCTCGGTTGATGTCGTCTCAGCCACGTCTCATTATACTGTACAGCCACGCTGTACATACTATCTCGCGTAGCATGTGGAGTGTGGTGTGGCATACATAAATCAAAAATTACCATTAAACTTCACAGGCCTCACAGCTTAAATCGATGAAAAATTTTCAATTAATCTGGGTTAGATTGTGAGGTATTTATGTTTCCGCGGCCGCGGAAGAATACTTCGTTCTTCCGTGGATACCAAATAAAGGTATAATAATAAATAACATACTTAGTAAAATTTAAATCCAATTTAGAACCATTTTTGAGTAAAAATAATAAGTGCCTTTACTATAGCGGGGACCTCAGAATTTCAATCTGAGAAACGGCATCAATTTCATTTTACTATACTATTCATTTGAGTAACTTTTTATCAACTGCCAAAAACGAAAGTTTGTTCCGCAATTATTCGCGTTTCTGACATAGTGACGTCACAAGTGCCATAGTCTTTAACGAGCTAATTTACTGATTTTAATAAATAATAAAATAAAAAAATGTCAGCTGTTCACACACAGAGCAGGTAATGTATAAAGATGTATATTACAGCACGATACATCTCGATACATCTTTACATAGAAATCGTCAGGAGACCACACACAACAGCTATAATGTATATTTTTACATCTTCGTACCTTAAAGATACGAAAATATACATTTATATATTTCGATACATCTTAATACATCTCAGTATATTTTAGTATACATATTATTATACATCTCTCTTCGAAAGGGTGTTCAAAAAGTTCACAGTGTTGCCACCAGAGCACAGCACTTCATTATGAATTTATGTGATCTTCAATCCACATCGTTCTGTATTTGGTACATATGGCAATGCGCGCATCAAAAACACAATCCGCATCATCTTCTGAAGAACTATCTAGTAAATCTAATAGCAAGTAACTCGATGGGTCCATAGCACAGATTACTAAATAGTTACTTGTCCATAGTACCTACTATAAAATTAAAAATAAGAACAACCTGTATAAAACCTTAGCAGCTGAAACGTGCGTCAAGCGGGACGTATACCATTGGAATGAAGCGAAAGATACATTACATTACCTGCTCTGTGTGTGATTATTTTTTAACCGCCTCGGTGGCGTAATGGTTAGTTCATTCGCTCCACACCAGGAGGTCGCGGGTTCGATTCCCGGTGGAGTTACATTGTAAGATTCGGTTTAGTTGGCGGTAGGGCATTTATATAGCCCGCCTGGCTAACTACCACCATCTTATCTAAAGTCTTGCCGCCAAACATCAGTGTTACCAGCATTGTTGTGTTCCAGCTTGAAGATAAGATAGCCAGATCGTTGGTAAGGCCGCTTCCATCTTTGGCATCATCTTCACTTACCATCAGGTGAGATGATGCCAAGGGCTTACCAATCTATATAAGGTCTAACAAAATTAGCTGAAACTATTTTAAGGGCAAGTTCAGCAAACGAAACTGAACAACTTTTTCTTTAGCGACCATACTGAAATCTAAGAAAAAAAATCTACAATAAAAAAATAAGAAATCTTAATGAATGCGGCACTGGCCATCGTACCGTAGCAGCCGTACGCAGCCCACGCGCCTCCGCCACAGATGATAATAGTAGCACAAGCCTCCGCTCCGATCATTCCGATTCTTTATCCGCAGCCTTCCTTCTTACATCCCAAACTTGTGGTTACAAACTTCATAGCACACCACCATGTCCAAATACTTTTGTACGGCATTTTCACTACGAAACACTTAACTTAGGCACAATACAAAAATTGTATTGTGACTTAGGCACTTAGGTCACAAAATGTCATAGGTTAGGCTTTGAGCAACGTAACTCAATGAGTGCGCGAGAGTAACTGAGATATTTATTTACTTCACAGTTGCTTGTAGGCGCTTTCTCGTAACTCGTAGGTACATTTCGCGTGGTTCGTTCAACGACCTCAAACGCCTTAAAACGCCTTCAATTTCAATTTCTTCTTTTCCGTAAAGTGTAAATACCTGTTAGGTTGTATTTTACTACCTACAGCTAAAAGGAACTGTAAGGTTTTAAGTATTTTTAAATAAGAATTGATTGAGAGAACTAGCAAAGGTCAACGGCCGGGCACAGTGCACAGTTTTGTTGCGACACGTCACGAGTCCAGCGATGTAAACAAAAACCAGGACCGTACTACGAGAATATTATTTATTTAAGTAGGCAGTAATGGAATGTGGCGATTTTTTTTTAGAATTCGGTATGGTCGCTGAAGAAAAAGTTGTTCAGTTTCGTTTGCTGAACTTGCCCTTAAAATAGTTTCAGCTAATTTTGTTAGACCTTATATATATAAAAATGAATTGCTGTTCGTTAGTCTCGCTAAAACTCGAGAACGGCTGGACCGATTTGGCAAATTTTGGTATTGAATTATTTGTGGAAGTCCAGAGAAGGTTTAAACGTAGTGTAGGGTAGGGTAGGGTTGGGTAGTGTAGTGTAGTGTAGTGTAAGTAGGGTAGGGTAGGGTAGTGTAGGGTAGGGTAGTGTAATGTAATGTAAGGCGGTACGTAGTTCGCCGGGACAGCTAGTTATAAATAAAAAATACGAGTGTGCTATAGACTACACCACGTAAGAAGTAAAACTTCTTTAGCTCAATCAAATCTTTTTTGTCATATGGAGGTATGGACACATAAAAGAGTTTTATTATCCTCTGAAAATGATCAAATCTTTTTTATCTTATATGTTTGTTTTGTTTGACAGCCGATATTGTTGGTAAACAAAAATAAATAGCATCTCTCTTTCTATCTTCACTAATATATATATATCTCTCTCAACTTCCGTTCGCCTCTCCCGATTACACTTCCGTAACGCTCTCGTCACGCATCCACCAGCTTACTCCCCAAGTCAAGCGTGCGTAAAGAAGTTTTACTTAAAAAAAAAGTGTGTGTGTCAACTCCGACGCACGACTGGAGTTTACTACTAAGTACGATTGTCTAAACAGGCACAAAACAGGGCTTGACTTTGGTTTTAAGTTTACTCTGCACAGTTTTTATAACTGATGATTCCAATTTCCGGCCTCTTTTCATGGCTGATGTGTCAGGTGTTTTAGCTCCCATGATCGCAGCTACTAAATGACCCATCTAGTGTTTGGCAGCGACTAACTTCATATGCTTTGGATGCGGTTATACGAGCATATCTTAGGTCATACCATAAAGGGCTCTTACATTGGTTTCGAGTTGACTCTTCAATTAAATCAAGAGCATTTTTGTTAAGTTTCTCTTGTAATGTTTCTAGTAATTTGTTGACATCGTTCTTTATATCATCACTCGCTTGAATAAGGAAATGATGAAGTGAAAACTGTTGAACATCACTGTATTTAAAGTCGTTCTGATACTTCAACAGTTCACAATTCATAATTGTCTTCTTTTTTGCTTCTTGAAGAAACTTGTGGAAAAGGTCTATGCTGGTTTCATGATGTGGAGCTGTTTTTTTGCAAATTTGATCTACAGTGACGTATTGCATAGTAGTCCCTACTCTCGAGAGGATGGGTTTTTTCCAGTAACATTCAACCCCCGTGCAGGAAGGTTGTTCATTGCGACGATGGGTCCACATTAAAAATGCCACTGCATGCTTACAACCACCAGCTGAAGCTGCACAGTCCAAGCACTGGTAACTGACGATTTCACCTTTAGTCTCGTCTATCACAATAGTGACTTTGTATGAACTAGCCCTCACTTTGTGCTCGGGGCAGATCTTGCAATTGAGTGTGCAAAGTCCTGATCCACGACGTAGTTGCACGTACCTACCCAATAGTATCGTCACCATAAGATTCTCGTGCAGCCCTGAAAATGCAAACTAATTACTTACTGTAAACAAAATTTATTCTTTATTACCTAAAAAACTACTATGTACTGAAAGAAAGACTATTATTTCGCGTTCGCAGGATTAAGGTTACTTACGTAGGTAGTGTTATATTATTTTATAGTACTTACATTGCTGTTTTTACATTTCTCAGCTCTGCAGAATAAAAATCGGGGTTATTTTTGAAGAACATTCCAACCATGATTGCGTCCACTTTGGGCAAGTTTCTGTTATCTGCTTTCGCAAAATTGACATCCACGATGGAGTGAAATACCAAATTATACGATGGAGATTGTAAAATATCTCAAATTTTCACATTTCAAAAATCGTAAGACTGCAACAATGACAGATCTGATTACTTTGTAGTGACGTCATCAAAGATTCAGCCAATCCTGACTGTTTTGTATCACGTGACAAAGTTGCGCACAATAGGTTGCGCGCGAAAAACGTAACGCGATCACTAGATTTTACTCCTAATATTTTTTTCATACCGAGCGCCATAAATGAAAATCGATTCGTATGGAGTAAACTCCAAAAAACACGTCATCTCCATGCAATACCAGTATTTGACTGCTAGTTATTTTAGTTACTTTTTATCAACTGTCATAAATGACATTTGGTTCTGAAATTGTTCGTGTTACAACCTTGTGACGTCATTGTGTTTGACGAACTAATTTAGTGATTTTGATAAATATAAAATTGAAATTTGATTAAAGTACCTATGAAACGAATAAATTATTATGCTTTTGTAGGAGAAATGCTATTTAGCAATTAATATTTTGACGTGATAACGTCTTATAAATTGACGACACGAGCTGCATTCACGAAAAAGTGTCACGTCATTATAACGTTACCCCCGTGTGACGTCATTGTCGCGTTACGCCAGTGTAACGTTATTGTCGCATTAAGCCTGAGCCGAGCGTGCAAGCGAGAGATGTACTTGTACAAGTACAAGTACATCTCTCTACTAGTACTTGTACTTTTACTAGTACTTGGATTTGGACTTGGACGGACGGACGGACGGGCGAATCGTCAAACAAGTGTGTCAATGGATTAAAAGTACTAGGCTTCCAGGAGCTTACAAGAGGTGTTCCAATGTGGTCGATTTTCTGTGAGGAAATGCCAAAGAGTTAACTCACCCGACTAGGGGCGGTATTTTACATCTCCTTAAAGATGGAGCTAAAGAAGTCTTACTTCAGCCGTGTGGTCTAAACTGCCCTATATAAGCTATAATGCCGTTAACCCCAAAAATGAGATTTGGAGAAAAATGCAATCAAAACCGCCAAAATGAAAAATGATTGCTGTTTGAAAACCCTTCATCCGATTTAAAATTTTAAAATATCATTTCAAAGAACATTAAAATAACTGTACGATAGGTATACTTTGGCGGCGGAAATGATGGATTAACCCTATAAAAATACGAACTTTATGTTTTAGTATTGCATTCTTCTAATTATTTGTATTGAAATCCAATACTAAAACGCCGTTACGGTATACTTAACGACATTTTAGTCTATGGATTTAATATTATTTTTTTGGATTATAAAAATCTCAATATTTTGTTTTATTTCCTGAGCTAAAATGCCGCTAAGTGCTTTAACGATGTTAAAGTCTAAACTGTTTATTCTCTGGGTACAAGATAATACTATACTATGATGCCGCTAACGTCACTTAACCGCATTTTAGATTAGGTTTTTTTAATAACGATTTTTAACTTTTCTATTTTGGTAGCGTATTCTTAGACTAAAATGCCGCTAATAACTAAACCTCGTCGCGTTACAGCGTTTTGGCTTAGCAAAAGCTGACAAAAAATTAGAGTCAAAAAAATGAAAAGCGGTTAAGTGCAAGATTTATGTTGCCAGACTCAAGGCTGATATTTTCTGCCCACGTCTAGTAATCTTTAATGAAACTTTCGCACCTCTGGGGAAAATCAATACAGAGTCTAAGCCACTGACAGTTCTTTGGCATGATGGCATTGCAGGAAGAAACAAAATTATATAATGTCAGCCTTACTATTTATTCTTTCTTTGCAATAGAGACATTACAACATTAGATGTATGATTAGATAACTGCAGCGCGCAAAATAATATTCTCTTTTTATTTACTTGATTCAGTGACATCATTTCAACTGAACAAATAATACTCTACTATTTGAGCCAGGCTACACGTTCATGTTTTCTGATCAGGTGCGTCACCAAATAGAGCTGAACATGAAAAAGAAAATAAAATCTTTGATTTATTGACTTTGAAGAGACCGTGGCATCTATAAACAATTCGAAAGTGAACGTGAAGTCTGTGGCGACTAAATATTTTTTCAGTATCCAAAATTATACATCAGACAGGAGAGTGCAAAAATCAAGTCCACAAGCGTACTTGAAAGATATGGTTCAGTTTTTTTTACCCCGAAGAGTTTTGATCTGAAGTACAAGAACTACTTTCACGGCAAATATACCGAGCTGCGTTTCTTAAATGATAAATACCTGAAAAACCCAAATATAATGAAACTGGAATTCCAGACAAAACCGAAAGGTATTGAAACCGATAAAAAAATATTTTTGAAAATCTATTCAATGCTAATCCTGAATCACAAACTGTTATTCTGGAAAAACTAAACAACTATAAATCCTGCTCATGAAAATACTAAAACTAATAATTCAAGAAAGACTGATTTGCAATTAGATTCTTAGGCTGAATAAGTAAGTATAGAAAAGTTATTAGTAATTTTACATAATCCATTTATTGTTATCATAAAGGAACTACAAGGTTAAACTCTATGTAAATTAAAAAGAATATAAAGAAATACAAATGTCAAGCGTTAAAAATCTTACAAGGTAATAGGAACAAGCTTACGAATGGCTTAAGAACTTCTATATTAATTCATACATAACTAGGCAATCTATAAAGTCTTTTCAAAACTTGAAACTTTCAAAAGAATCCTCTTTCATAAAAAAATTGTTGGCATCTAAAACTGTCTGAGTTTCTAAGGTACCTAACGTTTTATCATTAGCTTAACATACCATGTAGGAACATGCTTAATCTATAGGTTAATTTAATAAGTAATTCATAGTCTTGCAAAATTAAAACATCTAAAAAGCCTTTAAAAGAAGAACCTGAGATTATATCGATAACTATCTACTACTTCAGTTTTTAACCCACATAATAAATTAATAATAATAAATTATGTATCATAATAATTGTAGAAGGAAACTTATCGTAACAACCGTAAAAGTAATAATTACTCGTACTTGTTCCATAATTACTTATTCAGTCTAAGAATGTAATTGCAAATCAGTCTTTCTTGAATTATTTGTTTTAGCCAAAACTGTTACGGGTAAAAACATACTTGAATCATATCTTTCAAATACGCTCGTGGAATTGATTTCTGCACTCTCTTGTCTGATATATAATTTTGGATACTGAAAAAATCTTTAGTCGCCATAGACTTCACGTTCACTTTTGATTTGTTTATAGATGCCACGGTCTCCTCAAAGTCAATAAAATGAAAGAGTCAGCTCTATTTAGTGACGCACCTGATTACAAGACATGAACGTGTTGCATGGCTCAAAACAATAGAGTATTATTTGTTTAGTTGAAATGATGTCACTGAATCAAGTGAATAAAAAGAGAATATAACAGCCAGTTCTTTTTTGCGCACTGCATTCATCTAACCATACATGTAATGTTGTAATGTCTCTATTGCAAAGAAAGAAATCTTAAAAGGCTGACATTATATAATTTTGTTTTCTTCCTGCAATGCCATCATGCCAAAGAACTGTCAGTGGCTTAGACTCTGTACTGATTTTCCCTAGAGGTGCGAAAATTTCATTGAATACTACTTAGTAAGTAGTATTCATTTTTTGCCCACGTATAGTAAGTAGTACTTACTATACGTGGGCAAAAAATGGATGCTTTGAGTCAGGGCACTTTTTCAAGATCTGTGCTGTAGTATTTGTAAGTTTCAGTGTAAGTTAATTTTTTATGTTTTTGGTACAGCTCTCTTGCTTTCTTGTAGTTCTCGTAGTGCTTGGCCCATTCTACGCAGACATTACAATTTTCAACAATCTGAGTTGTGGCAACATGCGAAGTTCCACTTTTATGTTAATTATTTGACTCACATGTCTCATATTCTTCATTAGCAAGTATAGTAAAACCTATGTTCATATGTTTTATTTGTTGCCTTTAGAGTCCGTATGAAACCTTTTTTTCTGGATTCATCTCACAGGAATGTTTATGCATACTGGAAATACTTCACTATATAGGTCACTTGGTAAATAGCGCGCGCAAGACTGATAGTAAATGTCCAGATTTGCTTTTGACCTTGACTCAATGCGAGATTAGTTAACGGCGTTTTAGTGTAGTAATGAGGGATAGCCGCATTTTTGCTTAGCATTTGATGCTTAATGTTTAAATGACCATATAAAATTCTGAAATGCCGCTAACCACCTGTAACCGCATTAAAGTATAGCATTTTCGTTTAACGACATTATAGTTTAGGATTACTAGGGTGCTACGACTTGAATTTTACAATACTACTAGATAGTTAAAGTACTTTAACCGCATATTAGATTAGGAAAATGAGGTAACGGCATTCAAGTTCAGTTATGGACAATATTTTTTTTTTGAAAATTATCGTTAACCAGCTTTGGCCGCAATTTAGCTTAGCAATTGTGATTAACTGCATTTTACCATTGTTTTTGCGTAATATTTGAAGAATTAACGGCAAAGTTGCATTCGGTATCTCAGAATCTATAAAAGATAGAGAAGTATGGGTTAGATAGGTCCATAGAGAACTTTATTGTGAGTAGGAATCAATTAAAAAATAAAAATCGACCACTTGTGGGTTAACGGCATTATAGCTTATATAGGGCAGTAAAGTACACAAGCGTTCGGCTTGTGACAGTTATCACGTAAAATTATCTTGCGTAAACCGACTTTACAGAAAAAATCGTTTTTTTCATTTATTTTATATACCTACTGTCAAATGCCCTCAATTTGTGCAATATCATTGGTCGTCTTGGGGCCCCGGCCCACCGTCCATAAACATAGTCCTGACATGGTCGTAACGTTACCTTCTCTAATAATGTAACGAAATATTCATGATCACGAATTTCGTGATTTGTCCTGTTTTGATAATAGTCTAAACGAGGTGTTCGATTCCTCGCGCCCGCGCCGCGCCCGCGCCCGCCTGCTCAACAGTACGTTGGTTGACCATCATCAGTCCCTATTACTTTCGAGGGACGAAGGAGTGGAGAAGGTATTGTGATAGCAGAAAGAACAAACTTCTAACCATTGAATTACTACTACTACGTACTTGTAACTCGTTTAAAATATTCGTTACAGTTATGTACTCAGCGAGTAATTATTTTTAGGGTAGTGTCTGTCCGTCTGTCCGCGACTTAGCTCAGAGACTTATTAATAAATGCTAAGAAAACAAAATCTATAACATTTTGTTTACCAAATGTAAAAAAGGTCAATAATAGTAATAAATTAGAATTTGTAAATACTACGGTGGTCCTTGGTATAACTTTGGATATTTCACTTCAATGGGGACCACACATTAAAACTTTAGCGGGAAGGCTTAGTTCAGCTGCATATTCCGTTAAGAAAATAAATAAGACAGTTAACGGATGTAGGTACCTACTGCGAGACTAGTATATTTTAGTTACATCCATAGTATAATGTATTAATGTCTTATGATTAAATTATGTATGACATCTTACTGTGTGGGCATGCGGCTAATATATAAACTACTAGCTGTTTCCCGCGGCTTCACCCGCGTGGACAACGTTTCTATGACTTTTCGAGGGTGCGCAGTGCGCGAACCGCAAGCGGCTCGCGAGCGTGGAAAAAAGTAGCCTATGTGTTAATCCAGGTCCTAATCTGTCTACCTACTAAATTTCAGCCAGTAGTTTTTACGTGAAAGAGTAAGAAACATACATCCATACATTCTTACAAACTTTCTAGCTTTTTCCCGCGGCTCCGCCCGCGTGTACATCGTTTTTATGACTGTATTTAAGGGTCATTAGTAAATTATGTCCTTTCCCACCTACTCAACCATCTCTGTGCAAAAAATCACAACAATCGAGTATTTTTTTTGAACGCATCAGATTATGCTATTTTCCCGGGATAAAAAGTAGCCTATGTCCTTCCCCGTGACACAGGCTACCTTCATGCCAAATTTCATAAAGATTGGTCAAGGCGTTGAAACGTGAAAAGGTAACAAACAAACAAACATATTTTCACATTTATTTTAGTAAGTAAGGATTTTCATCTTACAGAAAAGAGCTAACCGCGCAATCTATCACATGCGATCACGTGAGTCGTTAAAGAATAAGTTCAAAGAAATCAATATTTTAACTGTTGTCAATTTATATATGAAAACATCATGTACGTTCGTAAGAATTTGCATTTATTTCCTGAAAACAGTGACAGGCATAATTTAAAATTAAGGCGAGCGAGGTATTGATTGGAACAATGTCTCTGTCTTTTTCTTTACCTACGTGTAAAGATTTATGAAAATAACTACACTTTTTCACTTTTTCAACGTTTTTCGTTTCAATCAAAAACTACAATGAAAGTATAAAAAATAATAACATTACTCACTTTGTAATATCATAACAAATATTGTTATATATACATATATTTTTAATTTGATACTTCAAAATATTAGTCATAACTAGAGTTGAAAATAACGGTGTAGACCTGTCTTAAGAATTTTTTCAATCGAGCCAAAACTGCTAAATTGTATTTCTAATAGCTTTTGACTTCGAGGAACATCATGAAAAATAAGGGTATTTTTTTAACCTTGGGTTTTATATCATTTAGGAGTAATTGACGTCAAAAATAACGAAAATCTGTAATATTACCGCCACCGACACCCCCCTATGCAGAGCGTGTATGGAGGCCGAGGAGACTGCTGCCCACATCCTGCTGGATTGCGGGGGGCTGGCACAGTACACGGTCGTGCACCTCGGTGACACGAGGTCACTCCAGGAAGTCGTCGGTAACCTACGGGGCTTATTACCTGATGATGATGATGATCTATCCGACCGATTTCGGTCATGGCGACCACTTCGACTCCTAGTCGGTTATTACCTACTATTAGGCTTCTTGGAGGAGCTGGGCTGGCAGTGATGCCGGCCAATCACGCAAAATGGGCGCAGTGGTCGCCTGGTTACGGAAATCAGCCCGCGCCTAACTAAATATTACCGCCTTAAGAAATGTAAACAAAATAAATATAGCCTATTCGAGACTGCGTAAGGTTAAAAGTTATTTGTGTGGCAGTGTATAAGATTTCTCTCTACAATAAAAATCCAGAAAATGTAACTAGTTTGTCAGAGAATAAATTCAAGACTCATGTCATAAAACTGTTGTGCTCCTTAAGATATTATCTATACATATAATAAAACTGTATAGATCGAATGTCTGTACATAGAAAAAAAATGCTTAAAACCAAGTCAGGAGGATGTAAAAAGAGGAAAATACCAAAAAATGTTTTTTTTTGTTTCTCTGTCTGTTTGTACGGGCTAATCTCCGAATGGCTAGACCGATTTCAATAAAATTTTGCATGGAGATGCCTTATATCCCTGGTCAACATCTTAGATACTTTTTTTCCGGAAAATTAAAGGGTTACCGTGAGATAGTTAAAAAACCATAGTAACTTGGACATCTTAGTACACACAACTTATGTACTTACCTTATGCTGATACTTTAAATTACCGATCGAATTAAGTATAAATCCTATAAATGTGACGGGATTCAGCGAGAAAGAAAATTGCTACAGATCCCTATTCAATGCGTGGCCAGACACACACTTGGCCGGCTGAACATGAACAGGTTTAGTAACCTGTGAAAATCTCAAACCGACCTTCTGGTTAAATAATAGATTATGTAAATGACAAAGACATATATGTTGATTCTATAACGAGACTGTAATCTGAATCATGACATTATTTGTAATGTTCATTTAAAAATGTATGTAAAAACCTATTTCAAACAAATATTTTTGATTAGATTTGATTTTACTAGAAAGCTGTAACTTGGCATAAGTATAAATATTGATCACACCAAACAAAGTGGTACAATTCTCAAATCTTGAAAAGAAGTCAACAATGAACTCTCATTTAAAATCTGTATTTTATGTTTCCTGTGTACAATAAACTGATAAATAAATAAATAAATAAATAGTTTCGCCATATCGGTCTGTCTGTTTGTCTGTCCGTCTGTCCGCGGCTTAGCTCAGTGACTATTTATTTTTATTCACAATTGGTAAGCCCTTGGCATTATCTCACCTGATGGTAAGTGAAGATGATGTCGATGATGAAAGCGGGTTTACTAAGATTCCCCAACGCAATGGGGATCTGGCTATCTTATCTTCAACCCGGAACACATCAATGCTTTTGATCATCAATGATGTTTGGCGGCAAGACTTAGATAAGATGGTGCTAGCTAGCCAGGCGGGCTTAGAAAATGTCCTAACACCCGGGAATAAAAACCATTACGCCACGGAGGCGGTTAAAGCTATTTAGTATTAGTACTAGAAAGCTGTAATAAGACATAGGTATACATATTAATCACGCCGACAAAGTGGTGCAACAAATTCTTGATAATTGAAATTTAACATTTTTAGGCTACCTCCCTATATGTAAAAAGGGGGTGATTTTTGTGTCTTATCGTGTGGGGCATCGTTGAATAAGTCTTTCAAAACTATCTTTTTGCGAAATATTAAGCTTTAAATTGCTAATTTTTGTTAAGTCAAGTCCCCCCCACCAATCAAACCACTATTTCAGGACATCTGAAAAAAAATTAAAATAAGTCGGACATATAACCAATTTAAAAGGAAAACTATCACGGCTAAGTAGGCTTTCTTAGTTTAAGAGTAATAGCCGACTAACTTAGGTGATTTGTAAGAAGTTCATAGATTTTGCTTAACAAAATATTCTATCACCAACTGCAAATGTAATTTTGTATTTCAAAATTTACGTTTATTTTTTAAAAAGACTACGGAACCCAACTTATTGCGAGTCCGACTCGCACTTGGCCGATTTTTAACTGATGGCGGCGCTAACTAGCTACCCCCACCTAACTAGCTGGAAATAGAGGTATCGTAGGTAAGCAAGTACCTCTATACTTTGCTAATGAGTAAGTGTATTGTTCCGTTCCGTTCCACTGACCAGAAGTTCTTCTGCAAGGGAACTGATATCAGCGTATAAAGGAGAACAGTAGAGGCTAAAGCACCCGTTGTTGTAAGCGTGTCCCCCGTAGCTGCACCTGGCATGCGACGGTACTCCTGAGTAAATGCGGTCTGCTACCTCAGATTCCCGCTGTCGCCTACCAGGCACATCCGAAGGTGGCCACGTTAACAACGACTGTGGTGTATCAGCAATCGCTGTCTGCCATTATGCAACGGAAATCTACCCGAGACACCAGTGGCCACGTAGATGCGATCTTGTTGATGTGTAACATCTTTGCTCTCGCTTTCCTGCAATTTGTGGGAGTGATTTCGTGAAATGGGACGGAAATGTGTAACAGGAAATGCGAACGTTTTTTAATTCTCGAAAACTAAGGTTGTCGTAACCATGCCGCCTAGTGTGATGGCAAAGGCAAAGATGACATACTACTATTCGAAGGGTCGGCCCGTGAATGTACGACCCGATAATTAATTAATTTCATAAGTATTTTGTCACATGTTACACATCATATGCGAGTACTGTAGGTCTCGCTCGTTTTTTAAGCTATTGCATAGATTTTATCGCAGGCTTTGAGCGCGGGGACCGAATCCAGAAATTCCGTAACGAAGAAAAACCTGACGCTCGGTTGCCATGGCAACAATATCGATTGTCAAAACAAACATATAAGAAGATTTGATCATTTTCGGAGAATAATAAAACTCTTTTCATAAACTGTATATACCTCCATATGACAAAAAAGATTTGATTATTTTTTATTTATCAAATGCAAAAAGATTTTGTTTAAGACACAGCCACAGATTACTAATTAGACACAGCTGTTTGTATTTATAGAGATAGGTACAAAAAGATTTTATTCCATATTTGGCTGTATAGTTCCAACTACCATTGCTTAAAAAAAAAGTACAAAAAGATTTTATTCCATATTTGGCTGTATAGTTCCAACTACCATTGCTTAAAAAAAACAAAGATGTAAAAAAGCGCGGTTAAGCGAAAATAAATAATAAATATGAATGAACAAACTGCATTTATTATTAATGAAGAAAGTAATAAAAGCGCGGTTAAGCGAAAATAAATAATAAATATGAATGAACAAAGTGCATTTATTATTAATGAAGAAAGTCACGAAAAAATAGTGAAAGAAAATGAGTGAGTACTCTATAAACATACATTTTATTATTATCACAAATGCAGTATTAATTTTGAATTGAAAATATAATACTGCTATAAAGGTGACCTAAATTTTTGATATTAAAATGAGCGATATTAAAAGTAGCCCTCTTTTATACACACAAACACACACACGCGTATAGTTAAAATTCTCAATTTAGATTCTCAATATGTATATATATATACTCGGTATGTATATATAGGCACTCGTGCGAACCGGTTGCGGCGCTGCGCCTCGGTCTATTCACTAATCCCGCGTGTGTTTGTGTGCGTGATTTCACTATTGACACAATAGATAAGTAAACTATATTGTGCTATTGAGTAGTCGAGTTAGTGTGCGCGCGTTATTGGTTGCACAGAGTAGCTTATAAACAGAGAGCTTTACTACACAAATGAGCCAACTAGATAACACATTTGATATGAATGAACAAAATTCAAGTTCGGAGCAAAGGCATCTGCAGGATATGGAATCATCTCCTACATATGTCACATTTCGGAACCCTCCACCTCCACCAGACAAGAGTACTGAATTCAACCTTCGCGAAGAGTTCTACAAGTTTGAAAACAGAATGTTGACGCTGGTTGAGGGCTGGTTTACGAAGCAAGATGAAAGTTTGGCAAAACTCAGCAATTCATTTGAGGACGTCAAAAACTCAATTAAGGGTTTAACTGAAAAATATGATGAATTGGCCGAGCAGACAAACGAGATTCACAATCGAGTATCAACTCTGGAGGAGAAAATGGCAGGTGCGCACATCGAGAATCAGCGTATCTGCGAACTTGAATCCAAAATAGAGTCGATGGAACAACAATCTCGGCAATGTAATGTGGAAATTAACAACCTTCCTGAAAAGCGTGGCGAAAACCTTGTCCACTTGCTGCAACAAATTACGACTGTGATCAAGCAGCCAATCGCGAAGCAGGATATAATCTCCATCCACCGTGTGCCGCATGCTCACCAGGGTAATACCAGGCCAAAGAACGTTATAGTAAAATTTGCGACTCGGGTGCTGCGAGACGACTTTATCGCCGCTGCGCGTTCAGCTCGTGGCGTAACGTCGGAACAGCTAAATATATCCGGCCCATCACAGAAGATATACATAAAGGAACACCTTACCCTAGCCAGGAAGGAAATCTTTCGAAATGCCCGTGAGACTGCTAGCCGGAACGGATTCAAGTACGTCTGGGTTAAGCACGGAACGATACTCGCCCGAGCAAACGACACGTCACCTGTCATTGCAATCCGGTCCGCAAGTGACTTGTCCAAAATTAAACCATGAACGTTTTGGAACTGTTTTTCAAGGTCACCGTATTAGACTTCTCTGTGATTACATAAGTAAGTTGTTCTGTATTTTAGTCATAATTTGTGGTACATTCCTAAATGTTTGTTTTCGTGTCGATGGTCTCTGTCCCGTTAACTACTCTACATGTACACGTTATAACTTAGCGATAACAATATTTTTGTTGACTACCGTCATTTTGCTGTTTAGCTGTAGATCAACTAGTCGATTAATAATTAAAAAAAATCTTATGAAATATGTAAAAATGCTAAATCATGAATTCACATATTTATTGTTCCTCAAGAGCAGCCCTTCTCGTATAATCTATTGTTTTTTCTATGAACATTGTATCTCGTATCCAATTCATAATTTACGTAAACATTCTATTCTTTTACTAACTAGCGTTGAGCTCCTTTGCAATAAGATAATACTTTTTAATTTTTTAATTCGTTTTAACAGGTGATACCATAACAATATATTATCAGAATTGCAGGGGTTTACGGACTAAATTGAATACTTTCTATATGAACATACTTGCAGAGTGTTACGATGTAATCATCATAACTGAGTCGTGGCTAGTTCCTAGTATTGCGGACAATGAAATTATAGACTCCCGTTATGCATTATATCGATGTGATAGGGACCGAGCGGCCTGTGGTAAGAAGGACGGCGGCGGTGTTTTAGTCGCCGTGCGACGGGGCCTGCAATGTACCCGCAGTGTTTTGAATCCGATTACAAATTTTGATTACCATGAGCGGTCGGTTTTATCTCCCGTAATTGATTATGTTTTACTTAAATTTCCTTCTAGTGTTCCCGACACATTTAATTTAATTTGTGGCTTATACATTCCACCTAACCAGCCCTCACCTACTTACGAAACATTCTTAGATGCCCTTCAAGGCGCGGTACTTACTGGTAACGTGGATAAGTTTTACTTCGTAGGGGATTTTAACCTGCCAAACTTAGAATGGTCTGAGGTAGCTCCGAAAACACTTATACCCACGCCGACAAGTTATGGTAATTCTACGATTAATTATTTATTAGACTTCATGTCGTCAGTTGATTCTAAACAATTTAATTATGTAAGAAATTATAAGGATCGCATATTAGATTTATTTTTATCTAACACCGATTTAAGTGATTGTGTTTGCGAACAACCGTCCATGCCTTTAGTTCCAGTAGATATTATTCATCCTCCATTTTTTGTTTCTACATCCTTTAGTTTGCCTTTTAAGCCAATGAAACGCTGTATTATGCCGAAGTTCAGATTCTTAGAGGGTGATTATACGGCAATTAATAATGAAATTCAAGCTATCGATTGGAATACCCTCATCAAAGATCTACCAATTGAAATATGCGTTCAGACGTTTTACGAAGAAATATTTAAAATAATAAAAAAAAATGTTCCGTTACGTCAATGTAAAACTGATAATTTTCCTGTGTGGTTTTCGCGGCCACTTGTTCATATTTTCAAAGATAAGGAACGAGCTTGGATAAAGTGGAAGAAGTATGGCTCCCGTTCAGACTATGAATGTTTCTCTATACTTAGGAGTAGATTTAAAAAACTGTCCCAGGAATGTTTTACCAACTACATTAACTCCGTTGAGGATGGTCTGAAGAAAGACGTCAAAGTATTTTGGTCATTTATTAACAGTCGAAAAAATAAATCTGGCATTCCTAATACAATAACCTACAATGACACAGAATCTGATAATCCAGAAACAATTTGCAATATGTTTTCTTCTTTTTTTGGCTCTGTATACGAACGAAGTGAACTAAATAATTTGGACACAAAATCGTTATCTTCAGATACATCAAATTATAATGTAATTCATGAGATTGTATTATCTCAAGCTGAGGTTACTAAAGAATTACGGAATTTAGATGTTACCAAAGGACCTGGTCCAGATAATCTGCCTCCTTTTTTTCTTAAACACACCGCTGATACTATAAGTATCCCTGTGACTATTTTATTTAATAGCAGTTTATCTCAAGGTATCGTTCCAAAACCGTGGAAAACTGCCAACATAACACCCGTGTACAAAAACGGCTCAAAACATGAAGTGTCAAATTATCGCCCAATATCGTTGCTGTCTACCCTGTCGAAGGTCCTGGAAAGACTGGTACACAATCATATTTATCCTAGTTTACACTCGATAATCATCCCGGAGCAACATGGCTTTGTTAAAAGTCGCTCTACTGTTAGTAACCTTTTAATATATACAAATTATTTATTTGAGAGTATGGACAAAAAAGTACAGGTAGATTCAGTATACACAGACTTTTGTAAGGCCTTCGACAAGGTGGACCATGCTATATTGCTCAAAAAAATAGCATTCAATGGGATTCGTGGTGACTTACTGCGCTGGTTCCTGTCCTATGTTGATAACCGCACCCAAAAGGTTGTAATTAATGGTCACGCTTCAAATTTGATTACTGTCACTTCTGGGGTGCCACAAGGCTCGATTTTGGGCCCCCTTCTGTTTGTGCTCTTCATTAACGACATTAATAAATGCTTCCGATATAGTAAGTTTCTCTTATACGCGGATGACCTCAAAGTCTTTCGCAGAATTGACTCTTATAGTGATTGTGAGAAACTTCAAGATGACCTGGCTCGTCTTACTGAATATTGTCATATCAATCGACTATATCTAAGCCTTTCAAAGTGCAACTTTTTAACTTTTACAAAAAAAGTAAATGTGGTTAATTACAATTACAATATATGTAACACACCTCTTAAAAAAATAACAGCTGTTAGGGATCTGGGTATATTTCTAGACAGTAAACTGCACCTCGACATGCATATAGATAATATAACAAATAAAGCCTTTCAATTTTACGGATTTATCATGAAAACATGTATTTTGTTTAAACGACCAGAAAGCTATATTTTGTTATTTAAATCCCTAGTAAGATCGCAGTTAGAATATGCTACAGCTGTCTGGAACCCCTATTATGATAAATATACTGACCAAATTGAGCGAGTTCAACGTAAGTTTCTTCGTGCTGTCAATTATAGATGTTTTCGTACAAAATCATCCTACAATGATTTGCTGCGAAAATACTCACTAATTTCTCTAAAATCGAGAAGGTTGCTCTTGGATCAGATGCTGCTTTACAATATTTTACATAATAAATTCGACTGTAATCATCTTATTAATGAGATATCTATTAGAATACCCAACCGTACACCACGTGTATGTAATAAACAAGCTTACCACTTATTCGCTCTTAAACCATGTCGAACTAATGCTGGTGAACGCGCACCTTTGCGACGTTTAATGAAATTATATAATGATCATTTTACAGATCTTGACCTATTTGTATTATCACCTTCAAAATACAAAAGCTTTATCACAGAAGTGTTGACCGAACTTAATAACTAAGATCTGTCTGTCATGTTAGATAACAAATTTTCTGTCTTACTTTTCTTTTTTTTTGTCCTCTCTGCATGTTTTTATTATTTCAAATTGGGGACAACGGTGCTGGTTGTACAATTATTTTCTTTTAGTTTAATTTAATATTTATAACATAAGCCTTATTGTATAATCGTTTGTTGTTCTAAATAAAATAAAATAAAATAAAAAAATATATATATATATATATATATATATATATATATATATATATATATATATATATATATATAAATAAATAAATTCATTCTTCATTAAGTATATAACAGAAACCATCAAACCAAGCACGTGTACTATTCAGTACCTTTGTTTTTGGTGTATAGATAATGCACATGAATGCCGCGCAGAGAAAGTATATATGATATTATATCTCTAATATTATTCTAATATTATAAATGTGAAAGTAACTCTGTCTGTCTGTTACGCTTTCCCGCAAAAACTACTGAACGGATTTGGCTGAAATTTGGTAGGTAGATAGATTAGGACCTGGATTCAGACATAGGCTACTTTTTACCACGCTTGCGGCTCGCGCACTGCGCACCCTCGAAATGTCATAGAAACGTTGTCCACGCGGGTGAAACCGCGGGAAACAGCTAGTATCTATATAAATGTACATCGCGCGAAATTCGATAATCACTTCTAAATCATCATTACAGCTCATATACGTCCCCACCGAGGGGCTCGAGCCTACCCTGAATCAGGGCGATTAGGCCTTAGTCGACCACGCGGGCCCAGTGCGGGTTGGTCGACTTCACACACAACCTTCGAGTTTCTTCGCAGGCGTGTGCAGGTTTCCTCACGATGTTTTCCTTCACCGTTAAAGCAATCGGTAAGTATGTACGTAAGTTTTTGAAAAACTCATTGGTACATTGGCCGTCCAGATTTGAACCCGGTACCTCTGGTTAGATGGACCGAGTCGTTACCGGTTGAGCCACCGACGCTTTTTCTAAACATTGTTACCACTTCTAAATATTGTTATTTATTTAATAAAAGAAAAAATTGTTTTCTTATCGGTCACCACGCTCAAAAAGTGTAACTTGAATTAATATCAAAGAAAAAGAAATACTGCATGAATAAAATAAATAAATAATTATAATTGCATAAGTTGATACAAAATGCTATGCAATAGCTTTACCGCGGCAGTCCCCGAGTGCCACACGTCTTTTTTTTTATTTCTTTCTGTATACTTGACCATATATTATAGGCCACACAAGTATATACATCGTGGCTGTACAATTTATTTTTGTCATAAAACGTTCAGTTTTGCTAGCCTAGCTGATCCCTACTCTTTGGCTAGCCGAATGTCATACTCAGTCAGCGACTAGATACTTCAGACGACTTCTAGAGGCGCAAACAAGGTTTAAACAGACAAACAGACCACGGTGGTCCGTCCAGCACCCTTCATGTGTGGTGTCAATCGTGACTTGTTTCTCCACGGCCCACTTACTGAGCGACCCATGTCAGGGCGCCTATTGATGATCGTTACGATCAATTATCGACCGTTTAGGACGAACAACGAATGACAATGCGCGAATTAGATTTGTTGACATTGACAGTGATGTGATCAATATACAGGGTGTTCTCGTTAACTAGAGGTAGCCATTATGATCCCAGTTTGGGGCGCGGGTCTCTTCCTAAACTTTGGAGCAGGGTTGCCAAGTGATATAGATAAAAATCGAACATTTTCTATCAAAGACACTCTATGTTTCCTTCCTACAAATCGATCATTTTTTACGAATTGACTAGGGTCTCTTTGGAAAAGTTGTTCAGTATGACGAGTAGAACTCCTGTTAACGGCTTATGCACTAACTGTGTTACACCCTGTTCTATGGTCAAGGGGAAAATTGTTGTGCTTATTTTTAGAGTGAAATTAACTATAAAAGGGTGTAACAAAGTTTGCACTAACTTTGTTACACCCTTTTATAGTTAATTTAGTGCAAACTTTGTTACACCCTGTAATAATTGATGTCTCAGTTTCACCTGTTCTATGGTCAGGGGGAAAATTGTAATGATTATTTTTAGAGTGACATCAACTATAAAAGGTTGTAAAAAATTAGTGCGAACTTTGTTACACCTTGTAATACTTGATGTCTCCGTTTCAACTATTCTATGGTCAAGCGGAAAATTGTAATAATTATTGATGTGTAACATCTTTGCTCTCGCTTTCCTGCAATTTGTGGGAGTGATTTCGTGAAATGGGACGAAAATGTGTAACATGGGACGGAAATGTGTAACAGGAAGTCGCGAAAGCGCGGAATTCTACTTTACGAGAGTCCGACTCGCACTTGGTCGGTTTTTTCGTTACTGTCAGATCCGCCACCCAGGTACAATATCGTCATCAAATCTAACTAACCTAAAGTATTTTGTCACATGTTACACATCATATGCGAGTACTGTAGGTCTCGCTCGAATTTTTTTTAGAGTGACATCAACTATAAAAGGGTGTGACAAAGTTAGTGCAAATTTTGTTACATCCTGTTCTATGTGATTTGTCAGTTTCACCTGTTCTATGGTCAAGGGGAAAATTTTAATGATTATTTTAAGGGTGACATCAACTATAAAAGGGTGTAACTAAGTAAGTGCAAACTTTGTTACACCCTGTAATAATTGAGGTCTCAGTTCCACTTGTTCTATGGTCAAGCGGAAAATTGTAATAATTATTTGTAGAGTGACATCAACTATAAAACGGTGTAACAAAGTTAATGCAATCTTTGTTACAACCTGTTTCATATTTGATGTGTCAGTTTCACCTGTTTTATGGTCAAGCGGAAAATTGTAATGATTATTTTAAGAGTGACGTCAACTATTAAAGGTGTAACAAAGTTAGTGCAAACTTTGTTACACCCTATAATAATTGATGAATCAGTTTCACCTGTTCTATAGTCAAGGGGAAGATTGTAATGTATTTTCTTAGAGTAGCTGTGAGTTTTAGGAAGTTACATTAAGCTGCAGTTTTAATAACCTATCTAGAAATTTTGTTCTTATGTGACAGCTTACCAGATTATATGCCGACCCGTTGGTTCAGTGGCAGCGCTGCTGTCTGCTGGTAGATGCCCCAGTTAACGGGACCTACACTTATTTTGTTACACCCTATAAATGTTTATATGTATATTTAGACGTTCATAAGTATGTTAATCAGTTTCTGGTCCCCATAGTATAGGGAACCCTAGTTCGGGGCCAGGCTACTGTGTGTGATTTGTCCCTGAATTATTATTTTGCAAGACTCGTATGAATAAAAAAAACCGACTTCCATCGCAACAACTCAGTAAAATTTTGCATTACCTACTACTATTGGTTTCCGTTAATTTTCTAAAAACCTATCGAAGAAGAAAATAATCATGAAAAATCTGCGAAGATATCGCGTAACAAACAAAAAAGCCATACAATCGAATTGAGAACCTCCTCCTTTTTGGAAGTCGGTAAATAATTTTCGAAAAACCTAAAAACTTTAAGGTAGAAGCTTTTAATATTGCATTGTCACGCGATGTAGGTACATATCAAAATCAAAAATCAAAATCAAAAACAATTTATTTCAAATAGGTGTTTACACACACTTTTAAATAGTCAAAACAAAAAAAAAATACAGTATATTACAAATAATGTCATGATTCAGATTACAGTCTCAGGTAATGGTATTTGATATAGAATCAACATATATATCTTTGTCATTTACATAATCTATTATTTTATAATATCCTCTAGAGCACAAAACTTTTTTGACATGAGTCTTGAACTTATTCTCTGACAAACTAGTTACATTTTCTGGAATTTTATTGTAGAATCTTATACACTGCCCCACAAATTACTTTTTAACCTTACTCAGTCTCGAAAAGGCTATATCTATTTTATTTACATTTCTTAAATTCAAATTATGCCTGTCACTGTTTTTAGGAAATAAATGCAAATTCTTACGAACGTACATGATGTTTTCATATATAAATTGACTAGCAACAGTTAAAATATTGATTTCTTTAAACTTATTCTGTAACGACTCACGTGATCGCTAGATTGCGCGGATAGCTCTTTTCTGCAGGATGAAAATAGTTTCTATATCAGCCGCATGCCCCCACAGTAATATGCCATAAGACATTATACTATGGAAGTAACTAAAATACACTAGTCTCGCAGTATCTACATCCGTTAACTGTCTTATTTTCTTAACGGCATAAGCAGCTGAACTAAGCCTTCCCGCTAAAGTTTCAATGTGTGGTCTCCATTGAAGTGAAACATCCAAAGTTATACCAAGGAACACCGTGGTATTTACAAATTCTAATTTATTACTGTCTAATATTACACTATTATTGACCTTTTTTACATTTGGTAAACAAAATTTTATACATTTTGTTTTCTTAGCATTTAATAATAAGTTGTTCACAGTGAACCAGTTCAGTATCTTTGAAAGAGTGTTGTTTACTTCGTCAATTTCGTTTTCTTTCCTATTCACTTTAAAAATAAGAGATGTATCATCCGCAAACAACACAATATTTGACAGATGTTGCACCATAAAAGGCAAATCATTTACGTAAACAAGGAAAAGAAAAGGCCCTAATATGGAACCCTGGGGCACACCCATTTTCACTTTAGATCCAGATGAGTTCGTGCCATTCACTTGTACTTTTTGTGTCCTGTTGTCTAACTACGAATTTAAAAGACTGAGAGCCCCTTCCTCTACACCATAATGCTTTAATTTCATAAGTAATGTTTGGTGTTCAACACAATCAAAAGCCTTAGATAAATCACAAAACACTCCAATTGCATTCTGCGATTCCTCGAAGGCATCATATATGTTTCGAATGAGTGCTACTCCTGCATCGGTTGTTGATCGTCCTTTAGTGAAACCGAATTGTTGGTTATGCAGTAGTTAAATGCAATATTATTATTACCTTTAATTTTTCAGACAACATGGTCCATTTTTGTTAGTAATACAAACGTCTTATTACACTAATGTTAGTAGAACACAGAATAAAATAATACAGTAACAAAAAGTTTAACACCCCATGCGCCTACCAGTTACAGGAAGCATAGGGCCCCTGTCTGACTAGTACACGCATGAAGTGCGAAAAGAGCTGGGAATCATACCTGTCAGCTATCCCCTTCAGGATGCTGTTGGGGCTGGCACGCAGCCTGCTCAGCAAAGAGGCTGTACGCTTACGCAGAATGGCATGAAAGCCATCAACATTCGCTTGCGCAAACATGCCAGAAGCACTGCAATATCGTGGCAGCCCCAACAGCATCCTGAAACCATTATTATATTGGACACGCAGGACATTGAGCGATTTCAGCGTACAATTGGTCCACAGGCTGCAAGTATAGAAGGACTGGCAGTACGCTCGAAACAGCGTTATTTTTACGTCCTTACTACAACGAGCGAACCTGCGCAACAACATATTGCATCTAATCGCCAATGCCCTACGTTCCCTCTCTATATCTACATTGTCTTTAAGGCCGTCCGTCACGTGGTGTCCCAGATATTTAAACTGTGTTACCCTATTCAAAGGCACCCCATTTAAGCAAATAGGAGGTACAGTAGTTGGACACTTGGCGCCGGCCTTAAAGACCATGTATTCCGATTTTTTAACATTATAGATAAGGCCGTGTTCAGAGGCATAGATCTCACAAGTTTGGAGAAGCTCTCTGAGAGCCCCCACCGCCGGCGCCAGCAGCACCATGTCATCTGCATAACTGATGTTATTTGTACAAATATCATCAATATAGCATCCGACATGCCTACTGCTGAGACCAACGATGAGGTCGTTTATGTACATGCTGAAGAGCAAGGGTGAGAGAATATGCATGCAAAATTTTAGCTTAATCGGAAACCGAGAAGTGGGTCAAATTTAACTTGCAAGATTTCACCCGAACAAACATACATACATTGCAAGTTAATTAAAAGCTTTTAAAAAAACCTACACCCATCTCACAGTACTACAATATAGCGGCTTACAATAGTGCAACGAATGTACTTACGCAGAGCAACGGAAGGGTACTTGCGGGGCAGCGGGCAGCGGGGCACAGACTGGCAAACTTTGTGAGTTTGCCAGGCTGGCTACAGGCTAGTACTGCTAATATCTAAGCCCCGTGGCGGCATTGTGCGACATCAAAGGCGTTGCACTACTGTAAGCCATATCGTAATACTGTGCCCATATTATGCATGATTCTTTGTAAGCGCACTGAACTTTAATAATAATGTCTTTCACATTATTCTAGTTGCTCGTTCGATCGCAGAAATGTCAACGGAATTCACCATTCGTTCTCCCAGGATGCATTGCATCAAAGTGTTCATTATAGATTCCTGCGGCATGTCGGTGTATTCAAATTAAGTGCGGCGTGCGATTTTTTCACGTTTTTGACGAGTTTGACAATGTTTGTGCATCGAGGTTCATTAACAGGAAAAAACCGGCCAAGTACGAGTCGGACTAGCACTCCGAGGGTTCCGTACCACCACACCTATCCATACAACTACATAGTATAATGACAATGATACCTTTTCGCATTACAAACCAAAGACATCAACGCGAGCGACAAAATATGCTTAAGTAATTTAGTTCGGACTCCCTAGCGCGATTACGACTCACACTTGGCCGATTTTCATTATTTTTTGTTTTACTTCAATATTAGTACTATAATCACACCAAATTTTACGCTTATGTATTACCGTTTTTACGATAGAGCTGATTCAAAAATACTTCAGATGAGATATAGTTAAACGCAGTCAAATCACATCACACTAATATTATAAAGGCGAAAGTTTGTGAGTATGTGAGTGTATGTTTGTTACTTACTTACGCAAAAACTTCTGAACGGATCTGGCTGAAATTTGGTGGGTAGACAGATTAAGAGCTAGATTAACACAAAGGCTACTTTTTTTCACGCTCGCTTGCGGCACCCTCAGAAAGTCATAGAAACGTTGTCCACGTGGGTAAAGCCGCGGGAAACAGCTAGTTTTTAATAAATAATAAAAAAAACTTCTAGAAGTAGACAATAAAATAACAAGTTTTTTGTATGGAGATCCCCCCTTTTCCAATTTTTCTAATTTTAAAGTATTTGTCGTTATAGCGGCAACAGAAATACACATTCTGTGAAAATTTCAACTGTGTACCTATTTATAGTTCATGAAATACAGCCCGCTGACAGACGGATCAGACAGTGAAGGCATGGTAATAGCCCACCCCGGACACTTCATACAACGGACGAGAAATGACATTTCTAAAAACAAATGAAATCACTACGAAATTCTATACGTTCGAGAATCAAACTTAAACCAATCTGTATCAATCAGACGAGGGGGTCAGGTCGCCATCTAGAGAGCGGCAGGGAGTGTCCATACTGTATGTTAGTACTAATATGTATACTTTGGTAATAGGGTCCCGTTGGTTAATGTTTGAGTGTGCGGAACCCTAAAAACGGTATGTGGGTAGAAATGCTACGCTCAGCGATTGTACAGTAAGTTGCTTTGTAATGAATGACAATGTAGAAAGTGTCATATCATTATCAGCTCATATCGTTGGGGCAGCCGCGCTGGTGCAGTGCGTCGGGGATGTTTGCGGACGCGCAGGTAGACGGCTTCCAAGCCGTGATCCGCAAACGGTGCGCTGCGGCCCTCGGCAGGCTGCGTTGCAGCACCAGCGGCATCCCGGCCCGCTTGGAAACCAGACTGGATGATGGGGGTATTGTGGGGGGCTGGCTTGGGATGCACTCAGCGGTTGCTAACTACACTCGCAGAGTGGATTGCTTGCCCAGTGGCTCAAATACATTAACCTACCTAAACTAACAATATAAATATTAAGTTTTGTGTTACTAACGAAATATGGGCTCTGTCTGAAATAAAAGAATTTTATTTATTTTTTATTGATTTTATTTAATTATCAGCTCATATACGTCCCCACCGAGGGACTCAAGCCTACCCTGAATGAGGGTATTCGGGTCTTAGAAGACCACGCGATCCCAGTGCGGGTTGGTCGACTTCACACACAACCTTCGAGTTTCTTCGCAGGCGTGTGCAGGTTTCCTCACGATGTTTTCCTTCGCCGTAAGAGCGTCGTATAAACGTACATATGAAATCGCAGTTCACAGACACATTAGTACGTGGCAGGATTCGAACCAAGACCTCCCGGACAGGAGGTAGAGGCCCTACAGTTTGATCAGCTTGTTTTATAAAATTTTAATAAAACTGTTTTTTTTTGCCCTGCTTGAGGGACTACGGAATTCCTAAAACTCCATAAAAGTTCCATACCAACACATCTTTCCACAGAAGTATAACAATGAAACATTTTCATATCAAACAAAATACATCAACGCGTACGACAGCAAAATGTTTATTGTCATTCATTTCGAACTCCTTAGCCTCGGGCTCCGACTCACACTTGGCTGGATTTTTTTTGTTGTTTTATTTTTGTGGTTTCTTTAGTACTATAATCAATTCATAATTCCATCCTTTTATGTATTACCGTTTTAACGACAGAGCAAAATACCAAAAACAAAAATACTTTAAAACTACATTACTTGTACTGAACCCTCTTAATTTTTAATTTTTGGTATTTTTATTATTTTAGTACATCTCCCATATTTACATGTATTCTGTCAAAATTTTAGTTTTCGCCGACTACCTTAACATACAGTCTTTTAAAAAAAAAAAACGGTTGTCTGTAAAGTCGGTTTACTGACGATAGTTGAACGTGGCAACGTCATAAGAAAAAAGCCTTAAACGGAACGCCTCACGGAACGCCTCAGAGCGAGGTAACGACGCATTTTTCGGAACGCCTCAGAGCGAGGTAACGACGCATGGTAACGACGCATTTTTTCGTGCGTGCAGCCGGCTCCATCGAATTATAAGACGTTATCACGTCAAAATGGACAGACGGACGAACACACAGACAGCGTAGGCTGAGTAATGACCAGGTAATCTGGCACGGAACCCTAAAAAAACAACTTACAATACAGTGAAAACGAAGACTAAAAATATTTGCTCGTTTGTTAAAATAAGGACAGTACAGAAGCTTCCTAAAACACATTTGACACGTCTTTCTTTTACACTTTGTTTATACATCAAAGGACATTGACAGTCTTTGTATGGGAGTTGGACCGCGGGCTACACAGAATGAACACATAGAGCATTACACAAATATTTGTTCGTTTGATATAATAAGGACAGTACAGAAGCTTCCTAAAACACAATTGACACGTCTTTCTTTTACACTTTGTTTATACATCAAAGGACATTGACAGTCTTTGTATGGGAGTTGGACCGCGGGCTACACAGAATGAACACATAGAGCATTACACAAATATTTGTTCGTTTGATATAATAAGGACAGTACAGAAGCTTCCTAAAACACAATTGACACGTCTTTCTTACACACTTTATTTATACATCAAAGGACATTGACAGTCTTTGTATGGGAGTTGGACCGCGGGCTACACAGAATGAACACATAGAGCATTACACAAATATTTGCTCGTTTGATATAATAAGGACAGTACAGAAGCTTCCTATAAAACACAATTGACACGTCTTTCTTACACACTTTATTTATACATCAAAGGACATTGACAGTCTTTGTATGGGAGTTGGACCGCGGGCTACACAGAATGAACACATAGAGCATTACACAAATATTTGTTCGTTTGATATAATAAGGACAGTACAGAAGCTTCCTATAAAACACAATTGACACGTCTTTCTTACACACTTTATTTATACATCAAAGGACATTGACAGTCTTTGTATGGGAGTTTGACCGCAGGCTGCCCAGAATGAACACATAGTGCATTACGTTCCTTAGTCTTTAAACTAAAGCCCTTCAAAATCTACACAAGGAATCACGAGAAAAAACGCTTTTTAAAAAAAATAATAAAACGATTGAAATATCGATACATTGATATGTATCCAAAAAGCCTATTCGGGGATGACGTAATAGATCTGTTAAATGTAGATTTATACGGGGTGTAAGAAAATTGGTGTAGGACCCGTTAACTGGGGGTTCTACGCATCATACTGAACAACTTTTCCCAAAGAAACCATAGTCAATTCTCAAAAAATTGGATTATCCATACAAAAATGCACAAAGTTGGTTGATCAGCTGATCCATTTGTTGTTTTTTGCAATTTCAGAAAAGTTATAAAACAAAAGTTGTTCAGAATGATGAGTAGAAACTTCAGTTAACGGGACCTACCCTATTTTGTTACATTCTGTATCGCATCAAAAATATTTAAATGCAAAAATTCGCCAAGTCTCGTGAGTCTCGCCTAAAAATATACGAGATCTGATGTGGAGCCAACTCTGGCAGTACCTTTTTATAAACAATATTCAGCAAAATTCACCGTAGTTCTCTTTCAAATATACTGAGTAAATAGTAACAGTTAAACCTAGATATTTTTTTAACTTGGCTATCACGAAATATATTTGTTTGTATGTAAATTCTTTCCAGCTGCCATGGATGCATCATCTTCATGTTGTTAAGCGCTCTCGAACCTTTGTCGACAGGTATTTGGAACAATTTACGTGATTGCCAAGTCAAAAGAATATTTTTATAAATGAGATGAAATAAAGTTCTAGGCAACAAAGATACATAAAATATATTGGTTTAACTATTATTATTTACTCAGTATGTTAAGAGAACTACGGTGCAATTTGCTGAATTTAGATTTATAAATGTTTCTTACTGCCAGACTTGGCTCCATATTTGATATCATATATTTTTAGGGAACACACACGAGGCTAGACGAATTTTCACATAAAAATATTTTTGATGGGATCTCATTTCTTTTTGTTAGGAATCTTTTTGATGATCAGTGAATGAGCGAAAAAATATCGAAACTTCGATTAATAATGTTTTAAAAACCATTGGAAGTAGGAACTTGTAATTGGGAATATACGCGGGTGTCTTCATTACGTAAACTATGTAATAAAAAAATTCAGATAGTTTATTCACTCCCTAACACAGTTATTAAGAGCTCGAAAATGTGTTGAGTAGCTTCGAGAAAAGGGTGTAAGAACGTGTTTCTCTGCTCGATTCGGCGAGGGGCACTGCAGTGCCCCCTGATACATAATATATTTTTTATAATCTTACATTATATTACAACCCTCGGTGCGCGAGTACGGCTCTTGGTCGTTTTTCTATTTTTTCCTTTGGTTACGTCCAATTACCTACCTTCATGCAAAATTTCAACTTTCTAAGTCATCTTTTTGAGTGAGTGAGTGACGAAAAACCGAAACTTTAAATAAACAATATTTTAAAAACCGTTAAAGGTAGAAACTTGTATTTTGGAATATACGCTGTCTACATTACGTAAGCAATGCAATATTAAATTTAGGCAGTTTCTTTGGTCCTTAAGAAAATTGTGAAGCTGCGAATTTTCATACAAACGGCGTTAACGACTTTCACACCTTAAATGTTAACCGATTTGGACCAATTTTTGATAGGTTGTCAGTCAGAACAAAAGCTAGGCTTATACGTTTCGTTTTTTAAATTACTGATTTTAAATAAACAGAAAATGGCTGAAATTAGTTTTGTATGAAAACACTCGAACGACAATAAAATTAAACTTTTAACTTTAACGAACAAAAATAAAAACATATAAGCCTAGTTGGTCCAAATCGGTTAACATTTAAGAGGTGAAAATCGTTAACGCCGTTTGTAAGAAAAGTTGCAGCTTCACCATCCTCTTAACAAAGATATTGAAAACTCGAAAATGCGTTGAGTTGCTTCGAGAAAAGGTATTCACAAAATGTAATGTAAAATGTGGCAACTTGACCACATTTTTTTTTACTTTTGTGAAATAATTCTAGTTTAGATAGAAATGGCATTATTTTATGTTTTTTTTGATGACAAGAAAGATTTTATCATTAACTTTCACTAGTTATTTCTTCAAAATTCATTAAAACTGTAATTCTACAAATAAAAACGTTTCAGAGGTCAAGTTGGCACGATTGTGGCATCTTGACCTGCTTACCAGTTTTCATAGATGCATGCATACTTTTCTTGTTTTAGGTCTAGTTGCCATCTTTATACTTCGGATTTTTAGAAATGTAAGGTAACTTTATTACAAATAATAATGGAAATGGTAACCCTGTCGATACTAGGCCAAGTTGCCACGGGATATGTGACGATTTTCATACAAAATATACTTAATGAATAGGGTTGTAACAAAACACAATACACTACAATCAACTACGTATTTATTTATATTATTAGGTAGGTAGGTACTAAAATAAAAAAATAATGCTTTTAAGGAAAAATTATTTATTTAAAAAATACTTCGTCATCGTCATCAAGAAGAGTATACTCAACCGGATTCTCCGATATTTGTAGCAAATTTATAGATTTTACAATATATAAAAAAATAGACCATTCTAAGACACTAACTTGAAGGAAGAATATCATTTAGTGATTATTTATTACACACGGTCGCAAATTTAAAATCGTTAAGTACCTACCTATATAAAAATGATTAATGAACTAAATGACAAAACCTTAAATCAGTGTCTTAGAATAGTCTAAATTATCATTTAAAAATATAAAAAAATACCGAAAATATGTTTAGCATGGCTAAATTATACGTGAAATAATGTTCCTATAATGAATCTATTTGGCTTTAATGATCGTATAATTTTTGTGTCAACCCTAGGTGTAGGTCAAGTTACCACGTAGGTGTCAATGGCAACTTGACCTAACCTTAGCCAACAATGCCTAAACAAATTATTCGGCAGTTTGGCTTAAATGCGTATAGATCACAACGCAAAATTAATCTCTGGAGTTTATTACACAACATATCAAAATTACACTCACCTGTGATCTATAGTTTAAGCTCTGTAAACACAATAATCTCCACACCGGTAAAAAATGACTTCCGTCCATAACACTTTGAAACGCCATATTGCATGAACCAACAGTGTTACCATTTTATAAAAAGAATATGTTGCCAGTAACTTTTTTACAAACCTACCACTGTTTAGACGATACGTCAACTCGTCTTGACGTCTACGAAATTTCATATTATGTTGGTGAATGAAACTTAAGGTCAAGTTGACCGGTAGAGGACAAGTTGCCACGTTTTACTACATTCCAGAAAAAAACTTAAAAATAAAACATAATTTTATTTATTTTCTCTCAGACCGATTTTTCTAAAATTTTAAGTGTTTATAAATAAATTCAAGGACATCACTTATTCAAGGAGGTATTTTCGTAAATGTCCTTTTTGAGGAGTAGCTCCAAGCCCTTTTTGTATCCTCCTCTACTTATCATTCTCCAATTCTTCAAAGGTTTCCTTAGTTCGCGTGTGCAACAGAAAAGGAACGTTGTAAAACTCCTTGTTCTACGAGTACGTCCCTCGTCTGTAAATCTAGAAATGTATGCTTACAAGACTTAGAACTCGTCTATCTCCTTCCATAAATCTACTAGGTATATCCATCCATGACAATCCACCAACGATTCTACTCCAAAGCTACCAGGCGTCCATAAACCTGAAGAAGTGTCACTGACCACACGCAACGTAATATTCTCGAATCACGTACAAGGAGTCTAGACATTGTACCTTAAATATGTCGTCTGGACGTAAATACTAAATATGTCCCTTCGTGAGGTACTGTGTGCGCGTGCGCCGCCGGTTTCCGACGGAAAACGCGGGATTCCGCATTTGAATGTAGAAGGTGCGGTTGAAAAAATAAATATGTCAACGATACTGATTAATTGAAGATTTATGAAGTTACAGCCTGTTTATGTCGAATTTGTAAAGGGTTGATGGAGCTCGTGGCGAGGAACTGAATATCTGTGCTATTTTTGTGAAGATGCTCGCAGTCGCCCACGACTTCGCCTGCCCGAAATGTGAAAATTATAAAGCAGCTTATACTATGTGTTGATTTAAGTAACTCGCTATCTGTGGGCCAAATTTCTTCAAGACTAGTCAAGCGGTTTTTGCGTGACGGAATAATAAATATCAGAACTTTAACCTCCTTAATATTAGGTGTTTAAGTATAAAATTGCCGATTGGACAAAAAAGGTTAAAAAAGAAAATTAATATTTACAAAATAGTTGTTAAAACTAAATTATTGTTAAGATATTTTGAGAGCACATTTAGGAATTACATTACATTAGATTTCGTCACTTTCAGGAAAATTCAAGAAAATTAACTAATTAGTCAAAAATTGCCACATCTTACCACTAAGAAAACGTCTTTGTATCAATAAATGGTACCTAGCTCCTGGGATTGGAACATAAAAGAGGTTCTATTAAAATACCAAGTAGTGTCACCATAAGGTTAGTAATAAAAAAAAAACCGTAATATTAGGTAAATTACCTAAGACTTGTAAGTACTGCAGTAGGGCTAGTGTAGGTAGGGCACAGAGAATACGATGTAAGTAGTAGGAATAGTGTAGGTAAGGCACAGAGAATACGATGTAAGTAGTAGGAATAGTGTAGGTAAGGCACAGAGAATACGATGTAAGTAGTAGGAATAGTGTAGGTAAGACACAGAGAATACGATGTAAGTAGTAGAGCTAGTGTAGGTAGGGCACAGAAAATAAGATGCAAAGTTAAGTTTATTATTTCAAATAATTTAAATAAGATTTTAAATATTGACGATCCCTAAATGTGCACACAAGCATATGAAATATTGGCTATTTACCCGCGTGCCTGAGAAGGAGGGTTATGTTTTTCGAGTGTATGTATGTATGTAGATTTCTATGTTCCATGCTACAGCCTTAACGGCATAAAGGATTTTAACGTATGAGGTATCGTTAGATTCGTCTTGATCCCGTGAGTGACATAGGATGCATTTTAACTCGACTGGCTAAAAAGAGGGGTTAAGTTTTTAACGAATTCCTCAAGTTATTAAGTTCGAGTAAAACACCCTTCAATACTATCAATCTATCTATACTAATTATTACAAATGTAAGAGTTTCATTTAGTAGCAGTAGTTTGGTTGTTAGTCCGTGTTAGGGTAACTTTTGGGTAGCAATACGACTAGTAATTGGATGATAGGATGGTAGGCCGTCGGATAAAGACATTAAATTCGCAAAGCGTGATGGTTCTGCATGGATCATCATATCAGCCGAAATTCGTCCACTGCTGGACAAAGGCCTCCCCCAAGGATTTCCACGACGACCGGTCCGGCGCTGCCCGCATCCATCGGCTTCCCGCGATCTTCACCAGGTAGTCGGTCCACCGCGTGGGAGGCCTGCCTAAGCTACGTTTTCCGGTGCGCGGATAGATGTTTGTTAATCAATCACGCCACAACAGCTGAACGTATCTGGATGACATTTGATAGGTAGACAGATTAGGGCCTGGATTAACATATAGGCTACTTTTTTCCACTCTAGCAAGCCACTCGCGTACTGCGCGCCCCCGAAGACAGTTATAGACACTCAACTCGCGTACTGCGCGCCCCCGAAGACAGTTATAGACACTATGTTCACGCGAATGAACTCGCTGGCAAAAGCTAGTCTTGTGTGTGCGTGTGTGTTTGTGTTTGTGTGTGTGTTTGTGTGTATGTGTGTGTGTGTGTGTGTGTGTATACAGGTTGTAACAAAATTGGAACAACTATTGTTCTATAACTTTGTTGAAATCGCAAAAAAAAACTCTTCATATGAATCAATCAGCTTATGGACAAATTTTGTGCATTTTTGAGTGAAGGGTCCAATTTTTTTTTGAGAATTGACTTTGGTTTCCTTGGGGAAAGTTGTTCAGTATGATGATTAGAACCCCCAGTTAACGAGTTTTTACATCCTGTATATATAAAAGGAAATCGATACTACCTGACTATCAACGCACAGCTCAAACCACTATATGGATCGGGCTGAAATTTGGCATACAGATAGCAATTATGACGTAGATAACCGCTAAGAAGGATTTGTGGTTACAGAAAATCACTTCCCACCAATGTTAGACATAACATAGCAGGATTATTAACACCGACGTTCTCGTACAAAACAATTCACACTAAACACATTTAGACAGCTTGCCAGACGGATAGTGACACAATTGTTTTAATAACAATCTTCTTCGCATATTATCATAACAGCTTTTTAATTTCGTAGCATATTTTCATAACACTTGACGTTGGTATACCTACTTACTTATAAGGAACATTGTGTTAACCGGAGGCATTTGGCAAAGTTAATAATGGTACTGAGGAACTAGGTGTGTACCTCCTTAAGCCTCCTCCGTCCATAAAATTAGCAACTCGATCCACGGTGTTTCAAACATCGAACGAATTAGCTTGGAAATTAAGTTCTTTTCAGCTCGCACTGCAACGTGGCTGTTACGTCAATCGCTGCGGACGAATTGTGCGAATATTGTGGTTTTTAGTTCATCTTACTAATATTATAAACGCGAAAGTTTGTAAGAATGTATGGATGTATGTATAGATGTATGTTTGTTACTCTTTCACGCAAAAACTACTGAAACTTGATTAACACATAGTCTACTCTCTCCACTGCGCACCCTCGGAAAGTCATAGAAACGTTGTCCACGCGGGTGAAGCTGCGGGAAAAAGCTAGTTATAAATAAAATAAGAAGAATTTTTCAAAAAGTAAGAAAACAAAATAATTTTATATTGTTTTGTTAAGAAAAAATCTATAAACATAGATTTTCATAATGTTTCGATTAAAATTGCAGCAGTCCTACGATTACAACTAGAAAAACAAATGTGTATTAGGACATTGTTTTCTTTAGTTCTGTGTATTAAAATAGAGTTCGAGGAAATCAAAATCACTCCTCATATCCTGCAAATTACAAAACATTTATTTTCCGTTTATGAAATCCTCAATTGAAGTAAAAAATGGTTACAAAGTTGGTCTTGGCGGTGGTAAGGCTTAAGGGTCTCCAGGAGGCTCGAGTTTCCATACAAAAGTACTTCCGCTTTCATACAAAAACTAAATGCCGGATAGAATCCAAACTTTGCGAATATGTTGAGTAAACACATATCGATGTTTATAATTAGTTTTCATCGTAGTAAATTAAAACATAAACAAAGGCTTAAATTAGTTTTGTGCTAAAAGTTTGAAACTGCTCTTATTTTTTTTCGTTTTATATTAGTACCTCGAAAACTAATTGTATGAAAGCGGAACTACGTTTGTATGGAAACTTGAGCCTCCTGGAGACCCTTAAGCCTACCACAAGACCAACTTTGTAACCATTTTTTACTTCAATTGAGGATTTCATAACCGGAAAATAAATTTTTTGTAATTTGCAGGATATGAGGAGTGATTTTGACTTCCTCAAACTCTATTTTAAGACACAGAACTAAAGAAAAGCCTCCTGGCGACTCTTAGGTTATCTATCATACGTGTACATACTCGTTCGTAGGAGATAAAATCATCAGGAAATTTTTTAAACTGAAAAAAGGTGATTGCCCGCCCGATACGATATGAGACCTGGCCAGGACAAAACATTTCTACTCTTAGAGCATTAAACCATTAAAGCTTTTAAAAGTTTTAAAAATTTTGTTGCGAATTAGCTAGGTCTATGTAAGGTCACTGTAGAGAATTAGAAAAGCTTGCAGTTAAATTAAATTAAATTCAATATATTTATTTTTATACAAAATAGGTGCAAATTACACTATTTCTGATAGTCATAAAATAATACTAACAATGTCATTTGTGAAGAATCAAGAAATTAACAAAAATTAGTTAATAAAGTCAAAATTAAATCCTTGATATAAACCAGATTATGTCATTAGAACACTTTTTATCCCGTAAAACTAGCGTATTTCGATACAGTTATTGAGGAACCTGTAAAAAATACTCTTATTTTGATCGAGCTTAGCATCGCAACGTAAAAACGGCTTATTTTGATTTTTTTTACACAGATATGGTTAAGGGAGTGGGAAATGACATAGAATACTAATTAGCATAACCCGAGTTAGTTCCCGAAAGGTTTCGGAAAAACTCATTTCCATTCCAGGCTCGCGCACGTCGGCGTCGCAACGGAGAAACGGATTCACGTAACTTTTTGCATAGAAATAGTTGAGGTGGTGGGAAGTGACATAGAATATAGTTCCCGAGGGCAGGCCCCCGTGTAACTTGATCAAGCAGGTGAGATAAGTACCTACACATTGGCGCTACCTACAGGCCGCGCTTCGCTCGTCAGCAGCGCTAGAACGCCGTACAGTCGCCGCTGCAATCCGCGCGTCGCCCGTGTACGCAGTTATAACCGCTAAGTCGAGCGCCTTAATACCCATGTTTCCGTGTATTGTCAGACAGTGGGAACGAGTAGGTGAATAAATGCGTAGGTATTTTCGTTTTATAAGGAAGTGCAATATCTGTTACGAAGTAACTACTTAGTATATCATCTGTGCCGAGGGATCTAGAGTAAACTCCTGTTTACGCTCGCGAGCTGCTTGCGGTTTTCGTACCACTCACCCTCAAAGACAGTCATAACGATGCCCACGCGAGCGAAGCCGCGGGCAAAAGCCAATTTAAAATTTTCAAAAAAAAAAACAACGCTGCTTACAAAAATGTTCAAAATTGGTAGATCGAGCTGATCGATTTGTGTGAAGGAAGAGTTATTTATTTTCGGATTTCAGTAAACGTACAGAACATTTTTGAAATACTTCATTTTAAAAAGGATTTGCGAATTATAAGATACTATAAAAACATTAAATCATTACTATTTGAGAACAATTTTTTTTTGAAAATGTAATATATCCGCAAACTAGAATTTCGTGACTTGCTTATGTGTATGAAGTTTCACTAGAATCGGCTCATCCATTTTCAAGAAGTACCTAATAATTTTAAGTTTGTTTGGGAAACTATTTTGTGAATAAGCTATTAGATTAGTTGGGTTTTGGCTGGACATTCCCTTGAGTCGTACTTGAATCCAATCTTTTATAAAAACAGGGAACCTCTCTTCTTGTTTTCGAGGCGAGTATGACGTCATTCCACTTGCACTGGTTTGCGGTTCTAAATCTTTGTCGCAGAAAGCAACTTTGGGGGCCTGGTTGGCTGGTTTCTCTAGGCTGATTGCGATAATTATTGACTTAATCGACGCCTCTTATCCTGATTCCTGTTTTTAGCTTTATTTATTCGATTTTTGATGCATCCCTCTTATTATTCTTCGATTTTAGGCGTGCCATGGCTATTTTCAAAACTTCATCGGCTCATAGTTTCCAAAGTTCACGAGGCGGTTTTGAAATTTATTATTACACCCAGAGATTGGTTACCATAGATGGGTTATGCACTAACAAACCACATTTGAAAATCGAACCCATTTACACACACATTATAATAAGTACCTACCGAATGCTACTATATGAAAAGAGATGCCAATTGCCATCTTTTTTTTGTTTCACTTTTAGGACGCATGTAACCTATCTACTCCCCTTATATATAGCATATCTCTGATTACACCTCATTTATTACTGTAGCGCGATAATTAACAAAGTTAGCCGCGTTTGCGATTTTGTTGACAACGAATTTTTTTTCTAAAAAGTCACTCACTACCGGATACGAACCCAATTGTTCTTATTGTGATTGCGTAACTTTCCTCTAGCGATAGACACGTGTGGCGTGGGGCTCGTCCTGCAGGCGACTAGGCTGCTTTTTCACCAGAGATGTGCGAGGAAGCGGAGCGGTGTGCGAGGAAAAAATCCACCAATAGAATCACTTCATTTTCCTAGCCTCGCTTAGCACAGCTCAGGTGGAAAAGGTCAGCGAAGCGAGGTCTTTGTACAAGCGAGAAATGTGTGCGAGGGATGTGTTGTGAGGGATGTGTTGCGAGGTTTGCGACATTCCGTGTGCTGTACAAGCTAGTCAATAGACGGTGTTTGTTGGAAGTAGATATGCAGAAAATAGATATGGATCATTGGAATGCGCATTTTCACAGCTCCGCTACATCCTCGTACGAGACATTTTCCTCGCACATGTTTGATGGAAACCCACACATATTTCCACAGCACAGCTACACATCCTCGTACGAGACATTTTCCTCGCACATGTTTGGTGGAAACCCACACATATTTCCACAGCACAGCTACACATCCTCGTACGAGACATTTTCCTCGCACATGTTTGGTGGAAACCCACACATATTTCCACAGCACAGCTACACATCCTCGTACGACACATTTTCCTCGCACATGTTTGGTGGAAACCCACACACATTTCCACAGCACAGCTACACATCCTCGTACGAGACATTTTCCTCGCACATGTTTGCAGGAAACCCACACATATTTCCACAGCACAGCTACACATCCTCGTACGACACATTTTCCTCGCACATGTTTGCTGGAAACCCACACATATTTCCACAGCACAGCTACATATCCTCGTACGAGACATTTTCCTCGCACATGTTTGCTGGAAACCCACACATATTTCCACAGCACAGCTACACATCCTCGTACGACACATTTTCCTCGCACATGTTTGCTGGAAACCCACACATATTTCCACAGCACAGCTACATATCCTCGTACGACACATTTTCCTCGCACATGTTTGCTGGAAACCCACACATATTTCCACAGCACAGCTACACATCCTCGTACGACACATTTTCCTCGCACATGTTTGGTGGAAACCCACACATATTTCCACAGCACAGCTACACATCCTCGTACGACACATTTTCCTCGCACATGTTTGGTGGAAACCCACACATATTTCCACAGCACAGCTACACATCCTCGTACGACACATTTTCCTCGCACATGTTTGCTGGAAACCCACACATATTTCCACAGCACAGCTACACATCCTCGTACGACACATTTTCCTCGCACATGTTTGCTGGAAACCCACACATATTTCCACAGCACAGCTACACATCCTCGTACGACACATTTTCCTCGCACATGTTTGGTGGAAACCCACACATATTTCCACAGCACAGCTACACATCCTCGTACGACACATTTTCCTCGCACATGTTTGGTGGAAACCCACACATATTTCCACAGCACAGCTACACATCCTCGTACGACACATTTTCCTCGCACATGTTTGGTGGAAACCCACACATATTTCCACAGCACAGCTACACATCCTCGTACGACACATTTTCCTCGCACATGTTTGGTGGAAACCCACACATATTTCCACAGCACAGCTACACATCCTCGTACGACACATTTTCCTCGCACATGTTTGCTGGAAACCCACACATATTTCCACAGCACAGCTACACATCCTCGTACGACACATTTTCCTCGCACATGTTTGCTGGAAACCCACACATATTTCCACAGCACAGCTACACATCCTCGTACGACACATTTTCCTCGCACATGTTTGGTGGAAACCCACACATATTTCCACAGCACAGCTACACATCCTCGTACGACACATTTTCCTCGCAAATGTTTGCTGGAAACCCACACATATTTCCACAGCACAGCTACACATCCTCGTACGACACATTTTCCTCGCACATGTTTGGTGGAAACCCACACATATTTCCACAGCACAGCTACACATCCTCGTACGACACATTTTCCTCGCACATGTTTGGTGGAAACCCACACATATTTCCACAGCACAGCTACACATCCTCGTACGACACATTTTCCTCGCACATGTTTGGTGGAAACCCACACATATTTCCACAGCACAGCTACACATCCTCGTACGACACATTTTCCTCGCACATGTTTGGTGGAAACCCACACACATTTCCACAGCACAGCTACACATCCTCGTACGACACATTTTCCTCGCACATGTTTGGTGGAAACCCACACATATTTCCACAGCACAGCTACACATCCTCGTACGACACATTTTCCTCGCACATGTTTGGTGGAAACCCACACACATTTCCACAGCACAGCTACACATCCTCGTACGACACATTTTCCTCGCACATGTTTGCTGGAAACCCACACATATTTCCACAGCACAGCTACACATCCTCGTACGACACATTTTCCTCGCACATGTTTGGTGGAAACCCACACACATTTCCACAGCACAGCTACACATCCTCGTACGACACATTTTCCTCGCACAGCTTTGGTGGAAAAGCAGCCTGAAGGGGACGCGCTTACGTGTGCTTACGGTGTCGGTTTTCGTCATCGCGACTCGGTCACATACTGAGCGTGGAAAACAGGGTTCCCTGTCAAAAAAATTATCCCTCCCGCAGATAGAGAAATCACGCCGAGCGCCGCGCCTTGAAGTGAGAGAAAAAGTAGTACTTGCTAAGTAAAATGACATTATGAATTACCTACCGGGCGCCGCGCCGCCGCCGGCCACGCACTTTTTATCAAACACTGTGAAATAATCTCTGATATAGTGAAAACAATGAGAAGCTGACGACTTTCTACTGCCCACGTGAGTCTTTTGCTTTCACGAGCCCATTTCTATCTAGATTTATTTCTATACGTAACAAGTATCTATACCTACATACATATAATAAAACTGTAACGGGGCCGTGGCTGTACATGAAATATTTTGGAAAATAATAACTGTGGTGAACATTACTAACGATATAGAGGCCAAAACAACAACTTTTGAAATTTTTGTCTATTGTTTGTCTGTCTGTATGTTCGCGCATCACGCAAAAACTACCAGGCCGATTTTGATGAAATTTTGTATCATCATCATATCAGCCGAAAATCGCCCACTGCTGGACAAAGGCCACCCCAAGGATTTCCACGACGACCGGTCCTGCGCTGCCCGCATCCATCGGAAATTTTGTATGGTGGTTCCTTATAGCCCGGGTTAACATATAGGATACTTTTTATCCCGGAAAATTCAAGAGTTCCTGTGGGAAAATTCAAAACCTCCACGCGGACGAAGTCGCGAGCACAGCTAGTAAGTAGTAATTTTAGAAATCAAACGTATAACACTATAACCAGTGCTTGCAAAGCATAAATACCTTAAAAGCATAATGTTTATACCGGAAGCTTCATAAGGATCAAAAGTCCGCCTCTAATCACCTCATATGGTCCTAGACCGTAGGTACTGGACCAGCTTTCGTCCATTCGCGATTCGGCATGCCCATTACATCCGTAACTTAAGGGGGTATTACTCACACGCTTGTTCTGCACGTGTCCTGACTCCTGCACCATGATGTAGTCAGAGTCAATATACTGAGTTCAAATCATTTTTAGGATTCCTAAGACCAAAAGGTACCATTATAGTCTCGCCATGTCTGTCTGTCTGTCCGTCTTAGCTCAGAGACAATTTGTACTAGAAAGCTGTAATTTGGCATGAATATACATATTAATCACGCCGACAAAGTTGGACAATAAAATCTTGAAAAAACATTTTTTAAGGGTACCTCCCCTATATGTAAAAAGGGGATGAACTTTTTTTCGTTTTCGTACCCAATCGTGTGGGGTATGGTTTAATAGGTCTTTAAAAACTATTGGGAGATCCCTAGAACTCTTTTTTGATTCAGGGGTTGGTTCGCGGAATTTTAAGCTTTAAAGTCAAGTGTAATAACCAGTTAAACCGCTTTTTCTGGGCATCTGATTTTTTCTTTAAATAGTAGGACATTTATAATCAATTTAAAAGGAAGACATTCTTAGTTTAGGAGTAATTGTCGACCAATTTAAGTGTGCAGTTGGATTTGTAAAACTTCATAGATTTTCTATACAAAAGGTTCTATTTATCATCATCATTATTAAATTAGCCGGAAAATGTCCACTGCTGAACAAAGGCCTCCCCCAAGGATTTCCACGACGACCAATCCTGCGCTGCCCACCTCCAGTGGCTTCCCGCGATCTTTTTCATTCGTCGGTCCACCGCGTGGGAGGCCTGCCTACGCTACGTTTCCGGTTCTATTACAAACTGCAAATATGATTTCGTTTTTTAAAATATACATTTATTTAAAAAAAAACTACAAAACTCTACTTTGCGCAAGTCCAACTCGCACTTGCCTGTTTTTATTTTTAAACAGAGCTTTAAATATTTTTCATTAATTCGATGATTTTTAGAGGTCACTTGCGTTGCGTGGTCTGTGACCAAAAATCGTTTTTTTGTATTATCGTCATATCATGGAACTTAAAGGCGGTATAATTATTATTTCATTGGGTTCCATACACCGAACGGGTGACTACTACTAACCCCGCTGTCCGTTCGTCTGTCTGTCTGTCAGTTTCTGAGCAAATTGGCTGTGACGTATGTCTGACAGACGGACAGACAGACACACGAGTGATCCTTTATGGATCCGTTTTTACCTCACGAGGTACGAAACGTGTTTTTGTAGGTATTTTTGATTTAGCTCTATCGTAAAGACGGTAATTCATACAAGCGTAATACATACAACTTGGTGTCATCATAGTACTAATCCTGAAGTGAAACAATAAATGACAAAAACAAAAAAAAAGTTTATAACACTCTTAAATCCCAATAGTTCTATTTTATGGCATTTTTCTCAGCGCTACAAGGCGCCTTAACGAACGCGCCACAAAGTGCGTAATTTATGATTGTTTACGCCGCATTAACTGAATCAGGGCTACTTTGGTTAAGCTATGTTGTACGGTTTATACAGAATACAGGGTGTTATTGATTTGTGTTCAGTTTAGTGGCCCAATTTCCGGGTCGTTCGCCTATTTCGTTACACCATTATTACTACTATGTAAAGGGTACAACTGAAATTGTTGACTGAATGTTTGTTTCGTGACATAGTCACACAGTAGTGTGCTTAACACCACATTGAAGCTCTAAAGGAATCATGAGAACCAAAGAACCACTATATCTACTGAAGCGCAAATATCGCTTTAAAGCCAATCTTCTTTCTTGCCGTTTCATATTAAATTCTTTTTGGTTTCCGCTTTTGGTCGTGGTATTGATTTTTTTGATTAACGAGGAAAGATTGACAAGTTGGAGAAAAAAGGGATGACGGTCGAATTTTTGTTGGAATTTTGGGTTGTGAATATTAAAATTTTTAGTTATCGGATATATTATTATTTATAGTTATTTTGAGTTTTTCTGAGGGCCTTTACACTCCGGCCGCATTTTTGGAATCCCGAAGATATTCCGCTTCGGAAGAACCTGAGACGTAATACAATACCAGCGCAAGATACAATATACTACGACGTTTTGCCAGCTCTCCTTTTTGCTGCGCCGCATTGTGCAGTACTCGCTTGAAGAGTGGTTGGATCCCGGGAAGGAGCCGTGCGTTCTGCCGTCCATCTTTATTTGCTGTGCGGCACGTCCGACTTCTAGCTCCAAGGGAAGTGTTTTCTTTTTCATTATCTTAACCATACGCTACCTTCGAGGCCGTGAGATGTAAAGTATTGTGGCTGCCCTGCGGGTTTCTGTTGTTCTACATCAAGTGTTACTTTCAAGCTTCAAATTCCTTCACCTCTTTCTATTTTAACGGACTATAAATTTAAAGTTACTTAAGAGTATTGTGTTCCCTTCTGGTGATACTTACAACCTTGGGGTAATTTTCACCCCAAGTAAAAATTATTATTTTTTATATCTCAATATTAGATTTTATCGTTTTAATACCCAGGGAAGGGGACGATCGTTGCCTAACCGGCCTACAATTAAAATTAAATTTTGTAAATATTGGTATACCGATGCTTTGAGCTAATTTGTATAAAACATTCCTACATCGTCATCCCGTAATACTTTTAGTATATTTTACCCTTTTTTACTTCAAATTGTTTACTATATTAAAGGTTTTCTGATTCACTCTAAAATTATTTTCCTTTAAAAATCCGTCTAGGCCTTGATTCAAATTCCACGTATCATATGTGGCAAACTCCATAAGGGTTTTTAACCCCAATTTATTTTATTTTTGTCACACTACGTACAATAGTAGATTAGGGATGGAAGGCACCCCCCCCCACTTCTGATTCGTATCTTAAACACCTTACTTTTCACTTTTTTTTTTTAATTAACAATTAGTAAACCCTTGACAACATCTCACCTGGTGGTAAGTGACGATGTTGCCGAAGATGGAAGCGGGCTTACCAAGATTCCCCAACGCATGGGGACTGGCTATCTTATCTTAATGCCGGAACACACCAATGATATCAACATTGACATTTGGCGGCAAGACTTATATAAGATGGTGGTAGCTAGCCAGGCGGGCTTAGAAAATGCGCTACCACCAACCAAACCGAGTTTTTCGAATATGAGGAAAGTAAACAAAAGTCAGTTAATTATTATTTCTTTTTAAACCGACTCCCAAAAATTTGTATGTTTGTTACGCGATATCTTCGCAGATTGTTAACAGATTTTCAAGATTCTTTTTTTATTCGATAGGGTATGCCTCCGAGTTGGTCCCATATAAATTTTATCAAAATTGGTTAGGTGAATCGCCCTAGGTAGCAGAATGCTTCGCAGAAGAAGAAATCATCGGTTTTTTCCGAGTTAGTACCGAGTTTACAATGCGGCGCAAAATCCGCCATTTTATAAAACGACGCCGTTTTGTAAAGCAGATCGCTGTATTTTGCAAACCGGCTGATTCTACATAACGGCTGTGACATATACCTACACTAGTCAATTCAATATTGCCCAGGATATATTTTTATAATTTTACACACAAAACATGTTTTTTTTATTTTTATTCACAATTGGTAAACCCTTGACAACATCTCACCTGGTGGTAAGTGACGATGTTGCCGAAGATGGAAGCGGGCTTACCAAGATTCCCCAACGCAATTTTTTTGAAATCCTATAAAAATGACTTAGGCCATGTGTAGGTGGAATATAGGCGTGACGTCATGATTTTTCAGCGTCATTTATGTACAGAGGCCAGCAGATCAAGCTAGACTTTTTGGACTTTGTACCGTAGTTATGCCGAATGCGTATGGATCAGAATCGCACTACGAGTGTCTAGCTTGATGTGCTGGCCTCTGTACATTTTATGATTTTGATGAAATAAAAATTGAAGACTTGATGAAGAAGATTTTAAAACTTTAATAGGAGGAAAATTTTATGATTTTTAGGTAGTTTATATTTTATTTTTGATACAGTCGCCATACCAATTACCTACCAGTTTTTGAGAGATGTGCCCTAAGCCGTATAATAAGTTAACCTTCGGAGTGTTTAATAGTGGTACTTACCTAGGTACTGTATGGTTTTTTTCTCTATTTTATATTGCGGTTTTTAGGGTTCCGTACCCAAAGGGTGAAAACGGGACCCTATTACTAAGACTTCGCTGTCCGTCCGTCTTTCCGTCCGTCCGGCTGTATTTCATGAACCGTGATAGCTCGACACTTGAAATTTTCACAGATGATGTATTTCTGTTGCCGCTATAACAACAAATACTAAAAATTAGAAATAAAAGTGAAAGTCTCCATACAAAAAACTTGTTTTTTTGAAACGTGAAGAAACTAGCGCCATCTAGTACGATAGTACGGAACTGAAGAAACTAGCGCCATCTAGTATGATGGTACGGAACCCTATGTGTTCGGTTCTGACTCGCACTTGGACTTTTTTTTTATGAAACAATAACACAATTTGAATAAAAATTGTTTACATGTAATGTTTTTAAAATTGGCCTGGTTTTACCACCATTAGTGCACCACTAACTATCGTAACACGAAGATCGAAGATTTACTATACTATTATACAATTTAGGAAGGATATTTAATTCCAAATAAAATTATGAAAAATACACAGTCATATTTTTTCTGAATTTTTACGCCTCACTAAATAAGTTGGGCCAGCGCTCAGAGCTACACTTTGTTTGTGATTTTTGCGAATAAATCTTTTGTCTGTGATCAACAGTTACACCTCTTGATACGAGTTTATTATGACCTTATTTATTAGGAGATAAGGTTTTATGTTAAAGATTTAAACTGCAATTTAATGTGGTGGTTTATAATCGGCTGTCAGTTTGTTTGTGCCTTCGGGTGACGCTCAGCTTTTGAGCCCTTTTGTCTTGGTGGGGAAAGTGCAAAGTTAATGTGATTGGTGTATTTGAATTTGGTGTAATTCTTGCAAGGAACGGAGATTCGTATAATACAAGGTCGAAAAAAAATATGTTATCTTTTCCCAAGGGACTCATTTTTTTTATTCACAATCACTTCTTTATTTTCATCATCACACCTGATGGTAAGTGACGATGATGCCGAAGATGGAAGCGGGCTTAACAAGATTCCCCAACGCAATGGAGAACTGGCTATCTTGTCTGGCTATATTCGTAGCCATTCAATCAGCTGTTTTATAAATTTTCTGCACGGAGTCAATAGGTTCCTTGGGGGGAATTATTCAGTATGATGAGAAAAAGCCCCAGTTAACGGCTCCTACAACATTTTTTTTACCCCTGTATAGAATACACAAACTGATTGACTTATTCAAGCCACATTTTGATCATAAATTGGTCTACATTCTTGAGTTTGTGATACTTTTTATTAAGTTTGTTTTTAATCTGTTTTTATGTCATCTTAATTGAATTTGTTCTTTTTTATTTTTTTTAAATGTTTTTTTGTGTATATATATTATTCAAAATCTGATTCTGACTGCTGACAGTCCCCTTTTTCCTATTGTTTAGTTCGTTTTTAGGGTTCCGAAGTTAACAAGGAACCCTTATAGTTTCGCTATGTCTGTGCGTCTGTCCTTCTGTCCGCGGCTTAACTCAGAGACTATTGGTACTAGAAAGCTGTAATTTGGCATAGGTATACATATTAATCATGTCGACACAGTTGTACAATAAATTCTTGAAAAAAATTGTTTAGGATACCTCCCCTACATGTAAAGAGGAGGTGATTTTTTATTCGTTGGCGTACCCTATCGTGTGGGGTACTGTTGAGCTGGTTTTTTAAAAGTTTACTAAAACTATTTTCCGATCCTGGAATTGGTTTGCGAAATATTGAGCTCTAAAGTGCTCTTTTTTGTTAGAGTCAAGTGTCCTCCTGCCAGCTAAACCACCATTTCAGGATATCTGAAAATAATTGTGAATAGTAGGACATAATATAATCAATTTAAAAAGAAAACTATCACGGCTAAGTATGCTTTCTTAGTTTAGGAGTAATAGTCGACCAACTTAAGTTGTGCAGTTCGATTTGTAAAAAGTTCATAGATTTTCCATACAGAATGTTTTACCAAATAAAAATATAATTTAGTTTTTTAGAATGTACAGTACATGTATTTTTGACAATACTACGGAACCCAACTTTGCACGAGTTCAACTCGCACTTGGCCGGTTTTTTATTGGTTTTATTCGCCTGTTTAATATATTTTTTTAATTAATTTTTTTGTGGTATCATATTTTTGTATCTTTTACAACTCTGCCCCTCACATGTCCTCTTGTCTCCGCCGCACGCCGCGTCGCCTACTTGCGAGACACAGCTCATATCCCCGCTTTGATAACACCTTACAATTCTGTTATATATCCTCTCCTCTCCACTCGAACCGTCTCACTGAAGCTGAGCGGAGAGGAGATGTGTAAATTATTGGCTGCTAACGACACGTTTCTTTCCCGCTCCGTTCCTTTTCGTTTTGGTGTATTACGGACCACTTCCGATAGTCGAAAGATTTTAAGCTATTGCATAGCTTTATCCGCGGGCTTTGAGCGCGGTGACCGAATCACGAAATTCCGTAACGAAAATAAAACCTAACACCCCCACTCCGCCTAACATGTAGCTCGGCCGAGCGTAACGTAATGTTACCGCGTTCTAAAAACTTACAGTGCCATCTATTAGCGATTTGCGGTACTAAAAGGACTTGTCAATTTTACTGGTGTAACTTTCTTGGTGTTAATTTATTACATAAACATCCCGTGCCCCAAGGAATATATTATGGTACTGGTAAATACTGCATAAATAAAAAATAAATAAATAATTATAATTGCATAAGTTGATAAAAAATGCTATGCAATAGCTTTACCGCGGCAGTACATGAGTACCACACTTTTTTTTTAAATTTAAATTAACTATGAACATGGCATGGCATCACCTAAGAGGTTTCGGGTTAGTCACCATCATGTCAGTCAAAGACGTCTACTACTGGATAAAGGTCTTTTCCAAGGAATTCCTCAACCTGCGCTGCCCGCATCCAGCGGCTTTCGGCGACCTTTACCAGATCGTTGGTCCACCAAGTGGGAGGCCGGCGCGGAGTTAAGGGGTGCAGATGACTGAGATTAGAACAGTACGGAGCCCGGGAAGTGTCCGTTGATAATACTGTTCCATTTTATATTATACAGAGTCTGGATGCTAAATTGTCGTTGGTCACAGAAGTTTCCTAACTCCATCGCTAGTTGCTCGCATACTAAATACTCATAATAAACTATTAATTTAAAACTCGGACCGCATACGAATGCTGGTTAATTCGATCACCTGCATAGATTACGTAATTGGTTGGGCTTATTTGGGTAAATACTATCGTTTAGAAGCAGGTAAATCTTCTGCTGCCAGGGGCGTAGTCAGGGGAGGGTTAGCGGGTCTCAAATTGTACCTGTAACTGGAGTTGTTAAAAAATAAGGTTTTTATAAAAATTATACTATTTTAAGAAACCGATTTGAATATTTTAACTTTTTAATCACTGGTTGTTTATCAATGGTTTTTAGGTTCGTAAACCCAATTACTTAAACTATGAAAAAAAGGCACCACAGGTGATTCTATATTAGATACTACACTTATTGAAGATTTATGGAACGAATCTTACCATCAGCATATTAGTCCTACTATATTACAAACGCGAATGTTAGTAAGAATGTATGGATGTATGTTTGTTACTCTTTTACGCGAAAACTACTGAACGGATCTGGCTGAAATTTGTTAAGTAGACAGATTAGGACCTGGATTAACACATAGGCTACTTTTTCCACGCTTGCAAGTTGCTTGCGGCTCGCGAACTGCGCACCTTCGAAAAGTCGTAGAAACGTTGTCCACGCGGGTGAAGCCGCGGGAAACAGCTAGTATTATATAATTAAACCTATATAAGTATTTAATAAATTATTTATACAAATTATATGAATTTTACACTTATGTATCCTTAGTTATATATTTAAACAGCTTCTTTATTTGTGTCCATGTCTGCCATTTCAACTGAAACTAACTCTTTCCCAGGTTTTCTGGAAGAAATTTCTTATTAAAAATAAGTAATATCTATTGTACAATTTTATTTTCTGCTTGTTTTGTAATCTTTTTTGTACACAATAAACTGTTAAATAAATAGAATCAGCCAAACGCACTTAAATGTTTGAAAAAAAAAATGTTAAGTTATTTTATTATTGATTTTTAATTTACTTTTTACAGTATAAAATCGTTATATTATCTCTAAATGGTTTGTAAATTGTCATGCCTTGTGTATAAATTATAATAATTCATCATCATTCATTATTACATACCTATCGTTGATATTAGGGATATGTTATTGAATGATGATGAAATAAAAAAGTCTACAATGCCAAATAATGTGACCAAATTGTTGTATAGGACGTAACCAGGCCTGTCGCACTACCTACCTACGCCAAAGTATATATATATAGTACAGCTCGCGCCTAACTTTATTACTGATCTGAAGTGTGATGCGAGTGCTTACTGCGCCGGTATAACCAAGCAGTAGGTACCTTTACGTCCTACTAACACCCAAACTTTGCTGCTGCGAAACGTCTTGCGAACAACTTCAGAGCCACAATAAAGTTTGGCGCGAGCGAGATAATTAGCGCTGTGCGACCTGAATTTGCACTTTATTGTGTCGTAGCGAGAGTCGCCATTCATTCAAATGATTTTGCGGAGTTAACCTTCTTTTACGTAGTAAATAGTCTTTAATATTCTTTGACGTAACTGAGTATTCTACTCATTACGCTGTTTAACGGACCTACTGAGGATTCTACTCATTCAGAACTTACTTCAAATAGATGACAAGGATAGTTTGCCTGGCGATTTCGTAAAATCATCTTCTGAATGAAACCAACTGTTTTTAAGGGTTCAGTACATCTCAAGGGTGACCGACTAAGCCTTCGCTGTCCGTCCGTCTAATAGTCTGCCTGTCAGCGGGCTGTATTTCATAAACCGTCATGCTCTAGACAGGATGGGTAGACATTCCCTCTCGTATAATTACCAAATACGCTAGACTACCAGGTTTATGATATAGAGTCCCCACTCACCGATAGCTAGGTCATAAAGTGAGGGCCGCTATTCCTGCCAACACTATAAGGTGAAGACAAGGACCAGTAGACATGGATGGGTAGACAGTTGATTTTTTTCCCAGAAGGTGCATTTCTATTGCCGATATCGTCCTATCAGCCGACGGACGTCCATTGCTGGACGTAGGCCTCCCCCAAGGATTTCCATGACGACCAGTTCTGCGCTGCCCGCATCCAGCGGCTTTCCGCGACCTTCTCTGTGAGTTTCTCTATGCGTGATCGAATCAGAAACGAGGAAATCCGTAGGAGAACCAAAGTAACCGACATAACTCTCAGAATTGCTAAACTTAAGTGCCGATATAACAACAAATAATAATAATTATAAAACCGGCCAAGTGTGAGTCGGACGCGCGCAAAGTAGGGTTCCGTAGTCTTTTCAAAAAATAAATGTATATTTCTAAAAACAATGTTATATTTTCATTTGGTAATAGAACATTTTGTATGGAAAACCTATGAACTTTTTACAAATTCAACTGCACATCTTAAGTTGGTCGACTATTGCTCCTAAACTAAGAAAGCCTACTAAGCCATGATAGTTTTCCTTTTAAATTGATTATATATCCTACTATTGACATTTTTTTTCAGATGACCTGAAATAACGGTGGGGGGAGGGGGAGGGAGGGACACTTGTCTTTAAAAAAAGTTTAATATTTTGCAAATCTATTCCAAATTACAGCTTTCTGGTACTCGTACTAATAGTCTCTGAGCTAAGCCGCGGACAGACGGACAAACAGACAGACAGACAGACATGACGAAACTATTAGGGTTTCTTATTGACTACGGAACCCTAAAAACGATAGTTTATGGGTATTTTAGGGGTGTTTTTGATTTTGCTCTACCGTAAAAACAGTATTATAATACATACAAACGTGAAACTTGGTGTTGGGGGTGCTAGTCTCTTCCCCAGGCCTAAAAAAAGTAACAACATACAAAACAATAAAATAAGTGAACTACTTATCATAACCAGCTTGTGTTAGTTTTTAAGCAAAAGTGAGTTTAAATATTTTCTAAGTTGTATAAAAGGACAGCTACAAAATTTTCTTAAAAAACTTATAGTTAACATAATAGTTTTTTTTTGTAAATATATACTACCAAGTTCCTAAAGATTGTTCTAGTATCTGCATTTTAAAATTCAAGTCGCATATTCGCAATTGAGATAAATATTCAGGGCGTTTAGGTGCCAAATTCAAATGAGGCGATCCGGACTTTCGGAGAGCGGATTAACGTGTCAAAACTGACGCGTCGATGCAGTATGAAATTAAGCCCCGGTGGTCGACGAACAAACAAAAAAAAAAGTAAAAATTGTATCAAAGAAAACCGCGCGCGAAGGCGTCAATCTCGCGAAATTTTCGTACAGGCTGGAAAAAAATAATGAAAAAGTAAAAATGAATATAGCTGTCTACGACAGTAGCTCAGTTGGAGTTTCGTACGCACCGCGCGCGCCCGCTCTGCTCATACGCATCTTAAACCGTTACTTTCGGGTTCAATTTTCAAAATTCTCAAATTGTTTGATTTTAATCTGTCTTCCTTCCTAATTATATGTTCAAATAAATTTAGTTCTCAGTTTGAAACCAGCACGCGAAGTGATTTGAAAAGGAGTGTTATCCTTCTCCGGTATAGTGCAGTGTTTGGTGTTAACTTTTGAAAAAGTGACTGAGCTTTTGTGTTTCTGGTAATGTTTATCCGTGAAAATTTGCTGATTGGTCGAAGAAATGAGCTTCATATCAGGTAAGTACCTGGGCAACACCTGCCATATTGTTTTAACAAGTTGCAAAAGTTGTGACAGGAGCATGGCACGTTCAACTTTCTAAAGACAACTGGAGGCGCGACTGTTTCATAAAAAAAACACGATTAATTAATCGAATCTGCATAACTTTTAGACCATTCGCATCTCAGGCCATCCTTATTAACTAGTGGTGATGCTTTGATGTTGCAGTATATTCAACAGGGTTATTTTTGTAAATCATGGGATCATCATCTTTTTTGTATTCCAGTATTTATCTTTAAACTAGATTTGATTATCTTTTCTTTTCTCTTTTGTTGGGCCATTTCAAGAAAATAGTGGTACATATATGTTCTTCCGACCTAGCTTTCTCAATGTATTTATGCGTGTGTTTGCCACAAAAGAGAATCAAATCTAAAGGTTTAAGGGGAAATATAGGGATACAAAAAAAATACCTATTCAATAAGAAAATATGAAGTATCCTTACATCAAGCGCGTTTTCTCGCACATACAGCATGCCATTTTTTTCGTTTCGTTCCTGCAGCGTTCGATGACTCTGCTTCAGATTTATCTTGTCTAAGTTCAGTGGTAACCAATGTGCTGGTAATATCGTCTTAAAATCATCACAGAAAAATATTTTTGGCGATCTCTGTTCGAATAGTTAGTTCACTTCCTACGTCAAAACGATAAAAAAACTAGATTAATTTAAAAACTACGATATTTTTCGATAGTACATAGAGTTACTTTTTGAGACAGACTAATGCGGGAACAAAACGAATAAAATGACACTTGTACAAGAATATATCTACTTGGCGCAGTGCGCAGTTTAAAACTTATGTCCAAATACCCACACACGCGCAAGCTATCAACTAATAGACGAAAATACGTAATCTTTATTAGATCAATAATACATATTTTATCACTTGAATCGAATCGTTTGACTTTGGAATGTGTATTAATTAAGAGAAGGTGTGAAAATTGGGAAACAGCTTCGTTTTCTTCCGTAGAAGCTCTCTTTCGAAATTTGAAAACGCGACGTCGTGTTCTGTTAGATACCGTAATTGTATTTAAAACGTTGTCTTACTGTTTCGGACTCCTTGCTCGAGCCACTGGAACTTGTAGAGTCAATAATTTTATCTGCTCTCATATCGTAAAATTCGAATTATAAACTTCAAAATGAGTCTATAATGACATACATATTAGGTCTTTGCCTAATAAATTGCCGATTGTGAAAAAAGAAAATGAGTTTATAATGACATATTAGGTCTTTACCTATGAAATTGCAGATTGTAAAAAAAAAGAAAATGAGTTTATAATGACATATTAGGTCTTTGCCTATGAAATTGACGATTGTAAAAAAAAGAAAATGAGTTTATAATGACATATTAGGTCTTTAACTATGAAATTGCCGATTGTATAAAAAAGTTTAAAGATGAAAATTAATATTAAGAAGTTATCCAAACAAAATTTATTCCTGAAAAAGCATTAGACTATTAGAAATTAAATGGTGGTAAACATATGCCTAATGTTTAGATATTTTGGTAGCAAGGTGGCTTTAACGCCCTGAAGTCGGGTTTTTTTACCTGAAAAAATCACTTTTATTGAGGCAAAAAATACACATTTTTAATTTTAAAGCTCTAGTTATCGCAGCAGTCTCTTCGTTACTAATGTCATATTTGGGAATACCCCGCATAAAATTTCGTCACTTTCAGGAAAATTCAAGTAAATTAACTGTTCTAAAAATTGCCCCATCTGACCACTAAGAAAACGCCTTTGTTCCATTCAATGGAAAAAAAAACTGAATCGGCAATTTCATAGGTAAATACCTATTACTTTATTGAACATGTCAAAAAAAAACATATTTTAACACTTTTTCTTTTACAAAATAATGTTACAAAATATTTTTTTTACCATTAAGATACAGGAAAAATCCAAGAAGTTAATATCACCAAGGAGATGCCATCTATCATTTTTTTCTAATGGAACGCATATCATATTTGGGGCACGCCATTTTTATAGCATTACAAAAAAGTTTTTTTGCCATTTTTACCCATCGAGCTTTTTACTTTCTTGACCCCGTAGTATGGTACATACGTACAGTTTTGGTGCCATCATTTGGGGTCGTCTTTCCTAGTCATTCTTCGCTAGGACATTCTGTCATGGGTCGTCGCAGATGTGACATTTACGCTCTCCATGTCCTTATTTACAGCGGCTATCCGTGTGATTCGGCGGGGTCTACCTCCCTTTTTGGGGCTGGAAACATTTCGAGTACTTGTCGCGTCATATGTTCTGGTGGGTGACGCTATACATGACCGTTCCATCTGAGACGGCCTTCCATTTGTTTTTCCTGGATGGGTATTACTTGAAAGCTGCCGCGAATGTATGTGTTTCGGATACGATCCAGCAACGTTACACCTCCCGACCAACGTAGCATCCTCATCTCAGCGTCATGCATTCTATCCTTTTGTTATTTTTTGAGGGGCCAGCATTCGACACCGTAGGGCTGGTCGTGCAGCAGTCTTATAAACTTTGCCCTTAAAGTGTATCGGCATTTTCTTATCACACAAAACCCCCGATAGTTCCCTCCACTTCATGTAACCTGTGTTAATTCGGTGGGTGACGTCGGCGTCGATGGTAGCGTCTTCTGTAGAGATCACTGAGCCGAGGTATATGAAACTATCGGCTTTTTTCACAGGTGTGCCTTCTAGGTTAATAGTATCACTGTTGTTTCTGCCGCTGAAGTTAAAATGTGCATATTCGGTCTTTTGCCTAATTATCCGCAGTCCGGCCTCTCCATTGCTCTAGTGTTTGCTGCAGACCTTCTGTATCTTCGTCGATAAGTACTATGTTGTCTGCATCCCAGGGGAGTGGCCTTTGTAGTAGGTACGTATGAACTATTATCGTGAAAAAAAGTTTTCCCAATTTTCATGAAATTGTGTTCTATATCAATAACACATACTGAAAAACCGAATATTCGTATTCCGTCCGTGCGTTTGTCCGTCACGCTTGGCTCTGGAGTCTATAATTTTAGTCCAATTGGGACCAAATTTGGAAGTTAAGAGTTTTAAATTATTTCATCGAATGATTATCAAAAGTTTCTTCCTACCATCCAACCGCAGAGAAGCTGTCATACAACAAAAACTTCTGCATCCTTTTCCCCTCCAAATGGCAGCCATTTTTATTTTCAACTTTATAGCTTAGTTTAAAATCAATCGATTAAGAAGAAAAACATAAGACATTAATGACCTCGTTTTTGCAGTAGGTTTAAAAAAAGAAAAATAAAATTACGTATTTTTGAGTTTTTTTCCTCAAATGTTTCGGTTAATTTTATACTTGGATCAGCAGAGAAATCAAATTACCTTTCTTATGAGACCATTTTGAAGTCTGCACTGCTGCTAATTCAAGAGAAAACATATTTTTCATGAACAGCTAAAAAAAATGCAAATAAAAATGGCTGCCATTTACAGGGGTAAAGGATGCAACCCTTCTGATGGGGGGTTTTTCGTCGATGAAATGTGGTGTATTAAAAATTTGCCCTTAAAATGTCGGCAACCTTATCCTATACACACTGTATACATACAGGGTGTTTTATGAAAGTCAGACTAATTTTATTGCAAGTAGTAAAACCGTGCAAAAAATATTCAAACGCCTATTAATGTAATCGTGTTTTGCTTCAGTATTCTCAATCGATAAAGAGCTAACTTTATTACACACTCATTGTTTGGTTTCTGTTATATAATTTAGAAAGGCATTATCGTCGTTGCGAATTTAATATGTATATAATTCATCGTTACGAGTTAATCGATTAAAATCGTCTACTGAAAAAAAGTAAGGAAACTTACTACAATGAAAAATACAAGGGTTTTATGCTTTTTACTTTTATCATTTATTTTTAACTACTACAAAAAGTGGTATAGTAGTTAAAAATAAAATAAACCACTCCGGGAGTGCCGACAGTTTTTTACAGTCTTATAAGTTTTGATCCGCCGAGTGTTCCTGGCGAACGACTAGGTTGACAAAGTTTTGACCCTGCGAGTGTTCCTGGTAAGGTATCGGTTACGTTACATGGTTACAGTATCGCGAATTCAATAGTTCTTTCCCATCTCAAATATGTCCAACGCACTTCAAAAAACAATTCTATTCGAGAGGAGGTGTTTGCGTGTTTTGTATCACATCAGAGCTTTTACATCTTAAATGTATTTAGAAATTAAGATTCATTAAACAGTTGTTTATTTCTAATATTAATCATTACAATAGTTGAATGGAGCGTAGGTGGCGTAATGACAAGGGCCGCTACCTCCTGTCCGGGAGGTCGTGATACGAGTCCTGCAACGTTCTCGTACCAACTTGTTTTCGAACTTCGATTTCATACGAGTATGCACGTTTATCCGACGCTCTTAAGGTGAAGGAAAACATGGTGAGAAAACCTGCACACGCCTGCGAAACAACTCGAACACAGTAAAGTCAACCAACCAGCAATGGGCCCGCGTGGTCGCCAAGGCCGGATCGCCCTAATTCAGGGTAGGTTCGAGCCCCTCGGTGGGGACGAATATGAGCTGATATGATGATGGTTGAATATACGTAAGAAAACAAAAAGAAGTATTAGGAACACATAAATTTTTTGGAGACCCTGGGCCCATACACATAACATAATTTAAGTTGCAACGTTAGATATTTTAAGTGGCAACTTTGTATAAGCAAGCACGTAGGAGATATTGAATTAATTAATTAATTAACAACTGAAAGAGTTTATTCACATGAGAATTTTAGCATTTGATAGATCTCCAAAATTTTAAATGAACCGCTGCAAAAAAGTGATTTCGACAAAAGTGACACATAGGAGGTCTTAAAGTCGCAACTTCGATTTATAAATAATAGGTTTTTACCTATGAAATTGCCCATTCAGTTTCATCAGGGGCGACCCCACCCTGGGGAAGGGGGGATTAATTATCAACTAAGAGAAGTTATTCATATAAAAATTTTAGCATTCGATAGATCTCCAAAATTTGAAATGAACCGCTGTAAAAAAGTGATTTCGACAAAAGTGACACATCGGAGGTCATATAGTAGCAACGTCGATGTATAAATAATAGGTCTTTACCTATGAAATTGCCGATTCAGTTTCTTCAGGGGCGACCCCACCCTGGGGAAGGGGGGCGTGCGGTCTGAGGCTCTTGATATATATTTTCGCGCTATTTCAGGGGAGAGGCAATGCGGGGGTATGCAACAGAACGAGAGGTCCATGCAAAGGGATAGCAATAATTTGTGATATTCATCATCATTATCAATATCATCATCATCATATTAACCGAAAAACGTCCACTGCCGATAAGACAAGAAATAATATCAGTATCTTTTTCGCACTCGTGCCTTATCGTAACTATCGTTCTTTTTCTAACAATTTCTTTACTTATCTATTTGTAGTAGATCTGTGCTAAACTGACTACTTAAGAATGAATAAGACTATCATAGGTGTGCAAGAAGCGCCCTCATTTTCTCCAAACACTTTTTTGCCAGGCTGTAGTAGCTCCTAACGAAATAAAATCCAGACAATCAGATTTATTTATTTTCTGAATTTATTTACAATAATATTAAGAATGAATAAGAATACTATAGGTGTGCAAGAAGCGCCCTCATTTTCTCCAAACACTTTTTTGCCAGGCTGTAGTAGCTCCTAACGAAATAAAATCCAGACAATCAGATTTATTTATTTTCTGAATTTATTTACAATAATATTAAGAATGAATAAGAATACTATAGGTGTGCAAGAAGCGCCCTCATTTTCTCCAAATACTTTTTTGCTAGGCTGTAGTAGCTCCTAACGAAATAAAATCCAGACTATCAGATTTATTTATTTTCAGAATTTGTTTACAATATATTCAATAAAATTACTATGACCTCAAAAACGAAATAACATATTATTGTTTAATTTATAACTATCATCTGGTACAGTTTAACTTACTAACTACTGTCTCGCACAGAACAAAGACAATTGATGAATCTATAAAACTTATTTGATTACCCTTTAACGATAGCTTTTGCACGCAGTTTCGTCCGTGTGGATATTGTTTTTAGCACGTTCTTCGAGCATTCTACCACTTAAACCGGTAACGACTCGGTCCATCTAACCAGAGGTACCGGGTTCAAATCTGGACGGCCAATGTACCAATGAGTTTTTCAAAAACTTACGTACATACGACTTACCGATTGCTTTAACGGTGAAGGAAAACATCGTGAGGAAACCTGCACACGCCTGCGAAGTAACTCGAAGGTTGTGTGTGAAGTCAACCAACCCGCACTGGGCCCGCGTGGTCGACTAAGGCTTAATCGCCCTGATTCAGTGTAGGCTCGAGCCCCTCGGTGGGGACGTATATGAGCTGTTATAATAACGTTCTTCGAGGGTATGAGATGCGCGTGCGTGAAAACCATTTTCCACAGATCTCCAGGTTTAAAAAACAGTTACTTCGGTGTATATGATAAAATATAGTTTGGTTTTATGCGGCCCGCAAGCGTGGAAAAGAGTTTTTTTTTCAAATCCCTCAGTAGCCATGCATTAGTCGGTCATAAAAAGTATAGTGTCCGCCCTTCAGCGAAAACGTTTCAGTACTTCTAGCGTTAACGAGTAACAAATAGACAGGCAGACATTCATACTTTCGGGTTTATATTATTAGCAAGGATAATGTTTCTTTCCGCCCTTTAATTATCATCGGTAGAGAATAAATAGACGGACAGCGAACACACTTTTTTGATTTATAAAGTAATTAATTAGTAAAGATATTATTTTGTATCGCCAACTGTACCTAGGAGGCAGTAAGGTAACATTGTGTCACTGTTACTGGTAGTAAACATGAGTGAAAGTCTTAAGGGTCCCCAGAAGACTCGAGTTTTCATACAAACGTAGTTCCTCTTTAATATAAAAAAACCGGTCAAGTGCGAGTCGGAACTGCGCACGAAGAGTTCCGTACCATTATCTATAAAATCACGTTTGTTGTATGGGAGCCCCCTTAAAATATTTGTTTTATTTTAATAATTATTAATTTTTAAAGTAAATATATAACTAAATATTCTTTGAATATTTCAAGCGTCTACCTGTTGCCGTTATCAATATCGAGCAAAAACTAACAAAAATAATCGCGTTTGTTGTATTGAAGCCCCCTTAAATATTTATTTTATTCTGTTTTTTAGTATTTTTGTTATAGCGGCAACAGAAATACATCGTTTGTGAAAATTTCTACTGTCTAGCTGTCACGGTTCATAAAAAAGACGGACGGACGGACAGACGGACAGCAAAGTCTTAGTAATAGGGTCGCGTTTTTAACCTTTGGGTACGGAACCCTAAAAAACTACATGCTGGATTCAATCCAAAATTAGCAATTATGTTGAGTAGAGACATATCGATATTTGTAGTTAGTTTTTGATGTACTAAATATGTAAAAGCAGTTTTAAACTTTCTACAAACAAACAAAGACTTAAATTAGTTTAAAACTAAATTAGTTTTAAACTAATTTAAGTCTTTGTTTGTTTTTGTAAGCCTCCTGGCGGCTCAGGGAGAAACCGATAGTGTCAATCTTCAGATGACACCCCTCACTAGCACAACAAATGTAAACCACTCAGCGGGAGCTTCTATCTGGAGCGCCGCACGCACCCCCCTCTCCGGGCCCCCTGCCCCAGGGTGGGGTTGCTCCAATGCAGGATTTAGACATTTTGTACTATAATCCACTTTAGGGGGAAGTTTAGTGGGTAGGCACAGCTGAGCTGTGAGTCCCACATCATAACCAGTACTGACAGCATTGTTATTGTCATTTTTTCCCCCCCTACCCCCTTCGATCCGAGGAAAAAAGCCTTGGTTTAGTTTGTTTCAATTTAATACGATTAAAACTAATTTCAAACATCGATATGTGTCTACTCGATAGATTCGCAAACTTTGGATTCAATCCGACGTGTAGTTTTTGTATTAAAGCGGAACTACGTTTGTATGGTAACTCGAGCCTCCTAAGGACCCTTAATATTTTTGGAACGTTAGTAGTTATTGACACTTGCTATTAGCAGTAAACATGAGTGAAAGTTTCAATATCTTCGAAACGTTAGTAATTATTGACAACACAACTTAACTTAACTTTGCCATAAACACTAATTAAGGTCAGTAAACGTAGCCATAGCCATTGTCACTAATTAACTGCGCATTTCCAGCTATATACAGGTGTAACAGAATTGGTGTAAGACTCTTCTACTCATCATACTGTTTGTTTGTTTGTTTCTTTACTCGTTATTGTACAAAATATACACTTAAAATAATAATTTAAAAATTGCTTATGTACAGAGGTCAACACCTTAATATAGACACTCGCAGTGCGATTCTGATCCATACGCATACGGTATAAGAACGGTACGAAGTTCAAAGTGTTTAGCTTGTTATACTGGCCTCTGTCACAGTATAATAAAGAGAACTAGCCTCTAAGATGGACTTATCTCTTAGATTAGAGAGATCTCTACTGAACAAAGTTACTAAGAAATCCAGTTTCCGGAAAAAATAGACTTTTCGTTGACAACCCATCACGTCCCCACTGCTGGGGACAAACATGAAAACATGAAAAAATACTTAGTGCCGTTGTTTTAAGGGTGCTATAACTCAAAAGATAAAAACGAAATCATTATAGGATCACTCGTTTGTCTGTCTGTCCGTCCGTCGGTCACAGCTAGTTTGCTCGGAAAATACTGAATCGATTGAGTTGAAATTTGGTATAATATGTAAATCGGTGACCCAAGGACGGACGTGTAACGTAAATAAATGCATTTCAAACACGGGGGCCACTTTTGGGGGGTGAACTAGATTTAAAAAAGTTTTTTAAAACATATTGTGTGATAATAATATGATATATCATGTTAAAGGGCGTTTTGTGAGAATTTCACATATATAAGGTCTAACAAAATTAGTTGAAACTATTTCAGTAAGTTCAGTAAACGAAACTGAACAACTTTTTCTTCAGCGACCATACTGAGTCTGAAATCTAAGAAAAAAAATCTACAATAAAAAAAAATCTTAATAAATCCGGCACTGGCCATCGTACCGTAGCAGCCCACGCGCCTGACGCGCCTCTGCCACAGATGATAGTACAAGTCGTGTCTTCCGTCGCGTCGGACACATAATGGGTAGGTATCTAAACCCTATTCGTTTGGAAATAGCCAGACATGTTAACAAAACATGAACTACAAAATAAATTAGTTTCAATTGGTTTTCAAGTCTTAAATGAACTAAAACACAGTATTTATGTCAATAAAATCCTTGTAGGACCGTACTCGACGTCCAAATGTAAGTGATTAAGCTAAAATGATAAAATGATTTGTTTACATGTTTGGCCATTTCCAAACAAATAGATTTTTCTTTAATGTGACTTGTCCGCAAACAGGCTACCTACCTACTTGCTCCTTAAGTATCCGGTGATTTTCTTGGTTGACCGGCATCTAAAGGTCGTGGCATACTCGTAAAAGTACAGTAATCCCGGAATCGCTGCAAAGCACCTATAGTATTGTGTGTAGATGGCATGTAGATGGGGTCTACGGCTATGAAAATCTTGAAACATGTTCCTGGTGTCTATTAGGTTGTGGTTACAAACTTCATAGCACACCGCCATGTCCAAATACTGTTGTACATGGCATTTTCACAATGAAACACTTAACTTAGGCACTTGGGTCACAATCTGTAGGTTAGGCTTTGAGAACGTAACTCAATGAGTGCGCGAGAGTAACTGAGATATTTTTTTCGCGCACGCATCGCACTTGTTTTGTTTGTAGGCGAAATGTACCTACGAGCGAACATCAAAATAGTTCAATGGCCTTAAACGCTTCAAAGGAGCCGCCGCCTTCAATTTCAATTTCTTATTTTTCGAAAAGTGTAAATACCTGTTAGGTTGTATTTGTACCTACATCTAAAAGGGGAACTGTAAGGTTTTAAATAGGTAATATTCGTTTTTAAATAAGAATTGATTGAGAGAACTACCAAAGGTCAACGGCCAGGCACAGCGCAGTTTCGTTGCGGCAAGGCACGAATCCAGCGAAGACAGGACCGTACTACAACACGAGAATATTATTGTAGGCAATAATGGAATATGGAAATTTTTTTTATAATTCGGTATGGTCGCTGAAGAAAAAGTTGTTTAGTTTCGTTTACTGAACTTGCCCTTAAAATAGTTTCAGCTAATTTTGTTAGACCTTATATACATACTTGTATTTTTGTATAATAATGAGACGTCGTCAACGGGACGCCGGGGGTGTAACTGGTTCACTATACTAAAAGGAAAGTTTCAGATACGTATCAAAAGATCATCAGAGATGATCATTTATTCAATATACGTAAAAAAAAGGTAGAAGGCTCTGTCGGCTGACTGATTATTATAGCTTCATTGATTCCTCTCACTTTCTTGCCATGATTTTAGGGAACTCAGCCCAGACGCGCGGATAATAAAAATATACTTATTGAAAAATGGACCTCTGTCCTGGCTAACGGTTAGGCATCGAATCACAATCTATTGTTTCAAAAAGCTTTCGAATGACTTACAAAATCAAATTTAAACCGTTTACACGCTTAAGGACCAATACAGATAAAATGACCAATACGCATTTGGACCAATACGCATTTGGATCAATACACATTTGGACCAATACGCATTTGAATCAATACGCATTTGGACCAATACGCATTAGGATATTTTTTGATACATACACATGTAAAAGTATTGCAATCTGCACCCTTGCACTTTTGTTGACCGGGTGCTATCCGTGTGAACTGGCCTACACTTGTCATAGGCGTTCATGACATTCAATGATTTTAATATATAACTTCTCGTGTCATGTTGTTTTCATGCTCTAATGACATTATTTGTTTTTTTTAATATCACGGATTGGATTTTGACTAATGATTGTTTATATCTTAATTTTTTACAAATGAAATTATGTAATCACTATTTTATGACTATCAGAAAGAGTGTAATTTGCACCTATTTTGAATTATATCTTGAATCTTGCGTCTGTGTTTCCCGATTCCTACAATTTGGGGATCTTCAAGGCGAGAGATAATAGCCATTATTTGAGTTTGCATCCTCGACTACATCGTCACTTACCATCAGGTGAGATAGGGGAGACCGGGGGCAATAGTAATACTTTTTACAAAACAGTCGATTACTCAGAATTTGTTTCACCTAGTGACCATTTGATCTTTTTCACATATTCTGTGGTTATTAATCTCACAATAACCGTAAATAGAACGGACATAGCTTATCCCGTTTCTTTTACAGAAACAAATAAATGGACCCCTGTCCGATGTTACAATCGACCCCTGGTAAGGGGCAATTGTAATAAAAGTTACTGATGGAATAAAAAACTTATTTCTCATTTAAACAAAAACACTATATCTTTACTTGAAGTCCTATTAGATTATCAATCAGTCTTTTCAAGAAGAACCATTAAATTTAACGTACAGAGTATAAAAAATTAACCAGTATTGTACAGGACAGTGGTCATCATTATATCGCACCATTACTAACATATTTGCGAGATCTGCTTAACACAAATTGTTCATTTTACATCTAGTTTTTAACAACAATCAACAAAGGCTAACATTTCGTAAGAATCACATAATAATCATCAAAAATAATTTCTATAGGAAAAGTAACGTTACAATTGACCCCTTGTTACAATTGACCCCAAACATAAATTATAATAATTCTCATGAAAAAAAAAACATATATATCAACTCTCTTTAGGCGGCACTGTCTAAAGCACTTAATCATCAAACAACATTTTCCTGTCCTGCACTGAAGTATTTTTACAAATTCCTTCATTCACAGTGATCACATACAAAGTCTGGTTCTTGAGCCGTGCATTCTTTGTGTGCCCACATTTTGCAACGTGTGCATTGGATCCAAATTTCTCTTGGCCGGATGGTCCTATAATGTTCTATGCAAATAATAAAAAAAAACAATCAGATTTTTTTGTGTTTTCAGCAACATTGTAAGATGCTACTGTTGCTGGTTAACTTTTTTTTCTTTTGCCTGTTTCTTTACCCCAAATCCCTCTTTGAGCTCTTTTTTTGCTCTATTTCTTTCACCATTTCACCAAACATTTCTGCAGAAGGACTACGACCTCATTTTATTTCATCTTATGCCTGCTCATATAAGAGTACATCTTCAAATCCAAATTATTGATAAAAAATATTTAAAAATATGGTCATAATATAGTCGGGTTCAAAAGTAATGTAGGGGTCAGTTGTAATATTACAATTGTCCCCAATTAATGAATTTCAACTGCCCCCTGATGTATGTTTTATATTTATATGGTCTAAAATCATTTTATTATGTGATTTAAGGATAAAATAGAACATAATTCGCTATTTTAAGAAGTCACTTTACCCAATCAAGCAAAAAAAACTTAAAATTTCCTTACATTTATGGAACTATGAACCTCTGAAATACACGAAAAAAATTACGGGCGCCGAGTGAAATCACTAATTTGGCCGTGGACACGTCCGTTTGCTAGCGCGCGTGCCGGCGACTAGTGGGTGTGTAGTAGGGATGCTTGGCGCGCTGCCCTGTACGAACTTACGCACACATAGGTATTTTAGTTTTTGAATAATTTAAAATATTACTAACGTACCCCGTTACTATTGCCCCCGGTCTACCTATAGTCAAACGCACTCCAATTTTTAATAAAAAAAAAGTGAATTTATCTCGTACTTTGCCCGTTGGCAAGAGTGTGATCGTAGAAGTGCGCTGTGGGCGTGGAATAACTCAAACCATTCTTCGGAAACTATGCATTTGTAGAGGTGCGAGAACAAACAGAGAGCACAGATTACTAAATAGTTACTTACAGAGAGAGCTAATCTCTCTCGAAGATATACTATGTATTTCGTGATATTATATAGTCAAAACAAAGTAGCGTGTTTACAATAAACAAAGCTGTTTAAAGGCTACTGTCGCTGAAGAAAGTTGCAAATGTGTTTGCAATCTTTACACCTCAGATGCAATGTCTGATAAGCTTGTAATTAATACCTGGTTCTTATCTTGCCAAAATCTTTTTTTAATTTTTGTCACAGGCCCAATATTATAAAAATAAACGGTACATAGATACCTTATCTACTGTACATAATGTTAAAATTATATTTTTTACTTCAATTTTAATGGGAGAATATTTCTATAATTATAATTTCTATGTTAAGCCTTACTACACATCACGTTTTAAGACTAATGGATGAACGTTTTTGTCATTATATTCAAGTTAAAAAGTGTAAGTGGTTTGCTACTGATCTCTCTCTTTTTCTCTCTTATCGTGTGGCACAATTATAACCGTGCTATCTAAGGGATAGACGGCGGTTGCCAGGTGTTGCACTTAGCATCACCCGCGGTCACGTGAAGGACCAGTTTTAGATTTACACTTACGGACGTCAGAATCAGATGTTTTCCTTCACCGTTAAAGCTATCGGTAAGTATAATGTATATGTACGTAAGTTTCGAAAAACTCATTGGTACATTGTTCGTCCGGATTTGAACCCGGGACGTCTGGTTAGGAGGATGGAGTCGCTACCGGTTGAGCCACCGACGCCTTTTGCTACTGATCATCGCTGTATGGATTGGACGAGATAACTATTTACTATTATTTATAAGTTTCATCAATAGATGGCGGTCTTTAAGCCGTGTCAGGTACCTTATAAGCGACTTGAAAAACTTAGTTAGTCACTATAGTCCTACAACCTCCACAAACCCAGACAAAATTACAAAAATGCTTTCGGCTGACGTGATAAAAAAAACGAGTCAGAACCGCAAACATAGGGTTCCGTAACATCATACTAGATGGCGCTAGTTTCTTCAGTTCTGTACTATCATACTAGATGGCGCTAGTTTCTTCAGTTCTGTACTATCATACTAGATGGCGCTAGTTTCTTCACGTTTCATAATAAAACACGTTTTTTGTATGGAGACTTTAACTTTTTTTCTAATTTTTAGTATTTGTTGTTAAAGCGGCAACATGTGTGAAAATTTCAACTATCTAGCTGTCACAGTTCATGAAATACAGCCTGGTGACAGACGGACAGACGGACGGAACAGCGAAATCTTAGTAATAGGGTCCCGTTTTTACCCTTTTGGTACGGAACCCTAAAAAAAAAATTCAGTCAAAATGGAAACCTTCTTTTTTCTTCGATGTCGGTTACAAAGCTCTTTTAACGGGTTCCATGTTAGTGCGTCCATAAAGATCAAACTTAATAGAGCGTCAGTATCGATATATCGACAAGACGCGGCGTTATCGATTAAATGATAATTAAACTGTGAGCGCTAAACAAACTGGTTTCTAAAAAGTTCAACTCGAGTTCATCCTGTATCTGTGCATGAATTATCTTAGGTTCCTACCTACTAGCTTCGCCGTAGTTTAACTGGCGAACCGCGCTAACGGCTCGCGAACCGCCTCCATGGCGTAATGGTTAGTCCATTGGCTTCACACCAGGAGGTCGCGGGTTCGTTTCCCGGTAAGACTCGGTTTGGTTGTTGGTAGGGCATTTTCTAAGCCCGCCTGGCTAGCTACCACCATCTTCGTAATGGTTAATCCATTCGCTATTCACACCAGGAGGTCGCGGGTTCGTTTCCCGGTAAGACTCGGATTGGTTGTTGGTAGGGCATTTTCTAAGCCCGCCTGGCTAGCTACCACCATCTTCGTAATGGTTAATCCATTCGCTATTCACACCAGGAGGTCGCGGGTTCGTTTCCCGGTAAGACTCGGATTGTTGTTGGTAGGGCATTTTCTAAGCCCGCCTGGCTAGCTACCACCATCTTCGTAATGGTTAATCCATTCACTTCACACCAGGAGGTCGAGGGTTCGTTTCCCGGTAAGACTCGGATTGGTTGTTGGTAGGGCATTTTATAAGCCCGCCTGGCTAGCTACCACCATCTTCTTAATGGTTAGTCCATTCGCTTCACTCCAGGAGGTCGCGGGTTCGTTTCCCGGTAAGACTCGGATTGGTTGTTGGTAGGGCATTTTATAAGCCCGCCTGGCTAGCTACCACCATCTTCGTAATGGTTAGTCCATTCGCTTCACTCCAGGAGGTCCCGGGTTCGTTTCCCGGTAAGACTCGGATTGGTTGTTGGTAGGGCATTTTCTAAGCATTTGAGAATTAAATAATCAATTAATCATTTTTACGCAACTACGGAAAAAGAGGGTTATGTTTTTGACAGTATGTATGTTTTATGTGTGTATGTTCATCTGTTTCCTCGTATATTCTAAATCACTTTTCCGATTAAGACAAATGTAGTGTCTTTGGATTCGTGCCGTCACATTCGTGATAGTTATAAATTTTAGACTAATAAAAAATATCGAAATCGGACTACTTCGTAAAAAAAAAAAAGATATAAATGATTAATGTAATGATGATGTCCCGTTAACTGGGGCTTCTACTCATCATACTAATCAACTCATTATGTTTTACGACTTAGCTGAAATCGCAAAAAAAAACTTTCCATACAAATCGACCAGCTAATCGACCAATTCATTCATCATATCAGCTCATATACGTCCCCACCGAGGAGTTCGAGCCTACCCTGAATTAGGGCGATCAGGCCATAGTCGACCACGCAGGCCCAATACGGTTTGGTTGACTTCACACACAACTTGCGAGTTTCTCTGCAGGCGTGTGCAAGTTTCCTCAGTTTTCCTTCACCGTTCTTGCGACGGATAAACGTACATAATATGAAATCTAAATTCGAAATCACATTGGTACGTGGCAGGATTCGAACCACGACCTCCCGGACAGGAGGTGGCGACACTAGCCGTTAGCCTCCGACGCAAACGACAACAAAATTCATTAATGGGACCTAAAAATCTTGTATTTAGTAATAATAGGTCATCTTTGTCTAGAGCTTGGTATGGCTAAAAATAATAGGCATAAGTTTTCCACATTTGCATGACATTTGCCCAGCCAAAAAAATGGATGGATGGAAAAAAAGAATGGATGACTATCCATTCATATCACATTGTTTCATTCCTTTTGAGTTTTTCTGACAATGCGTGATATTTTTATCTGTCTTTAACTTATTCTGCGTTTGCTTTACATCGAACTGCACGACTTTGGACTCTGATTGGACGCACGATCACAAAAACTCAAAATGATTGAAACAACGTGACATATGAATGGATGACTGACGTTTTTGGCGGGACAAATGTCAAGCAAATCTGGACAACTTGTGCGTACTATTTATGTCATGTCATATGTAAAGATGACCTATTATACTAGATACGCGTTTTTGAAAATATATTTTTCATGCCACCGCGCCGCTAATACAAAGTCACGTCGTCCGACGCTATTAGGTGGCCGCGGCATCTCAGCATGCCTCGTATCATGATTAGCTGACCACCAATATTATAAGACCAAATCTAAGAACAATCAGTTCCAATGAATCTTCATACTACTCGTAGCAAGTAAAATTTTTGGAAATGTAGTTTATGTTTTTCATATGTCAGATGTGTCAATTCGTTATTGTGGCTTGTGAGATATTTTGTTCATTTTATTTATTTAAAATGATGTTTTTTCGTAATAATTTGATTAGATGGTGTGAAAGTATGAGTTGTATAGAAATATCTAGTGGTGTGATATTATAAAATGTGATCACGGAATTATAGATTGAGATTGACTATTATTGTAGGTTGCTAAATGAGATTGTTTCACAGACAAAAGCTCCTGTGTTTGAAGAAGAACAAATGGATAATTTTATGCATGTAAGCAGAGATATGCTATATATAAGGGGCATGTAAGTTACTTATTCATGTAAAATAACCAAGTAGTCACTGTTGATTGATGAATGCAGTACATAACTAACAAACATTTCGTGACCAATGCCGCCGGTGTGATTCAACCCTACCTGCAATCTTGCCTATAGATACGTATATGTATATCATTTCTCGCTCGTTTGTATAGAGTGTCCGGGGTGTGCTATAACGGTTCATGAAATACAGCCCGCTGACAGACGGACAGACAGCGAAGGCTCAGTATCAGGGTCTCGTTGGTCAGCCAACGAGACCCTGATACTAAGCCTTAAAGGTACGGAACCCTAAAAATAGGTCGTGCCATTCCAACTAAAACGATCAACTAGATAGGATCAACTATTTTTCTTACCAAAAGTTACTTCTTACCAAACGTTATAACTAGTTGGTTGGTCAGAAAGGAATGTTTTTAATATGCATTTTATTTCTTTTAGGCGAAACTTTTAACAGAGGATTCAAATCTGTTGAGCTCGGAGGACATTCAGTCTTCTATCATCTGTCAAAAACGACATTTTGTTCTAAAAATGTTTGAAATACCAAGGCGTGACGTCATAGTTTAGCAGCGTCATATATATGTACTCATTTTGTGATTTTAGTGAGTTAAAAATCAAAGACTTGATGTAAAACAAAACGAGTAAGGTTTTCCGAAGTTTAAGTAGGAGGGCAATTTAGTGATCAAGAGTTCATAATTTATTTCTGATGTTGTCGTCATCCCTATTGGCTTGACGCCATGCTTGAACCACGTTTGCCCGGAAGGTATTGCTATCTAGCCTCTTTTTTTAAAAAAGCATTTGATACGCAGTGAACTCTTAGGTTTTTTTAAATGCCTGATATCCACGGTACTTTTTAGGATTCCATACACGCACGGGTCACCACCGGACCCTATTACTAAGCCTCCGCTGTCTGTCTGTCCGTCTGTCAGCGGGCTGTTTTTCATGAACTGTAATAGGTAGACAATTGAAATTTATTTATTATAATACGTATTTCTGTTTCCGCTATGACAATAAATACTGAAAAATTAAATTGTGGGATTTAGCTCTATCGTAAAAACGTTAATACTTACAAGCGTGAAACTTAGTGTTATGTCAATGTCGGCTCTTATTATATCGGACATTTGCGGGAAGGCCCTACGCGGATTAACCTAATAGAACGCATACGAGTATAAATTACTATGAAAGACAAAACAGTTTTTTCTAAATATATTAAAAAAACACTGCTCTGGGAGGTGACAAGTAGGTGCAAGGTGGCAAATTTAATTACGTTTCCACAATTTATCCACAAAAACGTCAAGCCAATGCAATGCGTACGAAGACTTCAATTAGTTGCGCTTGTTTGCAGCGACTCCGAATCGAAGTTTTTCCAAGGAGATTTACTTTTCTTCCGTTTTTACTGTCAAAAATTAAAGTATCGCGGACTGACCATCTAGAGCCGTCGACGCGTCGCCGTCGTCGTCGTGTGTGCGGGGCTTTATAGCATAAGTCACGTATGGCATGTAATCTGTCGGCTAGATCAAAGGAGGATCAAAGACGGGGCAGCACCGGCAGAGGCTCCGTTTATCGAGTCTAAACAGTAGTTAAGTTTATGATACCTCCTAATTATTATGGATATAGAATAGGTAGATACATTAGGAGGAATTCGAGGCAGGATCTAAACGCCAGTTTTTTTTTATATTAATTGTTGTTAGGTTTTTACAGGTTAACATTTTGGTTGGCGTTTAATTTGTTTTATCCTAGAGTTCTGAGGCAGTAAAAAAAGGTTTTAACCCATTGAAGACTTCATAATTTAAGGCCTTTTTTCCGAATTGCGTATTTATACAGGTGTTACGAAATTGATAAAGGAGCATTCTCATCTTAAGACCCATAGACAATTCGCAAAGATTACGCAAAGAATCTTCATACAATCGATCAGCTTTAACCGCCTCCGTGGCGTAAAGGTTAGTCCATTCGCTTCACACTAGGAGGTCGCGGGTTCGATTCCCGGTGGGGTCAACTTGTAAGACTCGGTTTGGTTGGTGGTAGGGCATTTTCTAATCCCGCCTGGCTAGCTACCACCTTATTATCTAAGTCTTACCGCCAAAACATCAGTGTTAGCAGCATTGATGTGTTCCGGCTTGAAGATTAGATAGCCAGTTCTCCACCGCGCTGGGGAATCTTGGTAAGCCCGATTATATAATTCTCATCTGTGATACGGGTACGTGAGTACTATTATTCTCATTTACGATACGGGTATGTGAGTACTACTTTTCTTATCTGTAATACCTACGGGTACGTGAGTACTATTATTTTCATCTATGATACAGGTACCTACGTGAGTACTATTATTCTCATCTATGATACGGGTACGTGAGTACTATTATTCTCATCTGTGATACGGGCTCATTAGGGAAAGTCGTTCATTATGATGAGTAGTAAGTTCATTATAATAGTAGAAGGCCCATTTAACTGCCTACCAATTTTGTTACACCCTGTATAGGGTTCTTCAATATCTAAAAACAAAGGGGACTTAAGCTCAAGAAACTGAACAACTTTCCCCAAGGAACCTCCATGTATTTACAAATCGAATTTTTTTTTGGACTACCCACTCTAAATTGATTACCTTTGTATGGAAGGTCTTAAATTGTTTTGTTAATTTAGTACCTACCTATATGCTTTAGTTGGGGAATGTTGTTTAGTTTCATGAGCTGAAGCATTTCTTAAATTTTTAGAATGGCCCTTTATTTAGGGAGATATACGAATGGATTGGATTACTGAAATGTGCAATGAAATTTTAGCAAGCTTTTTTTTACTCCACAAATGGGCCCTTGTCCTGATCTTACTTAATATTAAAGACGTAAATTCCGAAGATGGAAGCGCGCTTACCCAGATTCCCCAACGCAACGGGGAACTAGATATAATGCTAACGAGTTAACATTGATGTTTGGCGGCAAGACAAGATGGTGATTGCTAGTTAAGCGGGCTTAGAAAGTGCCGGACCACCAACAAAACCAAGTCTTCCAAAGATAGACTTCGGCGGAAATCGAACCCACGACCTCCTGAAGTCAAGCAAGTGATTTAACCACTACACCATGGAGGTGGTTATAATGTAGAATTACATCTAAATGTTCATAGCATAAAGTAAATTATTTTAACTGGCTGGTAATAAGTGTTAGCAGTTAGTTTCTCATGGCAGATAAATTGGCTATCAAACACTTCCTTCGGGCTATTAGTTACATGTAGGGCTGCCAATTCTGATGAGGGGGGGGAGGGGGTAAGGTAGGTGACACATTCATTAAGCCCGACCACCATTATAGGGGATCGGACTGCTAGTCATTTGAGTTACTATGATCTGTCAAAAACGAAATTTTGTTCTAAAAATTTTTGAAATACCCACAAGTGACGTCATAGATTTTTAGCGTCATTGAAGTACTTATTTTGTGAATTTGATCAATTAAAAATTGAAGATGTGATGGAAAAACAAAACAAGTAAGGTTTTTGAAACTTCAAGAGGAGAGCAATTTAGGAAATCATATTTCAGAGTTTATTTTTGGTGCAATTCGATCCCCTATTACGAGAGAAGCATACTTAAATGCCCTCATTGAGCGAGGAGTTTTGCTGCAAAGATTGGATACATAAACAATCTTCGAGCGCACGCGCGTCAAACCGACTAGAAGTGGTCGCCATGACCGTAATCTGTCGGATAGAACCTCATCATTAAGCCAAGTGATTCGACAGCTTCCAAAGCATCTACGGCAACTTACTGCGCTTGTAAGGTCGAATTTCGAGATGATTTTAAACACTCAATTCTAGACATCATTATATTTATGTAGATACTGTAAACCTCTTTTGCTTTCCTCATTTTTCAACTGAGCGTAAGTTTCCTCATCAGATGGCTGTCGCTGCTCAGCCCGGAGCCCGGAGGTGCACTACACCCAAACCCAAAGACTCCGGGTTGGCAGCCCTAGCACATGCAACTACACTAACCAACTACACTAATCAGTTACAACGTAAAGCGTTAGTTTTGTAATATTTAAATATTACTCACGATAGATTTTTGCCATTAAATTAACACTACTCGTATCAAGCAAAATTGTCAACTAGCGCACATATCTATATATCAACAAAAAATAATAACCTAACAATTAGTTTCTATATTTTTGATTATTTATTTATAAATGTTTAGGTAAATCATTTGTGGAAATCCTAATCTACCTATATATATAAAAATGAATCCCTATTTCCCTTGGTCACGGCATCACGCGTGAACGGCTGGACCGATTTCGCTAATTCTTTTTTGTCGAGTTCGTTATTGTCAGGAGAAGGTTCTTATGTAGGGCAGGGTAGGGTAGTGTAGTTTAGTGTAGTGTAGGGTAGGGTAGAGTAGTGTAGGGTAGTGTAGGGGTAGGGAAGGGTAGGGTAGTGTTGCGTAGTGTAGTGTAGTGTAGTGTAGTGTAGAGTAGTGTGGTGTAGGGCAGGATAGGGTAGGGTAGGGTAGGGTAGGGAAGGGTAGGGTAGGGTAGGGTAGGGTAGTGTAGTGTAGTGTAGTGTAGTGTAGTGTAGTGTAGTGTAGTGTAGTGTAGTGTAGTGTAGTGTAGGGTAGGGTAGGGTAGGGTAGTATAGTAATCTTCATGAAATTTGGCATGCAAGTAGCCTGTGTCACGGGGAAGGACATAGAGTACTTTTTATCCCAGGAAAATAGCATAGTCCGATGCGTTCCCGAGGGAACTGAAAAAAATCTTTTTTTTTTTGGTTAAGTAATTTCTTTAAAATTGCAACGGAATAATGATTGTTGTGATTTTTTTACACAGAGATGGTTGTATAGTTTTTTATTATTGATTCGCTTCGCGTGTAATAAGTATGCAATGAGAATAAATTCCCAGAAGCAGGGTGTCGATTGGACCGGTTGTTTATTAAACATAAAACTGGCGCGATTTTTATCCCGTGAAATCAGCATCGTCCGATGCAGTTCCTGAGGGTATTGGAAAAAATAGATTTTTTTGACTAATTTCATTAAAATCGCAAGTAAACAATGGATTGTTGTGATTTTTTGAACAGAGACGGTTGAGGAGTGACATCGACTGCTAAACACAATAGCCCGATCTGGGATAGGGATCTGGAGAAAAATCATTTCCACGATCTCGAGCCACTTGCGGCTCGCGCACCACTCAAAGTCACAAAAACGATGTCCACGTGGCTGAAGCCGCGGGCAAAAGCTAGATTCTTATAAAGATGAGACAAAGGAGTTGGCTTGGCGACTGCCCTAAGCTTGAATGAAAATTATGAATTATCATCATGTATAGAAACTTCTCACTAACATATAGTATTCAAATATTCATTGATTAATTACTATGTACTTATGAATCTCATAGAACTTTCAGGAAATAATTAACAAATTGAATGTTTTTTTTTTGTTTCTTTTGTTTGAGCACGTATTATAGTAAGAGTTCTACTATTTTAAATTTTTCAGAATTATGAAATAAAGAAAAGTTCCTGAAAGATTTTTCTTGCGGACTACGGATAATGAGCTATTCAGCGTCACATCTTATTAGGTACAATGTTTATACATTGCTGCGGCAGTCGCTCATACTACATCAAGCCAAGTCCTTTAAACAAAATAGAGTGATTCTATATTAAGATAATACCTGGGCACACCTCGGATGCTGCATACAAATGGTCATGAAATGACATTTCTAAAAACAAATTACGGAGCAAACAAAATCACGGCGAAATCCCATACGTTCGAGAACCAAACTGTATCAACCAGGGAGACGAGGGGGTGAGGTCGCAATCTAGAGAGCGGCAGGGAGTGTCCAGACTGTATGTTAGTACTAATATAATATATAAGGTGTAACAAAATTAGCTGAAACTATTTTAACTGGTGCTTCTACCCATGAAACTGAACAAATTTCCCCATGGAACCCATAGTAAAATCTCAAAAAAAAAAATGGCTCTTCTATACTTACTCGATCAGCTGATAAGCCAACTTAGTATGGGAAGTTCAATTTTTTTTTGGAGATTTGACTATGGGTTCCATGGGGAAAGTTGTTCAGTTTCATGGGTAGAAGCACCAGTTAAAATAGTTTCAGCAAATTTTGTTAGACCTTATATACATTGACTTGGGTGCAATATCCGCGCTCGCTATCGCTTACATTCCGCAAACGTCCCCACTGCTGGGGCAAGGGTCTCCCCCAAACTCAGGAAGGTAAGGCAACACACGGGGCGAAGTCTGGATTGGTGAAGTTTGCACAAGCGCGCGCTCCCTTGCTTTCTTCCGGTAATCGTTAGGCGGCGAGTCTTTGACTCCAGTTTAGTTCCTCCTAAACGGAGGTCCCGGGTTCCAACCCGGGGCGGCCAATTACTAACGAGTTTTTCAAACCTTTAGTATACATTTACTTACCGATAACAGGAAACCTGCACATCTGATTTGATTCCATGAATGAAGGTCGTGTTACACACGTCCGTAGGTGTAAATCTAAATATCCTACACGTGACCGCGGGTGACGCTAAGTGCGGCACCAGGTAACCGCCCGTCTACCCCTAGGATGGATAGCACGGTCGATATGAGATAGAGAGAGAGAAAGAAAGAGATAGAGAGAGAGTAAAATAATCTGTTAGTAAACATTATCGACAAGGACAACGGCGTTTTCAATCCTTTATCAGTCTCACCGCTCGAAATACTAACTTAACTTGATATCAAATTGATTGAATTCCAATCTAACGTAATTTATTTAATTTTAAACACTCCACAATCCTTATAAACCATAATTATTATAATACTAGCTTTTGCCCGCTGCTTCGCCCGGGTGGTAATCGTTTTAATAACTGTCTTCAAGTGTAAGTGGTTCGCGAACGTATGGGCATGAATTTTCCCAAGATCCCTCGGGAACTATGTCAGGATATGCTAATTAGTAATTTATATCGTTTCTCACCCCCTCAACTATATCTGTGTAAATAATCACAACAATACATTATTCCGTTGCAATTTTAAAGAAATTAATCAAAAAAAATTTTTTTTTCATTTCCCTCAGGAACTGCATCGGACTATGCTATTTTTACGCGATAAAGAGTAGGCTTTAGTAGTAGACGATGTTGCCGAAGTTGCAAGCGGGCTTACCAAGATTCTCCAACGCAATAGGAACTGGCTATCTTATCTTCATGCCGGAACACACCAATGATATCAACATTGATATTTGGCGGCAAGACTTAGATAAGATGGTGGTAGCTACCGACCCCGCCGGGAATCGAACCTACCTCCTGTGTAAAGCCAGTGAACTTTGCCTCTGAGCTACGGAGGCGGTTAAAACTGTTTTTCCACGTAACACAGGCTACCTGCATGTCAAATTTCATCAAGATTGGTCAAGGTTGAAGCGTGAAAAGATAACAAACAAACAAACACATTTTCCCATTTATAATCTTATTGAGGATGTTATTATTATCATTATTAAAATTGAAGTAAATAATTATTTCGATAAAATTATTTCAAAGCGCAAATACTGTTAAGGGTAATGAACGGTTCGGAGGAAATTATGCAAGATCATAATCAAGAATTAACCCGCCACCAGCTGGCGTGTGTTATCGTTGGCGTGTGTTATCGTAAACTAAATTAAACTTGTACTGGAAACTGGATCTACTTACATTGAACCAAATTATACGTAAGAGTACAATGTTTCGAGATATTCAACATATCAGCCGAAGGACGTCCACTGCTGGACATAGGCCTCCCCCAAGGGTTTCCACGACGACCGGTTCTGCGCTGCCCGCATCCAGCGGCTTCCCGCGACCTTCACCAGGTCATCGGTCCACCGAGTGGGAGGCCTACCTACACTACGTTTTCCGGTGCGTGGTCGTCACTCGAGAACTTTACTGCCCCAACGGCCATCTGTTCTACTAGCTATGTGCCCCACCTACTGCCACTTAAGTTTAGTAATCCTCGTTTCTGATTCGATCTACATGTAGAGAAACTACGAGCATAGCACCATAAGACGCCCATAGTAAGCGGCCATCTCTCAGTTCCGTATGTCATCCATTGGCAAAAGTATTTTAAAAAGAAAAGAGATATATTACTCGAAGAATTCATGAATATTTTACTTATAATCTTTTTCTTTTTTTAATCCACTATTAATAAGCCCTTGGCATCATCTCACCTGATGGTAAGTGACGATGATGCCGACCATGGAAGCGGGCTTACCAAGATTCCCCAACGCAATGGGAATCTGACTTCTTATCTTCAAGCCGGAACACAGCAATGCTGTTAACACTGATGTTTGGCGGCAAGACTTAGATAATATGGTGGTCGCTATACGAATATGAAATAAGAGCATCTCTGCTCACTTGGCACGAGGCGAAGTGGCAGGAGCACCTACAGCGGAAGCACAGTCGGCTGGAGTTCAGAGAGAAAGCGAGATCCAGCCGCCTTAGGTGACGTTCAAGGTCAGCTGAAATTAGCCCGTTCACGGATAGGACTACGGGGATGATTTTGGTGGATTCCACTTGCCACATATCAGTAACCTCGTGTGCCAGGTCCAGGTACTTGGTCTTTTTTGCGGCATCAGCCAGCACGAGGTTTTCATCGTATGGGATAGTGGCATCCACCAAAAACACCCTTGACTGCTCCCGATCCATCAACACGATATCAGGCTTATTCGAAAGAATCGTCCTGTCCGTGATGATGGGTCGGTCCCAGTAGAGCTTGGCACGGTCGTTTTCGAGAACCGGCTCCGGCGTGTACCTTATTATTATTATTATTATTATTATTATTTGCCTATTATAATAACAGTGCAATCACTGAGTGAATACTTTAAAACAGTAAATACTATCGCAGGTACGTACAAATAAGTATTACCTGTATCATCATCATATCAGCCGAAAGACGTCCACTGCTGGACTTATTTCTAGTAGTCTTGAAATCAGAAAGTCTAGATCTAACGAATATCATATTTAGTTATCTTCTTATTTACTTAGATATTACGATGACTTTTTAATTTTGTCAGTTTATAACGGCTGCTAACTTTTGGCTGCTAACTTCACACTGGTCCAGACAAAGGCCTCTCCGAAGGATTTCCACGATGACCGGTCCTGTATAGTCTTCTCGTAATCGTACAAATACAAAATCATCTCGGCACGGAAAAAGAGCGATGCTGTTTTTCAGACTTTAGCCAGACGGTAGACCTAAATTATCTGTCACCAAGCATTAGATATTGATTGGCCGTCTGCCATATTCACTCGACAGACGAAGGCAATCTATTCCACTGTGGCCTAAGCAATGTTTTCTAAATAAAAAAAATGCCCCTTTATTACTTCCAGAACAGAAAAGGAAAATAGTACACGCTAAATACCTATTACCTAACACGAGATTTTAAAGTGTGGGTAAAAATGACACACCAGGTGTTGTATATTTCCTACTCTTTGCACCAGGAATTACACTTTACCAAAGAGTAGGGAATAACCTTACCCTCAACAGAAAATAAGATTTTTAAAAATTCTTTTCGTGTCGATGGGTTCTACATTACAGCAATCTCGACCAGAATGTGGCCGCTCTGATGTCATTTTCCGTAGCGTCGTTCAGTTCATGCTCGCTATAGGCGTAGGGACAGCCTGGGCATGTGACGAGGTGCGCCATGGTCTGTGTGCGATTCCGCAGCTGCACTGCTTTTCTTGGTTGGTCTGAAAGACCCCACTTCACCATGCCAAAATAGTCTTTTTCTTTGACCATGGTTTCCTTGCAACGACCCCATTTGTGTTCAGAGACGGTTGAGTAAACTCCACGTTGGCTATGTGTTTTTATGGCTTGCGGGCAGCTCTTCTGACGGTTGCACATAGACCTTTGGTGGGGACGTTTTTGTTGCCATAACCCATTTTGTCCCCAAGGTTTTGGACTGCAGTAGAAGAAACCAAATTAAATAAGCTCCAAATACACAGTAGGTATTTATCAGGTGGCAGACTTTTAATATTATACTATTAAATTGAGATAATAATGAGCCACTCGGACTTTTTATTTTTGAATTTGTCGACTGTGTTGCTTACACTGTTATTTTACGCCTAGTGTCTATGAGTGACCTAGGTTAGGTAAGTTAGAACTAACTACTATCATTATCTCTACAATCATGTAACAAAAACATGCCAAAACGAGGCCATGTCTGTGCATATTTAAAAAAAAAACTGTGGTGGACATATAGAGACCAAACCAATTTTTGGCATTTTGTCTGTTTACGCATCACGCAAAATGGCTGAGCCGATAAGTGGAACTTAGTATCATTTAAATGCTTGTAATCCGAGAGAGCGGGTCGGTGGCGCAACGGCAAGGGTCGCTACCTCCTATCCGGGAAGTCGTGATTCGAGTTCTGCCACGTACCAATGTGTTTTCGAATTTCGGTCTCATATGTACTTTTATCCGACGCTCTTACGGCGAAGGGAAACATCGCGAGGAAACCTGCACACATTTGCGAAGAAACTCGAAGGTTGAGTGTGAAGTTCACCAACCCGCACTGGGCGCGCGTGATCGACTAAGGCTCGATCGCCCTAATTCAGAGTAGGCTCGAGCCTCTCGGTGGGGACGTATATATGAGCTGATGTGATGAATCCGGAGTAGCAACTAAGATACTTTTTATTTGTTAAATGCAAAAAACACTTCACCGATTTTAATTATGTTCGGCATGATTTCTTATATCATGAGTAAACATATTTGGATAATCGATGAGAGCAAGTAAACTGTATCTCTGGGATGGCTCAATGAACCTGACGTGGAACATTCCTGAGATTAGGCATGTCAAATACAGTATTTTTTTAATACACGCAGTCACAGTTCTGATCCCGAATAAATCAAAAGGTTCCCACTACACAATCATTAAAACTATATCCAAGCGAGCGAAGCCGCGGGAAAAAGCTAGTATTGCTATAGGAACGTGTCATGTGATGTTATAATCAACAAGAACTTTGCGAATGTAGTTTGTTCCTTACAACATTGGCATCAAGGTGGCAAATTTCGAAGAGAAACAAATTAACTCATATCACTTAAAAGCTGCAACGTTGCTCCAAAGCCACGTCACACCCCGGAAACTTCATACAACGGGCTAGAAATGACATTTCAAAAAACGAATGACGAATGGCGGCAAATTCCTATACGTTCGACAACTAAACTCTAACCAATCTGTATCAATCTGGGTGACGATGGGGGTGAGGTCGCAATCTAGAGAGCGGCAGGGAGTGTCCATATTGTTTGTTAGTACTAATATATATATATATACTTTGGCCACGTGTAGCAGAATCTATGCAAAATGACTGGGCACAGAAATATTTTCAACCCCCTTAGCAGAAAGGTTTACGACGTCACCATAGCTCTATAATGTTTTGAGCTGATCTGTGTGACTATTGCTATGTTTTAAGTATTTTTTCTTCACGTCCCAAATACCTTAGTGTCTCAAGACTAAGGTCTTTGACCATTGTGTGTTGCCAGTAATACACATACGCAACAGAGACGTGGTCGGTTACTATGGGCCTCATAAGAAGGCTCAAGGTCGTTCAATGGCCGATGGAGTGAGCTATGCTCAGAGTTTCCCAACGCAATCGAATCCGAAACGAGGAGATTCGTAGGAGAACCAAGGTAACTGACATAGCTCACAGAATCGCTAAACTTAAGTGGCAGTGGGCGGAGCACATAGCTCGTAGAACAGGTGGTGCTTAGGGCAATAAAGTTTGCGAGTGGCAACCGCGCACCGGAAAATATAGTGTAGGCAGGCCTTCCACTCGGTGGACCGACGAACTGGTGAAGGTCGCGGAAAGCCGCTAGATGCGGGCAGCGCAGGACCGGTCGATGTGGAAATGCTTGGGGGAGGCCTTTGTCCAGCAGTGGACGTGTTTCAGCTGATATGATGATGGTGAAGTATCTTATGTCTGTAAAATCGCGCCAGTTTTATGTTTAATAAACAACCGGTCCAATCGACACCCTGCTTCTGGGAATTTATTCTCATTGCATACTTATTACACGCGAAGCGAATCAATAATAAAAAACTATACAACCATCTCTGTGTAAAAAAATCACAACAATCATTATTCCGTTGCAATTTTAAAGAAATTACTTAACCAAAAAAAAAAAGATTTTTTTCAGTTCCCTCGGGAACGCATCGGACTATGCTATTTTCCTGGGATAAAAAGTACTCTATGTCCTTCCTAGTGACACAGGCTACTTGCGTGTCAAATTTTATGAAGATTGGTCGAGGTGTTGAAGCGTGAAAAGGTAACATACAAACACATTTTCACATTTCTAATATTAGTAAGGATTATTACGTATTCTTCTTAACAAACCCTTTCATTTATACCCGTTAATGGGGTACATAACAAATAACTAGTCCACCAACTTTGGGAGTTCACCATGTTGGATTTAGAATGGCGTTACTTAGCTAACCATGCATTGTCATCTAAATAAAACGTGTATGCACAATGTAACCTTAATTGAAAATAGGGAAGTAGGCAATGACTTATATATTATTGGCGTAGAAGTAGGTCAAATTTAACTTACTAATTTTGAAGCGAACAACTTAGATACTTTTACATATGAACATTGCAAGTTAAATAAAAAACTTGTAAAAGCAAGATCAAGGACATTACGCCATTGATAAAAGATTTCAACATGACGGAGAAACAAACGAACAAAATTTCGCTTCTACTGTTATAGTTAGGAAGTTAGTGAACTCAATAATCTTGACGCAAAATCGAACACATTTAGAGAAACAATAATAACTAATCATAGCACACATAACGATCGAGATGAAGAAGAACCTGTTCCATGGCTATGACAAGTGAAAATAAACCTATTGGAGATCGCAAACTGCGTCCATTTCGTTATTTATAACGTACGGCTGGAGCCGATAATAAAAACAATATAATTGACATGCTAGCTTGAATTGCGTTGAGGTATCATACAATGTTTTTTTTTATTAAAAATTTGAGTGCGTTTGACTATATCTCACCTGATGGTAAAGTGACGATGTAGTCGAGGATGGTACACGCAAACTCAAATAATGCCTATTCACTCTTGCCTTGAAGATCCTTCAAATTATAGAAGTCGGGAAACACCAGACGCAGGCAAGCAGTTCCACTCAATCACTGTACGCATAATAAATGAGGAAGCGTAACGCTTCGTGCGTATACGCTGAATATCAACAATAAAGGGGTGGAAAGGTTACTTCAAAGACCAGAAAATTGTGGAGATCTTGGACAATCTAAAAACGAGCCAAGTACCGAGAGTTCTGTACCACCACAACTCTCCACGCAAGTACATATAACAATAATGCATATTTATTAATCATTACAAACAAAAAACGCGAGTTATAAAAAGATGCTTTTTTTTCATTCGCTTTGGACTCCTTAGCGCAAGCACGAATCAAATTTGGCTGATTTTTATTATTGGTTGTTTTATTTTAGGATTAGTACTAAAATCACACCAAGTTTCACGCTTGTATGTATTACGGTTTTAACAACAGAAAAACCTTTATAAACACGTTTTATGTATCGGGATACCCCTTAATTTTTCGCTTATTTTTAATGTGTTTTATTTATTGGTAATTTTCCCATAATAACATATACACTATGTGAAAATTTTAGCCAGGTACCTATCACGGTTCCAAAGATACAGCCTTCTAAAGGTTGGACAGACAGACAGATGAATGGACGGACAGACAGACGGACAGCGTACGGACGGACAAATGGACAGCGTAGGCTTAGTAATAATGTCCACTTACCTGGTACGAAACCCTAAAAAAGAAGACAAAGACATTATTGCTTCAAATACTTAAAAAGTCTTGATAGTGATTATTTTAAAAACATGAAAAGATAAGGAAGCACCAAGAAGAGCTAATCCTTACTTCCTAGTAATATTATAAACGGGAAAGTTTGTATGTATGGAGGTTGGTTAATCTTTCACGCAGAAACTACTGAACGTAGCTAGATGAAATTTGGTAGGGAGACATATTAGGACCTGAATTAACATACAGGGTACTTTTTTACACGTTAGCGAGCCGCTTGCGGCTCGCGCACTGCACACCCTCGAAGATAGTCATAGAAACTATATTCACGCGAGCGAAGCCGCTGGAAAAATGTTTAAAAATGGTGAAGATATGTTTGTTTGTTACCTTTTCACGCTTTAACACCTTAACCAATCTTGATCAAATTTGGCACCCAGGTAGCCTGTGCCACGGGGAAGGACATAGGCTACTTTTTATCCCGTGAAAATAGTATAGTCCGATGCAGTTCCGGAGGGAACTGAAAATAGTCTTTTTTGGTTCATATCAGTAACATCGCAACTGAACAATGTATTGTTGTGATTTCTTGCACAAAGATGGTTGAGGGAGTGGAAAATAACATATACTGCTAATCAGAATATCCTGATCTGGGATAGGGACCTGGAGAATACTTACGTTCACGCTCACGAGCCGCTTGCGCACCACTCACCCTCAAAGACAGTCATAAAAAGTATGTTTACGCGGGCTAAGCCGCGGGCAAAAGCTAGTTTAATCATAAAATTCATAAACGCATAATGTATTGCAGGAGAGCGTATAATTGTTTAGATTATTGAGACCCAAATAAAGTTGACCTAATGGTAGAAACAGAGCTACTTGCGCAAATTTCCATCACCTTGTTGTACAGAAATTCCTTTAACTCATTGTGCTTGCATTCATTGATGAGCACCGTCATTATCGGATCGATAAAACCAACAATGCGGTGATCGAGGCGTTTCACCGAGACGCCGACTTCATGCAATATTCATGGCCGGTCCCCGGTATCGGTAGGATGTCCGTCATCACGCCCATGATCCATTACTAAAGGGTTAGGGCTGTCTCTGCTTATTTAAACTAAGAGCCTTAATTTGTCTTTTCGTTTTGTCTAACACTGGGATAGCTTGTTTAATTGTCTTATCTGGTACTATAGTTTTTAGAATTTACTTTTTCAGTTTTATTATTTTGTTTATCTATTTTAGTTATTATATTTTCCTTCTTACTCAATCTCCTTACTTTGGCTTTGTAAAACCATAACTTGTTTTAATAATCAATACACTAGTATTAACTAACTCTTACTAAAGAGTTCTTATTTTACCACCACGACGTTTAAAAATTTTCATATTTGATTTATTTTACTCAAATCAAGACAGTACGACATTATACGATAGTTATTTTTATCTCCACGTAAAACATTTTTCAAAACTAATTAGATCACTTTGTCCCGTAAATAAGTGTGAAGTATAGTGGTATAGTAATTAAGTATAGTTATTGTCCAAGCTCAGTACGGAATGAAATTTTAGCTAAAACTGAAATCCTATCGTGGCAATTGGAAGACCATGAACGACTTAAGAATCTTTAAAATCTGAATAACAATAGTAACATTAATCATGTCTTAAACATTAGCTTCAATAAAGAGAGATATAGAATCTAAAGGCATTATATGTTCAGTAGTCAACTTGGAATCATAAATGCGTTGGATAAATGCTCCTAAAACTAATCTGGTTTGGTTATCAATCCATTAATTTATAATTTTTACCGACTTTAATAACATTAAGAGTTAATTAAAATTTTAAAACCGGACTGTATAAAAACTTTACCCTTCTTTTGAGACTAGTCTATTGAATCTATACCTCCTTCTGGCGCAGTCGGGTAAAGAAAAAAAGGTGTTTATCAGTTCGACTAGTATGTATATTGTAATATTGTTGAAATTGCACAATATTCGTTTAAATTAATCTTCACAGGCTCTAAACAGATGTGCCAAATTTCATATGTCTATGTGTATGTTTGTCCACGTATTTTTCAGAAACTATGAATTAAAATGCAATTATATTTTATTAATCGAATTAGGTGACCGTCAACTTAGGGAACAGTGCAAGTTTCATCAAAATCGGTTTAGCATCCATCAAGATTCGGACTGTTAAGTGTGATGGAAAACGTCTTCGTTTTCGTCGCTCCGATTTCGTTATTGAAGTCGGTTGTTTCTAAAGTTTTTAGCGTTGTCAATCATCGCTAACCTACGATATAACTGAATCTGTTATACTTAGGTCATCATTACAGCTCATATACGTCCCCACCGAGGGGCTCGAGCCTACCCTGAATCAGGGCGATTAGGCCTTAGACGACCACGCGGGCCCAGTGCGGGTTGGTCGACTTCACACACAACCTTCGAGTTTCTTCGCAGGCCTGTGCAGGTTTCCTCACGATGTTTTCCTTCACCGTTATATATACTTAGGTATTATTTCTTAAATATTGCGAAAATGAGTACCAATGAGTTTTTCAAAAACTTACGTAATACTTACCGATTGCTTTAACGGTGAAGGAAAACATCGTGAGGAAACCTGCACACGCCTGCGAAGAAACTCGAAGGTTGTGTGTGAAGTCGACCAACCCGCACTGGGCCCGCGTGGTCGACTAAGGCCCAATCGCCCTGATTCAGGGTAGGCTCGAGCCCCTCGGTGGGGACGTATATGAGCTGATATAATAATAATAATAATAATTGCGAAAAATGTAGTTCTTGATTCATTTATTACAATAACATGTCTTGCTTTCTGGCAAAAAAAATATATTTTGTATCTGCAAAACACTTTTTGCACGATTTAAGTGATTGCTACTGTGCTATCGCCCACAGCTTTGACTTTGACAATGACACTAACATTAGCCGGATAATACCGCCTAGTCTGGCGCTTGCGCACGCTGTGTGGGATTCGCCTGTGAGGTGAACAATTTATTGTAGTTTTAGTAGTAACAGATAAGTCTACATTTGTATAAACTATTTGTACACTTATCTACTTGAATAATTTGAGATAAGAAAAGAAAATATTTAGTTATTTGATAGTGGGTTTACAAGGATTCCTTTATCGATCATATTATCATCATTATGACCATTTCAGCCAGAAGACGTCCACTGCTTTAGGTACATAAGCATTTTCTATTGAACTTCAATTACCTGTGACGAAGCTGAGCTACTTTCATCCAGCGGTTTCCTGCGATTTTGACTTCATCATCATCCTATCAGCCGAAAAACATCCACTGCTAGACAAAGGCATCCCCCAAGGATTTCTACAACAACTGCTCCTACGCTGACGATAACGTGGTCATGGATGAAACCCTGGAAGACCTAAGCACAATGTTCCATCGTCTCAGTAAAGCCTCTGATCATGTGATTCTTAAAATGAACATTGACGAGACCAAACTTATGTCAAATGTCAAATGTGTGAGGGTTGGTGACGAATATGTATACCTTAAAACGTACGTAAAATCCATGTTAGATTCGAGAAAGAGATCAAATGTTTTAATGTGTTCCAGCATGAAGATAAGATAGCCAGTTCCTCATTGCGTTGGGGAATCAAGATTCAATCAAGATAATCTTCGGCATCGTCGTCACTTACCAACGCGTGAGATGATGCCAATTGTGGATATTAAATACGGAATAAAGACATGGTCGCTTGCTGCGGGTCTCATAAGAAGGCTCAAGGTTACGACCGCCTCCGTTGCGTAATGTTTAGTCCATTCGCTTCACACCAGGAGGAAGCGTGTTCGATTCCCGGTGGGGTCAACTTGTAAGACTCGGTTTGGTTGGTGGTAGGGCATTTTCTAAGCCCGCCTGGCTAGCTACCACCATCTTATCCAAGTCTTGCCGCCAAACATCAGTGTTAACAGCGTTGATGTGTTCCAGCTTGAAGATAAGATAGCCAGTTTCCTCATTGCGTTGGGGGATCTTGGTAAGCCCGCTTCCATCTTCGGCATCATCGTCACTTACCATCAGGTGAGATGATGCCAAGGGCTTACCAATTGTGAATAAAAAAAAAAGATATGTGGAGATCCGTATAGAAGAACTAAATTAACCGAAATAGCTATGGTCGTTGAGGTAGTAAAACTCTCGAGGGTTGACCGCTCACTAAAAGATGTAGCGTAGGCAGGCCTCCCACTTGGTAGATCGATAAGTTGGTGAAGGTCGCGAGAAACCGCTGGCTGTGGCCAATTTTGACTAACTTACGTTTGATTCAGAGACAACTAACCCTTCAGTTTTAATTAGATTTACTCCGTCTTCAATCTTCATCTTTTAAGGTCATTATTTATGTATTTATAAATAATTGTATTTCAAACAACATTGTCAGCCCTGAAGTTAATATTAAACGTGTTGTGGACATTATATTACATTATCGTCGGTATAATTGTCCCTCAGGAGGCAGCGGGCCGACGGTTGGCTCTCCCTGGCTGGTGTTTATGCGCGGTGATTATCGAACGATGTGCCAGGGAAGACAAATTATGGGGTCCAAGCTTTTCAATGATGCCGAAAGATTGTGCAATTTCTTTGGTAGGTTCCTATTTAATTTAGATAGGAGCTGTTTTGGGAATCATTAATGCATTCTTTTAATATCAAAAGTTGAGACTTTAACCAATTGTTTATCGCTTGGCACATATTTTGTATGTTGTATAGACTATGGTTCATTTCAATCACCAAGGCCACATTCCACTTAAGAAGGTCATTGGGTGATAAAATATAGAGACAACTATAGATGTCTGGAGAGACCTTTAAATGGGGTATTTCACTCTAATGTTGAACGGTTTTTTTTACAACACACACTCAAGTTCAAGTTAAGCTAGTAAAAGAATTAGACAACAAAGAGTTACATTACAGCCCATGGTATTTTTATCCATTATTGAAAAACCCTTGGCATCATCTCACCTGATGGTAAATGACGATAACGCCGAAGATGGAAGCGGGTTTACCAATATTCCCCAACGCAATAGGAAACAGGCTATTTATCTTCATGTCGGAATATTGATGTCTGGCGGCAAGACCTATATTAGATAGTGGTAGAGAGTCAGGCGGGCTTAGAAAATCATCAACCAAACCGAGTATTCCAAAGTTAGTCCCGGGAAATGAACCCGCAACCTCCGGGTGAGAAGCGAATGCACAAACCAATATGCGACGGAAATAGACTAGTTATACCTACTCCGAAATTAGCTAATTTCGTTGTTGTTACCCGACCGTACCAGAATGATGTTTTTTTTATTACAATTGGTAAGCCCTTGGCATTATCTCACCTGATGGTAAGTGACGATGATGCCGGAAATGGAAGCGGGCTTATCAAGATTCCCCAACGCAATGAGGAACTGGCTATCATATCTTCAAGCCAGAAACACATAAATGTTGTTAGAATTAATGTTTGGAGGCAAGACTTAGATAAGATGGCGGTAGCTAGCCAGGTGGGCCAATAAAAAATGCCCTCCCACTCACCATCTAAAGTTAGACCCGTGACCTCCTGATCTAAAGCTAATGTCCTAAACCTTTACGCCACGGAGGTGGTTAAAATTTACACGGGCTAGCTATGTTTTTCGTACTTATGTATGATGTATGTATATTTCTTTGGCACGCTCTATAGCCTAAACGGCTTGATGGATTTTGATTTTGAAGTGCGAGCTGTCGTTAGATTAGTCGTGATCCCGTGAGTGACATGAGATACATTTTTTACCTGACTGGTAAAAAAGAGGGGTTAAGTTTTTATACAGTCGAGTTTTTAATTTCTAATTAATTCGTTTAGTTATTCTTAACAAGGTTTGCTTATCTTCATGTTACCAGTTAATAAAAGGGTATATTTCTCGTACTTAAGTACTGTCAGTTACATTAAACAGAGTTTAATCTAACATTCAGTAGTGTCCAATCAAGAGATGCACTTAAATTTCTTAATGTTTATTAGAAATTCAGTAAAGTTCAGAGGTCTAATTAAACTGGTTCCCTGGTAGACATAATCTAAAAAAATTGGCACAAACCGCAAATTTATAAAATAAAATTAAATTTGACGTGCTTTTTTACTTTCGTGCGACGAAGGAGGAAGAAGGTACTGTGATAGCAAAAAAGTCAAAGTTGAGATTTTGATGGGGATCGATTGGCTAAACTAATAAAGTCCAATAAAATAAATGAAAAAAATGTACGTGTGTCTTCTGTGTGTGTATGCGTTCGTCTGGAGCTCTAGCGCCTAAATAACTGGACGGCCTTGGATGCAATGTAGGTTAGGGAAATATTATTTTATTAAATTTTTTCCTAATTTAATTAATTATTAATTCATCAGTAGGTATAAGGTTTAGACATGTTTTGCTTATTATAAAAAAAAATACATCTTATCTTTTACATTGACATTATGATCAATGACACGTTGTTTTTAGTTATATAATATTGTGACATTTTAGTTATGTACTTTTAGTTTTTATTTTCAGGACTTCATTGATTATGTTTTTATTACTATATTATTATTATTTTTAATTTGTTCGTCAAATGAAAATGACAGATTATATAATTAGGACATAATTTTAACTAAACATCTATTGTAACATATAATCACAAATAAATGAAATTTTATTTTGATTTTTTAGGGTTGCCACCATTATTAAATACACTTTTTTTACTCAAACGATTTTGATGAAACTTTTTACGTTAGATACTTTATCTTTACAGGGTAGTTACCTGTTATTCCAGAAAACATCTGAGTTAGGTAGATTACATAGATAGATGAAACATATTTTATTCTTTACCACAACACAACTACGGTACGGTAAACCAACATAAAGTACAAATGCTTATACAAATAAGAAACTAAGAGTTACAAAAACCAACGAGTAGTAGTAAAGGTACCTCCCATACAAACCTAGCAAGCACGTTATTTTTTCTTAAAAATGGCTATAACGATTTCTACGAGTATATTCTTGCTATGAAACAATTCAAAAGTCTGCACCTGTGTAAACGTCGGCATCCAAAATAAAACGATTAATACTAAAATCTAGAATTTGCAACATGTGACCGCAGGTGATGCTAAGTAGTACATCGGGCAGCAGTCGTGATTGATTCTTGGGATGTCATGGGTAACATTGCCACATTATAAGAAGAGATAGGTACTCCTACTCGGTGGACCGACGACCTGGTGAAGGCCACGAGATGCCGCTAGATGCGGCTGCGTAGGACCGGCCGTTGTGGAAATGCTTGGGGGAGGCCTTTGTCCAGCAGTGGATGTCTTTCGGCCGATATGATGAAGAAGAGATCTCTTGAAGGCAGCAGCTTTAATGATCTTTGCTGTAGTGATAATACCAAAGAATACTAATTTAATGTTATTACTTATGCATACAATACTAGCTGTCACGGCGAACTTCGTAACGCCTCACACTACACTATAGCAACCGCGGATAGTGTAGCTTCCTAACGGTGAAAGAATTTTTCAAATCGGTCCAGTCCAGTTTCGGAGCATATTCAAAACAAACAATCAAATCTTTCCTCTTTATAATATTAGTAAAGATATAGATATGTAGTATGTCATCTAGTATGTAGTATAATGTCATTGGCCAAACGGCTGGGGCCGCTACCTCCTGTCCGGGAGGTCGTGGTTCAAATTCTGCCACTTGTCAACGTGTTTTCGAATTTCAATTTAATATGTATACGTTTATCCGACCCTCTTTCGTTAAAGAAAAACATCGTGAGGAAACCTGCACACACCTGTAAAGAAAGTCGAAGGTTGTGTATGAAGTCGTCAGTCGACCAACCCGCACTAGGCCCGCGTGGTCGACTAAGGCCCGATTGCCCCAATTCAGGGTAGGCTCGAACCCCTCGGTGGAGACGTGTGCGAGATGATAATATGATGTCAATAGTAAAAAAAGCTTAAAGAAGTTTATTGCTACTGAAAGTTTTCATTGTAAACCCGACATAAACGGGTTGTAACAAAATTATCGTAAGAGCAGTTAACAGGTGCTTTTACTTATCGTATTGAACAACTTTGGCCAGGACTCGTGTTTGAATCGCAAAAAAAAAATTATGGACCTCTTCATGTAAATCGATCATATGATCGACCAATTTTGTGCAATCGATGTTCTAAAAATTGACTATGGTCTTCTGGGCGAAAGTTGTTCAGTATTATGAGTAGAAGCCCCGATTAACAGTCCTAACTACACCATTTTTTTACACCCATTACTTTCAGACCGTGGCACGGAAAAGTCCTGTAGTTTGATCAAAATCTCATTTGAATCGTCAAATGAATCTAAATGTTGCTTTGCAAAAGACACAAAAATAACAATCGAAAAACTAAATACATATTTTTAACAGAATTCACGTAGTCTCTGCGTGATCAGATCACAAGACGTTCGCATAAAATTATAAAAATTATTATCTCCATTCACGTCACTGTTCCATTAGTGTCTCATAAAAATGCGTCTAAATTGTAGACGATCGTCTAGATTGTGTCTGGACGTGTCAAAACGGCGTCTCAGAACGTTTATCTCCATACCTACCTACATTTTGTTGCCATGTGGTTCCTGCACTGGTTTACTTCACAAATAAGCATTGGTAAAAAGCTTCGACTCGGCCTCCTAACCAGAGGTCCCGAGTTCTAATCCGGACGGCTAATGTACCAATGAGTTGCTTCAACGGTGAAGGATAACATCGCGGGGAAACCTGCACATCTGATTCCAGATGTGTATGAAGGTGGCGTTGCACACGTCCGTAGGTGCAAATCTACATAAATGCCCTATACGTGACAACCGCCGTCTATTCCTTGGACAGCACGGTTTATTGTGCCACACGATAATAAAAAAAGAAGCATTGGTATAATTATTATGATTCCAAATTAGTCTGTTTAGCAGGTATGTGGCACATCGGGAGCCGGGTCGTTCCTTTCCCTCTAATATGGTTGAGAGGAGCGATGGCTGACTCTCGCGTTATACTCGTGACCGGGTGCTGTCCGTGTGAACTGACCTACACTTGTCAAAGGCGTTCATGACATTCAATGATTTTAATGTATAACTTCTCGTGTCATATTGTTTTCATGTCCTAATGACATATTTTTGTTTTTTTTTTGATTTTGACGTTAATAACTAATAATTGTTTATTTTTTGATTTTTTACAAATGAAATAATGTTTATTTTTTTATTTTGAATAAATATCTTGAATGTATTTAGACAGTGTACTTGATGACAGTTGATGGTGTACAATGCAGTCTGAGCCAAAAGTTAAAAAAGCAAAACTTATCCTTCTTGTCATATGTTTGGTAGCATATTACAATAAGGATAAGTTTTGCTTTTTTAACTTTTTTTAATTTTAACAGTGTCTTAGGTATATTGAATTCAGCATTATTAAAATAAAAAAATGGCATATTTCAAGATATTTTGTCATTTTACTATTTTTACTTGTCTTAAGAATAATTTAAATTCATTATAACAAACATGGTTAATGGATCTCTGAGATATGCCTTTATTTATAAGTTTTATAACGAGCCGTAAGGACGTTCAATTGAGTTATCTTTATGGATTTGAATACATTTCTTCACAATAGTTTTGTTTATCAGGTCAGAATAATTTTGTAAAGTCTTGGTAACTTCTATAATTAATGTCTGATTTAAATTTTTCTTCATATTATGTTTCTATGTTCACCTGTAAATATTTTACAGATTTCAGAGATTAATTCTTATACTGCAATCCGTATTTTTGTTTTTGATTATTTTCTTTAATTTTATTTGTTTTGACTTTATCTAACTAGCCGACATTAGCCCGCTGCTGGATATGGACCCCTTCTTGTGCATTTTATTTTTCTCTTTTTTTTACCCGACTGTCCAAAAAGAAGATGTATATATGTGTTTATGTAATATAATGTATGTCTGTTTCTTTCGGTAAGCCTGTAGCTTCAACGGCTTGATGGATTTTTGTGTGCGAGGTATCGTTGGATACTTCTTGATACCCTGAGTGACATATCATGTACCTATGTATGTATGTATGAATGTATGTATGATTTATGTATGTATTGTATGTCTGCTTTTTTCGCTAAGCCTGTAGCTTTAACGGCTTGATGGATTTTGGAGTGCGAGGTATCATTGGATAGGTACTTCTTGATCTCATGAGTGACATAGAATACATTTTTATCCGACTGCCCAAAAAAGAAGTGTAATGTTTTTATTCAGTCAGGTTTTTGAATTTTTATGAATGAATGAATGAATGAATAATATTTATTTGCTCGAATACATGGTATTAAATTGAGTGGGAATAAAGGTATAACAAAAAAGTATCACATGATTCGCTTTTGTCAAAGCATGCAAAAATTTACACAAAAGTTAAAATACTAATAATAATATAAAAAATGTCATATTAATATTTCGATGTCATCATATTTTATCATGTTTGTTACTATTACATACATTAAATTAAATTAAAATACATTTTGTCTTAAAATTAAGCATTATGGTCAAAAAATTCTTTAATTGAGTAGAAGCATTTTTCTAAAAGCCATTTATAAAGTTTGCTTCTAAAAAGTTTAGATGGAGAGTGTCTTATGTCACTTGGCAATCGGTTATATAACTTTATTGACATGTATAAACAATTTTTTTCAAACACTGCACTGTTGCATGCTGGTATTAGTAACCTAGCTGGATCTCTTGCTCTTAGTCTAGGATTAGCCACAGGCGTTTTAAACAAAGTTGCATTTTGCATAACAAACATACTAATTTCAAGAATATACATGCATGGCAAAGTAAGTATGTTTAAGTTTTGAAAATGAGGTCTACATGAATCCATTGGGCCCAAACCACAAACAGCTCTGATGCACTTTTTTTGTACAATGAAGGCTTGTAATATATCAGTGCAATTGCCCCATATAATAAGACCATACCTTAACACGGATGCCACATAACCATGGTACGCTGTGAGAGCTGTTTCTTTGCCAGCTACCGCTCTGAGTTTCCTGAGTGCAAACACAAACCGTTCTAGTCGATTACAGACATTCTCTACGTGTGACTTCCAGTTACAATGTTGATCCATTACTAGACCTAAGAATTTGGTTTGGTTTGTCTCACTAATTGTCTTACCCTGGTATTTCACAGTTAATTTAGTCTTCACTGAGTTGTAATTTAAGAACTGAATGTAGTTAGTTTTATCTAGATTAACCTTCAAGTCATTACATTCTAACCAATTATTTATTTTGTCCATAGTCAAATTTATCTTGTCATTGTACTTCTTTAAATTAATGTCACTTTTTTCGTCATTAGGAATAATTACCGAAATGTCATCTGCAAATAGTACTGACTGATATTCTATTATTTTTGGTAGGTCATTGATATAAATTGTAAACAATAGAGGACCAAGAACGCTTCCTTGGGGTACACCAGAACTAACAGTATTATATTGCGATCTGTAAGCCTCAAGAACCTTGTTATGATTAATCCTACTTATTTCTACACATTGGTTTCTAGAAGTAAGATAACAGTTGAGCCAGGACAATGCTGGTCCTCTAATTCCGTATTTTTCACACTTGTTTAAAAGAATCTCATGGTTAACAAAGTCAAATGCTTTGCTCATGTCAAAGAATACTCCTGTCACTGGAATTCTTTTATCCATTTTTTCTGTTATTGTTTTTATAAACGTGAAACAAGCATGAGTAGTTGACTTTCCTCTTTGGAACCCATTTTGCTCCTTAGCTATAACACTGTGCTTATCTAGGAACTTGATAAGCCTGTCATGAAATACTTTTTCAAATAATTTAGACAGCACGGGAATCAGTGTGATAGGGCGATAATTGTTCAATTCTAGTTTACTATTTTTTTTGTGCAGAGGCTTAACTATACAGTATTTTAACCTTTCCGGAAACTTCCCTTGAATAAAAGATTCATTTATTAAATGACATAGTACTGGAGCTATAACATGAGCACAAGACTTAAGAACGTGTGTTGAGATGCCGTCGTAACCCTCAGCCTTAGTGTTGTTAAGAGATTTCATCTTAGCAATCACTTCATTAACTGAGCAAGGATTGAGGAAAATTGATTCACATAGTCTAGGTATAGTAATATAAGGGTTTCTTTTATGTTCTCTTTTTGTGATATTTATAAAGTAATGATTAAATACTTGTGCGATTTCCAAGGGATCACGTACACATCTGTCTTTATTTGTAATACACTCTATTCCATTTAACGTTTTTACACTATCAGATCTGTCTTTAATAATATTCCAAGTCGATTTACATTTATTGTTTGAATTATGCAATATTTTGGAATTGATGTTTCTTTGTGATTTTGATATAGAAGTCTTGAGAATTGAACTATAGGTTTTATAAGCTAATTTATGTTCATACGTCTTGTGCTTGTAATATAAAAATCTAAGTTTTCTTTTTTTTATACTAGCTCTTTTTATTCCCTTAGTTATCCAAATTGGTTTTGAGTGATTCGCATTTATTTTAATTTTTTTATATGGAAAGCATAATCTGTAGAGAAGACAGTACCAATCATGAAATGTGTCAAAAGCTACATCAAAATTTAACTCCGAAAGTACTTCAGACCAGGTAAGGCTAGTCAGATGTTGCAGAAACTTACTCACGTTTTCGGGACTGTAATCTCTCTTTTTAATATACCAATTCTTGACATCGTTTTTGAAATCTATTTGTGAAACAAATTCAACTGTTTGGCATGTATCATGATCTGAAAGGTACATTTTATGTACACTCCCTTTTATGTTTTTGATATTGCTCGCTATGTTGTCAATGCAGGAATTCAATCTAGTAGGTGTATTTATATGCAGTTGGATATTGTAGTTAATAAGTAAGTTTGTCAAGTTACGAGTAGTATTATTTGATTTTAAAATGTCTATATTGAAATCTCCTGCTATTATAATTTTGTAATTCTTATTTTTTGATGTCAATCTATGTAAAATTAAATTAAATTTGTCAAAGAATGTATTAATATTATTGTACTTTGGAATTCGATATAAACACACTACGTAGCACTTCAATTTTGGTATCTCGATTCCACAAAATTCGAAAGTTTTCTCGACAGAATATTCATAACACCACACTATTGGTCTATACTCAATGGATTTCCTGACTAAAATGCAAGTACCACCTCTTTTTTTATTCTTTCTACAATAACATGATGCGAGTTCAAACCCTTTTAGTCTTATATTATACTCACTGCCTTCCTTTACAAACGTTTCACTTAAACATATTATGTCTATATAGCTATTATTGTCATTCATTTCATCAATACATATCTCTAACAGATCTAGTTTGTTTAGCAAACCTTGTATATTTTGATGCAGAACGCGTATAGAAACTGATTTAGGGACGAAAAAATTTGTTTTTTGTAACAGAGTCTGCCCCTGTTTTTATACTTAACGAATTTGTTTTTTGTGGCTTTTCCTTTACTGAAAAATAATATGGTATCGTACCCTTCTTAACGTGTGTCAATTTGAATACAAGCGAGGGGTTGGACAAGTCCGAACATGTGGATTTTGACAATTCGTAGGGCTATTTTCGCTACGTCCAGCAACTCTTACGACCTCGACATGCTACAATAATCTGTGCCTTGGTTTTATTTCTCTCCTTATTAATTGTTTCATCGTGTGCAGTCTTTTAATTATTCTATAACCTCACAGTCATTCAAACAAAAATTTAATTCAAACACGATTTATCTTTAATCAATGGAAATATTTTATTAAAAATACTCTTGCAACAGAAACTAGCTACCGGCGACGTTAAATATATTCTTGGCCTACCATTAAATTATAACTTGGCCTAATGAGTCTGTGGACCGGTTCTGCAAATGGGGGGAGAAGCGGTTATATGAGTAAATGACAACCAATCAAACATTGTAGATGGGGACAATTTGACGCCATTATTGACAAGGCAGTTACCTGATAAGTGATTGGTTGATCTGTCATAGTTGCGTGCGGATCAAGCGATGACGCACGCAACGTGATAGGCTAGACACTGCACGCGAATAACCATTTGTTTTCTATTTCAATTAAGTTGTATCGAGAATAAAAAACAGTGATGTTTATTGGTTGTTAATTAGGTTAACCGAAGAATCGTTCAAACGTATACCTTACTTAGAGTTTCTATGTGTTCATTGAGAACATCGCAGGGGAAGCCAGACAATACTAGTCGCCGTTCTATTTCTTGGGATATTATATTAGTTACTCATTCATTTTTTATTTTTCATTCATAAAGTCATACTTAAAATACGTCGATGTCGTGCAGTTCTTGGATTTGTTTATGATCAGCTAAGAATTATTATTAGGGTAAAAACATGAGTTCCTACGAGTAGATAATTTTTACCCGACTGCCTATTATTAGATGTCGTAAGATTCGTCTTGGTCCCCTGAGTAATTTGGATGCATTTTTACCCAATTACATAAAAAAGGAGGGTAATGTCGCAGTAAGGTTTTTAATTTTCAATTAAATTGTCTAGGTCATTGCTGTACTTGACGTTGCAATATGACGTTGTACAAAATTTTTGTAACGAATCATATCATTGATTCTTCTTATAACTGCTGAGTTAAATCGTTTTGGATCAAATATTTTATAATATTAACGAACCTGTTAATAGTGATGTTTGATGATTATTAAACAATGTGATTCACCCGAGAGTTACCCCAATTGTTACTTGAGCAGCACGTATAAGTGCAGCACGTATAAGTGCAGCACGTATAAGTGCAGCACGTATAAGTGCTGCCATCGTTGACAACTTTAGAGCAATTCAAAATTGCTGTATAATAAACCTTTGAATGTTCACCTCAGTATCATCTTTTCCTTTTGCTTATTATTCTAACTTTTAAAAACTGAAAACTATTTTTAATACTAGCAAATTGGTAAAGGTTTTTTTTGTCAGCAATCCGCTCAGGTGTTTTATGAGGGCCATAACCAACATTCATTGTTCCAAGAGGTTTAATATTAAATAAGCCATTGTTTCACTCAAGTGAAGCAGAACAATCATTGCCTACTCGTTCCTGGGAAATAAAAACCTTTTTCGTTCATTATTTTTGAAGGCTTTCAAATTATAATGAAGACAACCTTCGGACTCCTTCATTTGAATGGAGTTTAAGGTGATTAGTAATTAAATTGACTGATCCGGTGGTCCAATAGTCAGGTTCTGCCTGCTGGGCCAAGTTTCGTTAGTTCGATCCCACCCAAGGAAACATTAACAGGGTTGTTTTCTTTTTGTCAGGTGTTAAATATCTAACTGACCCGTTGAACTTCGTACCGCCTCAGAATCAATTAATATCTACAACTACAGTACACTACGCTACATTAAACTACTCTACTCTACATTACACTACACTCAACTACTCTACATTTTTCATTTTTCAGTTTCGGTTAAGTGATTTTTCGATGTTTTAATAGTTATTCTGCTGTTTAGGGCGGAGCCCAATCAAAGATCATAAAAATCGCTCCAATCGTTCTTGAGTTATAAATGGTGTAACTGATTTGTTTTATATAGATAGATTTAGACGTCTTTACCGCCTCCGTGGCGTAATGGTTCTTCCATTCGCTTCACACCAGGAGGTCGCGGGTTCGATTCCCGATGGGGTTAACTTGTAAGACTCGGTTTGGTTGGTGGTAGGGCATTTTCTAAGCCCGCCTGGCTAGCTACCACCATCTTATCTAAGTCTTGTCGCCAAACATCAGTGTTTACAACATTGATGTGTTCCAGCATGAAGATAAAATAGCCAGTTCTCCATTGCGTTGGGGAATTTTGGTAAGCCCGCTTCCATCTTCGGCATCATCGTCACTTACCATCAGGTGAGATGATGCCAAGGGCTTACCAATTGTGAAAAAAAAGAAAAGTATATCAGTATCTAGTTCCCATAATACAGGGAAACCTAGTTTGAGGTCAGATAACCGTGTGTAATTTGTCCCTGAATATTACATTATTATTAAACTAACGTTTCTGTTTACTTAGCTCGCTAAAATTTTGATAAAACTACAGAAAATTTTTTGTTTTCCTTATCTTTCTTGCCTTAAAAAAATCACTGCATTCTTTTGTCTAGGTCTTAAAACACACATATAATGAGAACATCAGTCCCAAACCAGATAGTTTGGTTCAAAATTATTATTCTATTAACTTTAGTTTTATCTTTAACAGGGACACATTAAACCGAGACATATCTCACATCGCGTGGACTCGATCTAAACTAACTTTCACCAAAAACTAATTACTATGTCCACCGAATTCATAAAGTATGCTCTTTATTACTTAACTGTCTTCTATATTGTCTGATATGTAATGATAGTCATATGGTTTTAAAAACAGGCTGCACTTCTTCCTTTTAAAATACTTGAATTTTAAAAGTAGCAGAGTGCAGTACCTACTATAAATTGTCAGCGGGACCCTGGACTTCTATCTTTTTAACCGACTTCAAAAAAAAAGGAGGAGGTTTCTCAATTCGACCGTATAATATTTTTTATGTGTGTTCGCGGATAAGTTCGTCATTTATAAACAGATTTTGAGGATTCTGTTTTTGTTGGAAAGGAGGTATCCCAAGAGTGGTATCATGATAAGGAAACCAGGATCTGATGATGGAATTCCAGAGAAATCGAGGGAACCTTCGAAAATCGTAGTGGCGACTAGTGCGTTTGAAGTCTGTTTTTTGAAGTGAAAACTTCTTTAGCGGCGTTGTGCATTTTTTTTGTAATGGGTAAAAAATGTTAAACTCGCGTCAGGACACGTGACCTAATCGAAAATTTGTACGACGGATGGAGTAGTGAAAACTTCTTTAGCGGCGTTGTGCACTTTTTTTGTAATGGGTAAAAAATGTTAAACTCGCGTCAGGACACGTGACCTGATCGAAAATTCGTAAGACGGATGGAGTAGTGAAAACTTCTTTAGCGGTGTTGTGCACTTGTTTTGTAATGGGTAAAAAATGTTAAACTCGCGTCAGGACACGTGACCTGATCGAAAATTCGTAAGACGGATGGAGTTGATTTTTTGATGATTTTTCTGAGATATATATTTTTAATGTAATATAAATGCACAACGTTAATATTCAAGTTTTCACTTCTGCCGGCACTCCCGGAGTGCAACCCGTCGTTTTTTTTGTTTATTAGTATTTGTAACTTCATTTTTATATATACTTAGATTAGCTACATGTTGAGACTATCTTCTGTAGACATTAGTTACTATTGATTTTGATCTTTATTAACAATATAAAGTATCTACTCTTAAAAAATAATAAAAAAATGTTCTCAATGGCAGCGCATTTTTATCTTTAGCCTTCTTTTCTTTTAAACACCATTTACAGAACTAAGATTTGTTTGTGTACTGTAATCATGGATAACATATTGTGTCCCCTTTATTTGACAATAGGTTTCTTCTCCTATAGGTCCAAGTTGAGGCCATAATTCATATACTGCGGTTAATTTGGGGTTGGTGGAAGACAGTGCCTTCAGGATCTCACGTGATAAAGCTAAGTAATACTGGAGTTTTCAATAAAACACAACGTTCATCGAGAGAATAGAAAACTAGCGATGCGACAATAATTGTAAATTTAAATAATAATGGGCTGTTCTTTCGGGTTTAGAGATTCAGAACAGATGTTCACGAAGCTTATTTGTGGCCTTTGACATTGAATTATGGCCAGTTAGTGAAAGCAACTGGTGACTTGTGTTGCACGTACGTTGCACAGGACCTTTTTGCTGATATAGGTAACGTTCAAAGTTATCACGTTCATAACATTTTCGGTGCATAATGGAGAGTCTATAGCGTACTTGTCTAGTATTAAGAACTGGCACAACTATACCAACCTTAGTTTCTGATCAATATACCATGAATCAAAAAGCATGCGACATTATGAAATACTCCAACTTGACTCTTAGTATGCGATAGTTGCGAAATCGATCGATTTCCTCGAATCACTATCGATTCTATTCGATTGTCTCCGTTCATTCGATTCTTAATTAGCAGCCAACCATGTTCCAGTTAGCAATAAGTCATTCGAATGTGACTTATACTGCTGTGAAACAATGAACAGGCTGAGTTGGTGCTTTGGAAAACAAAGGGTGTGGGAAGTAAAAAGGGCCCGTTTACGTTTTCTGTTCTTCTTCTTAATTATTTTTGGTGCTCGCCAAAGCCATGGGCTGGAAAACTTGGACTACCCCCGAAAAAGCGTCGGCGGCTCAACTGTAACGACCCGATCCTCCTTACCAGAAGTCCCGGGTTCAACTCCGGACGCCCGATAATGTACACGTACCATTGAGTTTTTAGAAACTTACGTATATTTACATTCCGATTGCTACAATGGTGAAGGAAAACATTGTAAGAAGACCTGCACATCAGATTTTAAGGTCGCGTTGCAGACGTCTGTAGGTGTAAATGCAAATACGCGCCACGTGACCGTGGGTGATCCTAAGTGCAACGCCAGGCAACCGCGCCTTCTTTCCCTTGGATAGCACGGTTGAAATGTGCCACACGATAAGAGAGAGAGAGAGACACACACAGACAGAGACACACACACACACACACACAGAGAGATAGAGCGATCCTCCAACCAACAGTTGGTGAGGCTCATATTATTATGTTAGTTAAGGTCAATGGGTGAGGTCTATTGTCTTATATAGTGAATGTCTTACAATTACTTAATTAGTGAAATAATTGAAAACCATTGAAAACAATTTCAGCCAAATCCGAGCAACTTTACTTTCGGCGGCTATTTTGATTTCCGCCATTCCCTTTTTTTTACACCAACTAACTAAAGTAACTGACACCTCTCAGAATCGCTAAACTTAAGTGGCAGCAGGCGAAGCACAAGCTCGTTAGAACAGATGGCTTACCGTTTTGGTGGGCAGTTGACAATCTTCATGAACGGCTGAATTGAATGAATGAATCATCGTCACTTATCATCAGGTCAGATGATGCCAAGGGCTTACCAAAATGAATTATAAAACATGGCAAAGAACCATCTCGGTTAAACTAGCTTTTAAATAAAAAAAAACCGCAATGAAATCGGTTCTATCGTTTATGAGACAGAGACACACACACAGACAGACATAGGCTTCAAATTTATACTATTCCTTTTTGTGTCGGCGGTTAAATACCCCGGACTACACCCCGGACAGTGTATATAACGGTCGCGAAATGACATTTCTAAAGACAAATGACGGAGCAAAGAAAATCACAGCGATATGTCATACGTTCGAGAACCAAACTATAACCAATTTATATGAATCTGGGTGACGAGGGGTTGAGGTCGGATTTTTTTTTGTTCCCCTTTTTGGAGGGTGGGAGGATAAAAAATGCATTGCTGCATACCAACGTCCGGTCCTAGGTTGGTTATGTGGGGCTCACCTAGTGCATACCCACTAAAAAACCTCCCTGGATTACAAGTCTGCTAAGACTTATGAACCCTTCATCTGAGCGACTCCCTCCCTAAGGAGGGGGGAAGTTCAAAAACAAGCGCTCAGTGTCTGCGCGAGGAGCTCCTGAAGGGAGCTATCGCTTTATGAATTACATTTTTATGTGCTAGTGTGGGGGGACTGTGTCATTCACGAAGTGACACTATCGGATCCTTCCTGAGCTGCCAGGAGACAGTTCAGGTCGGCTGAAATTTGGTCGGGAGGATCAGACAGAATGTGTCTTGGTCTACGGACCATAGCGATTAAGTGGCAGCAGGCGAAGCACAAGCTCGTTAGAACAGATGGCTTACCGTTTTGGTGGGCAGTTGACAATCTTCATGAACGGCTGAATTGAATGAATGAATCATCGTCACTTATCATCAGGTCAGATGATGCCAAGGGCTTACCAAAATGAATTATAAAACATGGCAAAGAACCATCTCGGTTAAACTAGCTTTTAAATAAAAAAAAACCGCAATGAAATCGGTTCTATCGTTTATGAGACAGAGACACACACACAGACAGACATAGGCTTCAAATTTATACTATTCCTTTTTGTGTCGGCGGTTAAATACCCCGGACTACACCCCGGACAGTGTATATAACGGTCGCGAAATGACATTTCTAAAGACAAATGACGGAGCAAAGAAAATCACAGCGATATGTCATACGTTCGAGAACCAAACTATAACCAATTTATATGAATCTGGGTGACGAGGGGTTGAGGTCGGATTTTTTTTTGTTCCCCTTTTTGGAGGGTGGGAGGATAAAAAATGCATTGCTGCATACCAACGTCCGGTCCTAGGTTGGTTATGTGGGGCTCACCTAGTGCATACCCACTAAAAAACCTGCCTGGATTACAAGTCTGCTAAGACTTATGAACCCTTCATCTGAGCGACTCCCTCCCTAAGGAGGGGGGAAGTTCAAAAACAAGCGCTCAGTGTCTGCGCGAGGAGCTCCTGAAGGGAGCTATCGCTTTATGAATTACATTTTTATGTGCTAGTGTGGGGGGACTGTGTCATTCACGAAGTGACACTATCGGATCCTTCCTGAGCTGCCAGGAGACAGTTCAGGTCGGCTGAAATTTGGTCGGGAGGATCAGACAGAATGTGTCTTGGTCTACGGACCATGTAACTAGATAGTTCGAGTGGCGGGGTATAGTCCGCTGCCTTTCGAATTAACGGGTTGGGATGCGACTCCGAGGACTTGAAGAAGCTCTCGGAGAGGCCTTTAATGAACTGTTGTGTGGTTTGTATGTCCATGTCGCGGTGTAGGTCAGCGTTACGGACGCACCACGGCGCGTCAAATGCTCTACTGCAGAAGATGTTCTGCACTACTTGGATCATTTTCATGATAGTTGGGAGCGTGTGCGCAAAGACGGGGGCCGCGTATGTCATTACCGGTCGGATGCAAACCTTAAAGAGTGTTCGCTTATTAGCGGGGGACATTTTTCTATGCCTACTTATCATGCTGTTAAGCCTGCCTAGGTAGAAACGTCACGTTTGTAATGTGGGGTCTAAAGGTGAGTTGGGGGTCTTGGGTGACTCCTAAATATTTGGCTGTGCGTTGCCATGGGACGAGGGTGCCTAGCATGTAGATTTTCTGGTCGGGGAAAAGTCTCCTACGGTGGTAACCGAAGTAAACCGCGGAGCTTTTGCTCGGGTTTACTTCGATTCTCCATTTCCTTAACCATTGGCCTAGCTCGTCTACTGAGCGTTGGAGATTGTTTATTAGTGGTGTCTCTTGTGACCCTCTTTCGTAGAGGGCAGTGTCGTCCGCGAAGAGTGAGAGCTGTACAGCTTTCCCTGTTTTTGGTTGCTGTGGGATGGGGATATCGTTAGTGTACAGAGTGTACAACGTAGGGGAGAGTACGGATCCTTGGCTCCCCGGCTTTAATGGGACGCGGAGAGGAAATGACCCCCTCGTGTCTAAATCGGAATGTGCGGTCTTGGAAGTAGCACTCCACTATACGTACTAATCGGTCGGGTAGGTCCAGGTGGTATAGTTTGTAAATGAGTCCCGCATGCCAAGCCTTGTCGAAGGCTTTGGCTACGTCGAAGAAGACAGCTGCTGTCTTCTCGCATTTGGGGTAAAATCCGTCCAGTATGTATTCTACTATACGGTTGACTTGTTGTGGGCATGAGTGTTTGGCTCGAAACCCAAATTGTTGGTTGATTACAAGGGGGGTCCATCAGCTGGGAGGATATGCCTCTTAATTCGAGTGAGTTTAACTCTTTCTAGTATTTTCCCCATGGCCTTGAGTAGGCTTATGGGGCGGTAGTTAGATGGGATTTTGTGAGTTTTGCCTGGCTTTGGGATGCCTATCACTATCGCTTCCTTCCATGCTGTCGGGAAGTAACAGTGTTCAAAGCAGGCGTTAAATATTATAGCTAGTAGTACGAGTAGCTGTTCCGGGAAGTGTTTCAAGGCTTGGTTAGAAATTCCATCTGACCCGGGGGCTTTTTTAGGTTTAAGACCCCTAATTACAGCCTGAATTTCATCCGTGGTGAAACGCAAACTATCGTTTCAAGCCGATCTTCTTTCTTGCGTTTCATAATTAAAATCTCTTTTGATCTTGTTCGTCTATAAAAATAGAATTTAGAAATGATTGCGAGCTTTTGACAAGAGTGAAAACAATTGAGGAGTGTTGACCATCGGAATAGCTGTTTTCAGTATATATATTTTAAAAGTTTTGTGATTCTTCTTGATATTTTCAAGACCTCCTATTTTTAACTGGGGTAAGTGATTTATGCTTAGAGAAAGCTATCCATTTTTATTTAGTGCCGTTGCGAACTAAATTTTTATTCATGGTTGTAGGGTCTTCCGCACGGCCCGAACAAATCGGCATACTACCACTATACCCTGGACTATTGCTTACTACGCCGATCAGCAACTGCCTGCCGCTAACCCAAAGGGAAGTGGAATTTTTGTATATATCTAATTTAAGACCCATTGGAGTTGAGCGTTACTGGTGACCAAATACCATTACTGGTGATCAAGTATTACGACCTGCCCGCGCCTTTTTGTTGTCGCTAGTCACCAAACATTACTACTGCCCGACAAGATTCTGCTGTCGTCCTCCAAGCACAGCTGCTGGCCTGCGTGTTCTCCTGTCTTCCGTTTACTATAATAATTTTGCGTTAGATTTAAAATTTATTAAGAGTATGGTACACCCAAAGTTTTTACCTACAACGTTATGGTGTAATTCCGACACCCAATAATTAAATTCGATTTATTTTTTTAGGAATTTATTAGATCATTTTATACATCTGGGGGGATGATCGATCGTTACCTAACCTTTTTTTTATATTTTAAAATTATGTAATGTGTTGTTTTTTTTATATTTAGGTTATTTCCATGGTCATTCACTCTATACCCCTTTAACTTATCCACTGGTTTATATCTTTACCCAAATATTTATAATCTTATAAAATAAAGGTATTCCATATTACCTTCTTATTATTCATATTTAGGCAGGGAGTAAAAATTCTACGTATCATGTAGCATTTTATTATATTATTTAACCCCTTTTAAATTCAATTATGCTGCAGTGGATACTGTAACGCGGGTTATGGGGAGCGAGTTCCTGCTACGGACCTCCTCTTCTACTTTTTGGATATGGCCTGGATCACATTTTTGTTAGCTAGGTGTGCATTGGTCCGCGAAGCACTCCGCTTTCTCATCGTCCTCAAAGGCTATAGTGTTATCGGGCCGCGTTAGGGGAGGGGTGTGGGTGACTGCGTCTACGCGGAGTGCCTTGGCTACTTTGTAGTAGGCAACATGGGATGGGGAGGTCGGAATCTAGAGAGCGGCAGGGAGTGTCCATACTGTATAGTCTATTTCATTCAAATATCATGGTCACATTCTACTTGAGACGGTCATTAGATGAGGATGTTACAGAAGATATAGGGACACCACTTTTTTGCTTTCTTGTGACTGAGGAGCGAGGCGTCAGCGAGCATCAGCGAGCGACGAAGGAGTGAAGAAGGTATTGTGATGGCAAAAAAACGATGTTGAGATTTTGATGAGGAACCTACTGTACATGATAGTTGATTATTCAAAAAAAAAACTGAATAAGGTACCTTCCATACAAATCCAAATTATTTGTAAATATATAATCAAGTCTGTCACACCTTTATCTTTGCTACTTATTGTACCAGTAAGTAAGCGAAGTTTATTTTGATTTGTGTATGGCCGACTACGCTAGTGGCTGTACAATTTACTTTTTTACAACACATCCTTAAGGCCTTAAGAAAGGTCAAATGACAATATTCAATCCAAATTATTGAGACTGTTTAAAGCTATCTACTATGGAAAAAATATAAAATATACCTGAATTTAAAAAAAAACGATATAATTGAATACAATTTTTAAAATATTACCACTTTTAATGTAAAATAATATACTGTAGACCCTGTTTTAGGCATAAATTGCAAAATTTCTCGAAAACAAATAGTTAATGTTGAATGAAACCAACATACAAAAATCGGTCACTTTAACACATTTTTTAAACTTAACCACTTTTTATTCAATTACTACTACCTCAGTAAAGAATTTTTTCATATTTTTTTTTTAGTTGTAACCATAGAACTGCTGCAATTTTAATCGAAATATTATGTTTATCTATTATTTTTTTTCAAAACGATATAAACTGATTTTGTTTTCCTACTTCTTGGAAACTCATAATGAATTAAAAACCACAATTTTTGCACGATTCGTTCATAGCGATTGACGTAACAGCCACGTTGCAGTACAAGCTGACAAGAACTTTATTTCCAATCTATTTCGTTCGATGTATGAAACATCATAAATCTAGTTGCTAATTTTAGGGGCGGAAGAAAATATTAACATCACAGTCCCCATTGTTAAGTTTAAGCGGAACGTGGCCTTAGTTAATGAAATGGTCTATACCTTCTGTTGAAAGTGTTGGCATCAATGGCGTGAGGCTCAGCTGATAAACCATTTAAAATGACAAATGATTCTCAAAACCTATCTATGCTACTTGAACTATCCATCTTGTGATCTTTAGCGGTTACATTGAAATTCTCAATGCATCACAGTCACGCGGCACGCCTCTTAATTAATTTTAAGAGAATTGACACACCTAGTTAGTTGGTTTGTTTGAACGGCTAACTAAATTTCATTAGTTATCATATTAAGTAATACGCTTCTTAATTTACATGTGTTTATGTTTTTATTATTAGGTAAAGATAATGATCTTTACATCTTTACTATATAACTACTATAAGTTGATACAACAAGGTGTGTGTGTGTGTGTGTGTTTGTGTATGTGTGTGTGTGTGTGTGTGTGTGCGAGTGTGCGTGTGGATGTGTGTTGGTCCGCATTATTATATTAACTTACACGGCATAAGCTAGAACTTATTAATTGTTGTCAGCGCCGGCCCTAGCACTTGATGAGCACATTTATTGTATAAATTAGTTTATTATTATAACATTCTTTGGTAGATTATGGACCTACATCGTCTTTTAATAAATAAATAAGAATACTAAATTGTCTTTCAGCGCCTGTTTTTACTTTACGTAAATTTTACTTTGGTCAAAGTATATAATCTAGCCACTCCAAACAGTCAGATTTAGCTTTTAAAAAAGTCAGATTTAGATTTAAAGTCTGTAGATCTAAGGATTTATTAGGAGGCAATCTACGGAAATCTACGGAATTTTCAGCGTCGCCATACGGATTTTTTAAAATCAGATCTGGCAACATTTCTAGTGCGTCTGTTAAAAGGCGCTTACAAAATTTTATTTTGCACTGGAAATTGTTTTACAAATTTGGCTTTTTGGCACCCCTTGCCAATTGGGACGCTTAGAGCGACCGCTCCTCTCGCCCTATTTCAGGGCCGGCGCTGTTTGTTATTTGTTATTTTTCAAATTTGGCTTTTTGGCACCGCTTGCCAATTGGGACGCTTAGAGCGACCGCTCCTCTCGCCCTATTTCAGGGCCGGTGCTGTTTGTTATTTGTTATTTTTCAAATTTGGCTTTTTGGCACCCTTGCCAATTGGGACGCTTAGAGCGACCGCTCCTCTCGCCCTATTCCAGGGCCGGCGCTGTTTGTTATTTGTTATTTTTCAAATTTGGCTTTTTGTCACCCCTTGCCAATTGGGATGCTTAGAGCGACCGCTTCTCTCGCCCTATTCCAAGCCGGCGCTGTTTGTTATTTGTTATAATTTGTTATAATTATTTGTCCCTGAATATAATATAATGTATGGATGTTTGTTACTCTATCACGCAAAAACTACTATACTTATCTGAATGAAATTTAGTAGGTAGACAGATTAGGACCTGGATTAACATATACGCTACTCTTTTCTACACTCGCTCTGCGCACCCTCGAAGACAGTAATAGAAACTATGTTCATGCAAGCGAAGCCGCTGGCCAAAGCTTTCAATGAAAAATAAAGTGAGATTCTCCGCCAGACATTTTATATGATCCACAAATTGCGTGAATGATACGAGACCAGCAGTGGATGTCTCTTAGCTGATGTGATGGATTATCATCTCATCAACCAGGGCAGGCTGATTGGCCGCGATCCAGTGAACGGGTGTGGGACAAGATAACACACAGGCCATTAAAGTTCCCAAGAGTCGCTAGAGAACTGAAAAGTCGCCTAATGCTACAGATGCAGTTTTTTATATGTGGCGGTGACCACTGTCCATCACAGTCATGACCCGTTAGCCTGTAACCACCTATAGGAACACTTTAAACTTTCACGATTATTATTATAATGACATATTGAAAGCGGGACTTGACGTGATTTTGTAGAACATATGAGCAGGTCGTTGAAAAACAAAAAGTTCACAAAGCGTTGAGGTAAAAATAACATCATCATATCATAATTATCATATCAGCCGAAAAACGTCCACTGCGGGACAAAGGCCTCCCCCAAGGATTTCCACGACGACCGGTCCCGCGCTGCCCGCATCCATAGGCTTCCCGCGATCTTAACTTGGTCGTCGGTCCACCGCGTGGGAGGTCTTCCTACGCTACGTTTTACGGTGCGCGGTCGCCACTCGAGAACTTTACTGCCCCAACGACCATCTGTTCTACGAACGAGCTATGTGCCCTTCCCACTGCCACTTCAGTTTAGCGATTCTGTGAGCTACGTCGGTTACTTTGGTTCTCCTGCGGATCTCCTCGTTTCTGATTCGATCACGCATAGAAACTCCGAGCGTTTCCGTTATCTGATACGGAACCCTAAAAAGGCAGAACTGCAAAATACACAACCTGAGAACCAAAGACGGCGCCAAGCGTTTCCGAGAATTTTAATGCAAGGATAATAGAATAGTGATCGTTTATTCGACAGAAAACAACACTACGTCAGTTTCAGGTACCAGATATAAGTCTCGACATTGATCGTACGATGCACAGTAGGGTTGACTTATTAGTGATTAGGGGATTACGGATATATAAATTTTACGTATTACGGATTAATTCACATCTCTGCAATTTTTTTTTGTGATTGGGCTTCAGAGTGGGCAGGGCACATAGCTCGTAGAACAGATGACCGTTGGGGTAGTAAAGTTCTCTAGTGGCGACCGCGCACCGGAAAGCGTAGCATAGGCAGGCCTCCCACGCGGTGGACCGACGACTTGGTGAAGATCGCGGCAAGACGCTGAATGCGGGCAGCGCGGGACCGGTCGTTGTGGAGATTCTTGGGGGAGGCCTTTGTCAAACAGTGGACGTTTTTCAGTTGATATGGTCATGATTGAGAATGTCTCGCAGAACCGACAACCGCTGGTCAATGCGAGTTCTTGAGTGGAAACCGGGTATAGGCAAAGGAAGTGTGGGACACCCCAGGCTAGGTCACAAGATGACTTGCCCATGGTTGCTGGCGGTGGCAACGGCTGGATACGAAGAGCCGAAGATCGTTATAAGTGGCGAGTCTCAGAGGTTCTAAATGCAGCAGTGGACCAACACGGGCTGATGATGATGATTGAAAATGTGTAGGTACGTAGTGATAGTAAAAGGGTTTCGATTAACAAATAAGTAATTCTTACAGCAATTATGACAAATCTAAGATAACTTCATATAATTCATCATAAATAAATTATTAGGGTTCCGCACCCAAAGGGTAAAAACGGGATCCTATTATTAAGACTTCACTGTCCGTCCGTCCGTTCGTCTTTCTGTCTGTCTGTCCGTCTGTCATCAGGCTGTATTTCGTGAACCGTGATAGCTAGACAGTTGAAATTTTCACAGATGTTGAATTTCTGTTGCCGCCAAATAACAACAGATACTAAACATTTGAAAAAGTGAAAAAATAATACAAAAAACGTGTTTTTTTAAACATTAAGAAACTAGCTTCATCTAGTATGATGGTACCGAACCCTTTGTGTGCGTTTGTGACTCGTCGGATTTTTTAGTATCATTTCGGTTATTGATAAACTGTTCCAATGTTCGTTATACATGCAAAAGTATCGATAATGTTTTCGACAATGTTTGTTATACATGCAAAAGTATCGAAAATGTTTTCGACTATGTTTGTTATACATGCGACAGTTTCGATAATGTTTTCGACAATATTTTTGTTATTACATGCAAAAGTATCTATAGTGTTTTCGACAATGTTTGTTATACATGCGAAAGTTTCGATAATGTTTTCGACAACGTTTGTTATACATGTGAATGTTTAATACTAACTAGCCGCAACTTCGTCCGCGTGACAGAACATGACAAATTATGAAAAAAAACCAATCGTTTGTGATCCTTAATTCGATAAAATAAAACAGTTGTGTGATTGTCATTGCGAAACTGACACTCATAGGAAACTGTGCTCGCACTTGAACTAGAATGGGAAGTGTGCTGATGTTACATAACAACATAACTAGGATGGTGAAACGGTTAAACGTATTTGGATGAAGTTTAGCATACTGGTGCCTAGTACAGATTATTCTGGAATAATATGCCACAGTTTTTAGGGTTCCGTAGTACAAAAAGGAACCCTTATAGTTTCGTCATGTCTGTCTGTCCGCGGCTTAGCTCCTAGACTATTGGTAGTTAAGAGCTGAAATTTGGCAAAGATATATATATATATATATATATATATATATATATATATATCTTGAACAGTGAATTTTTTTTTTGAAAAAGAAGCTTTTTCAGGGTACCTCCCCCATACAAGTAAAGTGGGGATGTTTTTTTTTCTCGTCAAACCCAGTCGTGTGGAGTATCGTTGGTTAGCGCTTAAAAATAGTCTTGAGTCTTCTAAGACCATTTTATAAATCAGGGTTCCGTTTTCGAAAAAATAGGCTTGAAAGTGCTAAACTTTGTTGGAGACGAGTGTCCCCACCCCCTAACAACTAAACCGCTGTGTTTGGAAATTTGAAAAAAATCCTTAAAGTAGTCTTTATTATAATGAATATATAAGGAAAACTATCAAAGCTAATAAGGCTTCTCTAGTCGACGAGCAATAGTCGATCAAAAAAATTCGTATATACACTAACCTGCTCAAAAATGTTGCTAGCGCGTTTTAGAATATATCAAAATGTAAGTAAATCACTATAACAAACATATTGGCAACTACAGAACCCTACATTGCGCATGGCCCGACAGCACTTGGCCGGTTTTTTACTGTGTAAAATATATCATTTGCCTTGTAGGTACACAAGTAATGCCAAGAATTTTTCTAAAATAGTATGAATAGATACGGGAAGTAGAGGTCAACTGTGGCCGTCATATGGTAGAAAAGATGAAGATGATGATCAGTTTATGCTGTCATATGATATCCGATATCCAAAAACTTTGTTTTTCGTATACGCTCGCACACTTTGACATCCCTACTGCCCAGACAGACATAATAACGATATCGTAAAGAGTCGAGTTACGATAAATACGACGTAAGACCACCAGAGAGTGGAAACTCGCCAACGGTAGTCTCCAATGTTATTTAGTAGGGAAATTCGTGATTTTATATCTTAGAAGTCTGACAGCATGACATCTCTGTCAGATTACATAGGATTGAGGGAGAAGAGCAAAATGTTGTTAAAAAACAAAATTAGTGGTTTCATTTCCAACACCTATTATAGTTTTAGAAAAGCATATAATATATAAGTACTAACATACAGTATGGACACTCCATTCCACTCTATAGATTCCGACCTCACCCTCTCGTCACCCAGAGTGATACAGATTGGTTACAGTTTGGTTGTCGAACGTATAGGATTTCGCCGCCATTTTGTTTGTGGCACCATGGCAATAACAATAAAACCAGCCAAGTGTGAGTCGAGCTCACGCAACGAGGGTTCCGTACCACCGCACTCTCCACTCTACACCCCAGGATCTATACAATAACAACAAAAGACATCCACGCAAGTGACAGAAAAATACTTTTTATTTCATTAAGTTCGGACTCCTTGGCTCGAATACGACTCGCACTTGGTCGTTTTTTCTATTGTTGTTTTACTTCAGGATTAGAACTAAAATTACGCCGAATTTCACGCTAGTATGTATTACCGCTTTTTAAATGAATCAATAAACAAAAATACCTATACAAACACGTTTCTTGTACGGGGATATCCCTCAATTTTCCCTTTTTATTTTTGTTATTTTTTGATAATTTTCTTCTTTTTATCGTGTGGCACAATTAACCGTGCTATCCAAGGAATAGACGGTGGTTGCCTTGTGTTGCACTTAGCATCACCCGCGGTCACGTGTAGGGCATTAAGATTTAGGTACACCTACGGACGTGTGCAACGCGACCTTCATACACATCTGGAATCAGATGTGCAGGTTTTCTCGCGATGTTTTCCTTTACCGTTAAAGCAATCGGTAAATATATGTATGTAAGTTTCGAAAAACTCGTTGGTACATTGGACATCTAGATTTGAATCCGCGACCTATGGTTAGGAGGACCGAGTCGTTACCGGTTGAGCCACCGTCGCTTTTTTGTTAATTATAACAGATATTCTGTCAAAATATCAGTCGGCTACCTATTTTGGTTCCAAAGATACAAGCGCTTTAAAGGACAGCGTAGGTTTAGTGGTACCTACCTTGGGTTTTTTTATTTGGTAAGGAACCCGAAAAATTAATACAATGAAAAATAAAGTACAATAAAAATAAAAGATGCAACATTTGAAATTTCAGATAACAAACTCGCTATCAAAGATGAAACAGAAGATGAAAATTATAATGAAGACGAAAGAGACAGATTTGGCTGAACTCTAAGCGATAATGTTGTCAACAAGTTATAATTTACACGTCTCGGCACCTCTTCGGAGTTATTAAACGACACGTCTGGAGGACTTTTTTAAAGATAAATTCGTTAGCTTTATGGATTTTATTGGATAACAAAGTGTCTCATTAGTTATTATAGTTGTTTCTGAGAAAAATTGGCAAAATTCTGTGGAAATCTTGGAATCTCGTACACGTTATATTTTTGTCTTGTAAACAGCTTTTATAATATAAATTGCAATTGGATTTTGTTTTTTTTATTAGTTTATTAATTAGTCTTCTTCTTTAAGTACAAATAGTCAATAATTTTTAGGATCCGTACATCCAACGGGTGACCAACAGGATCCTATTACTGAGCCTCCGCTGTCTGTCTGTCCGTCTGTCAGCGGGCTGTATTTCATGAACCGTAATAGGTAGACAGTTGAATTTTTTCACAGAATATGTATTTCTGTGGCCGCTATAACAACAAATACAAAAAAATTGAAAAAGTGAAAAAATAAAAGGCCGTCTAAAAAAACGTGCTTTTTATAGGTCTTTAGAAGTATTTTTGATTTAGCTCTATCGGTAAAACAATAATATATACAAGCATGAAATTTGGTGTAATTATAGTACTAACACTGATGTAAAACAGCAAATACTAAAAATCGGCCAAGTGTGAGCCGTACTCGCGCTAAGAACTCTGAACTGAATGCAAAAAAAAGCATGTTTTTGTAGCTCGTGTTGATGTCTTGTTTGTAATGTGAATAGGTATCATTGTCATTATTACTATGTAGTTGTGAGGAGAGATGTGTTGTGGTATCTATCTTAACTACGGGTGTGGAGGTACTGAACCCTCGGAGTGCTAACTTGACTCACACTTGGCCGCTTTTTTTTTGCTTTATTATTTATATTTAAATAATATCACTAAGATGTAGATTTCTGTGGCTATTACCTAATCTGTGCTGTGACTTAATGTCACCAAAAACTAATAACGCTACTTCTTCGTATTAAAATTTCCCTGGCTATTCGATACATAAATTTTTCTGTACTAATTGTAAGTTGTTTTGAGCGAGGTGTTCTGTGAGAGATTTTACTTGTAAATGTGTTGTGATGACTATACAGGGTGTAACAACATTGGTGTAGTTCCCGTTAACTGGGGCTACTACTCATCATACTGAACCACTTTGGTTCTAAGACTTTGCTGAAATCACAAAAAAAAAAATTACTCTTCATACAAATCGATCAGCTGATCGACCAATTTGGTGCATTCTAGTATGGAGGGTCCAATTTTTTTTTTTGGGAATCGACTATGGGTTCCTTGGGGAAAGTTGTTCAGTATGATTAGTAGAAGCTCCAGTTAACGGGTCCTACACCAATTATTTTACACCCTGTATAATTGGATCAATGGTCCGATCGACATAAGATTATTCGATGGAGCGTCGTAGCAGCGTCTGGTTGAGTTACCATTAAAAGGTAGCTGCCGTACAATAAAAAAATAAAACAATTCAAAAATCTTAAAAAAATATTTAGTTATTTTCATGAAACTTTGCAAGTAGTAACTAATTATAACAAGCTTTTATTTACTTCACCTGTCCTGGTGTCTGTAATGAAATCTTGCAAGTTAAATTTGGCTCTCTTCCCGGTTTCCGATTGAGCTGAAATTTTGCATGCATCTGTATATCACGTGACACTAACAGCTTTTGCCAAAAAGCTTTTAGGTTTTCCGAAAATTATTTTGATTTTCTGTTAAGTGGAAGGATTGGCTATTCCGACAACAACTACAACTATAACTTTGCTCCGCGCTTCGCCGTTTTCTTTAAAAAACAATCCTTTTCTCATAATTGTTTGGCTACGCTATAAAAGCTTAATGCTTTTTGTAAGTATTTGTTTATATGTTCGTGCCAGACCAAAGTGTGTATATTAGTGTTAACATACAGTATGGACACTCCCTGCCGCTCTTTAGATTGCTACCTCACCCCCTCGTTACCCAGATTGATACAGATTGGTTACAGTTTGGTTGTCGAACGTATAAGATTTCGCTGCCATTTTGTTTGTTCCGTCATTACTTTTTTGAAATGTCATTTCTGGCCCGTTGTATGAAGTGTCCAGGGTTTGGCCAGACGGAGAAAGCTACGGCAGAAAGTATGCACAGCGCGGCTGTACAATTTATAAATCTATCCTTCACACTTGTCTTGCACAGATTTAATTCAGTTTAACATTGACATTTTAATGTGTTTTTTTAACCGACTTCATTATTAACCGACTTCAAAAAGGAGGTTCTCAGTTTGACCTGTATGTTTTGGTTTAGAGATAAGATAAGATAAGATAAGATAAGATAAACTTTATTGTGAAACTGTGTACAATGATGTTACATTTAATATATTTTTAGTTCCAACAGGTTGCCCTTTTCGGACGTACAATATTAATATTACATTTAGACATAAGCAAAATATTCATTTAAATTATAAAAGCATTTGTGTATAAGCCACTCTTTAAGGTGGCGTTTAAATTTAGCACCATGCAATGATTTTATAAATACAGGTAAATTATTATAAATTCTAATTCCGTTTACATAACAACTTTTGTTATATATGTAACTGGTCGCTATTACAGAACACAAATCATATTTATAATTAGACCTTAGGTTCTTTTTCTTTTCATTTTTTTTATTGAAATATTCACTATTATTTCTTATAAATACACAAATTTCTAATATGTAGATACACGTCAATGTTAGTATTTTTTGTTCCACAAATGCTGTTCTTAGTGTTTCAGTACTGTACATGTTAAAAATAATCCGAAGACATCTTTTTTGTAGCATAAAGGTAGACTGAACATTCACAGAATTTATTCAACAGAGAACATTTATTCTTATTAAGAATTTTACAATTCACTTACATAAGAATACAATTTCATATTATAAATATTATAATATTCTATTATTTTAAAAAATGAGCGTAAACATATATTTTTTTAGAAAATATCTAAACATGTGGGTACATGAAAATAAAACATAAAACGAAAACATACAATATCGACAAAGAATGTTACGCGGATATACAGCTATCAAACTGGAAGTGACGTCTTAGATCAGGTATGGATGGTTGTAGGTAATTTTGTGTGCAATATAATTTTTCAAGCATTTTTTGGAACTATGCATAGTTTTAGATTCTTTTACGTCTTTTGGGAGCATGTTATATAATTGAGCACCTTCATATAAAATAGACTTTTTCCATAATTTGTACGCGGCGGCGGCCTTAGTAAAATGTCATTAGCATTTCTCAATCTGATTTTCTGTATTTGTATTTTCTTTGTAAAGCTTATTTGTGTATGTATGTTTGTACGCGATAATCTCGCGTTTGAATTAATCGATTTTGTTGCGGTTTTCAGAAAAGTATTTGTTGCACTTAGTAGAAGGTTTTGGTACTTAACCGACTTCAAAAAAGGAGGTTCTCAGTTTGACCCGTATGTACGTATGGTTGTCCGCGATTTACAGGGGTGTCGTTTTGGGCGTGTCGTTAAAACTAACAAAAGAATTTAACCGAATTAAAAAAATGGAGGTTCTCAGTTTGACCTGTATGTATGTTTTGTCCGCAATTATAAATATCTTTTATTCTTATTATATTTAAGTATATTATAAGTACCCTTTTCACTAGATAAGGTTCATCAAATCTTTAGCACGTGGTTAAAGAACGTTGTTCTCCATAAGAATTTAATACGAGTTAATGGCCCCATTATTTGTAGCTCATTAATTTTTATGTCCCCGAAAATATACAGGATTCATCTTGGTATTAGACGTCTATTAGGTGAAAATGGCGATTATAATGATTTATAATCATCAAACACGACTAAAACTTAAATTTTCTAATTTATAATATTACACAAAAAGTCGTTAACTAACTAACTATGATCTCGTTTGTAACTAAGCGATGTGTTAGTGTTATTTTCCAGCTTTAAGAGGTCATTGAGTTCGTTATTAAGGATTCAAAGCATCTCATAGTAGTTGGCAGTATAATCAGAAATGTCACTTCAAACCAGTACTGGATCCAGAAATATGTTCGTCTCTTTGGGCAGATTTTTTTATATTTTTTTCACATTATCCGATTTTTCAGACAATACTTCCTGCGATCGTCATTCAACCTTTGTCTGTCGTTGTAGGTGTTTTAACACAAATATTTGTCAGACAATACCTACTTACTGTGCGATCGTCGATCAACCTTTGTCTGTCATGGTAGGTGTTTCAACCCAAATATTTGTCAGACAATACTTACTACGATCGTCGATCAATCTTTGTTTGTCTTGGTAGGTGTTTCAACAAAAATATTTGTCAGACAATACCTACTTACTGCGCGATCGTCGATCAACCTTTGTCTGTCGTGGTAGGTGTTTCAACACAAATATATTTCTGACAATACTTACTGCGATCGTCGATCAACCTTTGTCTGTCGTGGTAGGAGTTTCAACACAAATATTTGTCACACAATACCTACTTACTGCGCGATAGTCGATAAACCTTTGTCTGTCGTGGTAGGTGTTTCAACAAAAATATTTGTCAGACAATACCTACTTACTGCGCTATCGTCGATCAACCTTTTTCTGTCGTGGTAGGTGTTTCAACACAAATATTTGTCAAAAAATACTTATTGCGATCGTCGATCAACCTTTTTCTCTTGTGGTAGGTGTTTCAACACAAATATTTGTCAGGCAATACTAACTGCGATCGTCTATCAACCTTTGTCTGTCGTGGTAGGTGTTTCAACACAAATATTTTTCAGACAATACTTACTGCGATCGTCGAGTTTATGAACCGATTTTGATGATTCTTTTTTTATTTGAAAGGAGATATCCCAAGGGTGGTACCATGATAACGAAACTAGGATCTGATGATGGCATCCAATCGAGGGGAACCTTAGTTTCCAGTTTGAAGTCGTTTTTTTTGTTCAAAATTTTTTTTTTTACAACGGTATCACTTAAGCTTAATTTTAAGTTTTTTATTGTAATATTTAAATTAAAAAAAAACAAAATTTTTTGCCATAAAGAAAGAGTTTGTTGTGAGAATCTCAAATATTTAAAAATATCAAAAAATATGTGCAGTAAAATTATTGAAGAAAATAGGCGAAAATTAGAAAATATAAAATTGTCCATTCCCCTCATCTCCTATACCACTGGGCCTAAAATTTTGAATAAATCACAGTATATGAGGTCAAATGCACAGATTACAATAAAATCTATAAAAAATCTAAAGTCCTTCCGTTCTTACAGGAAAAATGAAATTTCCAAAGTCCGCTCCGTGGAATGGTAAATTTTTGCATATTTTCTTAATAACTTCAAAACTTTATCTTAAAATTATACAATAAAAATATATTTGAAATTCGCACAACAAGAACTTTCATTCGATATATCACACGATATAGTTTTTAAAAAAATATTTTCTAATTTACCCCCAAAAGTAGCCCTTATGTATAAAATAAATTTATTTACGTTACATGTCCGTCTTTGAGCCACCGACTTACATATGTGTACCAAATATTAACTCAATCGGTCTCAGGCGGTGGTACTGGGGGGATATAGATCTGATTATATAACTATACCTTCAGGCGTTCCACAGGGTTCACACCTTGGTCCTCTCTTCTACAATGCTTACATCTACGACATTTACAAAAATTTTTCATATGCATCTCACCTGTTATTTGCCGATGACAAAAAAGTGTTCTTAAAAGTGCGTTTTGATGCTGACTGTGAGCTCTTACAATGTGATCTAAACAATCTTTTTGATTATTATGTTTACAACAATATCACTGTCAGTATAAGCAAATGTCAATGTATAAGCTTCACTCGTAAAAAGAAACCGATTATGTATCCCTATCACTTTAATAATGTCGAGATTGAGAGAGTTGATAAAGTAAGTGACCTTGGTGTTCACTTTGACTCAAAAATGCTTCTCACAACTCATTACAATAAGATAGTTGATCGCTCTTTCCGTAACCTTGGATTTGTTCTTCGCACCTGCCAACCTTTCACGTCTCCTCTGAGTTTAAAAATCGTTTACTATGCATACGTGCGTAGTATTTTAGAGTATGCGAGTCCAGTATGGTCTCCCTCGTAAGCTATTCACAAAAGTCGTATCGAACGTATCCAAAAAAAGTTTCTGAAGCACCTCAATTTCAGATGTTTTAAATTTGCCGACAACTACATCGAAAACTGTCATTTGCACAATTTACTCACACTCGATGAACGTCGTACCATGTTGGACATGGGTTTGTTGTACGATATATTGAGTGGACGTCTGGATTGCCCCGATCTTCTCTCTCGCATCTCTTTTAATGTTCCCACCCGTCGCACAAAACAGACCTTGCTATTTCATGTTCCCTTCTGCTCAACCAATTACGGCAAAAATGCTGTCCTCACTAGAATACTGCGCACATATAATATCATATTCTCTAATATTGACCCATTCATAACTACCTCTAAACAATCATTTAAATCAAAAACCAAAAATGTTTTGCTGGAATTAAGTATCTAGTGCTCCGATCATAAGTCCTCAACTATTGTACTTATCTTATTTTTAAGCTTATTAACCAAGAAATAACTTATTCCTACGTTATAATATACAAATACATCTTTAGTATGAAGGTTTTTAATTATAGTATTTGTATATCATTATTATATATATTATTTTTATATGTACATATATTTATGTATTTATTTTATTTGGTATTTTTCGCTTATCATTAGTTTTATTTAATCATATTTCTACTTACTTACTACTTTGAGCTTCGACACCTCACGTCTGCACGTTTATGTAATACAGTGTATGACTTTTATTAGCCTAATAAGAAATTGTTATGTACCTAAACATGTTTAATGTAAAGTGTTGGCTGTTGTTACAAATAAATAATAATTTCCGGAGCAAATTGGCTGTGATAGATGGTCGGACGGATGGACAGACAGATACACGAGTGATCCTATAATGGTTTCGTTTTACCTTCCGAGGTACGGAACCCTAAAATTACCTAGGTTTAGCACAAAACATACACAAACCTGCAGAACATTACCAACCTTTTTTGAGCAGTTGGGTAAAAAGAAATAATGCCTTGGCATTAATTTAAATTGCAGACATCCTTAAATTTTGTCACATTATCTCGGTTACTTTTCATCTTGTCATCAACACATCAATCAGTATCGTTTCGAGTCGTCGCGACCAATTCATGACAAACGCTTTGATGTTTTGATCTTTAAATATTATTCACGATTACATTTCAAATAGCCGCCACCAGACAGCAAACATTTTCCGAGACACCGAGACACATAAATCGTTTTCTTGTCCAATCGTTAAGACTGTAATTGAAATTAAGTGTATTTTAAAAATTACTCGACTCGTCAGTTCTCACTTATACTTCGGCAAAACGTCACCGACAGAAATGATGGCCTTTCATTTGACACAAATCAGCCAGTTTTTTTCATTTATTGTATTGCTGCAGTACACACGTAAGTATTTTTACAAGCTTTTATTTAGTTTCACCTGTCCCGGTGTCTGTATTGAAATCTTGCAAGTTAAATTTGACCCACTCCCCGGTTTCTGATTGAGCTGAAATTTTGCATGCCTATGTATATCGCGTGATAATGCAATATTATGATGACATGGAGCTGATCTGATGCTGGAGCTGGAAGGTGGCCATAGGAGCTCCGCAATAAAACGACACAACCCCATCGAGTTTGGGCACATTTGGTTTAGATTGACGAATACTTTGATTTTTGAGCATAAAAACTCTTTTTAAATAAAAGCTTGTAACAAAAAGCTTTAATTTTGAAATCAGTTTTCTTTTGTTATGTACATTTTGTTTACTGTTGCAAAGCTAGCGTTATCTTATTTTTACTCGACTACGCCAGAAGGAGAGTTATGTTTTTCGGGTGTATGTATGTATGTTGTTTCTAATGTATTGTGAATGACATCAATCAATACTTTCTTTGTTGACAAATATACTTACAGATGATTAGGTAATAATAAAAATCTTCTGCGAAAAAATGATCGTGTAACTTCTAAACGACTTGTCCGATTACGATGAAACTTTAGCGAGTTGTTGCGCGCACGCCCAGGAAGGTTTATAACAAAAAAAAAACCGCGCGCTGCTTGCCCCAAAAACTTCTGACAAAACTGAAATTTATTATTTCTGTGAAATTTTTTCACGATTCGAACGAAATACGACGACACTTTGGCGAGTTGTTGCGCGCACGCACGCCCGGGAACGTTTACTAGTATAATAATAATTTTCGATAACCTGAATACTTTTAGGTAATACTTCATTAGGTAATACTTCCTTTTTTCCTTAGCAAACTCTTTCATTTGATACCCATATCATGGGGGAGCGTAAAAAAATAACTGGTCCGCCATGATTCAGAATGACGTCACTTAACTAACCATGAACTGTGCACTAAACTAACTTTTATGCAAAATTTCAGCTCAATCGGAAACCGGGGAGTGGTTCTAATTTAGCTTCTAACATCTGTCCCAAATTTACAAACAAAATGTAACTAAATAACACAGAAAACTAATTATAAAGCTTAAGGAAATCCCGCGAGCCGTTCGCCCGAAAAATTTTAAACTTCTGAAAAATCTAGATTTGTTTTTTGTTGAACGATATCCACGCAGGCGAAGCTGCGGGAAACAGCTCGTACAGATACAGGTAAGCAAAATTTTTTCAGCGTTAACTATTAATTTTATTATTACTCAGGAGTACCGTCGCATGCCAGGTGCAGCTACGGGGGACACGCCACAGTAACTATTTAGTAATCTGTGGACACGCTTACAACAGCGGGTGCCTTAACCTCGACTGTTTTCCTTTATACACCGATATCAATTCCCTTGCAGAAGAACTTCTGGTCAGTGCGCCACCGGAACGGAACGGACTCGATTAATTCCAAAGTTATGGCAAAGTATATATATTAGTAGTAGCATACAGTATGGACACTCCCTGCCGCTCTCTAGATTGCGATCTCACCCCCTCGTTACCCAGATTGATGACAGTTTGGTTGTCGAACGTATAGGATTTCGCCGTCATTTCGTTTGTTCCAGGTTTCCTTTTTTGAAATGTCATATCTATGACTGTCTTCGAGGGTGCGCTGCGCAGTGTGTGCGGTAAAAGTAGCCTGTATAGCCTCCGTGGCGAATGGATAGCCCATTCGCTTCACACCAGGAGGTCGCGGGTTCGATTCCCGGTGGGGTCAATTTGTAAGACTCGGTTTGGTTGGTGGTAGGGCATTTTCTAAGCCTGCCTGGCTAGCTACCACCATCTTATCTAAGTCTTGCCGCCAAACACCAGTGTTAAAAACATTGATGTGTTCCGGCTTGAAGATAAGATAGCCAGTTCTCCATTGCGTTGGGGAATCTTGGTAAGCCCGCTTCCATCTTCAGCATCATCGTCACTTACCATCAGGTGAGATGATGCCAAGGGCTTACCAATTGTGAACAAAAATTTTTTTAATCCAGGTTCTAATCTGTCTACCTACCAAATCCGTTTATCTGTTGTGGCGTGAAAGAGTAAAAAACATCCATACATACAAACTTTAGTAAGGATTACAACACCGACCGTGTTCAATTTAATATTTTTTATACGATGCATTCAAATCGTTACTGCTCATGTTAACAAGCCTCTAGTATTGAAGTTAGTATCAATTGCAAAATCTATCCTATTGGCACAGTATACAATATAGCGCAGTAGCGCAACAAATGTACTTACGCAGAGCAACGGAAGGGTGCTTGCGGAGCAGCGGGCGGCGGGGCAGCCTGGTGAACTTCGTGAGTTTGCCAGGCTGGCTACAGGCTAGTACTGCTAGTACCTACGCTGTGGCGGCATCGTGCGTCATCAAAGGCGTTGCGCTACTGTAAGCCACATCGTAATACTGTACTATTGGAATCTCATAAGCGGCCAATCAATTGGATAATTTGTATGGATTTTTGCAAATTTATTCGTGTTCAATTAATTACTGCACTCGTTTTCGAGACTGCAGCGAGTTGGTGAGTCTGTCTGTGCGTAGATTTTGCAAATTACATAGAGTAATAATGAATGAATAATGTTTTGCTTCACTCGCCTGGATAGGTTTTGTTTTTTAATCCATTTAAGCGCGCAACATTGCGTTATATATAAAATAGTTTTTAAAATTAGAACAAAATAAATATTAAGGCGGTATATTGGCAAATAAGCAGTGAGAAGTGGTTAGCAAAAACATCAAGAGAATTATTTCAGCTTAATATTTTGGCCTGAAAAAAGACATGTTATATTCAATGATATTACCTAGGGCCCTTGTAAGTTGATTACACGATTAGATTAACTTGACTCGATCATAAAAAATCCCAAACATAAGCATCGCCATTCAGCGCGAAAACGCTGCCAGTATGGCCTTGCGGGGACGCAATAGACAGTGTTTATTATTTATAAGCTGAATAAAACAAGTATACAGTATGTAAAATAATTGGTGTAGGACCCGTTAACTGGGGCTTCTACTCATCATACTGAATAACTTTCTCCAAGGAAGCTATAGTCAATTCTCAAAAAAATATATTGACCCTCCATACTAAAATGTACCTACAAAATTGGTTGATCAGCTAATCGATTTGTATGAAGAGTAAAAATTTTTTTTGCGATTTCTGCGAAGTCGTAGAACAAATGTAGTTCAGTATAATGAGTAGAAGCCCCAGTTAACGGGACCTACACCAATTTTGCTACACCCTGTATATGACTATTAAGCTGTTTTACATGCACTTAAAAATTTTCTTCCGTGTAGTGAGGTAAAAAATTGCCTACAAAATTGGTTGATCAGCTAATCGATTTGTATGAAGAGTAAAATTTTTTTTTGCGATTTCAGCGAAGTCGTAGAACTAATGTAGTTCAGTATAATGAGTAGAAGCCCCAGTTAACGGGACCTACACCAATTTTGCTACACCCTGTATATGACTATTAAGCTGTTTTACATTTTCTTCCGTGTAGTGAGGTAAAAAATTGCCTTTTTGCTTGACATTAAGTTATTTTGCAAGTGGAGTTGTAGTTGTATCGGCTATAAAAAATATCGCCGATGTCGATATATCGGCAAATCCTATATATCGCTAATACATCGGTGTCGGTATCCGATGCATCCCTGGTTTACTTTTGAAGTAAGTGTTGTGAAAATCTAAATGGTATACCTAACTACTACAATAAGTTCGTGTCTTACTAGTAAGTACTGGGTGGGGCAAAATATATGCATCGGTTTTGAAGGGCCATAGAAAAACAAGTATTAGATTTATATAAGAGCGGTTTATTTTATTTAAGTCACTGTGGAATGCCATTTGTTACAAATTTTGAAAATGACATCAGTAAGATGGCGGCCATCAACAGCGACGCACTGATGAAGAACATTACGTTTTGATGTTAGAAAACTTTTTTTTAACAGATTTGTTAGAATTAAGTGAGAGAAAAAACCAATTTGGTAGACATATGGTTCCAACAAGACGAGTCGACAACTCACATAGCTCGAATTTAAATGGTGAAATTGAAGAAAATGTTTTCGGCGCGACTGATTTATCTTAGGGGCGTTGTGGGGTGGCCTGCATGCTCGCCGGATTTCAGCATTTGTGACTTTCTTTGTTGTTTCTTTGTTCCGTTGACCTAAAGGAAAAAGTTCTCAAACACCGTCCTCACACCTTAAAATGAAGGTAAGATGAGAATTAGGAAGGAAGTAACCGCCATACTCATTAAAATGTATGGGAAAGTTGTTTAAAATTTCAGAAATCACCTTCATCAGTGCGTCGCTGCTGATGAAATTAAAAACTTGATGTAACAAATGGCATTCCATAGTGACTGGAATAAAATATTGACTGACTCGGTAACTCACTAGTTATTGCTCTTCACTGCTGATCCGAGAGTTGTGGGTTTGATCCACACCCAGGGCAAACATTTGTGTGATGAGCAGACAAAGCAATTGTGTCTGGGTGTTAAATATCTATATATGTATGTATTTAAACGTATATAAGTATATATATATATCCCATAACACAGGGAATCCTACTTTGGGGCCAGATGACCATGTGCGATTTGTCCCAGATTATTTATTATTTATATTTATAAATAACCCGCACTTATATTAATCGAATACTTTTTTTCTGTGGCCCTTCAAAACCGATGCATATTTTTTGCCCCACCCTATACAAAGTTTCGCTACAACCGGCCAATTAATTTTGGAGAAAAAAGAAATGGAAATTTTAATGGAACACGATTTTGTAAGGGGACCCCTACAAATAAAATATACTAGCTGTTTCGCGCGGCTTCACCCCCGTGGACAACGTTTCCAGGACTTCTCGAGGGTGCGCATTTCGAAAACGTGGAAAAAAGTAGCCTTTTTTTATTAAAAATTTGAGTGCGTTTGGCTGCACCTCACCTGATGGTAAGTGCCGATGCAGCCGAGGAAGTAACACGCAAGCTCAAATAGTGCCTATTCACTCTTGTCTTGAGGATTACTGAATTATACGAATCGGGGAATACAGACGCCGAAAGGGAATTCCACTCCTTGGCCATTCGCATGATGAACGAAGACGCAAAACGCTTCGTGCGTAAAGGTGGAACATTGACGATATAGGGGTGGAACCGCCCTCCGCGCCTGGTCGTCCGATGATGAAATGGAAAGAGGGGAATGAGGTTGTGAAGCTCCAGGGCACACTCTCCGAAATGAATCCTGTAGAACACCTATAGACTGGCGACTTTGCGGCGATGCTCGAGGCTTTGGAGCCTGTTTGATACAAGTTCCTCGTCGCCGATGAGTCTCCTAGCGCGTTCGTCGATAGAATCCAAGGCATCTAGCTGGTAACGAGCCGATTCGTCCCATAAGTGAGAGCAGTACTCCATACATGACCGAACTTGAGCTTGGTATAATATTAAAAGCTGCTCTGGTGTGAAGTAAAGTCTCACCTTCGAGAGGATACCAAGCTTTTTGGCTGCCGTTTTTGCCTTGGATTCAATGTATCTCCCGAAATTCAGATCGGATGTTAAATCTACGCCAAGGAGCTCAAGATGGTCAGAGATCTGAAAAAATTCATCTCGGAAAGTAGGAGTTAGGTTAAAAGGACTCCTTTTGGCAGTAAATAGACACGCCTGCGTTTTTTAAACCTAACAAGATTGGCATCGCCCCAGTCAGAGACTGCCGTGAGTGTTAGGTCCACGCGCTCAATCGTGGCCTCTCTCTGAGATAGTATATCCGGACCCCTAGCTCGAGCACTAGACAAGTATCTCTCCGCAACCGTGCTGTCGTCTGCATACCCAAATATACCGGGTTTCAGCAGATCGTTTATGTGCAGCAAAAACAAAGTTGCGGAGAGAACTGAGCCCTGAGGTACCCCGGCATCAATAGCCAATAGGTCAGACGAGCAGCCATCAATGACCACTCGAATGAACCGTTCCTCATGAAGTCTGATATCCAGTTGCACAAACCAGTAGGTAGTCCGTAACAAGGAGGAAGCTTACCAATAAGGCTAGCATGCCAGACCCTATCAAATGCCTTAGAGACATCGAGAGATACGGCAAGAGCTTCACCGTGCTTCTCTATGGCTTCACCCCATACATGCGTAGTATATACTAGATCTCCCGTTGACCGACCCCGGCGAAAGCCATACTGACGGTCACTCAGGAGGTCATTGTCTTCTAGGTATGCTAAGAGGCGGGTGTTCAATACACGCTCCATAATCTTACAGAGTATGGAGGTGATTGAAATAGGTCGATAGTTGTCAGCACGAATACCTTTTTTAGGCACGGGCTGCACGTTGGCAAGCTTCCAAGACTTTGGAACTATACTGGTTTTGAGAGAGAGGCGGTACAGGCGTGTCAGCACAGGAGACAACTCAGGAGCACAGTTCTTTAGAACTATGGCTGTAATACCGTCAGGACCGCTGGCCTTATTCACGTGTAGATTGCAAAGAGTTTTAAGAACCTCTTTTTGGCGAATACGAAAAGGGGTCATTACAGTTAAGCATGGAGGTATCTGAGGTGGTGTATTATTTGCAGTATCCAGACCCGAATTTTCTGCAAACATACAAGCAAATAAATTTGCCTTGTCTGCAGCGGAGTGTGCCAGTGATCCGTCAGGTTTTACCAGTGGAGGCAAAGACGAGCGGCAGAACTCGAACGACTTAGCCAAGGACCAAAATGCCTTACTCCCAGAAGAGTGGGAGGCAAGTTTGGATCCAATATGGCTTGTGGTCAAAGCGTGCCCTGCGCAGTGTCTTTTTGTAGGACTTGGCAGCTTTATTAAAATCTTTCTTCCGGGATCGCGTTTCCGGAGCTTTGCGAGCTCGAGCGTCAGCCCAGGCTTGATAAGCCTAATGCTTTAGGGCCTCAGCCCTGGTATACTTAGCACCAAACCATGGGCGTGTTTTGTACTCCAGAGGAATGGGAAAATGGAATGTAGTATTCCATTGCACGAAATATAACCTCTGAGACTGCTGTCGCTCAACTCGACGGGTCGCTGGAAGAAAAGCACGTTCGCCGCCAAGGTTAAGATACAAAAAAGTGGCGCATCTCATCCCAATCTGCTGACTTGTACCGCCATACCCGTCTAGTGCCCTTAGGACTATGATCGGGGGGTGAACATGACAGGACAGATTTCACCAGACAGTGGTCGGAGGTACCCAAAGGAGAGGATACTGACACACTATATCGGTCTGGTTCCGTTGTCAGCAGAAGGTCCAAACAGTTAGCCGTTTGGTCATCAACGTCAGGTACACGCGTTGGCTGGTCGACCAGCTGGGAGAGATTTAGCGTTAGGGCAAGTTTGAACGCCTCTCTTCCAGCGTGATCAGTCTTCTCGTATGGATAGAGCCACTGTTGATGGTGGGCATTAAAGTCCTCGAGAAGAACCAGCTGCGCGGTTGGGTACCTGAGTTGTACCTCATCGGCGGCCTCACACAGATGTTCAGTTAGCCTGGTTGTCTCCTGGTCACCACTGTGCGAGCGGTAAACACTACCGTAGATTATTTTGTCTACGCCAGTATCAACCATCACCCACAAAGTGGAAAAAGAGGAATCCTCAAGGTTCCGGAGACGCTTGCAGCAGATGTTGTCGCTAACATAAAGACAGAGACCGGCGTGCGCTTTAAAATTGTGCTCTAGAGAATAACCCGGGTACTGCAGATAAGCTACGTCTGCCGGTTGTCTGATTTGCGTCTCCGTGAGAAAGAACAGGTGCGATTTATCGGTCTCGAGGTGGTGATGGACCCCAACGAGATTGGAGTGCAAACCTCTGATATTGGCGAGGTGCACTTTAAGTGGGAGGAAGTGCAGACGCTGTGGAATCTTCTTTCTTATTTTGTGTTTCATAGTTTTTTCGGGTGGGGAGTGAATAGTCAAGAAAGGCGGCAGTTGTACGAGGCGCTGAGAAGAATCCAGTAGCGAACACAGGGTCGCTGCACTGAAGAAGAGACTAGCCTGGAGACCGCGGGGACGCCCGAACCCCCCCCGGAGATGGCCATCGGGTCCTCCCGTCCAATCGCCAATTGGCACGATCGATCATTCCGGGATTTTTCGTGAGGTGGCGGGGCAGCCTTTCATAGGTGGCTAGCCTACTTATTGGGCCCCCTACTTCCTACGGTCGGCCAGCGGTGCACTGTGCTTCGGATCCCGCGGCCCTCCAAGACTAGCCGCCAAGTGCAGCGACACTCTGACACTGAAACGGCTTACTAACTCAACGCTACTGTACAGACCCGCCTTCCCAATGGCTTCTCAAGGCACCATGCCGGAACACGTCAGGGGACGCTTGGCGGCAAGACTTTGCCTTGAGGGTGGTAACTAGCCACGGCCGAAGCCTACCACCAGTGAACACGCCAGAGCCTCGTTCGTTATACAGCAGGGTATACCGCGGGCAGGTGAGGTTGGCGTGGTTCTTTTAAGGTAAGGTTTAAGACCCCTTATACCCCAAATATATATGTATGTGTTTAATCCAGATCCTAATCTGTCTACCTACCAAATTTCAGCCAGAACCGTTCAGTGGTTTGGGCTGTGCGTTGGTAGATCACTATGTCAGTCAGTCAGTCAGTCACCTTTGAGTTATATATATTTAGATTAGTAGGATTCGTAGGGGAACCATAACAATTTGTACACTATGTAGAAATGTTTATAACAAACTGTTAAGTTTTGCAAGAGAAGCCATTTGTTAAAATCAGACAAGGCGCATTCAGACTTCAGTTTAAATTGTATAATGTGAGCCTTATATGGATACAATATTTCATTAGAAATTCAAATTCGCCCATGTAACGTATTAAACTAGTTACTTAAATAATACGTGTAGCTACCACCCGGCCGAAAGTTTGCTTTGGCACTGCTCTTGAGTAATTCGCTTCACACTTGGAGGGCGCGGGTTTGATTCCCGGCGGGGTCTTACTTTGTAAGACTCGGGTTGGTTGGTGGTAGGACATACCAATAAATAATAATAATACATTTATTTCATTACCAAAAACACAGTTAAACGTTAATACAGTAAGTTGTAGTCCCCACACTAGGCTTACCACCATCTTATCTAAGTCTTGCCGCCAGACATCAATGTTGACAGCATTGATGTGTTCCGGTATGAAGATAAGATAGCCAGGTCACGCCAGGTCACGCCAGGTCACGCCAGGTCCCCAGTCCCCATTACGTTGGGATAAGCCCGCTTCTATCTTCGGCATCATCGTCACTTACCATCAGGTGAGATTATGTCAAGGGTAGGGCTTCCAATCTCGGTATACCGAGATCCCGAAATACCGAGATCCCGCATGATTTTTCAGTCCCGCTAACTGCGGTATTGGAAGTGCGGGATCCGCGGGATTTTGCGGGATTGATAAGCAATACAGGGACGTCTTTTCGCGAGCGCTGTCGCTCGGGTCCTGACTGACCTACCTAACGGAGCGGTGCTGTACGGGCGTTCTCTTCTGCCGGTTATCTTGCCAGTAAGATACGAAGTAGTTTGGCTGACGATACGTTGGGGATGTTGTGTTTCCTTCGAAAACACTTTCAAAATGAAAAGAAGAAGAGAAGAAGAAGAAATACAAAAAAAAACTATATTTTTGTATTTCTTCTTTAATTCTGTTCTGAGTGTACTTATTATATATACCAGTCATGTTTCTCTTTGACTTATGTTCGAATAAATGCTATGTTATACAATACCTTCCTTGACCAACGATTCTTGAACGCTGAACGAATGCGTCGCGCATGTTTACCCTCATACAATTTACATAGAAATCGAGTTCTGCGCATGCATGGGTCGGCGCTCTAGTTTCTTTGTCGACTTGTTACTTTTGACCACTCTTATCAAGAAAATTTTGGATCCCGCCGATACCGAGATCCCGCAATGCAATGCGGGATTGGAAGCCCTAGTCAAGGGCTTAAAGATTGTGCTGTGCCACCACACTACACCCTTTCCGAGTAGGTACCGACCTAATACAAATCGGACTAACACTCCGAGGGTTTCTTACCACCAAACCTCTCCACACGGCTACATAGTATAATGAATGACAATAGTACCTATTCACATTTTAAACAAAAGACATCAACGCGAGCGACAAAAATATAAATTCAGTTCGGACTCCTTAAGACGAGTACAACTCACACTTGGCCAACTTTTATTATTTGTTGTTCTACTCCAGTATTAGTAATATAATCACACCAAGTTTCACCCCAGTATGTGTAACTGTTTTTACGATAGAGCTAAATAAACAATCTTTCTGAGGACCTATAAAAAAACACGTTTTTTTGTATGGAGACCTCCCTTGTTTTTCATTTTTAGGCAAAACAAATACCCATTTTGTGATAATTTCAACTGTCTACCTATTACCGTTCATGAAATACAGCCCGCTGACGCGGACGGACAGACGAACAGAAGGACAGACAGAGGAGGCTTTGTAATAGGGTCCCGTTGGTCACCCGTTGGGTGTAGGGAGCCCTAAAAATTGCGTTAATAATACAAATCAAACCCAACACGTCAAAGTATGTTCTGTCGGTTTGGCATGATTGTGTATGAACATTTAAAATTTGACATTTATAATATTAGTGAGAGTCCAATATTATACTATTACTAGCTGTCCCGGCGAACTACGTACCGCCTTACATTACATTACACTGCCCTACCCTACCCTACCCTACACTACACTACCCTACCCTACAATACCCTAAGCTACACTACCCTACCCTACATACACTACACTACACTACCCTACCCTACACTACACTACCCTACACTACACTACCCTACCCTACCCTACACTACCCTACCCTACACTACCCTACCCTACATACACTACACTACACTACCCTACCCTACGCTACCCTACACCTCACTACCCTACACTACCCTACACTACACTACCCTAACCTACCCTACACTACCCTACCCTAGAATAAAATAGATGTTGGCCGATTTTCAGACCTACTCAATATGCTCACAAAATTTCATGAGAATCGGTCAAGCCGTTTCGGAGGAGTACGGGAACGAACATTGTGACACGAGAATTTTATATATAAGATAAGCGGTTTCCCGCAGCTTCACCCTCTCAGATCCCGGTGAAATATATTCTATACTTATTCTCAGACCTGCCGAATATACACAGAAAATTTCATCGAAATCCGTGCAGCCGTTTCGGCGGAGTATGGCAACTAACACTGTGACACGAGAATTTTATATATAGATAACTAGGTGTTTTCTGCGGCTTCACCCGCGTGGACAAAGTTTCTATGACTTTTCGAGGGTGCGCAGTATGTGGAAAAAAGTAGCTTATGTGTTAATCCAGGTCCTAATCTGTCTACTTACCAAATTTCAGCCAGATCCGTTCAGTAGTTTTTGCGTGAAAGAGTAACAAACATACATTCATACATTCTTACAAACTTTCGCGTTTACAATATTAGTAGGATTGCAGTCGACCAGCGAAGGAATATCATAGGGATGACGACAGCATCAGAAATAAATTATGAACTCATGATCACTAAATCGCCCCTCCTACTTAAACTTCGAAAAAACTTACTCATTTTGTTTTTCATCAAGCCTTCGATTTTTAAATCACCAAAACCACAAAATGAGTACATAAATGACGCTGCAAAACTATGACGTCACGCTTAGGTATTTCAAAACATTTTTAGAACAAACGAGTACTATTACTAGCACTCGTCATCCCTATTAGCGCAAATCTAATTTTACTGAACACAAGGAGACTATATGGAGCTGGTTCTCGATTTGTTTCGCGATGTAACTGTGCTCCGTTTGACAGTAATTGGTACAGGGTGTCCTTTTGATTAGATTTATTTCAAATTACTTAGATTGTTGCATTTTAATTGTTCCAACGGTCACTAATGGAATCAACAGAACAAGTTATTTGTGAAGGACGAACACGTAGCAGCAGTTAGTTGCAGAACACCTAATTAAATTTCTAGGTTTCTTTAAATAATTAATTTTAAAGTAGAAAGAAACTGCGTTTAGGCAAACGTAGTTGGGACGCCCTTTTATGTGGGGCGATATTTTACAGTTAGGTTGGTAGCTGAATGCGTAGAGCCAAAGATCGATATAAGTGGTGAGTAGGGTTGCCAACTCCTGAAAGGACCAACCCAGGAGACTTTTATGGATGTTGAATGAAGGGGGTGGAGGGGGAAGAAAATCTCAATTAATTTTTTAATTAACATTTATTTTGCGTTCTAGCAGCATCTAATATTTGTTCGTTTTACATCAAAAAATCATAAAAATGTTTACATGCAAAATCGAAATTTGTTAGTACTTGTAACTCTGCTTTTACTAAAGAAATACTCATTCGGCTCATTGTGTGTGTGTGTGTGTGTGTGTGTGTGTGTGTGTGTGTGTATGTGATGATTGTAATCAAAGAACGCAAAGAGAGCGAGTAGCGCCGAGCGGAGGATGCGAAGGATGGGTATTATTTTTACAAAAACCAGAGAAATAATGGTTCCCCGGGAGGTAGGGAGATTAACCACTATTACCGAAGTCTCCCGGGCAATCCGGGACGTTTGGGGACCCTAGTGGTGAGCCTTAGTTGAGGCCTACTGGTCGGTCCCGTAATGAAATGGTTGTTCAGTTTATAACTTTATAACATTGCATCCTTCTTTGTTGTTGATATTTAGCCTATACGCATAAAACGTTACGCTTCTTTTACGCTTTTTTATATTTTTTTAAATTCACAATTGGTAAACCCTTGACAACATCTCACCTGGTGGTAAGTTACGATGTTGCCGAAGATGGAAGCGGGCTTACCAAGCTTACTTTTCTTGCGGACAGCGATGGAGTGGAACTCCTTGCCTGCATCTGTGTTTCCCGACTCCTACAATTTGGGGATCTTCAAGGCGAGAGTGAATAGGCATTATTTGAGTTTGCGTGTACCATCCTCGACTACATAGTCACTTACCATCAAGTGAGATATAGTCAAACGCAACAAAATTATTAATGAAAAAAACTTTTTGGAAAATAACGATTTTATATTGTAAAAATAATTATTTAGACTAAAATTTATCTTAATTTATTTCATACTCATCAATTGAAATTTATACTGAGGCCGTTTTTTCATACCATTTGGTTTTGTGAGTCGTCACTTTTTAACATGTATAATGAAAAATCTTAAAAGCCAGATATTAAAAAAATATAGGTAACTTCAAATTAGTTTTTTTAAACTGGTTTATAATACATATATATATATATATATATATATATATATATATATATATAAACTAATTTGATATAAATATTTTTTTTAAAATACCGATTATTAAAAATGCCAATTTTGGGCTAACAATGAAATAATGAAATGAAATAATCCAGTTTATTCGTATTTATATTTTTAATCAAGCCAATTTAAAGCACAACCTTTGTCTTCAAAATGACTGAAGATGCAACTCTTCACCCAGCTTCATGCCTTAAAAAATTTTCTTTCCCTTGAGACCTGCTTAAATTTTGAAAAATAAATAAGTCTGTTATTTATTAATTTTCTTATAGTCTATAAGGTATGATCCAGCTCCGTGAACCCAGATTGACGAACTGAATCCGTAGAAACATCGGCGGTGTGAACGGGAGCGTTGTCGTGAAGCAACAGGACACCCTTTTTGGCGGGAATTTGTAGCGTTCAGTTTGTAATTTTTCTTTTATGATCCGAAAAATAACATTTCGTGGTTTTTTATGTATAATCCCAGCGAACTACGTTCCACCTTATACTACACTATACTACCCTTCCCTACCCTACACTAAACTACCTTACCCTACCCTACAGTACACTACACTACACTACACTACACTACACTACACTACACTACCCTACCTTACCCCTACACTACACTACCTTACCCTACCCTACACTACACTACACTACGTAAGAACCTTCTCCTGACAATAACGAACTCGACAAAAAAAGAATTACCGAAATCGGTCCAGCCGTTCACGCGTGATGCCGTGACCAAGGGAAATAGGGATTCATTTTTATACAGGGTGTAACATAAAGGTGTAGTGATACTTTAAGGTGGGCTTGTACTCATCAAACTGAGCAACTTTGTTCTGCAACTTTACTGAAATCGCGAATATTTTTTTGGATTTTTCATACAAAACCGTTGAATGAGGTGACCGATTTGTACAAAAGAAAAAGTGATTTCAGCAAAGTTGCAGAACAAAAGTGGTTCAGTTTGATGAGTACAAGCCCACCTTAAAGTATCACCACACCTTTATGTTACATCCAGTATATACGGGGTGTAACATAAAGGTGTGGTGATACTTTAAGGTGGGCTTGTACCCATCAAACTGAACAACTTTCTCCATGGAACCCATAGTCAAATCGCAAAAAAAAATTTGGCTCTCCCATACTAACTCGATCAGCTGATCAGCCAACTTAGTATGGAAAGTTCAAAATTTTTTTTGCGATTTGACTATGGGTTCCATGGAGAAAGTTGTTCAGTTTGATGGGTACAAGCCCACCTTAAAGTATCACCACACCTTTATGTTACACCCTGTATAGATTGATAGTGTATTAATCAGCAAAATATAATTTATGTGTTGATTGAGTAGGATAATGAAATAAAAGTGTTATACATACTGTGTTTCGAGTTCCCACAAGAAGTCCGCGAAAGCTTCAGCGAAAATGCTATAGGTTAGGTTAGTTTATAGACAGTAAAATAGGGTTTGACATAAGAAATTGAAGACAATGTGAAGAAACAGTGACCTTGAAGACTGAGAAATTACTGAAAACGTAAATACTACAAATTAATACTATCTACCGATTGTACTGAAGACAAGGCGGTATGGCCAATGAGACTTAGCCTGCCCTAAAAAGAGCGAAAAAGAAGCATAATCCAAAGTAAACAATTACGGAGGCGGAATGCATTTAGCGCGTTTTTTAATTTTTCACAAACTTTTTTTTAATTTGGTCCGCGCACTAGTACTGGCCATTCACGTTACGACTGTCGCACGAACCAAGACTCGAGAGGGATCCAGCTGCTATAGGTTAGAAAGAATGTGTCCTCTCGGTCGTAACGTGAATGGCCACTTGTTATACAATGTTCGTAATCGATCTCTTTGGTGATTGGAACATTTACTAACAATGTCCACATTCCAAATTTAAATGATGCGTCCGATGCAGTTCCTGAGGGAACTGAAAATACCTATACTCTTTTTTTTGGTTAGTTTCTTTAACATTGCAACGGAACAATGGATTGGTGTGATTGGTTTTTGCACAGAGATAGCGAGGGTGTGGGCAATAACATAATTTAAATTACCATAATATCCTGACATGGTTCCCGAGAGATCTGGGGAAAACTCATTTCCACGCTCGCGCACGTCAGCGTCGCACGCAACGGAGCTACGGTCTGAAGTGGTTTTTTGTATAGATTTGGTTGAGGGGTGGGAACTGACATAGACTTCTAATCAAAATAGCCAGATACCGTTCCTGAGGGATCTGAGGAAAACTCATGTCCGCGTTACCCTAAAAGACAGTCATAAAAACGATGTCCACGCGGGCGAAGCCGCGGGCAAAAGCTAGTATACAATAAAAATGCTACTTGAAAATGCTACAAAGACAGTGTGTGCCACTGTAGTCCCGACTCAGCATATTTCCACATAGTTCCACTGCGCTGGTATTCTGCCAGAACCGTTATGCACAATTGTTTCTTGTAGTGCGCCACAGTCGCACGGCGGAGACTCCTTGAGCCCTCACTTGTGAAGGTGGAAGCTGCAGCGGGCAGTTCCTGTCCAGATACGGTGAATCGTAACCCGATCTTAGCCAGCCAGTCAGATCTTGGTCTACCCCACTCACTGAGCATTCGTGTTTCCCCTACTGCGCTTGATTTGATGACCGTAGGTAGTACTCTGTGGCGTAATGGTGAGTCCATTAGCTTCGCATCAGAAGGTCGGGGGTTTAATTCCCGGCGGAGTCTAACTTTGTAAAACTCGGTTTAATTGGTGGAAGTGCATTAACCGTAGGTTTTTAACCGCCTCTGTGGCGTAATGGTGAGTTCATTAGTTTCGCATCAGGAGGTCGTGGGTTTGATTCCCGGCGGAGTCTAACTTTGTAGAACTCGGTTTGGTTGGTGGAATGGCAATAACCGCAGGTTTTTAACTGCTTCTGTGGCGTAATGGTTTGTCCATTAGCTTCACATCGGGAGGTCGCGGGTTTGATTCCCGGAGGAGTCTAACTTTGTAAAACTCGGTTGGTTTGGTGGAAGGGCATTTTCTACCACTGGCTAGCTACCACTATCTTATCTAAGTCTTGCCGCCAAATATAAAAGTTAACAGCATTGATGTGTTCCGGCTTGAAGATAAGATAGCCAGTTACCCATTGCGTTGGGGAATCTAAGTAAACCCGCTTGCATCTTAGGGATCATAGTCACTGCCATGAGGTGAGATGATACCGAGGGCTTTCCAATCATGGATTTAAAAAAGGGTTGAGTGGTTGTTTGAACCCTTTTATAAGGTGATTGGCATCTGGTGAGGTAACTGAAAAATTCTTCTTTGGTAACTGGTTACGAAACACAGCAACGATATGGCGGCCGAAAAGAAAATTTCAGCTCAGTCAATCGGAACTCTGGAAGTTTTTCTAAAATCAATCGCAATATTTGACTCGAACAAATAAATGAACAAACAAACAGATAAACATGTCTCACCGTAAAGAAGTAATAAAACCTAACCGATTAAATTTAAAATTTAAAATCCGATCAGCAAAAAAAATAAAAACTTTACATTTTTGGGCAGTCTGTTAAAATATATATCTAATGTCACTTTCGGGATCAAGACGAATCTAATGACTCCTCGCATTGCAAAATCCATCAAGCTGTTTAGGTTCAGCCAAAGAAACAGACATACATACATACATACTTACTTACATACCTACATACATACACCCAAAAAACATTACCCTCCTGTTTGGACAGCCGGGTAAAAAATAAAAGGGAGTCAAAGCTTCTACTCAGGAGAGTTGAGGAGTCCTCAACTTGGGAATCCTCAAATCATCACATTAGCGCCAACTGGGCGCGGTATGGTGTAGGTATATAGGTTAAGGTGTAAGGTTTAGGTATATAGGTTAAGGTGTAAGGTGACACACATTAGCGCCAACTGGGCGCGGTATGGTGTAGGTATATAGGTTAAGGTGTAAAGTTTAGGTATATAGGTTAAGGTGTAAGGTGACACACATTAGCGCCAACTGGGCGCGGTATGGTGTAGGTATATAGGTTAAGGTGTAAGGTTTAGGTATATAGGTTAAGGTGTAAGGTGACACACATTAGCGCCAACTGGGCGCGGTATGGTGTAGGTATATAGGTTAAGGTGTAAGGTTTAGGTATATAGGTTAAGGTGTAAGGTGACACACATTAGCGCCAACTGGGCGCGGTATGGTGTAGGTATATAGGTTAAGGTGTAAGGTTTAGGTATATAGGTTAAGGTGTAAGGTGACACACATTAGCGCCAACTGGGCGCGGTATGGTGTAGGTATATAGGTTAAGGTGTAAGGTTTAGGTATATAGGTTAAGGTGTAAGGTGACACACATTAGCGCCAACTGGGCGCGGTATGGTGTAGGTATATAGGTTAAGGTGTAAGGTTTAGGTATATAGGTTAAGGTGTAAGGTGACACACATTAGCGCCAACTGGGCGCGGTATGGTGTAGGTATATAGGTTAAGGTGTAAGGTTTAGGTATATAGGTTAAGGTGTAAGGTGACACACATTAGCGCCAACTGGGCGCGATAGTTTAGGTGTATAGGTTAAGGTTATATGGTATAAGGTGACACACGCAGATTTAGGGTAGCTCTTGACCTCACACTACTACACTGAGTAGAAACGGACTCCCCGACAGACTGATTCATCAATGACTATTTATACTAAGCGGCAATAAAATTTCGATAGCGCGTTTCAGACATTTTCGTACTTAAGTAATGTGACCCTAGGTAGTTTGATTAGGAAACTCTAAAAACTAGCCAGTATTTCATAATTGAAAAACCGACTTCCATTGCAACAACTTCGAACAATTTTGCATTATTATTTTGGTTTTTGTTGATTTTGATAAAATGTTTACGGGACCACACGGGAAGCACTAGCTTTCGAATAAAAAAAGAATCATCAAAATTAGGTCACCCAGTCAAAACTTCTGAGGTAACATACATAAAAAAAACATACAGTCGAATTGAGAACCTCCTCCTTTTTGGAAGTCGCTTGAAAAAAGAGTTCATATTTCTAAATTCTTCTTTGTTCTGCTAAATAAAAATGCCGAAAAAAGCTTGTATCGATCCAGAAACATGATACAATTATTACGCACTGGCATCATCATATCAGCCGAAGGACGTCCACTGCTGGACATAGGCCTCCCCCAAGGATTTCCACGACGACCGGTTCTGCGCTGGCCGCATCCAGCGGCTCCTCGCGACCTTTACCAGGTCGTCGGTCCACCGAGTGGAGGCCTGCCTACGCTACGTTTTCCAGTGCGCGGTCGCCACTCGAGAACTTTACTACCCCAATGGCCATCTGTTCTACGAGCTATGTGCCCCGCCCACTGCCTCTTAAGTTTAGCTATTCTAAAAGCTATGTCGGTTACTTTGGTTCTCCTACGGATATCCTCGTTTCTCCTACGGATATCCTCGTTTCTGATTCGACCACGCAGAGAAACTCCGAGCATAGCACGCTCCATAACGCACTGTAAAATTACTCATGATTCGCATGAAATCTATTCTTTTATTTCGGCTTACACCACATTGAGCGGTTTACGGCACGTTTAAGTTGACGCGGTCGTAGCTCAAGGCGACTTGTGTGGTCACGTCGATTACACAGGTTAATTTACCATAAGCACGGTCATTACCTGGATGGGTTTACATTTATCTCGACCGTTTCCGTGGTTCACAAGGCACGTTACCGTTGTGTCCGGTAGCTATCACTAGATGGCAACCGTTGAGCTATGTCAAAGGCTTAATAGGCGGCTTAAAAACTTCTAAAAGTGTGGTCAGCCACTCGGCCCCGTGCCCCGTGGGTGGATGTGGAGTATGGTCTGACTTTCCAGCGTCGGGGAAGAGACAAGTGCCCCGGCATGGGGACGTCACGGGTGGGTAACAAACTTCATTGGCACACAAACAAAGGTTTGTGAAGCTAGCATTGACACCGTCTAGCATTGTCATCATCATCATTACAGCTCATATACGTCCCCACCGAGGGGCTCGAGCCTACCCTGAATCAGGGCGATTAGGCCTTAGTCGACCACGCGGGCCCAGTGCGGGTTGGTCGACTTCACACACAACCTTCGAGTTTCTTCGCAGGCGTGTGCAGGTTTCCTCACGATGTTTTTCCTTCACCGTTAAAGCAATCGGTAAGTATGTACGTAAGTTTTTGAAAAACTCATTGGTACATTGGCCGTCCAGATTTGAACCCGGTACCTCTGGTTTGAAAAACTCATTGGTACATTGGCCGTCCAGATTTGAACCCGGTACCTCTGGTTAGATGGACCGAGTCGTTACTGGTTGAGCCACCGACGCTTTTGCTGCCTAGCATTGTACTCGTATATTAATGCTTAAAAATTACTCGAGTAACAAAAGTCTTATTAGGGCAAGTAATTAGCAATAAATTTATAACTACAAACATATGCTAGCTTTGACACCTTCTAGCATTGTTATTTGATGCTCAGTTGTTATAGTGGTTTTTTTTTGCGATTTCAGCAAAGTCGTAAAACAAAAGTTGTTCAGTATGATGACTAGGTATGCATTCTTTTTGATATTACTAGCTTTTGCCCGCGGCTTCGCTCGTGTGGACATAGTTCTTCGGACTGTCTACGAGGTGGAGTGGTGTGGACATGAATTTTCTCCAAATCCCTCAGGAACTATATCGGGCTATTCGGATTAGCAGTCTATGTCACTTCCCGGGGTGACAACCAATTCTATACAAAAATCACTTAAAGCTGTTGCTCCGTCGCGTTGCGACGCCGACGTGCGCAAGCGTGGAAATGAGTTTTCCCCAGATACTATGTCAGGATAAACTATTTAGTAAATTATGTCATTTCCCACCCCTTAAACCATTTCTGTGCAAAAAAATTCAACAGAACATTGTTCCGTTGCAATATTAAAGAAATTAAACAAAAAAGAATATTTTTTCAGTTCCCTCAGGACCTCCATCGGAAAATGCTATTTTCACGGGATAAAAAGTAGCCTAGGTCCTTCCCAGTGGCACAGGCTACCTGCGTGCCAAATTTCATCAGGATTGGTTAAGGCGTTGAAGCGTGAAAAGGTAAGAAACAAATAAATAAACAAACACATTTTTACATTCTACTAATAATATTATAAACGCGAAAGTTTGTAAGAATGAATGGATGTATGTTTGTTACTCTTTCACGCAAAAACTACTGAATGGATCTGGCTGAAATTTGGTAGGTAGACAGATAAGGACCTGGATTAACACATAGGCAATTTTGTTCCACGCACGCGAGCCGCTTTACGAAAAGTCATAGAAACGTTGTCCACGCGAGTGAAGCCGCGGGGAACAGCTAGTTTATAATATTGTTAAGGATTAATTACTTTGGCCACGGATTATTATACTAGTTACTGACTTTGGGCATTGTTTGTTTTCACCACATCCAAGGATCAAACGGAATGGTCCTGATAACAATTTGTGTTTACTAGTTACACACATAACATACAGTCAGTCACATAAAGTTCAAGTACCCAGTATCCGTCTACTCCACTGATCTATAGCACAATCTATAGTTTAGTATAGATAGATAGTCAAACGGTGCGCATGCGCAGGATCGAGCCATATTTCAATCACACCCGATTTACAGACATTTATTTACAACAGTATTTTCTTGTCTATTTTAGATTCAAGTAAATCTCGGTTCCTATTTGGCTGTGTTTGTATATTGGGCAGTGATGTTGCAATAGCGATAGTTTCACTATCGATAGTTGACGTTTAAAAATAGGTCGATAGCGCGATAGTCCTATCGAAAATATAGACATACTGTAATTCTATCGATAGTATCACTACTATCGATAGTATCGCTACTGTCGATCGTATTGCTACTATCGATACTATCGACACTCTTCTTCTCGATAGTATCGATACTATCTATAGTGTTTGTACTGATGCTATTGATAGTATCGATACTATTGGTTTTTAGCAATGGTATTACTTATCTTTATCAATCGATACTATCGATAATATCGTCAAGGGTCATTAGTTTCAATATGACTATTGATAGTATGACTGACTTTCATGCCTAAGATAGCATCACGATACTATTGATAGACTATCGCTATCGCAACATCACTAGTATTGGGTAACTGGCCGCAGTGCTTCGTACAAACTTTATATGTGTGTTTGTACGCATCGGCGTTTCAGTCGCATGTTGTGAAACTATTTGATATATGTACATATAGCCAGAAATTTAATCTCAACGGTTTTCGGAACTGAACTGTTTCCTGGACGCATCAGTGATAAGTGTTTCGGTTGGATGTTTAGGGATGACGACAGCATCAGAAATAAATTATGAACTCTTGAGCACTAAATTGCCCTCCTACTTAAACTTCGGAAAACCTTACTCGTTTTGTTTTCCATCAAGTCTTCGATTTTGAATTCACCAAATTCACAAAATAAGTACATAAATGACGCTGTTTAACTATGACGTCTTCTTAGGTATTTCAAACATTTTTAAAAAAATGTCGTTTTTGACAGATAATAAAAAATAAAAGTTTAAAACAACTAAAAACCGACTTCAAAATAAAATTCACTCAAAAGCATGAAATAATATGTATTACTATACTTAAAAACCCAACATTAACCAACAATAACAAAATCAAAGGTGGGTATGAATTAAATTAGGGGCTTTAAATTTTTTTTGAGGTCGGTACCAGCACAGTTACTTACGTATCAAATGTTTTAGATTCGATGGCATTGCTGACACCGACCTCAAAAAAATTTAAGACCCTAATTTAATTCGTACCCACCTTTGATTTCGTTATTGTTGGTTAATGTTGTGTATTTAAGTATAATAATATTATTTTATACTTTTGAGTGAATTTCATTTTGAAGTCGGTTTTTAGTTATTTAAACTTTTATTTTTATTTTCTTTATTTTTAGTGATAATGCTCCATCTATTTTACAACGTTGAACCCAATCACCTACTCACCAATAGGAATAATCAAATCATAATGCATGTGTTTCATTAACAGATACAAAGTCCTGTGGCTTCCATCATCATCTCAGCAGATGATGATGGACGATTTAACTCCATAACATGAAAGTTATGGAGTTAATCGTCCATCATAAGCTCATCTGAATAACCTGAAAGAATACAACCTATCGGTTTTTGCATACCTACGTATATATCTATGTATAATATTGAAATAATTTTCCTCCAACTCCTAACCTTTAAGGAGTTTTACCTTCCTTCGTCAGCTTATCAACATGAGATGATGACTAACAGACGCAAGTATTTTAATAGCTTTAGAAAACATATGAATCACGTAATAAGTGCCTACGTAATGAGTAATTTGAGGGTTGCTCTCTATTTCCCTGGGATCCCATCATCAGATCCTGTCTTGGTGACAATGGGAGTATACTCTTTCGAATAAAAAAATAATTTTGAAAATCGGTCCACAATGGACGAAAAATCGGTGAACATACATTAAAAAAATATATTTACAGTCGAACTTAGTTCCTCCTCCTTTTTGAAGTCGGTAAAAAGTAACTCAGATGACATGACTAGTATTCGTCATCCACATTGTATGAAGGAAAGCAAGGAGAACAAAATAAAATAAAATCTAGATGTATGTAGGTATCACGTAAAGCCAAGAGCTAGAATAGAAAATTAAACCACAGATGATATACCAGCTACTTCATATTAAACTGAAATATAATTGTAAGTAAGCATTGTTAGAATGAAAAATAATGTTTGTCACTTAAAAAATCAAATGAGCCGTCACGGGACGCCTGGCAGATGTGAAACATTGAAATTATTAAATTAAATTATTAAATAAAATTATTACAAGTAATATGCACAAATGAACAGATTATGATAGGAATTATAACTATAAATATTTACGTGTGGCTACAGATGAGTCATAGCGTGGTGACGCGTCGCCACGCCAACAATTTGTTTTACGTGCGGCTTTAGATGTTTCACATCAAAAACGCTAATTGCGTGCCGAATCAAATCCTTCCCAGTACCCAAATCCAAATCGTTTTCCCAGTTACAATAAATTAGTTAGACGCATCAGAAGTGTGTTTTTAATGACTTGACGAGATATAATATTATATTAAGACCTGCATAACTAAAAAAAATGTTTGAAAGCGCTAGTTCATTTAAAATACCAACTCAATGAAACCGTACACGAGGGAGTTAACAAAAATAGTTTTTTCGTTCCGCTTTGTATAGGAAGAACTACAATTTTTTTTGTTTGACAAATGTACATATTTTTTACTTTGCGTTCTAATTAAAAATGTAGGAACTTACAAAATTGTATAACTTCAGATCTTACAGATGAGGACGTGCAGTTAAAAAACATTTACTTGTATAGGAAAATCATTTTTTCGAAACCAAAATGATTTTTGTTTGGTCATTTAATAGTTAGGTATTTATTTTTGGGCTGCCGAGGTACTGCAGCACATCAGTCATGTTTTCTGAAGCTCGGACGGATGGCTTTCATGCCATCTTAAGAAAGAGAGCCTCCTCGTTGCTGAACCATGTCCCTGGCAGCACCAACGTCATCCTGAGCGTTGTGGCCAGCCGACCCGACTGCCCTATCTTGTGACAATTGGTGCGGCTGCATTTCAACTAATAAAAAATAATTTGTATTAACCCTACTAACCCACACGTCTTTTTAATATTTCTTTGTACTAACACTATATAGATTATGTTGTCCGAAAAAAAGTTTTTGCTTATATTTTTTTCAGATTTTTCAGAGTTAGAAGCTTTATATTTTACAAATGCTTAAATGCTTCGTCGTTAAAAAAAGTGTTCTTTTACGTTTTCATTACTCTTGCATGTAGAGGCAACCTTAATTTTTTATTTGACATAAATATTGACATCACTATCCATTTCTGGTTATAATTTTACATGTGAGTATCTACTAAATTAGGTAGGTTTAAAAGAGAAAATTGTCTGACATACGGACAGACACACGGACAAACGTACATGACGAAATTATCTCTCTCTTGCTGGGCGGTCCCTAATTCATTTCTGAGGATCATAGTCTTTGGTTTTGAACCATGTGAACCATGTGTCTCCATCCTATTTGGTCCATGGTTGCCCATCACAGAAAGTATTAGACGAAATTATAAGTGTTCCGTTTTTGCCATTTTGCCTCCAAAATTCTAAAAAAGAAACAAAAAATGCTTGTAGAAGCTCTATTAATTAAAGGATTGTTTTTATTAAACACATTTTAAATGCAAAAAAAATAAGTATTTTTCGATCAAAATGGTAAGAGACACATATACACACACACACACACTCACGCTCGCACGCGCGCGCACGTACACGCACACACACGCACACACTAATGTATGCACACACTAATGTATGCACGCACGCACACACACACAAACATTCGTCGTGGGTAAAGCTTAGCGTCAAGATTAAACAGACATATGAATGCACGCAAATGGCATGTTTTATGACATAACTGTTTGTTTATGTTTAATATTTACACTGGTAATAGAATTTGACAAGATCTAGGTCTAAACGTCTAGCCGAAACTAACGGGTATTATATTATGTACTTGATTTACGTCAATTTTATTGCTAAGCTTTATTGAAGGCGATATTGAAAAGTAAATTCCACCAAAAACATTTCATCTTAAGTTGTTTTCCAAGACTCACAAGTTCATAACGATTGCACTGTTTAAAAGTTATGAGATCTTAAGTAGAGCCTAGCCCTTAGCTGATCTTCGATTATTGCTGCGCATCATAGCCCTCCTAAGTCTAAAGTCTTTGGGGAGTAAGGGGTCCAATCATATCACTAGAGACCCAAGCCAACCTCACCTGCAAGTGGTACTCCCTGCTAAACCACTAACGAGGCTCTGGCGTCACTGCAGGTGGTAGGCTCCGGCCGAGGCTTGTCACCACCCTCAATGCAAAGTCGTGCCGCCAAGCGTCCCAGACGTGTTCCGGTATGGTGCATTGAGAAGCCATTAGTGAAGGCGGGTCTGTACAGTTGCGCTGAGTCTGTATGCTGTTTTGATGTCAGAGTGTCGCTGCACTTGGCGGCTAGTCTTGGAGGGTAGCGGGATCCGAAGCACGGTGCACCGCTGGCCGACCGTAGGAAGTAGGGGGCCCAAGTAGTGGGTTAGCCACCTATGAAAGGCTGCCCCGCCACCTCACGAAAAATCCCGGAATGCTCCATCGTGCCAATTGGCGATTGGACGGGAGGACCCGATGGCCATCTCCGGGGGGGTTCGGGCGTCCCCGCAGTCTCCAGACTAGTCTATCCTTCAGTGCAGCGATTCTGTGTTCACCACTAGTTTCTGACCGGCGCCTCGTACAACTTCCGCCTTCCTTGCCTATTCACATCTTTAAAAAAAACATGAAAAAAGTCAAGAAAAGAAATAGAGTTTTACAGCGGCGGCACTTCCTCCCATTAAAAGTGCACCTCGACAACATCAGAGGGTTGCACTCAAATCTCGATGCGGTCCACTACCATCTAGAGACCGATAAGCCGCAGCTACTCTTTCTTACGGAGACGCAAATCAGACGCCCGGCAGACGCGACTTACTTGCAGTACCCAGGGTACACCCTGGAGCACAATTTCAAAGCGCGCGCCGGTGTCTGTGTCTATGTCAGCGACAACATCTGCTGCCGGCGTCTCCGTAACCTTGAAAACTCCTCATTTTCGACGCTCTGGGTGTTGGTCGACACCGGTGAAGACAAAATAGTCTACGCTTGTGTATACCGATCGCACAGCGGAGATCAGGAGACAACCAGGTTAATTGAACATCTGTGTGAGGCCGCCGATGAGGCTCAACTAAGGTACCCGTCAGCACAACTGGTCCTTCTGGGGGACTTCAATGCTCACCATAAGGAGTGGCTGTTCCCATACCAGAAGACCGACCATGCTGGGAGAGAAGCGCTCAAACTCGCTTTGTCGCTAAATCTTACCCAGCTGGTAGACCAGGCGACGCGTGTGCCGGACGTTGAAGGCGAAACGGAAAATTGTTTGGACCTTCTGCTGACAACAGAACCAGACCGATATAACGTGTCAGTATCATCACCTTTGGGTACGTCCGATCATTGTCTGGTGAAGTCTGTACTGTCTTGTTCACCACCTGATCCCAGCCCTAGGGGTTCTAGACGGGTATGGCAGTACAAGTCAGCAGATTGGGATGAGATGCGCCACTTCTTAGCATCTTATCCTTGGCGGCGAATGTGCTTTTCTTCTAGTGATCCGTCGAGCTGTGCGACAGAAATCTCGAGGGTCATATGTCAGGCGATGGAATATTATATCCCGTTTTCTGACATTCCTCTCGAGAGCAAAGCTCGCCCGTGGTTTAATGCTGATTGCTCAGTGGCCGAAGCACTAAAGCATTCAGCTTACCAGGCTTGGGCAGATGCTCGAAATCGTAAAGCTCCGGACACGCGAGTTAAAAAGAAAGCTTTTAATAAAGCCGCCAAGTCCTTCAAAAAGACGCTGCGTAGGGCACGCCTCGACCATATAAGCCGTATCGGATCAAAACTTGCCTCCTACCCTTCTGGGAGTAAGGCGTTTTGGTCCTTGGCTAAATCGGTCGAGGCGAACTTTTGCCGCTCGTCTTTGCCTCCACTGCTGAAACCTGATGGATCATTGGCTCACACGGCAACTGAGAAGGCTAATCTGTTTGCCTCTATGTTTGCCGAAAATTCACGTCTCGATACAGCGAATAGAATACCACCCCAGTTATCTCCTTGCGATACTACAATGCCCCCTATTCGTATCAAGCAAAAGGAGGTTCTCAAAACACTTCGCAATCTTGACGTGAACAAAGCCAGTGGACCTGACGGTATACCAGCTATAGTGCTAAAGAACTGCGCTCCTGAGTTGTCTTCTGTTCTGACACGTCTGTACCGCCTCTCTCTTGAAACAGGTATAGTCCCAAAGTCCTGGAAGCTGGCCAACGTGCAGCCGGTGCCCAAAAAAGGCAGTCGTGCCGATCCCGCAAACTACCGCCCTATAGCAATCACCTCCGTAATCTGTAAGATTATGGAGCGTGTATTGAACACCCGCATTCTGGCATACCTAGAAGACAATGACCTCCTTAGCGATCGACAATACGGATTTCGCCGAGGTCGATCTACTGGAGATCTTCTAGTGTATGCAACGCATATATGGGGCGAGGCCATCGAGAAGCATGGCGAAGCTCTCGCTGTGTCACTCGACATCTCAAAGGCTTTTGATAGGGTCTGGCACGCTAGCCTTATTAACAAGCTTCCTTCTTATGGTCTTCATTTGGGATTGTGTAACTGGGTAGCTGATTTCCTGAGGGAACGGTCTATTCGAGTGGTCGTTGATGGCTGTTCCTCAGACCTATTGGCGATTGATGCCGGGGTACCTCAGGGATCTGTTCTTTCCGCAACACTATTTCTGCTTCACATAAACGATCTGCTGAAACCCGGTATAATTGGTTATGCAGACGATAGCACGGTTGTAGAAAGATACCTGTCCAGTGCACGAGCTAACAGCGCTGATACGCTGTTTCTAAGAGAGGCAATGATAGAGCGCATAAACCTATCACTTCAGGCAGTGTCTGAATGGGGTGATTCCAACCTCGTAAGGTTTAATGCCTCTAAAACACAGGCGTGTCTTTTTTCCGCCAAAAGGAGTCCATTCACCTTGACTCCAACTCTCCGGAATGAACCGATTCAGATATCTGACCACCTGGAACTCCTCGGCGTGGATTTAACACCCAATCTTAACTTCGGTCGTTACATTGAGTCCAAGGCAAAAGTTGCTGCAATGAAGCTGGGCATTCTCTCTAAAGTGAGACGGTACTTCACACCTGGACAGCTGCTTACCTTGTATCAAGCACAGGTCCGCTCATGTATGGAGTACTGTTCACACTTATGGGATGGATCAGCCCGCTATCAGCTGGATACCTTGGACGCCATCGACCGACGCGCACGGAGACTCATTGGTGACGACGAGCTAGTCAATGACAAGCTCCAAAGCCTTGAGCATCGCCGCAAAGTCGCCTGTCTATCGGTATTCTATCGAATTCATTTCGGAGAGTGCGCGCAAGAACTTCACGACCTCATTCCCCCTGCTCCATTCCACCGTCGGTCAACGAGACGCAGGGAGGGGTTGCACCCCTTTGTTGTTGATGTTCCACCTTTTCGCACGAATCGTTACGCTTCTTCATTTATTATGCGTACAGCGCAGGAGTGGAACTCCTTGCCTGCGTCAGTGTTTCCCGATTCCTATAATTTGGGGATCTTCAAGGCAAGAGTGAATAGGCATTATTTGAGTTTGCGTGTACCATCCTCGACTGCATCATCACTTACCATCAGGTGAGTTGCAGTCAAACGCACTCAAATTATTAATAAAAAAAAAAAAAAAAAAAAGTATATAAGTCTAAGTGCTCTTGACTAAAACACATTTGTAACTATAAATAATAAGTGACTTTACCTATGCCAGTGCTCTACAAACTTTACATCTTGGTAAAAAGGTATAGCGGTTTCTGCTTGTCGCATAAACTATTCCTAATGGACTAAATGTTATGTCATGTAACAGTTCCACGAACATTAAACGACCAAGCTATACCTTTTTATCAAGATGTAGAGTTTGTACAGTCAGGGCTTTAGGTAGAGTCATTTGTTATTTAATGTTATAAATGTGATACAGTCAAAAACACTTGAGTTATATAATTTAGACTTGGGACAGGCTCTACTAGAGATCTCATAAGTTTTAAACAGTGAAACCAATATGAACTTGTGATTTCATATTTTTTTAGCAGGCGCCCTAGAATTTTTTTTTCGGGCTCTCTTTCTTGCACTTTAGTTATTCCTTTTTTCAAAGTTCATTCTCTATCGTTGCCTTTTTTCTGTATTGGTTTGCTACGTGTAATAAGCGGTAAGTCATCGCGGTATTTAAATTTAAGCTGATTGTATTCATAGCTGATTGTTGTGATTTGATACTACTCAAACCAATGTTAATAAGATGAACCCCTTTCAAACTAGTCACCCTTAAAAGTGCCACATAAGCCTGCCCACAAGGGGACGTCAACTACTCAGTCAAGAAATCGTCGTACTTTTTATTACAATTAGTAAGCCTTTGGCATCATCTCACTTGATGGTAAGTAACGATGATTAGAATGATGAGTATTTCAGATGTCAATAAATCTGAAACCATAAAGCTAGATAATTAACACTTAATATATTTGATAAGTCTGTTCAGGTAATCTTATACTGAAAACTCTAGCATTGTAGCATCATCTGAACCGAAGTTATGTTATGACGGTTCGAAAATACGACGAAACGCTTTCAGAAAAAGTACGTAGTGCCCCGTTTCCTTTGGCTCGTCTTGGTTGAGGCACTACCGTGCCCACAGATATTATGAAAGACTAGACATAACAAGAAACGAGTCGATAATGTACAATACATTCTGAAACCATAATATGGCCCTCATAATGCTTTCGTTTAAGAACCCATAAATGTCCTTAATGCTGGGGCACGGATCTCAATCTCGGAAAGGCCAAACTCCACACACGAGGGTCAAGTCCGGGTTGGTGGAGGTTGTAGGGGCTAGTGGCGAACTCCACTCTCAGAAGTTTTTCACTTTTAGTGTCATTACTTTTTTTAGTCACGAAGGCTAAGGAAACATGGCCACCCGCTTAATGCGAAGAGTGAAACTTTGTGAAGCCCAAAGCAGTCGCTGCAAGGTCGCAAGCCGAGCTCCATGTAGGAGCTCCGCGTAGAGCGAAGCCCGGAACGTGGGCTGGAAAAAATATATTTCATGAATAAACTCCTGTTGCGCGTCGGACATTATCTTTGATTATTTTATTTCAGTGTCAAAAATAAATTTTTCTCTATGTCTAATATAGCAACCGACACCAACGGCTTAACCTGGCTTGCGAAGCACGCAAACGGTCGAGAAAAATGGTACTAACAGTCTAACCCATTCAGGTAAAGACCGTGCATCAAGTGAGTTAACAGGCGTGATCGAATCAGAAACGAGGAGATCCGCAGGAGAACCAAAGTAACCGACATAGCTCACAAAATCGCTAAACTGAAGTGGCAGTGGGTGGGGCACATTGCTCGTCGAACAGATGGCCGATGGGGCAGTAAAGTTTTCGAGTGGCGACCGCGCACTGGAAAACGTAGCGCAGACAGGCCTCCCACGCGGTGAAATGACGATCTGGTGAAGATCGCGGGAAGCCAATGGATGCGGGCAGCGCAGGACCGGTCGTCGTGGAAATCCTTGGGGGAGGCCTTGTCCAGCAGTGGACGATTTTCGGCTGATATGATGATGATGATGAACCTGCGTGGTCGGCACAAACACGCAAGATGCACTGAGCTACGATCGCTACACAATGCGTTACCTGCAAACGTCTTGTTAACATACTCGTATTATAGAGGGTGTTATCCGTTAACACATTCGCGTGAACTACGTATGTAGACGGCCAAAATACTGGAAAGGCATGTATACCAACGTATGAACACGTCGCCCAGCATACTTGATTTACTTAGAGAACGTAGATAAACGTCAGTTAATAATACTAAATCCTATAGGTGACGTCATTGCGCCACAACATATCGAAATCTCAAATCTTTAGCGTCACGCATTAGCAAAATTTCATAGCGCTAAGTTGACAATTCTCTCTAACATCCAACGTCTATCTTTTCCTTTCGGCCGCCATCGCAATTCGTGTAGTACCTATAGGTTGCGATGAACGTTGACGTGCATTAACGTCAATGTCATTACCCTTCGCATGAAAAAAGAAGGATAAAACAGAACGTTTTGATACGTTTGCATTTTTGTATGAGGAAAATATGCATCACATGTGGTTTAGTATATAAGTACTATGCTCGCGCGAATGTGTTAATTATGCAGGGCTTAGTCTTTAATAGATATCGCTTACATTCACAGATTTGAACAGAAGGATCCGCCCGTCTCCATATTTTAGTCAGATTTTCTTCATACATGCAAAAAGTAGCGCCATCTGACATAACTCGTACGAACTAGCGTGGGCGAGAGTTGACTGACGTGCCGAGTTAAAGAACCTTGATAGAATTGTCGCTTTAAAAATTCGTTTTTTTAATTTGTTTACAAGAAAAAATACAATGTAAGGTTACTTAACGATGATACGACATCCCATGTTTCTTTTTAGCCTTTCTTTTATGATATTTACGGCCTCTTACAACACAATAAGGCATTTTTATATGGAATATTTTTCCACCGCACTGAACAATGTCTCGCAGACGACTGAGTCGCGAGTGTGCGAAACTTTCGATTTTCGCACCAATTCGCTGGGCCCATTAGTCGCGCGCGTTGGCCGGGTCCTTACGCCAGTAATATATAAGTCATTGCTTACATTACACCCTTGGATAACTAGTACGTCTACATTCATACCGATACGCTTAAAATGTAGAAGTCTAGATCTAGATACAACATTTATTATGACGTGTTCATCTTCTTACACATCAGGAATGAAAACAACTTCATTTACGATGTTTCGAAACACAAGACAGCCGACCTATGTAACGCTCATACGAATTACGCCATGTTGAACTCTTCTATTTATAAAATTTCAAACCACAGTGTCAGCTTGGCATACTTTTTTACGATTTTCCACGCACGTGCAACATTCGCCATATTGTTTTGTTTACTGCAAGTGTCTAGGCGGTTAGCTGGATCAAAAAGAAGTGTACTCACTTGCATAGCTCTGAACGTGTTTACTTTCTTGCACCGAGTTCCGGGTCGATGTTTGGTTTTGCAAGTCCATTCATAGAAATACAGCAACTTATAACATATATAAACATTTCGCCTTATTTAGCTGCGGAAGCTCTTTGGCTTATTCGCCGGTCGGTTGTTTTTACTTCTGATTCTAGGATTTCAGAGCATGAGTTAATAACATTTGCGTTGCTATTTTAATTTAAATCAACTATTGCCTGATTAATTGCAGTTTCCTTGTTCGTCGATGATTGCAGTTGATCAACTATTTAATGTAAATTTATCATAAAGCCAAACATTGAGATGCGTACGGACAGACTAAAGGCAGCCTGGAGGCACACCCCGGACTCTTCATACAACGGGCGAGAAATGACATTTCTAAAAACAAATGACGAAACAAAAAAATTCGAGCGAGACCTACAGTACTCGCATATGATGTGTAACATGTGACAAAATACTTTATAAAAGGACGGCAAAGATACGGCAGACTAGGCTGTATGGTCATAGATACCTTTGCCTTTTCCGCGCTTTTAAAGCCTGAAAAAACGCGACTTCCTGTTAAACTGGGACACATTTCCGTCCCATGGGACACATTTCCGTCCCATTTCACGAAATCACTCCCACAAATTGCAGGAAAGCGAGAGCAAAGATGTTACACATCAATAAAATAACGGCGAAATTCAATGGTTTCGAGGACAAAACTTAAACCAATCTTTATCAACCTGGGAGACGAGGGAGTGAGGTCGGAATCTAGAGAGTGGCAGGGAGTGTCCACACTGTATGTTAATACTAATATGCATACTTTGCTTAAGATGAAAAGCCTCGCTATGCACGGCTCGCGTCGACTTTGATTTGGATGTACTCGGACGCAAGTAGGCAACGCGCCGAGGCAAGATGTCTCGCGCTGTGCACACTGGCGAGGCTTGCTTGCCCCGCCCTGAGCACGTCCAAATTTGAGCAAATGCACAGATGCATTCTGTCTTATCCCAAAGCTGCCTTAGAGTTCAATCAAGTTACTAAATCCAACTAAATTCACAAGAAGTGTTAACCTGTCTAAAGCGGTGTTCCGAAACGGCACATAAACACCCTTTATCAGTAAAGCAAATAAAGATCATATCGAAGACAAACAGTAACATTCAGACATGACAATGGCGAGTTCAATTTAATTAGTTCCAAGTCAATACAAGTGAGTGATGGATGTGAAAACAAAACATGTGGATATAAATCTGAACCTAATGATGATGGATATAAGGAAGACGTTACTGCAAGATGTAAGTGTGATTATGAAGCTGTTAATGGGCAATTCTTTAATGTTTGCATTGCCATAAAGGGCGCGATTTGGATGGAAGCAATTACTTAGCACATTTAAACACCGATTAATAACAGCTCTGTTATTGAAAGGAAAAGGTGTTAAAGTGATGTTTTGTAATTCGAACTTAAACGTAAAACAGCGGACAGAAACAGAGATTTTCCTGATAAAACCAACAATCCTTGCTTTTCTACAATTTTATTAGCCATAGAATACCCGAAATGATAACTCAAGTACATGTTCATGAATTATCAGATCAGACATTCACGGGCGTGAATGCTCGTGAATGCTCGTGTCGACAATTCGCAGCCAGTATTAATTTAACTCACACGTTACACCAATTATCCGGTTGGACATCACGGGCCGGGCGTTATTGTGCCGCCGTAATAACTGCAAGTGCAGATAATAGCCAGCCAGGACCAGGAACACAAAACCCATAAATTTCAACCATAGATTAAATATAAAAAACCGTCCTTCGACAAATCTAATGCCACGTTTACATTGTCCAAGATTATTGATGTGTAACATCTTTGCTCTCGCTTTCCTGCAATTTGTGGGAGTGATTTCGTGAAATGGGATGGAAATGTGTAACATGGGACGGAAATGTGTAACAGGAAGTCGCGAAAGCGCGCGCTATTCGATCTGATGAATGAGCTTTGCTCTCGCTTTCCTGCAATTTGTGGGAGTGATTTCGTGAAATGGGACGGAAATGTGTAACAGTGATTTGTTACACATCATAAGCGAGTACTGTAGGTCTCGATTGTTTTTTCTGCTACATCCACACATTTGGTCAAATAATACTTTATTATTCATGATAATACGCATTGAGCGAGCGATAATAGGTTTGACATGATAATGAATTATCGGGTCGGACATTCACGGGCCGGGTATTATCGTGTCAGTATAGGATCCCAGTTGACCTGCATACCTTCATAAAGAATTGTCAAAAAATAGCTAAAGTAAAAGACCACATTTGACATCTGTTTATCTTACTTTCATAGTGAGGTGACCTGTTTAAAAATATCGATTAAATTGAATGAGTCGATATGGTTTTTATACATCTGTGAATCAAATGCAGTTATTGTGAAAAAAACATTAAATCACTTCTTGACTTATTACAGTAATTTTAATTGTGTTTCATTGAAATTCAGACTTTAATTTTACTTCCCCCTTCATTTTATTTTCTTGTTCTTCCTATTGCCCACGTGCACCACATTATTTTACGTATAGAAACATACTTATAATAGTCTGGTGCAAAATAGACTTTAGTTTCAGCTACTCGTACTTTATCCGATTGGAGCTATGTGCGAAGTATGTTCAAAACCTTTTTTTTATGGGATCTAGCGGGATGTTAGGGGGATCTATCGGAGATGTTATGGTTCTATTGGGGATGGTATGGTTCTATTGGGGATGTTATGGTTCGAATGGGGATGTTATGGTTCTCTCGGGGAAGTTATGGTTCTATTGGGGATGTTATGGATCTTTATGGTAACACTGCAACCCACGTAATTATCACCTAACTACCACGTAGTTACTCGTAGTTTTACAGCAACGTGTTGGCCTTTAGAGTTCGTTTTCTATCTATCTTTTGCCCGCGTGTATATTAGTATGTTTCTATACCTAAAAGCGTAAAGCTTACCTTGATACCAAGCGCGACCAGTTAAAAGCCCGACCACCTGCGACCATTTCATACAATTACGAGGGTGGCATACTTAAATGCCCTCAGTGCGCGATGAGTTTCGCTGCGAAGATTGGCTACATAAAACATCTTCGAGCGCACGCGCGGCAGACCGACAGAAGTGGTCGCCAGGACCGAAATCGGTCGGATAGATCATCATCATCATGCCTAAAATAATATGGTGCACATGGGCAATAGGAAGAACAAGAAAATAAAATGAGGGGGGACATAAAATTAAGCCGGTAATATTACAGATTTTCGTTATTCTTAAAGTCAATTACTTCTAAACGATTGAAAATCCAAGGTTGAAAAAAATAAGTACTCCTATTGTTGATGATGCTCCTTAAAGTCAAAAACTTTTAGGAATACAATTGAGCAGTATTGGTTTGATAGAAAAAAAAAACTCATCTAAAGGAGTGCGCGAGCTGTAAGCGGCTTGCGAGGTTTGCTATAGACTTATGATTTACTTTACTGGTCGTACGCAATAAAACTTACCAAAGTTTGATCATAACCGGTCAAAGGATTTCGGAGATTTTAGATTTTGAACAAACGAACATTGACACTTTTATATTCATTTATAGATTTCTATTACGATACCTAGAATAGATACGTTCTACTTCCGTCTGTCTTACTAAAAGGAGTTCAGAATGTACTGCTTATACTCAAACTGAATTTCCTTAAATCATTCCTAAACGTTAAACCTAGTAGCTTACATTTCTCGGTATTTTCACTAATAAATACTATAATAAACGCGACAGCTTGGGTGTTTATTTGTATGCTTATTCCACTTTCTCGCATAAACGGCTGAACTGATTTTTCATAGAGCTAAAGTAGAGGTTTTTTTTTATTCACAATTGGTTAGCCCTCGGCATCATCTCACCTGATGGTAAGTGACGATGATGCCGAACATGGAAGCGGGCTTACCAAGATTCCCCTACGCAATGGAGAACTGGATACTTACACATCAATGTTGTTAACGCTGAGACTTAGATACCATACTTTATTGGTTGAAAAGTACCAAGCTTAGGTACATGAATACATTGGCAACATTCAATGACAATTCCATTTACGAAAGGGGATTTCCCAAATTAATCACAGACAGAGTGTCCACTTAGAAAATACATTGATGTTTTTTTTAATACCTAGAAGTAATAAAACACGTATTTTCCAATATCTTGTTTTCCAAAAAAAACAAAGTTAAAAAAAACAACGGAAGGTATAAGTATTTTTTCATTTTTATTCTCATCATAGTGATATTTTGCACAGGCATAGTCGCGGTGGAAGAAAATGACCTAGACTATTCCTAAGCATAGTCGGACATAGTTTCCGAGGGATCTGATTTCCACGCTCGCGAGCTAGAGTAAAAACTAAGTCGACGCGGGCGAAGCCGCGGGCAAAAGCTAGGTAGTATTGTATAAATTTGAAGCCCTTGATATGTTTTTGCTGGCTTTCTCGTGCTATTGGCCTGTTTCACAGTTATACGCGTTTGAACTCTTTGATGCTCCATAATTTATATTTATACGGCTATAACCGTATCCGTTGCCACGTGTAAGGATCTATCCATACCCAATCTCCATAACTCATTTCAATGTGGTTTAAACATAATTATGGTTTATTCATAAGTAAATACCCGTAGTTAGTCGCTTTACACCAGGAGGTCGCGGGTTCGAATACCGGTGGGGTCAACCTGTAAGACTCGGTTTGGTTGGTGGTAGGGCATTTTCAAGCCCGCCTGCCTAGCTACGACCATCTTAACTAAGTCTTGCCGCCAAACATCAATGATAACAACATTGATGTGTTCCGGCTTGAAAAGAAGATAACCAGTTCCCAATTGCGTTGGGGATTCTTAGTAAGTCCGCTTCCATCTTCGGCGTCATCGTCACTTACAATCAGGTGCGATGATGCCAAGGCCTTACCAATTGTGAAAAATAATAAAAAAACTTGGTCAAACTCAAAATTTATGTGTTTTGTTTGATAGGAAATCTTTGAATAGAAAAATAATGAATAAAAGTAAAATTTAAATTAAAATGACCTTCTTTGGGTTTTTTAACCTTTGATTTTAAGGGTCGACACCCCTTTCTGTTTTTTTTTTTACTTTCACAATTGGTAAGCCCTTGGCACCGTGGTAGTGAGTGACGATGATGCCGAAGATGGAAGCGGGCTTACCAAGATTCCCAAACGCATTTGAGAACTGGCTATCTTCTCTACAAGCCGAAACACATCAACGTTTTAAGCATTGGTGTTTGGCGGCAAGACTTAGATAAGACGGTGGGGTGGTAGCTAGCCAGACGGGCTCATAAAATGCCCTTCCACCAATGATAGACTCCGCCGGGAATCGAACCCGCGACCTTCTGATGTAAAGCTAATAGACTTAACCATTACGCCACGGAGGTGGTTAAAATGGTGGTTCCGTGAAAAAAATATAACCAACTTACACAGTTCTGTATATAAAATTGGTATACTTATCCTATCCTAGTAAACGCGAAAGTTTGTAAGACTGTATGGATGTATGTTTGTAACTCTTTCACGCAAAAACTACTGAACGGATTTGGCTGAATTTTGGTAGGTAGACAGATTTGGCCCTGGATTGACTTATAGGCTACTTTTTTCCATGCTCGCGAGCCGTTTGCCGCTCACGCACTGCGCACCCTCGAAAAGTCGTAGAAACGTTGTCCACGCGGGTGAAGCCGCGGGAAACAGCTAGTCGTTAAATAAAGAGATAAAGTATAGCATAAACAAGAAACATTGCAGTATAGTATTAGCTATTGTGTTCAGTTAACAAATAAGTCAAAATTACTTTGAAGTGAAATTGTTATTCGACCATTTTTCTTGAATTCCTCTCGCATTTTTCGACGTCCTCATGAATTTTAACCGCATTTTTTTGATGTGTAACATCTTTGCTCTCGCTTTCCTGCAATTTGTGGGAGTGATTTCGTGAAATGGGACGGAAATGTGTAACAGGAAATGCGAACGTTTTTTAATTCTCGAAAACTAAGGTTGTCATAGCCATGCCGCCTAGTGTGATGGCAAAGGCAAAGATGACATACTACTATTCGAAGGGTCGGCCCGTGAATGTACGACCCGATAATTAATTAATTTCATAAGTATTTTGTCACAATATGTTAAACATCATATGCGAGTACTGTAGGTCTCGTTTTTTTTTACTACGTTACACTTCCTCTCTTTGACTAACGATTGGTGCCAATTTAAATTAAAAACAAAAATGTTTGCTATCGTATTTTCACGGAACACCAAACTCTTTTGACAATCTTCTGTACCTAATTTTGACTTATTAGCAAACTGAACACAATAGTTAACAATATGCTGCAATTTTAAGACTTCGCTGTCCGTCCGTCTGTCACCAGGCAGTATTTCATGAACCGTGTTAGCTAGACAGTTGAAATTTTTACTGATAATGTATTTCTGTTGCATCTATAACAACAAATACTAAAATATGGAAAAAGTGAGTCTCCATGCAAAAAACGTGTTTTTTTTTGAAACGTGAAGAAACTAGCGCCATCTAGTATGATGTTACGGAACCCTATGTGTGCGGTTCTGACTCACACTCGGCCGGTTTTTCTTGTTAATGTTATACTTTATCTCTTTGGGCCAAAGAGGCTTGCGATAGCGATAGGTCCCTATTTTTTACCGACTTCAAAAAAGGAGGAGGTTCTATGTTTGAACATATTCCAGCACTCAGTTACTTAACGTAGATTAAATGTTTTAGATTCGATGGTTTGCTGACACCGACCTCAAAAAAATATTAAGCCCCTAATTTAATTCTTACCCACCTTCGATTTCGTTATTGTTGGTTAATGTTGTGTATTTAAGTTTAATAATATTATTTCATACTTTTGAGTGAATTTCATTTTGAAGTCGGTTTTTAGTTTTTTTTAACTTTTATTTTTATTTTCTTTATTTTTAGTAAGTATTCAGAACTTTTAAAGTTGCGTATAGTTTTTTCACGGAACACCAAACTCAGTTTAAGGGGTAGCCGACCCTACAATACCTTTATATGGAACCAACCTGACAGTATACATACATCCTATCGAAATAAAAAAGAATCATAAAAAATGGTTCACAATATGCGAAGATATCGCGTAAAAAACATACAAAAAAAACATACAGTCGAATTGAGAACCTCCTCCTTTTTGGAAGTCGGTTGATAGGTTTTTCAGGTCTGTTTACTAAAATGTAAGGGTTTACTTACATTTTTTATTTTTTTTTATTACTGGACTTGGTACTTAATACATGCGATTTTTTTTATCCACAAATTATGGAAATGACCTAGTAGACATACTTTCGAAGAGAAATTTAAACTTGTCATGAGGCAAGATAGTCCATCATCATACCAGCCGAAGTACGTCCACTGTTGGAGGACAGTGGAACACTTGGCTACGATACGTCTTCCGGTGGGCGGTCGCCACTCTAGACCTTTACTGTCCCAACAGGCATCTGTTATAGGAGCTATGGGCCCACTGCTTAAGTTGACGACAATGATATAGTAGGTATGTTCTGAGTTAATTTAAGAGCAGGCTCCCAGTGCGGCACTACCGTACAACCTGATATTTCACCTTACAGAATCAGCTTTACAGTTGAATTTGGCGTAAGTGTCTTAACGCAACTTACGTCCTTTACTTCGGGCAAAAATGCACATTTTCGTTTATTGCGAGCTTAGTAAACATTCTAGGAAAATTTGTTCTTAGCCGTTTTATCAATACCTTTATTATCTTACTGTCGGTATTTATTTCATGCGACTAACTTATGTAATGTAGGAGAAAAATCTAATAATCTCTCAAAACTACATTATTATTATTATTATAACAGCTCATATACGTCCCCACCGAGGGGCTCGAGCCTACCCTGAATCAGGGCGATTAGGCCTTAGTCGACCACGCGGGCCCAGTGCGGGTTGGTCGACTTCACACACAACCTTCGAGTTTCTTCGCAGGCGTGTGCAGGTTTCCTCACGATGTTTTCCTTCACCGTTAAAGCAATCGGTAAGTATGTACATAGTTTTACAAAATAAAAAGTATCGAGCGAAAACCAATTAATCGTGTTTTTGTTTTAGCCGTACCAAAGAAAAAGGTTCAAAGAATGATATGTGTAGTTTTCACGTTCAGCAAGCTTGCCGATGACTCAAAATATTCTAGCAAAAATGCACTTATTTTGGGAGCCTGCTCTTAAGCACACCCTAGACACTTCGTACAACGGGCCAGAAATGACATTTCAAAAAAGAAATGACGGAACAAACAAAATGGCGGCGAAATCCTTTACGTTCGACAACCAAACTGTAACCAACCTGTATCAATCTGGGTGACGAGGGGGTGAGGTCAGAATCTAGAGAGCGGCAAGGCGTGTCCATACTGTATGTTAGTACTAATATATATACTTTGATTTAAGTTTAAGATTTATATTAAGTTTCAGTTCCCACTCAACTACCCGTAGTGTGCAGGTAGTAGTGCAGTGAGACACTTATTGACTAACACCCGTTGAACACCTGCACTCATCAGTATAATCATGATCTTATAATTATAATAAAATACGAGTCTTCGTAAGACGTCAATTAAGAATAAAAAAAAACTGCGCTGACAATGACAGTATACTTCAAAAACATCCCGTTAATAGCACGTTTTCCGTTCTCTTAACTGCGGATACATCTTCATTATGTCACGTTTAATACCTAGTTCTATATTATCGCTATCTTCACACGGAACAGAATCCGGATTAGAATTTATATTTAAGTATGTACTTAATTTTTATTTAGAGGTACATTTTAAAGATTTACTGTGGCATAGAGCCTTTATTTTCAACCGACTTACAAAAGGGTAGAGACGTGGTGGAGACCGCCTTTTAACCGCCTCCATGGCATAATGGATAGTCCATCGCTTCACACTTGGAGGTCGCGGGTTCGATTCCCGTCGGGGTCTAACTTTGTAAGACTCGGTGTGGTTGGTGGTAGGGTATTTTCTAAGCCCACCTGGCTACATATCTTACCTAAGTCTTGCCGCCAAACATAAATGTTATCAACATTTTTTACGTTTTTTATTTTATTATTTGTTAGTTAATCTGCCATAATAACACATAATATTCTGTGTATATAACTGTGTAATAACTTCAGCTACGGTTAAATAGCAGTTTAACTATCGGACGGACAGACATCTTAGGATTAGTAATAGGATTCCGTTTATACCTTTAAGTACGGAAACCTCAAAATTTGAACTTTCTTAGCGAATCGATCCTTACTCGGCCACCTGAACTGCATTGTCCGCCGCATTGTACAGATCCTCGCGCGTGCAGGTGCTAGGACACGCATGGCAGGACAAAAGGTGTGCCGTGGTCTAGGGAGAGGCACCGCACTCGCAAATGCAGGAGCTAGGACACGCAGGGCAGGACACAAGGTGTGCCGTGGTCTAGGGAGAGGCACCGCACTCGCAAGTGCAGGTGCTAGGACACGCAGGGCAGGACACAAGGTGTGCCGTGGTCTAGGGAGAGGCACCGCACTCGCAAGTGCAGGTGCTAGGACACGCAGGGTAGGACACAAGGTGTGCCGTGGTCTAGGGAGAGGCACCGCACTCGCAAGTGCAGGTGCTAGGACACGCAGGGCAGGACACAAGGTGTGCCGTGGTCTAGGGAGAGGCACCGCACTCGCAAGTGCAGGTGCTAGGACACGCAGGGTAGGACACAAGGTGTGCCGTGGTCTAGAGAGAGGCACCGCACTCGCAAGTGCAGGTGCTAGGACACGCAGGGTAGGACACAAGGTGTGCCGTGGTCTAGAGAGAGGCACCGCACTCGCAAGTGCAGGTGCTAGGACACGCAGGGCAGGACACAAGGTGTGCCGTGGTCTAGAGAGAGGCACCGCACTCGCAAGTGCTATCCCAACCGTAGCCCCACCCACCTGCACATACCTATTTTCCTTACTTCGGCCAACTTGAGTCCGGAGCCTGTTTAAAGAATTCCATGTCGGCCAGAGAAGGTCGTGTCCAGTGGGAATATTTTCGGCCAGTGGGACATGTGTTGTCGCGGGATACCTTGAACTCAAACCTTAATCACAACCACAACGGGCCAGAAATGACATTTCAAAAAAGGAATGACGAAACGTATGTTTTTGTATAAAATGGCGGCGAAATCCTATACGTTCGACGATCAAACTGTAACCAATCTGTATCAATCCGGGTGACGAGGGGGTGAGGTCGCAATTTAGAGAGCGGCAGGGAGTGTCCATACTGTGTTAGTACTAATATATATATACTTTGCCTTAATGTTCCGCGCTATAAAGGCTTCGGCCTTTCGGTCTCGGCTTTTATTCGAGCTTGGACATCAAGGCTGCAATACTGACCGCGCTGTGATGGCTAAGAGCGGCGCTACGCTGCACTGTCGGCCATTATTAACGTGACTCCACGCAGTCGTTACAGACCACGGCAGTAATGTCATCATCATCATATCAGCTCATATACGTCCCCACCGAGAGGCTCGGGCCTACCCTGAATTAGGGCGATCGGGCCTTAGTCGACCACGCGGGCCCAGTGCGGGTTGGTCGACTTCACACACAACCTTCGAGTTTCTTCGCAGGTGTGTGCAGGTTTCCTCACTTAATCTCTTTGAAAAAGATGACCTATTCCTTGGTGTGACCGGTTCTACTTCATTTATGTTTTTTCTCTTTTCTTCACAAAGATATAACCCAAAGAGAATCTAAACAGCTAGCGTTATGTACTAACCTCGGACGAACTAGCTCTTATAAATTCTCCTTTTAAAAGTCTTAAAGAAGATTCTGTATCTTTGGTTATTATATTTTTTATTTGCTAGAAATTTCTTGTTCCTCCGAGCTAGAAATAAAAAAAAATTGCACACACTTGACTGGTATATAAAGGATCACTTTTCGAGCAACTGTATTGAAAAATTAATTTACCGCTTAGTTAATAACACTGTTAAACAAGGCATGTTCCTAGTACTTCTCGATAATGTAACTCATTATTGTTGGGGAGAAACTCCGAGCATAGCACGCTCCATTGCCCTTTGGGTGACCTTGAGCCTTCTTATGAGGCCCATAGTAAGCGACCATGTCTCAGTTCCGTAAGTCATCACGGGCCTCGGATCATCAGGAGATCCGCAGGAGAACTAAAGTAACCGACATAGCTCACAGAATCGCTAAACTGAAGTGGCAGTGGGCAGGGCACATAGCTCGTAGAACAGATAGCCGAATGGTAGTACAGTTCTCGAGTGGCGACCGCATACCGGAAAACGTAGCGTAGGCAGGCCTCCCACGCTATGGACCGATGAATGGTGAAGATCGCGGGAAGCCGATGGATGCGGGCAGCGCAGGACCGGTCGTCGTGGAAATCCTTGGGGGAGGCCTTTGTCCAGCAGTGGACGATTTGTGGCTGATATGATGATGATGATGATGATTGTTGGGGAGAAACCTTGTTGAACAGTGTAATCTGCGAAAATTTCAACGACTACCTATAACTATAACGGTTCGATAGATACAGCTCCTTATAGGTCGGACGGACGGACTTAAGAACAAACGGCTTAGTCTTAGTAATATGTAGAAGGTCCCGTATAACTTTGGGTGTGGAAGTAAGTTAGTAAGTAGCGCAAAATTTATTTATTTTAACTTGACCGAACATTGACGCATTTTTGACAACCACTATACGAAATAAAACTCTCTTCTCACATTGCGCAAGCGCAAGTCTATCTGTGAAATTACATTTTGGTTTATCTTCCGGGTGTCCGTTTCATTGGGCGCGCCATTCCGCTGAACTCATGTCACTCAACTCATGGATGATGGGATCACAGGAGAGCAATAACTCAAGTCATGACATGAACTCTAGCTAGCTACATAAATAACAATTTCTAAAGGATGTACTGTCTAATTGTATGTAACTAGGTGTAAAAAATTTCTGGAAGTATTTAACGCGGCACGCTGATAAGCGTTCTTTTTTCATTCGACCTTCTTTTCATTCCATTTATTTCTTTGCCACGCATGCGCTTTCATCCATCTGCAATATCATTAAAAATCAAAATTATAATTACTCTCAAACTACTAAATAAAATGAATGAAATACCTTGATACTTTTTATAAAAGACCCATTTTAGGTAAGTTTTAGGGTAAATATATTATTTATCTGCATAATAAACATTCAGTCCGCAAAATAACTACTTGAGCGGCAAGATTTCATGATTGAGCGGCAGAAAAACATGTCTATAAGCAGGATCCCAGGGGGATGTGGGAGTATCAGGGCGGGGAAAGCACGCGGGTCCGACTTCGTCGACAACTCAACACTGTAGGAAGAGTGTGGTACGGGGAGTTCTAAATGGAAGCGGGAGCGAGCGAAGCGAGCTCGGACTTGCGGAGCACCCCGACTCGGATCCGTTAGGTTCGAAGACTGTGCGGGGAGGCGAGCTAAGCTCGCCTCCCCGCACAGTCGTAGTGTTAGGTTTAACATGAGAACACAGAAGTAGGAGCCCCGAAGGGGCTCCGTCGACCACTCAACACTGTAGGAAGAGTGTAGTACGGGGATGTTTAAAATAATTACAGCCATCCAGAATGACATAAATTGCTGATTGATTTTGAAATGTTTGCTGACCATGAGTTGCTGACCAATTAGCTATTTCTGCTCACCGATTATATTTTTCTGCTCACAGAAATAACAATACTATGCTAACCATTTAATTGACACCCAAGTTTTAGTATGTATTTTGTGAATTGTGTTTTAAATTTCAGTGTATATTGTTTTCCTAATTTTTATGTTGTTTTCAGGTCTTTTACAACCAAACCAAATTGTACGCACGTATCTATTTTTAAAGAACCTACGCCCTATCTACTACCATTTACCTAAGTCGTGCTACAAGAAGTGCAATCTTATCTCGTAGGTGACATGTTTTATATTCCTTTACATTTTTAATCAAAATAATGTATGACACCTAAAAGTGTTGGAGCCTGGATGGAGGCATGGATTCTCTTCGGGTCGCTGAGACAGCACAGAGTAAGGTGTCAAAAGGAAAAAAGATTGGATAGGCTCAGTAAAGCAAGAGAGACCGAGCTGTAACGTACAATTAATTAAAAATTATTTCTTCTTTCCTTTTCTTTAAATTTAATTTAGAAAAATCTGGCTACATTTCCTTACACAAAGAAGCTCAACGGCTTGCCTATAATTTTTACAAGCAAATAAATACGATATCACGTCAAAAGGCAATGAATGTTCGCTTGAATTATTTTAGTGATGGTTAAATAAAGGTATGGTACCTACTTATTATTATGTACCTATTTTAAACACTTGAACACTTGTAGGTCCTTCAAAATTCTTAGATCTATATCCAAGTCCAACAGATTTAAACTTCACACCGATCGTTATCTTTTGAAATTGACAATGTAGTCTTTTGAAAACTTTTTGCATAAACATTCTATTGTATGTTTTTGTCCTTGCTTTAGACAATCCCGGTAAGTTATTACATCTGGCAAATGTAAGTAATGCAGAATTATTCCTCCAAATATAGCTAATCTATAAAGTATATCGCCATATTGTGCAAATAAGGAAATAATGTACTGTTTCCTTTCTGAATCATAAGTCAAATCAGATGTAAATTTTATTCTGAGGCTGTACTAATCCACAAGATTACTATTATACAGCATTAATTTTTACAAAGTTTCTACATCTATCAACACTTAAATTCAACTTTTCTTTATATTTTATTAATTTTATTATTACTTTAAGTAACCATTTTCTTTAATTGGTTTTACGGAAACGGCTTTAACGATTTGGAAGAAATGTTTTACATTTGAAATTGAGCGTCGATAGCGCAACGGCAAGTGCCGCTACCTCCAATCCGGGAGGTCGTGGTTCGAGTCCTGCCACGTACCAATGTGTTTTCGAATTTCGATTTCATATGTACGTTTATCCAACGCTCTTACGGCGAAGGAAAACATCGTGAGGAAACCTGCACACACAATACAATACAATACAATATTCTTTATTGCATCACAACATAAAAAAAGAAATTGACAAAGAAACTGCGAAGAAAGTCGAAGGTTGTGTGTGAAGTTGACCAACCCGCACTGGGCCCGCGTGATCGACTAAGGCCCGATCGCCCTAATAAAGGGTAGGCTCGAGCCCCTTGGTGGGGACGTATACATGAGCTGATATGATGATATGTTTTACATTCATAGTCGATCTAGATAGGTGTCATTCCTGAGAATATCCGCTTTCACACAAAAAATGTTTACATGCCTAAGAGATGTAAACTAGAGAGAGAGAGAGAGCTAGGCTCGGCGACCCTGGTTCTTTGTCTTAATATTAGTTTCTAGGGTTCCATACATCGGATGAAAACAGGAACCCCTATAAGATCACTCATGTGAAGTCAAGTGTCGGTCTATCCGTCTCTCACATCTGATCTAATAGACAAAAAAGTTAATATATACAGAATGTAACAAAATTGGTGTAGTTCATCATACTGACATCGCAAAAAAACTCTTCATACAAATCAATCAATTAAATGACCAATTTTGTGCATTTTGACTATGGGTTCCTTCGGGAAAGTTTTTTCAAGTATACATTATTTGACGTATCACATGAAAGGGTTCGTTATAAATATACAAATATTATATATTGTTTTATAAATTTAAAATGCAGTTTTAAAAATATTGAGGAAAATATACAACAACCACGCATTCCTTTCCCTTATCTCCAAGGTGACCTAGTCTTTAATTTGGAAAAAAATAATAATAGTGGATATATGTAGGGCCTCTCCTACTGTTCACAAGAAAATTTTAACGAAAATCCCAAATCACAATGTTCTTATGGAAAATTGAGAGATACGGAACCCTCACCACGTGAGTGCGACTCACACTTGACATGTCTTCCATGTAAGCTGTTATTCAAGTAAATCAGAGAATTTGTCAAATCGTCACCTCAATATTTCCTCCACAAAGCTAGCAAAGTGAATCCTAATAATGCTAGAAATCCTGAAAAACATTAAAGCGTCGGTGGCTCAACCGGTAACGACTCGGTCCATCTAACCAGAGGTACCGGGTTCAAATCTGGACGGCCAATGTACCAATGAGTTTTTCAAAAACTTACGTACATACTTACCGATTGCTTTAACGGTGAGGGAAAACATCGTGAGGAAACCTGCACACGCCTGCGAAGAAACTCGAAGGTTATGTGTGAAGTCGACCAACCCGCACTGGGCCCGCGTGGTCGACTAAGGCCTAATCGCCCTGATTCAGGGTAGGCTCGAGCCCCTCGGTGGGGACGTATATGAGCTGTAATGATGACCTCAATATTTGCATGCTGTTTTAAAAGCTAAACATGAGTGCTATAATTGTAACTTTAAAGAATACTAAATTATTTTCTATTTTCGTATTTTATTTTCAATTTGTAGTATAAACAGTAAATGTCAGACTATTACTTGAACACACTAACTCATTTCAAATGAGATTGTGCTTAGTAACATCAATTTTGTGTGCAAAAGCCGTGTCAATTGGAATATTTATTTCAATTATAAATCAAGCAATTTGAATAATTTTCCAATAATCGAATACATTGCACGTACACCATTGATTTGCGAATCCGTTCATCCCGTATGATGAATGATTAATGGAAAAAAGAAAGCAATCGTTTAAACAGCTATAATATTAATACGCTATTTGTATGAGTGGTCTTGCTTTGAATTGACAGGTCCTTTCCGAAATGTATAAGCAAAGTCCAATTGCGTAACTATATCAATGCAAGTTTATTTCTGCGTCTTCCTGAATAGTATCGCAGAACATTATCATGTCATCTACATACACTAAGTTGTTTCGACAACTGCATAAATATGTTTGTTGTAGAAGGTGGTGGCGCCAACAGCATAGGCTTGCGTGACTTATATCTGCATTCCTTGAAGCTTGATTTTTGTACAAGGTGTTACAAAATTTATTCTTGATATGATTTTTCAATATTTAGTAATATCCACATAGTTAATTGACTTATTTGATGAAATTAGGATACTTGTTTTATATGAAACAGTTTGATCTACTCGTATGTTAACTTTATTAACGACGACGGCTTTGTTTTATTTAAGCCAAATATTGATTTTGGTCTGCAAAATAATTTTTTTTTATAAGTTTACGACTCAACGATATCATAAAGCACTGATGGACTTATTTTCCTTACCTTGTATATAGTGAAATGGTGTTTATGTTCTTTGGCCATAGCAATGACATACTGTATGCGTAAAATATTCCTTAAGCTATCAGCAGGTTCTTTTTTGATTTACTTTTTCATTAGCCAGGGAAGTTATATTTCTTCCTAGCGCCTCCTAATATTATAGTCATAGATCTAAGTATTAAACTTTCTGCTCTCTGCCTTGTTCTTATTTACTTGCAATTCGCCTTCAACTTTGTTTCATTTAGTTGTATATGTAGAAACTTCTTCGTATCTACATTTGTTAAGTAGATACTTAACCTATTTGTAACTACCCTTTGTTCGTTTTAGTTTCAGCTAGGAGTCGTCTGCTTAAAATTGGTTATTAATCTTAAAGCAGCTATAAAAGTACAAAACATGTATAGTCTGATTTAAAGTTAAAATGAGTCCAATCAAAATGTGCAAAGCTTCGGAATCCTACTGTAGCGTAGATAATTATTCCAGTGATCATTTCCTACGAATATACCATACGGACTTGTCCTACAAATAAGATTGTGGGTAATGGAAATTTCATGCGTTATTATATCCAGTGGTTACTGGTTATTTGCAATAAGCATAAATATGGCTTAAGCAGTAAGCTTATGGAGCATAAACGAATTATCATTAACAGTTAGAGCTAAGAGAAGATTGTTTTGTAAGGGAAAATTTATGAACTAATTGTGCGTGAGAAAGTAATATAGGTGTCAAAGAAAGTCTAGTAAATGAAGGAAGTGTAAACTTACTACAAAATCAATGCCTAATCTAGGTAGATAGATTCCGTAAGCAAAAGTGATACCTATTTGACTGCATACATTTTTTAATCATTTACGTTACAAAACATTTTCTGGTATTATTGTTAAACCTTAATACGGTTTGTCTCAATACCGTTCTCCGGATATATATATATATATATATATATATATATATATATATATATATATATATATATATATATATATATATATATTGTTTAATATATATAATATATAGTAATATATTATATATATTAAACAATTAATTAAACAATTAATCTGTACATATAAAAGGAAAAGGTGACTGCCTGGTATATGAACGCACAGCTCAAACCACTGGACGGATCGGGTTGAAAATTGGCACACAGATAGGAATTATGTCGTAAGCATTCGCTAAGAATGGATTTTGGGAAATTTCCACGGAAATCGCAAAAAATGGGATCTGCGCGGGCGAAGCCGCGGGCACCCAGTACACTAAGTTGCTCACAATAGCTTATAAAAAGATAAACAAAAGAAAAAAAATGCTATGACGGTAGGCAAGGAAAAAGTACACCGAGTTATATCTACACACACATAGCAGTGATATCGGCCGGTTACGATCTCATTATCCACCTTATACAGGCTGTTGCAAGAAGTTTGACTATTTAAACTATAACTGAAATTAGTTGCAACTTAGATGTGCATAGTTTTTATTAAGTTGTGTTTTTAAATAGTGTGTAGTTAGTAGACGTGACATACCAGCTCTATTGTCTTTTAAGCAGTTAGAAAATAGAGTGTCGTCTCATTACGTACATTGGTGTCTAATTTAATCTCTTTGCATAACTGAGTTCGCTGCGTGCGCACGTGCGGTGCACATGTTCAAATTTGATCAGTTGCTTAAATAAGACTTTCTTTTTTGTTTCATACTTATCGATATTATAATTATTATTCCCCATCAATAGCGCATAGTGGTTAGTGAAACGGAACTATGCAATGAGGTGGTCTAATATTGACATGGCATAGGCAAGACTATCAGCATACTTATTGCGACTACAGACGACGACGCCGTCTGGACGCGTGGCGCGACGTTTATTTGTCGCACGTGTGCGGCATTCTTTATTTAAGTCGGCAATAGGACTAAATTTTGTAGTTGCAAGTTTGGGGGCAGCAGTTTTAAGATTAATCATAAATATGAGTATTAGTCAGGTGTTATGAAAACCTAAGTGATGAAGGTAATTGAAAACTAATAAATAACACTCTTATTACCAAGTACTCAATAATCACGTAAATTTAAAATATATTAAATGTTTACATAATTCTACTCTTGGTCCCACTATATATTTAGTACAATTTCATTTAATACATTAAAAGAGTAACTTACTGAAATATTAATTGGTAGTTTAAAAAACGCTAAATGCATTAAGAAAACCGACTTCCATCGCAACAACTTAGTACAATTTTGCATTATTATTTTTGGATTTTGTTAATTTTCTAATAAAGTGCTGCACCGATTTTGATAAATGTTATATGGAACCACACGGGAAGCACTAGCTTTCAAATAAAAAAGAACCATCAAAATAGGTTCACCCAGTCAAAAGTTCTGAGGTAACAAACATTAAAAAATTACAGTCGAATTGACAACCACCTCGTTTTTGGAAGTCGGTTGAAAATTAAATGCATGTAATTGATGATTACATTATTGACTAATTTTATATCCTGACAAATTATTAAGAAGATACAGCGATTAAAAAAGTAAATCAACAAATGAAAGACATTGAATTACTCAGCATAATATCAGCTCATATACGTCCCTACCGAAGGGCTGGAGCCTACTCTGACTAGTGACCACGCGGGCCCAGTGTGGGTTCGAATACTGCCAATGCTCACTTAACAAAATATGGATGACTCAATGTCTTAGGTATTTGTATAGGGTTAATGTTTCAGAACATGACTTTGTTATTTGGAAGCTTTTGATTTCTTTTATTTTGTTTCAGATTTAACAAGCTGCGATGAAGGACAGAATATTAGGTAAGACATTGCAGAGACTGAGAAAATCTGAATTATTGTAAAGAATTGTCTAAAAATAACTATCTTATTTTTAATAAGTAATCTTATTTTTAAGGCGAGGAATTGATTGGACCAGTTGTCTTTGCCTTTTTCTTTACGTGTAGAGTAAAGAAAATAACCACACTTTTTCACTTTTTCAATGGTTTTTCGTTTCAATCAAAAACTACGATGAATGTTTTTAAAATAATAACACTTTATATTATCATAAGAAATATTGCTGTATATTTTTGAAAATACTTCAAAATATTCGTCATAACTTGAGTTGAAAGTAACGGTTTAGACCTCAATATGGGTTTTTTTCTATCGAACCAATACTGGTCAATCGTGTTTCTAATAGCTTTTGACTTTATCCGTCCGTCTATCTGTCTGTCACCAGGCTGTTATTCATGAACCGTGTTATTTAGACAGTTGAAATTTTCACTCATGATGTGTTTCTTTTGCAGCTGTAACAACAAATACTAAAATATAGAAAAAGTGAAAATCTCCATACAAAAAAACGTGTTTTTTTTTAAACGTCAAGAAACTAGCGCCATCTAGTATGATAGTACGGAACTGAAGAAACTAGCGCCATCTAGTATGATGTTACGGAACCCTATGTGTGCGGTTCTGACTCGCACTTGGCCAGTTTTTCTTGTTAAGGCGATAATATTACAGATTTATTTTTTTTGACGTCAATTACTCCTAAACGATAAAAAACCCAAGGTTGAAAAAAATAACCTTATTGTCGAGGATGTTCCTTAAAGTCAAAAGCTATTAAAAAAACGATTAGGCAATTTTGACTCGATAGAAAAAAATCTCAAAGATAGATCTACACCGTTACTTTCAACTCTAGTTATGGCTAATATTTTGAGGTATAAATTTTAAAAAAATACATCAATATTTGCTATGATAATACAAAGTATAAATTATTTTTTATACTTTCATTGTAAAGTGTGTAATTGAATTGATCATCAAATCAGCTCATATACGTCCCCACCGAGGGGCTCGATCCTACCCTAAGTTAGGGCGATCGGGCCTTAGTCGACCACGCGGGCCGAGCGCGGGTTGGTCGACTTCACACACAACCTTCGAGTTTCTTCGCAGGCGTGTGCAGGTTTCCTCACGATGTTTTTCCTTCACCGTAAGAGCGTCGGATAAACGTGCATACGAAATCCAAATCAGAAAACACATTGGTACGTGGCAGGACTCGAACCATGACCTCCCGGACAGGAGGTAGCGGCCCTATCCGTTACGCCACCGAGGCTCTATTTAATGTTTGGCCAATTTTGAATTAATTGATATTTGGCCGAAATTGGCTGGTTCCGCTTTATTTATCCTGTATAAAAATACTCTAAGGGTTCTACTCATCATACTTAACAATTTTCCCTAAGGAACCCATAGTCAACTCTCAAAACAAAAATTGAACAGTAACCTAACAATAAGGCCGCCTATTGTATAGCCTTTCTTCTATATTATTAATTTCTTCTTTTTTTATCTTGTGATGCAATAAATAATATTATATTGCATTGTATTGAACTCCATATACAAAAAAGCAGAAAATTATGGACCAGCTGATTTTTGTAAATAGAGTTAAAATTAGTCTTTGCGATTTCAGTAAGCCCCAGTTAACGGGACCTACACCGATTTCGTTACACCCTTTATAATCAACAGAATTAAAAAAAGCATTTAACACCCGCAAACATTTTAGTCAAACAAAACAACAGATCTAAAGAAATGTAAAACACGCTTAAACCTCGTGAAATTCAGATCCACATCAAAGCTGAAAAGCTACGTCTTGATGTGTCAGAGGTGTCCATTTTAAAACCACTAATCCTGGTTTAATATCCCCGTTCCGCGATCGAAGTGGACTGTTCTATCCGACTGATTTATAGTCGCAGAGCTTAGATGGTAGGGTGACAATGTCTTGGGAAAAAGAGAAGAAGTATGTCTGTAAGAAAGATAAATGCGTTATGCTCTGCTGCCAACCAATAACATTAATGCAGTAGCAATCAAAGTTTGACGTGAGGAAAAGTTTAGATGTAGGTATGTTGAAAAAGGTTTCCTGGAAGAAACTGCTACCTAAGCAATAAGGCTATTGTATAATATTTCTCTTTGTTGTTTTGTTATTTTTGATATTGTGATGCAATACAGAATATTGTATTGTATTGTAAAGAAAGTGTTCAATAGACGCTAGTTGGACAAAAAGGACGGACAAAAGAGAGAAGACGCGGTAAATGCGTGACAATGCTATGCACTGCCACTGCACATCCCGGATACTTGTTAGACCGGCGAGAAATGTCATTTTTAAAACAAATGACAAAACAAACGAAATCACGGCGAAAAATCTTTACGTTCGAGAACTAAACTAGTACCAATCTGTATTCATCTCGGTGACGGGGCGAAGGGAGGGTTGAAGTTGAAATCTAGAGAGCGGTAGGGAGTGGCCATATTGTTGTTACCATTTCCTTAACGACCGGTTCTGCGCTACCCGCATCCAGTGGCTTTCCGAGATCTTCACCAGGTCGACGGTCCACTGAGTAGGTGGCTTGCACACGTTACGTTTTCTGGTGCGCGGTAGTCACTCGAGAACTTTACTGCCCTCTGTTCAATGACCATCTATCTGTATACGAGCTATAATGTGTCCCGGACACATCCACTTAATTTCAGCGATTCTGTGAGCTAAGTCGGTTACCTTGGTTCTCCTGAGGATTTTCTCATTTCTGATTCAATTACTTGGGAAACTCCGACAATAGCTCGGTCTATCGCCCTCTAGGTGACCTTGTGCAGTGATAATAGGGATGAAGAATGCTAGTCATGTGATTTACTTTTTATCATCTGTCAAAAACGACATTTTGTTCTAAAATGTTTGAAATAGCTAGGCGTGACATCATAGTTTTGCAGCGTCATTTATGTATTCATTTTGTGATTTTGGTGAATTTAAAATCGAAGACTTGATGGAAAACAAAGCTAGTAAGGCTTTCCGAATTTAAGAAGGAGGGCAGTTTAGTGATCAAGAGTTCATTATTTATTTCTGATGCTGTCGTCATCCCTATTAGCAAAACAACAAAGATAGGTAATGAGAAAAAGCATAGGTAATATTCACATATTTTTAGTGAGCATAAAGTACAAAAACTTTTTTATGCAGAACACATTCAACAACATAGATATGCATGACTAGCTATTTCCCTCGGCTTCACCCGCGTGGACAACGTTTCTATGTTAACGTTTTACGTTTCTACTCAAGCGGCTCGCGAGCGTAGAAAGAAGTAGCCTATGTATTAATCCAGGTCTTAATCTGTCTACCTACCAAATATCAGACAGATCCGTTCAGTAGATTTTGCGTGAAAGAGTAACAAATATAGATAGATATATAGATAATTCATTTATTCATTGACAGTTTACAAGGAATAAAGTAATAAGGTAAATACTAATACGCTTATTTTAACTACACAAAAAACAAGATTAAAAATAAAAGACGTAATAAAACAATATTAAAAACTTAGTTATAACACAAACAGAACGAACGAAGCACTGCCAATGAAAAGGCACTGACTCAGCACAGCTCCACAACGCTGATATTCTGTCAGTACCAGTAGTTGCGTCGTGCGCACCTCGAACGGTCATATCATCACACCTTGAATCCTATATGAGTTGTATGTCTATAACTAAGGAAATAGGCAGTAACATGCATTATGTCTTTATACCTACATGTGCATTAAACATTATAAATATCCATACTTAAATCCTAATGTAATGAAAATTTTATTTCCACAAAGTATATGATGTCCGTCTTTCGTGAAACCAATAAAATAAAAAGTAGGTATCTAAATACATTGCAAGTATGACGGGTAGGTATTGCACATAATTAGACAGAAATATAAATAAAATCAATCATAAAACAACCAATTGAAACAATTGAACACATACATACGTCCATACATTCTTACAAACTTTCGCTTTATACTATTATTAGGATTAAATTATCACAGAAATCATGGTGACCCGACAAAAAGTAAAGTTGAAAGAATAGTTTGTGAATTCTCCAGTTTACGACGCCTCAACGAACGTGTGAAAGGGGATACATATTCGACATATCTCGGAGCCTTGAGTGACATAGTTACAGAAAATGCATTCGATCACGTCGTTTGTTGGACGAATTATAACCCCCCGGGTTTAATGGCAGCCGTATTTATGAGTGCTCATAGTCTTACAGAGTGCATCTTAAACTGGAGGAGTTAAAAATAATTTTGTTATATTGTTTACCTGAACATTATGGCGACACAAAAGTCTGTTTCTACTATCTTAAGAGAAAAAGGCATAAGTAGAGTTCGGTCATAACAGTCATAAGTGAGTTACGGTGGCGCAACGGCAAGGGCCGCTACCTCCTATCCGGGAGGTCCTGGTTCGAGTCCTGCCACGTACCAAGTTTTTTGAATTTCGATCTCATATGTACGTTTATCCGACGATCTTACGGTGAATGAAAACATCGTGAGGAATCCTGCATACATCTGCGAAGAAACTCGAAAGTTGTGTGTGAAGTTGACCAACCCGCACTGGGCCCGCGTGGTCGACTAAGGCCCGATCGCCCTAATTCAGGGTAGGCTCGAGCCCCTCGGTGGGGACGTATGAGGAGCTAATATGATGAGAGTTCGGTTCCCGGCTCGGATATGACAAAGTTATTTCCAAATCTTCTTTCGCTTGAAGTGCTAACAATACAATCGTTTATTTATTTTAAATAAATTAATATGTCAAAAATTTAAAAAAAACTACTAATACTATAAATGTGAAAGGTTGTATGTATGGATGTTTGTTACTCTTTCACGCTTGAACCACTGGACGGATCGGGATGAAACTTGGCACACATATAGGTTAGGTCCTGGAAAAGTACATAGGCTACTTTTTACCCCGGGAAAACCTCTTTTACCACGGGAAAATCGAAAACAACGCGGGCGGACGGCTAGTATAATATAAATTGAAAATGTAATGAGTAATAAGCAATTTAATGACATTTATAATAGTTTGATTTAGGTTACTGTTACTTATACCTAAAGTTTATTTTATTTTTAATTTAGTTTCTAGATAAGCTTTCTGTATCTGCTTTATTATATTTTTTTACCATAACTTTAACTGGATTGCTGCACTGACCGTTCTCCCTAGCTAATTGAAAGGTTTAATGCATGCTTAGCATGGGCTGTCTGTGGCGCTTATCTTGTTTTTTTTTATCCTTTGTTTGTTTTTTGTTTTTGGTGATGGTAAATGTGTGTGTACCTACTTTTTATGTAACAATAATAAATAAATGAATTATGAATAATTAAATAAATCATTCTATTATATATTCATATTGCTGAGTCACTTGGACCACGTCTTATTTAAGAATCTTTGAATGTAGTATTAACCGCCTCCGTGGCCTCTATTCGTTTCAAACCCGGAGATCGTGGGTTCGATTCTCGGTAGAGTCTAGGTTTGAAAGATTCGCTTTGGTTGATGTAAGGGCATTTTCTAAGCCCGCCTGGCTAGCTGCCACCGTCGTATCTTAGTCTTACAGCCAAACACCAATGTTAACAGCATGACTGTGTCTCAGCTTGAAGATAAGTTAGCCAGTTCTCCGTTGCGTTCTGAAACCTTGGTAAGCCCGCTTCCATCTTTGGCATCATCATAACTTACCATCAGGTGAGATTATGCCAAGGGCTTATTCATTGTAGACAAAAAAGGTTTTTTTAATCAAAATTGACATTATACGAGTAGTTTATTTGATTTTGCTAGGGATATCTTTAATTATATCCAGGAACTCTATGTGAATCAGCGCGCCTATCTTCCATAGTTCATTTGATTTTGTTAGGGATACTTTTTATTATATCCAGGAACTCGGTGTGAAGCAGCGCGTCTATCTTCCATAGTTCATTTAATTTTGCTAGGGATAACTTTTATTATATCCAGGAACTCGGTGTGAAGCAGCGCGTCTATCTTCCATAGTTCATTTAATTTTGCTAGGGATAACTTTTATTATATCCAGGAACTCGGTGTGAAGCAGCGCGTCTATCTTCCATAGTTCATTTAATTTTGCTAGGGATAACTTTTATTATATCCAGGTACTCGGTGTGTAGCAGCGCGTCTATCTTCCATAGTGTTCATTTGATTTTGCTAGGGATAACTTTTATTATATTCAGGAACTCGGTGTGAAGCAGCGCATCTATCTTCCAAGTGTTCATTTGATTTTGCTAGGGATATTTTTTATTATATCCAGGAACTCGGTGTGAAGCAGCGCGTCTATCTTCCATCGTGCAAGGCCGAATGCTTACTTTCTTTGGGCATATCTCACGTCAGGATGCCTCTTCTGTGGAATGTCTTGTGGTCCAGGGAAAAATAGAAGGCACAAGAGTATGTGGTAGATCGCCTATGCGCTGGACTAATCAAATAAAAACCGCAGTCGATGGTCCAGTACACAAATGTACCAGGCGCCCCGCCCTGTTAACCGCCTCCGTGGCGTAATGGTTAGACCCTCGCTTAACACCAGGAGGTCGCGGGTTCGATCCCGCCGAGGTCAACTTTGTAAGACTGGGATTGGTTGGTGGTAGGTCATTTTTATAGCCCGCCTGGCTAGCTACCACCATCTTATCTAAGTGTTGCCGCCAAACATCAGTGTTACCAGCATTAATGTGTTCCGGCTTGAAGATAAGATAGCCAGATCCTCATTGCGTTGAGGAATCTTGGTAAGCCCGCTTCCATCTTCGGCATCATCATCACTTACCATCAGGTGAGATGATGCTAAGGGCTTACCAATTGTGAAAAAAAAGGAAGGCAGTGGCGAGACGAATTGTGAAACGCATCACCCGCTCCAAAGTGACGACCACGACCACTCTGCCAAGAGTGTAGAGACAGAGAGGAAGATCTTTTATTTACTCGTAGTTTTTGATTTGCTCTTGACTCTTCGCGATGGATCATCAATCCTTACTTTTGTTTGTTTGTTTGTTACCTTTTCACGCTTCAACACCTACACCAATCTTGATGAAATTTGGCATCAAGGCTGTGTTACTAGGAAGGACATAGGCTACTTTTTATCACGTGAAAATGCCATAACCCGATGCAGTTCCAGAGGAAACTAAAAAAAATACTCTTTTTTGGTTAATTTCTATAACATCGCAACCGAACAATGGATTATTGTGATTTTTTGCACAGAGACGGTTGAGTAAGTGTGATTCACCCTCAAAGACAGTCATAAAATCGATGTCCACGCGGGCGGAGCCGCGGGCAAAAGCTAGTATTATATAAGTTGGATTTAAATTGACAAATTTTTCCAATAGAAACTAAAGTCAATGTCCATTAATTATTGGACTTGATAGGTATTGGACTGCTGGACCGCACAAACAAAACAATTTTAACACAGAACCTTGCCAAGTAAGTAGTGAGAAATTTACAGTTAAACATGACTAATATTAAACAAATGAATTAATAAATGAATGAATGAATGGGTATCACTTATTGTCAGACTAAAGCTTATATGCTAGTTCTTATTGCAATAGAAACGCAATCTACATCTACACTAATAATATTATAAAGAGGAAAGATTTGATTGTTTGTTTGTTTGTTTGTCTTAAATAGGCTCCGAAACTACTGGACCGATTTGAAAAATTCTTTCGCCGTTGGGAAGCTACACTATCCGCGGATGCTATAGCCTATATTATATTTTCAAAAAAATAGGGATCCTTTCTAAAACTTAAAAAAATAACCCAAGGTGTAAAAAATTACCTAAAAATTCCTGCAATATCTACAAAAAGTAGTGCAGTGTAGTGGTAGTGGTAGTGGTAGTGGTAGTGTAGCGTTAGTGTAGTGAAGTGTACTGTAGTGTAGTGTGAGGCGGTACGAAGTTCGCCGGGACAGCTAGTAAATAATAAAATAGTTAAAAAGAAAGGGGTAGACAGAAAAAAGAGGTGGTTTATTTGTATTGATACACGTAGTGAGGTCAACGTGAAAGAGAACGATCTCGATGTAGAGAATTGGGCGAAGTGGACGGATATAGGAGTAAGTAACATGGTAGACACAAAAGATCCCATTGGGTCGAAGTGTCGCTGCAACTGCAAAGATAAGATAAGATAATTAACATGGGAAGCGTACCCTAGCACAAGCTGGTCGGTATGCCTAGGTCATCAATTTTAAGTACCAGATAAAGAAAACTTTATGAATACAATAACAACATGCACGAATGATGTTTCTGCTGAACCGATTAAGAGCCCGCTAGAGTTAAAAAATCCCATACGAACGTAGTATTTGATTCATTTGTTAACCAAAGAACCGATTTTGAAATAATTGTTAATCGATAATCGGGTGACGTATATCTGTGTCTGTACCGCATAACTTTTTTGAAAAACGAAACAGGAATCTATTATTAATCAATAAACTTGTTTTTAAGGTGAAAGACGGAAAACAAGTTTATTGGAATTAAATGGATTCCTGTTTCGTTTTTCAAAAAAGTAATGCGATACCGACACAGATATACGTCATACAATTATCGATATAAAATTATTTCAATTTTATTTTGGTTAACAGATGAATCAAATACTACGTTTGTATGGGGTTTATGAACTCCAGCGGGCTCTTAAGCTATACCAGGCCTGTCGCACTCTGCGCTGTAGGTATGAAAATGTTACTAAATGTACCTACGCCGTGCCAAGCTGCGCGGCCCCTTGCAATGTGTAAATTCAGTAGTCAGAAGAGATAAGAGTTACGCGATAGAAAGAGAGGCAACTTGTAGGTAAATATAACAATAGGTAATTAGCGCTGTGCGATCTGAATTTGCACTTTATTGTATCGTAACAAAAGTCGCCATTCATTCAAATGATTTTGCGGAGTTAACCTTCTTTTACGTAGTAAATAGTCTTTATTCTTTGGCCATACTCCACTCACGGGGGCGTTGGCCAGTCAATTCTCGATTATCAGAGGATGTAGGACTCGCAGCCCTACTACCAGAAGTGTTAAAGCCGCCTATGAGGTCGCTGCTGACACGACTGAACGGCTGTCATCTAGAAATAAACACAAGCACTTCCGGAAACGGTAAACGATAAAAAAAGCGTCGGTGGCTCAACCCGTAACGACTCGGTCCTCCTAACCAGAGGCCCCGGGTTCAAATCCGGGCGGCCAATGTACCTATGATTTTTTCGAAACTTACGTACATTTACTTACCGATTGATTTAACGATGAAGGAAAACATAAAGACCAGACCATGCTTTTCGTCAGTTAATCTGCGTAACATCCTGGACACTTTATACAACGGGCCAGAAATGATATTTACAAAAACGAATGACGGAACAACATGGCGGCGACATCCTATATGTTAGACGACCAAACTGTAACCAATCTGTATCAATCTGGGTGACGAGGGGGTGAGGTCGCAATCTAGAGAGCGGCAGGGAGTGTCCATACTGTATGTTGTACTAATATATGAGGTCTAACAAAATTGGCTGAAACTATTTTTACTGGTGCTATTACGCATGAAACTGAACAACTTTCCCCATGAAACACATAGTCAAATCTTTAAAAAAAAATTGAATTTTCCATACTAACTTGGCTGATTAGCTGATCGAATTAGTACGGGAGAGCCAAATTTTTTTTGTGATTTGATTATGGGTTCTATGGGGAAAGTTGTTCAGTTGCATGGGTAGAAGTACCAGTTAAAATAGTTTCAGTCAATTTTGTTACACCTTATATATACTTTGCCGGCGTGATCGACGTGATTAGGCGATTTTCAAATAGGTATGTACATTCAAAATACAGTGCTATCTATTAATAAAACTAATGGTATCAATTAAACCACAATTTATGTAAATATTACTGCTGAATGTGTCCTGTTGATTAAAAGTATCTTAATTTATTTATACGCAGTTTGATCCTTCCATTCAAGAGTTGTCGCCGGTTGGCGCCAACTTGGTTAGTAAGGTGGGGCTCCAGTGCCTGGGCTCTATCGATTATTTATCATTGTCACGTATTTTCATATAAACAGAGTGACAAAACTGTTATAAGTCCCGTTAACTGGGGCTTTTACTCATCGTACTGAACAACTTTTGTTCTACAACTTTGCTGAAAACGTATTTTTTTTTAATCTTCATTAAAATCGATTAGCTGATCGACCGATTTTGTACATTTTAGTATGGAGGGTACATTTTTTTTTTGGGAATTGACTATGGGTTCCTTGGAAAAAGTTGTTCAGTATGACATGTAGAACCCCCAGTTAACGGGACCTACACTAATTTTGTTACACCCTTTATAAAATCAGATGCATAAGTTTTTACCTACCCGCTTAACCTAAGCGCTATAGACGTTTTACAGCAGTAATTTTAGCTTGGACCAAAAAATTGAAAGCCTTAAAACTTTTAGGGGCAATCTTTTAAAATTGCATTGTCACGCGATATATATATAAATGCAAAATTTCAGCTGAATCGGAAACCGGGAAGTGGGTCAAATTTAACTTGCAAGATTTCATTACAGGCACCGGGACAGGTAAAATTAAATAAAAGCTTGTAAATAAAAGCTTATAATAAAAGCTTTTAAATAAAAGCTTGTAAAAAAGAAATAACTTAGCAAATTACACTGATAATAAGAAAAATAATAAATTGAAAAAAAAACTTAATTTGAAAAGGTAAAACGTCGCGTCGTGTGGTGGACAACCGACTTCAAAAAGACAACTCCATGCTGATTTCACATCGTCGGTGGATATTCAAAATTGGATATTCAAAATTGTCCATGTGTCTCTACTCCAGGGTAGATTCGAGATTCAAAGTATTTGATGTCATTTGTGAAAAATCAAGAAGTAAACAATCATATAACGTCAAAATTCAATCCTTGAAATAAACCAGATTATGTCATTAGAACATGAAAACAATATGACACGAAAAGTTATACATAAAAATCATTGAATGTCATTAATGCCTTTGACAAGAGTAGGCCAGTTCACACGGGCAGCACCTGGTCACGAGTATAACGCGAGAGTCAGCTATCGCTCCCATCAACCATATTAGAGGGAAAGGAACGACTCGGCTCCCGATGCGCCACTACCCGCACAAACATGTAAGCGAGCATGCACCTGTAATGCTTTTATACAGAGGCCAGCACATCAAGCTAGACACTTTGGACCTTGTACCGTTCTTATGCCGTTTGCGTATGGATCAGAATCGCAAAACAAGTGTCTAGCTTGATGTTCTGGCCTCTATACACACACACGTATTAAAATTAATCATTAGCTACAAGATTTTTTTTAATGGATTTATTGACAAGTAGCTGTCCCGGCGAACTACGTACCGCCTTACATTACATTACACTGCCCTACCCTACCCTACCCTTCACTACACTACACTACCCTACCCTACACTACACTTCCCTACCCTACACTACCCTACCCTACCCTACCCTACATACACTACATTACCCTACAATACCCTACACTACACTACACTACCCTACCCTACACTACCCTACCCTACCCTACACTACCCTACCCTACACTACCCTACCCTACAATACACTACACTACACTACCCTACCCTACCCTACCCTACATAAGAACCTTCTCCTGACAATAACGAACTCGAAAAAAAAAGAATTAGCGAAATTGGTCCAGCCGTTCTCGAGTTATGCGCTTACCAACACATTTTGCGATACATTTTTATATATTAGATTACTTTAAGGCAAATTTGGCTAATCACTATCACGAACGTGGCATAGTATTTTATTTTTTATTTTTATTCACAATAATTGGTAAGTACATACATTTAATACATCGAAATCTTTCGCAAATGATTAAACCTTTTTATTTAATTGCAAATACATACTGAAAAAATACAGGGTGTAAAAAAATTGGTATAGGACCCGTTAACAGGGGTTCTACTCATCATACTAAAGAACTTTCCCCAAGGAACCCATAGTAAATTCTCAAAAAAAAATAAGACCCTTCATAGAAAAATGCACAAAATTGGCCGATCAGCTGATCGTTTTGTATGAAGAGTAAAATTTTTTTGCTATTGCAGCAAAGTTATAGAAGGAAAGTTGTTCAGAATGATGAATAGAAGCCCCAGTTAACAACCTACACCAATTTTGTTACACCCTGTATAGAGACCTTTTAACCTAAAGTTAAGACTCACGTTACTGAGATCTTTTGAAAAAATATTGTATCGCGTCGTTGGGCGCTAACGAAATAGAGTTGCTTGCAACTAGCTCGTATATGGCAACCTTGTTGACATTCCTAGTAGTGATGAGCATAGCAAGACCAAGACCTGGGCTTCTTTAATTAGTCTTGGTCTTGTTTAATTAGTCTTGGTCTTGTTTAATAAGTCTTGGTCTTGTTTAATTAGTCTTGGTCTTGTTTAATTAGTCTTGGTCTTGGTTAATTAGTATTGGTCTTGTTTAATTAGTCTTGGTCTTGTTTAATTAGACTTGGTCTTATTTAATTAGTCTTAGTCTTGGTCTTGTTTAATTAGTCTTGGTTTTGTTTAATTATTCTTGGTCTTGTTTAAATAGTTATGGTCTTGTTCATTTGTCTTAGTCTTGTTTAATTACTCTTGGTCTCGGTCTTGTTTAATTAACCTTGGTCTTGGTCTTGCTTTTTTGCAAGCCCAAGACCAAGACTGCAAGACCAAGACCAATTGTGCTCATCACTAATTCCTAGCTACTTATTTTTTTAAATTTTATTTTGACTATGTAAATCTACAAAAATGCAAGTAAACTCAACATTGCCTAATCAAATCGAATCAAATCATTTATTTAAACAGGGTGTAAAAAAACCTGTCCCGGAATCTTCAGGGGGATTATGAACGACCTATAAGAAGTACATTAGTACTCTTATAAATGTCAATTCTTACTACCTAACTGAATACATGCCAAAAAATAAGCCATACTCTCAATATCGCTTTTCTCTTGTTTTGGTCGAGTTTCCATACAAACGTAGTTCCGCTTTAATACAAAAACTACATGGCGGAATAAATCCTAACTTTGCGAATAAATTAAGTAAACACATATCTATGTCTGTAATTAGTTTTCATCGTAATACGTAGAAACATAACTAAACGACGACGGCTTAAATTAGCTTTGTACTGAAAATTTGAAACTTCCCTTATTTTTTTCCGTTTTATATTAGTACATCGAAAACTAATTACAAACATATATGTGTCTACTCAATATATTTGGAAGGTTTGGATTCAATAAAGCATGCAGGTTTTGTATTAAAACGGAACTTTTTACATTTGTATAGAAAGTCAAGTCTCCTTTAAGGCACACACCGAACACTTTATACAACGGGCGAGAAATGATGTATATATATACTTACATACAGTATGGACACTCCTTGCCGCTCTCTAGATTGCGACCTCACCCCCTCGTCACCCAGATCGATACAGATTGGTTGACGAACGTATAGGATTTCGCCGTGATTTCGTTTGTTTCGTCATTTGTTTTTAGAAATGTCATATATTGCTTAAGGTCAAAATTTCCTACAGCATAATTTACTTTTTGTATTTGCATTCCATATCAGAATATATATACTTACTAGCCGTCCCGGCGAACTACGTACCGCCTTACATTACATTACACTGCCCTACCCTACCCTACCCTACACTACACTACACTACCCTACCCTACCCTACACTGCACTACCCTAACCTACACTACTCTACCCTACATACACTACACTACAATACCCTACCCTACACTACACTACTCTACACTACACTACCCTACCCTACACTAACCTACCCTACACTACCCTACCCTACCCTACATACACTACACTACACTACCCTACCCTACACTACCCTACACTACACTACCCTACACTACACTACCCTACCCTACACTACCCTAACCTAAAATAAAATAGATGTTGGCCGATTCTCAGACCTACTCAATATGCTCACAAAATTTCATGAGAATCGGTCAAGCCGTTTCGGAGGAGTACGGGAACGAAAACTGTGATACGAGAATTTTATATATTAGATAGGTTTAATCGTGTGCGAAAGATTTCGGAAAACCATTTATTTAAGTTGTATTGTGAGTTTGCTACAGAAGCTCGTACTCATTTGACCACACCTTAATATGAGCTAATCAATATTTATGCTATGTTAATTAATCCATATCTGGACTAGATCCTGGACTGGCTAGACACCTGATAACATCAAGTCATCAAAAAGTTATAAAATGTTTTTATGATTGTTGGATGGCGAAATATAAACTTGGTGTCCCAAGAAGCGGAAAAAAGTTTTAGAAAGATCATGGGTGACTTGGCTTTTGAACTACTTAGGAGACAATCATAATATCACCCCAAGAAGCGAAAAAAGATGTTTTAGAAAGATCATGGGTGACTTGACTTTTGAACTAGGATAAAAGCATAATATCACCCCAAGAAGCGAAAAAAGATGTTTTAAAAAGATCATGGGTGAGTTAACTTATGAACTAGGATACAATCATAATATCACCCCAAGAGGCGGTAAAAGGAGTTTTAGAAAGATCATGGGTGACTTGGCTTTTGAACTAGGATACAATCATAATATCACCCCAAGAGGCGGAAAAAGTAGTTTTAGAAAGATCATGGGTGACTTGGCTTTTGAACTAGAATAGAATAATAATATGAAACACTGGCCTTGTGGGTTTTATATAACGCTTTGTGTACGCGGTCCCGGAGTAATTAAGTTATAATTAACAACTGTCTAACTTTCACGGGTGATTTCGAGTTTGTAGGTCAGTCGGTCTAGTCTGGCGGCCCATAACTCACAAACGGTTCAGTACCTAATTAAATATATGTATGTAATGTGACTATGGTACAGAAGTTCGTACTCATTTGACCACACCTTCATCATCATCATATCAGTCGAAGGACGTCCACTGTTGGACATAGGCCTCCCCCAAGGATTTCCATGACGACCGGTTCTGGGTTGCCCGCATCCAGCGGCTTCCCGCTACCTTCACCAGGTCATCGGTCCACCGAGTGGGAGGCCTGCCTACGCTACGTTATCCGATGCGCGGTCGCCAATCGAGAACTTTACAATCCCATCGGCCAGCTGTTCTACAAGCTATATGCCCCGCCCACTGCCACAGTTAGTATTATAAGCTTTGGCTCCGCGGAACCCTAATAAAACTCTTTTATAAAAACTAACATAATGTTGTTATTATATTATATTAGATACATTCATAGCATTACATAAGGTACAGGTAACATAATTAAAGATTTAAATTATTTATTAATTTTTAAAAATCTATAATAAAAGACTTAGGTAAACTTTCAAGCACCAATCATCTATTGCATGCGCTCTTAATTTTTACCCGACTATAAAAAGGAGGCTTATGTTTTTGTCAGTCTAGGGCAGGGGTTCCCTAACTTATTTAGGCCGCGCCCCCTTTCTACCAAAAAATATTTTCACGCCCCCCTTCTACCTAGATAATTTTAGTTAACTAAATTAAATAATTAAATTTTTCCTTAACCAGTTGTATGAAGCCTGAGCGAGAGCCAAGCATTGCAGGAGCGCCATCTGTGCAGACGCCCATCAATTTTTCCCACTTAAACTGCGCCCCCCTTTGAAGGTCTCTGCGCCCCCCCTGGTCTAGGGTGTAACAAAATCGGTGTAGGTCCCGTTAACTATGGCTTCTACTCGTCATACTGAACAACTTTCTCCAAGGAACCAAAAGTCAATTCGATTTTTATGAAGAGTAAACATTTTTTTACGTTTTCTGCAAAGTCGTTTTCAAATTATATGATGAGTGTTGTGTGTGTAAATTTTTTAATGACCAAATTTATGACGAAATTTTTTTTAATTAAATTGCATTGTCATCCAGTTCTGAGCTATGGTTAAAGTTCCAAGTCATTTGGACGGAAGTATCTAAGTTAAAAATCGATTCCAAAATTTGTGTCGAACAAACAGAGAAGAAATTATAAGTCAATAATCGTGCTATGGACTGTCTTTATTACTATAATAACGTACAAGAAATCGCTTTTATTGTTATGTTTTCACTGTTAAGGCCTTAAGATGGGTCAAATGGAATATTCAATTCAAGTTATTAAAAGACCGTGTAAAGCTATTACCATGGAAAAAATATGTAATTTATTTAAATTAATAAAAATCGATTTCATTAAATGATGATATCAGGTCATATACGTCCCCACCGAGGGGCTCGAGCCTACCCTGAATTAGGGCGATTGCTCCTTAGTCGACCACGCGGGCCCAGTGCGGGTTGGTGAAACTCGCAGGCATGTGCAGGTTTCCTCACGATGTTTTCCTTCAACGTAAGAGCGTCGGTTAAACGTACATATGAAATTTAAATTCGAAATTTAAAGTGAAATTGAAATCACATTGATAAGTCTATTAAATTTAAGTTTAAATCAATGCGGCCTTCAACGCGGCTGTTACGTTGAAATCGAACGCCCAATTCTCGATTTTTACATGTTTTTATTACTTTTTATCACTTTCAAATAAGTTAAAAAAATGTGTTAAATTAAAATTAAATTTCTTAATGTCACCTCATGTCGTGGTTTGAATCCTGCATACAAACCACGACCTCCCGACAGGAGGCGGCGGCCCTAACCGTAACGCCACCGACTACTGTAGACGCTGTTTTTGGCATTAATTGCAAAATTTCTCGAAAACAAATAGAGTTAATATTGAATGAAACAAACACACAAAAATCGGTGACATTAAGAAATTTAATTTTAATTCAACACAGTTTTTTAACTTATTTGAAAGTGATGAAAAGTAACAAAAACATGTAAAAATCGAGAACTCGACGTTCGATTTCAACGTGACAGCCGCGTTGAAGCCCGCATTGATTTGAACTTAAATTTAATAGACTTACGTTGGATATTATGGAAAAACGTATCAACCTACTCGGATTGAGTTATCTTAGCGCCTTAAGTTAAGTAAAAACAACCACCGCTGGAACAAAAAACACCACTTTCCGAATACACGTATGAATTAACACTGAAAACTGACTGCTATTATTTTATACGGTCTAACACTTTTTCCATAAAATTTGGGGGTTGTAAATATGGGTGGAGGGGGCTGGGCCCCCTGGACCCCATATCATGAATCTTGGTGATCAAATTGACTTCACCTTTTTTTGGAATAAGCGTTAGCGATTGTCGCCCGTCAGAGAAGTGGAGGACCTTTTTTTAATAAGCGGCAGCGATTTTCGGCGTCATAGAAGTAGATGACCTTTTTTTAATAAGCGGCAGCGATTTGTCGGTCAAGGAAAAATTAGTGTTTAAAGATGTACAAAATAATAGCAGGTTTCAGTGTTAATTCGTACGTCATTCGGAAAGTGGTGTTTTTTTTCGAACGGTGTTCGTTTACAACGAAAAGTATGAAAAAAAAAGAGTTCAGTATTCACACCGCATTCAGTAAATAACTAACAAACATTTTGTGACCAATACCGCCGGTGTGATTCAACCCTACCTGCATTCTTGCCTATAGATACGTCAGTTATAATTATGTATATCATTTCTCGCTCGTTTGTATGGAGTGTCCGGGGTGTGGCACAGGCAAGGAGTTCCACTCCGTCGCTGTCCGCATAATAAATGAGGAAACGTAACGTTCTTGTACATGTATTTGTTTATTCTGATGTTATTTGAGTTTGAGTTTCAAATTAATGTTAATTTATAAGTGTTATCATATATATATGTAGGTATAGATCTTATCTTCTATCTAACTAGCTACGCATTAATCAAATAACGATTTACACTATGCTAATTTCTATAAACTACCTGGTAGGTTACATTGTACGTATATTCCGAATTAGGTGACACCTACATAATCCGAATAATTATGTAAGTCTTTAAATTTTATAGACCAATTAGTTAGAATGACAGTATCATTTCCAAACCCCATTTGTCTCTGAATTCATATATTCAAGCAAAAAATATTAGGTATCGTTTTTACAACAAGTAATTTGTCTAAAAATATATTCTTAGATGTTTACTTTTCAACCGAATTAAAAAAGGGGGAGGTTCACAATTCCACTGTATGTTTTTTTATATATTTGTTACGCGATATCTCCGCAGATTGTAAACCGATTTTAATTTTTTTTTGTTCGAAAGAGTATATTTCCAAAGGGAGTCCCATTGTCACCAAGTCAGGAACTGATGTAGGGATCCAGGGAAATCGAGGACAACCCTCAAATTTTATAGGAACGTATTGCGTGTTTTATATATTTTCTAAAGCTATTTATTAAAGTATTTGCGTCTGCTAGTTTTCATCTCATGTTGATGAGCTGATGAAGGAAGACAACTTCATAACGGTTAGAAGTTGGAGGAAAATTCTTTATATATTATACGTCAATAGATACGAAGTTACGCATATACCGATAGTTGTATTCTTTCAGGTTATTCAGATGAGCTGATGATGGAAGATTTAACTCCTTAGTTTTCATGCTGCTGCGATGATGATGGAAGCCTCAGGACTCTGTATCTGTTAATGAAAAACATGCGTTATGATTTGATTTTTCCTATTGGCGTGTAGGTGATTACGATTAGGATTAACGTAAATAAAACTAAAACCAACTTCAAAATGACATTCACTCAAAAGTATGAAATAATATAAGTATGCTTAAATACACGACTTTAACCAACAATAAGGAAATTAAAGGTGTGTACGAATTAAATAAGGGGCATAATTTTTTTTTGAGGTTGGTGTCAGCACACCATCGAGTTTAAAACATTTGATACGTAATAATAGTAACTGTGTGCTGGTACTGACCTCAAAATAATTTTAGGCCCCTAATTTAATTCGTACCCACCTTTGATTTCATTATTGTTGGTTAATGTCATGTATTTAAGTATAAGAATATTATTTCATACTTTTGAGTGAATTTCATTTTAAAGTCGGTTTTCATTTTTTTTAAATATAATCTACAAAGCTACCAATTTCAGCATGGGTATGGATGATTTTAATAGTACTGCGTATGTGTCATGTCAAAGTCTTAATGTATAAAGTCTTAATGTACATGTACAGCAATTGTTCTAGACTTTAAATATCCGACATTTGCAACGATGGAGCTTAGTAAACAAAACAAACTACAATTTAGTAGGTGGGTGATTAGTACACGCCAGTAGTCGACGTACAAACAAACGTACTACAAGTTCTTAATGTCAGAGTGGGATTTGTGATGCAAAGACTGAATGTCTAAAGGAATAAAATGATACCTAGTTAGCGATGAAACACTTGAATACAGACAATACAACATAAAAAGTGAATTGTAGAGCTATAGGACGTAAAAATTGTAAAGATGACGTTAAAATTGTAGATATTTAGGATATCGTCCTAAATATCTACAATTTTAACGACTATACAAAACTGAAGAGAATTAGGACGTTAAAACGGTAAAGATTTAGGACGTTAAAATGGTAGAGATTTAGGACGCTAAAATTGTAGATTTAGGACGTTAAATTGGTAGAAATTTAGGCCGCTTAAATTGTAGAGATACAGGTGATAAAATCTTGATCCTGTGGTAGACTGAATTCATGTTATAAAGTACCAAAAGGTGATTTTTACCGACTCCTTTACTTGTTTACCTGAATTTTATTTAAACCTCCTCCATAGCGTAATGGTTAGTCGATTCGCTACACACCAGGAGGTCGCGGGTTCAATTCCCGGAGAGGTCTTACTTTGTATAAGAGTCGGTTTAGTTGGTAGTAGAGCATTTTCTAAGTCCGCCTATCTATCTACCACCATTTTATGTTAGTCTTGTTCCCAAACATCACTGTTAACAGCATCGCTGTTGTCCGGCTTTAAGATAATAGCCAGTTCTATATTGCGCAGTGGAATCTTGGTAAGTCTGCTTCCATATTCCGCATATCTGTCACTTATTATTAGGTGATATGATGCGGAAGGCACATCAATTGTGAATAAAAAAAGATATAAATTAAATATGTAGGTACCGATAGATCCAACAACATTTCAGCTGAATGAATGTTTTTGGATTAATATTATATTCAATTTAAGATCAATTTATATTATTATCATTAATAGACGATACAGAAAATAGATACATTAAGGTAATTAAAGTAAATACAAATTAGGAAAAGGTAAATGAAAAATCGAAATTCGGAAACACATTGGTACGTGGCAGGACTCGAACCACGACCTCCCGGTCAGGAGGTAGTGGCCCTATCCGTTACGCTACCGCGGCTCTCTATGGATGTACGTTTATTCGACGCTCTTACGGTGAAGGAAAAACATCGTGAGGAAACCTTCACACGCCTGCGTAGAAACTCGAAGGTTGTGTGTGAAGTCGACCAACCTGCGCTGGGCCCGATCGCCCTAATTCAGAGTAGGCTCAAGCCCCTCGGTAGGGAATAAGCTGATTTGATGAAAAGAAAAATACAATTTTATAATAAGATAATGAAAGTAAAACCAAAATAAGAGAAAGTAAAAGAAAAATAATAGTTTATATTAATACGTTTGTTAACAACCTATAAACCTCCCCACCGCTGGGACACGAGTCTCTTTCCAAAATCGCAAAGGAGAGGCCATACTCCACACACGGGGGCCAAGTTCGGATTGGGGAACGTTGTAGGGATAGTAGTGAATCTCAATATCAGAAGTTTTTCAAACCACCTATAAGATATCTGACGGCTTAACGACTGCCATCTAAATAATTACAACCGGTAGCAACAATGGTTTGACGAGGCTTGCGAAGCACGTAAACAGTCGAGAAAAATGACGCACTCAAACTCATTTACTCAAACATACCAGGTGATGACCGTACTTTAGGTCGGTTAAGGCATCCTCCGTCCCTAAAATTAGCAACTTGATTAACGATGTTTCAAACATCGAAAGAAATAGCTTGGAAATAAAGTTCTTGTCACCTCGTACTGCAACGTGGCGTTTATATGTCAATCACTGCGGATGAATCGTGCAAAAATTGAGATTTTTAATTCATTATAAAAAAATGTTTAAATTTCCAAAAAGAAAGAAAACAAAATCACTTTAAATTGTTTTGTTTAGAAGTTCATAAATTATCATAATGTTTCGATTAAAATTCCAGCAGTTCTATGGTTACATATAACAGAAAAAAGTGTGATTTTTTTTTTTGTTTTCTTTAGGTCTGTGTAATAAAATAGAATTTGAGGAAATCTAAATCACTCCTCATATCCTGTGAATTACAAAACATTTTTTTCAATAAAAAAAATCCTTAATTGAAGTAAAAAGTGATTAATCCATCCAACTTCCAAACTTAAATAATTTTCGAAATCCCTAAAGTCTGAAGTACAAGCTTTTATTTGAAAATGGTTTTTCGAATGCTCCGTAGGTATGCCTAATATAAATATACACGTTTCTAAATTTAAAAAAGGCGTGCACACTATTTCCTACGATTCTATTGAAAATAAAAGACGATCCTGGTCAGATCAACTTCAAAGTACCAAAAGGATCTATTGTCACCGAGAATAAAGCCGTATACAAAATTTCAGCTTTTTCAGACCCCTGGAAGTCGCTCTAAAATCGATTGCAAGATTTGACCCAAACAAAAATCATCATATCAGCCGAAAGACGTCCACTGCCGGACAAAGGCCTCCCCCAAGGATTTCCACGACGACCGCTCCCGCGCTGGCCGCATCCAGCGGCTTCCGCGACCTTCACCAAACATTGCAAGTTAAATAAAAGCTTTGAAGAAACAAATAATTGAAAACGCTAAACACGTTAAAAAACCGACTTCCATCGCAACAACTTGGTACGTTTTTGCATTATTATTTTTGGTTTTTGTTATTTTTTTTAATAAAGTACTACACCGATTTTGTTAAAATTTATACGGGACCTCACGCGAAGCACTAGCTTTCAAATAAAAAAAGAATCATAAAAATTGATTAACCAAGTCAAAAGTTCTGAGGTAACACACATAAAAAAAACATACAGTCGAATTGAGAACCTCCTCCTTTTTGGAAGTCGGTTAAAAATATGAAAACAGACCAATTATCTTAACAACCCTCAAATGAACTGCATCTTGGTATTGACTCATAAATTGTCTAAAATAATCGTTACTGATTGAGATATCAAAGAGTTTTGATCGCCGCCTTCTGATCCAGTTATTGCACTATCAACTTTAAAATCAGTGTCGTTAGCTGCTTTTCCAAGTGAATGTATATCGTTAGTGGGATCAATTTGCAACACTTTATCATTTGGTCAAATTGTGTTGTTATTAGGACTCTTTCTTTTCTTTGTATTGTTTTATTAAACGAGCTTGGTTTCTTCAACAGTTTTCTAATCCTTGCTACTATAATGATTCTGAAATTGTGCCTGTCTCTCCGTCTGTCAGTTTGTTACCTACTCTTTCACGCTGAAACTACTAAACCGATTTCGTATAAAGCTAAAAGTAAAGGCGAATAACAACATAGGATTGCAACAAAGGACCTACTATTTATCTCGAAAAATTGCATGATACATACAAATTTTCAGATGTGCAAGTCGCATGCGCACCGCACACCTTTACTCAGAGTCATACAAATACTATAGCCACCCGGCCAAAGCCGTAAACAAAAGCTAATTCTGCACTTAAAACATTCTATCTATTTTGTTATATTTTTGGTAAATTGTTGGGTTTATAAAAAAATCTTTTTTTTTACGTGTGGGACCACCTCGATAAACACCATTTAATTTGACGGGAGCCAGGGGCAGCTATAGTGTCGAGACCGCCTACGCTCTTGGAGGTCCAAAAATAAGTGTGAATTCTGTCAAAACGACGGTCTCATGGAGGTTTTCACAAGATTTTGGAAGCATCTTTTTTTCAATTCACAATCGGTAAGCCCTTGGCGTCATCTGACCTGATGGTAAGTGACGATGATGCCAAAGATGGAAGCGCGCTTACCAATGGGGATCTGGCTATCCTATCTTCAAGCCGGAGCACATTAATGTTGTTAACACTGATATTTGGCGGTAAGACTAAGATAAGATGGTGTTAGCTAGCCAGGCGGGCTATGAAAATGCCCTACCACCAACCAAACAGAGTCTCAAAAAGTTGATTCTGCCGTGTGAAGTGAATGGACTAACTATTACGCCATGGAGGCCATAAATGTTGCTGGAGCACAGGGAGGCCTAACTCGGGAAGGTTAGGTCATACTCCTCACAGGGGGGTTAAGTCCGAGTTAGTGGAGGTTGTAAGGCTAATGGCGAACCCCACTGTTAGAAGTTTTTCAAGCCGCCTTAACGGTCCCCAGGATTTCCATACAAACGTTCTTTCGCTTTAATACAAATATCTACATGCCGGATTGAACCTAAACTATGCAAATATATTGAGTAGACACATATCGATATTTGTAATAATTTTTCATCGTACCTTATCGGCTACCATCTTGAGTTAGCAACCGGCACCAACGGTTTAACGTGTCTAGCGAAGCGCGAAAACGATTGGTAAGCCCGCTTCCATCTTCGGCACCATTGTCACTTATCATCAGGTGAGATGATGCCAAGGTCTTACCAATTGTGAATAAAAAAAAAAGATGCTTCCAAAATCTTGTGAAAACCTCACTGAGACCGACGTGTCCGACAGAATTCACACTTATTTTGATTTCACTAACAGTCAAACCCATCCAGGTAATATCCGTGCTTCAGGTCAGTTAACCTGCGTGATCAACCCAACTACTCAAGTCGCACAGAGCTTACTATCACTTTTCAGTTCAATTCAATTCAATTTATTTTTGGTAAATAAAATAACAAGTCAAATGTTATTAGTATACTTATAAGTTTATATAGTTAACGTAGATAATAAATGTGAGAATCACCAAAATATTTATAAATATTGTTACATTATTTAATTCAGTCACATTATTTTCTAAATACCTTTTGCTAAAATTTGTATTGATGAGATTTTTACATCATTTACAAAAGAAGCTTAAATGAGATCAGATGCTGCCAAAATCTTGTGAAAACTTCAATGACACCGTCGTGTCTGACAGAATTCACACTTATTTTTGGACCTTCAAGAGGCGGTCTCGACACTATAGCTGCCCCTGGCTCCCGTCAAATTAAACGTTGTTTATCGGGGCGGTCCCACACGTAATTTGTAACTAGTGTTGTGTTAATCAGCGTGTTCGGCCTTAGTATTTGCAAAATATTCTCTCTTTATATAGCTAATGCTCTTGTCGGTGGAGCAAATTCCAATTTTTTTATGTCCTCGGCTATTATCGTTACCTCCCAATACGATACGACAGCAAGCTTTTCCTTATTTTTTTCCAGGTAACTCTCCTTAACTTCTCCTTAACTCTATCTTTCCTTCTATGATTGTTCTCAGTAGACTGTCTTGTCGTACTAGGTGTCCCAGCATATTCCCTCTTCTATTATATATAGTCTTTAATAGGCTTCTTTTTTGCAAAATATTATGTATCCACAATTTATACGTGGATGTTGATTTGTTAATAATCTAGTTTACTACAGAAATTACCGTAATTAAGACAAACATAGGTTTGCTTAAAACGAATCATGGGAATGCCAGAAAAAGACTCACGTAAATAGGGTTTTCAGAAACTTACTTACGCACCAAGGGTTCCGAACCCTGAAACATCAACGAATAGGTACAACAATTATACTCATTATCAATATTAATACTCGATACATTAATATTAAAAACATCAACGGGACAGATTATAGTTTAATTAAAAATAAAAACCCGACTCCTTAAAAAATTCACCCCTCATTTTGGAAAGTCGGGTAAAAGTATATCTTATCTCAGTCACGGGATCAAGACACATTTTACGAAACCTCGCACTCTAAAATCCATTAAGCCGTTTAGGCTACAGGCTCAGCCTAAGAAACATACATAAATACATACACCCGAAAACATTACTCTCTTTTTTGAGCAGTCGGGTAAAAACTGTTGTATATCTTTAGTTCAGTTCAACCGACTCATACATGGAAAGTTTATCTTATTTGTTGTTTCATTTTAAAGTTTACATTATGTTAATACACACTTTACAACCAATGTGATGCTTTGCATTTGTATCGTTTTTACAATAGACTCGATTGAATTGAATAGAGCAAAACAAAAAAAAAACTTCTGAAAAAAGGCGTATCTTGTATGGGCACCTCTTTAAATATTTTACTTTTAAAAATATTTATAGGAAACTCACTATAACATCAATTATTCTGTGAAATTTTCCACCAGCTATCTTCTACGGTTTAAAAGATACATGTCTTTTAATATGGGACAGACGGACGGCAGAAGCTTAGAAATATATTTCCTTTAGGACCCTTTAAGTATGGAACCCTAAAAATTACGCGACCATCACATTTGGTTTCGTCGCTGGATTCGAGATTCAAACAATAGTGGTTGTTACTAATATTAAATAAGTATTCGTAATAAAAATTACGCCATCATCACATTCGGTTTCGTCGTTAAATTCGAGGTCGAATCTTTACTCATTTAGACACTAGTGGTTGTTAGTAATATTAAATAAAGTATTCGTAATAAAAATTACGCCACCATCACATTTGGTTTTGTCGCTGAATTCGAGGTCGAATTTAAACTCATTCAAACACTAGTGGTTGTTACTACTCGTAATATTAAATAAGTATTCGTAATAAAAATTACGCCACCATCACATTCGGTTTCGTCGCTGAATTCGAGGTGGAATCTAAACTCATTCAAACACTAGTGGTTGTTACAAATATTAAATAAGTATTCGTAATAAAAATTACGCCACCATCACATTCGGTTTCGTCGCTGAATTCGAGGTGGAATCTAAACTCATTCAAACACTAGTGGTTGTTACTAATATTAAATAAGTATTCGTAATAAAAATTACGCCACCATCACATTCGGTTTCGTCGCTGAATTCGAGGTCGAATATAAACTCATTCAAACACTAGTGGTTGTTACTAATATTAAATAAGTATTCGTAATACGTGGCTTCTCTGCCTTCAGGCCCAAGTGAACGAACTCTCTCCGTTCACAAATTTTGATCTCAAGCGAGGGTTCGAATTCATTGAGGGATTTCGAGTTCACTTTCTGCGAAATTTCTCACGCCAGATTTAAGTTAATTTACTTACATTGCAAAGATTAAGTCACAGAATAAGCAAGTATGTGGCAATGTGCAGATCAATATGGACCAATGGGAAAATAATCTAACCAATTTATTTAAAAATTAAGTACCTGAGTGCTTAAAAACGTTACCCCCTCTTTTTGGGCAGTTGTATGTAGACATAATTAGGTCGGGGAAAAAGTTTCTTCGTATTTTGTAACCATAAATTTGTAATCAAATCTCTTTGCTTATATTATTAGTACCTGGCTGGTAAGATTAAAATTAAATAAGTGAACTTTCGAAGTTTTAATAAAAGATAAATAAAATTCCCGCCATTGTAAAATTGTTTTTTTTTGTCTATGAAAATGATTGAAATTCGCTACATTTTGAAATTTTATGTATTAAAAATGTAAAAATGAAACACAGGCCGCGAATAAAATTTGTGCAGTTTATGTACCTAATGCAGTGTCAATACAAACTTGGTTCTAGCGTTTCCAATTTGGAAATCTTAACGTTCAAGATGCAGCTCGTTTTGTTCGCCCTGTTTGAATTTGCATACAAAATACGAAGAAACTGTTCCCCCGACCTTATATGTCACTTTCGAGATCCAGACTAATCTTACGACACCTTGCACTTCAGAATCGAATAAGCCGTTAAGAATAGAGATACATACATACACCCGAAAAACTACCTTCCTTTTGGGCAGCAGGTAAAAAGGTTGGTTCTCAGGTGACGACCACGGGCTGGAAGACGTTCCTCCTCCTCCGCGGCAGATCGACCGATGATCTGGTGCAGCTTGCAGGATGCCGTTGGATACATGTGGCTCGAAATCGTTCTTAGTGGGGTCTATGGGGGAGGGGGGAGGCTTGTGTTCAACCAGAGTATTAGAGTAGTTAATTTTGGAGTTGAACTCGCGTCGAGAGGGTTCCGTACAATACAAAATATCACATTTGAAATCCTCACAGTAAGACGCGAGTTAACTACTACTAGCGCAATCTAGTGGTGTTTTATTGAACTATTTTCCGTAAGTGAATGTATTATATTGAGTTTACCATTTTATTTTCTATAGATAAGAATTCTTATACGTTTCCTTTCCTGTTATCTACAAGCAATGAACTATATTTAATATTTTTTTCAAAATTTTAGGCTTAGTAGTTTCGGAGATCAGGAGGGGAGAGGGAAAGGTCAATTTTTATCTTATTTCATGAATAAAATCAAAACGATTTATTTCACAATAAAAACAAAAATATATTTGAGATCCTCATAAAAAGCCCAGTAACGGTATATGACACAGTAAGGTTTGCAACACTTTTTTTTAATTTCCTAATTTGTCCCCCGAAAATGACCCTTATTTATAAAAAAAAAATATTTATTTACTTTGCACATCTGTGTTTGGGTCATAGGATTACACCATCCTACCAAATCTCGCCTGATTTGGTCCAGTAGATTCGGAGCAAATTGGCTGTGACAGACGGACGGACAGACAGACAGACGCACGAGTGATCCTATAAGGGTTCCTTTTTCTTCGTACGGAACCCTAAAATTGGTGATAGATCCGACACTCTAGAATTAGAAGCATATCACCAGTTATGTACTATACACTCACATTCTTTTACATCGTATTAATTAGATACGGATGCTGCAACTTTTGTTTCATTAAAATATCATTACTTTCCTTGTTTGTACAGTACAGATAACAATAAAACTTCGAGTTATCTGATCTTAAAGGCTCTGGAAACTTTACTCTCAATCCTCACCGGACAGGATTGGCCAAGTATGGGGATCGCAGTTAAAAATATATATTTTATGATGCACCATTTTGATAGGTGAACGTTTATTTATAATCTACTAGCGACCCGCCCCGGCTTCGCACGGGTGCAATGCTGATACTAAATACACTACAGAAAAACTGAGAACGTTGTATATAAAAACATAGCGGCCCGCTCCGGCTTCGCACGGGTATAAAATATATAGCCTATGTGATTAAAATCGATTCAGTAGTTTTGATTTATTCATTACTGCCCGTGGCCCGCACGCGTTAAATTTGGAGTAAAACAATCCCCCTTTCCCTATACCATGAAGATTTCCTGCTATCTTTGGAATATCTAAATTCATACACTACATTTTTACTTATTTACTTTTTACATTTTTAACTATTTATTTTATTTTTACAACATATTACAGAATGTCTTTATAAACAACGTTCACAGCTTTCTTGTCATTAGACAATACAAACATGTTTTCTCTGGAGGTCACTCTTGAAAGAGCGACATACAGTTGTCCATGTGAAAAACAGTCAACGCTCAAATCTAAGCGGCCGGCCGGTACCGCCGCAAACGCTACGTCCCGCAATTTTTAAATCTGTAATATCTTCGAAAATATTCACTTAAATCATACGGTGTAAAGGGCCATATAGATCTATATTAAATGAACAATGTATTAAAGGTATTTAATTGGTTAAGGATTAATGCTGTATTGGTTAAAATCGCTTCGAAAATTAGCATGAATGAAAAAATGACAAAGAAAAGTTATTGTGGGTTATCCATAAGAGATAGACATATACCATCACGGACTTTTCTGTAGACCTTTTCAATGTGTACAATACTTAGTACATTATTTTGATAAAACTCGTAGGGTTCAGCCTGCGTTTGCAATGTAAGCGGAAAAAATGTAATTATTTACGACATTACATTAGAAACCTCAAAAATAACAGTACTTCTCCACTATTTAATGGATGTTATTATACATATAAACGTTCCTCTTGAATCACTCTATCTATTAAAAAAAACCGCATCAAAATCCGTTGCGTAGTTTCAAAGATTTAAGCATACAAAGGGACATAGGGACAGAGAAAGCGACTTTGTTTTATACTATGTAGTGATGATGATAGTGATAGTGATGATGATTATTGGTGTTTACTCCTTTAGATATAGCACGCGGTGCAAAAAATATAGGATGTGAAGTGTAATATAGTGTTTACTTCGTTAACTCACGTTTTAGGTCTGTCACCTTTTACATCAGGAAGGCTAAGACTCCATGGCCATACAGCCTTAACCGCAAGGCCAGAGGTCAAGCTCCACGTAGGATTAAAAAACCTCGTCTAGCGTCGGAGCTAACACGCACACTTGTGGCACCTCGGAAGGAGTAGGCAGGTGAGTAGTGGGTAGGGCGTGAGTAAATGACCGTACGTGTACACAATCGGATTTTATTGTAGTAATCTATATATATAAAAGAAAGTCGTGTTAGTTACACCATTTATAACTCAAGAACTCAAGAAGACCGATTTCGCTAATTCTTTTTTTGTTGAGTTCTTTATTGTCAGGAGAAGGTTTTAGGGTAGGGAAGGGTAGGGTAGGATAGTGTATGGTAGTGTAGGGTAGGGTAGGGTAGTGTAGTGTATTGTAGTGTAGTGTCAGGTAGGGTAGGGTAGTTTAGCGAAAGGTGGAACGAATTTCACCGTGACAGCTAGTAGAAGATAAATATAAGATCTAAAAAAGTACACAGGAATTAGAAAAGGATTTCACACGTGAAATTATCATCACACCAACAAATCACACAAAACAAAATTATATCCTAACCGAGATGTGTTTAAATGAATAATAGTATTTCAGTTTAAATTGTATTGAAAAATATTAAAGGATGGGAAAGAATTCGGATTTGGATTGTTATGTGCGAGCGCAAGAGAAACAGATGAAATAAATCAAAAGGAAGAAGTATGAATAACAGCAACGCGTTACCGCGTTACACACTTTACTTTTTCAGAATTTCAGTGTGTTTTTCTGTAATTGTTCGATGGAAAATGAATGACGATGCAGTCGAGGATCATCATCATCATCATCATATCAGCCGAAGGAAGTCCACTGCTGGACATAGGCCTCCCCCAAGGATCTCCACGACGACCGGTTCTGCGCTGCCCGCATCCAGCAGTCGAGGATAGTGCAAGAAAACTCAAATAAAGCCGTATTTACTCTCGCTTTGAGTGACGCTAATTGTATGAATCGGAAAACACTGTATTGTTGCTCGCTTAAATGTTCGTGCGGATGGTCAGCATCGGGAGCCGGGTCGTTCCTTTCCCTCTAATATGGTTGATGGGAGCGTTGGCTGTCTCTCGCGTTATACTCGTGACCGGAACTGACCTACTCTTGTTAAAGGCATTCAATGATTTTGACCTATAATTTTTCTTGTCATGTTCTAATTACATAATCTGGTTTATATCAAGGATTGAATTTTGACGTCATTAACTAATTATTGTTTATTATTTGATTCTTCACGGCCGAAGGCAGCGCATTTGTGTTGATGGCACGTACTTATCATGATGCTCAACATCTGCTGGCGTGCTGTCTCCACTTCTCTTTGCTATCTTTATTAACTCTATTTCTCTAAACCTTTCTTCTTCTTACCACTTGTATGCGGACGACCTTCAAATTTATTCTCAGGCTGTATTTACCGATATCACAGATGCTGTCAGAACAAGTAATGAAGATCTTGCCAAAATTTTAAACTGGAGCAAGTCTTATGGTTTAAAAGTCAATCCTAGTAAGACGCAGACTATAATCATTGGCAGTCCTTACTTTATCTCCAGGCTCCAGGTGTGTTTTCCCACCGTTGTATTTGATGGCATCTGTATTCCCTATAGCAATAAAGTAAAAAACCTTGGCATCTTCTTTGACCAAACTCTTTCATGGGACGTACAGGTTGGTGAGGTCAGCAGGAAGACATTTGCCACCTTCAAGGCTCTTAACCGCTTACGAAATTTTCTTCCCACTGTGATTTTTCTAAATAAGCTTGAGCGCCTGCAAAACCTTGCCATCAGATTCATTTTTAGCCTTCGTAAATACGATCATATGTCCGCTTATCGTAATAACTTGAAGTGGCTCCAAATTAGTGACAGACGTAACCTATGAACTAGACGTAAGCTATGATGAATTACTTAAAAGAATAAATTTCTGTATCCAACAAAATGTTGCTCATTTCGAGCAACTAATTAGTTAATTTAACCTTTTTTTCCGTTCAATTAAAAAAGTTTAGATTTCATGGTTTTCCTTTCATTTAATTTACCACGTTTGATAGAGAGATTTGATCCTTATGATTGACCCTATCGATCGATGCCGTAAAAGTACAGGGTGTTATTTTTTCGATTTTACCCGGTTCGATTCCCGGGTGTGGCAAGCGAATTTTCGAAAATCTGTGAATTCAGTTCTGTTTCTTTTTAAAAATAAAAGAATGTTTCCTTTGAGTAAAATTGTCTATCTCCAGTATGTAGAGTACTTTCCCTTCAGGTGGCGTTCAAAAATTTCACCTTGTTTAATATATCTCAATCCCTACATTCTGTTAAAAAACTAGATATAGCACTTTTTCTCGAGCTCTGATAGAATTTTTGTGACGTACAACAATAACTACTACTTTGGTAATATGTATGTATATATAATGTATCATTTTATTTATATTACGTATATATATTCTAATAAATATCTATATAATTATGTTTTATTGATAAGTACTTAAGATTATTATTATTTATTATAAAGTATCGTCTTATTCGTAAGTATTGTAATTTTACAAATGTATCAGTTTTAACTCTAATTATTTAAGTTTTGCTTTACTCGTGCTCGTGCACTACCTGTTTTTATGCTTTTGTCTCCAAACACCGGGTTGTCTGGAAGAAATCGCTTTGAGCGATAAGACCGCCCAAATTGTACAGCTATAGTTCCTTTTATATATTGTGTTTGTTTTTTTATATTTTTTAAGGTATTCATTTTTTATAATTTGTGTATATTTTTATTAACTAGTGTGTACAGTAAAGAGTATTTATCTTATATTATCTTCAAAAATGACATTGTTATTATTATTTTATGACAATCAGAAAGAATGTATTTTGCACCTATTTTGAAAAAATATATTGAATTAAATTGAATTGAATTGAAGTTACTGTTTTTGTTTGTGTTAGTTATAATCTGGTCAATAAATTTTATGATAGTGTCGAATCAGTGCGTTGACTTTTTATCGCAGATCAAATTTTCGGGACGCGTGTTGTTCGTTTTATCTCACGCTCGTAAAATTCTCGTAAAATCCGACACTAGAAAAACACGTGGTTCCTACAGATACCGTAGCACGAGCTGATATAATATAATTACATCTAACAAAGCCATAAAAAAAAAACGGCCAAGTGCGAGTCTGACTCGCGTAAAGTAGGGTTCCGCAGTCTTTTAAAAAAATAAAAGTGTTTTATAAAAATAAAATTATACCGATATACAGTTGGTTATAAAACATTTTGTATGGATGAACTATGAACATTTTTCAAATGGCAAGTTTTTTTCAGAGGCAAAGTTCATTGGTATTACAGCGGGGTCACTTGTAAGACTCGGTTTGGTTGGTGGTCGGGCATTTTCTAAGCCCGCCTGGCTAGCAAACACCATCATATCTAAGTCTTGCCGCCAACTATCAACCATTGCGTTGGGGAATCTTGGTAAGCCCGCTTCCATATTTGGCAACATTGTCACTTACCATCAGGTGAGATATTATCTTGGGTTTACCAATTGTAAATGAAAATTTAAAAAATTCAACTGCACACCTTAAGTCGACTGAAGTTGGTCGACTATTACTCCTAAACAAAGAAAGTCTACTTAGCCGAAATACTTTCCCTTTTGAATTGATTATGTTTCCTAAAATTTTCAATTTTTTTCAGATGTCCTTAAATAGCGGTTTTGCTGAGAGGGGGGGGTCTTTTTTGGTGGGGTGGGGGGATTGATTCTAATAAAAATTAGCACTTTAAAGCTTAATATTTCACAAATCGATACCTGAATCGAAAAACGGTTTTAGCAAACCCTTAGTAGTTATAAATTTTTTCAAGATTTTATTATTCCACTTTGTCGGCGTGATTGCCAAGTTAGAGCTTTCTAGTACTAAAAGTCTCTGAGCTAATTAAGCCACGGGCAGACGAACGAACAGACAGACATGGCGAAACTATAAGGGTTCCTTGTTGGCTTCAGAACCCTAAAAATCTGCCAAGTGCGATGCGAATTGCAAGCGCACACTAAGGGTTCCGTATCACCACACCTTTGGATAAGGTGCGATGATTGTCCTGCGCTGTCCGAATCCAGCGAAGGCTTAGTAATAGGGGCATATTACCTGGTCTGAAACCCTAATAATTTTGTATGGAATTAATTAAAAAATTTCCTCTCTTTTTTGGCTAGTCGATTAAAAATGTATTTTATGTCACTAACACTAACGACACCTCGCACTTCAAAATCCATCAAGCGGTTTAGGCTACAGAGCGTGCCAAAGAAATAAACATACATACACATATACTTACAAACATACCTACCTAGGTACATACACATATACATACAAACATACATACACTCTAAAAACATAACCCTCCTTCTGGCGCAGTCGGGTAAACATACATGACTATCACGCTCATTATTTATAATATTGGGACATCATAAAATATAATATTGGTTTCTGATGTTATAGTTGTTATATTTAACTGCAAATATGAAACACCAACCACTAATGAGTAAAAATGTATTCTATGTCACTCACGCGATCAAGACGAATCTAACGACACCTTGCACTCCTAAAGCGGTTTAAGCTACAGGTTCAACCAAAGAAAAGGACGAACATACATACACTTGAAAAACATACCCTCCATTTGGGCATTTAGGTAATAAGATTTAGACAAAACATACCCTCCATTTGGGCATTTAGGTAATAAGATTTAGACAAAACATACCCTCCATTTGGTCATTTAGGTAATAAGATTTAGACAACTCCTGTGAAAATCGAGTTGAGTAAATAAATAGAAGCAAAGTGTGAAGTGAAGACCTCATTACAAGTAGGTATGTTCTAAGAAACATTCATAAATTCTAGTTTGCTACTAACCTAACCTAACCAACCAATTTAAAAATAAAAAAAATCGGCCAAGTGTGAGTAGGACTAGCACTCCGACGATTCCGTACCACCAGATAACTCCACATAATTACATAGCATAAGGACAGTGATACCTATTCACATTACAAACAAAAGACATCAACTCGAGCGACAAAAATATCCTTTTTCAAGCGATTTCCAAAAAGGAGGAGGTTCTCAATTCGTCTGTATGTTTTTTTTTTTAATGTTTGTTACCTCAGAACTTTTGACTGGGTGAACCGATTTTTATGATTATTTTTTTATTTGAAAGCTAGTGCTTCCCGTGTGGTCCCATATAAATTTTATCAAAATCGGTGAAGTACTTTAGTAGAAAATTAACAAAAACCAAATAATAATGCAAAAATGTACTAATTTGTTGCGATGGAAGTCGGTTTTTTATTTGTCATTCAGTTCGTACTCTTTAGCGCGAGTACGACTCATACTTGGCTGGTTTTTATTATTTGTTGTTTTACTTCAGAATTAGTACTACAATCACACCAAGTTTCACGCTTGTATGTATTGTTTACGATAGAGCTAAATCTTCTAAAAACGTACAAAAAAACAGGTTTTTTTTATATGGAGACCCCCTTGTTTTTTCATTTTTTCTAGTTTTAAGTATTTGTTGTAATAGCGGCAACAGAAATATATATTCTGTGAATACTTCTACTATGTAAGTATCTATGAAATACAGCCCGCTAACAGACCGACAGACAGACAGCGGAGGCTTAGTAATAGGGTCCCGTTTGTCACCCGTTGGGTGTAAGAAACCCTAAAAGTTAAAACCTCACTGATAATCCCATGGAACACAGGCGAATAAGACAGATCTCATACGTTTGGGCTACACGGCTAGCCAACCAGACATACACCCAGAAAAAAATACCCTCCTGTACAAGAGGCCAATTGCATAAAAATTTTGATTGCCAAGACCAATAAATGGTACATTTCTTCTGGGCATGCATCTCACAAACTGGACTTCGTCATGTAAGTACAAGTTACTACAGTAATTTTAATCCTTTAAACATATTTAGTTCCCACAATAAAACCTCCACTTTGTTGCCAATCTCATAAAACCTTGTTGACAGTCGCCTCAGTCTAACAAGAAAGACACTGATCTTGATCGTAAATTATTAACAACCATAAAATATTTGAGTACAGCTATAAAATTTGGAAGAAACAAATTTAATTTTGTTGAGAACATTTCTGATTTAATTTTCACAATACGAGAATATCAATTTGACCTGGGATCAAGTGCAAGCAGGCTATTAGATATACTAGTAGAGTGATTCTCAGCTTTTTAGTTTGTAGAGTGATTTATTCCAAATCACTGTCTTTGAACAGTGTGTGTTGCTATATATTGATGACATCACATGTGAACTGACACATGCTCGCTTACTAAAGGGCCTCATGAGAAGACTTAAAATCACCTAAAAGACGATGGAACGAGCTAGGCTCGGAGAACCAAGGAAACCGACACAACTCACAGAATCGCTCAACTTAAGTGGCAGTGGGTGGGCCACATAGCTCGTAGAACAGATTGCCGTTCGGGCAGTAAAGTTTCCGAGTGGCGAGCGAGCCCCCAAAAGATACAGCGAGTACACGTCTCCTACTTGGTTGACCGACAACCTGATGAAGGTCGCGGGAAGCTACTGGATGCGGGCAGCGCAGGACCGGTCGTAGTGGAAATCTTTGTAGAAGCTGGCCTTTTTCTAGCAGTGGACGCTGATGATGATTACTTGTATTTAAAATAGTTGAGTGTTTTGCTAAAGGCCAAAACAACTTTTAACGTTAATGATTGTTTAAGTTCTTAACAATAACTAAACCTTTCTTAAGTTACAGCAGCTAACTGATGCAAAACACAGAAATAACCATCACTTGTTGACTTTATAAATGTATTTCTTATTTATAGTCGTACCACACAAGAGCACGAGTTAATACGGCTAAAACAAACGCATGCGCACACTAAATAAAGTCTTAAAACCATATCGGAGCATCGCGCCTCAATGCCAGTAAAATTGTAATCCAATGATAACATTTTGATAAGTAAGGTGTAAAACATGAAATAAAAAGGATTTTACGAGTTACCAATGTGCTGGCAGCTGTAAAAATGGTGAGATTGGCTAATAAAACCTGTAGTGGTTTTACTGTTGTTGCTGTCAAAATAACTGAAGACGGGAAGCAAGTGTTGACAGGTTTTATACACCTTACATTAATAGGGTGATAAAGTTATATGACTAACAAATACAGCCGTAGTTTTAAATACACATCATCATATCAGCTCATATACGTCGCCACCGAGGGGCTCGAGCCTACCCTGAATTAAGGCGATCGGGCCTTAGTCGACCACGCGGGCCCGGTGCGGGTTGGTCGACTTCACACACAACCTGTGAGTTTCTCCGCAGGCGTGTGCAGGTTTCCTCACGGTGTTTTCCTTCGCCGTAAGAGCGTCGGATAAACGTACATATGAAATCTAAAATTCGAAATTACATTGGTACGTGGCAGGATTCGAACCACGACTTCCCGGACAGGAGTCGGCGGCACTAGCCGTTAAGCCACCGACGCTCTACAATATCAATACACATAGTTTTAAGATACTCGTACCTCATCATATCAGCCGAAGGACGCGGTCGCCACTCGATAATTTTACTACGCCAACGGCCATCTGTTCTACGAGCTATGTGCCCCGCCCACTGCCACTTAAGTTTAGCAATTCTGAGAGCTATGTCGGTTACTTTGGTTCTCCTATGGATCTCCTCGTTTCAAATTCGATCACGCAAAGAAACTCCGACATAGCGCGCTCCATTTGGATGACCTTGAGCTTTCTTATGAGGACCATAGTAAGCGACCATGTCTCAGTTTCGTATGTCATCACTAGCAACACACACTGGTCGAAGACCTTGGTCTTAAGACACTGCGGTATTTAGTGAAGAGTGAGTATCGTCACTCGTAAGTACCTTATGCAATTTAATACAGATACTTTTCGATTCTGAACTACCTACGAGACTTAAAATCAGACAAATGTGGTACCTATCTTCTTGACGGGCCTTACCGAAACTTGTTTTCCATAAATATTAAAGACGAATATTTCTTAAAAAAGGATGATCCCTATGAAATTGTATACACGTAAGCAAGTCAGTAAGTTGTTTAGACTACTTTAAAAAAAATAGAGTATTTAATAAATTATTAGAAGAAACCTTAAAATTAGCTTTCTTTAAATAAAGAATCTCAGAAAAATGTCGTCAATATAAATTGAACAGTTTCTTGTATTGCTGCGGTGTATTTCTTGTATTTCATTAGAATCGGTTCATCCATTTTTAAGATTTTTTTTTGTTTGTTTAATGTTCACTTGACCGCCACTACACGGATTGTGTGGGGGTCAGTTAATCTTTTAGTGAGTATCCTTAGTTTCTGAAATAATTTTTTGTATCTTTTTCGTGTCTTTTTTTTTAATTGTATGAAAAACGAGTTTCGCCTAGGCGTTATAAAGGTATTTCAGAAAGGTATTGCAGATTTCTGAACAAATTTCTCAAAAGATATATAACCGGGAAATTGCCGTTCCTATAGAAGTTTATGCAAGTCTTTGTGATTCTATCTTTGCTTCGAAACATCATAAAATTCACTGTGACGAAGATGCATGACTTACCTTATTGAAAGATTGGTAAATTATGTGTCGCATTTTATTAGATATACTACTATTCGCGTTTTGAATCATCATTGCCAATGTCAAACCATACCGTCTCCACCTCAGGGCACAGGTTTCTTCCCGGTTCATCACATATCGATACATAAATATAAGGTTCCACATAAAATATTATTTAGCGCAAACAATATCAGTTGCTAATTCAATAAAACCAGTTCCAGCCGAGGGCTCCAGTAAAGCACTGTTCACACAATCGATGTCCATCGCTTTTACTATTTCAGCAGAGTCTTTCCTAAACGATTACTTACTATGTTATATTTTTAATTAAAAATTGTAGCGGGGGAATCTTATGACCGGTTTGTTCGTTGCGTTGTAAAAGAAAAAAAAAGAAAAAAATGTAATTATAAATTGTAGAAAAAGATTATGTCCAACTCATACTTATTTGGGATGATGTGGGTTAGACCAATATCCGAATTCTGTCATTGGTTAGCCCACTTCCATCTACGGCATCATCGTCACTGACCATCAGGTGAGATGATGCCAAGGGCTTACCAATTGTGAACAAAAAAAAATTGAGCAAAATGTAAAACGCGAAATTGCTGAAAAGTTTCTGCGACGGAGCAAAAGACAAAAATGAAATAAAATACTATACAATTATGAATTCGGTGTTTGAATCTGACGGTTACATTATTTGTCTCATGAGGATACATCTGAAACGGTCTTGAACCTACATGTTGGTTGTGATATCACAGGTTCTAAACGCCAACGCTAGTCAATGACCTAACCCGGGCGCTCGCGCTGTCTAGACCGGGCACTGTCACTGTCTAGACCCGGCACTGTCACTTTATAACTTGTAACACTAGCATTAGCACTGACCATTAACTTTTCATTTTTATCTATTGCAAACATATGCGGGTTTATATTTCTGTACTTATTTTAAATCTATCATTGTTAACAGTCATAGCAATTAAAATACAAGTCGCTAAAGCTACAGCCACAGATTACTAATTAGTTACTACGTAACTACAGCTAAACTAAAATCATGATAATTTATCACAAAGGAATGTGTGTATGAGATAGATAATCATCATCATATCAGCCGAAGTTCGTCCACAGCTGGACATAGGTCTCCCCAAGGATTTCCACGACAATCTTTTCTGCGCTGCTCGCATTCAGCGGCTTCACGCGACCTTCACCAGGTCATCGGTCCACCGCGTGGGAGGCCTGCGTACGCTACGTTTTCCGGTGCGCAATCGCCACTCGAGAACTTTACTGACCCAGCGGCCATCTGTTCTACGAGCTATGTGCCCCGCCCACTGCCACTTAAGATTAGCAATTCTGAGAGCTATGTCGGTAACTTTGGTTCTCCTGTGGATCTCCTCGTTTCTGATTCGATCACGCAGAGAAACTCCGAGCATAGCACGCTCCATTGCCCTTTGGGTGACCTTGAGCCTTCTTATGAGGCCATAGTAAGCGGCCATGTCTCAGTTCCTTATGTCATCACTCGCAACAAACTCTGATCGGACTTTGATTGATTGATTGAAAACACTTTATTGCACAACATAAGAGAAAAAAAAAGATACAATGATTAAGGAAGTTCTACACATAGGCGGTCTTATCGCTAACAAGCGATCTCTTTGGTCATAAGTCACAACATAAGACACTGCGGTATTTGGGACGTGAAGATATTGCGAAGATAGGTATTTAATGTACCAAATAGCAACTATAGTACAAAAGAGAAAGACATACTTAGAAATCAAAATACTTGTTATAAACTAAATGAGCTTTTATTTTTGACAACCCATAATGTCCCCACTACTGGGGCACGGATCTTCTCCCAAACTCGAGAAGGTTAGGAGAACTGACAATGGCGAACCCCATTGTCATAAGTTTTTCAAGCCGCCTATAAGGCATCTGACACGGCTTAACGACTCCAATATAGTGAATAGCAACCAACACCAACGGCTTGACGTGCCATGCGAGGCACGGCAACCCATCCAGGTAATGACCGTGATTCAGGTCAGTTAACCTGCGTGATCACTCCAACTATGAAAATCACGCTCAGATCTACCACCGCTTACAACAAGCTTATATTCCCTCTTAATATATATCAATTTTTTTGTTACTTTTTTTTGCTGCGACAACATTATACTTACCCCTCACTTACCCATCTACGTTTCCCGAACACGAAGTACCTAAATAATTAAAAAATTAAGATTACAATTAGTCCGCAAATTACATAATTAAAAAATTAACAATACAATTAGTCCGCAAATTAGTCCTAAAACATATAAATAAATCAACTCGTGTCCAAATAACTATGAAGTAAATTAACTTTACCAATATTCTCCTATGTATCTCTTAAAGAAACGAGCTAATTTCAACTATTATCATTGACGCCGCCGACCACACACAAAACACTCCTGCGCACTTCGATCTATCATGCTTTTGTTTCTTAAAGGAAATGATCCTAGAGTTGTGGGTTTAAAACTTACACTAAGAGATAAGTGTCTGTATTATTTTTGACAAATTCTTATTTTAGGTACCGTTTTGAATAAATAAAGTTGAATTTTTACTTTTATTGGGTACATATTAGATCCATCTATTTTGATAATGGTGATATTTTAATTAAATCTAACTTATGTTTTTAAAATATCTTCATATTCAATATCATAAGATTCAAAATAAAATACGCGTCATTTATAAGTAGCTGTAAGTAGTATTTATAAGTAGTATAGGGAGCCGGGTCGTTCCTTTCCCTCTAATATGGTTGATGGGAGCGATGGCTGACTCTCGCGTTATAATCGTGTCCGGGTGCTATCCGTGTGAACTGGCCTACTCTTGTTAAATGCATTTAATGATTTTTATGTATAACTTTTCGTGTCTTATTATTTTCATGTTCTAATGACATAATCTGACTTATATCAAGTATTTAATTTTGACGTTATTAACTAATATTTGTTTAGTTCTTGATTCTTTACTTCACAAATGACATTGTTATTATTATTTTATGACTATCAGAAAGAGTGTAATTTTTTTTCACCTATTTTGAATAAACATATTTAATTGAATTGAATAGCTAGGAACTAAGCAAAGAATACAAGATGGCAATCCTTTTTAGAGACGAGGAATCCACACCAGTGACCTGCGGCACTCCGCATAGTAGCGGTGTACAGCTTTATAAGTCTGAGAGCTAATTAAATGCTTTACACATTGTTTATGTTTCGGTTAAAATTAAGTGTGGTGTGATCATTAAGACCTCGTAAAACTTTTAATGGTGACAAGTGATATTTTAATTGCCCATTTGTCCAAAATCTTTTGTTTTTGTCGAACGATTACTTTATTACTGAGAATATAAAACATGTTAATGTAATCGTAAAACCAAAAGAGTTAAGCTTGTTTACAGATGAATTTGAACCTAAAATACGAGTAGCTTTAAGGGATGGCAATCCGGAAAACCGGATCCGGTAATACGGCGTATCTGGATCCGTTGAAAAATACATAAGACCAATTTTTCAGAAAAATACTCGCTAATGCATGAGTAGGTACTTAAATGCTTGCTATGTGTGCGTGTGAGTCGTCAGACACTAACTGACCCGCTACCATGCTCCGCAATTCTGCAGCTGCCCCATCCCGTCCCGACCCGCTGCACAACGCGAGCCACAAACGAGGCCGCCAAATGAAGGTCGCGTTTTCATTTGACTTGCTTGACTTAAAAAAAGTTTGGTGTGTTGTATGATTTGTCGCTGTTTCGTTATAAAAATTGCTGAAAATCCAGTAAGAAACGAAAATCTATACTAGCAAATACCAAAAAAGATAAAGATTTTGAGAAAGTACTGAAAAAGGATATGACTGCAAATGAAAATGAAAGAGATCGAGGAAAAAACTTGGCTTCTATTAATGGCTATTTGTATAATAAAGCCGACAAGTGTAGAAACTGAAAGGGTCTTTCGGCCGCTGGCTATATGTGTAAATTTTAAGAAATCGATTAACAGATGACACAATTACTTGTCTTCTATTCATGGCTTTTTGTTCACAATAAAACCGACAAGTGTAGAAGCTAAAGGGCCTTTCGGCTGCTCGCTATATGTGTAATTTTATAAGAAATCGATTAACAGAAGACACAATTACTTGTCTTCTATTCATGGCTTTTTGTTCACAATAAAACCGACCAGTGTAGAAACTGAAAGGGCCTTTCGGCTGCTGGCTATATGTGTAATTTTATAGTAATTCGATTAACAGATGACACAATTACTTGTCTGCTTTTCATGGCTTTTTGTTCACAATAAAACCGACCAGTAAAGAAGCTGAAAGGGCCTTTCGGCTGCTGGCTATATGTGTAACTTTAAAAGAAATCGATTAACAGATGACACAATAACTTGTCTTCTATTCATGGTTATTTGTTCACAATAAAACCGACGAGTGTAGAAGCTGAAAGGGCCTTTCGGCTGCTGGCTATATGTGTAACTTTTAAGAAATCGATTAACAGATGACACAATTACTTGTCTTCTATTCATGGCTTATTGTTCACAATAAAACCGACCAGTGTAGAAGCTGAAAGGGCCTTTCGGCTGCTCGCTATAAATGTAACTTTATAAGAAGGCGATCAACAGATGACACAATTAGCACAATTTGTTTCCTTGATTAATCATCTAACCAAAAAAAGTATATTAAAGAAAATAAGAACATGTTTAAAACTCGTATATTTGTGAATTTATGATTTATTTATGATGGGTAATTAATTCATGCTAACTGTCATAATTATAAGATAAGGACTATTTTGCTTGCCTAAATTACCTAATTATTGTAATATTAGTTGAATAACTTTGATTTAGTTAGATTTATAAAGTTTACTTCACAATAAAATAAACGGTTTTGAATAGACTTTATAATAAACCACTTGGTCATCTTTGATTTTGAAAAGAAAATGAAAATATACGAACGGATTGAAATTGGTGCCGGAATGGGAATGCAATCACTTAGTAGCTTTGTACAAGACGTCTTTAAATTAAAATCTTATTAGAACACTAATAAATCAAATAAGTCACTTAAAAGTTTAATAAAACAAGATTTTAAATCGTCTAGTAAGAACTTAACTTGCTTTATCAGCAAATCGATTAGTCAATGTTACCGACATAGTCGTAGGACATAAGAAAACATGTTACATTACATGCTCAAGCTACAGTTGATAAGTTAACATATTTAATTAACCGTATAATTTGCTACAAAAGTGTTGTTTATAATATAATCGTATATCCTTTTACGATTTAAGTAAATAGGCAAAGAGAGAAATAAGTTTCTAGTACGAAATTGTCCAACATTCTAATTTGACTTTTACAAGTTTCAGAATTAGAAATTAGAATAAAGATTAACACAAAAATTAAGATTTAAGAATGAGCAGTAAACAAATAGGTAGCAGTACCTATATTCTGTGTATAGTGTTTTATCAGCATACCTCCATTATCAGCAGAGGTAAAGAGTAAAAAATATTACTTTAAAAGGGAACAATTTAAGTGCTCACCAAAATATTTTTTTATATCCTAAGACTGAGTAGGTACCAAATAAAATTAAACGTTTTGTATATACATATATTCTTTTTGCTTGCCAAAATGGATAAATGCTCACCAAATATATTTCTACTGAAATGAGCGAGCGAAGCGAGTGTTGTTAAGTTCGGTCAGGTTTGATGAATTATACATTCAAAGAATCTCGCGACGCGAGGCTCCCCCCTGGTAGCAGAATGCTTCGCAGTAGAAGAAAGCATTGAAAGATAAATAAATTGGTAACATCTATTTAGCGATAATATAAAATATTTGGTCTAAAATTAACTTTAACGGCATTTACATATTTATGTGGTATGCAATAAAAAGGAAATCAACTCCATTTCTACAATACTTCCTGAAATACAATTTGCAATTTGCATTTAGCCGTTTTGGCAGGCATTTCGAATTCATTAAAGGAAATTTATGTACATTTCTGGTAGGCATTTAAACACAAGCTCTTTAAAAGCAGAAGTGTCTTCTTTTCTCAGGACGGCCGTCTTTTAGATAACCTAATCTGACCTAACCTAACTTAATCATAAAATAAACTATGACTTGTTCTACAGATACTTAATATTATGTCACGCACTGAATTAACCCCAGAATTAATGGACAAAGGCAAAGTTTAGGCCTCAATATTTGGTAGTAAATATTGCGTTTTATGACTTTGCTACTGTATTCGAGTCTGAAGTAGGTGTACTTTGTTATGGCTAGTCGTAAACATTTAATATACGATAGGTTTGACGCTCAACCAAAAGGTTAGAAGATGTATGCGTAGTTTCATATGACCGGGTTGCACGGTTAAGCCAGAGGCCTCCTACGAGTAGCGTCCCTACTATCTTCCGGAGAGACGTGGTGTCTTACATTTCGGAAGACGTCGCAGTAGCTGGCGAAAATACAAATTTTACGATTGCATATTCAGCAGTAAGTACTTAAGTTTTTAGAAGCTGTATTGACTTGTAACAATATTGATAAAATATCTTTTGAGATGGACGGAAGTATCTGAAGGAGTGTTTTTTACTTTTGTACTTTTGTTCGAACACCAACATTTATTATGACGATGGTCAGAGTAGTCATATCAATGAATAATTTCGAAATTCTAAAAAAAAATGGTCTACAAGCTTTTAATATTGCATTGTCACGCTATATACATACGTATGCATGCAAAATTTCAGCTCAATAGGACACCGGGAAGTGGGTCAAATTTAACTTGCAAGATTTCATTACAGACACCGGGACAGATGAAACTAAATAAAAGATTGTATAAATAATTTCGAAAACCTAAAATCTTTTAATATTGCATTGTCACGCGATATATATATATATATATATATGCATGTAAAATTTCAGCTCAATAGGAAAACGGGAAGTGGATCAAATTTAACTTGCAAGATTTCATTACAGACACCGGGACAGGTGAAACTAAATTAAAGACTGTATAAATAATTTCGAAAACCTAAAAACTTTTATTGTTGCATTGTCACACGATAGGTATACATATGCATGCAAAATTTCAGCTCAGTAGGAGACCAGGAAGTGGGTCAGATGTAACTTTCAAGATTTCATTACAGACACCGGGACAGGTAAAACTAAATAAAAGCTTGTAAAAAGGCGTCCTAAAGTAATACGTTTTTGGTACAACAGGTATTTAACAAATTCACAACATAAAACGTTGTTTTTATTGCCACTTATTCTGTTTAAGAAGTCATTTACCTACAAGTAGTTCGATATAAAATTAGATTTGATGGTTTTACAATCGGCTACCAAAATTTTACGCAAACTTGATTTGTGTACCAAACAAACTATAATATTACAGAAATACTATCTGATATTATTATGTTGGTTTACAACCACAGAGCGTATAACAGATTTATGTCTGTGTTTAAACCAGTAAGATTATAAAACAATTGAGTGTAACTCGAGTCACTTTAATTTTAAATTGATCTAGCGTGAATAAATTAAAGGCATATTTCACGAAAAATAAGTTGCAAACATAGCCTTCAATAGTTTAGTTCATCTAATTCGAACATTTGTCATTCGATTTCGTGACGAGTCGGTCATTGTAAAGGGTCGTCCGTAAACTTGACCGACGAGAATAAATCGTGCTGCACCGAGTGTTTAACTGTGGTACTCTTGTTGGGTTAAATTTAACCACTACCTTCAGTTTTAAGCAATATAAGCGGTGAGTTTAGTATAAACAAAGTTTAGTTAAGTTCAGTTTACTAACCTACGGATCTTTCTATTAGGTTTAGATAATTGGAAACGCTAAACACTGAAAAAAGCGGTAAAGTGCTAGTCAGAACCGCACAAAAGGGTTCCGTACGATCGTGTTGGATGGTACTAGTTTCTTCACGTTTAAAAAAAACCCGGTCAAGTGCGAGTCGGACTCGCGCATGAAGGGTTTCGTACTATTATCTATAAAAATCATGTTTGTTGTATGGGAGCCCCCCGTAAATATTTGTTTTATTTTAATTTAGTTATTTATTTTTAAATAGAATATATGACTAAATATTCTGTGAATATTTGAAGCGTCTACCTGTTGCTGTTATCAATGTCGAGCAAAAACGAGCAAAAAAATCACGTTTGTTATATGGGAACCCCCTTAAATTATTTGATTCTATTTTTTTATTACTATTTTTATAGCGGCAACTGAAATACATCTGTGAAAATTTCAACTGTCTACGCGTAGCTATCATGGTTCATGAAATACAGCCTGGTGACAGACGGACGGACAGCGGAGTCTTAGTAATAGGGTCCCGTTTTTACCCTTTGTTACGGAACCCTAAAAATAACGTCAAAGGCCATTAAAAATTTGGCTCCCCATTCAGATTTGGCTAATCAGCTGGATCGATCTATATGATGGTCCAAAGTTTCTTAACATTATAAGCAAATGTGTGTTCGTCTCATCATATTAGCTCAGATATACGTCCCCACCGAGGAGCTTGAGCCTACCCTGAATTAGGGCGATCGGACCTTAGTTGAACACGCGGGCCCAGTGCGGGTTGGTCGACTTCACACACAACCTTCGAGTTTCTTCGCAGATGTGTGCAGGTTTCCTCACGATGTTTTCCTTCACCGTAAGAGCGTCGGATAAACATACATATGAGATCGAAATTCGAAAACACATTGGTACGTGATAGGACTCGAACCACGACTTCCCGGATAGGAGGTAGCGGACCTTGCCGTTGCGCCACCGACGCTCTTGTGTGTGCTCGTCTACAATCCAACCATTTAGATTTGCTTCTTATATTGTTATTATATCTAAATTCGACGAATATTGACTTATCCACAAACATTGTGTGTGAACATTGGGTAGTGTAGCGAAAATAGATGATAACGGGCTAAAACACCATCATAGGATTCGCCACATGATACGTTGAATTTGGAAGGCTGCCTTATAGAGGAAATTAGGAAAGAAAAATATTTTGGAGTAAATCAGAACACTTTTAATTGGTAACTATTTTTTTAAAAAAGGGGTAAACATACTAGGAAAAAGATGCAGGTGTGGTAAAAAAGGCACATTATATTATAACATAATCCTGGACAATACATCGGAAAATCCTAAATTAACAATTTTTATATGATAAAAAACTGCCAAATTGACAAATTTTAATAGTAAGCCGGTAAGGCAACGATCGTCGCCCCTCCCTTGATATTCAAATAACAAAACCAAATACTAAAATGTAAATAGTATTTAATTTTACTTAGGGTCGGAAATGTCCCAAGGTTGCAAATATCACCAAAAAGGTACACAATATACTTAATAATTTTAAAATTAACAGTTAGTTCGCTAAAATAAACAGAGGTAAAGAAATTTGTAGGTCGGCAATAGCGCTTGATGCAGACAAATCAGTATCCCGCAGGGCAGCAACAGTGTTTAGCAACGCATGGCCCGAAAGTAGCTCACGATTAAGAAATAATTAGAATAGAATGCACTTCCCTACGAGCAAACAGTCGGACGTGCAGCGCAGCAAAAAAGGCGGCTGGCAGATAGCACAGCTCCGTCCCAGGATCTTACTTAGAAGCGGATCAGCCTCGGGACTTCAAGTACTCGGGCGGAGTAAAAAGGCCCTATGGACATAAGAAAAACTAGTTCGCAGCAGCACCATAAAAATACGCATAGCGGAATCCTTACACAAATCACTTACCTCTGATAACTATAGAGGGCCTCAAAATAACACACTAACATTTAAATATTTACGACACAAAACATAACATCACACGACATTACACCGTCATCTTTTTATTTTCTCGCTTTTGTCAAAAGGTAACAGTTATTTCAAAATCAATTCTTCAACAAGGGCGGAATCAAAGAGAATTTAATTTGAAACGGAAAACAAAAAGAAGGAAGATTTTGAAGCGTTATTTTGCGCTTCAGTAGAGCTTCCTGGACTTCCTACAATTTTATACAAAGTCTAATCTTAATATTTCTTTCCTATCCTAACATACAGCATGCTTTAAATCCTTGGTCGTTAAAAGCCATCATAATTCACAATTACATTACTATTATTTCGGCAAACTATATTCTTATCGAAAGCTTTTAGCTTGTCTCCGTTAAGTCCTGCTACTAGATAAAAACTACTTACTATAGCTCAAATGGTCCTACTTACGTGCTTGTTTTCTCTCATATTTTATGTATCGTATAAATACATAGATCATTTATTTGTGAACTACATGTTACAGAGTTTCACTTTAAAAACTGAGAACAATTTAGCGGAATTATTGCTGTGGACATAGGTCCACATCTACAACACTGGTGTATTCTATCGTTAGGGGCGCATTTAATCTTTCTTAGTAGGATTTGTGAGGTTGTGTTCTCATTTCCCGCCCATTTTATCATAATCTCTACATTTAAGGCTTTAAGATCACTCAATCAGAGCAGGTTGATACGTGTTTAAAAAATATCGAACGTATAAGTATTTTATGTTTAAATCAATGCGGGCTTCAACGCGGCTGTTACGTTGAAACCAAACACCCAATCTCGATTATTACATGTTTTTATTACTTTTGATCAATTTCAAATAAGTTTTTTAAAAAATGCGTTCAATTAAAGTAAAAAGTCTTAAAGACACCAATTTTTGTGTGTTGGATTCATTCAACATTAACTATTTGTTTTCGAGAAATTTTGCAATTAATGCCAAAAACAGGGTCTACAGTATATTTTTTACATCAAAAGTGGTAAGATTTTTAAATTGTATTCGATCAAATCAATTTTTTATTACTTTAAGTATATATTATTTTATTATATATTTTTTCCATGGTGATGAGTTTAACAACAGTCTTTCAATAATTTGAATTGAATATTGTCATTTGACCCATCTTAAGGCCTTAATTACCTAGGATAGACATCGAACAATCAATGTATACCCTTTATAAAAATGTACACTATGTAGTACATTGTATGTGTAGGATCGGTGTGTTCCTACTCTTCGAGAGCAAAGGGATATATCTCCAATAGGTGTGAGGTGGTATGCCTGGGTCCGGCCGTGGACCAACCGTTGATGGTTGGTACTTGTATTTATACTCAGTGATGAAGAAATGTTAATAGCGCGTTCTAGGTGTCCTATTCCTTTTGTCCTTTCGTTGCTTGAGTTAAGGTTCAGTGGCAGGTTACTGGAGTTGCCGCCACATAATATGCAAATATTATGTGTAGGTAACCATTTTGTGAAATTATCAATACTCGGAGTTTCCCTGCCTGATCGAATCAGACACGAGGAGATCCGTAGAAGAACTAAACCGACATAGTAATCAGAATCGCAAAATTTAAGTGGCAGTGGACAGGGCAAATAGCTCGTAGAACAGATGGCCGTTGGCGCGGTGAAGTTCTCGAGTAGCGACCGCGCAATGGAAAACGTTACGTTGGCAGGTTTCTTACCTGGTGAAGGACACTGGATGCGGGCAGCGCAGGACCTACCTGTCGTTGTGGAAATCCTTGGAGTAGGTTTTTTTCAGTAGTGGACGGCCTTTGGCTGATATGACGATGATGATGTCTATAGCACGGAATTTGTTAAATGATAAAACATTTAATGAAGACCGTGCTCTAGACATCAGTGTCTTTAGTTTGTGCGTTGATCTTATTTCTTCTTGAAGTACCTAAAATAACTTACTTGCATTTCCTAACAGCATCAATAAGTAAGTGAGCTAAGACATATGACTCACCTTTAACAACATTCAGAGCTGTGTCCATTATATCGTATACAAACCTTTATAACTCAGTCGAATCAGCATCCGAAACAAGCCTTGTAATTATGTTGCAGGTAAGTTGAACTGGTTGGTTGGTAAATGTATTTTTGGCGTGACCACCACGATACAGGCTCTTCCTAGTGTTTGGTCACAAAGTATATTTTATACTGCATGGTACACCATTCTTTGGAAATGAATATATTTGTATTGTATTGCATACAAACTCAAGTAGTTATACACCCAAATTCATCGCTATTGCATAGATTTTGTTCAAGATATTTTCCGAGATCTGTACGTACTAGCTAGGCAATTGTTTTACAATGCTTAAATATTTGAAGGCAACTTTAAACCAGGCAAGCATGTGGGGAACCCTTTGGTTATCAGATATGCATAGGAGTAGAAGATAAGCTTTTATGGAGTCAAGCAACACAGGTAGAGATTGAATGAGTAGGTACTAACTACCATGTGAGTAATAAATTACATAAAGACAGCAGCTTTTAAAGTCGACAGGTCATGACATAATTAAGTCTCTTTTAGTGTCAAAAAATTATGAATTTAACTCTTAACTAGTGTTTACTGTTTAATTAAAGTACTGATTGAGGTTGCAATTCTCTCAATAATGTCATATTTATTTATTGAATACTAGCTTTTTCCCGCGGCTTTGCCTGCGTGGACATCGTTTTTATGACTGTCCTTGAGGGTGAGTGATGCGCGAGCCGCAAGCGGCTCACGAGCGTGGACATTACTTTTCTCCAGATCACTATCCTAGAGCGGGCTATTTTGATTAGCGTTATATGTCATTTCCCACTCCCTCAACCATCTCTGTGCAAAAAAGACATTTTTTTCAGTGCCCTCAGGAGCTGCATTGGACTATGCTATTTTCACGGGATAAAAAGTAGCCTATGTTCCTCCCTGTGACACAGTCTACTTGCATGCCAAATTTCATCAAGATTGGTCAAGGTGTTGAAGCGTGAAAGGTAACAAACAAACAAACACATTTTCACATATAATATTAGTAAGGATTAACACCATTACTGCAACAGATACACTATGCTCTATTAGCATTTATGCCACCCATAGAATTGGGGACATTACTAGACAGAAGTTATGATAACTTCGCCCACGCCCCCACACGCACTACTACAATGGATGTTTTGGCCTGTCTGTCTGATTGTGTGCCAGTTTTCTCCACTTTGATGGACGATTAAACTGACTCATCTAAATTGTGGGGTAGTTGAACTAATTTAAAGGATGATTTAGATATATACATTAGTGAAGCGATAAGTCGGCCTTTGCATATCATTGTGTATTTTGCTAGTTAATAAGGTTTTTTTTAAAGTAAAACTTTTATTACATCGTCACAAATTTCGCCTGTGTGTCGCGTGACTTCGGTATGATCGTTTCGTCTTCTGTACCGTATATCCAAGACGAGAGCTCAGCCATGATCGTTTCGCCCTCTGTAAATGTCTAAAATGTGAAAAAAGTTTCAATTTTACCGTGGTTTCATAAAACCACTTTTTTTGTATTTTTGGTGTGCAATAAAGTATATTTATATTATATTATAAGTGTTTGTATAAGTAAACAATATACTCGTACTACTTCTGAATAGAAAATGTTTTTGGCTATCATTGGGTTATATGATATAATGTATTATATATTTTTGTATTATATTGTGTATATATTTTTAGAATGTATGCAGCAGTTTACATGCTTTTTTCTGGTAGTAATGTTGCCTTGGGTTTTAGCAAAATGTTTTTTTTCTAATTTTTTTTGTTCATAATTGGTAAGCCCTTGGCATCATCACACCTGATGGTAAGATGTTGTTGAAATTCAAAAGTTTTGTACATTTTTATCAATCGATAACATCTCTATGGCATTTTAACTAGCTTCAATTATGTCTTTTATATCTTCAACTTGTCAATTTAAATATCTGAATTAGGCATTAAATTGTGATTAATTAACTTGATTGCATCGTTTTCCGCTTCATTAACTAATGGTTTGGTTCCGTATCTTTTATTGCTTGAGTGGCATCTTTGTGAATTCTCCCACGTACGTCTTTGGGTTTTATTTTAAGATTCAATTAATTTATCTTTAGGTATTGCGTCACAAATTACACGAGTAGAAGTCTTTACTAATGTAAGTTTTGTTTATGAAGATAATCTAAATGTAAGATAAGAGACAAAAAAAATCAATGCTTGTTTCAGCAAAATTTCTTTATAAAAAAAATAATCAAAAATCAACATAACCCTTTTAAAAAATGTTAAGTACCTAAACAGCTGTCATATTCTTGTAAGAGCATCAAGGTCTGTAAATCCTACTAATATTATAAACGCGAAAGTTTGTAAGAATGTATGGATTTATGGATGTTACTTTTTTACGCAAAAACTACTAAACAGATCTGACTGAAATTTGGTAGGTAGACAGATTAGGACCTGGATTAACATATAGGCTATTTTATTCCACGCTCGTGAGCATGCGCATCACATCACATCGCATCATGCACGAGCATTTCCTCACCCTCGAAAAGTCATGGAAACGTTGCCCACGCGAGTGAAGCCGCAGGAAATAGCTAGATCAATGATAAAACATTACTAATTTGTATTTTACAGTAAAAACAAACCATAAAATTTTAGATCTTATCTTACATATGTTTTTTGTTTTCATTGAAGTACATAATGAACTCCCGACCCTTATCTTTTCTACGTAGACAACATCTTCGTTTTTCCTTTGAAGATTTCTTTAATTACATTTAACACAATATGACCGTACTTATAAATTTACTAAAGGTTGTTCCCCACTACTGATGTAACGCATTCTTCAAGTTCACACTTTTTTAAAGTTTTGGCAAATGGTAAATTTTAAATTTAGAAGTATAATCTTCCACTGTGTACTGTAATTATATTCGCACGCGTGTTTAACTGTCCCACCACCGCATCATTCACCACTGCCCTTTAAAGTCTAATTTAGATCTGTTAGTCCCCTTTCAGAGCTTCTTGGACAATGCCGTCTGCTTCGTCGTGTTGGCTGTCTAGTCTATTTTAGATAGCGCCACGCCACTTTTGATTAGGATGCCTGTCAACTGGATGCGCTATAACATGAGAGTTGTCGAGTTTTACGAGATCCGTGTTTAAGTGGTGAGAATGGTTCAGATCATTGATTCGATTCCAGATGTAACATTGCAAAGACAAGGATTTTAAAATACTGCGATATGATTAGGCATTACTGTGATATGCTCGGAGTTTCTCTGTGTGATTGAATCAGAAACGAGGAGTTTTTTTTATATTTTTTTTATTTACAATTGGTAAACCCTTGACAACATCTCACCTGGTGGTAAGTGACGATGTTGCCGAAGATGGAAGCGGGCTTACCAAGAACTGGCTATCATATCTTCATGCCGGAACACACCAATGATATCAACATTTATATTTGGCGGCAAGACTTAGATAAGATGGTGGTAGCTAGCCAGACGGGCTTAGAAAATTCCCTACCACCAACCAAACCGAGTCTTACAATTGATCCCGCCGGGAATCGAATCCGCGACCTCCTGTGTAAAGCCAGTGAAATTTGCCTCTGAGCTACGGAGGTGGTGAAATCCATAGAGATCCGTAGGAGAACCAAAGTAACCGACATAGCTCTCAGAATTGATAAACTTAAGAGGCAGTGGGCTAGAAAAATAGCTTGTATAACAGATGGCCGTTGGGACATTCCCTCTCGTATATCTACCAGATACGCTAAACTACCAGGTTTATGATATAGCGTCCTCACTCACCGACAGCTAGGTCATATAGTGAGGGCCGCTATTCCTGCCAAGACAAGGACCAGTTACGGTAGGTCTTGCCGCCAAGACGCTTGTCCCGGTACTTTGCAAGGCGAGTGCCTCGTGGAAGAGAACCACTACCTACTGTCCAGGTAGGTCCCGGAACTGTAGGCACGCTCACCTCCCGCGGCTTTCGCTGCTGGCAGTTCGATCCCCGCTCGGGACGCCAGAGAAGCTGGCCGTTGGGACAGTAAAGGTTTCGAGTGGCGACTGCGCAACAGAGAAGTAGCGTGGTAGCGGTGGACCGATGAACTGGTGAAGGTCGCGGGAAGCTGCTGACCATAATTAACCAACCGACATAGCTCACAGGATCGCTAAAATAAGTGGGTGTAGGCGGGGCACATCGCTTTAGAACATAAGGCCGTTTAAGTAGTAAAGTTCTCGTGATGCGACCGTAAAATGAAAGTCCTAGCATAGACAGGCCTCTCGCTCGGTGCACCGACGGCATGGTGCTAGTGAAATCCTTGGGTATGACCTTTGTTCAGCAGTAAACGTCTTTTACTTGAAATGATAGGTACCTAAAGTGTGTGTCTAGTCGGTACTTGCTTAACGGTTATATATAGTCTTCTGTAGTTGTTTGGATATAGAAATTGTCATTGTGCTAGATTACAGCTTGCTTCCGTTATATAGCTTACTATAGCTTACATAGCATAACCAAGCAAACAAGACCCTTTTACGATTTTGTTCCTTGTACCGGTTGATATATTAGTGTCATTTGTAACGCGTTGTAAATTGCTCTTCATGAAGTAATTAGCGGTTTTCTAAGTGGTTATGATGAATTATACTTTGACACTCTTCTTTCTGTTTTTATTGGCAAGCGGAGATTGTATTATTAATTCGTCGAATCTTACGGAGGGGGATCAGACATCCAAAAAGGCGTCGGTATCTACTCGGTATCTACTCGGTCCTCCTAACCAGAGGTCCCGGGTACAAATCCGGACGGACAATTTACCAATGAGTGTTTCGAAATTTACGTACATATACTTAGCGATTGCATTAACGGTGAAGGAAAACATCGTAAGGAAACCTGCACATCTGATTTAAGATGTGTATGAAGGTCGCGTTGCACACGTCTGTAGGTCAATATTGTTGTATTGAATTTTGTATGATTTTGATTTTTCCCCATATAACTAAGCCTACGCTTTCCGTCCATCTGTTCGCCCGTCTGTAAGACCTTTAAAGGGCATCTTTTGAACCGTTATACGTACGTTAACCGTTGTATATTTTTTTACTGAATTTGTGTTTTTTGTGTATGTTGTGTTAACAAATACTTAAACATGTTTTTTAAGTAGAAGATATAAGCATTAAATTTGGTGTAATTACCCACACCCTAAAAAAAAATCTGTCTCTCTCGAATAAGTATCATTGTTGTACGTACTCTTTGATGTTATTAAGGTTACTTGTGAAGAGGTGTAGTGTATGGAACCCTCGATTAGCACATCCGATTCACACTTGGTCGATTTCTTTTTTTAATTATTTCTTGACATCAAATATGTATAAGCACCTATATTATAAACCTATAATAAATAACTTGAAAAACTCTTCTCCTGTCATGGAGTAACCAACATCGTTCGTATAACATGTTATAGGTACGCCAAATTCTTGACTTCTAGATAGGACGAGAGGTTTACTTTGACACTTAGTAAAGCTCTTAGTGATCCTAACTAGCAATAGTACTATCTAGGCATATTATAAAATTATAATTAATAGTTAAAAAGTCTATATATTTCTCATATTTCCTGCACCTAAAGGTTGTCTGGAAGAGATCGCTTGTTAGCAATAAGACCGCCTATATGTACAACTTCCTTAAATCATTGTATCTTTTTTTTCTCTCTAAGTTGTGCAATAAAGTGTTTTCAATCAATCAATCAATCTACATTCAGACAGTTTGGATTCTTCTCTCATGACACTGCTACTGCAATTAACCGTGCTACTCAAGGGATAGACCACTGTGGTTGCCTGGTGTTGCACTTAGCATCACCCGCGATCACGTGCAGAGCATTTACACACTTATTAGAGGGTTATTAAAGACTTACATATTTACACCTACGGACGTGTGCAACGCGAGCTTCATACACATCTGGAGTTAGATGTGCAGGTTTCCTCACGATGTTTTAGTAACACTCTGAGTAATGATATTTGAAACAAATTGTGTAACTTTATCCAAAGAAAAAATAGGATAATAACAAACAATTTTGAACTGCAACTCGACCAAATTGAACTAAACTAAATTCTTATTTATGGGAGCATAACTTGGAATTTAATATCTAGATTTAGAATGGCCTTGTATTATACTGATTATATAGTTATATTGCGGATTTATATCAGTTACCGACGGAGTAAGAAAATGAGGTAGACTGAACTTTTTTTTAGTGAAGATTACTTTTATTTTTTCAATACAGAAGTTAGTTCATAACCTAGCTGTTTAGATTTTCATTGGGGTTATATCTTTCTGAAGAGAAGAGGAAAATATGAATGAAGTGGAACCGGTTTCACCAAGAAGTAGGTCATCTTTTTCAAAGATTGTTAGTATCCTAAACCTCATTGTAGTCTATTTATTCGTAAAATTGTTTTTTTTTATTCACTATTGGTAAGCCCTTGGCATCATCTCATCAGATGGTAAGTGAGATGTTTTAGTTATGAAAGCTAAAAAAAATATGAATAGTTAATATAAATGTAATAAAAAATATACTTATGTGTATGTATAAGAAAAAAAAGTGAGATTACTCCCCGGACACTTAAAATAAGCCAGAAGTTGCGTAAAATGAACTTTGGTTGCTGAAGCCTTGATAGGTATGTACCCATGTATTTTGTTTTTTCTGTCACGGTCGTTTTTTTTGTCACGGTCAAGCCGTTGGTGCCGCTATCCTTACAACCTCCACCAATCTGAGAAAGGCCCCCGTGTGCTTCCTTTACTTAGAGCCTCAGCAGTGGGGGTGGGGGGTGGGGGAGGGAGCGTTATTTAAGATTTGGGCTGCAACCTTGCTTGCTGATTACCTAGAGTAGACAAACCATTCAGGTTTAAGAGTGCTAAATCATTGATTGTTTTGTATTTGGTTTACATTCAGTAAATAAAAAGTTTGATTATTACCTAGAAAAGATAAACCATTCAGGTTTAAGAGTGCTAAATCATTGATTGTTTTGTATTTGGTTTAAATTCGGTAAATAATTTTTTTTTAAAGTTTAATTATTACCTAGAAAAGATAAACCATTCAGGTTTAAGAGTGCTAAATCATTGATTGTTTTGTATTTGGTTTAAATTCGGTAAATAATTTTTTTTTAAAGTTTAATTATTACCTAGAGTAGACAAACCATTCAGGTTTAAGAGTGCTAAATCATTGATTGTTTTGTATTTGGTTTACATTCAGTAAATAAAAAGTTTGATTATTACCTAGAAAAGATAAACCATTCAGGTTTAAGAGTGCTAAATCATTGATTGTTTTGTATTTGGTTTAAATTCGGTAAATAATTTTTTTTTAAAGTTTAATTATTACCTAGAGTAGACAAACCATTCAGGTTTAAGAGTGCTAAATCATTGATTGTTTTATATTTGGTTTACATTCGGTAAATAATTTTTAAAAAATAATTAATTATTTAAAGCTACCATAGTCATTTCCATGTATTCCTTTTTAGTGTCGATCGGCTGCAACAGCGGTTACGAACTGAAGCGTGAATAATTTTATTTTGCCATAGCGATTCGGCGCGGCGCGGATGCCAAATTATGATCTTACAGATTTGCATATCATTATTCGAAAATACCAATGATATCTGTATTTAGGGCGCTAAAATTAGGTGTTCTAAGTTTCATGTCGATAGCTTACAGTGTAGTGTCGAGGTGTGTCGATAACTTAGTCAAGGTATAACAATAAAGGCCAAATTATTGTGTGTTTCAAAAACAGAGCTAAATTTATTTTCAAAATCTTTGTTTAAAACTGGCTTTTGCCCGCGGCTTCGTCCGCTTGAACAAAGTTTCTATGACTGTATTTGAGTGATCCGTTTTCGATTACGTTTTAACATCCGGCGGGGGCTTTTTAAAAAAAAATAATTTTGTTTTTTATTTAAATCTTTTTAGAGACTACTTCAAGTAAGTTTCCTTTCCCGTGCCTTGAACTACTTACTCTCAAAGGTTTTGTTTGTTGTCTCTATATCGTTGATTCTTTACGAACATTCATTAGGTACCTACACATACCTTTATGCTTTATGAATTTTTATTGAGCTGCAGCGCCCCCTGATGTTCTACGGCTGTATAAAATGTCTAGATATGCTTTGCTTTGATCTGAAAAAAAAATAGTAAAAAAAACTAAAAACCGACTTTAAATTATGAAATAATGTTTCTAGTAATACACGAAATTAACCAACAACTTTGAAATCAATGGTATGTAGGTACGAAACAAATTAGGTGCTTAAAATTTTTTTGAGGCCTAGGTTTTCAACCGCACTCGTGGCATCATCATCACTTATCATAAGGTGAGATGATTTCAAGGGTTTACCCATTGTAAATAAAAAAAAGGCAATTACCATGCATCAGGGCAGTTAACAGTTAACCTGCGTTATCAAACCCAACCACGCTAGTCGTGCGAGCTACGACCACTTCCTTTTAGACTTTATGTATAATCGTTTTCGAAAAACTTTTAAGTAGGTAGGTAAGCTTTTATTCGAAATGAGTTTTGATGCTCAAAAATCAAATGCTCACTGTGCCAAATGTAAATATGAATACACGTTTCAAAATTCAATCAAAAAAGGCGAGCACAGTATTTCCTTTTTCTTACTTATCTATGCTATTAAAGGTAGGTGTAGTTGATCACTGAGGTGCGTGTACGTTTTTCTTGGTTTTGGCTGAAACACAGCGTTGTGAGTACTCTACAACCCACAACATTTATGCTGAGCCTGGACCAGTTTTACTAACTTGGCACCACTGACACTGTTTCATATGTTTTTTTCTATAAACTAGTAATATTTGTGACTAAGTTTTATTTATTTGTTTGTGTCTTGTTAAAATGTATTGTGCCTTTTTAGTGAAATAAAGTTTTATCTATCTATCTTCCTACGATTCTATTGAAAATATAAGACGATCTTGGGACCTAAGTTCCATCTCCAAAGTTCATCACCTGAAGCTTCACGACCTTATTCCCCACTCTCTCATCATCGGACGACCAGGCGCGGAGCGCAATTCCACCATTTTGTCGTTAATGTTTCACCTTTACGCACGAAGCGTTTTGCTTCTTCGTTCATTATGCGAACGGCCGAGGAGTGGAATTCCCTGCCGGCGTCTGTATCACCCGATTCGTATAATTTGGGAATCTTCAAGACAAAAGTGAATAGGCACAATGAGCATACGTGTTACATCGTCGGCTGCATCGGTACTTACTATCAGGTGAGGTGCAGACAAACACACTCGAACATTAAAACAAAAAAAGAAACATGAGATCAACTTTAAAATACCAAAAGGATCTAGTCACAGGGAAGGTCAATCAGATATCTGGAAGTCTCTCTAAAAAAGTTTGCAAGATTTGACCTAAACAAACTAACTTACTAACTTACATACATACCTACATACAATACTAACATTGCAAGTTAAATTAAAGCTTTCAAAATAGTTATAGGCCAAACACGTATGGATTATTTAAAATTATTGACAGCAATATCAAGAAAGGTGGACTGTAATCCATATTTACGACACAGAATATAAAATTAAAATCAGTACGTAAAGTCGATATAGTTCTACTGAACTCGCAAAGCCTATGTTACGATGAGCCAAAATGTAAATTATTAGAATGGGATTAATGTCAAAACAAAATAGGTTCCTTCCAAGAAATAGGAACAGAACAGCCCATAAAATACTGACATATGGACAAAGAGGATGATAATAATAATTTTAAACTTACTATCAGTGATGAAATCAAAAGTTTTCATACATTAAATTACTATAGTCGCATTCTTAGAAAATAGTGAGCTACCAATTTTATAACTAGAAACGATATCACTAAACCAGAGGCGCTTATAACTAATCAATAAATAAAGAATCGGCCAAGTGCGAGTCGGATTCGCACACCGGGAGTCCTGTACCACGACGCTTCTCCACATCACGAGTACAACAATGTTAACTATCCATTTCAAATGAAAAAAATATCAACAGCACCAAAAGAATGATATGTTTTTCATTCAGTTCGGACTCATTAGCGCAACTACGACTCACACTTGCCAGAAACGCGGGCTCCATTTTTCCATACAAACGTAGTCCCCTGTTTCCTCCCTGAATAATGATATTAGAGCAAAAATGTTTTTGCCGTTAAACCTATATCTATGCCCCTATGTTTTGTTTTTTCCCATATTTTAATTATAATAGGAAGTATTAAGTCTTCAAAAACTGAGGAAATTGCCCAATTGAAACGTCATTTTCAGACATCCACCAAAAAAATAATACGCATATTAACAATTAAATAAAAACATAGAGGCATAGGTAAAGCGTTATTAATTATTTTTGAAAAAAATATATTGTTGCGCAAGTTTTGGAGGAGGAAATAGGGGACTACGAAATGCTGTTTTGGTAAATTTAAGTGCCTATTATCGGTCTGCGCTGCAGTTCTCTCTTTCTTGCTGTATAAGGAGAGGTTTGGGAGAGGGAGAAAGCAACATTTTATTCAAATACGTATTCTTTAGACCGCGTTTCCTCTTAATTGTAATTACACCAAGTTTCACGCTTGTATAATTACCGTTCTTACGATTTAAAGGTCAGACAGATGGACAAACAGATAGACGACGTAGGCTTAGTAATAAGGTCCGGTTACCTGCTATGGATCCCTAAAAATTCCAAAAAGTTCAAACTCATAAACGACAAAATTCCAAATACCATTCATTGATCAGACAGTGTTTCGGCCATTTGTCACTAAAAGGATTTATAGACGGCCACCGGGAGAGATCAAAGCATTCAGAAGCTCTCGAATCAAAAGGTGGAACCGAACATACACTTACATAAAAATAGATGGAACGTGACTCTGACACGGTTAAAACTTTTTGAAATGTTGAGGTTTGTATTGCGAGGGAACAATGAAATGTCTAATAATTGTTTAGAGATTAGCTTAGGGATATGTTCGTAGAATGTTACGTAGCTATTGGTTTATAGGAGAGTTTAGAGCAAGTTCAAGTTTAACGATGGCGTTTATTTTTATTCGTTTATTCTATGAACCTAATTGTAGCCTTAACAACTTCTAGATTTCGGTTATGTAGGCGGAATGATAAGTTGCGTAAGGAAATCAAAATCAAATCAAAAATAAATTATTTTAAATAGGTGTTTACACACACCTTTAAAAATAGTAAAAAAAACTTATTGTATATTCCAAATAATGTCATGATTCAGATTACAGTCTCAGGTTGGTATTTGTTATAGATCAACATATATATATCTTTGTCATTTACATAATCTATTATTTTATAATATCCTCTAGAGCACAAGCATTTTTGACATGATTCTTGAATTTATTATCTGACAAACATTTTCTGGGATTTTATTGTAGAATCTTATACACTGCCCTACAAATGACTTTTTAACCTTACTCAGTCTTGAAAAGTGTTTGTTATGTTGTGTTGATTATGCTTGTCACTGTTTTTAGGAAATAAATGCAAATTCTTACAAACGTACATGATGTTTTCAGATATAAATTGACTAGCAACAGTTACAATATTGATTTCTTTGAACTTATTCTATAACGACCAATGACTTCTATATTACTGGCGAATCTGTGGTAACGACTCACGTGATCGCATCTGATAGATTGCGTGGATAGCTCTGTTCTGCAAGATAAAAATAGTTTCTATATCAGGATAGATAGATACGTTAGCCTTTTGCAATGCACGCCACTTAATTCAATCAAGGATTTTTACGGCATCTTTCTCCATCATCACGAGTTCATCAGTCTACTTCACTGTTAGTCTGCCCATGTTTCTGTAACCATTTCTGTCTCTAAATTAGCCCAATACCAAAGTACATACAGTGTAAACTTTGTAAAACGTCACTCGATATTACGATTCACTCTTTTAAACGTTAAAATTTTCTGGCTCCAGTTGGTTTACTTTGACGCTAATTTCTCTCTATATAACGGAAACTCTCAATTACGTCACAAAACGCCCGGTCCTTTGAGTGTCGTTATATAGAGTTTACACTGTATATTAGTACTAACATACAATATGGACACTCCCTGCCGCTCTCTAGATTGCGACCTCACTCCCTCGTCACCCAGATTGATACAGATTGGTTATAGTTTAGTTCTCGAACGTATGGGATTTCGCAGTGATTTTGTTTGCTCCGTAATTTGTTTTTAGAAATGTCATTTCACGGCTTCACGGCCGGTGTATGCAGTGTCCGTGTCCGGGGTGTGCCAATACTTAAACCATCATCATCAATGGTTAAACCGTAAGATGTCCATTGGACATAAGCCTTTCGCGTTGACTACCATTTAGCGTGACCCTGATCCAGATGCATCCAGTGGTTTTCTGAAAGCTTCATCAGATTATCAATGAGTCTACCTGAGGGGGGTCAACCAATACTTACTACGTTCTTCCATCCATCAGTACTAAAGCAAATGGAATCAATGGATGTACATTCGTCTTAAATCCATACTAATATTATAAAATCAAAAGTTTGTATGCATGTATTTTCTTTAAATTAAAAATTTGAGTGCGTTTGGCTGCACCTCACCTAATGGTAAGTGCCGATGCAGCCGAGGATGTAACACGCAAGCTCAAATAGTGCATATTCACTCTCGTCTTGAAGATTCCTAAATTATACGAATCGGGGAATACAGACGCCGGAAGGGAATTCCACTCCTTAGCCGTTCGTATGATGAACGAAAAAGCAAAACGCTTCGTGCGATAACGTGGAACATTGAAGACAAAGGAACGGAACCGCTCTCCGCGCCTGGTCGTCCGATGATGAAATGGAGAGGGGGGAATGAGGTGGTGAAGCTCCAGGGCACACTCTCCGAAATCAATCCTGTAGAACACCGGACTTTGCGGAGATACTCGAGGCTTTGGAGGTTTTTTTCGTACTCTTACACGCAAAAACTACTGAACGTTTCTGAATAAAATTTGGTAAGTAGACAGATTAGGACCTGGATTAACATATAGGCTATTTTTTTTACGCTTGCGAGCTGCTTGATGCTCGTGCACTGCGCACCCTCGGAGTCGGTCATAGAAACTATGTTCACGCGAGCGAAACCGCTGACAAAAGCTAGTAATAAATAATGTATCGTTACTTTTCCTACGCAATTCAAAATTTACCATTGCCAAATAAAACAGTAGGCAACATTGATATATCCATTTACAACTTCACGGACTTTAGCAGCATGCGCGGGCGCCTCAGTCGGCACATCGCGTGTTTAAGCCGTTCTTTAAATGTTATAATTTGCGTTCCGACTGCTAATGACCTCAATTAGGCCATTTTGAAAATAGGCTTTCGCCTTTTTGAATGGCAATGAATGAACGGAACGGGTTAACAGTGTAGGAAGGTAAAGGTATTCGTACGTATGAGAAATTTTAACGCTTCCGTGGCGTAATGGTTAGTCCATTCGCTTCACACCCGGAGGTCGCGGGTTCCATTCCCGGCGGGGTCAAATTTGTTAGACTCGGTTTGGTTGGTGGTAGGGCATTTTATTAGCCTGCCTGGCTAGCTACCACCATCTTATATAAGTCTTGGCGCCAAACATCAGTGTTAACAGTGTTGATGTGTTCCGGCCTGAAGATAAGATAACCAGATCCAGAATTGTGAATAAAAAATTATGGTGGTGTTTTTAAAGTTTTCCGTATGATTAACGAGTTACGAATTGATTATTATTTTTGTAGGTTAGCAGTGCAGGTACCAAAGATGAATGTATTCCTAGTGCTCTTCATACAAACTTAGTTGGATTCTTATTTCAATACTAGCAACTCACCCCGCGGCTCTGCCCGTGTTTTTTTGCATAGAATCACCCGCTGAGCTAATTTTAAGATACCCTGAAAACTTCATAAAAATCGCTCCAGCCGTTTTGGAGTCATACTAAGTACATACACATAGACATTTTTTACATTATTCGGTCAAAGTTACTGAAATTTTGTAAACACGTTCAAGAAAGTAATATCTGTGTCTGTGGTTTGGCAGAACGCCGTAAAAATGTGTGACTTTTTTAAATTTTAGTTTCTAGATCGAGTTTACTAAGTTGAAATAACTTTAATTGATTTATATTCAGAACGAAAGAACCAATCGTTAGGATGGAGCTAAAAATGCATTCTCCTCTAAAATTAAGGCAGTAATATTTGAGATTTTCGTTATTTCTGACGTCAACTACTCCTAAACGATAGAAAACCCAAGGTTGAAAAAAAGTACAAGCTATTAGAAGCACGATTGAGCAGTTTTGACTTGATAGAAAAAATCCCAAAGATAGGTCTACACCGTTCTTATCTTATCTTTGTAAGTGGGGGCTGCAGTTGTAGCGACACTTCGACCCAATGGGATCTTTTGTGTCTACCCCTATAACCTTTGCACCCCAACCTACTCGAAGATGTGCTGCATTAATGCAGCAATTCCGCTGATTGGAAGGTGCTTGTAGTCCTCCGGTTTTGGATAGCCATCACCTAGGAGGTACATACGCTTGCTAGCTAGGACATCGCAGTGACACAGTAAGTGTTCCATTGATTCTATATCTTCACCACAGGCCCTGCAGGTCGGGTCGTGCGTCAGGCCGATTTTTTTGCAGGTGTGCGTTTGGGTCTACATCGTTACTTACAACTCTAGTTATGAATGACTTATATTTAGAAGTATAAATTTTAAAAATATATAACAATATTTATGTTATTATTTTTTATATTTTCTATGTAGTTTTTAATTGAAACGAAAAACCATTGAAAAAGTGAAAAATGTGGTTATTTTTTTTTTACTCTTTACGTGTAAACAAAAAGACAGAGACAACTGTTCCAATCAATACCTTGTAGAAAACTATTGACAACTACAACATATAACTACAACTACACTACAACTACAACATCGAACTTCGATGATACAAAAAGAAGATAGACTAAATTAAAATAATACAGTTAGATACGATAAAAAAACTTTGCGCTATTCTAAGGCTAGACTCACACAGCCAGAAAATTCATATTCTAAATTCAGAAAGCCCGAATGCGAACGAAGTCAGGATATGAGTGAAGCATAATGAAATTATACGCAAATCCGAGCTTTCTAAATTCATATTATGAATCAGATAGATAATCGCAGGTAATACAGTTTCCTATCATCATCCTATCAGCCGAAAAACGTCCACTGCTGGACAAAGGCCTCCACTAAGGATCCAAGGGCTTCCAGCGATCTTCATTAGGTCGTCAGTCCACCGCGTGGAAAGCCTGCCTACGCTACGTATACCGCGATCTCCACTCGAGAACTTTACTGCCCCGATGGCCATCTGTTCTACTAGCTATGTGCCGTGCCCACTGCCACTTCAGTTTAGCGATTCTGTGAGCTATGTCGGTTACTTTGGTTCTCCTGCGGATCTCCTCGTTTTTGATTCGATCACGCAGAGAAACTCTGAGCATAGCACGCTCCATTGCCCTTTGGGTGACCTTGAGCCTTCTTATGAGGCCTATAGTAAGCGAACATTTTATTATGCTTCAATCATATTGTGACTTCGTCCGCATCCGGGCCTTCTGAAATCAGATTATGAATTTTCCGGCTATGTGTGTCCAGCCTTAGAATAGTGCAAAGTTTTTATCATACCAAGACTCATGATCACGATTTCCACTAAAATAATAACAAGTTTTGACTAGTCGGCGCTAAAATAGTTTACACATAGGATCGTATTACTTTAGTCGTTATAATATTATGCGTTATGAAAATCACAGTTCAGTTCGTTGACTGCAGCCGTTCGTGTTTTAAGCTTGGGTAAACTTAGCCAGGGGTATTCAACCTGCTCTTGTAATCACATTGTGTTATGAAAATGATCCATAAATATCTTTGTTGCCAAGGCAGGTAGGACCTCTTCCTTATTATAACACCAGTAGGGTAGGTATGATTGAATCTTGTTAAATATTCATACTTCCTTGTTATTTTATGATTTCAATCATTATATTTGTAACACATGGGAGCCATGAAGAAACTGAATATCGTAATTTTTAAGATTTCCTCTTTTAACTTTAGTTATTACTAGACTTTGCCCGCGGGCTCGCCCGCGTTGACATCGTTGTATGACTGTCTTCGAGGGTGAGTGGTGCGCGAGCCGCAAGGGGCTTGCGGGCGTGGACGTAAATTTTCTCCAGATCCCTATCCCAGATCGGACTATTCTGATTAGCAGTCTATGTCACTTCCCATCCCCTCAACTAATTCTATATAAAAAAATCACTTAAATCCGTACGACGTGCGCGAGCATTGAAATGAGTTTTCCCCAGATCCCTCGGAAACTATGTCAGGATATGTTAATTAGTTAATTATATAATTTCCGCCCTCTCAAACATCTCTGTGCAATAAATCACAACAACCATTAAACACTCTATTAAAGAAATTAACCAAAAAAAATATATTTTTAGTTCCCTCAGGAACTGCATTGGAGTATTCTATTTTCACGGGATAAAAAATAGCCTATGTCCTTCCCAGTGAGACAGGCTAACTGCATACCAAATTACCTACATAATGATTGGTCAAGATGTTGAAGCATGACAAGGTAACAAACAAACAAAGAAACAAACACATTTTCACATTTATAATATGAGTAAGAATGTTTTGCTTCGAAGTTAAAATATTACAACAATGTAGTTATTTATCTTAGATCATTATAGCTTTTGTTAATATAAAAGGTATACGTTAGAGCTTAAGGACATCAGATAATATAAAATAATACTGTTAAAAAGTGTTGTTTATAGTACGGGTCCAGATTAAAAAAATTACTAAGGCTACCTGTTTATGCGAGCAACCGGCTACATCAAAAGCATTCAAAGGACTCTAGTTATAATAAAAAATGTTAAAACTCAGAGCCAAATGTTTACAATACCAGCACGAGGCGCCATGTTACGTTAATACTAACTTAGTAATAGTTACAGCAGAAATAAACAGCAATATTTACCTTGTTTATTTTGCCCGACTTGGGTCCATAATATTTGTTTAAGAGTCAAGTGTTTGTTAGTGTTTTAGACTTATAACAGGCATTGAAGAACATCCAAATGTCTAGACTAGACTGCAATTGGCAGTGCATTTTGTACGAGTACATACCTAGCGGGTTGCGTAGTTTATAAACAAATTTGAAGACGGTAAGTACATCAATCCACAGAACACGTTTAATGTTTGCTCGATTTCGTAATTTTAAACCGATAACTTATAGACATAGTGCGCTTTATTTATTAAGTAGGTATAGCTACGTTTACGTTGAGGTTGTAAAAAAAGGACGAGTTTCTTGTCTTTTTTTTTCACAGTTGGTAAGCATTTGGCATCATCACCTTACGGTAAGTGACGATGATGCCGAAGATGATAGCGGGCTTACCAACATTCCCTAACGCAATGGGGAACTGGCTATCTTATCCTCAAGCCGGAACAAAGATTTGATGGTGGTAGCTAGCCAGGGGGACTTACAAAATTCTCTTTTCCAACAACGAAACCGAGTCTTACAAAGTTGGACTCCGCCGGGAACCAAACCTGCGACCTCCTGATGGGAAGCTAATGGACTAACCTTTATGTCACGGAGGTGGTTCTCAATTCGACTGTATATTTTTTTTTCATGTGTTTCTTTCATGCGATTCCTTCGCCGGTTGTAACTGATTTTAGCAATGATTTTTCAGTTAATTGGTTATGCCTCTAGGCTTGTTCCACATAAGTTTTATTAAAATTGGTTAGTTATTTTTAAGAGCGTCGGTGGCTTAATGGCTAGGGCCGCCGCCTCCTGTCCGGAAGGTTGTGGTTCGATCGCCACGTACCAATGTGATTTTGTATTTAGATTTCATATGTACGTTTATCCCACGCTCTTCCGGTGAAGGAAAACATCGTGAGGAAACCTGCACACGCCTGCGCAGAAACTCGAAGGTTGTGTGTGAAGTCGACCAACCCGCACTGGGCCCGCGTGGTTGACTAAGGCTCAATGACCCTAGTTCAGGGTAGGTTCGAGCCCCTCGGTGGGGACGTATATATATGAGCTGATATGATGACAATAAAAATAAATACGCAAAATTGTACTTGATTGTTGCGATTGAAGTCGGTCGATTGAAGTTTCGTACACAGGATCACCCGCTGACATCTGACACAGCTAAGCGACTTCCATCTAGTGATAGCAATCGACACCAACGGCTGAAACGGTGAGATAAATGCCACAACAAAACCCATCCAGTTAATGGCCGTGCTTATGGTAACTTAGGCTAGTAGGGTTTTTGTACCTTTTCTACAAAGATTTGTTTCTATTGTAGTATGTACCGTCGCATATTGTATTTAGCTAACAAATAAATATATACAAACTATCTATTGCCCGCGGCTTTGCTCGCGTGGACATCGTTTTTATGACTGTCCTTAAGGGTGAGTAGTGCACATGAATTTACTCCAGATCCCTATCCCAGATCGGGCTATTCTGATTAGCACTATATGTCACTTCCCACCCCCTTAACCAATTCTATACAAAAAAATACTTCAATTCGTTGCTTCGTTGCGACGCCGACGTGCGCGATCGTAGTTATGAGTTTTGCCCTGATTCCTCGGGAACTATGTCAGGATATGCTAATTAGTAAATTATGTCATTTCCCACCCCCTTAACCACCTCTGTGCAAGAAATAAAGAGATCAATCAAAAAAAGAGTTTTTTCAGTTCCCTCAGGAACTGCACTGGACTAGCTTTTTTCACGGGATAAAAAGTAGCCCATGTCCTTTCCCTTGGCACAGGCTACCTGCTCGCCAAACATCAAGATTTGTGGAGATGTTGAGGCGCTAAAATTTAACTAACAAACCTACACATTTTCACATCCTATCCTATTTTTTTTCCTTTTTTTTTAATTAAAAATTTGAGTACGTTTGACTGTAACTCACCTGATGGTAAGTGATGATGCAGTCGAGCATGGTACACGCAAACTCAAATAATGCCTATTCACTCTATCCTACTAATATTAAAACGCAAAAGTTTGTAAGAATGTATAGATGTTTTAATGTCGTTGTTACTCTTTTTCGCAAAAACTACTAAACGGATCTAGATGAAATTTGGCAAGTAGACAGATTAGGACATGGATTAACACATAGGCTACTGTTTTCCATACTCGCACTGCGCACTGCGCACCCTCGAAAAGTCATAGAAACGTTGTCCAAGCGGGTGAAGCCGAGGGAAACAGCTAGTGGAATTTAAGCATTGTAAGCTGTCGTAGCTCAGTGTGACTTGCATCTCGCACATCAGAATCCATCAAGCCGTTAAGGATACAGGCTCGATCAAAGAAACAGACTTACAAACATCCATACACACGAAAAACATTACCCTCCTGTATAATAGCCGTTTAGTCGGTTAATAAATAGGCAATTTAATGTTTTTTGGTATGCTTTTTTTATATTTTTTTTATTCACAATTGGTAAACTCTTGACAAGGCGCACCCTCGACAAGTCATAGTAACGTTGTCCACGCGGGTGAAGCCGCGGGAAACAGCTAGTTTATAATATTAGTAGGATATCTACGTGATCGAAGCGTGGCGTGACGCGCGCGACCACACAAGTCGCACTAAGCTAGCTACGACCACGGGCGCTTCTCTGCACTTCACGTCGTCGCATAATACAATAAATAAGATTTTTACTGCACACTTTTTCCTCACTATATCTAAGAAATAAACGTTATTGCCGACAGATATATCTGAACACCTGTTTGAGTACTTAGATAATGTATTTAACTTCAACAAAATAATAAGATAGGTTGCGGATAGATTGGGCCGTTGGCATTGGGCATTGGATGCTGGATGCGGGCAGTGCAGGACCGGTCGTTGTGGACATCCTTGGGCGTCTCCCTACTTAATTCGTTTTATACAGCAATATACATCTTTCGGCTGGACACTAGTTTTATTTCTAGACTAATTCACTAAAATTATTGCGATCCAAGTTGGTCGACAAATAAACTTTTATACTTAACTAGCTTTTGCCCGCGGCTTCGCCCACGTGGACATAGCTTTTATGACTCTTTATGAAGGGTGAGTGGTGCGCGAGCCGCAATCAGCTCGCAAGCGTGGACATGAGTTTTCTCCAGGTACCTCAGGAACTGTATCGGGCTATTCTGATTAGCAGTCTTTGTCACTTCCCCCCCCCCCCCCTTAACAAATTCTATACAAAAATATCACTTTAATCCGTTGCTCCGTTGCGACGCCACTGACGTGCGCGAGCGTAGAAAACAGTTGTCCCCAGATCCCTCGGGAACTATGTCAGGATATACTTATTAGTAAATTATATTTTCCACCTCATTTCTGTGCTAAAAATCACACCAATCCATTTTTTCGTTACGATTTTAAATAAATTTGCGAACAAAGAGTATTAGTTTCCCCAGGAACTGCATCGGGCTATGATAATATCCACAAATGAATCGTTGACTATTTCATTCCCAGTGATACAGACTACCTGCATGCCAAATTTCATCAAGATTGGTAGAGGTGTTGAAGTGTGAATAGGTAACAAACAAACAAACACATTTTCACATTTATAATACTAAGTAAGGATTTCTAAAAATTAAATTAAATATAGAGCGTCGGTGGCAAAACGGTTAGGGCCACTACCTCCTGTCCGGAAGGCCGTGGTTTGAATCTGCCACTTACCAATATCTATACGAATATCGATTTCATACTGGTATGTACGTTTATCCGACGCTCTTACGGTGAGAAAAACATCGTGAGGAAACCTGCACACGCCTGCGAAGAAATTCGAAGCTTATGTGTGAAGTCAATCAACCCGCAATGGGCCCACGTGATCGTCTAAGGCCAGATCGCCCTAACTCAGGGCAGGTCGAGCCCCTTGGTGGAGACCTATATAAACTGTTATGATGAAATAACACATTACCTATATTATCAAAAAACTAATTCAAATCATTATAGGTATCAATCTAGTAATAAAATTTCCTAACAATATTAATATGGGTCAAATCCTCGAGTCGTATCAGCTCCAAAGGAGCCCAAGACGCACTTCTCGTTGCCGCGCTGGATGGCAATAGACAACCTTAGCAGCAGGTAGGACCTCACGTCACATCTCCTCTCTCGAAGGCGAAGGCCAATCTCCTTTGTGAAGGCAAAGGCATCTGAGGGTTCAGCAGCCGGTTGTCTCACAGACCAGCGGCAAAAAGCAGTAATTTGCCTCCAAGACCGAGTACTCACTATGCTTCTTTCTCGCCGCAAATTGAGCAGCAGTACCGTACGGGTGAGGAGTGAGACAGAAAAAGTGGCTTCCCAAAGCTGACACGTTCCTCTCTGCCATAGCACCTGTTTAAAACATCCGGCCTTTTGCCATCAGATCGACTAAAGCCCGGCCGGCGGCTGCATCAAAGATGGAATATTCCATCTGGCCGAGACCAGTGCCCTCCGAGTGAGGTCATTAAGGAATTGGTGACGTGGGAATCTTCACAAACCCGACTGCAACTCAGTGAGTGATGGACAATTGCCTCCACCGTGGACCCGCAAATACATTGATGAGGTTCACATATATTGATATTGCAGGCGGAGAGCAACTGCCACACGCAAATAGTCGCCGTCAGAAGAGTTCCCATATCTGTGCCTCCTGTTAAAAGATGCTAAACTCGATTTATGTGTTTTTATTTTTTTACACGATTGGAATCTGTAAAAAAATACCTCTCTGTTCGTCTATGAAACACATCGCTACGTACCATAGTTCCAGAGTTTAAAGTAGCGTATGCTGAAAAATACATAAAAGAAATCCACTCAAAAGTATGAAACAATATTTTAATGTTTTAATACAACTTAAGCGTGTTTTATTATCCCTACAGCGCCATCTATTGACATTCTGCTACTATGATTATAATGTTTGGTATGTGTAGCTAATAAATAGAAAAAAGTACTCTATTGCTATTATTGTAAGTATCGATAGATAATTTCCCACGGGACCTCTTTAGTTTTCCGGGATAAAGAATACCCGACTATACAATGATGGTCAAAATACCCCATCCCAATGTAAAGGTTTCATAAATTGTTACGTTGAGCCAATCTAAAGATACAATTTTTTGCATTCCTGTAGGAAACCTAATTTTTTTGGGATTCACAATGTCCCAGTTTTAGTTCGCGATAAGGGTATCAACGTGTAAAATTTGATTGTAATAGGTTAAGCCACATTTGCGTGGTGAGCCATTCTATAAATGAATACTTTTGATTTTCCCACGGGAACTCTTGAATTTTCTGGGATAAAAAGTATCCTATATGTTAACCCGGGCTATAAGGAACCACCATACAAAATTTCATCAAAATCGGCCCGGTAGTTTTTGCGTGATGCGCGAACATACAGACAGACAGACAGACAGACAGACAGACAAAAATTCCAAAAGTTATTGTTTTGGCCTCTGTATCGTTAGTAATGTCCACCACAGTTATTATTTTCCAAAAATATTCCATGTACAGACACGGCCCCGTTACAGTTTTATTATATTATAGATATAGATAAAAACTAATAAGAAATAAAACAAATGATGTATTCGGAATTAAGACGGCGAACAGTTAATTTACGTTGTTGGTTTTTAATGTCGTCATGGACGTTCCAGTGTTGATCTCTCTTTTGTTACTTTTATTACATACTAGCTTTTACCAGCGGCTTCGCTCGCGTGAACATAGAGCAAGCGGCTCGCGAGCGTGGAAAAAAGTGGCCTATATGTTATGTTATTCAAGGACCTAATCTGTCTACCTACAAAATTTCATCCAGATCAATTTATCATCTGTTGTGGCGTGAAAGAGTAACAATACGTCCATACATCCATACATACAAACTTTCGCGTTTATAATATTAGTAAGGATCACTTCAAGAATGTCTTAGAAGTAGATCTGTTTTAAATTTTCCCTATCGCCTCTATTCGACATTCTAAATGAAGACCCAGTTTCCACGCGTGATCTAACGGTTAATGGAGCACAATTTGAAGGTTCTAGCGAGGTATTTTTTTCGAATTTTACTTATTTACTAGTATTCCCGGCGAACTTCGTACTACCTTACACTACACTACACTACCCTACCCTACCCTACCCCACCCTACCCTACACTACCCTACACTACACTACACTACGCTAACTACACTACACTACGCTACCCTACCCTTCCCTACATAAGAACCTTGTCCTAACAATATCGAACTCGACAAAAAAAGAATTAGCGAAATCGGTCCAGCCGTTCACGCGTGATGCCGTGACCAAGGGAAATAGGGAATCATATAAATATATATAGATTTATTTATTTACACATATAGTAGGTACACCAAAAACAATTTCGTAAAGCTAATACATAGGGATATTGTATATTGTAAAGTAGGCGGTCTTATTGGTAAAAGCAATCTCTTCCAGACAACCTCATTATGATTGTGATTGACTGTAAAAACTGATTTGTTTGGTTCTCCTTGGCTTTAATTGGACACCTACTTACGTCAATCTTTATCATATGCTTATGTTATGTCGGTTTACATATTTTTTTAACGTGAAACGTCTTTAAAATTACATAGGGGGTACCAAGTCAAAACCTCGGAAGTGACGAAAAAATATTTCTTTTTATTTTTTTTAAGAAAATTTGAGTGTGTTTGGCTGCACCTCACCTGATGGTAAGTGCCGAGGATTTTACACGCAAGCTCAAATAGTGCCTATTCACTCTCGTCTTGAAGATTCCTAAATTATACGAATCGGGGAATACTGACGCCGGAAGGGAATTCCACTCCTTGGCCGTTCGCATGATGAACGAAGAAGTAAAACGCTTTGTGCGAAAAGTCTATGTCCTATATTTGGCCACTGGACAACGCTACACAAGCGCCTGGCCCAGTGTCCGGATATAGGGACTATGTCAATATTTTATTTTGTAATGTCACTAACATTAGATTTGTAAGTTATTGTATATTACTAACATTTATGGGCTGTGCAGCCTGCAATAAATTTATTTGATTTGATATTTGATTTGATTTGAAAAGGTGGAACATTGACGACAAAGGGGTGGAACCGCTGTCCGCGCCTGGTCGTCCGATGATGAAATGGATAGTTTCCTCCATAGGTTGCTGTGTAACAAACCGCAGGGTCCCAGGTCGAGATCCGCGCAGGTTGAAGCCCGAAACGCCCTCTGCTGCGAGGCTGGAGGCAAAAAGAAGCCAGGGGCGTCCAAACTACACGTTTCAAGTTAAAACAGCGGCAGTGTGCCTCGACACAGCCCCACCCGATTTTACAAGCTTTAAATATATTTGTTTCACCTGTCCCGGTGTCTGTAATAAAATCTAGCAAGTTAAATTTGACCCACTTCCCGGTTTCCGATTGAGCTGAAATTGTACATGCATATGTATATCGGGTCACACTCAAAGCTTGTACCAAAAAGCTTATAAGCTTTTTTTTTTAAATTACAATTGAAAAAGCCCTTTCCTTCATTATACACCTATAATGGGAAGCAACGCAATGGGGAATTTCATAATGCCGGGACATAGCAACGCTGTAAACATTGATGCTTAGCGGCAAGACTAACACAAAAAGGCTTACAAAAATGCCATACCACCAACTAATAATTAGGTTAAAATAAAATATAACTAACTTATGACTAATCTTATGTTTAAAATGACTTGTAATTTGCTTTAAATTATTAATAAATATTGAAATTAAAATTGAAATTGAACCAAACCGCGTATTGAAATGTTAGACATCGCTGGGAACCGAACCCGCGACCTCCTGGTCTGAAGCGAATGGACTTACCATGACGCCACGTAGGCTGTTAAAATGTTGTATGTTAGTTAAGTTTTTGATCATCAAATGACATTCAATGATTTTATGTATAACTTCTCGTGTCATATTGTTTTCATGTTCTAATGACATAATTTGTTTTTTTTAATACCAAGGACTGGATTTTGACGTTATTAACTAATGATTGTTTATTTCTTGATTTTTTACAAATTAAATTATGTATTCACTATTTTATGACTATCAGAAAGAGTGTAATTTGCATCTATTTTGGATAAATATCTTGAATTTTAAATCATAAATCAATGTTTCTGTAAAGATCTATTTTTATCATAATTTACCACAGTTTAATTAAACTTATACCGTTTCTTTCCTACATTATTTCCATCTGGATATGCTTACTTTGACGTAAGTTTTTTTATACCAAATCGCTTCAGCTTATGTATTAAGCACTCTACATTGCGACATATTTGCTATAACACAGTGAAATATTTCACATGATCGCGGCAATGCGTTACTAGTGTATCGATGGTAACATTTGTCGATGAAGGTTAATCGGATTTGGTAGTAAATAGTGGTTCCTATCTCTCGTAACGTTTACTATGTTGGAAGTAAGCTTGAGTGATGATTTTTAGGGTTCCGCACCTCAAAAGGTAAAAACGAAACCCTTGTAGGATCGCTCGTTTGTCCGTCTGCCACAGCAAAATTGCTCTGAAACTACTGAACCGATATGTAAATTGGTGACTCAAAGACAGATGTGTAACGTAAATAAATTAATTTTGAGAGTTAATAATAAAATTAAAAAGTTTTGCCAACTATAATATCATGTGATATATCAAAAAAAAGAACTTTTTGTGAGAATCTCAAAGGTTTTTTTTTGATAATTTTAAGATACATACATATTTTTAAGTTATTTCAGAAAATAGGCGATAATTGACCATTTCCCCCTTATTTACGAAACTACTGGGCCAAAAATCGTGAAACAATCACAGTATATGACGTTGAATGCATAAATTACAGGAAAATCTATGAGAAAATCTAAAATTATTCCGTCCCCAAAAATAAAATTTGCAAAGTTCAGAATAAACTGACCCCTAGTTTATCTAGTTTTTTTCTGTTGGGAGTTAAAGTTTTGGTAGGGAACCCTGTTTGTGTGACCCCGAGTCGCACTTGGCCGGTTTTTTACTTTCGAGCCAAAACATCTGACATCTAATAATAATATATTGACATCTAATAATAATATATCTGACATCTAATAATAATATATCTTGACATCTAATAATAATATATCTTGACATCTAATAATAATATATCTAATCTGACATCTAATAATAACCTGACATTGAATAATCACAAATTTGACATTAATAAAACACTAGTAGAAATAATTTGATGGCTTCAAAATAACAATCTACAAATAAATTTTACCAACTCAACTTATATTAATTACAATAATAATCAAAAATTAAATGTGAATTGTAAAGGACAAACTCTACAAAGTGCACTATGTGTAAATTTCCTTGGTATTACAATAAACAACAGACTAAATTGGCAAGAGCAAATCGACAAAATTAGTGCCAAAATTAACAGCTTTTCTTTTGCACTCTTTAAATTGACAAGAGTTGCGTCGAGAACTACGGCAATTACAGCTTATTATGCTCACATCGAATCCATCCTTCGGTACGGAGTAGTAATTTGGGGCAACGGCACAAACATTAAAAATGTTCTCATTGCACAAAAAAAATGTATACGCGCAATATACGGAGTAGCACAAGACGTATCTTGTAGACCGCTATTTAGGAGCTTGAAGATCTTGCCGCTACCATGTCTTTACATATTTGAGGTGGCTAAATTTGTAAAACGATATGAGAAATCATTTTACCAACAAGCGCGACAAGTAAATGCCAGAGTAAAAAGAAACCCTAATAGGCTGGTTATGAGCGACGTTCCAAAAACGACCTGTTATAAAAAGAATTGTTACTGGATGGGTTACGTTATAATAACAAAATACCAGAATCATACAAAGACCTTCCTTATAACAAGTTTCAAAAATATCTACGCGAATGGCTGCTTCAAAAAATGTTCTACTCTCTTGATGAGTTTTTGGATCACAGGTTAGTGGTGCAGAATTTAAAAAAATAATAATAATTAAACATGTATATGACTGTAAGATATACATACGTTCCTAACTTTTATTGCTGTTTTAACATTTGCTGCTATATTAATGGCTAAACAAGTGATTCTGTATTGTTAAATAGAACATCTCACTTGTAGTACCTTGTTTATAAGCGAATAAAGAATTACTTACTTACTTACTTAAAAATGAGCGCAGCAAGATAGTAAAAATAAATAAATATTCTGGGACAAATCACACATGGTCATCTGGCCCCAAAGTAGGATTCAGCCAAAGTATATATATATTAGTATCGCCCAGATTCAGGGTAGGCTCGACCCCTCGGTGGGGACGTATATGAGCTGTAATGATGATATATATTAGTACTAACATACAGTATGGACACTCCCTGCCACTCTTTAGATTCCGCCCTCACCCCCTCGTCACCCAGATTAATAAAGATTGGTTACAGTTTGGTTGTCGAACGTATAGGATTTTGCTGCCATTTTGTTTCTTCCGTCATTCCTTTTTTGAAATGTCATTTCTGGCCCGTTGTATGAAGTGTCCAGGGTGTGATTCGCAGCCCTCCCTGTGTTATGAGAACCAGAGACTAATATACATACATAATTATATACGTTTAAATAGCAAAACAAATTAAACAATTAAAAAACAAATTAATTCAACAATTTAGAAACAGATATAGATATTTAACACACAGACACATAGCAAACAAATCTGCTCATCATACAAATGTTTGCCCTGGGTGACGATCGAACCCACAACCCTCGGATCAGTAGCCAAGAGCACTAACCACTGAGCTACCGAGTCAGTCGATAAAAAGTATTGTATTGAAACTTGAAATTATTGAAAAAAATATTTTTTTATTTTACTCAAAATGTGTTCTGCGTCATACGTCACTACGTATACGAGGGAGTATAAATAAAAAAGAAAACATATTTGCCAAAAAACATCCGTCTGTCAGTCGGTCCGTCCTGCTGAACCTACGTGATCGATTACGCAGCCACACTAAGCTAAGACCGCTTCGTAAAGTCGTATCAGTAGTAGCTATTAAGGTGGCTCTTTGCTCTGGGGTTCCGAAGTCAATAAGGAACCCTTATACTTTCGCCCTGTCTGTCTGTCCGTCCGTCTGTCCGCGGCTTACCTACTACTAGAAAGCTGTAATTTGGCATGGGTATATATATTAACTAGCTGTCCCGGCGAACTACGTACCGCCTTACATTACATTACACTGCCCTACCCTACCCTACCCTACACTACACTACACTACCCTACCCTACACTACCCTAACCTACACTACCCTACCCTACATACACTACACTACACTACCCTACCCTACCCTACCCTACCCTAAACTACACTACCCTACACTACACTACCCTACCCTACCCTACATACACTACACTACACTACACTACCCTACCCTACACTACCCTACACTACACTACCCAACCCTACCCTACCCTACCGTACCCTAAAAAAAATAATTGATGTTGGCCGATTCTCAGACCTACTCAATATGCTCACAAAATTTCATGAGAATCGGTCAAGCCGTTTCGGAGGAGTAAGGGAACGAAAACTGTGACACGAGAATTTTATATATTAGATAACGCCGACAAAGTTTTACATTAAAGTATTTAAAAAAAATTGTGTACCTCCCCTACATGTAAAGAGGGGGTGATTTTTTTTTGTTGAAGTACTCTATATTGTGGGGTATCGTTGAGTTTAATTTTGTTTTTTAAAATTATACATTTATTTTTTCAAAAGACTACGGAACCTACTTTGCGCGAATCCGACTCACACTTGGCCGGTTTTTTTATTAAGGCACACCAATACCACAGTATTACAATATAGCGGCTTACAGTAGCGCAACGAATGTATTTACGCAGAGCAACGGAAGGGTATTTGCGGGGCAGCGCGGGCCTATAGTCAGCCTGGCAAACTCCGCGAGTTTGCCAGGCTGACTATAGGCTAGTATGGGCTAGTACCTACGCCGGTGGCGCATTGTGCGACATTAAAGGCGTTGCGCTACTGTAAGCCATATCGTAATACTGTGCCAATACCATAGTTATTACACATTTCCATAACATAGTCAGTTTGGATTCTGATGCAAATGCTTATTATTATATTAAACATAAAAAAATAAAAATAAAGGAAAAAAAATTAATAATTTGTTACTTTTAAATTTTGGCGGAGGGTCAAAAAATATGTAAACATTGGAGGGTTTAGACCTAACTGTGTTCCTATGGGAGTCCAATATTTCGAAGTGATTGCCTATAGTTAGATAATGCTGTTCAGATACGAAATAAATCATGAGATAGCAGTGATTTATTTATTGTAACTTCTAGCTATTGAGTGGAACACCTTAGAGAAAGGAAATTCACAAACGGTTAATAACAACCAACTCTAAAGCTAGCCTATAAACTATTCACACCGTGACATTTTATTAGTATTTTGCGGTTTAAATTAAATTTCATCCTCTTGGCAATGTAAAATTTTCAAATGACAAGTTTTCTTCATGGAAATAAAACGGGTAATATTTAAACGCAAATAAAAAAATACCTTTTGTATATATGTCGCCGGGATATTTTCAAAACCGCAATATTAGAAACTCACTACACTAAATTCAGTTAGATTATAATATGACGGTAAATTGTCAATCGGCTTACAAGTTCACGGCCCATCTGAATAAAACCGATAATTTCTTCTTTTGCGAAGCATTCTGCTATCCAGGAGGGGACTTTTTGAACCTCTTTGACTGTTTGAACAATAAAACCTGACCGAACCTAACATCGCTCGCTTCGCTCGCTCATTTATTTAATGTTATTCACTTAGCTTAGTGTTATTGTAATGTCACTAGTGACATTACAATGACACTAGTGAAATTGTAAGCAGTATGTTACGGTTCACAATCTTTGACAGTTCACAATCTCACGAGATTGATCCCGTTAGATTATAATCTACCGGTTTTTTTTCAATTTTACTGTGAAAAGAATCCTAATTCCCATCAAAGTTACTGATTGCACAGCAAAATACTTACCTCAAAATATAATTAATTAAGCAACAATTTAGGTTCGTGGCGCACTCCTATTTATACCTACAAGAATAGCGTTTAAAACTGTTTTATTATTTTGTAAATCAGATCCGCCACCAGCTTTGCTTCGGGAAGTTTTTCGACGGTATATATCAATCAAACCTAAACGAACCTATTATCGCTCGCTTAACTTTAGTCCAGTTGATAAGAATAAATAATTTGATGTGCAATTAGTATTTTTGACATAATTTTATAAATAAATGATAAAAAAATAAATTGACAGGTGATTAGTTGTTTGGTGACCAACTAAAAATATTATTTAAAAAACACGAATTTCCATAGCTGCCATCTCGGTGGAAAGAGGATGGAAAGGAAGGCATGTTTTATTTAAGAATTAGGAAACCTTATACTTATTTACGAATTGGGGAGCGTATTATGGATTCCGTTGGCGGTCTTTTGACAGTATGCAATTAGGATTGTTATTTTTTTATAGGCATCAAAATTTAAAAACCATTTGGAAATATTTCGATTTGAACGCTACTATTATCATCAGCTCATATATACGTCCATACCGAGGGGCTTGAGCCTACCCTGAATTAGGGCGATCAGGCCTTAGTCGACCACGCGGGCCCAGTGCGGGTTGGTCGACTTCGCACACAACCTGCGAGTTTCTTCGCATACGTGTGCAGGTTCCCTCACGATGTTTTTTTCCTTCACCGTTAAAGCAATCGGTAAGTATATGTACGTAAGTTTTTGAAAAACTCATTGGTACATTGGCCGTCCAGATTTGAACCCGGTACCTCTGGTTAGAAGAACCGAGTCGTTACCGGTTGAGCCACCGACGCTTTTTACGCTACTAAAAAAATTAAATTAATAGTATAGTAATTAATAGCTAACTAAATTTCATTTAATAATCGTCAATTTATATCAACATGTGGCTGTTTTTCCATATTTTTTTTGAAAATTATAAAAAAAATATAAAACTAACTTTTTCGTAGAAAATTACAAACTGTTCCTTTATTTGATAATAACAGCTACACCAACGTTCGATACCTAGCTATAAGACTATATGTGTTTGTCAAATATCTTTTATTTTCCAGGTGAGATGTTGTCAAGGGTTTACCAATTGTGAATAAAAAAAACAATATTTTACAGAATATGATATTATATTAATTTAAATCTTTTCCACACTTTCCCCAGTATGGTGAAATTTAAATATTTTATTTATCTGTTGCGAGTTGTGTTGGTTCGTGAATAAAACATTTTCTATTCTATTCTGTTCCATTCTATTATGTATAATGACGTGTTTTTTAAATAATGAAAATATCAAAGAGTTCCCATAAAAAAAGGAACCCTTATTAGTTTCGCCATGTCCGTCTGTTTCCGCGGCTGAGCTCAGAGATTATTAGTACTAAATAGCTGAAATTCGGCATCGGTATAAAATAATAATCATTCCGACAAAGCGGTCTGATAAAATTTTGAAAAAATAGGGTACCCTTACAATAAATAAGGGGTGATTTGTTTTTCGGAAACGTACCCATCGTGTGGAATATCGTTGACTGAGGGTTTGCTAGAACTATTTTTCGGAAACGTACCCATCGTGTGGAATATCGTTGACTGAGGGTTTGCTAGAACTATTTTTCGGAAACGTACCCATCGTGTGGAATATCGTTAACTGAGGGTTTGCTAGAACTATTTTTTGATACAGGGATCCGTTTACGAAATATTGAGCTTTAAAGTACAAATTTTTGTTAGAGTCAAGTGTGACACCCTCCCCCTACCAGCTAAACCACTATTTCAGGACATCCGATTTTTTTAAAATAGAAGGACATATTATCAATTTAAAAGGAAAACTGTCACGGCTAAGTAGGCTTTCTTTGTATAAGTGTAAAAGTCGACCAACTTGTGTGCAATTTGATTATTAAAAATTTCATAGATTTTTCATACAAAATGTTCTGTTACCAACTGCAAATATTTTTTGTTTTTTAAAATATATTTTTTTTTTTAAAGACTACGGCACCCAAGTTTGCTCTAGTCCGACTCACACTGGGCTGGTTTTTTAAATGTTTTTGTTTTAGTAATATCGTAACAATACAAAGCGTCTTTGGTGTAGTTATAGTGAATACCCCATTGTAAGATAACAAATAATAGAAGTGGCCAAGTGCGTGTCGGACCACGCGCAAAGTAGAGTTCAACAGTATTTTCAATAAATAAAAGTATCTTTGTATTTTTTAAATTGGTACCAATAGAAAATGTATGGAAAACTTATGAACTTTTAAAAATCCAACTACACATATTAAGTTGGTCGACTATTACTCCTAAAATAAGAAATATTAGATTAGAAACAGAATTAAAATTCATTTAAAATTATTTATGTTCTCTACTACTATTTCCAATTCTTTTCATATTTTCTGAAATAGTGGTTTAGCTGGTAGGGGGTGAGGACATTGATCAACCCTAAAAAAAGTCACAGCTTGAAAATTTTAAATTTAGTGAACGGATCATCTAACGGAAAAATGATCTTAACAAACCCTCACAACAATTATCTGAACAAACTCTCACAAGAATGGCCCACACCACACAACCACAACAACCTTAATGAACAAAAAAAACAATCTTTCCCACTTCACATGTTGGGAAGGTACCTAAAATTTTTTTAAAGATTTTATTTTAAACTTTATTGGGGTCACAAATTTCTATAACCTACGGACAGACAGACAAATATGGCAAAACTATAAGGGTTCCTAGATTGACAAAGGAACCCTAGAAACCCGGCCGACGACAGTGATTCGTACTCGCGCTTAGATTCCGGAACTGAAAAAAATAAATTTGTAACTTTTGATTAAAATAAATAGTAGGTACCATTGTTGTAAGTACCTACTCGTTACCACATAAGTACTCGCGTGGTGGTACGGAACTCGCGGTGTTTCTCGCCAACACACCCTTATCACAACACAAAAACCACATTGCATTAAAACTACAATAAACCCACAGAAACAATATCTTCAATCTGTATCTACAACCAAAAACAACACTTAAAGCGACCTTTAGCCGACGAACAAGTGAGAACTTTCGTTGAAAATTCCAAAGATGATGTAAACGAGGTGCTTGAAGATAACAATGATACCAATTACAGTGGTCTTGCCGTGCCCGTGCGCAGGTAGACGGACAATGGTCACTTAAACACTTCCAAGTTTAAAGTATTAACGCCAACGGTAAATGTTTTAAAATTAGAATCTACACAGAGTTTGAATCGAATGCGTTTGAAATTGAATTTTTAGTTTGTGTTTGGCGCTTCAATTTGATCGGTTAGATGAAGATTTAAAACACGTCATGTCGGTGTAGTAAATTAATTGGAAATAGGTTTTTAAAGTTATCTTTTTAATTAAACATCATACAAAAAATTAATGACATTAACTGTTGCCTACCAAAAACCTCAAAATAAAGACCTGTTTCTAATACGGATGCTGTCGAAAGAAGGAACAATTTATTTTAACAAAACTCTAAATTCGAGAAGCTCATAAAACGTCAACCTTCATATCCGAAGTATCTATCCTACCACCCAGCTAGAGCTTTCATGTTGATTACATATCAATTTTCGCGACTAATAAATAAGTCAGCAGGAAGAAATAATCGGGATACGAAATGCAAAAAGCTTTTCAGAACGTTGCCAAGTTCAATACCGGCGTCGGCGCCGGCGCACGCCAGTCCACGCAGCTCGCGCCCCCAGGGTACACGCGTAATCGATCGATTCTATCGATAATAGTATCGAAACGATACCGATCGTGACTACGAAATATTAACCGCTGAATTTCAGAGGAATCATCTTAAATTTTAGGAGGCGTACTGTTTCTTTGATTTAAGTGTTTCTTTACTGTGTCTTTTGTAGTCGAGTGTGGTGATTTGTGAAATTTGTTGAGTTTATTAATTTATTGTCTTTTCAAAACAGTGAAAGTGATTGTTCAGTTATATCAAACTTCAACATGTTGTACAAGCGTAACATCCATAACATTTGAGAATTTGAGAGGTAGGTAAGTATTTTTTTTTGCTGTATCATTTAATGTATAATGTATCATTGTATATGTATCATTTAATGTATAATTAGTAGGTTTATTTGAGCTAGGATCCAAATAACATGTTGCGTTATGTTTATAAGAGAATAACCAATACTACATTACACATTTGCAGCTACCTGTTTCAATAGGAATTCGTGCTAGGTACCCCATAAAATTCACTTCATTCTTGCATCATAAACTTAACAAATTAAAAACCCGCAGGTTAGGTTTGTTCTAGAAGTTTCTAGACAGAAAGAGAGAAGAACTACAGTTTTCTCAGAGTTAATGCAGTAATTAATAAAAATATGGTATAACGCATTGTCAATATTAATATAGTTTAAGCACTAACATCCTACTAATCCTACTATAATCTTATAAACGCGAAAGTTTGTAAGAATGTATGGATGTATGCATGTTTGTTACTCTTTCACGCAAAAACTACTGAACGGATTTAGCTGAAATTGGGTAGGTAGACAGATAAGAACCTGGATTAACACATAGGCTACTTTTTTCCACGCTCGCACTGCGCACTGCGCACCCTCGAAAAGTCATAGAAACGTTGTCCAAGCGGGTGAAGCCGAGGGAAACAGCTAGTGGAGTTTAAGCATTGTAAGCTGTCGTAGCTCAGTGTGACTTGCGTCTCGCACATCAGAATCCATCAAGCCGTAAAGGATACAGGCTCGATCAAAGAAACAGACATACAAACATCCATACACACGAAAAACATTACCCTCCTGTATAATAGCCGTTTAGTCGGTTAATAAATAGGCAATTTAATGTTTTTTGGTATGTTTTTTTTTATTTTATTTTTATTCACAATTGGTAAACCCTTGACAACATATGACCGTAAGTAAAACGGCTTACCAAGATTCCCCAACGCAATGGGGAACTGGTTATCTTATCTTCAAGCCGGTACATAATATCAATGCTGTTGACAATTGACATTGATGCTTGACTTGGATGAAGACTTAGATAAGATGGTGGTCACTAGCCAGGCGGACATCGAAAATGCCCTTCACCAACCAAACTGAGTCATACAAAGTCAGACTTCGCCGGGAATTGAACCCGCGACCTCTTGGTGTGAAGTTAACGGACTAATCCATTACGCCACGGAGGCGGTTAGATAACTCAAAACCAAAATCATGTAGGTAACTCAAAACCTTCCAAACTAATTTTCTACGTCTTGAAAATGGATGTGCCGATTCTAATGAAACTTCATACACATAAGCAAGTTACGAAATTATAGTTTGTGGATAGATTACATTTTCGAAATAATTTATTTTTAAAAAATCGCGAATTTTAAGATTACTATGAAAACCTAAAATCTGTATTATTTAGTGACAATAAAAAAAATAAAAAAAAATCTATCCACAAACTAGAATATCTTAGGTTTATAAAGTTTCATTTTAAGAATTAATAATATAGAATTAATAATATAAGTTTGTATAGGAAACGATTTTGTGAAAACGATCTTAAACTGAAAATAAACGTTACCACCTAATTTAGACGATTACTGACCTGCCCCACGCGTTTAAACAATCGTAGATCTTTCTGTGCCTGAAGCCACACCATAAGCTGAGAGTAGACAACTTCAAGAGTAAAATAATGATAAATCAAGTGGGCGCGGGGCGCGGGCGCTGGCGATGAGGCGAGTCGGCGTGTGGCGCTCGCCTTGTGCTGTGCTGTGCTGACGAGTTGATGGATCTCATTGTGTTGGTGCAAGGAAAATATATATAATTAAAAATAGATTATATTCGAATATTTATTTCATATCACCAGTTACATATTTATACAAAATATATTAAAAATTTCAAAGTTTAACATGATCGTCAAAAATACAAATAATCAATGTCACAATGAAAAATATATAAAGAAGTCTGAAGTCCTTTTAGCATTCCAAGGTTGGCTGGAAGAGATCCCGAAAGGGATAATTCCGCCTTTGCTATATTAATATTCTTTTGTTAACACATTTTTTGTTTTAAATGCAATAAAGAGTTTAAAAACAAAAAAATAAACAATAAGTTAAAAAATATATATATATAATAATGATATGTCAATCGATACAAAATAAAAATGAGATGTTAAAACAAAAACAAAAATAAAAAAATCGTCACGAGTTTGCTTTTTACATTAAACATCATAGGTACGATGTTTTTCAATACAGTTGTGAGAAAACAGGTAAAATTGAAAAAGGACAGTAATAGAAAAACAAAATATTTACCTATCAAGGTTTTGGCACTCATCTGTGGTTTTGGCAACTAATGTTCATTTTCCGCGACTTGGGGCTCATTTTTAAATATCCAGGGGAGTATACACTTTGTTTTCCCTATACATACATATGGATAAGTTTTTTTTTGTTATAAATACCTAAAATATTAATTGAATTCGTATTCACAACTAAAACATCTCAATTCAGTTTTACGAAAATTGCGCCTTATTCTAGCTAGGCACTCATATGCATGCATAAGGTTATTTTACATTACCATAAATAGATTACAATAAGGTTTGGGAGAAAACGCTTTTAGATATAACTCTTGCTAAGAAACTCGCAAGTTGTGTGTGAAGTCGACCAACCCGCACTGGGCCCACGTGGTTGACTAAGGCCCGATCGCCCTAATTCAGGGTATGCTCGAACCCCTCGGTGGGGACGTATATGAGCTGATATCATCAAGGCTTGGGATGATTAAAACCTTCTGGGAAAAGATAACCTATTCCTTGGTGTGATATATTGAGCTTCATGCATCATCAATCTATCTCCTTCTGACATCGGTCACCTTGCTATTTATTCTCCTTTTTTCACAAAGATATAACCCAAATATGGAAAAAGTGTGTACAAAAATAAATAGGTTTTCATATGCACTATGGCGTTTAGAAAGAATAGTTAACCACAATGCAGCCATGCAGGCATACCATGGTTATGTTGTGTCTGTACTTCGCTATGGTGTAATTATTAGGGGCAACTCTGTACATACAAAATGAGCCTTTATAGCACAAAAACAGTGCATACGTGCAATCTGTAATGTGCCGCCAATAACGCCATGTAAGCCTCTGTTCCAAAAACTTAACTTACTTACACTGCCTTCGCTGTATGTGTATGAAATTTGTAATCTTGTTAAAGGACATACCTACCTCTTTAAGAGGTGGGATGAAAATCCGCAATATAATGGAAGGTTCCCTGGTAACTTGTTACTGCCCACGGATAAGACAGAGCTGTATACGTGAAATTGTTACCCCATGGCTATAAAAATCTATAATAAATTACCTTCAACAATAAAAGATTTACCCATGAATAAATTTATGACACAATTAATTAAATGGCTTGTTGAGAAAGCATTTTATTTTGTAAAGAAATATTTAAATTTTAAAATATCACAATTTTAATACTTTACTTATTTTGTATAATGTACCAACTCAACTATGAATAAAATATTAGGCTATAATTTAATTATTGACATGAATCTATTATCACATTCATTATCCGATCTTTTATATAATTTAATTATTATTTTAAGTTTGACAAAAATACGATTAATAATGTAGAAAATGACTTGACATTTTGACATCTATAAATATTTTGGTGTGATAATAATGCTATTAAAAATATGTATATAATTTTGCATGCTTCTCATAAGCTAAACATGATAAACTTTTTACTGTAGAATCTAACATCTTATTTTGCCATGTTTAAAGCGAAATAAACATTTCATTTCATTTCAAATAAAATCTAACCAACTAGCGTTATGTACTTCTCGGAGGAAAGGTATCTCTTCTAAAATTTTTCTTGTAAAAGTCTAAAAGAAGATTCTATGTCTTTGGTTATTATACATCTTTCTTGCTAGAAATGTCTTGTTCCTCTGAGCTAGAAATTAAATAAGTAGCAATGTTAAAAGCACGTGTGTGGTAAAATCAATTTTGCGCACAGTAAACAGGCATGTAAAGTGCCCTTTTTCGAGTAACTGCATTTAAAATAAATTGTGAATTACATATTGTTTTCTCTTGCAGTTCTTTTGTTGCAAAAACCTTTACTCGCTTTGATTTCTATCACTTTTTCAATTTTCAAACGAAATCACAAAATTTGAAAAAAAAAAATTACGCCATGCTATTTAAAAAATATTTTTTTTTTTATAAAACCACGATTTCATAAAAACAATACCCTTCCCTTCCTTCCCTTTTTTGGGAAGTCGGGTAAAATGTATGGCAATCGCGAGATCAAGACGAATTTAACGATACCTTGCTTTCTAAAATCCATGAAGCAGTTTAAAAAATATCGTGGAATAAAGAAAGTTGGACTTAAAAACAATACATACTTTTTTGTGGGCTGTCGCGCAATAATGTTCGTTGTGCGTTCCTATGATGTGGTCCGTCACCACGTGTGTCGCAGAATTCCTCACGTGATTTGTAAACTTACAGGTTCATTTAGAATCAAACAGCAACATAGAACAATAATAGTATAGTAACAGCATATTATCACCTCTTATTCACGTCATCTTAAATTTTCTCTATAGTTAGTCCGAATATGACAGTACTTCAAAATGGTGAATGATGAAAAATGATATTTTGGAAAGAAAACAGATACAAACAACCCACTCTTAACAATACAATCAAAATAATATCAATCCTCATAATACTCTCAATCCTACAATTTGGGGATACTCAAAGCGAGAGTGAATAGTCATTATTTGAGTTTGCGTGAACCATCCTCCACTACATCGTCACTTTCCATCAGGTGAGATATAGTCAAACGCACTCAAATTTTAAATAAAAAAAATATCCTCAATAACCAACCCTTGGAATCATAATATGGTAAGTGACGATGTTGCCAAAGATAGAAGCAGCCTCACTCAAGTCGGAAAACATCAATTCTGTTAATATGGTTGTTTGGTGCTAAGACGTAGATAATATGGTGGTAACTGGCTAACTAAGAAATGCCCTTTTACCTATCATATCGAGTCTTACAAAGTTAGACTCTGCCGGGAATTGAATCTGAGACCTACTGATATGAAACTAATGGATTAACCACTACGCCACGGAGGAGGCTGATAAAAAAATGTGATAAAGTGTGACGAAAAAGAATACAAACATGATTTTTTAATTAACTGTCTCATAGACTGGTTTAATAACGAAATTACTTATAGAAATACAAATGAAAAATAGATATAAAACTGCTCTAAAGAGATTAATATTGTGTTTTATTCAAAAACGTCATCGCTACCGCTTGTAACCTGAACCGCTCACAAATGTAAGTTTTGGTGCGCAGTAACGAAGAAATTATGTGAGCTTTGACAAATAATGATATCTCATTGTGCGTTCTGTTTCGTATTAATAGCATTGTGCCGGCAATTACACTGGCGACGTCTCGCGGTTTCCGTTTTAGAGAAAATCAGTTGAAAATGTCAGAAGAAAGTAGATTCTGGGCGTAGATACCGTAGTAAGTGTCATAATATAACTGTTACTCTGCTGTCGTGTCGTATCAAGATAAGATGCTGGCTGAGGAGAGGAAGAATTGGAGATTACTTTACAGATGAGAGCGTCGGTGGCGCAACGGCAAGGGCTGCTACCTCCTATCCGGGAGGACGCGGTTCGAGTTCTGCTACGTACCAATGTCGAATTTCGATCTTATATGTACATTTATCCAATGCTCTTACGGTGAAGGAAATCACCGTGAGGAAACCTGCACACATCTGCGAAGAAACTCGAAGGTTGGTGTGTGTAGTTGACCAACCCGCAATGGACCCGCGTGGTCGACTAAGACCCGATCGCCCTAATTCAGGGTAGGCTCAAGCCCCTCGGTGGGGACGTTTATATAAGCTGATGTGAACTACAGATAAGACCAGTGCACTTGAATTAAAAAAAACGAAACTACACAACTTTCTGCAATATAAATCATCAGAAGTCAGCATATACGTCCCCACCGAGGGGCTCGAGCCTACCCTGAATTAGGGCGATCGGGCCTTAGTCAACCGCGCAGACCCAGTACGGGTTCGGCCACTATACCCACAACCTTCGAGTTAGTTCCCAGGAGTGTGCAGGTTTCCTCTCGATGTTTTCATTCACCATAAGAGCGTCGCATAAATTCACATATGAAATCTAAATTCGAAAACACATTGGTACGTGACAAGATTCAAACCACGACCTTCCGGCGGAAAGGAGGTAGCGGCCCCAGGATTTACGCCACCGAAGCCCTACAAAATAAAAATCAAACGTCCTATGTCTGATCTGTGCTATTCCAATTGTCGTCTTTACCACCACCCATTGCTGAGGAGTGGGGGGGTCTCTTCCCGTTACGGAAGTTTAGGCCATAAGCACTCCACACTAAGGGCCAAGGTCCATGTCTTGATTTGTATTGGTTCGAATTTTTATACCTTTGTGTAAGGAAAGGATACTTTAGATATTCTGTCCTATTTACCCACTTTTCTTTCTTATGTCGGTCTCTTTAAAAAGTTCAGTGAAGTAATTCAATAGCGGTATTTTTCTTTGTTTTTAATCGACTTTCAAAAAGGAGGAGGTTCTTGAATTGAAATGTTTTTTAAGTGAAAACTTTTTTAGGCGCGTTGGGAATTTTTTGGAATGGGAAAAAACCATTGAACTCGTGACACCGTGATCGACACCTACACCGACACCTTACCAGGAACATTCGCAGTGTCAAAACTTATAAAACTATAAAACTGTATCAATCTGGGTGACGAGGGGGTGAGGTCAAAATCTAGAGAGCGGCAGGGAGTGTACATACTGTATTTTAGTACTAATATATTACATACGAGTACTTTGGTTTTGGTATAGATGCGCGACTTCGCGACATCAATCTGAAGATCACATTGCATGGACAAGTTGTCAAATGTTTCCAATACTAATAAATAACGTACGAATAAGACTTGTGACTTCGTGGAAACTAGAACTGATCGGGACCAGTCTGCGCCCGCTCCGGCCTCCGGCGCAGCATAATGATACGACCTTAATAACAACAACATTAATTCAGAAGCTAATTCAATCAAGTCAGAGAAATCACCGCATGTAGCCAATGGCGGCGATCAGAAAAGTGGAAAATATTTATAGAAATTAAATTGTACAGCCACGATGTGCATACTTTCTCGCGTAGCCTTCATCGTATAGCGTAGTCGGGTATTCACATATCAACAGTAAACATTACCTACGCTTGCTTAGTGGCAAATAATAAAGTTGTACCAGACTTAATGAAATATTTACAAATAATTAGGATTCGTACGAGAAGTAGCTTATTCATAGTTTTCTTGGAATAATAAACTATTCAGTGTATTAGGTCTTAAGTATAAAGTCCTAGGTATTCACAAGGTTTCATTAAAATCGTTATAGCCATTTTTATAAAAAGTAACAAAGAACCAGTGTTTGTTTGAGAGGTTTGTTAGTTTTTTTCCTGGAATAACGAAATACGGCTTAAAGTAGATCATACACTAATAATAACGTACAGAGTTTAATTAAAATCTTATTAGCCATTTTTGAGAAAAATATAAAGTAATTTTGTTACATATGAAAAATAAAGATGAGGAAATTTTAAAAAAACGGTTAGGGATAAAATTGTTGCCATACCTACCAAATTTTACCTAAATTCGTCCAGTGGTTTGGGTACTAGAACACCAGATGGACGAACAGACATACAGACACACACACACAAACACACACAAAAAAAAAACAGGATTTTTTAAGTTTATTACACTCTATTAGTGTAAGACAATTAAATGATCGCCAACGAAATGTCAACTTCTATTTTTGTTTGCCATCACAATACCTTCTCCACTCCTTCGTCGAAAGAAAGTAAAAAAAAACGGTCAAGTGTGAGTCTGACTAGCACTCCGAGGGTTCCGTACCACCACACCTCTCCACATAACTACATAGTATAATGACAGTCATACCAATTTACATTACGAACAAAAGCGAGCGATAAAAATATGCTTTTTTTGTCATTTAGTTCGGATTCCTTAGCGCGAGTAGAACTCACACTTGGCGGATTTTTATTATTTGTTGTTTTACTTCAGTATTAATACTATAATTACACCCAGTTTCACGCTTTTATGTATTACCATTTTTACGATAGAGCTAAATAAAAAATACTTCTAAAGACCTATAAAAATACGTTTTTTTGTATAGAGACCCGCCATTATTGTTTCACTTTTTCTGTTTTGTAGTATTTGTTGTTATAGCGGCAATAGATTTTTTTTATTCACAATTGGTAAGCCCTTGGCATCATCTCACCTGATGGTAAGTGAAGATGATGCCGAAGATGGTTTAACAAGATTCCCCAACGTAATGGAGAACTGGCTATCTAATCTTTAAGCTTGAACACATCAATGTTGTTAACACTGATGTTTGCCGGCAAGACTTAATGTGGTAGCTAACCAGGCGGGCTTAGAAAATGCCCTACCACCAACCAAACCAAGTCTTTAAAGTTGACCCCACCGGGAATCAAACCCGCGACCTCCTGGTGTGAAGCTAACTAACTATTACGCCACGGAGGCGGTTAAAATTTCAATTGTCTACCTATTATGGTTCATGAAATACAATCCACTGACAGACGGACAGACGGACAGACAGTACGGAACCCTAAAAATCATTGACAACCACCTGCGGTGTTCTGAATATGATAATGTAATTTGGGTAACAGCCCATGATGTTAAAAGTAAGTTTACGATGCAAGTGACATAAACTTTGCATATTGCCTCTTTATTGCGGTACTTGACACTTCGGAAGCGCTCGTAGCTCGGTGTGTCTTGCACGGTTGGGTCAATCACGCAGGTTAACTGGTCTAAAGCACAATTATTACCTGGATGAGTAATGATTAGATTGTTAGTGGCAATTTCATTTTTTTATTCATATTTTTTTTGTCGGTGGCTCAAAAAAAAGCATCGGCAGAGGTGCCGGGTTCAAATCCGGGTGGCCAATGTACCAATGAGTTTTTCGAAACTTACGTACATATACTTACCGACTGCTTTAACGGTGAAGGAAAACATCTTGAGGAAACCTGCACACACCTGCGAAGAAACTCGAAGGGTGTGTGTGAAGTCGACCATCCCGCGCTGGGCCCGCGTGTTCGACTAAGACCCGATCGCCTTAATTCAGGTTAGGCTCGAGCCCCTCGGTGGGGACGTATATGAGCTGATATGATGATGATTCATAATTAGTAAGTCCTTGACATTATCTCACCTGATGGTAACTAACGATGATGCCGAAGATGGAAGCGGGCTTACCAAGATTCCCCAACGCAATGGGGAACAGGCTATCTTATTAATGTTGTTAGCATTGATGTTTGTCCGCACGACTTTGATGAGATGGTGGTAGCTAGCCAGGCGGACTTAGAAATTGCCCTACCACTAACCAAACCGATTCTTACAAATCCCCTGATATGAAGCTAATGGCCGCAACCATTACGCCACGGAGGTGTTTAAACCGACCTCCACCGTTTCCGTGCTTTGCAAGTACGTTTACCCGTTGGTGTCGGTTGCTTTCGCTAGATTGCAGTCTTTAAGCCGTGTCAGATGCCTTATTGTAGACGGCTTGAAAAGTTCTAACAGTGGGGCCGCCACAAACTCTACAACCTTCACCAATCCCCGTATGTGAAGATGGCCTAACCTTCCCAAGTTAAGGAAGGACCCTGATATACCAGCAGTGGGGAAGTTTAAGGGTTGTTAAAGATTACGCTATCCGCTGCAGCGCTTCAGAATTAGTTCATTGAAATCAAACACGAAAAAAAAACACATTTTTTTTACACGGTTTTATTTAGTTTCACCTAACCCAGTGTCTTTAAGGCTAATACCGCCGCCAAGGACCACCTTTGTAACTACTTTTTACTACAATTAAGTTTTTTTTTTCTAATGTATACAGGATATGAGGAGTGATTTTGATTTCCTCAAATTCTATTTTAATACACAGAACTATAGAAAAAATATCCTAATGCATCCTTTTTTTTCTAGTTGTAACCATAGAACTGCTGCATTTTTAATCGAAACCTTATGATAATTTATGAACTTTTTAACAAAACAATATGAAATGATTTTGTTTTCTTAATTTTTGGAAATTCTTCTTATTTTGTTTATAATGAATTAAAAACCAAAATTTTCGCACGATTCGTCCGCAGCGATTGACGTAACAGCCACGTTGCAGTACGAGCTGACAAGAACTTTATTTGCAAGCTATTTCGTTCGATGTACATTGTGAATCGAGTTGCTAAGTTTAGGGACGGAGGAGCCTTAATGAAATCTTGAAGGTTAAATTTGACCCACTTCCCAATTTCCGATTGAGTTGAAATTTTGCATGCTTATGTATATGGCGCGACAATGCAATAAAGATTTTACCTAAAAGTTTTTGGGATTTTCATAATTATTTAATAATTATTATTGAAAACATGTTGATAAAAAAACGAAGACCTTGTTAATAATGGAAGTGGTACACGCGCCATGTGGAAATATTACGTTCAGTAATTTAAAAAATAGTTCACAACATAAACCTGATAAGTCCGAATCGTACCCGTGGAAAGACGAATCGGACTCGTGGAAAGAAGGTTCTGTACCATCAATCCTCTCCACACGAGTACAACAATGATATATCAATCGGAAAACATTAACGAGAGCGTTAGATTTTTTTTTAATGGTTTAGGAACCTTACTGTACGACAAATTTTTGGTCGATTTTTATTATTTTTTGTATAACTTTAGCTTGTATACATGGCTCAGAAGTGAAATGGGTCTGTAGTTCTTCAGCAGGGTGTTGTCACCCTTTTTGAAGAAAAGCACGACCACACTTCTGTGCCATACCTTAGGCATAGGTACTTAGCGGTCCCCCTACGCGAAGACTCTTAGATCAAAATATAACTACTTATATTAAACTTAAAGGGCCGCAACATAATATTTTATACTTTCTATCAGTTTTATGTTTTTAAAATTTTTAAGTTCCATTTCATGTTTTTTAAAGTTTACGTATCCTAAATTATATTAAACTTATAGGACCAAACATACTATTTTCTTCTTTTTAGAGGTTTTTTGTCTGGGGTTTTTTAAATTTTAGTTTTATTTTATTTATGTTTTTTGTTTTATTTAAGTTTTTTATAAACCTATTTATTTAAATTCCTGTCTGTATTTTTTCTGTCTATCTATCAGTCTGTTCGTCCGTAAGTACGTCAGTTTATCGAAAATTTTTATGATACTTTTTTTTTGTTAAGGCAGCATTTCTTTACGGCAATATGCTATGCTGCGTGTAGGTCTTTTTTTACATGGTCTGGCAGAGTAAGTGACCTATCTTCTCACAATATAACCTTTTTTTGGTGAATTAGTGGCATTTTTTCTGTGTTAAGTATCAAATTTAATTAAATAATTTAATTATTCACCACTTTTATTATTATGTGTTATCTTAGTGTACTTGTTAATATAAAATTATATTCAGTAAGTACACACTCTCATTGTATTTTATGTGTATATGCTAAATATACAGGGTGTAACAGAATTAGTGGCTTCTACTCTTCTACTCTCAGATCATAGAAACTAATCATCATACTGAACATTTGTTTAAAGAGACCAAATTTATATTCAATTCACGGAAAAAATTGAACCCTTAATACAAATAGATCAGCAGATTGACCTGTTTTAGTTTTACATTGGGTTTTTTTTTATATATATTTTTGGGTACAATAAAGAGTATTTATCTTATCTTATCTTATTTTTGTTGGAGCACCGAAAATGGTTTTTAAAAATTGACTGTTGGTTCCTAAAAGTTGTTTATTATGAGCAGAAGTCCCAGTTAACAGATCCTACACCAATTTTGTTACATCCTGCATATCTACAAAACCGATGTTGACTTCTGCATTTGCCAATGCAAACATAAAATGTTAACTACCTTTGTCTCACTCGGCACATATACCACACCTACCAACTTTTTGTAAAAAATAAAGTATATCTTCAACATCTGACCGGAACAATAAATTACTTTTTTGTTTTTACTTCATTCTTCATTGTTTACTTAGTAACAGAGCGGGCGTGCCCCAAGGTTCCGTGTGGGGTCCCAAACTATTCATATTTGCATCCATTTTGAGTTCGACGATCCATTGTATCCATCATAAATCATATCCATGTGTTGAGATCAGACAAATTAAGCTGCTCTTTTCGTAACTGGCGATTGTACTTTTGAAACTGAACAACTTAAGTTCCACAACTTCTCATAATTTTATTTTTTATTTAGATCAATAGAAGTAACATTATCGTTAGAGGTTGAGAATACCCATTACGATAATAAAGCAACTCATAAAACTACAACAATAGTTTGAGAAGGTAATCTTTTTAAATTCCGCCAATGTACAAGCCCTCTCGTACATCTACCAGATACGCTAAACTACCAGGTTTATGATATAGCGCATATACCACTTATCGATCCTTTGGGTATAAAGTGAGGGCCGCTATTCCTGCCAACACCATATGGCGAAAGCAAGGACAAACTGCGGTAGTTCTTGCCGCCAAGACGCTTGTCCTGGAACTTTGCAAGGCGAGTGCCTCGTAGAAGAGACCACTACCTACTCTCCACAGGTAGATACCGGAGCTACAGGCACGCTCACCTCCCGCACACGACACGCCGGAGAAGCTGGCTCCCACGTCTCCAGTGAGCTGAAGCTCTAGGCAAGCTCACTTCCCGGTGCTTATCGCACCTGGATCGGCCGGAGCAGTACTAGCGTAGCTCTACTTGCTGTTCAGGCAAGTGCCGGAGATGCTTCCCCGCCAGTAAACAAACCAGCAGTTCCGCTTAATGGACAACTAACGCGCCCCGCGTTGTTTTCGCCCAGAGCACACATGGTGTATTCCTATATTTCTTTTACGAAATGGCATTCAAAACCATTTTTTATTAACACGCTTTTATTAGTTTCACCTGTATGTTTGTATGTTTGTTTGTTTGTTTGTATGTAACCGACACCTTTGGACTCGATTTTGACCCACTTTAAACGGACAGATTTAATTTAAACTTTGTAGACTTATCAAGAATCAGCGACAATATAATAATTTCATAAGTTTGAACTAAAAAATAAAAAAGTGTTTTTAGTTTTTTTAAACTCTATTTATTTGTAAAATTCAATTCATTTCAATATATTTATTCAAAATAGTTGCACATTACACTCTTTTTGATAGTCATAAAATAACAATAACAATGTGATTTGTGAAGAGTCAAGAAATAAACAATAATTAGTTAATAACGTCAAAGTTCAATCCTTGGTATAAACCAGATTATGTCATTAGAACATGAAAACAATATGACACGAACAGTTATACATAAAAATCATTGAATGCCTTTAACAAGAGTAGGCCAGTTCACACGGACAGCACCCGGTCATGAGTATAACGCGAGAGTCAGCCATCGCTCCCATCAACCATATTAGAGGGAAAGGAACGACCCGGCTCCCGATGTGCCACCAAACGCACGAACATTTAAGCGAGCACAAATTTCAAGATATTTGTCCGAGCCGTTGGAACCGCCAGTATCCTTGCTATTGGTCCTCGTGATCTCGTGTTAGGATCAAGTAATTACAAGTCCTTCAAATGCAACATTATTCAGCTTTTTAGAATGTCAACCTTACTTTCTAACCATGCATGTGTTTGTCATATCCATTACCAAACAGTGATACAAATTGTCACAAACGATCATCGCTCTAAAGTGAATGACACTACTGTCATAGGAAACTGTCATCGTCATTTTTGTCTCCAATGGGTTTGGAAGTTTTTTCTTAGAACACTCGAGGCTATCGATTGAAGTCATGTCGGTGAAGTTATGGCTACCATGTGTTACGCAACAGGGCAGTGGGAAAAGTAAAGTCATAAACTGAGAGACTCGGTGGCTCAGTGCTTAGTGTTCTTGACTGCTGATCCGAGAGTTGTGGGTTCGATCCCCACCCAGAGCAAACATTTGTGTGATGAGCAGATTTGTTTGCTCTGTGTCTGGGTGTTAAATATTTATATATGTATGTATTTAAACGTATATAAGTATTTGCACCAGTCTCTGGTTCCCATAACAGGGAATCCTACTTTGAGCCAGATGACCATTGTGTGATTTGTCCTAGAATAAAAAAAATCTTAGGTAAAATGAATCTCTTGGATTAAGTTCAAGTTTGAGATAATAATTTATTTCTTAATTGTGGCCAAATGTGACATTACGTAGATACTGTAATATGTACCACTAGCTTTTGCCCTCAGGTTTGCTCACGTGGATATCGTTTTTATTACTGTATATACAGGTTGTAAAAAAATGGTGTAGGACCCGTTAACTGGGGATTCTACTCATCATACTGAACAGCTTTACCCAAAAAATAATAAAATGTAACAAAAGTGGTGTAGGTCCCTTTAACTGGGGCTTCTACTCATTATGCTGGACAACTTTTGTTCTATGACTTTGATGAAATCGCAAAAAAAAATTTTACTCTTCATACAAATCGATCAGCTGATCGATCAATTTTGTGCATTTTTATATGGAAGTATCCACAATTTTTTTGCGAATCGATCAATTATTCCTTAGGGATATTAAGTTGCTCAGTTTCGTCTCTTCATACACCTCCTGAAATGCTTTCGTTTTAAAACCAGTTTCATTTTCAAAATGAAAACTATGAGTTCTAAGTGCCAGGACATGTGTATATTTCAAACGAAAACCACTCAATTTCTTCTTTTTTTTTAATTGTGACGTTTGACTATGGTGAGATTCCTAATGACAAGTAATATTAGGTCATCTTTAGCCAAGTTATACATATTTTCGTAATATTAGTTTTTACGTAAATGCACGCCCATATTTATCTTAATCTTGAATTTGTATTTAGATAGTAATACATATGTCGTAATTAAATTAAGCTCACATAGCTCACAGAATCGCAATCACAGATCCGTAGGAGAACCAAAGTAACCGACATAGCTCTCAGAATTGGTAAACTTAAGTGGAAGTGGGCAGGGCACATAGCTCGTAGAACAGATGGCCGATGGGGCAGTAAAGTTCTCGAGTGGCGACCTCGCACCGGAAAACGTAGCGTAGGCAGGCCTCCCACGCGGTGGACCGATGACCTGGTGAAGATCGCGGGAAGCCGATGGATGCGGGCAGCGCAGGACCGGTCGTCGTGGAAATCCTTGGGGGAGGCCTTTGTCCAGCAGTGGACGATTTGTGTCGGATATGATGATGATGAATTAAATTAAGATACATATAACCTAAATCTCTTAAAATTATATATTAAATGAAGGTGTATTGAAAATTGTTTTTTGGTTAAGTACCAAAAATTATCAACTTTTTAAGGCTGAGATCTTATATATGTATGAGATGTATTGTGTATGTATCTAGCTGTAAGGCCTAATTGCCTTAGTCTGAAAAGAACTTTTCAAAGGATACTTTATGCACAAGAGGATGAAAAAATACTTTATGCAGCCTTCTCTCGACAAACAACTTTACGAGCATGAGAAGTGAAAAATTACTTGCTTTGAAGAACCTTGATTTTTTTACAGCTTCAAGAGACCGTAGACCTTACTAAGTATTTGATAATAATTTCAACTTGATTCCTCCAAGAGTTCCTGAAAAACAGGGTCTTGACAGACACACAGACGGACAACAAAGGGTTCCGTACCCAAAGGGTAAAAACGGGACTCTATTACTAAGACTTCGCTGTCCGTCCGTCTGTCACCAGGCTGTATTTCATGAACCGTGATAGCTAGACAGTTGGAATTTTCACAGATGATGTATTTCTGTTGCAGCTATAACAACAATTACTAAAAATTAGAAAAGCGAAAAAATAAGGAGGGTCTCCATAGAAAAAAAACGTGTTTTTTTTTTCAAGAAACTAGCGCCATCTAGTATGATAGTACGGAACCCTATGAGTGCGGTTCTGACTCGCACTTGGCCGGTGTTTTTTCCTTTTGAGGTATCATTAATTTTCTGATAAAAATAATAATCTTTGATACTACTTTGGGAGCCTTCAAAAGTTCGATTAGAGATCAAATAAACAGTAAAAAATGTCGAAAACCTAAGACTACTAGGTACAAGCTTCTAATATTGCATTTTCAAGCGGTGTACATTTACCTTATCCCTAAAAATTGCCACCACTAATATCCGAACCCGCACCTCTCTCGACATAAAATTTACCTTATCCCTAAAAATTGCCACCACTAATATCCGAACCCGCACCTCTCTCGACATAAAATTTACCTTATCCCTAAAAATTGCCACCACTAATATCCGAACCCGCACCTCTCTCGACATAAAGCAGAGCGTGCTTTAGCTGGGCTACAGTGGCTGTATGTATGAGGCATGTATTAGTGTAACTGACATAGTCTATCGCAACTTAGGATTCCAAGGCCGCAGAAGATATACTACTTAACTTAGTTACTTTGACCAAGGCACTTGATGACAGAGTCATCAACAAAAGACGCGAGCAATATATCACATACTATTAAACGAACAATATTTATTTGTGTTTTAAAATCTTTATTTTTTTACTGAAATAAAACTTTTTTACTCACGCTTGACTTGGGGAGTAAGCTGGTGAATGCGTGACGGGAGCGTTACGGAAGTGTAATCGGGCGAGGCGAACGGAAGTTAAGAGGGATATATAAATTAGTGAAAATAGAAAGAAAGATACTGTTTATTTTTGTTTACCAACAATATCGGTTGCCAAGGCAACAATATCGGTTGTCGAAACAATCAAAACAAACATATTATTGTAAGATAAAAAAGATTTGATCATTTTCAGAGGATACTAAAACTCTTTTCATAAACTGTCTATACCTCCATATGACAAAAAAGATTTGATTATTTTCTGAAGACTAAGTATTTACTTTCATACATATAGATGGAGGTAAAGAAGTTTTACTTCAGTCGTGTGGTCTAAAGCACACTCGTATTTTTATTTTATTATATTAGTTTTGAAAACAATCAGTCTCAATTATAAAGGATTACATCTAAATTTTAAATTAAAAAGGACCTGGAGTTTTACTTAATAACTATAAATCATAAAATATACAAGCCCTTGACAATATTAATTGCACAGCTATTTTTACTTATAAATTGTTTTACAAGCTTTTATTTACTTTCACCTGTCCGGGTATCTGTAATGAAATCTTGCAAGTCAAATTTGACCCACTTCCCGGTTTCAGATTGAGCTGAAATTTTTTATGCAAATGTACACATGGAGCCATATCAAGCTATACAAAGGAGGGGGAGGGTGGGGGGATCCTAAAATTAATTTTAGCGAATAGTGCAGGAGAGTCAATAATGTTATTTATTATTTTGAATAAGCACACTTGATCGTGATAAACCCTCCTCGACTTTAGAAAGGTTATGTTATATCTTTTGGCTGCTGTTTTCTAGTCGGAGAACCATGTACCAGTGCGGTAGATGAGATTTTTATAAAAATGTACCTTTTTTATTATATGGACATTATAGCTAGGATACACACAACACATCCTAATTCAAGGAGACTACGAATAAATAAGAAATATTTTTTTAAAGTGGTATTATTGTGAAATGGTTTAGAAGCCCTTAAAATTAACACCAAGATTCTTAAAAGATTTAGCTACTATATTATGATCAATGTGTTTGTTAATCTTAAAACAGCTCTAAAGATTTCGATAAAATTTCTTAAACAGGGTGTTATAAAATTGGTGTATGTCCCGTTAACTGGGGCTTCTACTTATCATACTGAACAACTTTTGTAATACGACTCAGCTGAAAACGTATTTTTTTACTGTTCATACAAATCGATTAGCTGATCGACCGATTTTGTGCATTTTAGTATGGAGGGTCCAATTTTTATTTTTTTAAATTGACTATAGGTTCCTCAGGGAAAGTTGTTCAGTATGACGAGTAGAACCCCCAGTTAACAGGACTTACACCAATTTTGTTACACCTCAGAGGGATTTTTGTGGGCTAAAAATCGATCTAGGTAGGACTTTTTATAATATTACGTCATGTTCAACAAACAAAGAAATTGATAAAGTCACTCTAATGACAAGTAGAGCCACAGTATATATATTAGTACTAACGTAGAGCATTAGAAGCCACCCGTTCTTTGTCTTAATTTCCTTTCATAAACTAACCAAGTTTTTAAGATAAAAACAAATCATTGCCTAAAACCAATTAGTAAAAGGAAAGAATAGTAGGTAGGTTGTCTTCATACAATGGTACAGCGAGCGGTTTGCATGTGCGCGCGCCAGTAGGCGCGCACCATATGCACGCACACTACAATAAATAGGAATGATATAAGACCATAGAACATTCCTATTAATTGTACTACCTACTTAATGGGACGCGCACACATACAAACTGCGTGATGTACCATTGTATGAAGTATGAAGACAACCTATCTTTCCTTTTACTGTGCTAAAACAGTTTACGCTACCAACATTTCAAAAGAAACGTATATAATCGTTTTTTTTTTCTAAACCAGTTCATTTACTTTGCTTAAACAGTTTACGTTACCAACATTTTAAAATAAACGTCTTTTATCTACTCTCATATCGTAAAGTTCGAATTATAAACTTCAAAACGAATTTATATTGGCATACTTTATAAACACAATACCGAAATTTAAAAAAACAAACACTTTATAACATTATTTCTCTAACAAAATAATGTTATAAAGTATTTTTTTTTCCATTACGATAATTAAGTTAATCCAAAAAGTTAATATCACCAACGAAATTCCCTATCAATTGGTTTTATTGGAATGCACATGCGGTTCGCGCCATTTTTACAGCATTACAAAAAGTTTTCATTCCAATTTTTACTTGTCTGTGACAGCGCCCGCTTTAACGCATGCGCGGTGATGTGCTAGGTTTTGGCGTCATTCATTGAATACGTTTTGTTGTAGTTACTGAATTTCGTGGATAATTTTCATTCTTGCTTAAAAACGTCTGAGATCAGTGAAAGCATTAATTTTATCTGTCTGTGACAGCGTACTTCAGCGCAAGCGCGGTGATGTGCTGGGATTTGGCGCTATGACACGTTTTGTTGTAGGTACTGAATTTCGTTGGAATTTTTTTTTCTTACTCTTTCAACTTTGATCTTCGTTGTTTAGTCTATTTAATCCCAATGTATGAGATTATATAAAATAGTGTATGAAACATAACTAGGTATTAAAACACTCGTATGACAATATTAAAAACCTCGCCAAGGCTTGGTTTTTAAACTCATACTCGTGTTTTAATACCCCTCATTATGCAACAGTTTATGACTATAATTGTTTTATTTTTCAAAACCAGTTCTTTTACTTTGGTAAAACAGTTTACGCTACCAACATTTTAAAAGATGCATCTTTTATCTTTATATTCTTCAAAACCAGTTCAAAACATTCTTCCCCCTATTCATAGAAAGATACCTAAGTGTAAGATATTCTTGGCGCCGTCATTCAAAAAAACCAGACAATATAAATAGTGTCAACCACTGTATTATACGCATTGTGTCAACAAATATGGTGCCATCTGCCCCTTGTCACAACTCGATAGCTTCAAGTGATCAAAAAAGTTTCCAAGGTAAAAGATGTGGCAATTGGGACAAACCCATGTTTGTTTATGCAATTCTTGAAAGTGACCCATTTCTACTTTTTATCCGACTGCCTCAGAAGGAGGATTATGTTTTTCGAGTGTAGGTATGTATGTTTGTAGATTTTCATGTTCCCCGCTACAGCCAGAACGTGTTGAAGGATTTTAACGTATGAGGTATCGTTAGATTCGTCCCGATACGTTAGTCGATCCCGTGAAAGTACATAATAATTCGATGGAATAACATTACATAATAATTCGATTGAATGACATAGGATACATTTTTACCCGACAGGCCAAAAAGAGGGGTTAAGATTTTACATTTTAAGGTATGATACGTAGAAGGTATATTAAGGTTTTTAAATTTTAAGGTATCCCTAAAGTTATTGTATGCATTTATCGAAGCAGATAAATATTAATTTGCAGCAAAATAGGTAGCTCAGTCGAACGAAGACCTGGTGAAGGTCGCGGAAAGCCGATGGATGCGGGCAGCGCAGGACCGGTATTCATGGAAATCCTTGGGGGAGGCCTTTGTCCAGCAGTGGACATCTTTCGGCTATATGATGATGATAACTATGAAAATAGGTAGCTAGCTAATATGTTTATAATCCACCTATAAATCTATACAAGGTTAGACAAAATTGGTGTAGGACTCAAAGTCATATTTTAAAGAAACAAGTTTACACTTTAAATATCGTTGGTAGGACCCGTAAACGGGGCTTCTACGTATCATACTTATACTGAACAATTTTCCCCAAGGAACCCATTGTCACTTGTTATCAAAGAAAAATATCGACACTCCATACAAAAAGAGCGGCCAAACGCGAATGGTACTCGCGCACCGTAGATTCAGTAACAGCACACAATATATTTGAGTTGTGTATTTACAAAAAACCGCCAAAGTGCGCGTCGGACTCAAGTAAAGTAGGGTTCCGTAGTCTGTTAAAAAAAAGTATTTTAAAAAACAAAATTACATTCGCAGAGATGCACTCTGTGGTAACCCACAGAGTTACTGATAATAATTAAGCTATTTCCATCATCTCATCTGAGCAAGAAGTATCTAGTAAAGCAGAAAAACGTGACGATATTGAAGAAAGTTTATCAATAGACCTGTTGTGTTTAGAATTATTTAAAATATTGTATATGTCGCAGCAATCTAGCTTAATTAGCCATTCAATTAACTGCCTAGCCTTATAACTAAATGGCGCCGTTCAACTAACTGCCTGAATTATTATTCAGCCATTCAATAAAAACACCTAGGCAAATGACTTGAATCGATAACATCCAACCTCTGCTAGCCAGGTATTTAAATTCACACCTCAGGGGGAGGAGTGCTTAAGGGGAGAAGTGGTGTTATTCGGCAAAAAATAAACGGAAAATAATCATAATATTATGTACTTAATTTAAATAAACTACAGCTAAAGATTAAAAATAAAAACTAAAATTAAATTTTATGCCGAATAGGTCCAAGACTCAGCATGGTGCTGTGGTTTTATTATTACTAAAACCACAGCGCTGATATCAGTAACCTCGTGCGCCAGGTCCAGGTACTTGGTCTTTTTATCGGCATCAGCCTGCACGAGGTTTTTATCATATGGGATAGTGATATCAACCAAAAACACCCTTGACTGCATCCGATCCATCAGCACGATATCAGGCTTATTCGAAGGAATAGTCCTGTCCATGATGATGAGTCGGTCCCAGTAGAGCTTGGCGCGGTCGTTTTCGAGAACCGGCTCTGGCGTGTACTTGTAATAAGGCAACCGCCGAGATATAAGGCCATGCTTTAGAGCGATCTCTTGGTGTAGGATCCTGGCTGCTTGGTTGTGCCTGTGCAAATACTCAGTGTTGGCAAGCATGGAACAACCGGAGGTTTTATGACGTAGGGTCTCCCCTGGTTGACGACACAACCGACAGACTTCCAAGGTGCCGTCTTTTATTATAAACCTCCTATTTATAGTTGTTCGTCTTGACCACCTGATCCTGTATTGCACAGACAAAACCCTTGGTCTCCGCAAAAAGGTGTCCGAAGCGCAGCCAGTGCACGTAGGCCTTCTGATCTACGAAGGATCCACAAAGGGCCTTGAAGAATCTACCGTGCAGCTCTTTGTCTTTCTAGATGGCCTCTCGCTCAGCAGTGCTAAGTACAGCTGGCGCCTGCCAGTTCTCTTGGGCCATGGACAGAGGGGTTAGCCCTTTATCACAGGCTATGACAACTCTATGCAAGTCACTATCGACTTTCGTAAGGAAGTAACTTCGGAGGCTGCATATCTCGCGGTTGTGCATTTGTTTGGCACTTAGAAGTCCACGACCGCCATTCTTCCGCGGGATATACAGCCTCATCACTGACGACCTCGGGTGATGCATCCTATGGAGTGTCATAGTAGTGCGGCCTTTTCGATCCAGGGCGTCCAGTTCGGTCTGTGACCATCTGAGTATGCCGAAGGTGTACAAAAGAACAGGCATGACCCAGGCGTTGAATGCTCGTATCTTGTTAACGCCCGACAAATAGCTCTCAAGAACTTTTGTCAGGCGCTCCCAAAACACATCACAAACCGCCTGTTTCACTCCTGCTTCGTGAACACCAATACTCTGCGACATACCCAGATACCGATGTGTATCAGTTTCAGAGAGGGTACGGATGTTAATGGAGTCGATTTCGACTCCATCTGAATGTACCACCCTACCCCTGTCCACATGAAGGATCGCACACTTATCGACCGCATCAATCAGGAGTAGCTTATTCGTACCGCGACTTCCGCCCCGACATCCATTCTGAGTAATTGCCATAATATCATTCGCCTCAATAAAGGCGTCAATTTTGGCCTTCAGAACGGATGTTAGTGTCTTGTAGGTGGTAGAAAGACACGTGATGGGGCGGTGTTGACTAGGGTCAGCGGTATTACTCGACTTAGGAGCTAAATGAGTGATCCCAGTAGTCAAGAAGCTCGGAACCTGACGCTGCTCGAGAGCTTGCAGGAACTGGCTTGACTCGCCGGTCTCTCGCCTGTGTTCAACACAGCAGGTCGGTCCAGTGATCTGTAGAACTTCTTTTGATCACTCATGAAGAGGCGATTCTGGCGAAACCGGTCTACTCGCTCCGAGTATCGCCGAATACGATTTGCCCACGCAGCTATTCGTTGCTTCAGGTCATCGATGTGCTCCGTCACTAATCGCATGGCATTGCGTCCTGTGGGATCAAAGTCCGATCCCGCAAATTCGAGCCTAACAAAGCGCATTACCCGGGGCCTACTGTTGCCTGACCTGAAAGCAATCAGTTTGCCAATGAGGACTCTAGCCTTAGCAATACGACGCTCAATCCTTTTCTGCCATGCCGGCTTTTCCCACGAACGGGGTGTGCAAGCCGACTCCGGCAAGTTGGCACCGATAAAACGGCAGACGGTAGCGCCAAAGAGGATTGAGTTCGTATCACTGAGATCGCTGCTGTTTGCAAGATATTCTGGCAGCATGTGATTTACGGCCTCCATGCCATCCCGATTTCGGACGCTAAGGGGCAATCGTGGAAGCCGTGGCCTCTCCGGAGGCAAAGTGCGGAATTCCTGAATCGCCTCCTCTAGTATTCTCCTGATTTGCTCTAATTCCTGGGATATCGTTGCCGCCTCATATCCCCGTCAAGTGATGGTGGAGGTGGTGGGTCTGAAATTGGCTCCACTTGCAGCACATGCGCAAATAATCGGCGCGAGCCATTTAATGAGGATCTTGAGGCGGGAACGACCTCGCGTCGTAGTCCTTCGAGTTCGGTCACGCTAAAGATGTTCGAGCGTAATATGTACCGAACTCGATCCGCTAAGTTTTGCTCCGAGACAGACAACGCAGGCTCCAAATGCATGAATGCTTGGTGCAGCCTCGCTCGGTAGCCCGTCCGACGAGTTTCTCCCCCCGTCGCACCGTAGTACGCACGCATGAGGTTTTTGTTTTGTGATCTAGTCCATCTCATGCTGCGTACTCCACCAGCGGCGGGCGCCGCCTGCAGAGCCTGTGAAGACTCTGCCGGCGCCAATCGCACTGGTGGCGATGATGGAATTGACCGGCCAGATGTTAGGGCCGGACGTGGTGCGCCGACTCGCATCCTGTCACGTCTGGCATCAGCGCAACCAGACGCGCCCCGGCGGCCCCCGGGTAGCGACCCTATTCGCTCTTCATTTAAGTAACTTTCCATCATCATGTAGTAACCGTTGCGGACCCCAATATTTTTGTACCCGGGGTCAACTAGGAGCTCAGCACGGTCAACACTGAGTCCAAGGGGTACTGACTGACTACACTGATGAAGTAGCTACACTGTCACTACAGCTTCTTCCTCAGTGGCAATGGGGTCGTCACATCCCTATGCCCTTATTATTATCATTTTAAGGTAAGTTTATTTTTCTCAGCTTTTTGCTGGTTAAGCTTGTAATTACGGGCTATGCCAAGTAATTACAGGGTGTGAGTGATATTATATTAGCTATCGCTAATTTCGTTAATATTATTATAATGTAATTCATTCAGCCAGTAAGTTGAATGCCGTTATTTAATGAACTGGCCTGACAGTTAGTTGAATGAATAATTTAACTAGTTGACTGCGACATATACATCACAGTCTGAAGTAGCATAATAGCCAGTCAGGTGTTGTCAATTTTACGCAGAATTCTTGTGTCACTTGTGTATTATTCTTTACTTTCTTTCCTCCATTCTTGTGCCACTTCTTCTCGAAATAACTAAACATTCGCCACAATGTTTTTTGTTTATTTACACTCATCTGGCGACGCCCTAAGTGTTGTTCTTTGTATGAGGTCTTTCAGACCATCACAGTATTTGCTACTTGAGTACGCGTACTCACGTCGCCGATCCACGCATTAATGTTATTTTTACAAAATTAACATTTCTGTCTTCGCTGACAGCTCTTTAAAATCCATTAAAGTGTTTTAACACGATACTTCTTTTGAGAAGAGCAAGTGTTTTATGGTTTTCTTATGCATTTAAATGGCGTTTTATCTTTGCTTTGACAGCGTCTGACTGATCACTGTGAAGTGTCAAACCGTTCTAAGTACTAGTGGCGTAAATAAATCAAAAGACGCCGCTCTTTTTCTTGTTCACATTTGGTAAGCCCTTGGCATCAACTCACCTGATGGTAACTGATGATGATGCCGAAGATGGAAGCGGGCTTACCAAGATTCCACAACGCGATTGAGAACTGGCTATCTTATCTTCAAGCCGGAACTCATCAATGTTGTTAACACTGATGTTTGGCGGCAAGACTTGGATAAGATGATGGTAGCTAGCCAGGCGGGCTTAGAAAATGCCCTACCACTAACCAAACCGAGTCTTACATGTTGACTTCATCGGAATCAATCCGCGACCTGCTATTATAAAGCAAATGGACTAACCATTACGCCACGGAGGCGGTCTTATTGACCTTTTTTAACGGTTTCGTTTGAAAATGATTGATTGATTTGTGTCACTTGCTTGTTAGTACACGCATTTGACATTAATATCAAGGATTCAATAATATATAGGTGCCTACTTGATTTTATTGTTGTCCTATTTCGATCACTAAATAACTGACATCAAAAAAGTTTTTTTTCTTTATAGGGCTATTAAGTTTTCAATATTGAATAGTGGTGAATTTAAATATTTAAATATTAACGGAGCCTTCGCAATCGTATGCTCAAAATAAACAAAATTAAATATTCTTGCATCCAGTCTTCTTTAAGTACAATAGGTACTTATATATTTCGAAATCCCTTTAACGCTTAAACGACTCCAAGGATAAAAACCGGTTAAGTGCGAGTCGGACTGGTGCACCGAGGGTTCCGTACCACTACTCCACACAGGTATAATAGAAGTCTCTGTGGTTGCAAAAGCCTTATGTGTATAGTAATATGCTATTATAACGGGAGGTAGATAGGTTACATGGCATCTCTTTTCCTTTTAGAGTTCGGTGCAACGGAAGCAACGTATATAAATTAGTAGGATACAGTATGGACACTCCCTGCCGTTCTCTAGATTGGGACCTCACCCCCTCATCACTCAGATTGATACAGATTGGTTACAGTTTGGTTGTCGAACGTATAGGATTTCGCCGCCATTTTGTTTGTTCCGTCATTCGTTTTTTGAAATGTCATTTCTGGCCTGTTGTATGAAGTGTCCAGGGTGTGATGTAAGCGAACTTTTTTTTTAAGTTCCATCTTATCTTCTTATCAGCTCATATACGTCCCCACCGAGGGACTCGAACCTACCCTGAATTAGGGCGGACTTACGCGGGCCCAGAGCGGGTTGGTCGACTTCACACACAACCATCTAATTTCTTCGCAGGCGTGTGCAGGTTTCCTCACGATGTTTTCCTTCACCGGAAGAGCGTTGGATAAACGTACATATGAAATCTAAATTCGAAAACACATTGGTACGTGGCAGGATTCGAACAACGGCCTCCCGGACAGGAGGTAGCAGCCGTAACCGTTACGCCACCGACCTCTTTCCGTAACTATAGGTATTTATACCGCCTCCATGGCGTAATGGTAACGTCAATTAACTTCACATCAGGAGGTCGCGGGTTTGATTCCCGGCGGAGTCTTACTTTGTATGACTCGGTTTGGTTAGTGAAAGGGCATTTTTTAAGCCCGCCTGGCGAGCTACCACCATCTTATCTAAGTCTCGCCGCCAAGCATCAATGTTTACAGCATTGATGTGTTCCGGCTTGTAGATAAGATAGGCAGTTCCTTATAGCAATGGGGGAACTGGCTATCTTATCTAGCTTATCTTGCTATGGAGAATCTTGATAACCCGCAGCGATCTTCGGTATCATCGTCACTTACCATCAGGTGAGATGATAAGGGCTTACCAATTGTGGATTAAAAAAAAGGTAACAATTACTATCATAGACATCACGCAAGTGATCGATAACGAGTAAAATGCGAGTAAACTTTAGTTTTGGTTGCAAAACAAAGGAATCTATGGCATAAATCTAGATTACTGGCAACTGACGAAATGTTAGGTCCAAGCTCTATTGTTGAGAAACCTAACAGATCTTTAACAGTAGTAAGTATAGGTAAGGAAAATGTAATCAGTGCTTAATATGAAATACTTATATTAATTAAATGCGGCCAAGTGTGAGTTGGAGTCGCGCAGCGATGGTTCCGTAACTCCACAAATCTACAAATCTTTGCCATTGTTATTAAATTTGTTTTTTGTAAATTTTCTAATAAAGTACTCCACCGATTTTTATACAATTTATATGGGACCAACTCGGGAGCATACACTATCGAATAAAAAAATAATCATGGAAATCGGTTAACAATCTACGATGATATCGCGTAACAAACATACAAAAAAACCTAACCACTCCGGGAGTGCCCACAGAAATAAAAACTTAAAGGGCTTGTACACCCAGAGACGTTAACATATTCTTAAAAAAATTGATACGGTAACAGTAACATGGTGTTGATGACGGTAACGGTAACAGTGTCGCGAGTTCAATGGCTTTTTCCTATTTCAAAAAATGTCCAACGCGCCAAAAAAGCTTTCACTTAAAGTCAGAAGCGCGCAGAAAGGGTTCCTTACCATCATACTACATATATAGTTTCTTCACGTTTAAAAAAACACATATTTTTTTATGGAGACCCCCCTTATATTTTCACTTTTTCTAATTTTCGATATTCGATGTAATAGCGGCGACAGAAATAAGTGCATTATCAGTAAAAATTTCAACTGTCTAGCTATCACGGTTCATGAAATACAGGCTGGTGACAGACGGACAGCGGAGTCTTAGTAACAGGGTCCCGTTTTACCCATTGGGTGCGGAACTCTAAAAAAACCAGATAATTGAGAACCTCCTTCTTATTGGAAGACGGTTGAAAAAGTGTAACGGTGACGATTTCCAAGTCCAGTACTAAGTCTGCAATGGGGATGACGAATGCTAGTCATCTGAGTTACTTTTTATCATCTGTCAAAAACGACATTTTGTTCTAAAAATGTTTGAAATACCTAGGCGTGACGTCATAGTTTAGTAGCGTCATTGAAGTACTCATTTTGTGATTTTCGTGAATTAAAAATCGAACATTTGATGGAAAACAAAACGAGTAAGGTTTTCCGAAGTTTAAGAAGGGGGGCAATTTAGTGATCAAGAGTTCATAAATTATTTCTGATGCTGTCGTCACCCCTATTGAAGCCTGTAGCCAAGCGTTAGTACTAATAAATACCTATACTTTGACCCACCCAAGGTTGCCGCACCGACCACATTACCTGCGCAGACGGCACAGTGGCCGACTTCCGCGAACTACGCGCGTCTCGGGTTCGCATGCCGGCCGGGGTCATTGTTATTGAATTGTACACTTACTTGCTTTAGTTTGCTTTGCTTCTTGCATTATTGTGGTTTATGAATTGCGCACGAGGAATGTTGTTTTATAAATACATACTTAGCAGTTTATTGGTGCGCGTGCGGCAGTAATATCCGATTGCCTGGTTGGTCTTTTCTTTCCTTATCCTTTTTGCGACGGGTTTTTTTTATGAAATTACAAAAATATATATTAAAATAACATCAATCCATCATTGGAAGATACATTATTTTTTACCCTTTTATGGCAAACCAAAAAGGAGGGTTATGATTTTTGACCGGTATGTATATGGGATTATCTGATCAGTGTATGTGTGTGTGTATGTTCATCTGTTCTCTAGTAATTCCTAAATAATTTTGTGAGGTATCGTTGGAAGCGTCTTGATCGTCCGCCGAGTAAAGGCTATGTGACGTCACACAAAATTTAATATGGCGCCTTCTATATAACAAAGTAATTAACTTCTTTTTAAGCTATTGTATAGCTTTTATCGCGGGCTTTGAGGGGACCGAATCAAGAAATTTCGTAACGAAAATAAAACCTGACACCCCAAAAAAAAAAATTTGATTGAGTTCTAAAAATTTACAGTGCCATCTATCTATCCATCATGATGATGATGATGATAGCGATGGCGATGGCGATGGCGATTGATGATGGCGATTGATGATGGCGATTGATGATGGCGATTGATGATGGTGATTGATGATGGCGATTGATGAAGGCGATTGATGATGGCGATTGATGATGGCGATGGATGATGGCGGATGAAGATGGCGGATGATGATGGCGGATGATGATGACGGATGATGATGATGATGATGAACTTTCTTAGTGTTAATTTATAACATAAGCATCCCGCGCCCCAAGGACTATATTATGGTACTGGTAAATACTGCATAAATAAAAAATAAATACATAATTATAATTGCATAGGTTGATAAAAATGCTATGCAATAGCTTTACCGCGGCAGTTCCCGAGTGCCACACGTCTTTTTTTTTTATAATACTGTGTTGGGTATCTAATGAAAGGGCTTAAGTAGCACATTTCAAAAATGTATACAATCAACTTTGCTTAGGGATATTTTTGGACTTTTCATATAATTAAGCTATTGCATTGCTTTTATCGCGGGCTTTGAGCGCGGCGACCAAATCAAGTGCCATCTATTGGCGATTTGCGTTACTAAAAGGACTTATTCAATTTTACTGGTGTAACTGTCTTCGTGTTAATTTATTACATAAACATCCCGCGCCCCAAGGACTAGCCGCCAGTGGCCGCCATTTTGAACTTTAGTTATTGGACCGATTGCTTCCAAAATCGATATCTAATATTCCAAAATCGATGTCCCTGAGGTCCCTTAACACGAATCCGCTGCCCGAATTGAAAAAAGTGGCCGCCATTTTGAACTTTTTAGTTACTGGACCGATTGCTTCCAAAATCGATATCTGGGGATCCCTGAGGTCAATTATCACGAATCCGTTGCCCGAATTAAAAAAAGTTGCCGTCATTTTGAACTTTTTAGTTACTGTTAAAAAGTTAAAAACTATAATGGTCCTTTAATTAAAAGGAGCACACGAAAACAGTAAAACATCAAAAAATAGTGAATAAATACTGCATAAATAAAAAATAAAAATAAAAAAAAATTGCATAAGTTGATAAAAAATGCTATGCAATAGCTTTACCTACCGCGGCGGTCCCTTAGTGCCACACGTCTTATTTTTTTTTTTGAAGAGCTATACAATATAATAAGGACATGTATAATTGTATAGGTTAGAAACTTTCAAGATGAGCACGTGCTATATTTACCCTCTCAATTCTTATAAATTAATTTTGTTTTAAGTTTTTTTTTACGCATGGACAATGAAAAAAGTGTGTTTGATGTTAGTAGAAATTTTTCTTAATTTACAGAATATGAGGAGTGATTTTTATTTGCTCGAATTCTATTTTAATACCCAGAACTAAAGAAAAAGTATCATAATGTACCCTTTTTTCTAGTTGTAACCAATTTTAATCAAAACATTAAATAGCTTTAAGTGGTACTGGTAGTGAGTGGGGCCCATAGCTCGTAGAACAGATGGCCGTTGAAGCGGTAAAGTTCTGGAGTGGCACACCGTGCACCGAAAAACGCAGTGAAGGCAGGCCTCCCACTTGGTGGACCGAAGACTTGGTGGAAGCCGCTGGATGCGGCCAGAGCAGAACCGGTCGTCGTGGAAATCCTTGGGGGAGGCCTTTGTCCAGCAGGTAGACGTCCTTCGGTTATTATGAAGAAATAAACAACTTACACGTACTTAATATATATTTTAATGTATTCAATACATATTCATAGTGATGTTCGGAGGATATCCGTGGTCATATGCCACCTACCCTAACAAAACAATATATTGTAAGGTTTAGGGCAAAGTTGCATATTATCACGGCTGTCCAAGTGTCCATTAAACATCACTACGAGCATGAAAATAAAATAATCGGGTGCTGCATTTTTTTTATGAGTATGGAAAATACATTAAAAAAAATTACGTCTGAGTTGTTTATGTAATAGACGAAAAATATTGAATAGTTTGTACATTACTGTTTGTGACGAAAATAATTTTCCTATTTCTTAACTTAATTTTTACATCTGATACATAATACATTATATTATACTAACGTTTTATACAAGAGGAATGCTGTTACTCTTACTGATGCTAGTAACTAAAATACATTTTCAATCAAACCAGTTCACACAGAACTAAATTCAATAAAGAGCAATAAATTAATTTAAACGTCCATACAACTAGAAAGCATGTGTAAACATAACAATAAGTTTCCCATAAGAGATGTTAGAGTTTAATATTGGGCAACCATTTATCATATGTACGACAACATATCCACTGCGTGTATACAAACACTTAATGAGGCGAAAACTCAAAGAAAACAAACCACGGATGACGCCCACGCGAATTCTTTTAACGAATGAGCACCAATATAACCTGAGCTATCTGAGAGGAGCAAAGAAAGCTAACGAACAGATCAAATTCGACTGAATACTATAAATTTTATATTCATAGGCATTGATTCTGAGAGAGATTTTGGTACAAAGAAAGGCGATATGATAGTATTGATAGATAGACGATACTTAATGTTTCATCAACCATTTTATTTAAATAACAAGTGTTAATAATGATAATAGATTTAAGGAGCGTGTTATTCGAGTGTGAAGTGATATCAATATTTTAACTACAGCGACTATCTTTTATGATTGAATTTCGGTCACCATATACCAATACACCTATGTTACTTCAATAAATGTGCGTTCCTACTCGAAAAGAGCAAAGGGAGATATCTCCGCCAGGCGAGGTGGTATTCCTGGGGTCCGGCCGTGGACCAATCGTTGATGATTGGTATCTGTATATATACTCAGCGCTGAAAAAATTCTAATAGCGCGTACTAGATGTAGTATTTCTTTTGTTCTCTCGTATCTTGTGCTAGATTCAGTAGCGGTTTACTGCATTTTCCGCCACATTACCAAGATATAGAAAACAACCCAAAGTCTTGCTACTTAGTCTTTCTTAAGATGAGGTCACAATAATAATGAAAGATATTCAATAATTGTTGTCCAGACTTTTGATTTTAATTGGAATATCGAGTTGAATATTGGATAATCACTTGCCATCATCTACGAACCTACGTATTAATTGTTTGTCACCGGCGGCGGCCTGGTGAAGGTCGCGGGAATCCGATGGATACGGGCAGCGCAGGACCGGTCGTCGTGGAAATCCTTGGGCACTGGACGGGCAGTGGACGATTTGGCTGACGTGATGTAACGATGATGAAGTTGTTTATTTATTATACCATAAATATTGCATAGTTTGTACATAACTACATTATACATGCCGTTGGTGTGCCTTATTCAGATAAATAAAATAATACAAAAATAAAATAACTATTTTAGACGAGAATATGTTGCTTGTTTCATACTTTTTAGAGCGCGGTTTTTCAGTAGTCGGGTTTTAGTTTATGAACTTAATTAAGTACCTACTACTATTAGTCCAGCATTCCATTCAAGGAGGAAAAAACTTAAACTGTAATTCTGATTTGCAGGACCGTCTTGTTTGCTTCCTTTATTCCAACAGTTTCGAGTATCAGTTTCATTCTATTTCTCTTAGTGCTCGTAGATGGTCACTTCATCTTACTTGAAGACTCTTATAGGCGCCAAACTGACGATATTTTTTTTCTTTTTGATATTTTTGTGAGACACATGTTAGTCAACAAGCTGATCGTTTAAACAATAAATCAATGGTAGCAATGGCGTTGCTAATTTGGAATAAGCCTTGTCTAGTCTAGTGAAATTGAATAGGCTGACGATGATTGATATATTATGAATGATTTGATAACAGTGTTACACGATACATACAGTGTAGATACGGTAAGGACGTGAGTTAAAAGATGCGAGCTTACATATGAAAAGAATATAATGATGGAGTAAAAGACCTAGAAAGAACATAAGAAATAGAAAAACATTATACACTGAAATTTTAAACACAACTCATAAGAAACATAAATTAAAACTTACCCAAAATGGGTTTTCTAAGAGAGAATCAATGTATTAAATAAATATTAATAATACAATTTAGATATTGAATCAAAAGTCACATAGATTTACAAAAACTACTCGTACGTACACACTTACGTCCTGGACACTTCATACAACGGGCCAGAAATGACATTTCAAAAAACGAATGATGGAACAAACAAAATGGCGGCGAAATCCTATACGTTCGACAACCAAACTGCAACCAATCTATATTAATCTGGGTGCGAGAGGGTGAGGTCGCAATCTAGAGAGCGGCAGGGAGTGTCCATACTGTATGTTATTACTTATATATACAGGGTGCGAGGGACCAAGTGTTACTACGGAAAAACTCCATAACTCCGTCAAATGTTGATATTTCTTTTGAAAATTTATCTATTTTCTAAAAGATATACTAATTTTCCGATATAACCGCCTTTAGCCTTGATTATGGCTTTGAGTCTGCCGATGAACACATCACACGCTGCACGAATGTGGGCATGCGAGATTCGCTGCCATTCTCGACTAAGACATGCCTTCAGCGTATCCAAACTATGGTGTTTCATAGTGGACACCCTAGCCTCCAAAATGCTCCAAATAAAAAAATCCAGCGGGTTGGCGTCTAATGAATAAGGGGGCCACTGTTGAGACGAAATGAACTTTGGAACATTCTCACGAAGAAATTGTTGATTTTCAAGGGCTTTGTGTGACGGTGCTGAGTCCTGTTGGAATGTCCATGTCCTGACTCCAAATTTTTTATATGCCCACGGTATTAACGCTTCTTTTAAGACCTTTTCGCGATACACGGTCTTGTTAATCTTCACACCCTGGTCAATAAAAACGACCGGAGAGTGACCTTCAGCAGTCACTGCGGCCCAAACCATAACAAAAGCTGCTTCTTGCTTTCTGACAGCTATTCTTTGCTCGAGATTATCGGTGGACTTCCTCTCTAACCAAACACGGTCATTTTGCTTGTTCACGTATTGCTGGACGGATAATTTTTTTCATCTTTCGGATGTTTGACAAAGCTTCACTCGCGTGCAAGCGTTTTAGTGCCTGGGCTCTCTCCAACCGTTTTTTATTCTGCTCCGGAGTGAAGTCTTTCATTTTTTGTGTCTAACTCTATAAAATAGGTAAATTTTCCCAATTACCATAAATTTTCAAATAGAAATATCAATATTTAACGGAGTTATGGAGTTTTTCCGTAGTAACACTTGGTCCCTCGCACTCTGTATACTTTGCTTATGTTAAACAACTCTATTCTTACTGCATTCGTTTAATATTTCTTGTCGCTACTTAGTTGAGTTGGAAAAGGGAGAGCTAAGTAGTTAAAACGCACAAAAAGAAAAGAATACACATTTTAAAGTAATACATACATATGTATACCTTTTTTAGGGCTCTGTACCGGGTACCGGGACTCTAATACTAGAATACGCTGTCTGTCTGTCTGTCCGTCCGTCTGTTTGTCGATCTGTCCGACCTCTGAAAGGCTGTTTTGTTGGAACCGTGATAGATAATTGATATTTGATAATTGACTGATTTATTGAATTTTCACGTAATATGTGTTATTATTATGGGGGATTTCATCATATCAGCCGAATGACGTCCACTGCTGTACATAGGCCTTCCCCTAAGAATTTCCACGACGATTTACGTTTGGATGGATTTACTGGTTTGTATTTAATATCAATACAAAAAATACAATTGGTAAGCCCTTGGCATCATCTCATCTGATGGTAAGTGATGATAATGACGAAGATGGAAGTGGACTTACTAAGATTCCCCAACGCAATGGGGAACCAACTATCTTACCTTTAAGCCGGAGCGTATCGATGCTGTGAACATTGATGTTTGGCGGCAAGACTTAGATAAGATGGTGGTAGCTAGCAAGGCAGACTTAGAAAATGCCCTTCCACCAACCAAACCGAGTCTTACAAAGTTAGACTCCGACGGGAATCGAACCCGTGACCTGATGTGAAGCTAATGGACATAACCATTACGCCACGGAGGTGGTTAATTACGTATTTATTTGCCCTCGTTAAGTCCTCTGTATATTATTGCAAAGGTTGACTGGAAGAGATCGGAGAGATAGTAGGGATAAGACAAGTTGTACATAAGTATTTTTTAAAATATTGTTTTAAGTTTATACTTTGTACAATAAACCTATACAAAAAAACAAAAAAAATATAAAAAGGGCGTTTCCATACTGTAAACGTGGCTGTTAAAGGTTTTTACTTTTTGCTCTATCGTAAAACCGGTAATACGTGCAATCCTGAAACTTTGCGTGATTATTGTAATAATTGTTAGGTAGGTACAACAATAAATAACTCCTGTCAACTGCGAGTCGTACTTGCGGTAAGGAGCCTGAATGAAATAAAAATACAGCTTTTTTCAGTCGTTCACGTCGATGTCTTTTGTTTGTAATGAATAGGTAGGTACCAGTATTACATAAAGTTTTTAAAATTCACAACGTCGTTTAAGGCTTTAAGATGACTCAATCCGAGCAGATTGAGACGTGTTAAAATAATATCGAATGTAAATCTATTCATTCAATGCGGGCTTCAACGCGGCTGTTGAAACCGAACAACAGATGAAATACTACTTACTTCTTCGTCGACCGAATGCCCAATTCTCGATTTTACATGTTTTTAATACTTTTCATCACTTTCAAATAATTTTTAAAAAGATGTGTTCAATAAAAACGGAAGGTCTTAAAGTCACCGATTTTTGTGTGTTGGTTTCATTCAACTTTAACTATTTGTTTTCGAGAAATTTTGCAATTAATACCAAAAACAGGGTCTACAGTTTATTTTTTTACATCAAAAGTTGAAATATTTTTAAAATTGTATTCAGTTGAAACGATTTTTTATTACTTTATATATATTTTTTCCATGGTGATAGCTTTTCACAGTCTTTCAATAAATTGAACTGAATATTATCATTTGATCTTAAGGCCTTAACCAAACTACTAAATCATGCAGAGCTAGAGCGCGATAGAGAATGGTTTAATCGCAACCAAAACGTCGTATGTGCCAGTAATTTCATGGCGCTTACGCGTTTCGTTCAACGTATAACATGCGTTATGGGGCACCGCGTGACATCGTTTTTATGACGGTCTTTGAGGGACATGAATTTTCTCCAGATCGGGCTAGTCTGATTAGCACTCTACGTCACAATCCACCCCCTCAACCAATTCTCTACAAAAAATCACTTTAATCCAACGGAGCAACTCCGTTGCGACGCCGACGTGCGCGAGCGTGGAAATGAGTTTTCCTCAGATCCCTCGGGAATTATGTCAGAATATGCTAATTAGTAAATAATCTTATATCCCACCCCCTCAACAATCTCTGTGCAAAAAATCATAACAATCCATTGTTCCGTTGCGATGTTAAAGAAATTAACCAAAAAAAGAGTATTTTTTCAGTTCCCTCAGGAACTGCATCGGACTATGATATTTTCACGGGATAAAAAGTCCCCGTGACACAGGCTACCTGCATGCCAAATTTCATCATGATTGGTCACGGTGTTGAAGCGTGAAAAGGAAACAAACAAACAAACAGATTTTCACATTTATAATATTAGTAAGGATACTATAATGAGTTATCCGATAATGCACGACAACTCTTGTCATGGAGTTGAACTGAAATTTGCCAATAATTCGCGACCCGATAATGCACGATCTATAAATGTACAGCCTAACAACTCGTGTCATGGCTAGACCTGAAATAAAACCTTGTATGTAAAAAAACTTTTGTTCTTGACGGGGCGAGGGCCGGGGGCCGGGGGCCGGGGGGGCCCTGACCGCACCAGTTTTTTTACACAGCAGACTAGCGTTATAACCGCTTAACTTGAAACTTGTTTCCTATACAATATAAATTAAATACATGTATTGAAATTCTAAATGGACTATAATTTGATGACAACAATATTTCTTGAAAAAGTAGTCAATTCACCCCGTACAATTTCCTATCTTGCTTATGTGTATAAAATGTCATGATTAAAACTGTAATCTTTAATTTGTACGGAAAACGATTTTCTACAAAGCCGTTGATAAGTACACGTTTTAGTAGATTGATTTCTACCGGTAGGAATATGTGCACTGTCCATTTCCACATATTCCTACCAGTGTAACATATTTTAAATGAGCGAGCGTTGCGAGCGATGTTTGGTTCGGTCAGGTTTGATTGATTATACAGTCAAAAAGGCTCGTGAAGCGAGGCTTCCCCCCCCCCCCCCCCCTGGGTGGCAGAATGCTTCGTAGAAGAGGAAATCATCGGTTTTTTACAAGCTTTTATTTAACTTGCAATGTATGTATGTTTGTTCGGGTGAAATCTTGCAAGTTTTTGACCCACTTCCCGGTTTTCGATTGAGCTGAAATTTTGCATGCATATGTATATCGCGTGACAATGAAATATTAAAAGCTTTTACCTAAAAGTTTTTAGATTTTTCGAAAATTATTACTTCTACCGATAGGGATAATATGTGCTCTGTCCATTTCTACTTATCTCTACCTGTAGAAATAAATCTACTAAAATGTGTACAACCAGTAGGGAAAGCTGTAGCTGCAGTAAATTCTAGTTGTAGCAAATGCAATTAGTAAAAACTAGTTTTGACTAGAAAAAACTAGTTTTGACTAGAAAAAACTCGTTTTAACTGAAAAAGGCTTTTAATTGTAACATCATGCCGAAATTACACCCTGGTGGTGGAGCAGTTATACAAAAACAAGGGTTTACTTCTCACTGGCCCGCTAATAGCGCAAATGATGTAAAGCCGATACAAAGCCGCCCTGTACCGGTGGTGGGATTCACGGAATTCTGGTTTTTTTATTTGTTTTTTTTTCTTTGAAGAGTCGTAACCCAATGCGACTTGCGTGGTCACGTGACCTGCCTTTAAGAGCGTATATTCACAAAATCCTTTCCCACACAAACTTCTAATTACTACTTCTTGAAAATGGATGGGCCGATTCTAATGAAACTATACTTACACATAGGCTAGCCACAAAATTCTAGTTAGTGAATAGATTTTATTTTCGAGATATGTACTTTATTTTAAAAAAGATTAACGAGTTTTAAGATTACTATGAAAACCTTAAATCACTGTTATTTAGAGACAACACATTTGTTTTAAAAATGTAATCTATTCACTAACTAGAATGTCGTGGCTTGATTATGTGTAGTTTCATTAGAATCGGCCCGTCCATTTTCAAGAAGTAGTCATTTTAAGATTTTTTTGGGAAAAGATTAAAATCTCAATTTTAAATATGCTCTTAACATTTTTTTTATATTTTTTATTCTTAATTGGTACCTTGGCATCAGCTCACCTGATGGTAGGTGGCGATGATCCCGAAGATGGAAGCGGGCTTACCAAGATTCCCCAACGCAATTTTACCGAAATAACCACAGAAATGGGAATAATAGAATAACCAACTCGTCACCATTTGACCGTTGTTTTCGCCGCTAGGGAAAGCGCGGACGGAAGGATGGACATTTTTTTGTTCTTACCAGTCATTCAGAACACGTTTTTTTCTATTCACAGTTGGTAAGCCCTTGGTATCATCTCACCTGATGGTAAGTGACGATGATGCCGAAGATGGAAGAGGGCTTACCAAGATTCTCCAACGCAATGGAGAACGGCTATCTTATCTTCAAGCTGGAACACATCAATGTTGATAACACTGATGTTTGGCGGCAAGACTTAGATAAGATGGTGGTAGCTAGCCAGGCAGACTTTGAAAACGCCCTACCACCAAACAAACCGAGTCTTACAAGTTGACCCCACCAGGAATTCAAACCCGGGACCTCCTGGTGTGAAGCGAATGGTCTAACCATTACGCCACGGAGGCGGTTAAAATTTTGGGTAGATTTATAAAAAAAACGTTCGGTCACTGGTAAGTAATGATCTTCTGGCGAATGAGCGACAGCGCGATGCGATTAGGGTCCAAACCTTTTTTTTCCGTGATCGAAGATCCAGACACACGGACTGCAAGCCAGCTGCAAATTCGCAGTTTGGACATAGTATCGTATCAGCTCATGTAGGTCCCCACCGAGGGGCTCGAGCCTACCCTGAATTAGGGTGATCGGGCCTTAGTCGACCACGCGGGCCAAATGCGCGTTGGTCAACTTCCACACAACCTTCGAATTTCTTCACAGGCGTGTGCAGGTTTCCTCACGATGTTTTCCTTCACCGTAAGAGCCTCGGATAAACGTTCATATGAAATCTAAACTCGGAAATCACATTGGTACGTGGCAGGATTCGAACCACGACCTCCCGTGCGGCGGCGGTGGCCATAGCCATTACGCCACCGACGCTTGGACATAGTAAAAGGAAACAATTAGTAGGTTATCTTCATACAATGTTACATCGCTCGGTTTGCATGTGTGCGCATCTCAGTAGGCACGCACGCACACTACAATAATAATGTTGCAGTAGTCTTAAATATTAAATCTGAAGCGTCGGTGGCTCAACTGGTAACGACTCGGTCCTCCTAACCAGAGGTGCCGGGTTCAAATCCGGACGGCCAATGTACCAATGTGTTTTACGAAATTTACTCACCGATTGCTTTAACGGTGAAGGAAAATATCGTGAGGAAACCTGTACACACCTGCAAAGAAACTCGATGGTTGTGTGTGAAGTCCACCAACCCGCACTGGGCCCGCGCGGTCGACTAAGGCCCGATCACCCTAATTCAGGGTAGGCTCGAGCCCCTCAGTGGGGACGTATATGAGCTGATATGATGATGATGAGTCTTAAATCCATTTTAAATTTTTTGTATTATTGTAGTGTGCGTGCGTGCCTACTGACGCGCACACATACAAACCGCGCGATGTACCATGTATGAAGATAACCTACTACTAATTGTTTCCTTTTCCAAAGTATATATATTAGTACTAATATACAGTATGGACACTCCCTGCCGCTCACTAGATTGCGACCTCACCCCCTAGTCACCCATATTGATGCAGATTGGTTACAGTTGGTTGTCGAACGTATAGAATTTCGCCGCCATTTTGATTGTTCAGTCATTCCTTTTTAAAAATGTCATGGGTGTGTTAAAAGTAAACAACTAGAAGATTACCTTCATACAATGGTACATGGCGCGTTTTGTTTGTGTGCGCTTCTACTAAGAAGCCTACTAAGGCACGCACGCACACTACAATAATAACGTTGCAGTATTCTTAAATCCATCTTAAATCATTGTTATTATTGTAGTGTGCGTGCGTGCCTACTGACGCGCACACATACAAACCGCGCGATGTACCATGTATGAAGATAACCTACTAATTGTTTCGTTTTACTATGGTTTGGATGCAGTTCGGATGCAGTAAGAGCGCAACTTACTAGGAGAACTGCATCCAAACTGCAAATCAACAGCTGGCCTGCAGTCCGTGTGTTAGGAGCCTTAGCGTCCCGCATCGACTAAACGTCAGCCAATAATAACATCCACACTTATTTACGTATTCGTAGATCCACACAAAGTCTTTGAATTTATACTCTTTGATCAACATATAACCGAAGTATTTACGTTAAACCAATGACAACCAAAGAAAAGTGCTAAAGTTGATAAGGTTTACTATTTTTAGGGTTCCGTTCCCAAAGGGTAAAAATGGGACCCTATTACTGAGACTTCTCTGTCCGTCCGTCTGTTTGTCTGTCACCAGGCTGAATTTCATGAGCCGTGATAGGTAGACAGTTGAAATTTCCACAGATCATGTATTTCTGTTGCCGCTTTAACAACAAAATACTAAAAATTAGAAAAAGTAAAAAAAACAAGGCGGGTCTTTATACAAAAAAAGTGTTTTGTTTTAAACATGAAGAAGTTAATATTAAAAGTACGGAATCCTTTGTGTGTGATTCTGACTCGCACTTGGCCGGTTTTTCACTTTGTCTTTCAACAAATCCTTTGTTAAGTATCCAAACACAGTTATTGATAAACACACCGACAGAAGCCACGAAGCTGGTGGGTGACACTCTGACGGTGGCGTGACATTGTGCTCTAACTACAGTGCAAAGCAGGGGTGCTCAACCTTACAAATTCAAATACACAAAAAGCTCAAGGTAAATTTTCTGTACATATTAATGCGGCCCTCACTATATGACCTAGCTATCGGTGAGTGAGGACGATCAGAAAGAGTGTATTTTGCACCTATTTTGAATAAATATATTGAATTGAATTGAAATATTGTTTTGGAATAAACTTAAGCCTTATTTTATTCCCAATCAACATTCTTTTCCCTGATGTCTAGACTTGTCTAATCCATCTAGATGGATTTAACTTATTGACAAAAATGGAGAGCCACCTTTCGATGTATTATCAGACAAGCCCTAATAATCTGTTAAAAAAAACGGTAAAGTGCGAGTCAGAACCGCGCAAAAAGGGTTCCAAACCATCATACTCGTTTCTTCACGTTTAAAAAAACACGTTTTTTGTATAGAGACTTTTACTTTTTCTAATTTTTAGTATTCGTTGTTATAACGGAAACAAAAATACATCATCTGTGAAAATTGCAACTGTCAAGCTATCACGGTTCATAAAATACAGCCTGGTGACAGACGGACGGACAGTAAAGTCTTAGTAATAGGGTCCCGTTTTTACCCTTTGGGTACGGAACCCTAAAAAAAAGATAACGTTTCGTCGTTTTAGCCTGATTATTTCCAGTGTTGAAAATGACCTTACCTCTAAGCTCCTTTTAGTTGCAATTCTTAGCCAAAATATGTACTCAGTGGTTTTCTACAAGCTTTATCACCACTTAACGTGGTACGGATGTCACAGCCGGCTATCCGACACTAGTGTTCCGGTCCACGAAAGGCCAATTTGACTAAGTTCACAGCTCGTTTGAAATAGAATCACGTGATTCTAAATAAATTTGCAAAATGTAAATGGATTAATAAGTTGAAATGAATAGAACTTTTCATAGATAAGTACGTAAAGAGAGGTGGTTGACCACCTCTGCAGTATTGTTAGGCTCGGACTCCACCAAAGCGGAGACGAGACGAAAGGAGAGGAGATGTGTTTTAAAAAACCAATATAGAATTTCGTTATTCCCACATCTCATCTCCACTCAGCTTCTACCACTGAGCGGAGATGTATCATATTTATATGGCGCGATCGAAGCGGAGATGTGCGCTGTGTTTTGCTGAGATTGAGCTGGGCGACGGTACAAAGCGAAGATGTGAGCTGTGCCTCGCTGAGATTGAGCTGAGCGGTTGTACAAAGCGAAGATGTGAGCAGTGCCTCGCTAAGATTGAGCTGGGCGGCGGTGCAAAGCGAAGATATAAGCTGTGCTTCGCAAGCTATCTCAACAACCCGCTGTAGCCAACCAGCGCACATCTCCGCTCCAGTCTAGCCAGCACGCATCTCTGCACAGCTTCGGTGGTTTTTTTTTACTAAAAATATGAGTGCGTTTGGCTGCACCTCACCTGATGGTAAGTGCCGATGCAGCCGAGGATGTGACTCGCAAACTCAAAAAGTGCCTATTCACTCTCGTCTTGAAGATTCCTAAATTATACGAATCGGGGAATACAGACGCCGGAAGGGAATTTCACTCCTTGACCGTTCGCATGATGAACGAAGACGCAAAACGCTTCGTGCGTAAAGGTGGCACATTGACGACAAAGGTTAGTACTAATATATATACTGTGACAAAGGGGTGGAACCGCCCTCCGCGCCTGGTCCTCCGATGATGAAATGGAGAAGGGGGAATGAGGTTGTGATGCTCCAGGGCACACAAAAGCTGAAAAACATCCCTTCTGGTCTCTGCTTCGGACATCTTTGCACATTTCTGCTTTAGTGGATTCCGGTCCTAAGGAGCGAGTAAGCATATTATGTACATTGTCTGCCATGCGTCGCGTCGTGCGAAATCAATGGATGCTACTTACTAAAAGTTATCATAAAACACTAAAGTATGTTATACTAATATATAAATATATTTATTACTGTTCTTATCTGTATTGTGCTATATGCTTCGATTCATCCGATTTGATCACAGAATTCTAATACTAATATATAAAAATGAATTTTTCTTTATATTCTCAAGTCGACGCGTATATTTGTTTTTTTTGTGTATGATTTTGATAATTATTTTTTTATTGGAAAGGGTATACCCCAAAATTGGTCCCATATAAATTTGGCAAAAAAAATCCATCCATAAAGGTAGGAAAACAGGGGATGATTGATTGTTCATTCACTGATTGGAATAGTAGATTGTAGTCCGATGTTTATGATTATTTTTTTATTTAGAAGACAAAAAGTGCTTTTTTTTAAAAGCACTAAATTAATCTTTTTAGATTATTACCCATTAGTATATTTTAGCCACAAAAAAATAAAAAAATTAAAAACTTTTTACAAAATTTAATTAATTTTCTTATTTCTTTGATTGGCACCGACTACCGACTCAAAATTATTTAGGTAATTACATAAGTGTAGGAGCTCAGTTAGACTATAAATATTTTTTTAATTTTTCGCTTTTCAGTTCCTATCTTTTTTCTTCGGTTTATTATTTTGTTAAAAAGTTTTTGTAAACTGTATTTGTTTAAGACTGTTTGTGTCCTTAATAAATAAAATAAAATGATCGTATTTTAAGCGCTACCATACCGTTCTTATGATTGCGTTGAAACTTCGTATTGCGTGCAAACCCGGGAAGGTTATCACAAAATAAAAACGGTAAACCGCTTGCGGCTCGCTCACCACGCACCACCCATATCCATGCGGGCAAACCTTTAGTAAGTAGGTACAGTGCAAATAAGTCCACATTATTATTAATAAACATTTTTGTGGCACGGTGAGTATTTAATAATGTCTATTTAGAAATTATAATTGATTGTGAATAGATTTCATAATTACATCTGATTTCATAAAGGCTTTTAAGGATTCCGTAGTCAACAAGGAACCCTAATTGTTTCACCATGTCTGTCTATCTGTCTGTCCGCGGCTTAGCTCAGGGACTATATAGTACTAGAAAGCTGTCACTTGGCAAAGGTGTACATATTAATCACGCCGACAAAGTGGTACCATAATATCTTTAAATAGGGTTACTTCTTCTACATGTAACGAGGGGGTGTTTTTTTTTCGTTTATGTACCCTATCGTGTAGGGTACTGTTGAGTGGGTCTGACTGAGGATTTGGTAAAACCATTTTTCGATTCAGCGATCTGTTTACGAAATATATTAAGCTTTAAAGTGCTTATTTGTTCTCTGCCCAAACCATCTAAACCGCTATTTCAGGACATCCGACAAAAAATGTAAATAGTAGAACAAAATTTAATAATCAATTTAAAAGGAAAATTATCACGGCTAAGTAGACTTTCTTAGTTTATGAGTAATAGTCCACAAACTTAAGATGTGCTGTTGAATTTGTAAAAAGTTCATAGATTTTCCATACAAAATGTTCTACTACAAACTGAAAATGTAATTTTGCTTTTTAAAATAATCATTTATTTTTTAAAAAGACTACGGAACCCTACCCTGCGCGAGTCTGCCTCGCACTTGGTCGGTTTTTTTTTAAATGTCGTAGGAAGAGACTAGCGTCTAAATTATAGGCTCGGCCTAATATTTATAATATTTATAATATATTCACGGCATAAGTGGTGAGTATCCATCTTCGGCAACATCGTCACTTACCACTAGGTGAGATGTTGTCAAGAGTTTAAACAATTGTGAAAAAAAATAAATACTTACAGCAACGTAATACTCTCTGAGATTTCATCATATCAGCTCATAAATATGTCCCCACCGAGGGGTAGACCTACCCTCAATTAAGGCGATCGGGCCTTAGTCGATCACGCGGGCCCAGTGCGGGTTGGTCAAATTCACACACAACCTTCGAGTTTCTTCGCAGGCGTGTGCAAGACTTGCACAGGAAATTTAGTTTCCTTAAGATGTTTTCCTTCACCGTCAGAACGTCGGATAAACGCACATATGAAATCCAAATTCGAAAATACATTGGTACGTGGCATGATTCGAACCACGACCTCCCAGGACCGGACAGGAGGTAGCGGCTCTAACCGTTACGCCACCGACACCTGAGATTTACTTCGTTTTATTACCTTTAGTTCAATCAGTGTTTATAAGTTTGATTTCGTGTATTGAATTATATTGTGCTTCTTTCCATTTTTGATGTCAATAAAAGTTTTATTTTTTAATTTATTATTCACTAGCTGCGCCCACGACTTCACCCGCGTTAAGGTTTTAAATTTTCCCACGGGAACTCTTGAATTTTCCGGGATAAAAAGTATCCTATATGTTGACCCGGGCTATAAGGAACCACCATACAAAATTTTATCAAAATCGACCAGGTAGTTTTTGCGTGATGCGATTTATTATTTTCCAAAAATATTTCATGTACAGACACGTCCCCGGTACAGTTTATTAATATGTAAATTGATTTAATAGAAAGTCACTTTGCCAAAAAAAGGTTACAAAAAAATTTAAGAAGCTATGTCATCATGTCATGACAGTGCTTTTTTTTAGATTTGAGTATTTTTGTAAAAAAAAATATTGAAGGGAGTTTCTTTTTGGTTCGGCGTTTCTTCCCTTACGGCAGGCAACGCTGAGCAAATTAAACAAGTTCCACATAGAACTAATTTTGTTAAAAATAGACAGTAAACCATTTTTTTATTTTACTTTGCTTTTGTTCTAAAACCTGCCCATACCTGGAAGGGTTGTTGAACTTCAGCACAATAATATATCTTTAGCTTTACGAGGCAGACTGACAACTCACGCCATTACGGTTCACAGCTTTTGTTTTAAGTTAACTAAATGCATTTAAAAATATACTTTATTAACTAAGTACTCTGTTTAGGTCATACGTCATAGTATGCGACCCCTGCTTTCTTTGTTTACCTTTTTTACTTTGTCAAAAAACCGGCCAAGTACCAGTCAGACTCGCACTCGAAGGGGTCCGTAACTACGGTACACGCGCCTCCACTTGCCGCGCGGTTACTCGCGCGGGGTACATGTGTAGCCCATTTCGAATTGTTATTGTTTCAGAAATAACTGTTTTTACACGAAAAAAGCAAAATTTAAAAATTTGTGTTTACTAAATGAAATTAAGCAGAAATTAAAGTAATTAACATTATATTCAAAATAAATAGAAATATAACAAAAACCTCTGAAAAAAATCAAAATTCTACTAAAGTACGAGATCAATCAACATTTTCGTTAAATATCATAATTCTTTTCATAGGTAACTTATTATTTTTATCACAATCAGGATATATGCAAACCTGATGACGGTACAACTTCATTTCTTGCAGTAGTTACAATGTTTTCTAGTGTTCCGATCTCGGGTCCTGCTTTTGCCCAAACTCTTTGTCAAAACAAATCATTTTAAACTATCACTGTGCTAAGCGGCATACTTTTAACATAAAATGCAGTTTTCTATCTAAATATTGGACTACCGCTAGCAGTAGGAACTACGCCACGCATTCGGTTCAATTCAAGCGGGATCTTTAGCGGAAGCAAAAATTTGAAAAGGTTTTATTGTGTTATTATTTTTTCTGTATTATCTCCTCCCCCTTCTCCCGTATCCCCATTAAGCTGAAGCGTTCTCTTATATCAATGCACCTTTCCCTCTAATATGGTTATGGGAGCGATGGGTGACTCTCGCGTTATACTCGTGACCGGGTGCTGTCCGTGTGAACTGGCCTACTCTTGTTAAATGCATTCAATGATTTTTATGTACCTATAACTTTTCGTGTCATATTTTTTTCATGTTCTTATGACATATTCTGGTTTATTTTTAGGATTTAATTTTGACATTATTAACTAATCATTGTTGATTTCTTGATTTTTCACAAATGACATTATGTTATTATTATTTTATGACTATCAGAAAGAGTGTATTTTGCACCTATTTTGAATAAATACCTTGAATCTTGAATTAATAACTCTCTTTAACCATCTACCTATACATGTAAATTCAGCAAAAAAACCCGGCGAAATGCGAGTCGGACCGTACCACTACATCTCTGGATAAGGAAATAAATAAACATCATCACGTACCTACAAGAGAGCGACAGAAAAATATTTTTTAAGCAATTCGGGGTTCTCAGCGCAAATACGACACACACTTGGCCGGTTATCAAAATACGAAAAAACTTACCGACATAATATTATGATACGTGTTGTGTATTATCTAATTTCACCACGTTTTATGCTTGTATGTAGCTACTACGGTGCTTAAGATGCAGCAAAAACGAAAAATCCAAAAAAAAACACGTTTTGTGTTCACCTCTTTATTTTTTACTTATTTTTTTTAAAAGCTTTTATTTAACTTGTAATGTATGTATGTTTGTTCGAGTGAAATCTTGCAAGTTAATTTTGACCCACTTCCCGGTTTCCGATTGAGCTGAAATTTTGCATGCATATGTATATCGCGTGACAATGCAATATTAAAAGCTTGTACCTAAAAGTTTTTAGGTTTTTCGAAAATTATTTCTTATTTGTTAGTCAACCCACCATAACCAATAGCTAAGCTAATCATCCTTTTTTTTGGCATGTAGTGATGACAACCGTAACCAGTAAATCCGTCATAATAAATTAATAACAAAAAGCGTCGGTGGCTCAACCGGTAACGACTCGGTTCTTCTAACCAGAGGTACCGGGTTCAAATCTGGACGGCCAATGTACCTATGAGTTTTTCAAAACTTACGTACATATACTTACCCATTGCTTTAACGGTGAAGGAAAACACCGTGAGGAAACCTGCACACGCCTGCGAAGAAACTCGAAGATTGTGTGTGAAGTCGACCAACCCGACCTGGGCCCGCGTAGTCCACTAAGGCACGGTCGCCTTTATTCAGGTTAGGCTCGAGCCCCTCGGCGGGGACGTGTATAAGCTGATAAGATGATTCTTTAAAAAAATTTACCAGCCACCAACTACGGTACAAAAGATAAGGCCCTTATAATGTCTAACAGACGGACAGGCAGCAGGGGCTTAGTAACAGGGTCCCGTTACCTTTTGGTACAAAATGCTAAAAAAAATAAACATTAAAAATATTAATATTGACATTAACAAACAAAAACAGTGACAGGCATAATTTATATTTAAGAAATGTAAATAAAATGGATATATAAATAACCTATTCGAGACTGTTGTGGGGCAGTGTGCAAGATTCTACAATAAAAGTCCAGAAAATGTAACTACTTTGTTAGAGAATAAATTCAAGACTCATGTCAAAAAATGCTTGTGCTCCAGAAGATATTATAAAATGATGGATAATGTAAATCACAAACAAATATGTTAAAGCCTAAATGAAACATCAGCATCATAAGAATAGGCTTTATGAACATAAATTCTCATTTTAAAATGCAATAAACACTTCACACCAATAAGTTATTGCTACTGCTACTTTATTTAGTCTCAGACCTCAATACCGAACATAATTCTTTCGAGTCACAAAATACAGATGTGAATAAAAATCAACACTAGGTTTTAATGGGAGACATTAATCAAGTAAGACCACCAGTGGAGATCGCTAATAAATTGCTCTACGATGAGAAATTGTCGGCGATACGAATTTAATAAAAAAAAACAATAAAATTTAATTGCTTACATTCGTTTTGAGATCTTGAAGTGGTCAAAGTTGATGACATGGTAATTCTGAAAGCAGAAACATAAGTAATACAGTACTTATATATTATGTACTATGGTAATACGGTCTCCCAAAGGCTCTCAAAGACGACTGGGAAATCCTTGGGAAAGGCCTTTGTCTAGCAGTTAACGTCTTCGAACAGCAGTGATGACATATGGAACTGAGACGTGGTCGCTTACTATGGGCCTTATAAGAAGGCTCAAGGTCACCCAAAGAGCAATAGAGCGTGCTATGCTCGAAGATTCTCTTCGTGATTTAATTAGAAACGAGGAGATCCGTAGGAGAACCAAATTAAGTAATCGACATAGCTCTCAGAATTGCTGTGGGCGGGGCACATTGCTCGTAGAACAGATGGCTGTTGGGGCAGTAAAGTTCTCGAGTGGCGACCGCGCACCGGAAAACGTAGTGTAGGCAGGCCTCCCACTCGGTGGACCGATGACCTGGTGAAGGTCGCGGGAAGCCGCTGGATGCGGGCAGCGCAGAACCGGTCGTCGTGGAAATCCTTGGGGGAGGCCTATGTCCAGCAGTGGACGTCCTTCGGCTGATATGATGATGATGAATACCGTCTCAGGAACATAGGATGTAGGATAGAAGTGGGAGATCGTATGTCAAAGGTGGCAAAAAGCGGGACAACCCACTTGATGACACTTGAGGCGTTACTCGTACAATATCTATCACGTCCATATCACGCTTTCCAAACATTCAAGAAGCTTTAAAATGATTGTTTAATAGGAGAGGAAGCAGAATTTTTCTGTTGTTCTGAGAGTAGTTTTTTATGATTCACAATTGGTAAGCCCTTGGCATCATCTCACCTAATGGTAAGTGACGATGATGCCGAAGATGAAAGCGGGCTTACCAAGATTAACTATCTTATCTTGGAGTCGGAACACATCAATGCTGTTAACACTGATGTTTAGCGGCAAGACTTAGATAAGATTGTGGTAGCTACCCAGGCGGGCTATGAAAATGCCCTACCACCAACCAAACCGAGTCTTACAAAGTTGACCCCGCCGAGAATCGAACCCGCGACCTCCTGATGTGAAACGAATTTTACTAACCATTACACCACGGAGGTGGGTTAAAATAGAAAAACTAAATGCCAGATCGAATCCTAATTGCAAATATTAACTTACTAATTATGGATAAAACAATGCAGTCTGAGAAAACCAATATCGATATCTGTGTTTTTAATACATCTTCAAAATCAACTTTATCTTTTTGTATCCTATAGGATATATCTGCGCTTAAGCAGGGTGAAAGGACTTGTTCTTATTGGATATCTAAAAACAACGTGCCGCAACTATGTTACGTTCATCATACCAGCTCATATACGTCCCCACCGAGGGGCTCGAGCCTACCCTGAATTAGAACGATCGGGCCTTAGTCGACCACGCGGGCCCAGTGCGGGTTGGTCGACTTCACTGCTGTGCAGGTTTCCTCACAATGTTTTCCTTCACCGTTAAAGCAATCGGTGAGTATATGTACCTACGTAAGTTTCGAAAAATTCATTGGTACATTGGCCGTCCGGATTTGAACCCGGCACCTCTGGTAAGGAGGACCGAGTCGTTACCGGTTGAGCCACCGACGCTTGGATGTTACGTTACAACGAACAATTTTAATTTCCTACGTGTGGTGTGGCCACTGGCCGGTAGCCTCAGGAATGTAAAATAACTCTCGCACAAAACGCAAACACACAAACAAGAGTTGCAAATATTATGCAGAACTAATAATGAACGAGGTACAGCATTGTCCTGTAGTGTAGATGAAACAAAAGAAAAGTAATAAAGGTGACTTCACACTGTAATAGGGATGACGAAAGCAAGTCATCTGACTTACTTTTTATCATCTGTCATAAACGCCATTTTATTCTAAAAATGTTAGAAATACCTAGGCGTGACGTCGTAGTTTAGCAGCGTCATTTATGTACTCATTTTCTGATTTTAGTGAATTGAAAATTTAAGACTTGAAGGAAAACAAAACGAGTAAGGTTTTCCGAAGTTTAAGTAGGAGGGCAATTTAGTGATCAAGAGTTCATAATTTATTTCTGATGCTGTCGTCATCCCTATAGTGAGACTTAAAACTAACGCTTTTATCAGCACCTACCTTTTGGACTATAACATAACCGCAAAAATTTCAAAACTCTTATTTAAAAATACGTCCTACATACATATTATATCTTATAGATAAATGATGATTTATGGCAGACTAGTTGTGCCCGCGACTTCGTCCGCGTGGAGGGTTTGAATTTTCCCACAGGAACTCTTGAATTTTCCGTGATAAAAAGTATCCTATATGTTAACCAGAGCTATAAGGAACCATCATACAAATTTCATCGAAATCGGCTTGGTAATTTTTGCGTGATGCGCGAACATACAGACAGACAGACAGACAAAGTTGTATAGCTAGTAGATATAGCACCATTGATTGGCTCGGTGCTCTAGTGGTCAGCGCTACTTCCTAATGGGCCGAGGGTAGTGGGTTCGATGCCTTCTCAGGGCAGATATTTGTGAGACGAACAGGTTTGTTTTTGTTTGTGTCCAGGAGTTTAGTATATTTGAATGTATTTTAACGTATCTATATATGTATGTGTATGTAGGTATTTACTATGTATGTACTAGGATCGCTGCCTCCTGTCGTCCGGGAGGTCTTGATTGAATCCTGATATACATATACATACATCATCATACAAGCTCATGTACGTCCCCACCGAGAGCCTACCCTGAATTAGGGTGCCGATCACCCTAATTCAGGGTAGGCTCTCGGACCTTCGTCGACCACGCGGGTCACATTGTGTGTTTTCGAATTTAGATTTCGTATATACGTTTATCCGACGCTCTTACTGTTATTAAAACATCGTGAGGAAACCTGCACACGCCTGCGGAGAAACTCGAAGGTTATGAAAAGTCCACCAACCCGCACTGGGCCGCGCGGTCAACTATAAGGCCTGATCGCCCTAATTCAGGGTAGGCTCGATCCTCTCGGTGGGGATGTATATGAGTATGATGGTGTTTGTATATGTATATCAGTCTGTGGTTCGTAGAGTACAGGGAATCGTTATTTGGTGCTAGTTGACCGTGTTTGATTTTTCCTGAATATTATATTATTATTTTATAAAATATGTTTTTGTCTATACAAAATCACTGTACATATTTCAACTAGCTGTTTCCCGCGGTTACCCGCGTAGACAACGTTTCTATGACTTTTCGAGGTTGTGCAGTGCGTGAGCCGCAAAAAAAGTAGCCAATGTGTTAATCCATGTCCTAACTCCTAATCTGTTTACCTACCAAATTTCAGCCAGATCCGTTCAGTAGTTATTGCGTGAAAGAGTAACAAACATACATTTATACATCCATACATTTTTACAAACTTTCGCGTTTATAATATTAGTAGGATGGTTACACTAGGTTCTGTCCACATGGAAATTTTAGAATTATAATTTCGGGATATTTTTGAATAGTTTTGTACATTTTATACTACTATTTATCAGTAATTAGTAATTACACGTGTGTAACAGCCTTTATATACGGGGCGTCCTTATTTGTTCTCCATTCTTCCGCCCACACAGGCCCTCTGCTATTTATATGCAAATCCATAAACAAAGTGACGTACAGACAGATGTTCCGTCATTACCATTATATAATTAAATGTAACGGAGGTTAAGGAGCTCTTTAGTCAAGTTCAATGCGATTGTATTGCAAAACAACTTGTGAACAGCGTTGGAATCAAGCTCTTAGAAAATTATTGTATAGGGAAATTAAAAAGATACTATTTACCAAAAATTATGCTACATTTTGTTTTTGCGTTGATTTCGTTTTAGATTAAATAAAAATCATTTGCGATTGATTATTTATTTTAACATACATAATCATTTAAATTTAAATCAGTTTTGAAAACTACTTAAATGAGAATATCTATATCAGCTAATTCTTCAATGGGAACTTCATCGTCCTTAGCACGTCCTTAGCATTAATACGACGAAGAATGTCGGCAAAAATCCTTGCATTGAGGGGTGAACGATAAGAAAATAGCATTAAATAATTGGGTTTCAACAATTATAGTATTTTTGCGTAGAATCCTAGCATTACGATACATAGTACTCTTTATTGTACTGTGACGATACCTAGTACTCTTTATTGTACTGTGACGATACTATGTTACTACGCATCATGAAAATATGGTACAAATAGTTTATTTATACTACAAAATCCTTCTTGTGAACTGGGCCGTAGGTCAATGTGCCAGCATTCGCTCGGGGGTGAGGGCAAACGGGCCTTCCCCTGGCACGAACTGCCCTATACACCGCGCCGTTTTGCAGCCGTTTGGGATAAATTAAATCACAAAACATTCACAGCACTAATAATACTACTATTTACGTTTAGAAAACGATTAACTAGATAACAGGATAAAAATCGAGAAAAGTGCAAAGATCCATAAATTTAGGTATTCCTTGTTTTTTACCCGATTGCGCCAGAAGGAGGGTTATCTTTTCGAGTGTATGTATGTAGGTATGTGTGTTTTTTTCTTTGGCGCGCTCTCTAGCCTAAATGCGGCTTGATGCATTTTGGAGTCGAAGAGGTTATTAAATTCGTCTTGATCCCGTGACTGACATCTAGTATATAAGGTGTAACAAAATTAGCTGAAACTATTTTAACTGGTGCCCCTACCCATGAAACTGAACAACTTTTTCCATGAAACCCATAGTCAAATCGCAAAAAAAAAATTGGGTCTCCCATACTAACTCGATCAGCTGAACAGCGAACTTAGTATGGGAAGTTCAATTTTTTTTTAGAGATTTGACTATGGGTTTCATGGGGAAAGTTCTTCAGTTTCATGGGTAGAAGCACCAGTTAAAATAGTTTCAGCTAATTTTTCTAGACCTTATATATTACCCGACTGGTCAGAAAAGAGGGGTTACGTTTTTAAGTAGTCGGGTTTTTAATTGTTAATTAATTCGTGTAATTATTTGATTTACAATTGTTAATCCCTTGGGCATCATTCATTTCACCTTATTCCGATTTCAATGATTTCCATCAGGTAAGTGACGATGATGCCGAAGATGGAAGCGGACATACCTCGTACGAGTCGGCTTCATTATAGGATGCGGTCCGAGTCAACACAGATCGGACGCCGTCGTCCGAGTTACCCGTTGTCATAATACGAGTGGCGACCGAGTAAGTATCCGAACGCACTCAGTCTGAGAGTATACTCGGAACGTGTCAACGCTGCTTGCCACAGCGTTTGAGCCACAGCGCTGAATTGTAATATATATGTCGCAGGCATATTGTATAATTCGTTATTATACTTACGGTCAGGCCAATGTCAGGCAACTTATATAATGGCGAGGGCGGGGAGAGCCTCGCGAACGCCAGGCTCTTTGACAGTTAAATCGATCAAACCTGACCGAACTTAACATCGTTTGCGCTTCGCGAGCTTATTTACAATCTGCCGTACGGCATTTTGACAATTTGCCTGACTGGGCATCGACCGTTTATGTACGGACGAATTATTACAATTTGCCTGGCTCGGCATTTTACAATCTGCGTACAGAATTTTACATTTTGCCTGACCGTTTACATACGACGAATTATTACAAATATCCTAACCGTATATAAAATGACTAATCATACAATTTCCCTATATACAGGTTGTAACAAAATTGGTGTAGGTCCCGTTAACTGGGGATTCTACTCGTCATACTGAACAACTTTCTTCAAGGAACCCATAGTCAATTCTCAAAAAAAAAATTGGACCCTCCATAATAAAATGCAAAAAAACCGGTCGATCAGTTGATCGATTTGTATTTTATTTATTTATTTTACCTATTTGGAAAACAAACAGTATTTTATGTCTATTTAAAAAGCTAATTAATAAACTAAGCACTACTTATGTATATGTTTTCACATTTTTCCTACAGAATATGAAGAGTAAAATTTTTTTTTACGTTTGATAGATGATGAGTAGTAGCCCCAGTTAACGGGACCTACACCAATTTTGTAACATCCTATATACGAGGGTTCGGAAACCAATAACGCGCGTATACGAACGCATTGCCTTCTTAGCCTCAATACATCTACAATAGAGGTAACAAACATTTTAAAAAATACAGTCGAATTGAGAACCTCCTCCTTTTTGGAAGTGGGTTGAAAAAGGGCAACAATTTTTATAGCTATAGTTCCCATAAACCATTAAAATTTCACCAAATTCTAATCCTAAAGTTATTACATCGTGTGAATATCACTTTCAAATTATAGGCATAATAAAAATAAAATTTGTTTCGACATCCTATATTTTACTAGGCGGCGAAACGTCTTTGAAAATTCCCTCCTGTCGCTATATTGCCGGAATCAATTTATTTATTATATTTAAATATGACCAACAGTAGCTCGTTGTAGACTTTAGATGATATCTGCGCATGATTAATAGCAAATCTGGCAGCGAATGCGCCAAAAGGCGAACTGTAGAATAAATAATTGCCAGTAAACTAACACAGCGGAAAGTAATGGGTGTATCGATTGCAGATATCGGTTGCGTTTGTTTTATAAATTACTGGGAAATCTGATGGCTGTTAATAGGAAATGAGTATTTTTTATTGGTAGCTTGTAGAATTAGAATACTAATGAGCCGGACACAGGCAAACGTAGCTTATGATACGTGAAGAGAACTTTCCCCAAGGGATTTTTGTTATTTAGTTTTACGTTTAGATGTTGTTTTTCGTGTTTTTTTCGTTTTTCTTTTTGTTTTTCGTGTCGTATCCCTCTCTCGTCCCTTGTTCTATTTTAACCCAACGCCCTGTTCTTAATAGGTACCTAAATGTCATGGTGTCTGGCGCTTATCCAGGCAAACTTCATATCCTTGTTGCCATTTGACATCGTCTAAGATGTTAAATGGCAATATTTCCCGACATTACATGTATGATTTATTTTAGCGGCGAAATTGTTCATAGGATTAATTATTTGTCCAATTAATTATTGCGTATTGCGTACTGTACCTTGTTGTTACATATTTATGGTGCTTTTGAAAGTTTTCCAACATTTTGACAGCATTAACATTTTAATTCATGTATAACAAACTAGGTAATAAGGGAATAAAACTAATAAAATATAATAACTGACTATATAAAATTACCGATCAGTTAAATTTATCATTTGCACATTTTTAGTGTTACACATTTTGTATACGTAGATAGGTGATTTGGTAAAATTAAAAAAAAAAATATGTTTACTGAATTGTAAGATGATTAACTCTTTGTTGAATGTTAAATTTTGCTACAGCATCCAAAACACTCACTTAAACACCTGTAAAAGCTTTATCAGCGCAACACTACGAAATCAATAGAGAAGTTGAAATATTTTATTGACGTTTTCTTCATTATTTAAAATCACATGAAATTAGACATCACAAAACCCCACTTGCGTTGGAAGTACTTAAAAATAAAAACGCTCTTGTACAGCCAAAAAAATTACAAGGCTAAAGCGCTATTAAAAAACCTAGACGGTATTAAGTATATACACAAAATTTCATAGTGATTACCGTACTTGCGTTGGCAAAAATAAAACGCTCTTGTACCGCCAAAAAATTGTACAGCCAAAAATCTTACATTAAAGCGAAATACCAAAACGCCTATTGGAACTCAAAAGTATAATAATAAATATATATTAAATATAGTTTCAGCTAATTCACCAGAAAAGTTAAAATGTCAGAAAGTACTAAAAATCCAAGTTGATCGGCCTTACAATAAGATTTAAAAAAAAATAAAACTTCACATATCACTTAATACTTGATAACTTAAAAAATCAAATTATTCACATCTAAAACCAGTAAAAATATGGTCTTTGCGTGACAAAATAAATATGGATTAAGTTGAAAAAAGGTACATAAAATAACAAGACTTACCGCACTGACCAAGCCTGCCCATTCTATATAGATCCACAGGTACGAGTAATTCCCTAAGGTCTTTCAGTTCTCAGGTTGACGACGACGATGGTTCCAGGTTGACTGCACTATTTTATAAGGTAACTAACTATCTTCTCATTCGTCCGATTTGAAGTGTCTGCACCATAGGCCGATAGTCATAATAGCCATGGAAGGTGTAGGCCCTACCTCATTTTAGGAAGGCACGAGGAAGCATATAAAATTTTACATACAGTGCCTCTTCCACTCTACCGTTGACACACAAGTGAAATCCCGAGAATATTGCCGGGCGGCATCCCGTAGCCATTGAAACATTTCATCAAATGCAACCCTCAGATTACAGAACATCTGTAATCTGAGATGCAACCCTTCATGCTCATCATCAGCGAGTCCAATGGTGACTTTTTCCGTGACATCATTGTCATCCGTCAACTTGGGTAATTCGTGGAGTATAATATCATCTTAAAAGTTATTAATTAAACTGATTTGTTTATTTATTTTCATGACCACTCTCGTAAAGCATAAATATTAATCAATCAGCTATTTTTTCATCTTCTTGTCCAAATCTTTGAAAAAACAAATTCATTTTCAAACTTATCAAAATTAATCTTTCACATAAAGATCTTTAAAAAGTTTCTTAATCTCAAAGCGAAAAGAAGATCCACGCAAGAAGGTTCTGTATCCATTCATAACGCTGCAGTAGGTACTTACGCATTTATTTTTTAATCAATTTGACGAAAATATTATAATTTAAAACAAAAGTTTCCTCTAAATAAAAGTACATATTTAGGTTTTTCCTTGCACTATTCCACAATTAATGTAAATAAAACACAAATTTGTTTATACTGAAACCGGTTTCGTGATCATCTTCAGGCTGCCTTATGAATGGATACAGAACCTTCTTGCGTGGATCTTCTTTTCGCTTTGAGATTAAGAAACTTTTTAAAGATCTTTATGTGAAAGATTAATTTTGATAAGTTTGAAAATGAATTTGTTTTTTCAAAGATTTGGACAAGAAGATGAATTCAGTTCAGTGTTCCACCAAGAACCTACTATCGCAAGCATACAATACTAAATAAAAGTAGATGGCAGCTCTGACACTTGATTTTTTTTCCTTGATTTGCAATCAAAGGGAAACACTAATATAATCGTTAATAATTAAATAGTAAATTTATTAAACTTAGTTAACTCGTTATTTCAATAATACTTGCTGCAGAAGAATTTCTGATCTAATAACCCTGTAAAGACGGAAAAATCTAAAACGCGCTATTGAAGTTTTTTAATAGCTTAGTATATATTCAAAATTATTCAAGAGCATGTCGGGAGTCCGTTTCTACTCAGTTAAGTAGTAATGGGGATAGAGCTACTTTAAATCTACTCTATATTGGGCCGTACTCACCTACTAATGGGGTGGTATAGGTTATTTGGGGCAATGCCAATCGACACTCTGAGGTCTAATTTGAGGGCTTTTAGCCTTTATCTGAACGCTTTGTCACATTCTGAATTTGTCACATTCTGAATAGAGGTTTGGCCCTCAACCCCGCTGTAGTAGAAGCTTTGACTCCCTTTTTAGGGTTCCGAAGTCATCAAGAAATCCTTATAGTTTCGTCATATCTATCTGTCCGTCTGTCCGCGGCTTAGCTTTGTAATTTCTCATGGGTATACATATTGATCACGCCGACAAAGTGGTACAATAAAATCTTGAATACTTTTTTTACCCGCGACGGAACGGAGACGGTATATGCGTTTGGGGTGACAGGCTGTTTGTGAAAACGAATGTTCTCATTTTCTCCTAAACTACTAGTCCGATTTTGATGTGGTTTTCAGTGATGGGTTCGGATTTGATGGGTGCATTTTCTTAGGTAGGTGTTACGGTGACAGCTCACCAGGGGGCGCTGCAGTAAAAATTTTTTTATAAACACCAATGTCACCATTTATCTCTAAAACTACAAGTCCGATTTTGATGCGGTTTTCAGTGATGGGTTCTGGTTTGATTGGTGCATGTTCTTAGATAGGTTTTGGAGTGACAACTCACCAGGGAGCGCTGCAGGTAAACATTTGTTTGTACAAACCGATGTTGCTATTTATCTCCAAAACCACTAGTACAATTTGGATGCGGTTTTCAGTGATGGGTTTGGATCTGATTAGTGCATGTTCTTATACATAAGTTACGGTTAAAACTCACCAGGGGGCGCTGCAGTAAATATTTTTTTATAAAAACCAATGTCATTATTTACCTCCAAACACTATTTATCTCCAAAACTACTAGTCCGATTTTAATGCGGTTTTCAGTGATGGGTTCTGGTTTGATTGTTGTATATTCTTAGGTGTTACGATGACAACTCACCAGCGGGCGCTGCAGTAAACATTTGTTTATACAAACCAATGTTGCTATTTATCTCCAAAACTGCTAGTGCAATTTGGATGCAGTTTTCAGTGATGGGTTTGGATTTGATTAGTGCATGTTCTTATATGAGTTACGATGAAAACTTATCAGGGGGTGCTGCAGTAAACATTTTTTTATATAAAAACCAAAATTAAAAATTTTGAAAAAACCCACGACGTAATGAAATTGAAAAAGGATAAAATAATTAAAAACCCCGACTTAAGAAATTTATGTAACTAGTGATAATTAACGTAAAAACCTTTTATAAGAAGATTTGATCTCTCGCAGAGTCGGACATATTATGAACAACAGAGTATTAGTTTTCATAGCACTTCCCTACGTAGGAACCTATTTGGTTCCGCAAGATGTAGATGTGGCAATTAAATATTCAACTCCCTATGAACTTAATAAAAATCCAAGAAAATCCGTCCGAGGCTGCCATTAAATGAACTGGTTTTGTGTATTTATAGTAACGTGAATAATTTGGAGATATTTTATTGCTCTACTTATTTACATTATGTTAAAATTTCAAAGAGTTATGGCAGCCCCCGACGGATTTTCTTGGGTTTTTATTAAGTTCATAGGGATTAACTTGTTTTCAAGGTAAAAAACGAAAAACAGGTTTATTGGTCAATAATGGATTCCTGTTTCGTTTTTCAAAAAAGTAATGCTATACCGACACAGATATTACGTCATACAATTATCGAAATAAAATTATTTCAAAATCGGTTGTTTGGTTAACAAATGAATCAAAAACTACGCATGGGATTTATGAACTCCAGTGGACTCTTAAGGCCCGTAAGTGCGACAGAGCGCACTATATACTTGGCGTCCTGCACCCACTATTTTTTTGCCTCGCGGGCAGCGAGTGTTTAAAACCACTTTAGCAAAAGGCATACTATATAGGGACAACAATAGATGTACGGAGACCTAAAAGTGTGGACGGCACTCAACCTAACCTAAACTAGGTTGAGTGTCCTCCGCACTCGCCTCCCCTATCCGGTGAAGTTGTAAAGTCCCTCCCCCACGGCCAACAACAAGCTTGTCCTTTCGAAAAAAATAGTGTAGAGAGACCCACCCTTTTATGGCGCGGTGTTTTTTTACGCTGCAGTTACGGTTGTTTTTACAACAGATTCTTAACTTCAAGTGTAAGTGTTGAGGTAGTAAAGTACAGATTACAGAACAAAAGATTAATATTACAGCCCTCATTGTTAAGTTTTAAGTGGAATGTGTCCTTGGTATTTTAAGTGGATTATTATACTCTCCGCGATCGAATTATAAAGGAGAAGATCAGTAACCTCACCGTCTGTAGTACTCCATCACACACAAATCAACAATAAACATTACACTTACATAAAGCAAATAATAAAGTTAGGTATATCAGAATAAATAAAAAATTACATATAATTTACGTTTGTATGGAAGGTACCTTACTCGAAGTTTTCCTGGAAGAACCACCTCGTGCAGTAAGCCTTATTCATTCCTAGTAATTCACAAAGTTTCATTAAAATCGGAAAATAAAAACGGGCCAAGAGCGAGTCGAACTCGCGCAAAGTAGGTTTCCGTAGTGTTCTCAAATAACAAATGTATAATTTAAAAACACAAAATTACATTTGCAGTTGGTAATCAAAAATTTTGTATGGAAAATCTATGATTTTTTTATTAATCCAACTATACTCCTTGAGTTGGTGAACTATTACTCCTAAACTAAGAAAGTCTACTTAGCCGTAATTGTTTGCCTTTAAATTACATATGTCCTAATATTTACACTAATATTTCACAAAAACAATACTGAATCGAAAAATGGTTTTAGCAGTAGTTATTATACCCCGTTATTAAAGTAGCTTCGCGATGCCCTTCGACTGTAAAATCAATCAAACCTGACCGAACTCGCTCACCACCCAAAAAACATTACCCAGCCAGTGTTGGGTAGACCTTGTTGTGTACGGACTACGGTTAAACGCCGAATACCAACTAATAATCGGACTTTACCCAAACAACTTTAGCCGGCTAATCTTAAGTTTATGTTCACACCCACTTTTAGCCGTGACATATATAAAGTATTTATAATAATTATTTGTAATTAATGTAGCTTTGAATAAATGTTTTATCTATCTATCTATCTATGTTTTAAAGAATTTAAAATACTTATGGGTTATTTTAAAGATGTATAAACGCTTTCAGAAGAATCTTCTTTTAATTTTCCGGGGGCGATCTCTTTATCCGACTGCCCTAGATAGAGGGTAATGTTTTTTACACCTTGTTTATATATTTTCAATCTGTAGATATACATATTTACACCCTGTAGATATATTTACACCCTGTAGATATATTTAGTTAGCCATAATTGAGGTTTCTGTTTAATTACAAATAACCCTATAAAGATAGCGGTAAACCAAAAACAACAAACCTATTTATAACTATCACTTTACGATCGAAAATCATCGAAAAGGATAAAAAAATGGTACTAAAACAAATGTGAGAGCGATTATAGTTTTATCACCGGGTTTTATTACTTTGGCGGCGCTTGCTTGTAATTACTGGGACATATAGACGGACAAATTAGTAGTTTATTGGTAGATGTCGGCAAATGTAGGTTAGGAAATCAAAGAGCGTAGTGATATCTTGATCGTGCGGATATCTTGAGTACATTAACTCATAAACTAACTTATACATATACATACTGTAGTATAAAGTTGTCAGTGAGATGAATTGTAAGCGACATCTCGTGTCAAGAGACCGAACTGTAGAGAAAACGTAAAAAAGGAATTAAAAATTTGACTGGGTTTGAACCCGCACCCTCTGATGATCAAACGTACTAATGTAATATTATTATGCTAATAAGCTCATAACATTGAATGCAAAATTACCAATTATATAGCGCGGGCAAGTTCAGTTGCGTGGAATCAATTTATACTAAAATATTTGAAATCATAAGTTAAAAATTGTATGAAAAGTCAATAAGTCAATAAGTCCTGCCGCCAAACATCAATGTAAACAGCATTGATGTGTTTTGGCCTGGGGAAAAGATAGCTAGTTCCTCACTTCGTTTCGAATTCTTGGTAAGTCCGCGTGCATCTTCGGCATCATCGTCACTTACCATTAGGTGAGATGCTGCCAAGGTCTTACCAATTATGGATTTTAAAAAACTTATCAGTCACGGAGACAGCCAATAGAAATGAGAATTTATAACGGGAAACCCTAAACACGTTAAAAAACACATTCAATCACAACAACCAAGTAAAATTTTGCTAAATTTTTTTGTTCTTGTTAATTTTCTAGAAAACGGCTGCACCGATTTTTATGAAATTTCTATGGAACCAATCTGAAAGTATATCCCTTCAAGTGTTTTTTCACTTTATACAAATCGATCAGCTGATCGACCAATTTTAAACATTTGTGTATGGAGTGTCCAATTTTTTTTTTATTGAGAACTGCGGAAAGTTTTTCAGTGTGATGAGTAGAACCCCCAGTTAACGGGTTCTACACCATTTTTTTTTACACCCTAAGTAGATCAATGAAACCACAGATAATTTAATCTTTGATAAAACGGACCAAAAGAACCGGATTCTAGTAAAATCATAACCTAGATTACTTAAATGAAAAACGTTTTAACGTATAAAATAAAACTGTTCATTAGTTCGTTTTATCCAGAATGATGCGAGAAAGATCTTCACACTTTGTAATATTCAAAAATAATTGAAAAAAGCTATTGAAAACAATTATTTGCCATCAAAGAAATTAGTAGTAAAATTAGGGTTGCCAACCATACTGTAAAAACTATTTTAAATTTTATTTCACTCATTTCTGTAAAGTATACATATATTGTAGAGCTTGCTGAAGAAAAGTTGATTTTAGAGTGAATAAGATGAATTTAATCGTTGGCTATCGCTTCTACCAGCAATAAATACCTATAATTTAAGGTTACTGTGATAGGTACAATGATAAATTGTAAAAAAAAAAAAAGAAAAAAAAAAAGCGTCGGTGGCTCAACCCGTAACGACTCGGCTCTCCTAACCAGAGGTCTCGGCTTCAAATCCGGACGGCCAATGTACCAATGAGTTTTTCAAAAAACTTACTTACATATCTACACCTACCGATTGCTTTAACGGTGAAGGAAAACATAACGAAGAAACCTGCACATCTGATTCCAGATGTGTATGAAGGTCGCGTTGCACACGTCCGTAGGTGTAAATCTAAATGCCCTGTACGTGAGCGCGGGTGATGTTAAGTGCAACACTACGCAACCGCCGTCTATCCCTTGGATAGCACAGTTAATTGGGCCACACGATAAGAAAGAAATAACGATTGGATTTTAAATTATTATATCAGCTCATATACGTCCCCACCAAGGGGCTCGAGCCTACCCTGAATCAGGGCGATTAGGCCTTAGTCGACCACGCGGGCCCAATGCGGGTTGGTCGACTTCATACACAACCTTCGAGTTTCTTTGCAGGCATGTGCAGGTTTCCTCACGATGTTTTCCTTCACCGTTAAAGGAATCGGTAAGTATATGTACGTAAGTTTTTGAAAAACTCATTGGTACATTGGCCGTCCAGATTTGAACCCGGTACCTCTGGTTAGATGGACCGAGTCGTTACCGGTTGAGCCACCGACGCTTTTAAATACTACACTGCAATAATAAGTTACGCAAGATTAGTGCTTCTCGCGCAACTTATTAATGCAGTGTCATATTTAAAATCAAATCGTTAATGTAACATCCAGACTAACCACAAATTATCAGAGTATCTCAGTTATTTAAAATAAAATTAAAAATAAAATATTGTTTATTTTAAAACACTATTTATTTTTTCTTCTGCTACCTTAAGAGGGAGGAATAGCACGCACTCTCCATACAAAAAGAGAAAACGTTTCTCCATCTCTAAATATTACCCAACATTTTTTTTAAATGTGTTTATTGTAAGGCAAGAGACTAGTTACCCACAACACAGGGAATCCTTGTGTAGGGACCAGAGTCACTTATTAAACACTGGTTATAAGTTTGTTTTTGGTACCATAACATATTTTTGTTTTTTTTTTAATTTAATTTTGACTCAATGAAAAGCTAAGTTTGTAGGTTTTTTTTTCAATACAATTAATAAGTTCAATTTTATTTGTCGTTCAGTGTTGTCATACAAAACTAATTTTGGCCATTATTTGTTTATTTTTAATCAATAATTTGAAAAACGAAACCTAGAAACCTACATTTTTATTGTGTCAACATATTTAAAAATCATTATGTTCCGATACTATTCAGAGGTGGAAAAACTTTTTCTCTTATTGTACTTTACTTCTGTTCAAAAGCTGGCAACCCTAAGTAAAGCTGCTCAGTACATCACAAAGATCGAACCGTTTCATATGCCGCCAGACAAACTTTTACGAGTTATCCGCTAACCGTTAAGTTAAACTCAATAGTAAATTAACTGCATACAGAAGGCATCGTAAAGAAACCAATGTTTTGTGTGAACTACTTAATTGTTTTTATTATTTACTAGCTTTTTCTCGCAGCTTCGCCCGTGTGGACATCATTTTGATGACTGTCTTTAAGGGTGATTAGTAAATTATCTCGCTTCCCACCTCCTCAATGATCTCTGTGCACAAAATCACAACATTCCATTGTTCCGTTGCGAAGTAAAAGAAATTAACCAAAAAGAATATTCTTTATTTTCCTCAGGAACAGCATCGGATTATGCAAATTTTCCGGGATAAAAAGTAGCCTATGTCCTGCCCCCTAACACAAGCTACCTTCATGCCAAATTTTGTCAAGACTGGTTGAGGTGTAGAAGCGTGAAACGGTAACAAACAAACAAACACATTTTCACATTTATAATATTACTATCTTTTTCCCGCGGCTTCGCCCGCGTGGACATCGTTTTTATGACTGTCTTTAAGGGTGATTAGTAAATTATGTCGTTTCCTACCTTTTCAACCATCTCTGTGCAAAAAATCACAACAGTCGAGTATTTTTTTAGTTCCCTCAGGAACTGCATCAAATTATTCTATTATTCCGGGATAAAAAGTAGCCTATGTCCTTCCCCGTGACACAGGCTACTTGCATGCCAAATTTCATAAAGATTGGTCAAGGTGTTGAAGCGTGAAAAGGTAACAAACAAACAAACACATTTTCACATTTATAATATTAAGTAAGGATTAAGGATAAGCGTTTAAGTTTATGGTTTTTCTCCCGCTTCACACACATTTCTCACACTTTCACACAGAAACTTTGCAAAAAACATCGGCATGTTGCCCAATTACTCATACAGGGTGAATGGTGCAGTGAAACTTTAAGGTGGGCTTGTACTCATCAAACTGAACAACTTTTGTTCTACAATTTTGCTGACATCACGATTTTTTAAAGATTTTAATATAAAACCAGCCAATTAGCTGGCCGATTTGTATGAAAAATCCATCGACCATGCATAAATAAATAAAAAAAACCGAAAAAAAAATTCGTGATTTTAGCCAAGTTGAAAAACAAAAGTTGGTTGAGTTCAAGCCCACCTTAAAATATTACTGCACATTTATATTACACTCTGTATAAAAATAAAAAAAAGATACATTCTATCTCCCTGCTGTATGTACATGCATTATACGATCATTTCAAAATTGAACTGAAACGTGTAAATATTTATTAAACTTTATCAATAAACTTTTGTTTTTATAATTTGCAAGCTAAAAAACGGCTTGCTGACGACTCGGACACAATTTATACGGACACCTTGTCTAAATCGTCACCTTTAAATTTTAATAAATGTGTCACTGACGATTCGGACACCATCAAAGTATTAAAGCTATTATGAGTACGTACAGTCAGGAAGAAGAGTATTAAACTAAGATGAATCCAACATAAGAAATTCGGCTAACCGTTTGGATGGTGTTCGTACCATAAACACTACGAATAAAGTATTGCACCAAATGCTGTGAAAAATATTGTGATTATTGTAGGTTATTTGTTTGTACAAAATTTTTATTGCTTGTGTTTAGTTTTTATTTAATTATCTGTGATTTTTAAAAATGTTAAGACTTCCATTTTACCAATGTGATTATTTTAATATAAATCATATTATAAGATGTTAGTACTCTTCTTCCATGGTGTCCGAATCGTCAGTGAAACAAGTATTAAAATTAAAAGGTGTCGATTCGGACAAGGTGTCCGAATAAATTGTGTGCCAGTCGTCATCAAGCCCAAAAATGTTTATAAAAATATAAGATATGCACCACTTTTTTGCAATTTTTTTTTTTTTTTTAATTCACAATTGACCAGCTCTTGGCATCATCCCACTTGATGGTAGGTGACGAAGATGCCAAAGATGAAAGCGGGCTAACAAAGATCCCCAACGCAACGGGGAACGCTTACCTTATCTTCTAGGCTTATCTTTAAGCCGAACCACATCCATGCTGTTAACCTTGATGTTAGGCGGCAAGACTCGGATAAGATTGCAGAATTTAAGAAAAAAAAACACCTTTAGGAATTCATTAAAAATTAAAAACGTAAAAACACCTCTCTTTTTGGCCAGTCGGGTAAAAATGTATCCTATGTCACTCACGGGATCAAGCCGAATCTAACGATACCTCATACGTTAAAATCCTTCAAGCCGCTAAGGCTGTAGCATGGAACATAGAAATCTACATACACACATGCATACATATATCATCATATCAGCTCATATACGTCCCCACCGAGGGGCTTGAGCCTACCCCGAATTAGGGCGATCGGGCCTTAGTCGACCCCGCGGGCCCAGTGCGGGTTGGTCGACACATACATATATACACACTCGAAAAACATAATCCTTCTTCTGAGGCAGTCGGGTAATGAGACAGTCGGGTAAAAAGTAAAACAAAAGATGCTGTATTTGCTCATAAGAATGACGATCAAAGAGGTTTTGGGATAGTTTTTATGAAACATACATTTGTTTAGTGAAAAGACTACGGAACCCTACTTTGTGCGTGGTCCGACACACACTTGGCCACTTTTTATTGTAGATTCGGGAGCGTCTTTCGGCCTGCGAAAAAACCTTTCCGTTATTAGCTCCTCATTACAATGTCACTGTATCATCACTCTACTAGGTGCTGCCCCATCTCGTTCACTCTTCACTACACCACCATCTGCTTCTCTCCCACAAATGTCCTGAGAACCTACGTAATTATTTCCCCAGGTTCAAGTGTGAAACGCGATAATTAGACGAGAAAGATACATTTTATTGGTCTCTCCATTATGGGGGACTTAATTTGATTATAACCAAGTCGATAGCTTAGCCTAACTTAGTTTTGTCTACTGTAATCTGCGCAATCGTTCTTTTTATATAAAAAGAAGACTAAAGTTTTTTAGATAAACTAGCTACTTACTTGCTGCAAAAAATCATTACTATTTCTAGTCCAAGTCTATCATCGATCCTTTTCTTGTTAGTTCGTTCGTCCGTGACGCTTTAGTATATGGGGTACCCGATCAACATGTCAAAATATCACGTTTAAACACAGTAAGCTTTTCTTCTTTCTTTTCGTGTGGAAGTTTTAGTTCCTTTTATATTCTTACTAATATTATAAATCCAAAAGTGTGTCTATCTGTCTTTTTCACGATAAAAATACTAAATTAATTTAAGTATGATAAAGTGAAGTAAAGGGCGGAGAGGAACGTACGCTACATTTCAAACCAGCGAAAGGAGGAGGAGGAATAGTTCCCGGGATCTGGAAAATAACCGATTTTTGGAGGTAAAATTTGTGTTTAATTTATAGTAGAGTCTAGTATAGTATTTTTTAATTATTAATTCTGCGGCAGAAACGTGTCGGGTAATAACCTTTATATTGGTCGAAAAGGTATTATACTTTGAGTATACATTCTGTAGGTATAGAGCGCGCATATCACATCGGTTACTTTATAAACATCGTAGGCAAGTGAGCTATAGTTAACTATATACATGTATATGTGGCAAATAGGGATGGGCTGCTGTGTACTACCGTCTTAGTGGATTATCGATAGCCAAGAACAAACAGCAGTATATAGTAGGTACTTCCAGGTGACCTAGAAACTTGAAATTTGGCATCGAGGTAGGTTAATGGACCTATACAAAGGAAAATTCGAAAGATGGCTTAGTGTGAGTCGTACTTGCGCAATAAGGATTCCGTATCACCACTACTCAATAAAATTGCAGGAAAGCGAGAGCAAAGATGTTACACATCAAAAAACTGGCCTATTGCGAGTTAGGCCATATACCAAAAAAAATAAAAACTGGCCACGTGCCAATCGGTATTGCAAAATTAGGGTTCCGTAACACCACCATTAGAAATGCAATATACTCACAACAAATCTATTAGAACTTCCAAACACATACACAATTATAGATGTATTGCGTTTTCTAAAGCGAAACTGTTGTGGTAGCCCTGGTGCACAGCGGAACAAAACCAAATGTGGGTTTATAAGAAAGTCGGGATTCGGTTTGTTTGATGACTTTCACCAGATGTTGTGACAGAAGCAGGGAAGTGTTAAAAGCGTTTTGATTTGGTTTTTGTTCTTTGTTTTATGTGAAATGATTCGACTTTTCGTCACTGTGCTTACGAGTTCTTGATTTATCTGTTTGAAAATGCCTATGATTGATCCAGTTGTGTAGTAGTGGTCAGGTCAGGAGCTGCCTGCTAGGGTGGGTGTCGTGGGTTCGATTTTCACGCAAGGCAATTGTTCTTGTGACGAGCATAGGTATAGGCTCCTTATCTATTAATGTGTGTCAGTCACCATCATCATATCAGCTCATAGCTAGCCTACTCGACTTAAAAAAGGAGAAGGTTCTTGATTCGATTGTACGTTTTTTGTGTGTACGTTACGCGATTTTTTCGCTGATTGTAACCCGATTTTAGTGATTACTTTTTACCTTCAAGTGACGAAGGAGCAAATAGAAGGTTACGTGATCGTCAGAAAAACCAACTGCGAGATTGTGACATAAAGGCTCTCTATATCACTTATTCACCCCAAAAAGTGTTCCATAAAAAATGTGTGTATGTTTGTATGTCATGTCCGTATCCTCGATTTGCAGGGAACTGATGGAACAATTTTGGACATTAATATTTAAAATTGTTTTGGATTTTTTTTTATTATCAAAGTATACCTAGCCTGGTCATAAGTTCTGTCACACAGGTAAAATTTCGAATTTAGATTGCAAGCTGAAAAAATATTACGGGCATTCGAAATTTAAACATTTAAATAAAGTTAAAACAAAGGGTTTCTGGAATTTTCTTCGTTTTTTCAAATGCAGTGGACGTGCAAAGAAGACAGAGTCGCAGTAATTGCATTGCATCGTTGCGGTCACGCGCCAACTGAGACTTTGAAACAGTTGAAAAATTTGAAAATTCCACTGAGATTTATTTATCGTACAATAGTAAAACGATTCAGGGAAGATTCAAGATTAGAAGATAAACAAAGGAGCGGTCGACCTCGTACTGTTCGGACTCCAGCGGTCATCAAGCAGTGAAGCGCGAATCCAACGAAATCCTTTCCGCAAGCAAAAAGTGTTGGCTCTGCAGATAGTACTAAGCAGAACCACTGTTAAAACAGCACATCTTCTGGTGCAGTGGTACCTAAAAATCCACTTACACAGGTTTTTAGAATTCATTTTTGAAGTAGTTGACAGTAAATTTAAAATCTAGGAAAACTTATTGGTATTATTGAGAATAGTTGCGAGGGATTATATCGAATGGAAACACGATTTAATAAAGTTGGCTCGATAAAATAATTTCGCAAAGGTACCTCTTTTCGAGCCATTTTATATCGTCTATTTTCAGTTTTATTCTTAAAATAATTAATTTGATAATATGATTTATTTACTAAAATAAAGTTCATAGGTGACTGAAGAGAAAACATCGAATGGATTTTTATTTAAGATAAATATGATGAAAATAAAAACGAAAACATCGAAAAAGTGCAAAAGTGTGGTTATTTTCTTTCCTCTTTACACGTAAAGAAAAAGAAAAAGACAGATTTTTAAGTACCACTGAGCAAATCACGAAGAAAATCAGACTCGTAAGATGCCGGGTTTTTTTAAAGCGGTACGCTGGGAAAAAATACCACGAAATACTTTTTTCGGACGAAAAAACTGTTTATGTTGAGATTTTCAACGAAAAAAGAATGATGAAGTGTATGCATACTCTAGTGAACAAGAGAGCAGACGTGTGCCGCGTGTTTAGCGTGGTCATCACCGTTTGGCATTCATGGTTTGGCTTGGGGTCTCCTATTTGGGTCCAACGGAGGTGTTTTTGTGTGAAAAAGGAGTGAAAACCAGTGTCCTCGTATATCAAAATACAGTCCTAACAAACATTGTGGAATCCTTTTTACAAACAATGTTAGAAAACAAGGATTCTGCGCCGGCTCATAAGGCCAAAAGTACCCGAAACCGGCTCACGACCCGTGGAATCGACTTTATCAGGCATGATGATTGGCCCTCGTCCAGTCCAGACTTGAATCCCTTGGATTACAAAATATAGCAGTACTTGAGGAGAAGGTCGCAACTTGGAGTCACTTGAAGCATATCTGATTAAAGCAGTCGTCGATATTGACATGAACGTCGTGCGTGCTTCGCTTGATGACTGGCCTTGCAGATTGCAGACTTGTATCGAGCAAGAGGAGGACATTTCGAATAATTTTAATTTTATTTATATTTGTATTTTGTACCCTTTCATTTAATATATAATTAGTTGTATTGCGTAACTCAGTGTGTCATTTATTTAACTTTCCTGTGACAGAACTTATGACCAGACCCATGTAGTAGTAGGTAGAACCTCCCATAAAAAAAAATGAAGCTAAGGATGGTTTCAAAATTTTTGTCATCGACAATACTCACTCATTGAAAAATAATATTATATGCCATTAATATATCGTGAATATGGGAATAAACTATAAATGTCATACAAAAAAAAGTTTTAACATATTTTTCACAAAAATGGCGCTAAGTTTATTTATGAAATTTAAGCAATTGAGAACGATTCGGTCACTTACGGCCACTTCCTCTAATGGCCACTATCCAAATTCCTAGTTCGCCCACATCCTTGAACGACCACTTCTTTTTTTGTACATTTCCGTGTTCGTCCACTTCTTTTTTCATACATTTCCTTGAACGACCACTTCTTTTATTGTACATTTTTTTTAAGATAAAACGTAGTAAAAAACTGTAAATGAGCGAGCGAAGCGAGCGATATTAGGTTCGGTCAGGTTTGATTGATTATACAGTCAAAGAGCCTCCCATGGGTAGCAGAAAAAGAGTTAAAAAGGATCCGGTCACTTTAAAAGGTGACGAGTTAGAAAAGTGACAATTTAGAAAAAAGACAAGATTAAGAAAATGACGAAGTCAAACTGAAAGCACGTGGCCTTTCTAGTGTTATGGTCGTTCGAGCGACATGGACGTTCAGGGATGTGGGCATGCCAGGTATGTGGCCGTGCGAGGAAAGTGGCCCTAAGTGACCGGATCCATTGAGACATCTTACTAGCGGCTACATAATATGCCAATACGAAAACTTTATGGGGAGGTACCATAATACAAATTAGATAATGTTATACGCTCATGCGAGCAGCATGTTCTCCGTGAGTACAGTTTATTTATTTGATAGGTTATGCCTCTAGAATATTCCCGTATAATTTTTATCAAAATTGGGTAAGGGGATCCTCTACCTAACTACAGTTAGAAAAAAATACTCGCTATGGGCATACTTCAACGAAAATTTTCAACGACGAAAGTAAAGAAAAACCATTCATTCTGTAGAAAATAGTTCGCCGTCGGTGCAAAATGTTTTGGTGTCATTCCGTTTTACGTAAGAACGAAACTTATATTATTTTCGGTTTTCCTGTAAATTAGAACAGAGGCCCTATATCCTCTACTTTTTCAAAATTTTTGGCTTAGTAGTTTCGGTTCTAATTAGTTGTTATAATGAGTTGATTTTTTGTTGATTTTTCTGAGATATAAACTTTTTAATGTAATATAAATGCACAACGTTAATATTCAAGTTTTCACTTCTGCCGGCACTCCCGGAGTGCAACCCTTCGTTTTTTTTGTCATATGGAGGTATAGACAGTTTATTAAAGGAGTTTTATCTATTATCCTCTGAAAATGATCAAATATTTTTTATCTTTTGTTAATTTTGATTGTCTTGATAACCGATTTTGTTGCCTTGGCAACCGATTTTGTTGGTAAACAAAAATAAATAGTATCTCTCTTTCTTTCTTCACTAATTTATATATCCCTCTCAACTTCCGTTCGCCTCGCCCGTACACACTTCCGTAACGCTCTCGTTAAGCATCCACCAGCTTACTCCCCAAGTCAAGCAAGAAGTTTTACTTCAAAAAATATACCTTTATACTACGAACAACATTGTTATAGCCTATTTATTTTGTAATCTTCACAACAACCCGTCATATTGGATATGTCACACCATACATTTTTTTTCTCCTTTGTCCCCCAAAATCAAGCCCTTTTTCTTTTTTTCGTGTCATTGGCCACTACCTATTAGATCCACTACGTGGCCACGTCTAACGCTCTTTGATAGGCCTCGAGCAAGTCTTTTGCGTACAGGTACACCCCGGACACTGCTACAATGGTCGTGAAATGAGATTTAGAGAACAAATGACGGAGAAAACACGTTCGAGAACCAAACGTGATTTTTTTATCTTCTTTCGTCCAGTAGTCTTGGAGAAAATACGTTGTGACAGACGGAAGGACAGTCATACACATGATTAATCTTATAGGTAATAAGGATTTATTTTTATTCATTGGATGTACTGAATCCTTAAAACGATTGCAGTCTAAGTACTCCAGTCAAACCAAGGAATCTGTTCCACTTGTCACTTCTCTCGTCGAAACTGCCTCTAAAGAAGGAAGCATACGATTTCTCCCAGGCTATTTTACAAGCTGTACCTAGCCTATAATGTGGTCTTAGTGTATGGTATGATCGCTATAATTATCTTGTCAAACACAAACGATATTAAGAAAAAGCTTATCAATAGTACATTCGTACAGCATAAACACGTAATTGCTTAGCACTCTCCATGTAAGATCGCAAATCATAATTTTATTTATATCTATATTGCAATGTTGATTGGAAAATTGCTATAGGGATGGGCGTTTATCAATGCTTGATATCGACCAAAAATAATTATCAAGGGCCGATTTAAAGTAAAATTGTTACAACCTTTCAGAAAGTTCTGTATCCTAAAATAAAACTAATTATATTGTACACACACAGTCATGGCTTTAGTATTATTTATACATGGGTATATAAAATAAATATAATAAATAATATAAATATATAAAAAAATATAATATATTTTGGATCAAACACAGACACGATTAAAGTACAAACTTTTAATTTTTGTGCCCGAGTGGGGAATTGAAACTAGTTATGGCTTTAGTATTCTTTGTTAATGGGTACCCCAATCACCACAGCTTGTATATAACATAAATAAAATATGTTTTGGATCAAACAGACACGATTAAAATACAAACTTTAAATATTTGTGCCCGAGTGGGAATTGATACTAGTCAGGGCTTTAGTATTCTTTGTTAATGGGTACCCCAATCACTACAACTCGTATATAACTATAATATATTTTTGATCAAACACCGACACGATTAAAATACAAACTTTTAATATTTGTGCCCGAGTGGGAATTGAAACTAGTCATGGCTTTGGTATCCTTTGTTAATGGGTACCCCAATCACCACAACTCGTATATAACATCAATAAAATATATTCACGATTAAAATACAAAACTTTAATATTTGTGCCCGAGGGGGATTGAAACTAGTCAGGGCATTAGTATTCTTTGGTCATGGATACCCTGATAACCACAAGCATATAACGTAAATAAAATATATTTTAGATCAAACACAGACACGATTAAAATACAAACTTTTAATATTTGTGCCCGAGTGGTTATTGAAACTACAATACAGTTACAGACAGGCATCTCTATTACAAACTCAGACAAACAAAAAAACCGACCAAGTGCGAGTCAAACTCATGCAGCGAGGGTTCTGTACGGTGACACCTACTCACAGATGTACAAAAATATACCTTTTCATTTCAAACAAAAGACATTAACATGAGCGACACCAAAATGTTTTTTTTAAAATTCAGTTCGACCCCCTTGGCGCAAGTGCGGCTCACACTTGGTCAGTTTATGTTATTTTGAGGGTACGCTAAAAGGTAAAAACGGAACCGTTACAAGATCACTCGTATGTCTGTTCGTCCGTTTGTCACAGTCAATTTGCTCGGTAAATACTGGACCGATTAATTTGAAATTTGGTACACATATGTAAGTGGTGTGGAGATCCTTGGGGGAGGCCTATGTCCAGCAGTGAACTTCCTTCGGCTGATATGATGATGATGATGATGATGTAAGTGGCGACCCAAAGACGGATGTGTAGAGTTTTTTAATATTTTTTAAAGACGTCATGTTTTTTTAAAAACGGAACTTTAAATTAATTTTGAATATATAAACTTTCGAGGGGTAAAGTAGTATAAAAAAAATAAAATTGTGTGACATAATAAATGAGCGGGCTTGGACTACTTAAACTGGACTTCCTAAAGTCCAAAATAAGTAGTCCTATTTACCTACAACAAAGTATGTACTGGGAGTCTTGTTTTGTTGGTAGTTGAAGTTTTAGTGCGGAATCGTGTTTGTGTGGCCCCGAGTCGCGCTTGGCGGGTTTGTGTATTATTTTAGCATTAGTACTATAACAACACCAAGTTTCTCGTTTTTACAATAGAGCAAAAAAACCTACAAACTGATGCGGTCGGGGGTCGGGGGAGCCCGGCAACGACGAAGTTGACTTTTTAGGTACAAGCTTTTATTTCAGTATATAACACGAGCTATTGGGCTTCACATTCACAGATCGTGCATTATTGGGTCGCGCATTATTGGTATATCTCATGCCATCCCATAAAACAGCGTCGGTGGCTCAACCGGTGTTAACGACACGGTCCTCCTAACCAGAGGTCTCGGGTTCAAATCCGGACGGCCAATGTATCAATGAGTTTTTCTAAATTTACGTACATAATATAATTACCGATTGCTTTAACATTGAAAGAAAAAAACATGAGGAAACCTCGCGTAGCACACGTTCATAGGTGCAAATCTGAATGACCTACACGTGACCGCTGGTGATGCTAAGTGCAACACCAGGCAACCGCCGTTTATCCCTAGGATAACACGGTTAATTGTGCCACAAGATTAGAAAGAAAGGTACATCCCATAATGCAAGCTATACGTTGAACGAATCGTAGTCAGCGTCCCGCTTGCCTAAGACGCAGGATTCCTTAAACACATGGATACTTAAACACATGGATACTTAAACACATGGATACTTAAATTTCTTACACACTTTATCGATAAATTATCTCCATCACTAAACAGTGAATTAAATCAAACGGCGCCGTCTCGGACAGACAGACCAACAAACCGACAGACGTAAATACTCGGCCCTTTACTTTAGTCCTTCGCGTTAGCTTCTCATAAACCAGTCGGCACGTTGCAAACCTAATCAATTTCGTTGTTGACATCTTCTATTCGTAAGTTTGCAACATTTTCTGACTTGCATAAAAAAATAAGATGAGTTGTGAAGTTATTTAAGAGCAGGCTCCCAAAATAAGTGCATTTTTGCCAAAGTACGTAGAGTCGGCCGCAAGCTTTGTGAATGTGAAAACTACACAGCTGATTCTTTAAAGCTTCTTATTTCGTATGGCTTAAACAAAATCACGATTTATTGGTTTTCGCTCGATACTTTTTATTTTGTAAAAATATGTAGTTTTCATAGCTCTCAGAATTGCTAAACTTAAGTGGCAGTGGGCGGGGCACATTGCTCGTAGAACAGATGGCCGTTGGGGCAGTAAAGTTCTCGAGTGGCGACCACGCACTGGAAAGCGTAGTTAGGCAGGCCTCCCATTCGGTGGACCGTTGACCTGGTTAAGGTCGCGGGAAGCCGCTGGATGCGGGCAGCACAGAACTGGTCGTCGTGGAGATCCTTGGGGGAGGCCTATGTCCAGTAGTGGACTTCCTTCGGCTGATATGACGATGATGATGATGATGATGATGATGATGTAGTTTTGAGAGATAAATGGACTTCTCTCCTACATTACATAAGTTAGGCGCATGAAATAATACCGACGGTAAGACAATATGGGTATTGATAAAACGGCTAAGACGAAATTTTCTTAGGATGTTAACTAAGCTCACAATAAACGAAAATGTGCATTTACGCCCGAAGTAAAGGACCAAATTTAGCTGTAAAGCTGATTCCATTAGATTAAATATCAGGATGTTTGCCAGAGCCCGCTCTTAATTTTACTCTCTGGTATTTTATTTTTCTCCACTTTCAGTAAGCCCTTGGCATCATCTCATACAAGGTTAGATCCCGCCGGCAACGGAAACTGGGGCCTGCTAGTGCAAAGCAAGTGGACTAACCCTACGCCACGGAGGCGGTTAAAAACATGTTCGCAACAATGTTATCTGCTATCAGAAATCGAATAAGAATCACCACTGAAGTAACGAAAGCTTTGCAACACGAAGCCTAGACGTATCGAGTCCTAATCACAAAACTACTTAAACCAAGAGGTACTTACACCTTCAATTTGCTTTGACCTAGCGGTAATCCTACTAGTCCTACTAATATTATAAACGCGAAAGTTTGTAAGAATGTATGGATGTATGTTTGTTACTCTTTCACGCAAAAACTACTGAACGGATCTGGCTGAAATTAGGTAGGTAGACAGATAAGGACCTTACTAACAAACATACTAGGTACTTTTTTCTAGCTTCTGGAAAAATTCTAGTCATTATATATCAGCGTCCTTATATCAGCGTCTTCTGCTGGATAAAAGCCTCCCTAGGATTTACAATATCGTACAGTCCTGCGCTGCCTTCATCCAGAGCCTTCCCACGAACTTCACGAGATGGTCTGTCCACCGAGTAGGACGGACGCTACATCTACCGGTACGCGGTCGCAACTTAAGAAATTTACTCTCCCAAGGGTCATATGTTATACGAGTTATGTGCCACTTATGTTTAGCGATTCTGTGAGCTATGCTGGTTACCTTAGTTCTCCTACGGATCTGATTCATTTCCTCCCTCCCTCCCTGTGCCTATTACACTCCTTCATGTCCTGTTTATGTACTCGAAATGAGTTGGATGTAATTGTAAAATCACTGATTAAATTTATATGTACATATATCCAAACAATCACAGAGGACCGTTAATTTGTTTTATGGCCAGTGTAAACCAGGAACGGTCTTAATCTTTAGATTAAAGCTTGTCGTCAAGTTTATTCTTTAGTAATAGTTATGCCACGTACCAATGTGTTTTTAAATTTCGATTTCATAAGTACGTTTATTCGACGCTCTTACGGTAAAGGAAAACATCGTGAGGAAACCTGCAACACGCCTGAGAAGAAACTCAAAGGTTGTGTGTGAAGTTAACCAACCCGCACTGGGCCCGCGTGGTCGACTAAGGCCCGATCGCCCTAATTCAGGGTAGGCTCGAACCCCTCGGTGGGGACGTATATGAGCTGATATGATAGTTAATTATGTACAGAGGCCAGCACATCAAGCTATACACTCGTATTACGATTCTGATCCATACCCATTCGGCATAAGAATGGTACAAAGTCCAAATTGAGTAGCTTGATGTACATGCCTGTGTACATTATATTATGTGGAACCACATGTACTATAGGATCTTTGTATCATAATCATTCAAAGATCTGATTCTGATCTTATTCTATTAAATGGTGTAATTAAAGGGAACATTTATTTAATTAAAAGCTTTGTGTTGTTACTATTTTAACACAGGAATGTCTTGCGTGTTTGTAAAAATCAATTTTTAATTTAACAACTTTAAAAATAAAAATATTAGAATCAATAAACACAAAACCACCCATGAAGAATCTTGGCCACCATAAAATTTGAGCCACCACAATGCATTATTTACCATTATATATCGGCAACGTGACAGAGTAACTAATTACATATGTATACAGAAAACGGACGTAGGTGTAAAAGCCAGAGTGTTTGAAGATACCTTCGAAATAGCTTTACAACAATGAGATGAAATAGAGGGCCCAATATTGACCCTTGCGTAAGCTGGCGTTCCCACGGTATTCCTTTGAATATTTCTCATGTTATGAAGTTGTATAAAGCATAGTTTTAGGATGTTACGTCTCATAAGGACTGCTCACAGGATTATACTGTAACCACTTATAAAGTTAAAAAAAAAAAAGTATAGTATGTACGAGGAAAGGGCTGTCCACAACATGGATCTAGGATCACGAATACTACAAACATACTACATATTATCATGAAAAAATGGTACAAATAATATAATTTTACAACAAAATCCAACCTGTTTGTGTGGCCTATCACGCGTACCTGCTTAATTCTTGTTGCTAAAATATTACGTAAAATCCCAGAAAAATGATCTTTTTTTCATTCAGTTCGGACTCTTTAACGCGAGTAAAACTCACCCTTGTCCAGTTTTTATTATTTAATAATTTATTTCAGTATAATTACTGTTATCGCACTAAGTTTCGCGCTTGTATATATTATCGTTTTTACGATAGAGCTAAATCAAAAATACCTCTAAATTACCTATATAAAATGTTTTTTGTATGGAGAGTCCCCCTATTTTTTCGCTTTTTCTAATTATTCGTATTTGTTGTTAAAGAGGCAAAAGAAGTACACATTCTGTAAAATAATTACTTTATACCTATTACGGTTCATGAAATACAGCCAGCTGACAGACGGACAGACGGACACAGACGGTGGAAGCTTAGTAATAGGGTCCCGTTGGTCACCCGTAGGGTGTACATAACTCTAAAAAGCAACATTTTACTTGGTTGTTGCGATTCAATTAGGTTTTTAACACATAAATCGGAATAACATAGGCACGTTTTTAATTTGAGCAGCGTGATTAAATAAAGTTAAATCAGAATCTTTATGATCCCATCAGAAATGAGGAGATTCGAGTACTAAATTAAAAGGCATAGCTCACATTATCGCTAATCTTAATTGGCAGTGAGGGGGGCACATAAATCCTAGAACTGATTTCCGTTGGAGCGGTAAAGTTCTCGAGTCTCAAAGACGTAGCGTAGGCAGGCCTCCCAATCGCTTGACCGACGACCTTCTGAAAGTCGCAGGAAGCCGCTGGATGCGGGCAGCGCAGGACCGGTCGTTGTGAAAATCCTTGGGGAGGCATTGTCCCGCAGTGGATGTCTTTTGTTTGATATGATGATGATAATGATGATTATTTTTGTTAATTTACAAGTTATTATTTTATTTATTTATTTAACAGTTTATTGTACACAGGAGACATATAATACAGATACAAATACAGTTATCATGCCTTAGTTTAAAAATTTAAGAATATATTAATTTATAAAATATTTTTTTATATAAAATTATGTCTTGGAAAAATACTCATAATAAACTTAGCCCAGCTCATCCTTGAAATCTATTTAAGGCGCCTACCACTCTTTATAGGAAACACAAACAAACAGCTATTCAAATATTTTGTCTGATTATTCTGTGCTCCGTACAAAGCGGCTTTTAGCTCACAAAAAGATGCGCTAACTGGATTCGAGTCCAGTGTGATAGCCGCTTTTTCTTGATCTATGGTTAACTGGTTACGTTGTGTTTGTACGGGATACACATTCATTGGGGTATTAGACGATTCAACTTTAACCTGTTATTTCTTACTCTTTTGTACGCAACCGCCTCCGTGGCGTAATAGTTAATTCATGAGCTTCACATCAGGAGGTCGCAGATTCGATTCCCGGTGGATTCTAACTTTGTAAGACTCGGTTCAGTTGGTGAAAGGGCATTTGCTAAGCCCGCCTGGCTAGGAAACACCATCTTTTACAATTCTCTCCGCCAAAACATGAATGTTAACAGCATTAACATAAAACAGGCTTGAAGATAAGATTGCCAGTTCCCCATTGCGTTTTATAATCTCGGTAAGCCCGCTTCCATATTCGGCATCATCGTCACTTACTTACCATCACGTAGAAATGCTGTCAAGGGCTTACCGATTTTGGATTAAAAATAGGAATATGTATCCGTACTGGTGATCGAAATTTTATATCAGATGCTTCTAATTATTTTTAAGGTCGAAATCTGTCATTGAATCTGTCATTTTAACCGCCTCCTTGGCGTAATGGGTAAGTCTATTTATTAGCTTCATATTTGGAGGTCGCCGGTTTGATTCTCGGTGAAATCTAACTTTATATGACTGCGTTTGTGGTTGGTGGAAGGGTATTTTCTAGGCCCGCGTGGCTAGCTACCACCATCTTGTCTAAGTCTTGCCGCCAAGCATCAATGTTAACAGCATTTATGTGTTCCGAATTGAAGATAAAATAGCCAGTTTCCCATTGCGTTGGGGAATCTTAGTAAGCCCGCTTCCATCTTCGGCATCATCGTCACTTACCATCCGGTTTCACTTCAAAAATAAAACTATACAATGTTCATTAAATCTTTATTCACAGTTCTCTGGCCAAGATGTGAAATTATTGCCAGCATTAATATAAGACTTAAATAACCTTCACACTTGGCAAATATTTTAATAATTTAAAATTTGTCCTGGTCAGTCTTCATCGTGTTTCTATCAGCAACAGTTTTAATATAACATGCCAAGAAAATATGCAGAAAATATCGTATTAGGTTATATATTTCAAAGCAATTTTGTGTTTATTTTAATAAAAACATTAATGTTATCTTTATTGCCTTAATGGGCACTCTAGCATCACTTCACCCTGATAGTTATGTGATGACATTAAGAAAACATAAAGTTTACCATTACATAGTATTTTATTTATATTCAAATGTGCTATTTTACATTTTAAACGTGTACATTTAAGGACAATTATCGCAAATCATAATGTTTGATTTGCATTAAAACCGCAGCTAACTTGTTGCAACTGAGCATAATATTTTGTTCATTGGACTCTACAGTCAATTACAAACCCGACTTGATGACTTGTTCTGGAAAGGTGATCTTGATTGAACACTTATTTTTCCCTGCAAATAGAATTAACTTCCTAAGTTAAGTTTGTTTTTGGTGCAATGAAATATATTTTTTTTAAGATAGAATAGGGATGACGAATGCTAGTCATCTGAGTTACCTTTTTTCATCTATCAAAAAGTACATTTTATTCCAAAAATGTTAGAAATACCTAGGCGTGACGTCATAGTTTAGCAGAGTCATATATGTACTCATTTTGTGATTTTGGTGGATTCAAAATCGAGGACTTGATGGAAAACAAAACGAGTATAAGGTTTTCCGAAATTTAAGTAGGAGGCAATGAAGTGATCGAGAGTTCATAATTTATTTCTGATGCTGTCGTCGTCTCTATTACTCAATACTGTTGTTTATATTTCTGACCAATATAGTTCAAAGTTTTTCACAATAATTGTACTATGCAAATTATTCAACTTTTTTTTTTAACTATCCTTTCTTTACCGCAATCAAACACGTAGAACTCAAACCAAAGTATATAATATATTAGAACTAACATACAATATGGACACTCCCTGCCGCTCTTTAGATTCCGAGCTCACCCTCTCGTCTCCCAGATTGATTCGTATTGGTTAAAGTTTGGTTGTCGAACGTATAAGATTTCGTCGCCATTTCGTTTGTTCCGTCATTTGTTTTTTGAAATGTCATTCTGGCCCGTTTTATGAAGTGTCCAGGGTGTGCTCAAACTAAGACAGTGATCTTCACCACATCGTGATCTACAAACAACAGACGCTACAAACTAAAAGACGCTACTATCAGTAACTATTTAGTAATCTGTGCTACTATTTCCAATTTAGTACCTACATTCTGCTGGAAGTAAGATACGTGAAGCTCTTACTGATATTTCTGCACTGAACCACTCCAGTGATGAACCTCTCCAGGAAATATAACCGGTTATTTTCCGGCTGTCATCTGACTAATTCATCTTTAATGGAGTTAAGGAAGACATTATTTTCTCGACCTGATAGACAAGACAGCTCTGGTGTAAATAGATACGAGTATGTTTATGTTATCTGTATGTCTTATACAGAGACTTTCAACTCCATTTTAGGGTTCCGTACCCAAAGGGTAAAAACGAAAACCTATTATTAAGACTCCGCTGTCAGTCTTTCTGGCTGTCTAGCTGTCCGTCTGTCACTAGGCTGTATGTCATGAACCGTGATAACTGGACAGCTGAAATTTTCACAGATGTTGTATTTATGTTGCCGCTATAACAACAAATACAAAGAAATAGAAAGAGTGGTAAAATAAGGGGGGTCTCTATACAAAAAACGTGTTTTTTTTATAAACATAAAGAAACTAGCGCCATCTAGTGTGATGTTATGGAACCCTATGTGTGCGGTTCTGACTCGCAATTAGCCGGTTTTTTTACCTCTATGGTTTCACATAATTATCTAAGTATTTTTTTTATCACCCGTACCAGCTCTATTTGAGAAAACTGCAATGAATATTAGTTTTAAACTATTTCTGTTCAAATATGTATATTTATATTCTAATTATTTAGATTGTAGAACAATTTTACATTTATAATTAGTACGTTGCATTGAAAAATGTGCTTTATGTAGAATATTTATAGGGTTAGCTTGAGTAGAATATTGTTTTAATTATCTACCCTAGAATCTCCTGCTGTGCTGTTTGCTAGTCTTGACGTTGAAGCTTTTCCTTTGGTTCACATTAAAATTAAAATTAACTGATATTAATAAAGATGGAAAAGGTTGTTTCCGTTCGTATCACAAGTAATCGTTGAAATATTACTTAACTATTGGATTACGTCTTAGTAGGTAAACATTGCGATAAATTAAGAGTTATGTGTAAGTTATGTGTACTGTTTAAATTCGCTATTTCAATTTTTAAACTTACTTTTTGTTTCAGATTTATCACCAACGCCACGTAACTTTTTAAGAGGTACAAGATTAGTGAGGTATGCATTCGTTTCGTTATATGCATGCACATAACTATGCAACTAACTTTATTTTAAGGCGCTAAGATCACTCAATCCGAACAGGTTGATACGTGTTTCAATATTATCTAACGTAAGTCTATTCATTTTAAGCTCAAATCAATGCGGGCTTCAACGCGGCTGTAACGTTAAAAGCGAACGCCCAATTCTCGACTTTTACATGTTTTTATTACTTTTCATCACTTTCAAAAAAGTTAAAAAAAAATGTTCAATTAAAATGAAAGGTCTTAAACTCACCGATTTTTGTGTGTTTGTTTCATTTAATATTAACTATTTGTTTTCGAGAAATTTTGCAATTAATGCCAAAAACAGGGTCTACAGTATATTATTTTACATCAAAAGTGGTAATATTTTTAAATTGTATTCAATTAATTAATGATTTTTCATTACTTTAAGTATATTATATATTTTTTCCATGGTGACAGCTTTACACAGTCTTTCAATAATTTGAATTGAATATTGTCATTTGACCGATCTTAAGGTCTTAAGGATTATGATGATCAATGATAATCAACTTTCCGTACTTTGCATCGATTATTTAGTCAGGTCTGTCCAACATAATTTAGTGGAGGGCCAGGTTTAGTATTTTTATAGCCGAAGCGGTCCAAAGGGAATGTCCAATAGTAAAGTGAATTTTTAATTAAACAAAACTGTCATTTTTATTTAACTTTTATTTACATAACATTGGGAGGAAGAGTCACTTTTAAAAAACCTATTTATGCGATGACTGATCTATTCTCTATATCTTTGTTCAACTTATGTGTCGCGGAATAAAGGTAGGTAGCTTCGAGCAATAACTATACATTAGATGGGGCTTAAAATTTAACTCGTTCCCGGGCCAGATGAAGTGCTTTCGCTGGCCGCATGGTGGCCCGCGGGCCGTATGTTGAACAGGCTTGATTTAGCTCCATTTGTTGCTTACAACTCCTCTTAGACTCCAGTCTTACCGCGTGGGTTTTCTTTTGATCATCATACATAATGCCATGATAAGCGTCGGTGGCGTAACGGCTAGGGCCGCCGCCTCCTGTCCGTGAGGTCGTGGTCCTGCCACGTAACATTGTGTTTTCGAATTTAGATTTTAAATATACTCGTACGTTTATCCGACGCTCTTACGGTGAATGAAAACATCGTGAAGAAACTTGCACACGCCTGCGAAGAAACTCGCAGGTTGTGTGTGAAGTTGACCAACTTGCACTGGGCCCGCGTGGTCGACTAAGGCCAGATCGCCCTATTTCAGGGTAAGCTCGAGCCCCTCAGTGGGGACGTATATGAGCTGATATGATGAATGCCATGATCTTTATTACTTGATTATTAGTCTTTTGGTGGGGGGGCTATCCAACAGTAGAATTCCGTGAAGATAGCGGATGCGCAGCCCAAGAGGTTTAGTGTCGTGTGTGTGTGACTAGACGTAGAGGAAAGTCATTTGAAATCGAAAACTTTCTGGAGCGTGTGTCCGTATGGGATAGGTAGATCTCTCTCTCTCTCTCTCTCTCTCTCTCTCTCTCTCTTATCGAGTGGCACTTTAAATTAATCGTGCTTTCACTTGTAGGACATTTAGATTTCCACCTATGGATATGTGCAACGCGACCTTTATTACAAATCTGAAACCAGATGTGCAGGTTTCCTCACGATGTTTTGCTTCACCGTCAAACCGTCAAAGCAATCGGTAAGTATATGTACGTAAGTTTCGAAAAACTCATTCACTCACTCATTCAGCAAACCATCAAATCTAAAACATTTGATACGTAAGTAACTGTGTGTTGGTACCGACCTCAAAAAAAAATTAAGCCCCTAATTTAATTCGTACCCACCTTTGATTTCGTTATTGTTGGTTAATGTTGTGTATTGAAGTATAATAATATTCTTTCATACTTTTGAGTAAATTTTATTTTGAAGTCGGTTTTTAGTTTTTTCAAACTTTTATTTTTAATAACTATTTTCTTAATATTATGTATTAAATTCTTCTTTATCCAATCGGCAATTTGGTGTTATAGTAAATATTAGTTTTACTAAATTCACATCATAAAAGCAGCGCAGTGAACCTTATCAGTCCCAATTTAAATGATACTATAGACATGTAAGACATTAAAGCTTATTTCTGAGCAATAATCATAACTTGCAGTAAATTTTATTGTCTGCGACGATTTCAGTCACTTTAACTTCAGCATAAACAGTCTAATTAATATCAATCTTAATGATGTCTCAATGGAACTGCAATTCAAACTTGACCATGAAATTTCGTGTTAGTGTAATACATTTTGACTTATTTTTTAGGAAAAATTTAACAATCACCTACCATTTATATCATAAAACTAGCTGTTTCCCGCGGCTTAACCCGCGTGGACAACGTTTCTATGACTTTTCGAGGGTGCTAGCGGCTCGCGAGCGTGAAAAAAAGTAGCATATGTGTTAACAATTCTATTTAGAATGTTACAATGAGAAAGTGCTTGATGTTATAATGAAAAACATGCTTGATTTTATAAAATTTCCTTCGAATAAAATCCTAACCTTCAGTATTTGAGTTTTATTTATTGCAAGCTTCTTCTAGTGATTAAAGGACAACTTTAAAAAAATCGCGATTTTTTTTACTATCATAAATATGAGGTTTTTTTGCTATACGTCCACGTATCATTTAAAAAAATATCACGTTACGTTCATACTGAAATATGTGCCTCAAATTGTATAGAGAAATTAGTCAACTGTGACTCATGAACTTATTTCAATGTTCCTGTGAGTCATATATGACTCACTGGAAACGGCAGTTGTCCAGATCCTAATCTGTCTACCTACCAAATTTCAGCCGGATACATTTAGTAGTTTTTGCTTGAAAGAGTAACAAACATGCATCCATATATCCATACAAATTTACAAACTTTCGCGTTTATAATATTAGTAGTATAATACACACTGTAGACAACCAATGCTTTCTTCTTTAAAATTTTTTTATCTTTTCTAATCAAGTAATAGTATACAAATGGTTTACCAATAGTCAATCTCGCTTCGTAAACTTACCGAATAACTTTAAAATTGCTTTCTTGCTTACGAGCCACGAAAGAGTGAAGAAAGTATTGTGATGGAAAAAGGTTAATAAAAATTAAGATTTAGATGAGACAGAGTAAGGTTAATAAGTCATTTGTGGCGCAGTGTCTAAGATTCTACAATAAAATTCCAGAAAATGTAACTAGTTTGTCAAATTCAAGACTCATGTCAAAAAATGCTTATGCTCTAAAGGATATTATAAAATAAGTAGCTGTTTCCCGCGACTTTTCTAGGGTGCGCAGTGCGCGAGCTGCAAGCTGCTCGCGAGCGTGAAAAAAAGTAACCTATGTGTTAATCCAGGTCCTAATCTGTCTACCTACCAAATTTCAGCCAGATGCGTTCAGTAGTTTTTACGTGAAGAAGTAACAAATATACACACTCACACACTTTCGCCTTTATAATATTAGTGTGATTAATAATGTATGTCCCATATAACATCGATTAATTGTATTTTTTATACATATGTTTCCTTTGCTTGTAGGTTTGCCTAGTATTTTTATTGTTATCATGTATGCCAGATGGTAAAGGCTAAGCTAGAAAGTATTTACCTACAGCGAGGCTTTACATTTCATTTATAAAGTCATGTCAAACAAGTTTGTTACAACTATCTTCATTAATCCCAACCATTCAGTGAAATGGTTCATTAGTTATGTCATCATTTAACGTAACAGCCGTCTTAAGACAGTTAGTTTTGACAAACGACTTGTGACAGCTCTCTAATTGGTCACTTTTTTACTTTTTTTGTCGGGATGTCATCGTCGGCGGCTGCAAAGGCGTTTTCTTTTATTGAGACAGGCAGATTACAACATCACAGTTTACGTTAGGGAAGCAAGGTTGTTACTTACCTACTTATAATATTTTATCTACTCTCATATCGTAAAATTCGATTTCTGAACTTCAAAACCAGTTTATATTGACACACTTTATAAACAACATGGGTATAAGCCGCGCAGATAAAGAATAGATCTGAAAACGGCGGCGGGTGGGTTCTTGGCAAAACAAGTTCTCAGAAATCGATTTTTATTTTTCCTAGTGACTTTTTTGTTATAAATTATTATTTTTATTATTTTTAATTGATGATACTAATAATAATGACAAAATTTTATTAATCTTATATATAAAAATGAATCGCAAAATGTGTTGGTAAGCGCATAACTCAAGAACGGCTGGACCGATTTCGCTAATTCTTTTTTTGTCGACTTCGTTATGGTCAGAAGGTTTTTATGTAGGGTAGGGTAGTGTAGGGTAGGGTAGGGTAGTGTAGGGTAGGGTAGGGTAGGGTAGTGTAGTGTAGGGTAGTGTAGTGTAGTGTAGGGTAGTGTAGGGTAGTGTATGTAGGGTAGGGTAGGGTAGTGTAGGGTAGTGTAGGGTAGGGTAGTGTAGTGTAGGGTAGAGTAGTGTAGGGTAGGGTAGTGTAGTGTAGGGTAGAGTAGTGTATGGTAGGGTAGGGTAGTGTAGGGTAGGGTAGTGTAGTGTAGGGTAGGGTAGTGTAGTGTAGGGTAGGGTAGGGTAGGGCAGTGTGATGTAATGTAAGGCGGTACGTAGTTCGCCGGGACAGCTAGTAATAAAATAAATAGAGAGCAAGGGTAAATATAACAATGGATTTTTTAAATCTTTATTATTTGTGATTAAATTGCATCAGAATCAGATTACAAAATATAATATAGAAAATGTTTATAAGGTCGAAATGTGATTTTATTGACAGGTTTTATTCTTTGATTTCAATGACTAGTTTTTATAGTAGAAAACCTTTTTTGATAAAAAAACATACATTAGGTATCTGGCTTTGCCTTCTTATAGATTATAAAGTAAGGTAAGATTCAAATCGCTCTGCTCTATAAAGTGATGCATTGTTCCCATGACTAATGCTAATTGAGTGATTATTTATCAATATTTTTTGCAGCGCGTACTTCACTGCGTGAGTATAGACAGCGATAGAGTGTGAGCGAGATAGCATGCGAGTGGACGCCATTTTCAGATCCATTCTTTATCTGCGCGGGTTATGCCGAAATTTATCATATTTTAATACAATTCTTCGATAAGTGTACAATATATCATGATGAGAAAAGAGTACTTTAAGTTTTGAGTGATCATAGTTTAGGTGAAGCACAATAAAAACATGGTTTTAGTATTTCTAGTTAGATTTGTTATTTAGAGAGTTTTTGATGGATTAGTTGGATTAGTTTACGTAATAATTGTCATTAAAAGTAAAAAAAAGGAAAGGCGGCATCAAGGTAGTGGAATTATTTCGTTTTACCTGAAATTCGTAAATAAGCTGTAAATCTTTATTTTGTTTTGCTTGCCTGTTGTTTTTAGGAGTAAAGAGAAATAAATGCTTTTATTTTGTTGTCACTGTATTTTATTATTCATGTTGTGTCATACGAGATTATATCGCTTTTTGCTTTAAAGTTTTTAGGAAAAAAAAATAAGATAACTAACTCCTTTACAAAAAGTTTTTATTCTAATTCTTAACTTTCTGTGACAGCCCCGCTTTAACGCATGCGCGGTGGTGTGCTGGGTTGTGGGCTGGCGCGTTAGAAACGTTTTTTTGTACTGAATTTCGTGGGAAATGTATTTTCTTACTCTTTTAAGGCGAGGCATTAACTGAACAGTAGTCTCTGTCTTTTTCTTTACGTGTAAAGAGTAAACAACATAACCACACTTTTGCACTTTTTCAATGTATTTCGTTGAAAATTTTTGAAAAAGTGAACTAAATTAAAATTGAATAAAAATAGACTATATACTTAGTTTGAAAAGAAGAAAATTATGATATAAATTTCAAATTTACAAGAAATATTTTTTTTCTATAAATGTTTACAGGCTTTGTTTCACTTTGCTTCAATTTATACTATATTAAGGATTTTTTTGTGATCGAGTCAAGTTAATCTAATCGTGTAATGAACTTACAAGGGCCCTAGGTATATCCTTGAATATAACATATCTTTGTTTTAGGCCGAAAAAATTAAGCGGGAATAATTTTCCTGATTTTTTTTAAGCGCATCTCACTGCTTATTTGCCAATATAGCGCCTTAACTTTGATCTTTTATATAGTAGGTTCAATCCCAGTGTATGAGATTATATAGTGTACAAAACTGCACAAACTAGGTAAGTGATAAAGCTAGTATTAACTTAATACCTCCCAATAAATTAGCAACAGTTTCATAAACCATTTCAAGTGCTTATTATTGGTAGGTACATAAGGCACTTTTATAATATTATTATTTTTTATGCGTTGCCGTTCTTTTGAAGCGCTTTATCGCATCGTATCATAGGTTCGCTAACAGCCCACTATTGTCCCCACTGCTTATGGCACGGGCTATCCCCAAGCTCGGGAAGGTTAGGTCATCTCCACACACCGGGCCCAAGTCAGGGTTGGCAGAAGTTGTAGGGTTAGTGGCTAACCCCCTGTGAGAAGTATTTCAAGCCACCTACCATCTCACACGGGTTAGCGATTGACATCTAGTCATAGCAATCGGCACGAACGGCTTAACGTGGCTTACAAAGCACAGAAACTGTTAAGAAAAATGCCACTGTCAGTCAAACCCATCCAGGTACTGACCGTGGTTCAGGTCAGTTACCTGCGTGATTGCCCTAACCACGCAAGGCACACTAAGGTACGACCACAGAAATCGGAATAACACGACCTTATTGTAGGTCCATATCAGGATATGGAAATTCTTGGGGAGGCCTTTGTCCAGCAGTGGACGTTTCTTGGCTGATATGATGATGGTGATGATGATGATATCAGGATATGAATAGACCACACACCTACCTACCTTTTGTATCCACTATTGGCTACGCCGCGCCCTTAGCATCTCCTAGGGTAGGTATGGTAGGTGAAGCGTAGTTACCAAATATCGCAAAAAGAGTCGGTGGCTCAACCGGTAACGACTCGGTCCTCCTAACCAGAGGTACCAGGGTTAAATCCGGACGGCAAATGTTCCAATGAGTTTTTCGAAACTTACGTAGGTACATATACTTAACGATTGCTTCAACGGTAAAGGAAAAACATCATTAGGAAACCTGCACATCTAATTCCAGATTTGTATGAAATTTGCGTTGCAAACGTCCGTAGGTGTAAATCTAAATGCCCTACACTTGACCGCGGGTGATGCTAAGTGCAACACCAAGCAACCGCCGTCTATTCCTTGGTTAGCACGGTTAATTGTGCCACACGATGAGAGAGACCAAATGTCGCCGATATAAATGCTGGAACCATCAATACTTGTAAACATTGTAACTAAGTGGTAGCTAGCCAAGCGTTCTCAGTACCAAACCTACTCCTATATAGTTGGTCCACGCCGGGATTTGAACCCGCGACCGCCTGTTTGAATACAGTGGATTCACCACTGCGCCACAGTGCTGCAAAGTGTACGATTTGAATCGTATTCATACGATTATATGACTGTCCGCTTACGATTCAAATTTTGGTAGATTTGTATAATAATACGTTTTTTTTAAATTAAATCATTTTTTTATGTTTTGTATGGGCGTACGAATTTTTTGCTTCATGTTTCGTATGGGCATACGTTTTTTTGCTCCTTTTGTACGACCTCCTTCAAAAAAAGGTTGGCAACACTGCTGCGGTACGAAAGCGGTTCAATTTAACGAGGTCTAGGTGTTTCTTATATAGAGCAGCCAAAGAACATGAACATGAAAACCATTTATTTTGTACAGGGTGTAACAAAATTGGTGTAGACGGTGGCGCTAACTGGGGCTTCCTCCCATACATATGCTGAGCAACTTTAACCAGGAGACCCGTTGTCCATTCCCTATTAAAATAAATATAGTTAAAAAAAGACACGCTTTTAAAGCACATTAAACTAAAAAGTGAAAAATTATTCTTAATACAAGCTGAAAACAATAATAAACGAAAAATACTAGCATTATTGTGAAAAAAGCGTGGGGCGGGCGCTTTGTGCCATATTTTTCGTATATCGAGTAACCCACGCTTGTTTCGTATTAGTATTTTTCGTTCATTTTTGTTTTCAGCTAATATTAAGAATTATTTTTCACTTTTTAGTTTGATATGCTTAAAAAGCGTGTTTTTAGTTTTTTTCAACTATATTTATTTTTCAATTTTTAGTTCATGATAATGAGATAAACTTATGAAATTATTGTATTGTTACTGATTGTTGATAAATGTACAAAGTTTGAAAAAAAATCTGTCCGTTTAAAGTGGTTCAAAATCGAGTGCAAAGGAGTCGGTTACAAACATACATACATACATACATACCAGGTGAAGCTAATAAAAGCGTGATAAAATTGGACTCTTCGATCAGTCGATTGACTATTTTTTTATGAAGAATCGTATGTTTTTTGCGAATTCTTACTAATATTGTATGTAAAAATGTGTTTGTTTGTCTGTACGATTACACCTCAACCAATCTTGACGTAATTTTAAATTGAGGTAGCCTGTGTCATTGGGTAAGGAAATAAGCTACTTTTTATCCCATGGAAATAGCAAAGTCGGATGCAGTTCCTGAGGGAACGAGAAAAAGAGTTTTTTTTGGTTGATTTTTAGGGTTCCCTACCCAAAGGTTAAAAACGGGACCCTATTACTAAGACTTCGCTGTCCGTCCGTCTGTCCGTCTGCCACCAGGCTATATTTCATGAACCGTGATAGCTAGACAGTTTCAATTTTCACAGATGATGTATTTCTGTTGCCGCTATAACAAAAAATACTAAATATTAGACAAAGTTAAAGTCTCCATACAAAAAACTAGTTTTTTTAAACGTGAAGAAACTAGCGCCATTGAGTATGACGGCACGGAACCCAATTTGTGCGGTTCCGACTCGCACTTGGCCGGTTTTTTAAACATCGCAATGGAGCAACGATATGTTGTGATTTTTTTCTCTGAGATGGTTGAGGAGGTGCGAAATACCTAGACTACTAATTAGTATAATCTGAGACAGTTCCCGAGGGATCTAGGGAAAACTCGACGTCAAGTCGACGTCTCAACGGAGTGATTTTTTGCAAAGAAATAATCGAGGGGGTGGATTTGGAGTAAACTGCTGCCTACGCTGCTCGCGCACCGCTTACCTTCAAAGACAGTCATAAAAACGATGTCCACGCGAGCAAAGCTGCGGGCAAAAGAACCACAAATGAAGTTTTTTTTAATTTAAAGCTAGTTGACTATAATTTATCTATGGGACAGTAGTTCAGTATGGCCTATAATACTACAGCATACCCCACTTGGACCCCCAATTTTGTTACATCCCCTGTATACTTGCAAATCACGAAAGTCAAAAGTTAAAATTAAATAACAATTGGAATGACGAATTGTTCTCAGTGACCGCAAAAACCAATTCGCTCCCCGTTTGGGAACGAACCTCGACGATACCAATAAAATATCGTTTGTATTTTTATTCGACAAAATGTATTACAAGTAGCAGAATGAGGTGTGGGCGAGATGAGAACGACGTTGTCGACATGCTGTATACAGAATGATATCTTTTGGATAAACAATACATACATATTAATTTGAAAATTAATACAGGTGAGTTAGGCATTTTTGAGATGGGAAATAACCATTGGACTCGCAACACGGTAATGTAAGCGACACTGTACCAGGAACACTCGCATGGTCAAAAATTATAAAACTGTAAACAGTTTTCATTTCTGTCGGCACTCCCGGAGTGGTTAAATAAAGCATTAACTGGAGAAGGTTGTTCAGTATGATCATTTTAAATTAAAAACCAATAATCAACAGTCATTTTATACATAAATAAATTGAGTACGTTTATATATATATTTTTACATAAATTAACAGAGTTCGTATATATATTTTATACATAAAAATAAATAGAGTTTGTATATATATTTCTGGAAGTGTACCTAACTGTCACTTTCTCTTTTTTTATCCACAATTGGTAAGCCCTTGAAATCATCTCACCTGATGGCAATTGACGATAATGCCGAAGATGGAAGCGGGCTTACCAAAATTCTTCTTCAAACTCTTATCTTCAAGCCGGAACTCCGGATGCTCGGCGGCAAGACTTAGATAAGATGGTGGTAGCTAGCCAGGCGGGCTTAGAAAATGCCCGACCACCAACCAAACCGAGTCTTACAAGTTTACCCCACTGGGAGTTCAACCCGTGACCTCCTGGTATGAAGCGAATGGAATAACCATTACGCCACGGAGACGGTGAAAGTTTGATTACTAGGTCGATTGGGGGTATTAAAAATTTTTACTATAGGAAAAAATGTAATAAGTTACTTCCCATACAAATCTAGGTATATAAGTACTTAGTAACATTTTTATTAAAAATGGCTTTAACGATTTTTATGATTTTTTGTGAGGTACTTTAACTTAATAAAACTTACACTAGATAGTTCATTATTCCAGGATAAATCTTGATAAAAAGATTTTATGAAAAATTAGAAATAGCTGAAAGAGGTACTTTTAGCTATTCGTAATTTTTCATAAAATCTGATAGGCTCATTCTGAGGGCCCCGAATCCGCAGGAACCCGTCCCGGAGGGCCCCGATTTCTAATAATCTTGATACATTAGATTATAAGTAAATCTTGCCATCAGCAGGAACTCTACTCGGTAAGTATTTTTTTATTGTTGATTTATATATGCCGCTGACGGAGATGGCTATATTATGCAAAGCGTGGCTGTACAATTTGTTTATCGTTATATTTTGTAATTCTTTTATATAACTCATCATATCATCATATGTGTGTCTCCACCGAGGGGCTCGAGCCTACCCTGAATTAGGGCGATCGGGCCTTAGTCGACCACGCAGGCCCAGTGCTGGTTGGTCGACATCACACACAACCTGCGAGTTTCTCTGCAGGTGTGTGCAGGTTTCCTCACGATGTTTTCCTTCTCCGTAAGAGCGTCGGATAAATACTCAGATCGAGTCGGATATTTGAAATCACATTGGTATATGGCAGGATTTGAACCACGACCTCCCGGACAGGAGGCGGCGGCCCAAGCCGTTACGCCACAGACGCTTTATATACCTACTTACAAATAATTCAATTCTGTACTTACATTACCTACCGTAAAGACCACAGATAAGTTCTTAATACCTGCAAGGGGTGAACAAGTAACCTACAAGTTAGTTGCACGACAGATGTATCAAAACGCATAAAAACAACTTTTGACGTGATTACGTCTTATAAATCGATGAACGCCGACTGCATGCACGAAAAAGTGTCACGTTCCGCGGGCAAGCGAGAGCGCGGAACAAGCGATAGGGAGGCACGATCGGCCTAGCGTTCGGCTTGTGATCAATGTTTTCTTATGACGTTATCACGTAAAATTATCGTCCGTAAACCGACTTTATAAACAACCCGTTTTTTTTTTCAAATGGATCTTAGGTGTTTAGTTTCTTGTTAAGTTTCGTCTTTTTATCCACCTCCTGAAATGTATAATGTATCTTTGGCTTAACCAGTCATCCTGTAGTATTTAGCTCACAACTCGCATTTTCAATCAACCTGTATAATGCGCACACGCAGACTGCGACCACCGGCGAAGATCAAGGCGAAACGGTAGCACGCGATTTTGTAGAAGTAATATGTTTTAAACCTGGCTTTTATCAATTACTTCGTCCACAAAGAATTTGTTAGAGACTTTGTATAGGTAACTGTAGACTCACATGCCTTGCGACCGATTGCAGCTGCCGGCGTTGTTTAACGGTAGACTGACGTGCCTTGCGACCGATAGCAGCCGCCGCCGGCGCGACTTTGATTAACTGTAGACTGTCGTGCCTTGCGACCGACTGCAGCCGCCGCCGCGACTTTAATCAAAGGTAGACTTCCGTGTCTTGCAGCCGATTGCAGCAGCCGACGCGACTTTGATTTAAGGCAGACTTCCGTGCTTTGCGGCCGAATGCAGCAGCCGGCGTGACTTTGATTAACGGCAGACTGTCGTGCCTTGCGACCGATTGCAGCCGCCGGAGTGGATTTGTTTAACGGTAAACTCTCATACCTTGCAACCGATTGCAGCTTCCGGCACGACTTTGAATTAAGGCAGACTTCCGTGCCTCGCGGCCGATTGCAGCAGGGCGACTTTGATTAACGATAGACTGTCGTGCCTTGCGACGGATTGCAGCCGCCGGCGCGACTTTGTTTAACGGTAGACTGTCGTGCCTTGCGACCGATAGCAGCCGCCGCCGGCGCGACTTTGATTAACTGTAGACTGTCGTGCCTTGCGACAGATTGCAGCCGACGGCGCGACTTTGTTTAACGGTAGACTGTCGTGCCTTGCGACGGATTGCAGCCGCCGGCGCGACTTTGTTTAACGGTAGACTGACGTGCCTTGCGACCGATAGCAGCCGCCGCCGGCGCGACTTTGATTAACTGTAGACTGTCGTGCCTTGCGACAGATTGCAGCCGACGGCGCGACTTTGTTTAACGGTAGACTGTCGTGCCTTGCGACCGATTGCTGCCGCCGGCGTGACTTTGATTGACGGTAGACTGTCGTACCTTGCGACCGATTGCAGCCGCCGGCGTGTCTTTGATTAACGGTAGACTGTCGTACCTTGCGACCGACTGCAGCCGCCGCCGCGACTTTAATCAAAGGTAGACTTCCGTGTCTTGCAGCCGATTGCAGCAGCCGACGCGACTTTGATTTAAGGCAGACTTCCGTGCTTTGCGGCCGAATGCAGCAGCCGGCGTGACTTTGATTAACGGCAGACTGTCGTGCCTTGCGACCGATTGCAGCCGCCGGAGTGGATTTGTTTAACGGTAAACTCTCATACCTTGCAACCGATTGCAGCTTCCGGCACGACTTTGAATTAAGGCAGACTTCCGTGCCTCGCGGCCGATTGCAGCAGGGCGACTTTGATTAACGATAGACTGTCGTGCCTTGCGACGGATTGCAGCCGCCGGCGCGACTTTGTTTAACGGTAGACTGTCGTGCCTTGCGACCGATTGTAGCCGCCGGCGCGACTTTGTTTAACGGTAAACTCTCGCGCCTTGCGACCGATTGCAGCCACCGGCACGACTTTAATTAAAGGAAGACTTCCGTGCCGAGCAGCCGATTGCAGCAGCCGGCGGCCTTACTCGCAGAATTGAAATGGCACCGATCGGAAGAAAATATAGCAAAATAAATTTAAAATTTCTAAAATAACTTAAAAAAACCTTCTGCTACATCATACGTAGAATTTTGGAAGTTTAACCCGAAAAGTTAAAATCTAGAATAGGAAAAAGAAGATCAGGTAGCTAAAATACAATAACTAAATGACAATCATCATCATTATATCAGCCGAAGGACGTCCACTGCTGGACATAAGCCTCCCCCTAGGATTTCCATGACGACCTTCGCTGCCCGCATCCAGTAAATATCTAATAATTAATTCAAATAAATCGGCTAGTATTCCTGACGACTGCCCGTGAATTTGTTTGCTTAGGTTAACGGCTAATTACTTATTATTTCATGAGAGGTTAATTGACAAAAAAGCTCAAGCTCTAAATAAGTTCAATTACTCATTTTTAAAGGCCAAAATAAATACCTATCCTACCAGAATCAAAAGTTCAAGTATTTTAAAACATTTGATAAGTGCATGCAACATTATTACACAAAAGCTTTTTGTCTCTTGTCTATAAATTACTTGTGATTGATAAAAACGATATAAATCTTCAGACTAGATGTTTCTGAAAGTTTTGTCAGCTCTAAGAAAGTATCCACATGAATGTTTCTACAGTAAATCATTGTTACAATAAAATTCGTCTGGCACGCATGCATGACTCACTCGTATCGTAATATATCGCTTCACTCAGCAGATGTGTATTTTAGTCATAGTGTCAATTGGTCACATGTCCGTAGGTGAATATCCGCTACGGCCGCGTACGCAACCAGAGCTTCGTAACCAGATGCGATCGAAAACTATTTCTGCCTTGTACGAAACCGGTTGCGATCAAAAACTAATTCCGTCTTACTAGTTACCAGTTACGATCGAACACTTTTCTTTGTTGTACGAAACCTTTCGACCGTTGATAAAGTCAGCTAAGATTATACTTATACACCTTGTTATACAGTATAAGTACTGTACACGTTATATATCTAGTCAAAAATCAGAACACAAAAATTGTACCAGTTGATAATATTCAAATACTTTGTTGGCAAATACAATGTAACCTTGTTCCTTAAAAGACACTGGCTTGAGAGACATGGAGCACTGACATTCCTTGAAAGTCACTACTGTGACTTCATTTGCTTGACATTTGCAGTTGTTAGAACGGGTTTCTTCGTCTAGACCATGTATGGTGTATAGTTGCTTAAACCCCACCGGGCACGACTTGAATGTTCCATCAGCTAAAATATGCTTAAAACCTCCTTCTTCGATCGATGGTCTAACTTTCTCCCCACAAAATAATATAATTCTTTTGTTCTCGTCCACATTATCATAATCTGCCAATAGAAAGTTAAGGAATTTTTTCGGTATTATTACTTCACTTCCTGCAGAAAATCTAGTTTTTTTGACACCCAGGACTTTGTTTCTTGCATTATTCAGTCCTGTTTTAACTCCCTCGTATGTGGGCATTTTTTCTATCAAATCTAACCCTTCATTTTCAAGATTAAAAACCATAGCCTCGTACTGTTTCTGAATCGAATCAAAATTTGTGCTTGACCTTTCCTTAAGATTATCCAGTTCCTTCAAAATTGTGTTTTGAACAAAATTAGGTTTAAATTCACTATGATGTTGTTTCTCTTTTACTATTTCATTTCCATCGTTTAATGTAACACTTCCCTTGCATCCATCTTCGTTATTGTACTAGCACAACCAGAACGAACCTTTACCTTACTTTATTGGTTTTGTATAAGAACGAGAAGTGTTCGATCGTAACTGGTTACGGGTAAGACGAAATTAGTTTTTGATCGCAACCAGTTTCGTACAAGGCAGAAATAGTTTTCGATCGCATCTGGTTACGAAGCTCTGGTTGCGTACGCGGCCGTAGCCGAATATCTAGGTGGCCTACACGTGACCGCAGGGGCTGCTTTTTATTAAATTTTTCCCTTGGATAGTACAGTGTTGATCAAGAGAAAGAAAGTCATAAATTATGAAGGTTTGTTTGACACATTTAAAACAGTGCCGTTGGGGCAGTATAGTGATGACCGTGCACCGGAAGCCGTAGCGTAGGCAGTCCTTCCACATAGTGGGCCGAAGACCTGGTGAAGGTCGTGGGAAGCCGCTGGATGCGGGTAGCGCAGAACTGGTCGTCGTGAAAATCCTTGGGTTAGGCCTATGTCCAGCAGTGGAAGTAATTCGGCTGATATGATGATGATGATGATGAAACTAATACATAGTTTAAACGTAGTGGAACCGAAAATTGTAAGACGTAGTCTAGACAGGCCTCCTCGGTAAACAAACAATCTGGTAATGGTCGTGTAAATCGCTGGATATGAGCATCTCGAGACCGGTCATTGTGGAATTCGATTTCCCATGTTTTAGGTACTGTTTTATTCTATAACTCAGTAGAACAAGATGAAATGAAGGAATCTGTGTCCACTTTACTTTTGACCAAAATACACAAGTCCACCTCTCTGACAGACCGCCGACGATGCCACTGAAGATCACCACATAATACTCAAGCAACACAGTTAAATAAAACCTAAACTATGTTGAACCACTCACGAGCATTCTCATTTATTTTTTAAATGTTTCAGCTCCAAACCAATATTGCTGAAAGGTTTTGTATGTAGATAGGCACTCATACTTACCGACTGCATTTTTTTTATTTCGAGCGGCGAAGGTGTAAATAGAAGGTTGTGTGAACTCCCGAACATTCAGCTTCGAGATTTTGATAAAAACGTAGGTACCCTAAGAGATTTAACCACAATTGATAAGCCCTTGGCATCATCTCACCTGATGGTAAGTGACGATGATGCTGAAGATGGAAGCGGGCTTACCAAGATTCCACAACGCAAAGGGGATCTGGATATTTTATCTTCAAGCCGGAACACATCAATGCTGTTAACACTGGTGCGGATGGTGGTGCATCGGGAGCCGGGTCGTTCCTTTCCCTCTAATATGGTTGATGGGAGCGATGGCTGACTCTCGCGTTATAATCGTGACCGGGTGCTGTCCGTGTGAACTGGCCTACTCTTGTTAAATGCATTCAATGATTTATAAGTATAACTTTTCGTGTCATATTGTTTTCATGTTCTGATGACATAATCTGGTTTATATCAAGGATTTAATTTTAACGTTATTAACTAATTATTGTTTATTTCTTGATTCTTCACAAATGACATTGTTATTATTATTTTATGACCATCAGAAAGAGTGTAATTTACACCTATTTTGAATAAATATATTGAATTGAATTGAATTGACTGATGTTTGGCGGCAAGACTTAGATAAGATGGTGGAAAAAATATAAAAAAGTAGTCTAGAAAAAAAAATTACGTATGTATTTATGAAGTACCCTGGGCGAGCGAGCTTTGCTCGGTGGTGTGGCGCCATCTGTTGGTATGTAGCTAATATGAAGACAAAATTTTATTTTTTGTGTGAAAACGGATTTTCTCAGGGATGACACTTGTGTAGATAGAGTTGGAAAGTAAAATATTTCCTAAATAGATTTCAAGACGTCATAATGTTTTATATTTAACACGGCGACAATGAATCCCTTTTCTAGAATAAAACGGCTACAGCTCCATACATTTTTAGTTCTAAAAGAGGAATTATTTTTGTTGCCCTTTTGGGGTTGTTGTATTAAACCCAAATCATAATTTGATAGCTAAATTAACTTAAACATGTTAGTACTACAATGACTTCATGGTCATGCAATAGTTCTTATTTCGTATTAAATTTGTTATAATTCAGCAGATAACCAGATAATTACGAAAAAAAACATTCGGGTCATACTGACCCCGCGTCATCGTCCGCGTTATTTTTTACACGTCATTGGCGCCGGGTTAAAGAAGGTACATGTTACATTCCTTCTGATGTTCATAAGATAGTAATTAATAAGTGTCAGATTGTGAAAAAGTTTAAAAACAACTGTCAGTTAATAATATCAAATAAATCAAATAATGTCATTTGGACATGAAAACAACATGACACGAGAAGTAATACATTAAAATTATTGAATTTGTCATTAATGCCTCTGACAAGAGTAGGCCAGTTCACACGGTCAGCACCCGTTCACGAGTATAACGCGATAGTGAGCTATCGCTCCCCTCGACCATATTACAGGGAAAAGAACGACCTAGCTTCCGTTGCGCCACCATCCGCACGAACATTTTAGCGAGCATGCACCACTCATGTCAATGCTAAGATAAAAATATAATTATTAAAAGAAATAAGGTTTTATATTTTTAAAATATTAAAGGTATAGATCCGAACAAACAAAGGGAACGTTCGGCAATTTCCAGCAAAGGGACGCGTCACATCGCGTCGCCATCATTTCACTTTACGTAATAAACAATTTGTTTCATTGTTTGACTGGTGCCGACACAAAATTATTTCAAATCAAGTTTATTCGAAAAACTATTAAGAGGGAAGAATAGCTTCGCGATCCTAACGAAATAGGTATTTGGGAAAACATTAATTGCTATCGCTCGTGCGCTCATGCCCCCGGGCATCGCGCACAGCACATACAAAGAGCCTCACGCACACATCGACGGACGCTGCCAGTTGGCGAGAAGTTGCGACGAAAGGCGGAGTATTTTCTTACTTAGGTTAGGTACCTACGGATAGTGATTGTTGTGGCGTCCCCGACACTCCGCTTCAATTATTATTTTCAACTTATATTAAGAATTATTTTTTATTTTTTAGTCTGATGTACTTTAAAAGCGTATTTTTTAGTTTTTTTAAACTCTATTTATTTCTTAGTTCAAACTTATGAGATTATTATATTGTCGCTGATTCTTGATAAGTCTACAAAGTTTGAATTAAATTTGTCCGCTTAAAGTGGGTCAAAATCGAGTCCAAAGGAGTCGGTTACATACAAACATACAGGTGAAGCATTTTTTTTAATTAAAAATTTGAGTGCGTTTGGCTGCACCTCACCTGATAATAAAAGCGTGATAAAATATTATGCTAGTTATTGTGAACGAAACTACTAATGTGATACTATATTAATTATACGAGTATACCTAACGTGACCATCTAAATAATAAGTAGGTTTTATGGGTTCCTTACAAAAAAAACGGAACCCTTACAGGATCACTCGTGCGCCTGTGTGTCTGTCCGTCTGTCACAGCCATCACAGATCACTGTCCGAAACTACTGGACCATATCAAGTGAAATCAGGTAGGATGGTGTAATCCTATCACCCAAACACAGATGTGCAGTCAATAAATATTTTTAAAAATTAAGGGTATTTTCGGGGGACCAATTAGAAAATTTAAAAAAAAGTTTTTGATAACCGATTTTGATAAAATTTATATGGGACCACATGGGAAGCACTAGCTTTCGAAGAAAAAAAGAATCATCGAAATCGGTTCACCCAATAAAAGTTCTGAGGTAACACTTATAAAAAAAATAAAAAAACATAGTCGAATTGAGAACCTCCTCCTTTTTGGAAATCGCTTGGAAAAAGACGAAAATTTACCATTCCCCCCATTAGGTGATTATTCCAAAACTACAAAATATAGTTTATTGCTTGTAGATTACAGGAAAACCTATAAGAATTCTATCAATTGTAAATAAAGTGGTAAACTCAATTTATTACGTAAATTTACGGAAAATAGTTCACTAAAACACCACTAGATAGCGCTAGTGCATCTTAATGTGACGATTTCAAATGTGATATTTTTATTATTTAAAAATCACCCTAAATGTCTTTGTAATTGTACGGAACCCTCTCTACGCGAGTTCAACTCGCACTTGCTCGTTTTTTTTAGTTCACATAAGTTGAGCTACTTATGCCTTAGTAAGTAACATGACTTCTAATATCTAAGCAGTTGTTTGCGAGTGAAAAAATAATAGGTAGATACTTCAATTAATTTATCGTTTGGTCTGTTTGCGAAAGTGGGACGTTTTTTCCCTCGCTGGGGACAGCGGGACGAACAGCCTGAAAAAGGGACTATGGTCACGTTTAGTATAGGTACCATATTTTTATTATTCTATTATAAAAATTATTTTTATATTAAAAATTTCTGCTTGCAAAGTTGGATGATTGTTATTTTCAGCACTTCTCCATTGCACCACTAGATAGCAGCATAGTTAGTATATAGACTATGATTTTTGTTTGATTAACATACACTGACAATTTTTAATTATTTTTTAATTTAAAAATTGTACAATATAGCCCATTATTATTATTGAGTAAGAGGGGAATAGGACCCTCCTAATGGATCACCGCGACCTACAAGATCTATTGTGATCACTGACCCTGTTATATAATTTCCTTAAGGCCAATAGTTCTGATGAACTGGACGATGCACTTGGGATCAAGCTCTCTGATGCCCTCTGATGCTACCATTGGCCCACCCAGGGAGCGACTTCTGGCTTGTACGAGTGCCTCGCACTCACAGAGTAAGTGAAGAGGTGTCTCCTCTTCTTCGAGGCAAAATCGGCACTCGTCTGAGACTGCAAGCTTCATTTGATTCAGGTGTTTATTAAGCTTGCAGTGGCTAGTCAGAGTAATTTAAAAAATAAAATAAATAAATAAAATAAAAAAAATAAAAAATCATGGTGATTGGAAAATATTTAGAAGTGGAAAAACGTTTTCTCTTTTTGTATGGACGAGCACGTACTATTCTTCCCTCTGAAATTGTGTACGAATTATTTGTTTATTTTATTAATTTAGGAAACAAACAGTCTTATATACAGTATTACATATAAATTTCAAATTAAAAACGACCTGAAGTTCCACTTAATAAAAATAAAACATGAAATATTCGAGCCCTGAGACAATATTATTTTTACAACAATTTTTACTTTAACAGTTTAATTTATTTCTAATCGCACTTTTAAAGGCACAAATACACAATTGAATTACATAACAATATTATTATTATAACAGCTCATATACGTCCCCACCGAGGGGCTCGAGCCTACCCTGAATCAGGGCGATTAGTCCTTAGTCGACCACGCGGGCCCAGTGCGGGTTGGTCGACTTCACACACAACCTTCGAGTTTCTTCGCAGGCGTGTGCAGGTTTCCTCACGATGTTTTCCTTCACCGTTAAAGCAATCGGTAAGTATATGTACGTAAGTTTTTGAAAAACTCATTGGTACATTGGCCGTCCAGATTTGAACCCGGTACCTCTGGTTAGATGGACCGAGTCGTTACCGGTTGAGCCACCGACGCTTTTTATATATATAAAAATATAAATAATAAATTATATCCATACTGTATGTTAGCACTAATATATACTTTGCCTATATAGTAAAGTTAAACTGTCTCTATGAGTTTCCCAATGGATACAGATAAAAGGTAAGAACCATAGCTCCTTATTCCTGTGCACCTTCAAGCTAACCGCAGCATTTCTCCATTCAACATTGTTTTAATATGTTGCGGCAATAACTACTGCTGGCTTTCCGTTTCAAAGGTGCGCTATGGGATTCCATTCAGTTAATAGCTTTTCCGATTTCCGCATGTTTGTTTCCTTTTTGTCCTGTGGATGAGTGAGCGAGATGACACAACGGTAGTAAATATTAGGTCGGCTGCCTGCCTCAGCTCTGTAATGTTACAAAGGAAATGCAACCGACTGTACAAAATAAAATTAAAAGAGCAGAACCTATATAGGCTGTTAAAATATGTCGCAGCAATAACTACTGCCAGTTTTCCGTTGTAAAGGTGCACTATGGGATTCCATTCAATTAGTAGCTTTTCCGTTTTCCGCATGTTTTTATCCCTTTTGTCCTGTGGATGAGTGACATGACACAACTGTAGTAAGTATTAGGTCGGCTGCCTGCCGCAGCTCTGTTATGTTAGTACTAATAAATATACTTTGGCTCTGTAATCTTACAAAGCTAATGCAACCGATTGTACAAAATAAAATTTAAAGAGTACAACCTATATAGGGTGTTAAATTAGGTCGCAGCAATAACGAATGTCAGGTTTTCCGTTTTAAAGGTGTGCTATGGGATTCCATTCAATTAATAGCTTTTTCGTTTTCCGCATGTTTCTATCCGCATGTTTATATCAGTGAGTGAGATGATATAACGGTAAGTAAGTAAGTAAGTAATAGTAAGTAAGTAATAAGTAAGTATTAGGTCGGCTGCCTGCCTCAGATGCGTAATCTTACAAAGATAATGCAACTGACTGTACAAAATAAAATTTAAAGAGTACATAAAGTCAGTTGGCTACGTCAGCTCTTAAATCTTACAAAGTTATTATTCGAGGGTTGATTCGAGTTAATTTGTAACAGACTGTACAACATTAGATTTTAAATTACCTATACAGGTGTAACAAAATTAGTGTAGGACCCGTTAACTAGGGTTCTACTCATAATACTGAACCACTTTCCCTGAGGAATCCTGTCAATTTTTTTGACATCCTATGTTATTTTAACATCTTATTATATTTTGTTTTGACATCTTATTTTTATTGTGACATTGATTTTATGATTTTTTTTAGTTTTTTTAGGTCTTGGAAGATTTAGATTAGGTACTTTTCCTCCAGGTGGGGTGGGGTTCGTTCATTCCATCCTGTAAAGACCCCGATATGAAAATTATATGAGGAGTAAAATCGAGTGAACTAGGTCATGCTTTACCGTAACTTTTAGTGACATTACGTTTTTTCAGTCACAAAGGCTAAGGAAACCTGGTCATGGTGCCTACTGCCTAATGAGAGGCTGTAGACCGAGCTCCGCGTAGGGCCAAGCCCGGAGCGTGCCGTCCTAGGCCGGAAGTTGAAAATAATTGTTTCATGAATTAACTCCTGTCGCACGTCGGAGCTGACACGTACAACTTCTTTTCAGAATTAGATTTCATGTCACCAATTACATATCTATACAAAATATATTAAAAATCTCATATGTCCCTCCAGGTGGGGTTATTTATTTCACCCTGTATCTATATAAATTAATTGTAATAGAGTTTACTCCAAAAACCGGCCAAGTGCGAGTCAGAACCGCACACATAGGGTTCCGTACCGTCATACTAGATGGCGCTAGTACAAAGGGTTCCGTACCATCACACAAGATAGCGCTAGCTTCTTCACGTTTAAAAAAAACACGTTTTTTGTACGGATACCCCCTTGTTTTTCAATTTTTCTTATTTTTAGTATTTGTTGTCATAGTGGCAACAGAAATACATCATCTGTGAAAATTTCAACTGTCTAGCTATCACGGTTCATGAAATTTTAATACAGCCTGGTGACAGACGGACAGACGGACGGACAGCGAATTTTTAGTAATAGGGTTCCGTTTTTACCCTTCGGCTACGGAACCCTAAAAATGGGTCTACAAATTGGGTCCATCAACTTTTAACCACCTCCGTAGCTGTAGCGTAGTACTTAAGGTGGTACTGGAGGCGCGGGCGAACTCCACAGCGAGTTGCCTACCGACGCGCTTCGTCGTGTTGCTATTTCGTCGAGAAAGAGAAAGGGCGCTAAAAAAACGAGACAGAGAATCCGACACACCGCGCCGGCACCCGCGCGAGCCCCTCTCGCGTGGCGACGACGACGCGACGCCGGCTCGTTGCACTGATAAGAACAGTCTGTTGTAAAAAATATGTAACCTAGGTACTTACTTTGTTTACTTGCAATGCAGGCGGCGGCGGCGCGCTTCATCATTTAGTTATTCGCTGATACTTAATAAACAACAGAAAAGGACCATAACGGTGAAGATAATTACAATAACTTTATAAAATCGGTTGAATAGGTTGGAATGAATTCTAGCATATTAATGACATACCTACTTCAATTATAATCCAGATAAAATGGACTATTTTTACCAGAAAAAATAAATGAACTAGTTCAACGCAAGATTAAATAATAAAAGTATTTTAATTGTCGAGTGTAGGTATATATTTATTAGTAAAAAAATATATTATTATACTTAGAACAATAAAAATTGTCTTTATATCACAGTAATTTGCAGCCATAATAGTCATAAAAGTTTCAAGTTTTAGAAAGTGCACACATTATTGTAAAGATAATACTATAAAAATAAATTAATAAAAAAATAGGTATCTAACTATCAACAACACATAATAACATGACCGTGTTACAGTCATAATAGAAGTATATGAACACCAACAGGAATATGTTTTAGAAAATAGTGTAAGAATAAAATATATTCGTAACACGTTATATAAAAATGTAAAATAATCTGGTTCTGCTACATGTACTTCGGATTTATTTAATAATAAACCTTATTATTATGAACAGCTCTACTAGTAATTATTACTAGCCACTACTTTACAATATACTTCCGGTCTGGTTTTGCGGGGGTCGTCCGCGCTGCGGCTTTCCGAGGTTTTCTCAGTATTTTTGTATGAAACTTATAAAAACTAATTACTGATCTAGTAAGCTGATTAAATTTCCTTTTTGATTATATTTTTTTTTTAGATTTCTTCTATCACAAAAAAATAAAATGGAACACGATTAATTTGAAACTTTTGTTTTTTTTGGTTCCTTTTTCGTTCTTTTTACTATTTATATTTATATTCTACATATATACAGTTAAAATGATCTTTTTCTAATGGCTAGGTAATGTATCTACATGATACAAAACAAAAAAACGATTGTCTAGTGCAAAAACAAAGGTCATTGGGCAAAATCTGACCCGGTTAACTAAAGTTATCCTACAAAAACCAAATTAGTTTTAAATTGTTAAGTATTAACCCACATTTCATTACAAATAGTTTTTTTTTTTAAACCATGGGAATAAAATGTAAAAAAAATATATAAATGCGTAAATAAAACAATTTTAGTGAAGCACAAATCGATGGAGCCTCTTGCTAGTGAAAAGCAAAGTTGAAAAAATCGATGGAGCCTCTTGCTAGGGAGGAGCGGAGTTGAAAAAAAAGATGGAGCCTCTTGCTAGTAAAAAGCAGAGTTGAAAAAAAAGATGGAGCCTCTTGCTAGTAAAAAGCAGAGTTGAAAAAATCGATGAAGCTTCTTGTTGATGGACAGCAGAGTGAAAAAAAGCGATGGCGCCTCTTGCTAGTGAAGAGCAGAGTTTAAAAAATCGATGAAGCCTCTTGCTAGGGAGGAGCAGAAATGAAAAAATAGATGGAGCCTCTTGCTAGTGAAGACTAGAGTTGAAAAAATGGATGAAGCCTCTTGCTAGTGAAGACCAGAGTTAAAAATAAGCTCCATCGATTTTTTCAACTCTGGTCTTTACTAGCAAGAGGCTCCATCTATTTTTTCAACTCTGCTCCTCACTAGCAAGAGGCTCCATCGATTTTTTCAACACTGCTCTTCACTAGCAAGAGGCTCCATCGATTTGTACAACTCTGCTTTTCAGTAGCAATAGGCTCCATCGATTTTTTCAACTCTGGTCCTTACTAGCAAGAGGCTCCATCTATTTTTTCAACTCTGCTCCTCACTAGCAAGAGACTCCATCTATTTTTTTAACTCTGCTCCTCACTAGCAAGAGGCTCCTTCGATTTTTTCAACTCTGCTCTTCACTAGCAAGAGGCTTCATCCATTTTTTCAACTTTGCTTTTCACTAACAAGAGGCTCCATCGATTTGTATAACTCTGCTTTTCACTAGCAATAGCCTCCATCTATTTTTTTTACCTCAAGAACGTTTAAGGACGTTCTGTCACGTTGCTAACACGAAAGTTTTAACCTCAATATTATATTTTTCTTTTTTAAGCTTTTGGCTTGAATCCCATTAACTACGTTAATGCGACATATATATTCGTGAACTAGAGACGTTTATCTAAACATCCTACCTAATTTTTTTTCTGTAGGCCGTGGGTATAGGTTTCATACTATGCTGCCCAATGACCTTTAAAAAAATATTACAAAAATGATTAAATTTTGTGCCGCGCGGGCCGTTCAACGGGGGTCGGCCGCGCTGCGGATTTCCGAAGTTTTCTCATTATTTTTGCATGATACTTATAACAACTAATTACTGATCTAGTAAGATGATTAAATTTCCTTTTTAATGGTTTTTATTTTACATGTGTTAGATTAGAGATAAATTAAATACAGTACTTTGAAATTTAAAATTGTGTTTTTTTTTCTGTTCCAATTTTCTTACCTTATCTATTTCTATCTAAGCACTCTAGATATACATATGAAATATTTTTTTTCTAATGGTTTAGTTAAATATCTTCACGGTACAATACAAAAAAAAATTGTCTAATGCAAAAACAATTTTTAAAATTAGTTTCAAAAACAACCAAAAATTTACAAAACTTGAACACAGAACTAGTAATTTGTTTTTTTTTTGAGACCCCGATTGAAGTCCAGATGTTTGAATTTTTGTTTTTCTGAGTAGAATGGCCTTTTGGCTTATCACAAAAAAAAAATTAAAACATTCGGAGCAGTAGAACTAATTCAAAATATAAAAACAAGTCCATCATTTGAATTGCCGCAGGCTGCTTTCAGAGAAAATTTGAATGGGTCTAAAATTCATTTAAATTCTTAGACACTGATGATTAGTGTGATGATGATGGTGTGATGATGATTGTAAATCAAAAACAAGTAGGTATAGTACAAAATAAACACAAATAAAGTCCATCATTTGAATTGCCGCAGGCTGCTTCAGAGAAAATTTGAATAGTTCTAAAAATTCATGTAAATTCTTAAAAACTATAGTGATTGTGTGGTGATGATTGTGTGATGATGACGGTGTGATGATGATGGTAAATTAAAAACCAGCTGGGGGTAGGTATAGTACAAATAAAGTCCATCGTTTGATTTACCCGAGGCTACCTCGGTGAAAATTTGAATTGGTCTAAAATTCATTTAAATTCTTAGACACTGATGATTAGTGTGATGATGATGGTGTGATGATGATTGTAAATCAAAAACAAGTAGGTATAGTACAAAATAAACACAAATAAAGTCCATCATTTGTACTTGGTACATTGGTACATTGGTACTATGGGTAATGTACCTACTTGTATCCAATAATTAGGTGTGTTCATGAGATGTACCTACGATATAAATTTTATATTGCTAGTAAAATACAGATGAATTAAACATAAATCTACTTATGAAGACTACAGCACAATCTACAGAATCAAGTGGGTTATTCCATTCCTTCTCCAAACCCATTGTTCTCGTGAATTTCACGCTTCCATACATTCATTCCTTTGAGTATCGGTAGGTAATTACAGAATTATAAAGCTTCAACAAGAAGCGCCTACTAAAGGAATTTCACTACTATTCTAACATAACTAGTCTAACATGTTCGAAAATATTCTGCGTAATCTTATCTATTCGTGAAAAATAGATGAAGCTGTGTGTGAAATTCCACACCTGTCTAAAACTATTGCATTGTAAGCATACAATCGCAGGTAGCGACCTGAGAACATCAGTCAAAGCAAGCACAAAAACAAAACACGTCTACGAACAGCACCGAGAGATCTCTGTACTGACTACTGATAAAAAAACTGAGGCGCAAGTAGGCGGGGCAAGTAGCTCCGTCCCGACCCCCGCATGTGAGAGCTACACCCCCGCGTACGACAAAGAGAGTGCACTGAACGCCAGCGAAACGGGCCGTTATAGGCCATGAATCGAAAGGTTTTCGTAGTTTTCGTTTATTTCGATAAATACGATAGATACCCAAATAAAACTAAATTATTTGGAATTTAGAGTCTTCACTCTAGTCGTATAATTAGTTTCCATAAGGATCGAAAATATAATTATAAGTGTAATAGGCGTCTAAATATTACTCGATTTCGTCGATAAAAAGGGCAAATTTTAAGTTGCTATAACTTTTTTTTTGTTTATTATTTTCGAACCAAAACTAATTACAGATCTAGATATTTATCATCTTAATGCTTGTAAAAAATTTGAATACGATGAGTTTTATGGTTTCGAAATTAAAACGAAAGTACGTTTGTATGGGATTTCGTCCCTCCAGTACCCCCTTAATCTACTCGTTTCAAATCAAGAGGTTTCAGGTTCGATTCCCGGCGAAGTCTAACTTTATAAGACTCGTTTTGGTAGCGGTAGGGCAATTTCTAAGCCCGCCTACCTAGCTAAGCTACCATAATCCTATCTAAGTCTTGCGCCAAACAACTGTGTTAACAGCATTGATGTGTTCCGGTATGAATATAAATTAGTCGCAATGGGGAATCTTGGTAATCCCACTTCCATCTTCAGCATCATCGTCACTTACCATCAGGTGAGACGATGCCAACTTACTGATAAAAAACAGCTGAGTGCTTTTTTGCGAATTGATATGAGTATCTTGGAAAAAAATGTTCAGTATGAGTAGTAGAAGCCCCAGTTACCGGTTCCTGTACACCCGGTATCATAAGACTTTATTTTACCCCCCTAAATGTCGTCTCGAAGGTATGATAGTGTCAAAAAACTCATTAAACTATAAGCAATAATTTGTATTTTTCTTAACGATCAGTATGCTATAATTATTGCTTCCCTTAGTACAGCCAGATAGACAAATTAATCTTAAAGGAATTAAAAGGAGCGCGATACTCTTAAATACCCGAGGTGCAGCCGAATCAGCCAGATACGATCGCTAGGCGGCTCTGGGTGAGATCGGTACTGTTGCACACGAAAGTGGTTTAAAATGATACAGTAAAAGTTGGTATTAGGTAAAATAGGACATATTTTTGGAGGGACTTCTATACATGAACAGAAATACTTGTGTTTTAGTATACAAGATTGCTGGCGTTGCAAATTTTATTTCAACTTTTCACACTAAGATCAACTGATTAGCTTCATTTATGTAGGAAGTCGATATTTTTTTTACGGAATAAGCAAAGTTAATAATTAATTCAGGGTAGGATCTAGCCCCTCGGTGGGGACTTATATGAGCTGATATGGTGAAGCAAAGTTATAGGTAGAACAAGATATTGTTTTCAGTTTTATGAGGAGAAGCCGTTTTTAAAAGTATGCTCATAACAAGGTACCTACGTAACGATATACATCACCTTAACTTATGTTTTCAACAAATTTATACGTTTTTGGTAAGAGCGTAAAAAAAGAAATATTGCAGTGATTACTCTCTCTGTATCTCTCTCTCTTCATCCCTCTCCCTCTCTCCATCTCATGTTATTATAAGATAATTGTCTATTTGGTGATTACCTTCGACCTTAAGCTGATATTCGGTACTGGCATAGTAAAAAGGAAGAATAGTAGGTTATCTTCATACAATGGTACATCGCGCGGTTTTATGTGTGCGCGTCAGTAGGCACGCACGTACTTATTTAGTACTAAAGAAGACGTTTTTTATTATTGTAGTGTGCGTGCTTTTATACCTTTCCTTTGTATATATATTCGCATAGATGCATCTTCCAATTTGGCTATTCAGCATTTTCCATAAGCTTGTATGACGAAACCTTCTTTTCTAGCCAGTCCTGCCCTGACCGCCGCGCAATTCAGTCGTTCCTCACACATTTTATAAAAATAAACTTATTTGTGAATTTTTCTAATTAAAAATCTTTTATTCAGTTTATTTTTAAAACGAGCTCCATGAAACTCCGTCTAACAGTGCGTTCCTACTGACGCGCACACATAAAAACCGCGCGATGTACCATTTTATGAAAATAATCTACTAGGTATTCTTTTTTTTTACTATGGTACTGGTTTTCATAGTGTAGTTCCGGTTCAGCCTATATTGGTAATGTTACCATACAAATCGGATAACAGTTTAGTTATTTAATGTACTAAGGTACTGGTTTTCATAGCGTAGTTCCGGTTCAGCCTATATTGGTAATGTTACCATACAAATCGGATAGCAGTTTAGTTATTTAATGTACTAAGGTACTGGTTTTCATAGCGTAGTTCCGGTTCAGCCTATATTGGTAATGTTACCATACAAATCGGATAACAGTTTAGTTATTTAATGTACTAAGGTACTGGTTTTCATAGCGTAGTTCCGGTTCAGCCTATATTGGTAATGTTACCATACAAATCGGATAACAGTTTAGTTATTTAATGTACTAAGGTACTGGTTTTCATAGCGTATTTCCGGTTCAGCCTATATTGGTAATGTTACCATACAAATCGGATAACAGTTTAGTTATTTAATGTACTAAGGTACTGGTTTTCATAGCGTAGTTCCGGTTCAGCCTATATTGGTAATGTTACCATACAAATCGGATAACAGTTTAGTTATTTAATGTACTAAGGTACTGGTTTTCATAGCGTAGTTCCGGTTCAGCCTATATTGGTAAGGTTACCATACAAATCGGATAACATTTTAGTTATTTAATGTACTAAGGTACTGGTTTTCATAGCGTAGTTCCGGTTCAGCCTATATTGGTAATGTTACCATACAAATCGGAAAACAGTTTAGTTATTTATTGTACTAAGACACGTATTTTACTCAATACTTTAGCTAGATTCAGATCTGATATATTTCTTAACAATTGCTTAATTAAGGCTTCCACTGTTAGATAGATAGATAGATAGATAAATCATTTATTCATTGACAGTTTAACACAAAGAACAAGATTAAAATAAAAGACGTAATAAAGCAAAATTAAAAAACTAAGTTAAACACAAACAGGACGAACGATAAGTACTGTTCTACGTATCAGGTGCAATTAAGGTGCTAAGTCAAGGAAAATAATAACTTCATTTTCTAAGCCCACTTGGCTAGCTTCCACCATCTTATCTAAGTCTTACCACCAGACATCAATGTTAACAACATTCATGTATTCCGGCTAGAAGATAATACTGCATTGGGGAATCTTGATAAACTTGCTTCCATCTTCGCCATCATCGTCACTTATCATCAGGTGAGATGATGCCAAGGGCTTACTAATTGTGGATCATCATCATCATATCAGCCGAAAAACTTCCACTGCTGGACAAAGGCCTTCCCAAGGATTTCCACGACGACCGGTCCCGCACCGCCCGCAGGCTTCCCGCGATCTTCACCAGGTCGTCGGTCCACCGCGTGGGAGGCCTGCCTAAGGTACGTTTTCCGGTGCGCGGTTGCCACTCTTTAGCGATTCTGTGAGCTATGTACGTTACTTTGGTTCTCCTGCGCATCTCCTCGTTTCTGATTCGATCACGCAGAGAAACTCCGAGCATAGCACGCTCCATTGCCCTTTGGGTGACCTTGAACCAATTTAATTGTGGATAAAAAAAAGAGATTTCTCAGATGGATACCTCGTTTGGTAAAAAAAGAAAACGTAGCTGAACACCATTTACTAAGCAATGACCTCTGCAACGTTGCTGGTCACAGCTGTGAATGCTGAGAGCCCAAGGATACACAATTACACAAGCTGTACGCTTTCGTTCAGGGCATAGGGAACCTACTTCTACGAGCAATGAAATACCTTGAAATAATGCAGCCGAGTTCCTTAAGGCGGTAATATTACAGATTTTCGTTATTTTTGACGTTTATTACTCCTAAACGATAGAAAACCCAAGGTTAAAAAATTACCCTTCTTGTTGATGATGTTCCTTAAAATCTAAAGCTATTAGAAACATGAATCAGAAGTTTTGGCTCGATAGAAAAAAATCCCAAAGATAGGTAAGTCTACACCGTTACTTTCAACTATGACTAATATTTTAAAGTATAAATTTTAAAAATTATACAACAATTTTCGTTATGATAATACAAAATGAGTAATGTTATTATTGTTTATAATTTCATTGTAGTTTTTCAAGCGACTTCCAAAAAGGAGAGGTTCTCAATTCGTCTGTATGTTTTTTTATGTGTGTTACCTCAGAACTTTTGACTGGGAGAACCGATTTTTATGATTCTTTTTTTATTTGAAAGCTAGTGCTTCCCGTGTGGTCCCATATAAATTTTATCAAAATCAGTGTAGTACTTTATTAGAAAATTAACAAAAACAAAAAATAATAATGCATAAATGTACTAAGTTGTTGCGATGGAAGTCGATTTTTTAACATGTTTAGAGTTTTCAATTATGATTGAAACAAAAAAACTATTGAAAAAGTGAAAAAGTGTGGTTATTTTCTTTACTCTTTACACGTAAATAAAAAGACAGAGACAACTGTTCCAATCAATACCTCGCCTTAACTGATGAGTCGTGACGTCAGATGTGGATGTTTAATTATTTCGTACCTATCTATTTTCAACCGAAAAGCCCCAATAGTAATTATTTCTATTGACAATTATGAATAACATTTAGTTATTTAGTTTGTATTTACAGTATAAAATCGCTATATATCTAAATGGTTCTTTTATTTACGTGCCTTGTTAAAAAACTGAACAATACCAGTTGTGTACTACCGGCAGTGACGTCATCGTAAGTCGATCAAGGGCAAATTATTATTTTTTGAAATATACAGAATCACTTGAAATTCCTGAAATCTAATAAGTGGAAAATTATCGTAGAAGCTTTTCCTCGAAATAGTTTTCAAATTAAGGCGACGCACTGGAAACTTTAGTCGCAGTGTTCTCGATTTTTCTCAGCAATTACAAAACTTATGAAAGTGATATTTTTTAACCTGATTCTTCATTTCGTCAGTTGTAGAAGCAGGATTCGTTAACTTCCTATAACTAACCTCTTAATTTTCTTAGTCGATTAGTCAAGACACACACTTCAATATGCCAGTTGGATTTTTTTAAAGTGAATTGTAGTTCTTTAATTGAAACGAGAAAACATTGAAAAAATGCAAAAGTGTGGTTATTTTCTTTACTTTACTCTACACGTAAGTGCAGTTCATAAAAACTGAAAAAAGCCAATTGTATGTTTTTTTAGAAATATATTATTAATGTTATTTTGATTGATGAGAGCTTGTTAGTCGAGTTGTTCCAAAAGTAAGAACCTCTTATAGTTGATGATAAATTAATTAATTAGGGCGGTGCAACGCAGTGACCTCATCCCCCAGCATCCCGTGCTTTGGCAACGCCGCTGGCTGTTGCGCGACACTTCGACTCAATGGGATCTTTTGTGTCTACCCCTGTAACCTTAGCACCCCAACCTACTCGAAGATGTGCTTCATCAATTCCGCTGATTGGAAGGTGCTTGTAGTCCTCCGGTTTTGGGTAGCCATCACTTAGGAGGTACATACGCTTGCTAGCCATCAGGACTTCGCAGTGACACAGTAAGTGTTAAATTGATTCTATATCTGCACCACAGGCCCCGTAGGTTGGATCATTCAATTTATAGTTACAAAATATGAGAAACTTTTTTCCCCGACATATTATGAATAAGAATGTAGACGAATCGCCTTTATTTTCTATAGGTATGCATAGCTTCCATAGCCTGTCGACAAGGTCACACCCTGGACACTTCATACAAAGGGCCAGAAATGACATTACAAAAAACGAATGACGGAACAAACAAAATGGCGGCGAAATCCTATAAGTTCGACAGTCAAACTGTGACCAATCTGTATTAATCTGGGTAACGAGGGGGTGAGGTCGCAATCTAGAGAGCGGCAGGGAGTGTCCATACTGTATGTTAGTACTAATATATATACTTTGACAAGGTTATAGTCACTTATAGCAAAGTATATATATTAGTACTAACAAACTTATAGGCTGAGCGCGCACTACGAAATTTATTCTATACAAAAAAATATCGCAAGTCTGTGAACAACAGAAATACACTACAATCCGCGCACTGCGAAAATAAATAGTTTGAGATTTAAAATCTTATTTTATTTATAATTTATTACGCACTTTAAAAATCGTGACGAATAACTTCGTAGTGCGCGCTTAGCTTGTTCAAGCCTCCTTACCTTACCTACTCACCATAAAGAAACAATAAAATACTTTAATCTAGGAAAACAATAGGATATAAAATTAGCTTTTAAAGAAAATATCTCATTTCAATTTTGCAACCTTTTTGCGACTCATAAAAGCGAGTGTCAAATTATCAATGATTTAACTTTAAAGGTACCGTTATCGCGTAAAAGATAGTAATAATAGATATTAATGCTTATTTGAACAAATTTTAAAATAATAAAATTTTCAACATCATATTATTACCTATTGTTCGGCGTAGGGTACCTTCCTACCCTCTCTTGTATTACTTTACCAAATCATAATCATGAGTTTTGTAATTTAAATTATTAAACTTAGAATTACATTTGAATACAGTTTTGCTCGAGAGCGTCGGTGGCGCAACGGCAAGGGCCGCTACCTCCTATCCGGGAGGTCGTGGTTCAAGTCCTGCCACGTACCAATGTGTTTTCGAATTTCGATCTCATATGTACGTTTCTCCAAGGCTCTTACGATGAAGGAAAACATCGTGAGGAAACCTGTACACATCTGGGAAGAAACTCGAAGGTGGTGTGTGAAGTTGACTAACCCGCACTGGGCCCGCGTGGTCGACTAAGGCCCGATCGCCCTAATTCAGGGTAGGCTCGAGCCCCTCGATGGGGACGTATATATGTGCTGATGTGATTACTCCCCTGAAGCAAAGTATTAGCAAAGATTACGTCACCACTCAGGTAGAGACTCTTTTTTATTATTGTTGTACCGGTTCAGTTGACGGGCTTAATAAAAAAGTGGTCAGTGGTCCACTTCAAAAGTTCTTAGCTAGTTTGTTTTTTTGAGTTAAAGCGCAGATTCTTTTTGTTTGAAAGCTAATATGATAAAGAACAATAGTAAGCCATAATTTTTTTTAGTAATGTGGGCAAAATTTTGATAAATTAAGATTTCATTGAAAAAAACAGCTCATTACAATGCATTTTTATTACAAAAAATCAAGTTTAATTCATGATAGCTACTTTTTTGCAAGCTATTTGCTACTTTATTCCGTTTGCCAAGTATTTTTCGTAATACTTTTTGTTATTTCAACGAAATCGACTTATTATTTTGGAAGAAATTGATATTTTTGCACATTAGAGTCCTTGTAAAAATTAAAATCTTAAATCTGCAATAAAAAATTTAATATTTTAAAAAAAAACTACTTTTTTTGACGATAGTTTTTGATCTAGTTTCACCCTTTTTCGGGGTTGCACTTTATCGTGGGACACCCTGTATATTAGTAATAACGTACCTGAAGTTTAAAATGAGCCACAAGTTTCGTAAAATAAACTTTGATGGCCAAAACCTTGATGATGATGATGATGATGATGATGGTCCTAGCCGTTTTCGGCTACAGCGACCGCAGAGTTGTCCGGCTCAGCTGCAAGCGTCCCGCTGCTCGCCTTCTCGTGCGCCCGCATGTGGCTGTTGTAGCCAAAACCTTGATAGCTAAGAAAACGCCTTTGTACAATGGTACATAGCTCAGAGGATTGGAACATGAAAGACATGCCACTATTTAGTAATGAAAGACCATAAGTAGTGTCACCATAAGGTCAATAATAAAAAACAATAACTTTTTATTTATAATTAAAATTGGCATTGAACTTCAAAAACTGATTCGGCAATTTCATAGGTAAAGACCTTTTAGAATTATTTTATTTATTTTATTTTATTTTATTTTTTAAGGAAAACTAGGTTACATTATAAATTATGATCAAACATTAACCATTATCCTCTAACTCCTAACCGTTAATGACGACTACCCACAGATAAGAATTTTTTTTTGTAGTTCTTCTATTCTGTGCGATTACTAGACTCAAATTCTTGAACAACTTTAGGTAATATTTGTCCTGACTTGGTGACAATGGAACCACCTCAGGGGTATACTCTTTCGAATAAAAAAAGAAAATCTGCGCACAATCGACACAGAAATCGGTGAACATACATAAAAAAACATACCTACAGTGGACATTGAACCTCCTCCTTTTTCGAAGTCGGTTATAAACGCATCAAATTGGTCAACCAGCTGATTTATTTGTATGAAGAGTTTAAAATTTTAGTTGGGAATTGACTATTATAGTATAGGGGTTTCCTAGGAACTGTTGTTCAGTATGATGAGTGGAAGGCCCAGTTAACGGCTACTGCATCAATTTTGTTACACCCTGTATTGTCACTTTGCCAGGCTACGATCAAAAATCGACCAAGTTCGAGTCGTACTCGCACACGAATGGTTCCGTACTATGGTACAACATATGAAAACGCCAATAAAATCACGTGTCTTATATGTACTTAATAATATTATAAACTAGCAGTCCGCCCGCGGCTACGCCCGCGTTGTTTTCTATTTTCCCGTGGGAATAAGACGTTTTCCCGAGGTGAAAAGTAGCCTATGTCCTATTCCAGGACCTAACATATATGTGTGCAAGTTTCATACCGATTCGTCCAGTGGTTGAAGCGTGAAAGAGTAACAAACATCCATACATAGAAATCCCCATTGCGTTGGGGAATCTTGGTAAGCCCGCTTCCATCTTCGGCATCATGTCACTTACCACCAGGTGAGGTGGTGCCAAGGGCTTACCAATTATGAATAAAAAAAAACATATATAAATGGATTGTGCGATTTTTTACAGAGATGTTTGCGGGGGTGGGATATAACTTATTTTACTAGTTAGCATATCCTGACATAGTTCCCGAGGGACCTGGGGTAAAATTCATTTCCACGATCGCGCACGTCGGTGTCGTAACAGAGCCACGGATTGAAGTGATTTTTTTTGTATAGAATTGATTGAGGAGGTGGGAAGTGTTTAAAAAGTATCAGTTTATTTTTTGGTAATTCCCAATGGCCTTAATAAATGTGTTACTTTGCACCTAGATACAGTGCTCAAAGTAATTTCAGTGTCAACTGAAGGTCTGCCGTGATAATCAAACGCCGCCGGACGCAGCTCGGACGCGATCATATGGCCGATTATTGGCACCAGACGAATCTGGATTTGGGTGGTTTTTCTCCTCCGTTCAGCACAGATCAGACGTGTAAGGGGCTCATAGAAGATTAGATTATTGAATATCATTGTCAATGTCAAACGCTTAGGTCACGACTGGATTTACTGTACTCCGACGGCATGACCATGAATGAGGTCAGGAATCAGGGTTATGGTCAAATATTTTCTTAATGACTGAACTGTTGGTCTAGTGGTAAGTTTCTGCCTGCTGGGCGGAGGGTCGTCAGTTGGATCCCCACCCAGGGCAAACATTCGTGTGACGGACGGGTTTGTTGGCTCTGCGTCAGGGCATAACTATTATCTACTCTGTGGTCTGGGTGTTTAATATCTCAATATGTATCTATGTATTTAAATGTATACAAGTATTTAAATCTGTATCTGCTTCCCAGATTACAGGGAATCCTAGTTTTGGGTTATTTGGCCCTGAATATTATTTTTTTATAATTACATTAAGGCGACGCATTGGAAACTTTGGTCGTAGGGTCTCGATTTTATGAAACTCTATATCTACTTTATTTTTTAATCTGAGCCTCAACATCCTTATCTTCCTAGCCTAATGAATTTCAATTTATATGGGGCCAGATTTATATGTTTAGCTCCCATTGAGGCCTTATGCTGGTAAGTTCTTCTGCACTACACACTCCTCCATATTCTTCCTTACCCCCCTTCCATCGTCGCTTTTAAGGTCTTCCTCTGGCTGTATACCCCTCTACCCACATTTCCACCACCTTTCGTGTCACATAGTCTGTCTCCTGATTTGCCCTCACGTGCCATTTTTTTCATGCCATAAAAATGCTACACAGAAATCGTGATCTTTAAAACTTGAAATGTAAAATAAAATCATTTCGAAAAACCAAAAAGTTTTTAGGTACCTACAAGCTTTTATTTCAAAAGAGTTTTTATGACATAAAGCCAAATTCTCAAATGAATATTAAAAAAAACGACGGGTTTGCACTCCGGGAGTGCCGGCAGAAGTGAAAACTTGAAATGTGCATTTTTGATATTTTGGAATGGTTAGGGAATAATTTTGCACGAATTGCTTTGATTATCAGTATAAAAGTACTATCATTTATGTGGTAGAATACAATATTTATTTATTGCGCTATCGTACACAAACATGACAATTTATATTACATTAAAAAGTTTATATCTCAGAAAAATCAACAAAAAATCAACTCCATCCGTCTTATGAATTTTAGATCAGGTCACGTGTCCTGACGCGAGTTTAACATTTTTTACCCATTACAAAACAAGTGCACAACGCCGCTAAAGAAGTTTTCACTTCTCCATCCGTCTTACGAATTTTCGATCAGGTCACGTGTCCTGACGCGAGTTTAACATTTTTTACCCATTACAAAAAAAGTGCACAACGCCGCTAAAGAAGTTTTCAATTAAAAAAATACACGATTACACAATCAAAAAAGGTGAGCACAATAAAGTCTAGTTGTTTGGATTGAAAAATAAAAGACGATTCTGGGGCCTTGATTCCACCTACAAAGTTAATTATCAGATCAACTTCAATATACCTAAACGAACTAATGTCACCGTGAATAAAGCTCTAAAATCGATCGCAAGATTTAACCTGCACAGACATACGTTGAATTATAATAAAGCTAGAAACTCTGTTAAATTATTTATGAGGTGTCGCGGTTGCAGTAGCAACTATGTCACCTTCAAAAATAGATACATTATTCGTCACTTTCCATCTTAAGGTGGATGATGCACCAAATGCGGACTGAAAATGCATACCATACTATTCGAACGTAAGAGTCGTTAGCGTGTTCTAAAGAACCTGTGGCGCCATCTAGCGATGCGCGCTGTGCACTAAGTTTAATTATTTTTTTCATAGAAGTCTTTCCATGAGCTGTATAAACCAATTAATGTGAGTATGGAATAGTTGATAATATACTAGTAGGGTATGAGTTTGACACTCCATTATTGTTCTAATGGCAGATTAAAATGCTAATGATTGTTTCTGCAGGTGACCGGTGGTATTTCTGTTTTTTTTGTGTTGTTCCTTATTATTTCTAACACATTTGGTAAAATATTCATTTTCGAGGTGTTGAAATACTAATAAAATATGGCGTAAATAAAAGTTGGCGGAATTAAACTGAACGGAGACCATAAAGTAGGTATGCAGACGATCTGGTGTTACTCCGAGGACGTCAAAGTTATGTCACAAGCCCTGTAAGAGGGCGGAATGAAAGTGGGTCTCAGGATAAGCCGGAAAAAAAGGTAGTATTTTAATATGAAAAGATATAAAAACACCAGAGAGAGAAGGAAAGATCTTACTGTTGAAGGAACCACTTACATCATCATCATCATCATATCAGTCGAAGGACGTCCACTGCTGGACATAGGCCTAAAAAAAATTTAAAGCCCCTAATTTAATTCGTACTTACCTTTGATTTCGTTATAGTTAGTTAATGTTGTGTATTTAATTTCAATAATAATATTTCATACTTTTAAATGAATATCATTTTAAAGTCAGTTTTTAGTTTTTTTAAACTATTATTTTTATTGATTCAGGGATCGATTTGGCGACTTCATCTTCATTCGTCGCCAAAGACCTCAAAGAGTTGGGAGTGCCCGAATGGTCAATATTGGCACAAAATAGGATGTCGGAGGCCAAGATCCACTTCGGGTCGCTGAGCAAGCGAAGTAGTAGTAGGGATCGATTTGAGAAATATTTACCTTTTTTTTGTTCGAGTGAAGTGCCCATCCCCCCCCCCCTTCCCCCGCAAACCCTCCCACAAGTTACGTTAGTACTAATATATATACTGTGCACAAGTAGTAGGAAATATAATCAATTTAAAATGAAAACTATCACCACAGATGATAATAATAGTACAAGCTATCACGGCCAAGTAAGTTTTCTTAGTTTAGGAGTAATTGTCGATTAACGTAAGACGTGCAGTTGGATTTGTCAAAAGTTCATATAGATTTCTCACACAAAATGTTCTACGTAGTGTAGTGCCAAAGTATATATTATATATATATTAGTACTATGGTAGTGCAGTGCATTGTAGTGTAGTGTAAGGTGGAACGAAGTTCGCCGGGACAGCTATTTACTCGTACGGACAGCGACACATCAAGCCATACAAAACCAGTATGAGCTGGCCGCGCGTCGCCTTTGCGTTTCAACATACGCGAGGCCCGCGTATACTGGTTTTATATAGCTTGATGTGGCGCCGTGTGTACTTATAACATTGACAAGGACTTTTTTTTATTTTGAATAAGTATAGAGTGAACTGTTCGATATGTGCATCAAACCCGACTTCACAAGAAGGAGGGTGATTTTTTTCGGGCGTATATATGTATGTATGTTTCTTCGGCTGAGCTTGCAGCCTAAACGGCTTGATGGATTAATGAGTTTAAGTTGTCGTTCAATTCGTCTTGATCCCCTGAATGATATGAGATACATTTTCCTAACTGTCCAAAAAGGAGGGTAATTTTTTCAGGTGATGTATTATGTACGTAAGTCTGTCTGTTTCTTTGGCTGAACCTGTAGCCTAATAAACTGTTTGATGATTTTTTAAATGTGAGGTGTCGTTATATTAATGGCGAAATGGTGGCGAAATCCTATACTTTCGACAACCAAACAGTAACCAATCTGTATCAATCTGGGTGACGAGGGGGTGAGGTCGCAATCTAGAGAGCGGCAGGGAGTGTCCATACTGTATGTTAGTACTAAAATATATATATACTTTGACTTGAACCTGTAAAACATTTTGTCATTAGTATCATGTCATAACGATGGACCGTTACGATGCGGAAGAATCCAGTAAAGATTGAATCACTCCAGAAAACTGTTCCCGTCAACGTTTGATTGTCCTGTCCACACGACAATGTAACCATTACATCATTACATTACGTACTTTGTAACTACTGGTAAGTGTTCGAGAGTACTTGGGACAAATGTATTACAATAACATTAGTGTTCTGAGGTTGGTACTTGTTGTGAAAATCTACATTTGATAAGCCCTTGGCATCATCTCACCTGATGGTAAGTGACTATTGTACCGAAGATAGAAGCGGGCTTACCAAAATTCCCTAACGCAATAAGGATCTTGGTATCTTATCTTCGAGACGGAACACATCAATGCTGTTAACACTGATGTTTGGCGGCAATACTGAGATAAGATGGTGGTAGCTAGCCAGGCGGGCTATGAGAATGCCCTACCACCACAACCAAACCGAGTGTTACAAAGTCGACCCCGCCGGGAATTGAACCCGCGATCTCCTGGTGTGAAGCGAGTGGACTGACTATTACGATACGGAGGCGGTTAAAAATTTTGTTTTCCCGACTGGTCAGAAAAAGGGTATTGTTTGCGGAGTACATTTAAGTAGGTACTTACGTACAAATATGTTACGTACTTGTCTGTATGTACGAGTATACCTATGTCTGAGCCTGTTCAACCGACTTCCATAAAGGAGGAGGTTCTCAGTTCGACTGTTTTTTTATGTTTGTTTTTCAGAACTTTTGACTGGGTGAACTGATTTTGATGATTCTTTTTTATTTGAAAGCTAATGCTTCCCGTGTGGTCACATAAACATTTTATCAAAATCGGTGTAGTAGTTTATTAGAAAATTAACAAAAACCAAAAATAATAATGGAAAATTGTACTAAGTTGTTGCGATGGAAGTCGGTTTTTTAACGTGTTAAGCGTTTTCAATTATGTAAGGTTTAGTTAAATTCATCTGTTTTTAGAGTTCTGTAGTCAAACTAGGAAACATAAATAGTGTTTTCAATCCATCAATAAATTTTAGTTCGACGATAACTCGAGTACCGTTGATCGAACATCGTAAAATTTTGTAGACGAATTCTTACTAATATTATAAAATACTAGCTTTTCCCGCGGCTTTACCTGCGTGGACAACGTTTCTATGACTTTTCGAGGGTGCGCAGTGCGCGAACCGCAAGCAGCTCGCGAGCGTAGAAAAAGTAGCCTATGTATTAATCCAGGTCCTAATCTGTCTGCCTACCAAATTTCAGCCAGATCCGTTCAGTAGTTTTTTGCGTGAAATAGTAACAAACATACATCCATACATTCTTACATAGATATAGTAGAATGTGAAAATGTGTTTTTTTAATTGTTAGTTTGTTACCTATTCACGCTTCAACACCTTGACCAACCTTAATGAAATTTGGCATACAGGTAGCCTGTGTTACGAGGAAAGACATAGGCTACTTTTTTTCTCGTGAAAATAGCTTATATAGTACAATGCAGTTCCTGAGGAAACATAAATTTTTTTTTTTGTTTAATTTCTTTAACATCGCAACGGAACAAATTGTTGTGATTTTTTGCAGAGATATGGTACAGGGGGTGGGAAATGACATATAAGTTACCAATTAGCATACCTGGCATAGTTCCCGAGGGATCTGGGGAAAACTTATTTCCACGATCGCACAAGTCGGCGACGCAACAAGGTAACGTATTAAAGTGTTTTAACCGACTTCAAAAAAGGAGGAGGTTTCTCAATTCGAGCTTATATATTTTTTTTTATGTGTATTCGCGGATAACTTCGTCGCTTATGAACCGATTTTAATGATTCTTTTTTGTTGCTAATTAGATATCCCAAGGGCGGTACCATGATAAGGAAACCAGGGTCTGATGATGGCATCGCAGAGAAATCGATGGAAACCTTATTTTCTTGTTTAAAGTCGGTTTTTTTTGTTCAAAATTATTTTGTATAGAATTGGTTGAGGGTATGGTAAGTGACTTGGACTGCTAATCAGAATAGCCCATAGCCAATAGTGAAAACCCATGTCCACCACTCACCTTCAAACACAGTCATAAAAACGATGTCCACGCTCCCGCAGCCGCGGCTAAAAGCTAGTTAATGATATTAAATTAACAGCCAAGTAAAATTTTGCTACATTTTTTTGTTTTATTAATTTACCAATAAATTTATTACCGAGTTTGATAATTTTTTGAAGTTTAGGATTAACAAGGAGACATCAATTAAAAAAGAATCATCAAAATTGATTCACAACCGGCGAATAAATTGCTAAAAAACACACAAAAAAACTCCTTTTTTTAGGGTAAAAACGGGACCATATTACTAAGACTTCTCTATCTGTCCGTCTGCCTGTCTGTCTGTCGGTCTGTTATCAGGGTGTATTTCATGAACCGTGACAGCAAGACAGTTGAAATTTTCACAGATGATGTATTTCGGTTGCCTCTATAACAAAAAATACTAAACATTAGAAAAGTGAAAAAAATAAAGGGGGGGTCACCATACAAAAACGTTTTTTTTTAACGTGACGAAACTAGCGCTTACTATGATGGTACGGAACCCTATGTGTGCGATTCTGAAGCCGGTTTTTAAAGTAGGTTGAAGATAAAGGAAATTTAATAACTTAACAGAATTTAACTCCAATTCAGTAGGTAGTTAAGTACTTCAATACTGTATTTTATAAAATTGAGTTTATTTAATTTGTATATTTTGAAATTCTGTATTTGATGAAATTGTGGTCATGGTTTTTTTATAATACAACCCAGTCGTCTGTAAAGAATACATATAGCAACGATAAAGGAACTAAATTGCCGATACTAAGTACATGGACATTATATCAGCCGAAAAACGTCCACTGCTGGACAAAGGCCTCCCCAAGGATTTCCACGACGACCGGCCCTGCACTGCCCGCATCCATCGGCTTCCCGCGATCTTCACCAGGTTTTTTTTATTATTATTAAAATTTTTAGTGCGTTTTGCTGCACCTCACCTGATGGTAAGTGCCGATGCAGCCGAGGATGTAACACGCAAGCCCAAATAGTACCTATTCACTCTCGACTTGAAGATTCCTAAATTATAAGAATCGGAGGATAGTTCGTCGGTCCAACGCGTAGGAGGCCTGCCTAACTTTACTACCCCAACGGCCATCTATTCTATGAGCTATGTGCTCTGCCCACTGCCATTTCAGTTTAGCGATTTTGTGAGCTATGTCGGTTAGTTTGGTTCTCCTGCGAATCTCCTCGTTTCTGATTCGATCACGCAGAGAAACTCCGAGTATAGCACGCTCATACGCTCATACATAGTAATGTTGTTAATATGTACAAAATCTCAAACATCTTAAATTCATAATACTATTGTCACAGTATTACAATATAGCGGCTTACAGTAGTGCAACGAATGTACTTACGCAAAACAACGGAAGAGTACTTGCGGAGCAACGGGCGGCGGGGCACAGCCTGGCAAACTCCGCAAGTTTGCCAGGCTGGCTACAGCCTAGTACTGCCAGTAACTACGCCGTGGTGGCATCGTGCGACAACAAAAACGTTGCGCTACTATAAGCCATATCGTAATACTGTGCTATTGTTAACGCAAAAATTCACTTCTTTGGTAGGAAGGAACTAGCTGATCGTGTAAAATAAGGCATCCGTATTGAAGAAGGAATCCGTACAATGGAGGGTCGGGTTAGGCGGGGTATTAATATTCTCTTATTTCATGGAAACGTTGAACTCTGGCTATAATTTCTTTATAACCAAGAAGAATGGAACATTAAAACGGTGCGATCTTTACCCACATACTCTGCGGTTGTTGATTTTTTTTTCATATTAATATCTTTACCGCAGCTTATCTTTTTTGAGAAATGTAATGTGAAACCAAAACATAAATAATAAACGGCCAAGTGCGAGTCGGACTAGCGCTCCGAGGGGTTCGTACCGCCACACCTCTCCACACAATGATACCTATTCACAAAAGACATCAATGCAAACGACAAAAAAAATATATGTTTTTTTTTATTCAGTTCAGATTCTTTGGTGCGAGTACGACTCACACTTGACCAGTTTTTATTATTGGTTGTTATACTTTAAATAAATAATATAAAAATATTATGTTTCTTTTAAAAAGCGTCGGTGGCTCGGTCCTTCTAACCAGAGGTGCCGGGTTCAAATCTGGACGGCCAATGTACCAATGAGTTTTTCAAAAACTTACGTACATACACTTACCGATTGCTTTAACGGTGAAGGAAAACATCGTGAGGAAACCTGCACACGCCTGCGAGGAAATTCGAAGGTTGTGTGTGAAGTCGACCAAGCCGCACTGGGCCCGCGTGGTCGACTAAAGCCTGATCGCCCTGATTCAGGGTTGCCTCGAGCCGGGTGGAGACGTATATTAGCTGATATGCCGATGTTTCTTTTATGATAGCCCCTTAATTTTTTTTTATTGGTTGTTATAGCGGCAATAGAAATAAATACACACTCTGTAAAAAAAATCAACTGTCGTCCTATTACAGTTCAGGAAATACAGCCCGCTGACAGACAGACGGACGGACGGACGGACAGCGGAGGCTTAGTAATAGGTTCCCGTTGGTCACCCTTTGGCTGTACGGAACCCTAAAACAGACAAAAAAACAAGCAAACATGAAACCAAACATTACATAGCAAAACATAATGATGACATTTTTTCAAAAAACTTTTCTAGTAACTTTTTTCTTAAACTTTTCATTAAATCTACACTAATATTATAAAGAGGAAAGATTTGTATTTTTGTATGTTTATAATGAATAAACTCGAAAACTACTGAACCGATTTTAAACATTCTTTCACCTTTAGAATGCTTCATTATCGCTGAGTAACATAGGCTATATTTATTACTAGAAAAAATAAGGGATCCTTGATAAAACTTCAGTAACGTGAACCAAGGTGTAAAAAAATTGTTTAAAAATTTCTTTCATCGCATACGCTACGGAAACTATTGATGATAAAACAACAAAATGTTCTACAATATTAGAGAACCTAACAATACCTACAAAAAACTTCATGATACTATATGTCCAACTATTGTAGTTATTTCACTATAACCACTTTTTACATTTTAAAAGTTAATAAAAAACTGACCAAAATCAGACAATGATAACCATACTTTAGTACTAACCCTTATCCAAATAAATAAATTCATAATCAAAAATGTTTCGATACCTATAGATAACCTTTTGAATTACTTAAATCGGACATTCCATTCAGACATGCAATGCAGCCGTAAGCGTTATAAAGAGGATGGATTTGTTTGTTTGCATTGAACAGGCTCCGAAACTACTGGACCGATTTGAAAAATTCTTTCACTGTTGGGAAGCTACACTATCCGCGGTTGCTATCAATCAATCAGTTGTTCCCCCAATGCTGGGGATCGTGACCGCCATGTCATCGAGGGGGCGCAGATTGCTCTCCACCGGGTTTGTCACTCGCTGCGTGCACTGCTTCGTGTAGCTGCAGAGCGGCGGTGGTGCTGGTGACTTGGGTGCACCACTTAGCAGGCGGTCTTCCCCGAGCTCTTTTGCCCTGTACCTTTCCCGTCATGATTTGGTACTCTAGGCTGTTGGGACGGCGTGCACAGTGTGGCAGTGTGTGTGTGTGGCGTGCGGTTGCTATAGGCTATATTATATTTTCAAATAGGGATCGTTTCTAAAACTGTAACCCAAGTTGTGAAAAAATTACCTAAAAATTCCTGCATTATCAACAAAAAGTAGTGTAGTGTAGTGTGTAGTGTAAAGGGGGTAGGGTGTAGGGTGTAGGGTGAAGTGTGTAGGGTGTAGTGTGTAGTGTATTGAAGTGTAGTGTAATGTAGTGTAAAATAGTGCAATGTAGTATAGAATAGTGTAGTTTAGTGCAGTGTAGTGCAGTGTAGTGCAGTGGAGTGCAGTGTAGTGCATTATCAACAAAAAGTAGTGTACTAATATATATACTGTGGTAGTGTAGTGTGAAGTGTGAAGGGGGTAGGGTGTAGGGAGAAGGGTGAAGGGTGTAGTGTATAGAGTGTAGTGTATTGAAGTGAAGTGTAATGTAGTGTAGAATAGTGCAATGTAGTGTAGAATAGTGTAGTTTAGTGCAGTGTAGTGCAGTAGAGTGCAGTGGAGTGCAGTGGAGTGCTGTGGAGTGCAGTGGAGTTAAATGGAGTGCAGTGAAGTGCAGTGGAGTGCAGTAGAGTGCAGTGTAGTGCAGTGTTGTGCAGTGTAGTGCAGTGGAGTGCAGTGGAGTGCAGTGGAGTGCTGTGGAGTGCTGTGGAGTGGAGTGTATTGCATTGTAGTGTAGTATAAGGCGGTACGAAGTTCGCCGGGACAGCTAGTAATTTATAAATGAATAAGGTATCAGTATGAAGAACGTCGTCGGTGGCGTAACGGCTAGGGCTGCTACCTCTTGTCCGGGAGGTCGTCGTTCGAATCCTGGCACGTACCAATGTGTTTTCGAATTTCGATTTTATATGTACGTTTATCCAACGCTCTTACAGTGAAGGAAAACATCGTGACTCGAAGGTTGTGTGTGAAGTCGACCAACCCGCACTGGGTCCGCGTGATCGACTAAGGCCCGATCGCCCCCTCGAGCCCCTCTGTGGGGACGTACATGAGCTGATTTGATGATTGATTGATGAATTAATTGAATGTCAATCTAAATAAATAAATAACAACATGATTTACCATAACAAGTTGACTGTCAATACGGCGATCAAAAGAACATCTCCCCAAAAAGGGAAGTGTCATGTCCATTTCAACAAGTACAGTCGAATAGAATAAATTGTAAGCAAAAAAATTATTTTTAAAAAGGTATATTGGTGTGGTCGGCCCGCGTGGTCGACTAAGGCCTAATCGCCCTGATTCAGGGTAGGCTCGAGCCCCTCGGTGGGGACGTATATGAGCTGATACAATAACAATAATATTGGTGTAGGGGCCGTTAATTGAGGCTTCTAGTCATCATGCATAACATTTACATTTTATCTGGTTTTTACCTATGAAATTTCCGATTGTATAAAAAAGTTTAAAGATGAAAATTAATATTAAGAACAAATAGTGATTAAAACAAAATTTATTCTCCAAATAGCATTAGAAATTAAATGGTGGTAAACATATGCCTATTGTTAAGATATTTTGAATTTTGACAAGTCGGGTTTTTTCACCTGAAAAAATTGCCTTTATTGAGGCAAAAACACACATTTTTACTCTAGAGTTGTAGCAGTTTCTTCGTTACTAAAGTCATATTGGGGAATACCCCGCATAAGATTTCGTCACTTTCAGAAAACATTCAAGAAAATTAACTAGTCTAATAAATTGTCCCATCTGACCACTAAGAAAACGCCTTTGTTCCATTGAATTGTACATAGCTCAGGGGATTGGAACATAAAAGATATGCCACTAGTTACCAAAAAATAGACCATAAGTAGTGTCATCATAAGGTCAATAATAAAAAACAATAACTTTTTCATTTTCAATACAATACATATTCAACTTAAAAGACTGAATCTGCAATTTCATAGATAAAGACCTATTATTAAGTAGGTATAGGTAACTACCATGTCACAAAATTGGTTTACGTCTCGTTAAAACTGGGCATCCCACTCATCATACTTAACAACTTTCCCCAAGTAACTCTTACTCAATTCTCTAAAAAAAATTTCAACGCTCCATCCATACAAAAATATACAAAAAATCTTGAAACAATAAATTCATGACATATTCTTTCATGTCAATTTTGGCAGAAGAGTAATTATTTTGCCCGCGACTGTTCCTCACTTTTAACTCGTTTAAGACGACCCCCAAATAAGGATGTAGTATATGCATAACAAAAATCTGCAAGCTTGCGCAGAAGCGTTAAGTGTAAACGCCGGTTTATTTAAGGGCCTTACGCTTGCTTGATCAAGCCATAATTATGAGTTTATTAAAATTGTTTGTTTTTTGTTGAGTTTTTAGGGTTCCGTACTCAAAGGGTAAAAACGGGACCCTATTACTGAGACTTCGCTGTCCGTCTGTCTGTCTGTCTGTCCGTCCGTCCGTTCGTCCGTCTGCCACGAGGCTGTTTTTCATGAACATAGTTTACTAGACATAGCTAGACTGTCGTCATTTTAGCTGTAAAGTGTATTCAAAGGCGCTTTTTTCGGCAGTAATGCCTTAAATATTATGGTAAGTAAGCGTCCCTTTTGTCGTGTCACAGTATTACGATATGGCTTTCAGTAGCGCAACGCCTTTGATGTCGCACGATGCACCACTGGCGTAGGTACTAGCCCATACTAGCCTGTAGTCAGCCTGCCTAACTCGCGGAGTTTGCCAGGCTGTGCCCCGCCGCCATCTGCCCCGCAAGTACCCTTCCGTTGCTCTGCGTAAGCAAAGTATATATATTAGTATTAACGTAGCGTAAGTATATTCATTGCGCTACTGTAAGCCGCTATATTGTAATACTGTGGTCGTGTTAACAGCATTGTACCTAGCTTAAGCTTACTCCAGTCTCTTCGAGCAGTCAACATAGCAATTGACAGAATAAATTCGTCAATCGTTTAGTCGCATGTTTTGAAAGGGGAATCGTGGAACAAATGGAGCAACAAATTATTCGAGTAAGAGGTGCGCGATGCATAGAAGTAGGTTAGTTCACTATTTGTATAATTGAAAACGCTAAACATGTTAAAAAACCGACTTGAATCGCAACAACTTAGTACATTTTTGCATTATTATTTTTGGTTTTTGTTAATTTTCTAATAAACTACTACACCGATTTTGATAAAATATATATGAAACCACACGAGAAGCACTAGCTTTCAAATAAAAAAAGAATCATCAAAATCGGTTCACGTGGTGTGAATTTTAACTACCTGGGCTAGCACAAGTTGAACGTTATCGACCCAAGCCATTTGCCTAGGCGTTTAATGAATGTCTGAATAATCATTAAATCTGTTAGTTGAACTACGCCATTTAGTTAAAAGACTAGACAGTTAATTGAATGGCTAATTAATCTAGATGGCTGCTAAAACATGACGCCGTTCTTTCTAAGATCAGCTTTTTGCTGCCAGACATTACTGCTATTTCTTATTCTCTTTTATTTTTTTTCTTTCCCTTTTTACGTGTCGATTGGACGGTTTCAAATTTATTTTACACTAAATTGTTCTAGAGAAAAGACGGAGTAATTGTCTTTAGAATTAGGTATTTTTATGGGTTTGTGCATCAGTTTACTTGGTGTTTTCTTTATATCAGGTATTTAATACTGGTTCCATCAATGTAGTATAGTATTTACTTATCGGCAGTCATTATCAACTCGTTATTAAGTGATATCTACATATATATGAAAGTCTTATTCATATAAAATGTGCCCTTTGCCCTTTGTTTTCCTCTCATATAAATTGAATATAACCTGTACAATTAGCATAATATTTCTCTCAAAAATATCGGAATACTGACAGTGATGTGTAGATTTTTCTAAATGTTAATATCTTTTCATATCTTTCAAAGCAAATAATGTAATGTCAATAACTAACTTGGAAATAGGATCCTCGAAAGCCTATCTGAAGCCAAATTATGATTTACTATTAAATCTTGAACGTTGAAGATATTATATTGATCACATACTTCACAAAGTCGGTAGCACTAGCAAGTTGCACAGTACGCTTTGTGAATCACATAAAGATCATCGCCAGTATTATACATCTAGTAGGGTTGTTACATCTTAGTCACTATTTGGAAGTATGTCATATTGGACTTTATCATGTATGTAGGTATTAGATAGTTAAATTATCCTGTAGAATTCTCACTTAAGCCTTTAAAATGCCTCAATAAGAGCAGGTTGATACGTTTTAAAATATCGGAATATGTCTATTCATTTTAAGATCAAATCAATGCGGGCTTCAACGCGGCTGTTACGTTGAAACTGATCGCCCAACTCTCGATTTTTACATGTTTTCATTACTTTTCTATACTTTCAATTATGTTTAAAAAAAATTAAAGGTCTTAAAGTCACCGACTTTTGTGTGTTGGTTTCATTTCATCATTACAGCTCATATACGTCCCCACCGAGGGGCTCGAGCCTACCCTGAATCAGGGCGATTAGGCCTTAGTCGACTACGCAGGCCCAGTGCGGGTTGGTCGACTTCACACACAACCTTCGAGTTTCTTCGCAGGCGTGTGCAGGTTTCCTCACGATGTTTTTCCTTCACCGTTTCATGTAACATGTGGTTTCATTTAACATTAACTATTTGTTTTCGAGAAATTTTACAAATAATGCCAAAAAGTATTTTTTAAAATCAAAAGTGGTATTAGTTTTAAAATTTCATTCAAATAAATCGATTTTTTATTACTTTATGTATATTATGCATTTTTTCCATAGTGATAGCTTAAAACAGTCTTTCAATAATTTGAATTGAATATTGTCATTTAACCTATCTTAAGGCCATAACAAAGTCGGTAGTACTAGCAAGTTGCACAGTACGCTTTGTGAATTATATAAACATCATCGCAAGTATTACATCTAATCGGGACAGTAGGGTTGTTACATCTAGCAGGGACAGTAGGGTTGTTACATCTAGTAGGGACAGTAGGGTGGTTACATCTAGTAGGGACAGTAGGGTTGTTACATCTTAGTTACTATTTGACATATTGGAGTTTATCATGTATGTAGGTTTTAGGTAATTTGTTTTCGACTAATCCTTGCGATAAAAGTTATCCTGTAGAATTCTCGCTTAAACATTATCAGTGTCATTGGTGGAAGTTTCCAGGTCGTCAATATTAGTTACAATTTCATGTAACAAATAAGAAAATTAAAATACTTTTACTTAATTAAAATTTATGCGTAGCTGCCTCTTTTGATATCCTTGAAATTACAACCCTATTATTGTAGAGATATTATACTGAGAGTAAGGCCTTGTCGCGAAAATACCTGTAATTATTTAGCTACACATAAAGTGATACTGTAACGGCTATACAAAACGTGGACCTAGGTCACAGCGTGTTTTTTTTTCGTTGGTATATTTAATTTTTAATGTTATGTTATGTTAAGTTATTGTCGTGTAACTAAGTGTAATAATATTATTTTATACTTTTGAGTGAATTTAATTTTGAAGTCGGTTTTTAGTTTTTTTAAACTTGTATTTTTATTTTCTTTATTTTTAGTGATATTGCTATCCAACTAACAACGTTAAACCCAATCGGCAAGAGGAACCATCAAATTATAATGCATGTGTTTCTTTAACAGATACAGATTCCTGTGGCTTCTAATAGCAGGAGTTAAATCTTCCATCAACAGCTCATCTGAATAACCTGAAAGAATACAAGTATTGGTCTATACGTACCTTCGTATCTACGTAAAAAAAATTAAGAATTATCCTCCAACTCCTAACCGTTAAGGAGCTGTACATTCCTTAATCAGCTCATCAACATGAGATGATGACTACCAGACGCAAATACTTTAATAATTTAAGGAAATACATGAAACACGTAAAACTTGCCTATAAATTTTGAGGGTTGCCCTCGATTTCCCTAGGATGCCATCATCAGATCCTAACTTGGTGACAATGGGACCCCCTCGGGAGTATAATACTCTTTCGAATAAAAAAAGAATTTTGAAAATCGGTTCACAATCGGCGGAGATATCGCGTAACAAACATACAAAAAAAATACATACAGTCGAATTGAGAACCTCCTTTTGAAGTCGGTTGAAGACCAGGCAACAGCCGTCTATTTCCTAGGTAGCACAGTGATTTGTGATGCAGAAAATGAGAAAGAAAAATACTGAGGAATCAGGAAAGCTAAACTCGATAACAAACACATACCTTATCAAATACTTAAGAGCGAGTTTTTTTTTATAATCTGACTTGAATTCCATCCTAGACGGCATGCCGCCGATCAATGATCATTAAAATTAAATAATTGTGACATTAACTAATTTCTTTTAATGAAATAGTTACTGATTTACATTTTTGCGATGCATTCCGGAAATAGCTGTAGTTAGGCTAATTGCGCTGGTACGAATTTTCGAAAAATACTGGGAGACCATTCACATATGTACAATACAGTATACAGTTACAGTACCTATATGTAACAATTCTGTGCAACAATGTTTTGTGTACAGATACCTATGTAATAAAAATGTACTCAAGCACTAAGCCAATATCCATTCCGTCGATCTGCTTGCCTATAGGTATTTATATTTTTTTACTTAAAAAAAATGTAACATATATCTACATCCGTTCATGCAGCTTCTTATTCTATGCAGTTTGTTCTTTAGTATTTACTATCAAATAGTTTATAACATATTATTAAAGTCTTCATCATCACATTAGCCGAAAGACGTCCACTGCTGGACAAAGGCCTCCCCTAGGGATGTTCGCAATGACCGGTCCTGCGCTGCTCGCATCCAGCAGCTTTTCCAGGTTTTTGGTCCACCGAGTGGAAAGGCCTTCCAGTACAAGGTCGCCACTCAAGAACTTTACTATCCCAAAGGCCGTCTGTTTTACGAGCTAACTATGTGCCCAGCCCACTGCCACTTTAGCCATTTTGTTAGCTTACCTTGATTCTCCTACGGATCTCCTCATTTATGATTTGATCGCGTATTTGCTAGTCATTTAAGGCCCAGTGGTACCTAAAAATCCACTTAAACAGGTTTTTAGACTTTTTAGAATTCATTTTTGAAGTAGTTAACAGTAAATTTAAATTCTAGGATACTGGTGTTATTGAGAATAGTAACAAGGGACTATATCGACTGGAAACACGATTTAATAAAGTTGGCTCGATAGAATAAGCGAAATACCCACAAGTGACGTCATAGATTTTAAGCGTCATTGACGGACTTATGTTCTGAAATTAATCAGTTAAAAATTGAAAACCTGATGGAAAAGCAAAACATGTAAGGTTTTTTGAAACTTCAAGAGGAGAGCAATTTAGGAAATCATATTTCAGATTTTATTTTTTGATACAGACCGATCCTCCATTTTTTTGGAGAATTGAATATGGCTCCTTGGGGAAAGTTCAGTATAATAAGTAGAACCTCCAGTTGACGGGTCCTACACCAGTTTTTTACACCCTGTAATAGTTTCAACGTGTCACACTCGCAGCGATCGACCACTCGTTTCACGAACCACTTCCTTGCAGGCACGGTACAAAAAAGGTGGGGGAGGTCCCCAACAACGATATAATATATATTTATATTTTTATCCACAACTGATAAGTCCTTGGCATCATCTCACCTGATGGTAAGTGACGATGAAGCCGAAAATGGAAGCGGGCTTACCAAGATTCCCCAACGCAATGGGGATCTGGCTTTCTTATCTTCAAGCCGGAACACATCTACACTGTTAACACTGATGTTTGGCGACAAGACTTAGATAAGATGGTGGTAAATAGCCAGGCGGGCTATGAAAATGCCCTAACACCAACAAACAGAGTCTTACAAAGTTGACCCCGCCGGGAATCGAACCCGCGACCTCCTGGTGTGAAGCTAATGGACTAGCCATTACACCACGTAGGCGGGGGAAGGAGAGAGTCCCTCTTTTAGTATTATTTGCTTCGTTGCTCGTGCGTTAGTAGTGCCCACCAGACGCTTAATTTTATTGAAGTCCTAAGTTCGCAGTCATACTAGCTGCCTATAAATCGGTGCAACAAAGCTTTTTAGTTGGCGCCTGTAGTACAACCTGTAGTAAAGCCATGACAAATGTACTGCGAGCTCTATCCCAAGATCTATGGCCAGTCGATCTGCTGTAACCAGCTAGGTATTTAGCTGAGTTATTGGGTACATTAAGATACTCGCTAATGGTGCTTTATTGGTGTTAACGGAGGAATATTATTATAGAATTTTATAATTAAAGAAGTTGATAACGGCACTGTAGTAAAAGTACCAGTTACAACCGAACTCTACTATTATAATTATAACAAGGTAGCTTAAAATAGTAATTATGAAGCAATGTTAGATTCATACATCCTTAACTTAGATTCTCTACCAGGCATTATACCACTTTAGATCGCCGGTGGCGTAACGACTAGCGCCGCCGCCTCCTGTCCGGGAGGTCGTGGTTCGAATCCTGCCACGTACCAATGTGATTTCGAATTTAGATTTCATATGTATGTTTATCCGACGCTCTTACGGTGAAGGAAAACATCGTGAGGAAACCTGCACACGCCTGCTGCGGAGAAACTCGCAGGTTGTGTGTGAAGTCGACCAACCCGCACTGGGCCCGCGTGGTCGCCTAAGGCACAATAGCCCTAATTCAGGACAGGCTCGAGCCCCTCGGTGGGGACGTATATGAGCTGATATCATATTACACCTTAAATTATTTTTTTTAAATATTTTTTTCAAGTCAGGAGATAGAGCAAATTGGTTTTTCATATACTGAAACTATAGGAAGTATTTTTACCCACCTGTCCAAAAAGGAATGTTATATTTTAAGTTTGTATGTATGTATGTTTGTAGGTCTGTTTCTTTAAACGGATTGATGGATTTTGGAAAGCGAGGTGTCGTTAGCTCGTCTCGATCCCGAAATTGACATAGGATAAATTTTAACTCGAGTGCAAAAAAAAGAGCAATATTGTTTTTATGTAGTAGGGTTTTTTAATTTTATTAATTAGGTTCTACCTAGTTCACTTACGTCTAGTAAAAAAATTTCTTAGCAAATATCCATGTCGCAGCGACATCATAAAATTGACCAATTCACGAAATGGTTGTATTTCATGAAATCGTCTATTTAAACTGACCATGTCGTTTGAACCTCAACGTTTGATGATATTTCAGTCAACGTTTGATGATATGTCAATCCGCGTTTGGCCAGATCATGAAATGCACGACCATGTCATGAAATGATTGACCAGATTATGAAATGCACGACCATGTTGTGAAATGGTTGACAAGATCATGAAATGCGCGATAATGTCATGAAATGGTTGAACAGATCATGAAATGCACGACCATGTCATGAAATGGTTGACCAGATCATAAAATGCACGACCATGTCATGAAATGGTTGACTAGATTATTAAATGGCCGAGCATATCCTGCTAAACAAACCTAACCTAAATGCACTCCGCACTCAGGGGAGTCAGTATCATCAAACCTAGAGAACATATTATCGCTCGCTTAGCTCGCTCAACTCAAATCCGCCCGGGAATTTCATTATCTGGCCAGTTTAACTGTTCGTTCATATCGTCAAACGCTGATTCATTCATTGATCTGACCAGACCTTATCATGATGTGAGCAGCGGGTATTATCCATTTCATGAAATAAAACCATTTCATGATCTGGTGAACTATTTCATGACATGATCAAATCTATCCACGACATCCAAATTATTTCTATTTTCTTTGGATCTTCTTATTTCATTCGATAGAATACCAACAGTCCTGTATACTATAATATACTATAAGATCGAGAGTTGGATCTAGTATTGAGCACATTCGGCGAGGACGAAGCGGTTAGTGTGAGCGCGGCGGACACGGGGCTCGTGCCGGTGGATGAGTACCACCCACCACTCGAGGTGATTGTTCAGCTGCGCGCTGGGTCCGCCTTGCGCCCCGGACGGCGCTCTCGCTCGCAGTGTTGCGGTGGCGGCGTTGCCGGTGGCGTTACCGGAGATAGTACCACTAGTTTCGCGCGACCCGCATGGAATTTTAACAAAGCTAATCAGCGATAGATGCAATAGACTGGACCCCACTGTATTGTTTAGATTTGGAAGGAAGTCTTGATTTTTTTTATTCCACGATAAATAATGTTATTGATAGCTGTGTTCCTAGGAAAAAAAATATTAGTTCAAGTTTGGGGTGCGTTTATCCTAAGTGGTATACGGTCGAAATAATAAAATAATTAAAATTAAAAACAGTTTGGCATAAGACGTGTAAAAAGAGTAAGTCACCAGTTGATTATACAATTTTCTCTCAATGTCGAGCGAGAGTAGAGAGCATTATTAAATAAGCTTATGAAGCTTATCGAGGTCGTATTCAAAATCATCTATTAGATTACCCTAGAGCTTTTTGGATATACGTAAAATCCAAAAGGGGCAATAGAAATAAAATAAATAATTTGAAAAATGGCGAATTGTTGAGTAGTGAACAATGTGCTAAGGAGTATGCCAAATATTGTCACTCAGTTTATAGGACTCAGAGACCCAAATTGAACGTGAGCGAGGCTATATCAGCGGGAGTCGCAGACGAAAACGCGGCGGCGCGGGTGCATATAGAAGGGCTTTGCCTTCAGGATGTGCAAAGCGCTCTACAGCGACTCAAGCCGAAGAGGTCCTCAGGCCCGGATGGTATTCCGCCGTACATATTTAGGGACTGTCGCTACGTGTTATCTAAGCCGTTGCTATATATCTATAATAGTTGCTTAGAGACAGCGGTCTTCCCCGATTGATAGAAAACTACAAGGGTCGTCCCAGTGCCTAAGGAAAGTTCAAAATCACAGGTGGATGGATACCGGCCTGTTGCAGTACTGTCCTCTCCAGCTAAAGTCTTAGAGTCGGCGATATATAAGGTGATATACTTGCAAGTGAGTCCGCAATTGTCGGACGCGCAACACGGTTTCCGGCCAGCAAGGAGTACCACCAGCAACCTACTCAGCTATATGGTGGATGTAGTGCCTGTAGTGGACAGTGGGGTGCAAGTCGACGCTGCATACTTTGACTTCAAGAAAGCGTTCGACTTAGTAGATTATGATATATTGCTTAAAAGGTTAGCAGCTGTCGGTTTCACCCCTCAATTGCTGAATTTTTTCGCCAGTTATATGACAGATAGAAGACAATATGTTGAATATGCTGGTCATGTATTTGATTTATATTATACTTGGTCTGGTGTAAGCCAGGGAAGTAATTTAGGTCCTCTTCAATTTATTCTACTGGTCAACGAATTGCCTATGGTAGTTAAAGATTCAAAATGCCAACTCTTTGCAGATGACATCAAGGTATCTCGAGAGATCAAATCCTTGGCTGATTGTGTAAGGCTACCACAAGACATAAATAATGTAGTAGCCTGGAGTAAGAACAACAGCCTAGAGTTTAACATACCTAAATGTGTAACAATTACATTCACTAGGATGCGTTCTCCCATTATGCATGATTATCAAGTGGACGGGGTGGCGATGACTCGAGTCAAAGAAATTAAGGATTTAGGCATTACAATAGATAGCAAATTAATTTTTAGAGATAATATTGTAAACTGCTGTAAAAAGGCTTTTAGAAATTTAGGCTTCATTCTTCGTACAGTTCGAGGTTTCACAAATATCAAAGCGATAATTGCTCTATACAACACCTTGGTTAGGAGTAACCTCGACCATTATTCTGTAGTCTGGTCCCCGCATGAGGAAAAATACATTACAATGTTGGAACGTATACAAAATAAATTTCTAAGGTATTTGTATATGAGGTACTATGGTGTTTACCCATTGTATCCTTTAATGTATCCAACTTTATTTATTCTTGGTATGGTTGGGTACAACGAGCTTAGAGTGAGAAGAAACCTTGCTCTCATTTTTTATATTTTTAAATTACTGCCGGGACAAATATATAATGGCGACATATTGGCGCGGATTGGACTGAGTGTCCCAGACAGGTACGTGTGGCGACGGCGTCGGCCGCGGCTGCTGGCCGTGCCGCGGGCGCGCACAAAGCTCCTGGAGAAGGCACCGTTGACGCGAGCACTGCGTACTCTTAACCGAATGGCTGAACAGATTGATTTGTTATCTTGCACTCTGAGTGAATTCACGAGGGTGGGATTATATACAGTTTGTTACAAGGATTAAATTAAGAACTGAAATTAAATTTAAATTAGTGTAAGATTTGTAAATTTATATTATGTACACTTTCGCATTAGGCTAAGCCTGTATTGGTAGATGTATGTTGGTTAAAATAAATAAATAAATAAATTAATAATGGTATGCTACGAATATAAACACATAAAAATAATAAATTGTGTAACATTGAACATAACATAAAAGCTTACATACATTTGAAACCAGTCATTATTTATTTAAATCATACAATGCGTCAAGCAATGAACTTGCATTTGCGCGTTTTAAATTACAATTGCTCTAATAACATAATAAAATAATCATTGATCGATACGAATCACAATAATTTTGCATATTGAAGCAGTGGTGTTTTACCTGCACAGGGTAGCATCGTGGGCCTTGTACTTTAATTACAGATGAATAAAGAAAGATTACGTGTTAAAAACATGATTTAATATCTTTTAAAGTGAGTTTCAAAATAATACGATTAGTAGGAAAATAAGCTGGTTCACAACGGTCCAGCTTATTCATTATTTATTTATTTTTTATTCGGAGAACACAAACGGTAATGTACAGCGATAATTAAGAGATGAGATATAAATAGAAAGGTGCGGATGGTGGCACATCGGGAGCCGGGTCGTTCCTTTCCCTCTAATATGGTTGAGAGGAGCGATGGCTGACTCTCGCGTTATACTCGTGACCGGGTGCTGTCCGTATGAACTGGCCTACACTTGTAAAAGGCGTTCATAACATTCAATAATTTTAACGTATAACTTCTCGTATCATGTTGTTTTAATGACATTATTTGTTTTTTTTATATCACGGATTGGATTTTGATGTTATAAACTAATGATTGTTTTTTTCTTGATTTTTTACAAATGAAATTATGTAATCACTATTTAATGATTATCAGAAAGAGTGTAATTTGCACCTATTTTGAATAAATATCTTGAATCTTGAAGGTAACTCTATACTTTCCAACCACGTGTTCCATAAACATTGAAACTATAAGCCTACTTATCAGTCAAGTTTGACCGTCAAAAAGCTGTCATATTAATGTAAAAAAAACTATCAAATTAATTTAGAAAACAACAGTAATTAGTAAATAGTAGTTAATAGAATATAATTATAACTATTGCAGAATAAAATACACATTCAAACTTAGTAAAAAAAAGTATGATAATAAAACAATAAAAGACAATAAAAGTGCTGTTCTATGCGCTGTTAAGTATAGGGATAATATTTGTTCTATATCTTGTCAAGGGTATGTATGTTCATTCTGTAGATTGGCGATCGTTTTCCTGCATTAGTACAACAAAAGGATAATATCTAAGAGAAATAGTGGTTTGCAGCAAATTATTGACAACGTTTCATTCTTTATCTACCTTAGTTTATTAATTTTGTAAATTAACCACTATTCTTTATCTACCTTAGTTCATTAATTTTGTAAATTAAAAACCATTATTTCTCAACCTTAGTTCATTAACTTTGTAAATTTACTACCATTCTTTCTCAACCTTAGTTGATTAATTTCGTGAATTAACTACCATTCTTTCTCAACCTTAGTTCATTAATTATGTAAATAAGCTACCATTCTGTCTCTATCTTGGTTTATTTATTTTGTAAATTAACTACCATTCTCCTCTATCATAGTTCATTAATTTTGTAAATTTTCTTTCTCTACTTTAGTTCATTCATTTGTAAATTAACTACCATTCTTTCTTAACCTTAGTTCATTAATTTTGTAAATTAACTAACATTCTTTCTCTACCTTAGTTCATTAATTTTGTCAATTAACTAACATAATTTCTCTGCCTTAGTTCATTAATTTTGTAAATTAACTACCATTCTTTCTTAACCTTAGTTCATTAATTTTGTAAATTAACTACCATTCTTTCTCAACCTTAGTTCATTAATTTTGTAAATTAACTACCATTCTTTATCTACCTTAGTTCATTAATTTTGTAAATTAACTACCATTCGTTCTCTACCTCAGTTTATTAATTTTGTAAATTAACTACCATTCTTCTCTACCTTAGTTCATTAATTTTGTAAATTTTCTTTATCTACCTTAGTTCATTATTTTTTTAAATTAACTACCATTCTTTCTCTACCTTGTATTATAGTATAACTAGATTTTGCCAGCTGCTTCGCTCGCATGAACATAGTTCTTATGACTGTCTTCGAGAGTGCGCAGTGCGCAAGCCGCAAGAGGCTCGTGAGCGTGGAAAAAAGTAGCCTATATGTTAATCCAGGTCCTAATCTGTCTACCTACCAAATTAAAGCCAGATACGTTTAGTAGTTTTTGCGTGAAAGAGTACCAAACATATGTACATACATCCATACAGACAAACTTTCGCGTTTTTATATTAGTAGAATTTCTCGTAGATCAGAACAGTATAAGTACACTTATTACGTCATATATTAAATCACACTTTTTTCGCGCTCCTGAGTTTATTTTAGAAATCGTGCCGATTCGGATGGCCGCGCGCTTGAAAGGCTAAGAAGGTTGATTTCAGTATTGATATGATGAAGTACATGATATAATGAAAAGGTTTTTCGTTGTAAACTCCAGGAACTATTAACTAATTCATTGTTTCTACTACAGATCAAGCAATCAATAATAATTGACTGTTTATTTAACTCTAGAATGCTCGCACTATAAGCATTTTGCCGATCTCGGCAAATCTATATCTTATTTTATAAACTATGCACCCGCTAAGCGCAAGCCTCCTAGTAGCTGTTCCTCTGTCCTTCAACTACCTGTATCATTAGTTGGAAGAAAATCAGTGCGCTGGTGACCGCAGGGGAAAGGGTTGTTGCTTGCCAGGACCATGAATAGTTGCATTATAATATGAGAAAATTTACAGTGAAGCGAGCACTGTTGGTTCATTTTCAGGACATATTTTGCTGTAATATACGCCAAAAGTAATGAAAATCTATAAATTAGCCATTAAATTGAACATTGAAACAAAATAAATAGCTACACAAAAATGGTCAAAATACAGCACTTTTGCCAAAGTTCTTGTCCAGTGGTGTTTTCTATTTTAAATTTACTTTAAAAAAAATACTGTTTTGTATAGTGTATGATTGATATTTTTCTTTAACCATTTTGTGTTAAAAACCTTTTACTATTTTTGGGCAAAATGCTCCCCACGCGACCACTCACGTTTCACGGAAAGGCGCGACTACTCTAGGGTTAACAGTCATGCAAATTTAATTTAGTTAATCGTAATCATAAACGAGTCTGATATTTATTAACGTTTATGTGCGTACATTAAAATGAATGGAAGATTTAATCAACTAGTTGTTAGAGGTGAACGAGAGGCGTCTAGCCGGCGCCTTCTAGCAACTAGATGAGGCGAAAGCTAATTCAAGTTATTACCTAGTTCTGGGAGGGGGGGGAGGGGCGATTACAAGAGTTTAAATGAATAAATAAATACCTTTTTTGTCAGATGAAATATCTATAGATACGTTAGTAGCAGACTTCACCATATCAGCCGAAGGACATCTACTGCTGGGCATAGAACTACTTCAAGGATTTCCACGACGACCGGTTCTGCGCTGCCCGCATCCAGCGGCTTCCCGCGACCTTCGAGTAGCAGACTTATAATTCGTTTATTTTTAAAACACAAATAAAGGACACAATCAATTGAATTAAATATCTCCAGGGATCCTTCCACCATGAATTTTTGAATGGGACAATCCGTCCGGTCTGCAATCATCTTTGGGATGCCGTTGCCACTGCTCTGAAGTCTGAGTAGCATGGAGACTTTTTTCCATATTATAGCGTCTGTCATTTGGAATTTTTCTTAAATTAAACTAATACCTATGTCCTAAAGTATAGGAACCATCAAACTTTATCTCCGAACTCTGAAATGGAATACATAAAGGTATCATTTTAAAAAAAGTGGATATTTTATTTTTAAAAATCACACTAATATTATAAAGGCGAAAGTTGTGTGAGTGTGTATGTTTGTTACTTCTTTAAGCAAAAACTACTGAACGGATCTGACTGAAATTTGTTAGGTAGACAGTATAGGACCTGTATTAACACATAGGTAGGCTACTTTTTTTTACTGCACACCCTCGAAAAGTCATAGAAACGTTGTCCACGCGGGTGAAGCTGCGGGAAACAGCTAGTGTACAATATCTTTACAAAAATCATTTATTTAGGATAATCACAAATTCGATAACTCTCTGGCTAGACTAGACATTTATTCAATATAAGTATACTTCGACGCAACTAGCAAAAGGCTAATTTAAGTCTTTGAGATGTTCCGTTGAAGGGTTAACTCAACAAAGTTTGCGGATAACATTCACTTTGACCACGTTACATCTATAATATTTTATCGAGCTTGAAAGTGGTCGTAAAACAACCACTTACTTATAGACATATGGGACAAATAATTGCATGTTGTACAATTTTGAAACATAATTTTAAAGTGTTTAAGCTAATCGGAAAACCCCTCGTTGGGTAATATTATTTTACACCAAAGGATATTATACTGTACAGTTGGCATCTATTTGCTCCATGTCATTACCAACATAAGCAATAAACTACTAAACACTTAAAAGTGTAAATGTTAGTTAGTTTCTTCCGGAGTATTAATTTATCTCCCCAGCTCATGGGAAGCCTACGTCCAGTAGTGCTATAAGTTTAACGAACTCTATTGAGGTGGTTCTTATCTATAATTTGTAAAGATCTGTTCAGCCGTTTGAAGATCATCATCTCTTTTCTAGGTGATGAAGGGATGTGGGCAACTTCAGCCAGTTTGATCGATCTTAAATTTGATGTGCTGTTACTTTAATCATATTGCACAAACATACGAGTAGTAACCTTGACATAATGCTGCAGCATCTCCTACAACCTGCACGATACCAAATCACAGCAGAGTATCGTATTTGGGCTCATTGGAATAGTCTCAATAAATAGGTGTTAGATAGAACATGGTAACCTTGACCTGATGCTGCAGCATCACCTGAAATGCAACTTACGGCACTCTCACCAACTTACAGCAGAAGTATCGTGTTTGGGCTCATTGGAATAGTCTGAATGAATAGGTGTTAGAAAGACATGGTAACCTTGACCTGATGCTGCAGCAATTTTGAACATTTTTTGTGTGATGAGTTCAATTTTTTTTTACAATTGACTATGGGTTCCTTGAGGAACGTTATTCGGTATGATGAGTAGAACCCCCAGTTAACGGGACCTATACCAATTTTGTTACACCCTGTATATCTTATATGACACTCTGGGGATCACAACGAATCTAACTTCTTGACATATCGCACTCTCAAGGCTTAGGTTCTGGCAAAAAACAGAAATAACTTTTTTATCCACAATTGGTAAGCACTTGGCATCATCTCACCAGATGGTAAGTGACGATTATGCCGATGATGGAAGCGGGCTTACCAAGATTCCCCAACGCAATGGGAATCTGGCCTATCTCATCTTCAAGCCGGAACACATCAATGCTGTTAACACTTAATTCACTGATGTTTGGCGGCAAGACCCACATAGCTAGGTGGTAGCTAGCCAGGCGGGCTAAGAAAATGCCCTACCACCAACCAAACCGAGTCTTACAAAGTTGGCCCCGCCGGGAATCGAACCCGCGACTTCCTGGTGTGAAGCGAATGGACTAACCATTACGCCACGGAGGCGGTTATCTAAGGCTCTTCACTATACACTAGAAAACATTATCTTTTCTCTGAAGCAGTCGAGGATTACAGTAATTATTGCATTTAAACCGAGCTGTTGCCTGCGGCTTCGCCCGCATCGACATCGATGGTAGGTATTTCATACTTTTTTGGCCAGCCTATGTTCATCCTCCTTAACATTGGCGATTTTTTTAAATAGGATGAGTAGTTTCAAAGATTAGGGGAGGTAGGGGAGGGATGGGCACTTTTTCACTATTTATTGCATAAAAAATCAGATTTTATAGATAATCAACTTTTATTGCCAATTCTTATTGCACCACACATTTGGCTAGATATAATTAAAGAGCTTTCTTAAAAATTACAATCAGTTTCAACATAACGAGATATTTTATAAACTAAGTCAAAAGTGCCCAATGCTCCCTATGGTAGGGAGGCTTGGACATACCCTGTGGGAGGCTTGGGCCTTTAAATCACTTTATAGGTATCCATAATGGAATATAATAATTAGTTAACAAATAAACTATTATTAAACTATATCAATAATAGAAACCAGAAATAAAAGTTTACAAATAAAAAACATCTTAAAAAGTATCTTAACTTATCTGAGATTGGGTATAACCTGTAAAGGACTATCAAATGTGTACTTAGAGCTACGACGTTTGGTTTTATTGCATGTCTTTGGTACTGGCAATTTAGTTTTGATGTCGTCTAAAAGGACACTAGCTATGTCATCTACTTCAGGAAAAAAAAATGTGTTTCTTATCTTACTCAGCCTCATAAATTTTATTGTAGCCATGGTAGGACTAATGTCTTTGATTTGACCGACATAGTGCACAAAAGTCTTTTTTGTATTAAATTTAACAAGAACGAAATCATTTATTTTAAAATTTCTGTCAACCATTATCACATCATCTTCATCAAACTCTTCTTTCTCTCTTTTTTTCTCTTCTAAAAAAAACCTCCTATACTGAACATAATAGGAGGGAGTGTTGGGCATGCCCAAACCACCCGCACGTCTAGATGCCCATTGCTCCCTCTGTATACATTTTCGACATAGGTTACCGGTATTTTTTTTTATTTACGTATTTAGGTTTTCATTTCAGTTTACTTTATAGATTAGTAAATGTACAATAGATTAATAATAGAAAATACACATACCTTTCATTAGTTTTCTCTTTATAATGATTCGAAACCGCAACAAAATATTTACTTTTACGAGCGCATAACCTTCAAACGTGTTTGTGTTTGACAACTCACAGGAATGACAGATAGTCTATGGATGAACAGTGTTGCCAGTCGGTAAAGTAAACTACCAAATCAGAAATAAAATAAAATCTTTGATCAAATCAGAATAAAAGGGGGGTGCCCATGTCTCCCAACTGCCCATCCCTCCCCTACCTCCCCTACCTCTTACACTCCAACTTACAATTTTACCTCTTTTTACAAGAAAAGCTTACTCTTTTTAGTTTCTGTCAAGTTGATTTTTTTTAATATTTAAAATCAGAAAATAAGCACGCTTACCTCAATGACGCTGAAAAACTAACATCACACCTTGCTAATTCAATATAAAAAAAGAGAAACATTCATTTTTGTCAGCTACTAAAAAGCGACTCAAACCAATATACCTCTAGTAATGGTAGTACGAATTATTATTTATAATCACACAATAAGCACACTTACATCAATGACGTTAAAAAATAACATCACACCTTGCTATTTTTTTTAAAAGTAACATTCATTTTTGACAGCTGTTAAAAAGCGACTAAAATAACTCGGTCATAGCGTATTAAGACAGTCATACCTCCAGTAATAGAAGTACGAATTATTAATTAAAATTACAAAATAAACACACTTACATCAATGACGCTGAAAAACTAACATCACACCTTGCAATTTCAATATTTTTAAAAAAAGAAACATTCATTTTTGAGAGCTATTAAAAAGCGACTCAAACAACTTTGTAAAACCGTATTAACACAGTCATACAATTAAATTCACAAAATAAGCATACTTAAATCAATGACGTTGAAAAACTAACATCACACCTTGATATTTCAATATTAAAAAAAAAACATTCATTTTTGACAGCTATTAAAAAGCGACTCAAATAACTCAGTCAAAGCGTATTAAGACAGTCATACCTCCAGTAATAGTAGTACGAATTGTTAATAAGATGCGGTGTAAATTGTCGCTATTGAAACACCAATTATAACATCAACTTTACGCTACGTTTAAATCTAATCCGCAATCAAATTGTCGTATAAAATATAATATTATCCTGCCCATAGACGACCTTGCGGTCTACAAATCCGATACTCTAGCTGTAGATTAGTAGTCCGACACGCGAGCGGCTAGTTCGTTGGCAAAATGTCTTAATTGTTTATTGTCCTTCTGATTATTATGAGAATTTATTTATTTACTAATAGGTCTTTAACTATGAAATTGCCGATTGAGTTTTTTAAGTTCATGTAAATTTTTATTGAATTTTTTTTTTATTTGCAATTGGTAAACCCTTGACAACATCTCACCTGGTGGTAAGTGACGATGTTGCCGAAGGTGGAAGCGGTCTTACCAAGATTCAAGTTTTTTTTAATTGACCTTATGGTGACACTATACTTATGGTCTTTTATTAGTAACTAGTGCATGTCTTTCATGTTCCAATCCCCGGAGCTATGCACCATGGAATGGAACAAAGGCGTTTTCTTAGTGGTCAGATGGGGCAATTTTTTAGACTAGTTAATTTTCTTGAATTTTCCTGAAAGTGACGAAATCTTATACGGGGTATTCCCTAATATGACATTAGTAACGAAGAAACTGCTGCGATAACTCTAGAGCTTTAAAATTAAATATGTGTATTTTTTGCCACAATAAAGGCGTATTTTTCCGGTGAAAAAACCCGACTTCAGGAGGTTAAAGCCACCGTCCAAATATCTAAACAATAGGCATATGTTTACCACCATTTAATTTCTAATAGTCTAATGCTATTTTGAAAATAAATTTTGTTTTAATAACTATTGTTCTTAATTTTCATCTTTAAACTTTTTTATACAATCGGCCGTTTCATAAGTAAAGACCTAATATTATACTGACTGACTCTGTGGCCCAGCGGTCAGCACTCTTGCCTGCAATGGTTAGGGTCGTGGGTACGATTCCCATTTAAGCTAACATTCGTGTGACGAACAGGTTTCTTTGCTTTGTGCCTGGGTGTTAAATATCTAAGTATATATAAAGGGTCGCTTACTATGGGCCTCATAAGAAGGCTCAAGGTCACCCAAAGGGCAATGGAGCGTGCTATGCTCGGAGTTTCTCATCATGATAGAATTAGGTGAAATAGAGCATATTATTGATAACTCATGAAACTCAAGAACTTTAGTTCTATAACTCTCTGAAATGTTTGTAAAAAAATATTTGGACTTCCCATACAAACGTGGCTAATCAGCTTAAGATAAAGATAATTTATTGGAACGAAGTTACTTAACGTGGCTTATGGGTTTTTTTTTTTTTTTTTTTTCCCGAAAGATGGTAGGTGGGGAGAGAGGTGAATACGTTTACGTATGCCTGTGCAGCGATAAAGCTGCACCGGTTATGTGGGACTCACAGCTGTCGAGCCGCACTACCCACTAACACCCCCCGAAGAACTTTGGCAGCAGAGCCACCCTAAAAGTACATCGGAGCGACGGCCCCCCCTAGGGAGGGGGGGGGGGTGCGAAAAATACACGCTAAACTAAGAACAGCGCGGCGAGCTCCTGAAGGGAGGGCCGTTTGGTTTGTCACATTAAGTGTGCAAGTGAGGGGACGGTGTTATTCAAATAATAACACTAGCAGTCTCCCTGAGCTGCCAGGAGGCAGTTCAGGTCGGCTGATATTTTATTGGGAGGATCGGTGAGGACATTTCTTGGTCTGCGGACCATACTACTAGTTAGAACGGGACGTGGGGAGTAGTTCGCTGCCTCGCGAATCAGTGGGTTGGGATGCGACTCCGAGGACTTGAAGAAGTTCTCGGAGAGGCCTTTGATGAATTGTTGGGTTGTAGGTATGCCTAAGTCCCTATGCAAGTCTGGGTTCCTGACGCACCATTGGGCGTCCAGAGCCCTACGGCAGAAAATGCTCTGGACTCTTTGGATCTTATCCATCATATTTGGGTTCGCGTGTGCAAATACGGGGGCCGCGTATGTCATTACCGGTCGGATGCAAACCTTAAAGAGTGTTCGCTTATTCGTGGGGGACATTTTACTGTGCCTACCTAACATGCTGTTTAGCCTGCCCAGGTAGAAGCGGGCATTTCGGGTCACCTTTGTAATGTGAGGTTCGAAAGAGAGACATGAGTCGAGAGTGACTCCTAAATATTTGGCTTTACGTTGCCAGGGAACGCGGGTTCCTAGCATGCGGATTGAGTCTGCGGGCTGGTTGATCCTACGATGGTAGTCGAAGCGGACCGCGGAGCTTTTGCTCGGGTTCACTTCGATTCTCCATTTCCTAAACCAGTTGCCTAGCTCGTTGACTGCGGTTTGCAGTTTGGCTATTTGTGGTGTTAGCTCAACGGAAAGCCCTCTTACGTAGAGGGCAGTGTCGTCAGCAAATAGGGAGAGCTGTACTGTTAGCCCTGATTTGCATGGTTTTGGGATGGGGATGTCATTTGTGTACAGAGTGTACAATGTTGGGGAGAGTATGGATCCTTGGGGGACCCCGGCTCTAATGGGACGCGGAGAGGAAAGTACCCCTTCGTGTCTAAAACGGAAGTTACGGTCTCGGAGGTAGCACTCCACTATTCTAACAAGTCTGTCTGGTAGGTCCATGTGGTAGAGTTTGTATACAAGTCCCGCATGCCAGACCTTATCGAAGGCCTTTGCGACGTCGAAGAAGACTGCTACTGTCCTTTCGCGTCTGGGGTAAAATCCGTCCAGTATGTATTCGACAATGCGGTGGACTTGTTGAGGGCACGAGTGTTTGGCGCGGAACCCAAACTGGTGGTTAGTTAAAGGGGTTAAATAAGGGGAGGTTTGTCCGGCGGGAAGATATGACTTTTAATTCGATTGAGTATGACTCTTTCGAAAAGCTTCCCCATAGTCTTGAGTAGACTTATGGGGCGGTGGTTTGCGGGGATGTTAAGGGGCTTGCCTGGCTTTGGGATGCCTATTACTATTGCTTCCTTCCATGCTGTCGGGAAGTAACAGTGTTCAAAGCAGGCGTTGATGATAATAGCTAGCAGTGCAAGTAACTGTTCCGGGTAGTACCTAAGCGCTTGGTTTGAGATGCCGCCAGCTCCGGGGGCTTTTTTAGGTTTAAGACCTCTAATAATGGAGCGTAGTTCGTCAGTTGATACTGAGATGGGGTCCGCAGTTAGGGGGAGCGAATTCCTACTACGTACCTCATCCTCCACTATTTTTATATGATTGGGATCACACTCTTGTGTGCTAGGGGTGCATTGGGAGGCAATGCTGTCCGCGAAGCATTCCGCTTTCTCTGTGTCCTCGAAGGCTATCGTATTGTCTGGCCGCGTAAGGGGAGGGGTGTGCGTGATTGCGTCTACGCGGAGAGCCTTGGCTACTCTGTAGTAGGCAGTATGGGAGGGGGTGATATCCTCCATGAGTTTACTCCAGTTGGAGTTTCTCAGTTCGGAAAGATGCTTCCTAAGCTTACGCTGTAGGGAGTTGGCTTCCCTCCTATTGTCGGGTGTGGGATAGTCTGCGGCTCTACGGAGAGCTGCTCTTTTCTCTGCGATTAAGAGTTTTGTCTCACGCGGGAGTTTGCGGTCTTTGGTGGTAACGACCTTTTCGTTCTCCTTAATCGCAGCCTGAACTAAGTGGGTGATACTGCTCACTGCGCTATCTATCTTGTCAGTACTGTCAAGGTAGTCGGGCGAGAAAGCGTATGCGGAGTCGGGGGCGTCAATGGCTGAGGTCAGTGAGTCTGTGATACCGTCCCAGTTGGTGAATTTTGTTGTCGTGGGGGCGGGTGTGCTAATTTGGGGGCCTAGTTTTAGGGAGACTGGGCGGTGGTCCGAACCTAGCTCGTCAAGTGTGTCAATTGCGCATACGTTAAGGGAAACGCCCTTAACTATGGCAAAGTCGAGTACGTCCGGGTCGTGGTCCGGATTGTCCGGGTAGTGGGTTGGGGCGTATGGGGAGTATACTGTTAGGTCTAGATCTTGAGTGATTTTGAGGAGCTTTACGCCATTGTTGTTGGTTTTAAGGCAAGTCCAGTCAGTATGTTTGGAGTTGAAGTCTCCAATCATAATGGTGGACCCGCCCAGGGCTAGGATGGCCTCGAAATCACTTTGCAAGGGAATTTTTTTGGGACGGATGTAGACTGAAGCTATGACTATTGACTGATGTCCTGTCATAGCTAGTTTGACTATAGTGGCTTCCATGTTGGTGAGCTGGGGGGTGGGGATCTGTGAGCAGTGGATTGCTCTCCAATAGTAGATGGCTGTTCCGCCTCCTCTACCTCTAAGCCTATCGTTACGGATAAGATTGAATAGGGGAATTTTTAGATCTCTGATGAATGGTTTGAGGAGCGTTTCCTGCACTGCTAGTATGTCTATATGCATACTTTTAACGAATTGTTTTAGCTCGGGGACATTGCTCTTTATGCCGCGCGAGTTGTAGGTGATGAGCGATAGCCCTTTGGGTTTGACCCGACCGGTATTGACGCCTATCTTTGGGGTGTTGTTTTGCCCTAAGGGCATGATTAGAACAAGCTAAGGAGATGGTGGTGTTCCACAAGAGCGAGTAAGCGCTCTTGGGGAGTGCGTGAGGCGCGTATTTTACCAGCTAAAACCGAAATTTCGCTGATATCGATGTTTGCAATGGTGGCGGCCACCGTTTGCATATCGTCCTTAAGGGACGGCTGAGAGCCGCCCGGTTGGGGACGCGGTTGAGGGGGGGGAGGGGTGGCTTTAGGAGCCGGTTTAGAGGGGGCTGTTGGGATAGCCCTACCCCAGGCATTGTTGGGGGCCGTGTTAGGTTGGACCCTAGGGGTCCTTAACGCGGGGAAATTTGCCGCTGTTGGGGCCGGTGCCCACTTCGAACCCTGTTTGGGTTGCGGGGTGGGTTTACCTCTTAGAGGTGTGGGCGGTTTGGGTTTTGGTGCGCGCGGGCAACCACGGTAGTTGGCCGGATGGCCTTCCTGGCCGCATAGGACGCAGGCTGGGGGAGATGTGTCAGACGCGCGGTCACGCGTGCACTCTTTAGTGCCGTGGGGCCCTAGGCACTTTACGCACCTCGGGGTGGCAGTGCAATTGGCCGCCGCGTGACCGTATAGCTGGCAACGGTGACATTGCCCGGGGTATCCGCGTTTGTGCGGAGGCTCCACTTTTACATTGGATAGCCCACAGATGGTGAGCTTACCCATTTTAAAAATATCTTTCGCCTCCGGCTTGTTTGACAAGACTACGAGGGCGAGTGGGAAGTTTTTGCCGGAGCGGCTGTGCATTTTGTGCACACCCTCCACTGGCAATCCTAACTGAGTGAGGTCTGTGAATACCTCCTCGTTGGATAATTCGTGTGGGACACCGCGAAGGACCGCACGAATCTTACGCTCTTCAGGGAGAGCGTATGTATGATAAGGTATCTTATGTGTGAGTAGGAGCCTGGTAAGATTCCTAAAATCGTCGGTCGTAGGGACCTCGATTTTTATCGTCTCACCTAAGTTAGACGCTTTGGTATACCTGATGTTGTGCGTGCGATCGCTTCATCGCTGTACTAGTTAGTCATCTAATGAAGTACCCAAAAACAACTTAATTCCTGACGGGGAGTCTCCTGACCGCACCAATTTTTTATTGATTATTAATGATTTTATTTATAAGCTGCTCGAATTGTAAAAAAAAAGTGTGTGTGTCAGCTCCGACGCACGACTGGAGTTTACTTCTTAAGTACGATTGTCTAAACAGGCACAAAACAGGGCTTGACTTTGGTTTTAAGTTTACTCTGCACAGTTTTTATAACTGATGGATGATTCCAATTTCCGGCCTCTTTTCATAGCTGATGTGTCAGGTGTTTTAGCTCCCATGATCGCAGCTACTAATGATCCATCTGGTGTTTGGCAGCAACTAACCTAATATGCTTTGGATGCGGTTATACAAGCATATCTTAGGTCATACCATAAAGGGCTCTTACATTGATTTCAAGTTGACTCTTCAATTAAATCAAGAGAGTTTTTGTTAAGTTTCTCTTGTAATGTTTCTAGTAATTTGTGGACATCCCTCTTTATATCATGACTCGCTTGAATAAGGAAATGATGAAGTGAAAACTTTCTAACATCACTGTGTTTAAAGTCGTTCTGATACTTCAACAGTTCACAATTCATAATTTTCTTCTTTTTTGCTTCTTGAAGAAACTCGTGGAAAAGGTCTGTGCTGGTTTCATGATGTGGAGCTGTTTTTTTGCAAATTTGATCTACAGTGACGTATTTTATAGTAGTCCCTACTCTCGAGAGGATGGGTTTTTCCAGTAACATTCAACCTCGGTGCAGGAAGACTGCGACGATGGGTCCACATTAAAAATGTCACTGCATGCTTACAACCACCAGTTGAACCTGCACAGTCCAAGCACTGGCAACTGACGATTTCACCTTTAGTCTCGTCTATCACCATAGTGACTCTGTATGAACTAGCCCGCAATTTGTGCTCGGGGCAGATCTTGCAATTGAGTGTGCAAAGTCCTGATCCACGATGTAGTTGCACGTACCCAATAGCATCGTCACCATAAGATTCTCGTGCAGCCCTGAAAATGCAAACTAATTACTTACTGTAAACAAAATTTATTTTTTATAACCTAAAAAACTACAATGACCATTATTTTGCCTTCGCAGGATTAAGGTTACTTACGTAGGTAGTGTTATATTGTTTTATAGTACTTACATTGCTGTTTTTACATTTCTCAGCTCAGCAGAATAAAAATCGGGGTTAATTTTGAAGAACATTTCAATCCTTGATTGCGTACACTTTGGGCAAGTTTCTGCTATCTGCTTTCACAAAATTGACATCCATGATGGAGTGGAATACCAAATTATACGATGGAGATTGTAAAATATCACAAATTTTCAGTATATTTATAATCATAAATATTTTATATTATAAATATACAGAAATTATATATACAGATCAAAAATAGTAAAGGCGCGTCTCCTCCGACCTTTTTTGCAAAACAATACACAGATACAGTACAATTATACTCCCCGCGCGGGTGGAGAGGGGAAGGATTTGTTTAATTTTTCTACAACTGTCATGTCGCGCACATTTTTTGTTTCAGAAACATTTCCCTGTAGCAGGAGACGGCTTGAGTATGAAAACAAATGTTTTTGTTTCATGTTTTCTGTGTAATGTTTCAAAAAAGCGGGCGCAGGAGACACGCCTTAAGACTGCAACAATGACAGAACGTCATCTTAGATTCAGCCTGACTGTTTTGTATCACGTGACAGAGGTGCGCACAATAGGTTGCGCGTAAAAAACGTAACGCGCAAAGAGAATATAACAAACTACGTTTTCGATCACTAGATTTTACTCCTCATATTTTTTTCATACCAGGCGCCTTATATGCAAATCGATTCTTAAGGAGTAAACTCCAAAAATAATTATTTCAATTGAGTTGTAGAACAAAAGTTATTCAGTTTCAAGAGTAGGTAGAAGCCCTCCTCAAAAAATGTTTTATTTATTTATTTTACCCAACATCTTAAATTGTAGTATTTAAAGTATGTTTATCATTCTCTTAATCCCATAGTACAGGGAATCCTAGTTTGCAAAGGGCTAGATGCATATTTGATTTATTATTACATTACATGTATACTAACTGTGCCCGCGACTTCGTCCGCGTGGAGGTTTTGAATTTTCCCACGGGAACTCTAGAAATTTCCGGCATCAAAAGTATCCTAAACGTTAACCCGGGCTATAAGAAAGCACCATACAAAATTTCATAAAAATCAGCCTGGTAGTTTTTGCGTGATGCGCAAACATACAGACAGATAGACAAAATTTCCAAAAGTTGTTGTTTTGGCCTCTATAACCTTATTCCACCACAGTTATTATTTTCCAAAAATATTTCATGTACAGACACGGCCCCGTCACAGTTTTATTGTACGTGTATAGAAAATTTATCATCCATAATATTGTAAAGCGTTTCCAGTACTGTAGCAGTGCTCTCACACGTTCTACAAATGGGGGGCCACCGAAGCTCAGATTAGACGCCGTGCAGCAGGCTAACTTAAATGTTAGCACTTTATTCTTCCTCTCTGCGACTTGATGAAAGCCTAAAATAATATATATATTGCACCAAGTCAGATATAAGTTTTTTTTAGCTATTTTCAAAATATGAAACAAAAATGACTGTACAAATATGTTTTAATGGAGGACTTTTCTAGTATCAGGGTTTATTTCAAATGGACATCGTACGTCATTTTGCGAATCAGACAATCGTGCGTCTCAAACAACAAGCGCCGCCAGTGAATTGATTAATATCGATCATGTACCAGCTAATGGCTTTATCGCATAACGCGCTAGGTGTGGGATTCCAGGCTACGATTAACTGCCGGACCGAAGCGACGGTTTGACAGCTGGGTGTACTGCCACTAGCGAAGTAGATGAACCAGATCCGTCTGTGACATGCATGACAATATTGACCATTGCATTTATGTGTAAAGAAAGAAATCTTATTATATCAGCTCATATACGTTCCCACCGAGGGGCTCGAGCCTACCCTGAATTAAGGCGATTTAGCCTACCCTGAACTAGGGCGGTTGGGCCTACCCTGAATAAGGGCGATTGCGCCTACCCTGCAATAGGGCGATTGGACCTACCCTGAATTAGGGCGATTGGGCCTACCCTGAATTAGGGCGATTTGGCCTACCCTCAATTAGGGTGATTGGGCCTACGCTGAATTAGGGCGATTGGGCCTACCCTAAATTAGGGTGATTGGGCGGCGATTGGGCCTACCCTAAATTAAGACGATTGGGCCTACGCTGAATTAGGGCGATTGGGCCTACCCTGAATTAGGGCGATTGGGCCTACCCTGAATTAGGGCGATTGGGCCTACCCTAAATTAGGGCGATTGGGCCTACGTTAAATTCATTCATTAATTATACGGTTGAGCGACTTCACACACAACCTTAGAGTTTCTTCACAGGCGTGTGCAGGTTTCCTCACGATGTTTTCCTTCAACCTAAGAGCGTCGGATAAACGTACATTATGAAATCTTATTTCCAAGACACATTGGTACGTGGCAGGGTTCGACCCACGACCTCCCGGACAGGAGGTAGCGGCCCTAGCGACTTACACGCAAAAACTACTGAACGTATCTGGCTGAAATTAATTAGAGAGACAGATTGGTACCTGGAGCACCATATAAGCTACTTCTCACCATGCTCGCGAGCCGCCCTCGAAGACAGTCATAGAAACTATGTACACGCGAGCGAAGCCGCTGGCATAATCTAGTTATCCATATACGAAAATGACTGTGAGTTAATTTAATAATCTATGGAATTTTAAGTGCATTATGTTGATAATTGTAGATTACGATCGACAAATATAACCTAAAGATCTGCGCATTGTTGGCGTCTATATTCATAGATAATTACTAATTAGTTAGACGTCATTGTTATTCGTATTTTAATTGATACCTATTAATTAATTCATTGGCACTAATTCCGGGAAAACAGTTATCTGATATCAATAAAATAAAAAACCGGTAAAGTGCAAGTCAGAATCGCGCACAAAGGGTTCCGTACCATTTTACTAGATGGCGCTAGTTTTTTCATGTTTAAAAAAAACGTTTTTTTGTATGAAGACCCCCCTTATTGTTTCACTTTTTCAAATTTTTAGTATTTGTTGTTATAGCCGCAACAGAAATACATCATCTGGTGAAAATTTCAACTGTCCAGCTATCACGGTTCATGAAACACAGCCTGTTGACAGGCGAACGGACAGACAGACAGACAGACGGATGGACAGTGGAGTCTTATAAGGGTCCCGTTTTTACCCTTTGGATCATCATCATCATATCAGCCGAAAATCGTCCACTACTGGACAAAGGCCTCCCCCAAGGGTTTCCACGACAACCGGTACTACGCTGCCCGCATGCATCGGCTTCCCGTGATCTTCACCATGTCGTCGGTCTACCACGTTTTCCGGTGACTCAAGAACTTTACTGCCCCATCGGCCATCTGTTCTACGAGCTATGTGCCCTGCCCACTGCCACTTCAGTTTAGTGATTCTGTGAGCTATGTGTTACTTTGGTTCTCCTGCGGATCTCCTCGTTTCTGATTCGATCACGCAGAGAAACTCCGAGCAAAGCACGCTCCATTGCCCATTGGGTACGGAACCCTAAAAAATTGCCAGGTGCGTGTCGGATCACGTGAAAGATAGGATCCGTAGTCTTTTTCAATAAATGAATGTACTTAAAAAAAGTTATTTTTGCAGATGGTACAAGTAGGTACTTCATAGAAGTCACAGATTCATATACCTAACCATATCGAATTTCAGCTTTGTAGCGAGGAAAACTGCTGTGACATACCGAAGGACAGACAGACGGATATGGTGAGACTTTATGGTTTCTTAGTTTGTAGCTAGGAAAACTGCTGTGACATACCGAAGGACAGACAGACGGATATGGTGAGACTTTATGGTTTCTTAGTTTGTAGCTAGGAAAACTGCTGTGACATACCGAAGGACAGACAGACGGATATGGTGAGACTTTATGGTTTCTTAGTTTGTAGCGAGGAAAACTGCTGTGACATACCGAAGGACAGACAGACGGATATGGTGAGACTTTATGGTTTCTTAGTTTGTAGCTAGGAAAACTGCTGTGACATACCGAAGGACAGACAGACGGATATGGTGAGACTTTATGGTTTCTTAGTTTGTAGCTAGGAAAACTGCTGTGACATACCGAAGGACAGACAGACGGATATGGTGAGACTTTATGGTTTCTTAGTTTGTAGCTAGGAAAACTGCTGTGACATACCGAAGGACAGACAGACGGATATGGTGAGACTTTATGGTTTCTTAGTTTGTAGCTAGGAAAACTGCTGTGACATACCGAAGGACAGACAGACGGATATGGTGAGACTTTATGGTTTCTTAGTTTGTAGCTAGGAAAACTGCTGTGACATACCGAAGGACAGACAGACGGATATGGTGAGACTTTATGGTTTCTTAGTTTGTAGCTAGGAAAACTGCTGTGACATACCGAAGGACAGACAGACGGATATGGTGAGACTTTATGGTTTCTTAGTTTGTAGCTAGGAAAACTGCTGTGACATACCGAAGGACAGACAGACGGATATGGTGAGACTTTATGGTTTCTTAGTTTGTAGCTAGGAAAACTGCTGTGACATACCGAAGGACAGACAGACGGATATGGTGAGACTTTATGGTTTCTTAGTTTGTAGCGAGGAAAACTGCTGTGACATACCGAAGGACAGACAGACGGATATGGTGAGACTTTATGGTTTCTTAGTTTGTAGCTAGGAAAACTGCTGTGACATACCGAAGGACAGACAGACGGATATGGTGAGACTTTATGGTTTCTTAGTTTGTAGCGAGGAAAACTGCTGTGACATACCGAAGGACAGACAGACGGATATGGTGAGACTTTATGGTTTCTTAGTTTGTAGCTAGGAAAACTGCTGTGACATACCGAAGGACAGACAGACGGATATGGTGAGACTTTATGGTTTCTTAGTTTGTAGCTAGGAAAACTGCTGTGACATACCGAAGGACAGACAGACGGATATGGTGAGACTTTATGGTTTCTTAGTTTGTAGCTAGGAAAACTGCTGTGACATACCGAAGGACAGACAGACGGATATGGTGAGACTTTATGGTTTCTTAGTTTGTAGCTAGGAAAACTGCTGTGACATACCGAAGGACAGACAGACGGATATGGTGAGACTTTATGGTTTCTTAGTTTGTAGCTAGGAAAACTGCTGTGACATACCGAAGGACAGACAGACGGATATGGTGAGACTTTATGGTTTCTTAGTTTGTAGCTAGGAAAACTGCTGTGACATACCGAAGGACAGACAGACGGATATGGTGAGACTTTATGGTTTCTTAGTTTGTAGCTAGGAAAACTGCTGTGACATACCGAAGGACAGACAGACGGATATGGTGAGACTTTATGGTTTCTTAGTTTGTAGCTAGGAAAACTGCTGTGACATACCGAAGGACAGACAGACGGATATGGTGAGACTTTATGGTTTCTTAGTTTGTAGCGAGGAAAACTGCTGTGACATACCGAAGGACAGACAGACGGATATGGTGAGACTTTATGGTTTCTTAGTTTGTAGCTAGGAAAACTGCTGTGACATACCGAAGGACAGACAGACGGATATGGTGAGACTTTATGGTTTCTTAGTTTGTAGCTAGGAAAACTGCTGTGACATACCGAAGGACAGACAGACGGATATGGTGAGACTTTATGGTTTCTTAGTTTGTAGCTAGGAAAACTGCTGTGACATACCGAAGGACAGACAGACGGATATGGTGAGACTTTATGGTTTCTTAGTTTGTAGCTAGGAAAACTGCTGTGACATACCGAAGGACAGACAGACGGATATGGTGAGACTTTATGGTTTCTTAGTTTGTAGCTAGGAAAACTGCTGTGACATACCGAAGGACAGACAGACGGATATGGTGAGACTTTATGGTTTCTTAGTTTGTAGCTAGGAAAACTGCTGTGACATACCGAAGGACAGACAGACGGATATGGTGAGACTTTATGGTTTCTTAGTTTGTAGCTAGGAAAACTGCTGTGACATACCGAACGACAGACAGACGGATATGGTGAGACTTTATGGTTTCTTAGTTTGTAGCTAGGAAAACTGCTGTGACATACCGAAGGACAGACAGACGGATATGGTGAGACTTTATGGTTTCTTAGTTTGTAGCGAGGAAAACTGCTGTGACATACCGAAGGACAGACAGACGGATATGGTGAGACTTTATGGTTTCTTAGTTTGTAGCTAGGAAAACTGCTGTGACATACCGAAGGACAGACAGACGGATATGGTGAGACTTTATGGTTTCTTAGTTTGTAGCTAGGAAAACTGCTGTGACATACCGAACGACAGACAGACGGATATGGTGAGACTTTATGGTTTCTTAGTTTGTAGCTAGGAAAACTGCTGTGACATACCGAAGGACAGACAAACGGATATGGTGAGACTTTATGGTTTCTTAGTTTGATTACGGAACCCTAAAAAGATCTTCTTAAGCCACCTTTCCTGGAGCTAAGTAACAAGACTAAATCACTTACCAATTGTATATGTATGTACCTAAATTCTTTTAGGGTTCCGTACATCTGATGTAATAAGATCACGCATGTGTCTATCTGTCTGGAAATAAATTAATATAAAACCGACTTAGTGCGAGTCAGAACCTCACACATAGAGTTCCGTACCATCATACTAGATGGCGCTAGTTTCATGTTTCAAAAACCATCATACTAGATGGCGCTAGTTTCTTAGTTTTTAAAAAAAAAACCCTATTTTTTTTGGGGACTCCCCTTATTTATTTTTTCACTTTTTTCTAATTTTTAGTATTTGTTGTTGTAGCGGCAACAGAAATACAGAATCTGTGAAAATTTCAGCTGTCTAGCTATCATGGTTCATGACATACAGCCTGATGACAGACGGACGGACGGACAGCGGAGGCTTATTAATAGGGTCCAGTTTTTATCCTTTGGGTAAGGAGCCTCAAAAATGACTAAAATCTGGACGAAAGAAGATATTTTGTAGCAAACTATTTAAAACTATTTAAATGGCAAATTGACGAATTCAGATTTTAGGGGTCGTTTTTGGGAGGCAAAGTAGAAAATTTTAAAATAAAATCTTTTCAAATACTATGGTGTGACGTATTACACGCAAGTGTTCATTGTGGATTGCAAATATATATTTTAAGGGTGCTGCACCTCAAAACTTTGCTGTCCGTTTGTCCGTCTATCCCTCTCTGTCTGTCTGTCAAGACACTTTTTTCTCAGACCAACGTCATCGACCACAACCCGCACTGCGCCCGCGCGGTCGACTAAGGCCCGTCCTGGGTAGGCTCGAGCTGATATTATGACTTTATTGTATGGTCCTTGAAGATGTATTTTTATTAGTTTTAAAGCTCTTTTAAAAACACAGATTATAGAACATCACTTGAATATTACCGGAAAACTTAAAGTTTTTTCCAAATCTATGGTGTGATATTATCATATGAAAGGGCTCGTTTTGAGAATTAAAAACATATTTTCTTTACAATTTAAAAGGTTTTCATGTTAGAAGAATCTTCTAAAATTTTTTGAGCGTGCTATGCTCGGAGTTTCTCTGCGTGATCGAATCAGAAACGAGGAGAGCCGTAGGAGAACCAAAGTAACCGACGTAGCTCTCAGAATTTCTAAACTTAAGTGGCGGTGGGCGGAGCACATAGCTCGTAGAACAGATGGCCGTTGGGTCAGTAAAGTACTCGAGTGGCGTTCGCGCACCGGAAAACGTAGCGTAGGGAGGCCTCCTACTCGGTGGACCGATGACCTGGTGAAGGTCGCGGGAAGCCGCTGGATGCGGAAAGCGTAGAACCGGTCGTCTAATGCTACGCCTAACGCTATGCGTAAGCCTGCGCACGCCGTCTGTCTGTCTGTCTGATCGACTTTTAAAGTAATGTATCTTTTAAACTGTAATAGGTATAGCTAGGTGTGATTATTGCAAGAATAATGTGTTATTTGAAGATTTCCTAACAAATAATAAAAATATCAGAATAAAAAAACAAGGGTTGCTCTATCTTAAAAACGATAATACACAAAAGCGTCAAACTCGTTGTTATTGTAGGGTGGATCGTAAAATAACAGAGCAAGTAAATAAAAACATCAAAGTGTAAGAAGTACTCGCGCGTAGGATCTCAAACTGAATAAAATAATAAAAAAAATATTTTTTGTTGTGAAAACTTTTTTAGGCGCTTTGGGCATTTTGAGATTGGAAAAAACCTTTGAGCTCGCGACACTGTTAACATGTGACGTAACCGACACCATACTAGGAACACTCGCAGGGTCAAAACTTTGTCAACCTAGTCGTTCGCCAGGAACACTCGGAGGGTCAAAACTTATAAAACTGTAAAACGTTTTCACTTCTGTCGGCACTCCCGGAGTGGTAAGGTTTTATTACATAAAAATACTTCGATACAAATTTAGATAAGGATTCTGTCTGAACCTTAATAATTTATCTATTTTAGTTAGAATATTTGAACACTGTTGTTTGAAAAAACTATGTTTCGCTGTAAATTTGGTCACCTGAGGAAAGATGATACATACTTATGTCAAAGTATAAATATTTGTACTAACATACAGTATGGACACTCCCTGACGCTCTCTAGATTGCGATCTCACCCCCTCGTCACCCAGATTGATACAAATTGGTTACAGATTGGTTGTGAACGTATAGGATTTCGCCGCCATTTTGTTTGTTCCGTCATTCGTTTTTTGAAATGTCATTATTGGCTCGTTGTATGAAGTGTCCAAGATGCGCCTAGGTTCTCAGCCTCCGACACATTTTTTTTAGGGCTCCGTGATGTTTTAGGGCTCCGTACTTGTGTGTGTTTTTTCCTACTTTTGCGTTTGACACCAACCTGTTGAGATTCAATGTCACATGATTCATTTACACGCTCGCCTTGTTCGAACCAATCACACTCAGCTAATTTAATATCCAATTATGGAAAACCAATCTAGTCTGTATTTTATAGTGGAGCGACTTATTAACAAATCGAAGGCGGTTCGATTGGAGCCACTTTGCCGATGTCCGTATAGGAGTGGTTGGCAACTTCTATCTTAAGGGTCCCCATGAGGTTCGAGCTTCCATACAAACGTATTTCCGCTTTAAGGCGAGGTATTTATTGGAACAGTTGTCTCTGTCTTTTTCTTTACGTGAAAAAAAAGTGAAGAAAATAAACACACATTTTCAACTTTAACTTTTTCAAACGGTAATACATACAAGCATGAAACTTGGTGTGATTATTAGTTCAAGATATAAAATTTAAGCTACTCTGCTCACTTGGCACGAGTAATAATAAAATAATTATGATAATTATTATTATTTATTTATTCACAAATAAACTAAAACTAAGATAAAACAACAAATACTAAAAATTGGCAAAGTGTTAAGTCGTACTCGCGCTTTAGAGTCCGAACTGAATGACAAAAAAAGCATATTTTTGTAGCTCGCGTTGATGTCTTTTGTTTGTAATGTGAATAGGTATAATTGACAATAAACTTGTAAAGAGGTGTGGTGTTAAGGAACCCTCGGAGTGCAATTCCGACTCGCACTTGGCCGGGTTTTTTTACCCGACTGCGCCAGAAGAAGCGTTTTGTTTTTCGAGTGTATGTATGTTTGTATGTTTATTTATTTGGTACGCTCGCCTTAACGGCTTGATGGATTTTGAAGTGCGAGGTGTCGTTTGATTCTTCTTGATCCCGTGAGTGACATAGGATACATTTTTACCCGACTAGCCAACAAAAAGTGGTCATTTAATTATTTGGTTCGCTCTGAAGCCAATACGGCTTGATGGATTTTGGACTGCGAGGTGTAGTTTGATTCGTCTTCACCTCGTGAGAGACATGGGAGTCATTTTTACCCGACTGTACAAAAAAGAGACATATTTTTTTTATGCAGTCGGGTTTTTAATTTTTAATTAATTCTTATAGTAATTCCAGTTGTCTTTTTTGAGGGCTCTCAAATCTTTCTGCACTTATTTTTTTCAGGAGCAATTTGTTTTCTTGGGGGAGAGTTAATCAGTTTTATAAATTTTTCTTTAAAACAATTTATTGTTTCAAATTTGTGATATTCTTTGTAACTTATCATGTTGTTTACCAAGCACAAAACATGAAAGTACTCAATAAGTTTCATGCAATGTAGGTAATTACCCAAGTGCCCAAAAAGAGAGTAATGTTTTTTAGGGTTCCGTACAAAAAAAACGGAACCCTTATAGAATCACTCGTGCGACTGTCTGTCACAGCCAATTTGCTCTGAATCTACTGGACCAAATCAGTTCGTTTCGTATAATTTAGGAATCCTCAAGACGAGAGTGAATAGGTACTATTTGAGCTTGCATGTGAAATCCTCGGCTACATCGGCACTTACCATCAGGTGAGGTGCAGCTAAATACGCTCAATTTTTTTGTAAAAAAAAATTACTCGCGTCTTACTTTGAGGATTTCAAATGTGATATTTTGTATTTGACTTTGGCATTGTACGGAACCCTCTCCACGCTGGTTCAACTCGCACTTGGCCGGTTTTTTGATGTTTCTTTGGCTAAGCCTGTAGCGAAGTATATAATTATATTAGTACTAACGTACCTGTAGCCTTAACGGCTTGATGGATTTCGGAATGCGAGGTGTCGTTAGAATTGTCTTGTTCCCGTCAGTGACATTGGACACATACTTACTTGAAAGCCCAATAATTTTAAACAAAAAAAAACTACTTCAAGCAGGAAACTAAGGTTCGCCTCGATTTCTCTGGGATGCCACCATCAGATCCTGGTTTCCTTATCTAGCTACCACCCTTGGGATATCTTATTTCCAACAAAAAAAGAATCATCAAAATCGGTTCATAAACGACGAAGTTATCCGGGAACACACATAATAAAAATATATTATAAGGTCGAATTGAGAAACCTCCTCCTTTATTGAAGTCGGTTAAAAAAGAAGGTTAATGTTTTCACTCTGTAGGGTTTTTAATTGGTTAGGTTAATTTGATACGGTTCTCCGTCATTAATGCACTTCGGCCTTTGATTGTGTATGTAAGTATGTACTTATACGTAACTCCTTTATCGTCAGTAGCTAGAGGTGTTCATCATGTTATAATGGAACAGGATAATCCCACGACGTATTTTATATACCTACACTACGTTTTACATATTCAACTATGATTGGTCGTTTCATAACTTCAAGATTTACAACGTCGTTAAAATAATGAATTATTTAATGATCTCCATCGTAAAATTAGTGTCGTCTATTCAATATTAATTCTCTGATATATTTGTCTTTAAAAGCTGTAATAACCGACGTTTAAGGCGTTCAAAAACATTGTTTTGGAGCGAATTTATAAAAGCAGCCGTGTGGCTTTTTAACCGACTCCAAAACAAGGAGGAGGTTTCGACCGTCCGTATATATACTTTTTTTTATGCGTGTTCGCGGATAACTTCGTCATTTATGAACCGATTTTGATAATTCTTTTTTGTTGGAAAAGAGATATTCCAATAGTGGTACCATGATAAGGATACTAGGATCTGATGATGGCATCAAAGAGGAATCGAAGGGAACCTTCGAAAATCATAGTGGCGGCTAGTACGTTTGAAGTCGTTTTTTTTTGTTTAAAATTTAAGGCATTTGTTTTATTTCTGGGAAAGCCGCATTGTAGAATCCGGATTATAAAATGGCGGCGTTTTATAATGCGGCGACATCACGTTTTTGCCAGATTGTAATTCGTCTGAAAGAAAGTACGCCGCATTGTTTGAGGCGCCGCTTTAATTGTGTGAAAACTACCGAGTAACATATTTTATATGAGCGACCGAAGCGAGCAATTTTAGGTTTGGTCAGGTTTGATTGAATATACAGTCAAAGTACATCGCGAAACCTCCCCTGGGTAGCAGAATGCTTCGCAGAAGAAGAAATCATCGGTTTTATGCGGAGTTTTTTTACTTAGTACCAATTCTACTGCTGCGACATTTCCAAGCTTCAAAGTATACATATATGTTAGTACTAACAAACTGTATGGACACTATGCCGCTCTCTAGATTGCGACCTCACCCCCTAGTCAGCGACACCCAGATTGATACAGATTGATTACAGTTTGGTTGTCAAACGTATAGGATTTCGCCGCCATATTGTTTGTTTCGTCATTCCTTTTTCGAAATGTCATTTCTGGCCCTTTGTATGAAGTGTCCAGGGTGTGCTGATACAAAATTTTTATTAATCATTTGATAAAGCAACTGCGTAAAATGAAATCGGTTAAGTTGTTTTAAAGAAACATCATTAATTTAATGGCAGTTACGTTCTATCTATTAAAAACCCCTCTACTAACCGTCGCGTACGCACGTTAGTGAATTCACTTAACTATGTAATAGAGTAACGTTGTTGCATAATTTGTAATTATCAGATCAGCCGAAATACATCTACTGCTGGACAAAGGCCTCCCGCAAGGATATTCACCACGACTGGTCCTGCGCTCTCCGCATCCAAGGAGTCCGTGCGATCCACATCTGGTCATCGGTACAAGCAGTGTAAAACCTGCCTAAGCCACGTCTTCTTTTAAAGTGAAACGTCTATTACATCGTCTCAAATTTTTTCGTCTGTGTGTTGCATGTCGCGTGACGGTCGCTTTCTTCTGACGGTATGATCGTTTCGACCTCTGTACCGTAGCGAGAGCAGCCATGATCGTTTCGTCCTCTGTATAGTTTCACTTTTACCGTGGTTTCATAAAACCACATACTTTATTTTTTTAATACTTGTTAGAAATACCTGTAATTCAGTAATATTAAAGATCATTCATCCAGTCGTCAGACCGGTCGTTGTGGAAATCCTTGGGGGAGGCGTTTGTCCAGCAGTGGACTTCTTTCGGCTGATATGATATTAGATCATTATGCCTCCGTCCCGTGATGTCACGTGTCTGAACTCTTGAAAGTCGGTTTTAAACACTTTCAGATCTTTATTAACTCTGAAAATTACTCTAAAACTCTTGTACTTGTCTGCAGTTTCTTTAAACATGTACGAAATAAACATTGCCTACTTTTTGAAATAGAATAAAATTAGGATTTGGTGTTGTCACTTATTGTAAACGCTGTAAACTAATTTGTATTGAATTTCGGATGCTGTATACTTACCTCCTTTATTTACTCGTAATTGTATTGTATCATCATCATCATCATCATGATCATTGTATCAACACAACTCAACTGGTTGGCAACTAACATTGTACTGGCTACCACGATACAGGCGTTGCCCTAGTGTGGAGTCACAAGATATATTTTATGATATGTAATTTGAGTTGGCAAATAAATCATTTGTATTATTTGTATTTGAATAACATAATTATTGAGCCCTTTTATAGCTGGGGCTGGGTGTAACCTATAACATGTTGTTTAGGCGAAGTATTGATTGGAACAGTTGTCTCTGTCTTTTTCTTTAAGTATAAAGAGTAAAGAAAATAACCACACTTTTTCACTTTTTCAAAGGTTTTTCACTTCAATCAAAAACTACAATGAAAGTATAAAAAATAATAACATTACTTACTTTGTATTATCATTACAAATATTGTTGTATATTTTTTAAAATTTATACTACAAAATATAAGTCGTAACTAGAGTTGAAAGTAACGGTGTAGATCTATCTTAGGGAATTTTTTATCGAGCCAAAACTGCTCAATCGTTTCTAACAGCTTTTGACTTTAAGGAACATCATCAACAATAAGGGTTTTTTTTTCAACCATGGGTTTTCTATCGTTTATGGCTGCCCACATCGCCCTTGATCGTGACAAATGGAGGGACAAAGTTATTGGTCACAATTCTCAGTCATGACTCATGAGGGAACGACGAAGAAGAAGAAGAAGAATGAGTAATTGACGTCAAAAATAACGAAAATCTGTAATATTACCGCGTTAATAGGCAATTATACAAGTAGGTAGTAGTGAACAACACCCCTTAGTTGAAGGCAAGCTAACAGTTTTAGACCATTATTATTATTGATATACATTGATTTATACATTGATTCCCATATACATTGATTTATTATTATTGATATACGTTTGTAATTTCTTTGGTTGATTTCTTATTATCTATTGTAATACCATAGATTTAAATTGTTACCAATTTCTTTTCAGTGACCACTTTTGATTTTTTTTAATTTTCCTTTCATTATATCAGCTCATAATACATCCTCACGGAGGGGCTCGAGCCTACCCTGAATTAGAGCGATCGGGCCTTAGTCGACCACGCGGGCCCAGTTCGGGTTGGTCGACTTCACACACAACCTTCGAGTTTCTTCGCAAGCGTGTGCAGTTTTCCTTCATCGTGAGATCGTCGGATATAGGTACATATGAAATCGAAATTCGAAAACACATTGCTACGTGGCAGGATGCGCACCAAGTTTTTCTATATGCATTGATAAATTCAGTTTGTTGATACCTTAAATAGTTCACCCAAACTACTATTATTTTCTGTAGGTATATACATTAATATTAATTTAGCGACCTGTTTGGCTATACTGCTAAGAAACAAACTCGATAAAGCCTGGTTCCAACTTGGAAATAGCCAACCATCGTTACCTCAATCACCGCTAGTATATTGATGTAATTTTAGGTGCATTTATTATAGTCAAAGATGTAGTTAGTACAATCCCAATTACAAAACAAGATTTAGTGTTTGTTTGTTATTTACTTTGAGAAGTTGTAACTGATTAAGGGGTGGGACCGGTTGACTGGAATGTAATAGACTCGAATTATTAATTATTAGCTTCTGCGTTCGTCAATAAAATGTTGTATCTACTTATCAATTTCAAATGGATAGTTGCTCTACACTATAGCAAAGTATATACACTATAGCTTACAACATTTTCTACACATGAATGTATAATAGAAAGATGGTTATTTAAATTTTTTGTCATAAAACTGTACTCAAAGCTTCAATTTGTAAGCAGTATATTATTTAAGTCTAATTAAATATTTTTTTCACACATAATTATGCAAAGTCATCTATGAATTTGGGGGTCATATATAGGTACTAGTTTCAGCGTTACACGAAAAGCCGATTACAAACGGTTACAGTTCTTAGTAAACTTGGTATCTACTTACCGCTAGACAAAGAGATGAAAAACGAAAGATTACAAAAACAGTAATGTCTTACGATACAATATAATGTGATTGGGTGACTCTCATAGTGACAAAAAACATTTAATTAATAAAGTTCCTTAACGAAGTATCTTAGTGAAACTTTCTCCTCCTGATATACTCACTGGACTCCACATCCACAAAGGCTCAAATAAGAAGCTATTAATATAATTATTGCAGTCATTTCCTCAGCTGATATTGATAATAATGATAACAAACATGAAACTAATAAAGTGCCAGTCAAAACAAAAAAAAACCTGCTATAAAAACTTCCTGTACGAGTTTATAAGGCTCAATAAACCATCGATAACTACCCAATAGGTGTTGTGATTATACTATTGTATTTATGTGAATTAACAAGATAAGTGTGGATGACAGAGCAGGCGCCGACATTTATATTTATATCTAAGATAAACCACATACCAAATCACATAACGTCAGTCATGGAGGTGTGAACAATGATGTCACTGACAGATAGAGGGAAAAATTAAATTGTTGATCGATGACGAAGAAATTCAAGTGAATATTATGATAGGCAAAGGTAAAGTCCCGTTGAAACATTAGAGATTATTGATAATTTATCAACTAAATAAAAATTGGAACGAGCGTCTAGTGGATTAAAGAAATCTTACAAAACACAAATTCAGATATAAATTTTAAAACGCTGTAAATGTATTCTTAGTGTTTAATTTTTAGCTAACTAAGGTACAGCTGACACTTTACTTTACTTTACTAACATATCTCACGTTTAAATAGTCTTATAGATTAAAACAAACCTGTTCGTCAAAAAAAGTTTTTCCTGGATGGGAATCGAATCTACGACCCTGGGCCTAACCTCTACGCCACCGGTTCAAAAATAAGTTTCTATAAAGTCATTGATCGTGGGCCGTTCGTGCCACTTGATATATATACCTAATAGAAACTCATTAATCGTGGGCCGCTCGTGCCACTTAAAATATATAACTAATAGAAACTCATTGATCATGGGTCGTTGGTGTCACTTGAATATAGAAACTTATTGATCGTAGGTCGCTCGTGCCACTTAGTATATATACCTAATTAAATGCATTGATCGTGGGTCGCTCGTGCCACTTGAGATATATAACTAATAGAAACTCATTGATAATGGGTCGTTCGTGACACTTGAGTTTAAAAAGTTCGCTCGTGCTACTTGAGGTATATACCTAAAATAAACGCATTGATCGTGGGCCGCTCGTGCCACATGAGATATACACCTAATATATAGAAACTCATTATTGATCGTAAGCCACTCGTGCCACTTGAGATAAAGTTTTTTTAAGGGTTATAGAGAGTTTTTTTAAAAAGTCAGTATGGGGAAATTGTAAACTATAAAAGATAGAGAAAAACGCTCTTAGGAACCGTGATTTCAATTTTAGAGATAATAAAAATGGCGTTTTTAAAAACAAGAAAAATCTTGATAGGTTCGGAGAAATGTTTTTTTTATTTTATATCACTATAAAATCCAAAAATTGCAGGGAGACCATAGGTCTAAAGTTGCTAGAAGTTGTTGAAATTAACGTTTTAGTTTTCTTTAATAGTTATGTGAAACTAAACTTACTGGTCGATTTTCAAATGAAAAAGGAAAAAAGAAAAAACATTCAGACTTAAAAAAAAACAAGTTGTGTGTTTCTGTCATTCATTAAATGCATAATTTAGTCAATAAATAGTTGTGTTGAGTTTAATGGTGAACTAAGTAGGTAAAAGGCCTCAATCGTTGTCAAATTCCGAAAAAATGGATTTATGAGAGGGTATCATTTAAATAACAGAAACCAAGCATACATAACAAAAATCGCTCGTCGAGCAGTCTTTCTACAGTCATTATGAGTTTTTGACTATTAAAACTAATTAATGACCCACAGCTGGAAAATATTACTATTTTGTATATTTTATTTTCTTTATGTAAATATCATACCTTGGTTATGGCTATATTTAAATGACATTTTTATGTAATTTAATCTAATAATTTTTATTTTATATTATTTCTTTAATTTCTTGACGTGTAATGTATATTATTAATAAATGATGCAGAGATATGCTATATGTAAGTGGAGGTAGATAGATTACATAAGTCCAAAAAGTGAAGCAAATAATAAGATAGCAATTGGCATCTCTTTTCTTAGTAGCATTCGGTCAACAGAAGCGAACTGCCTATAATGTTGTGTATGTAAATGGGTTCGATTTTCAAATGTTGCATAACCCATCTATGGTAACAAATCTCTGAAATGATGTCTATGTCTAACTATTGACCAGTCATTGAAAGTCCAATTCATGTGTTCTCTAGCGTAACTCAGCCTTGAATTTCGATGCTGCATTTCGAGCTTTGGACCATTGGCGGGTCCAACCGGCTTCAAATTTGCTTCAGCAAGATGCCGCCTCACTGTACACGTGCTCGGGTTGCTCCCTCCAGCACTCAATACTGTTTACACCATATATCGATCCTCCCGCGCTGTCATGCACCTTGTTTGGCCTGTTCCTGGTCTGCGAATATTGGATCCAGTCTCTTTAAATCTCTGGAGCACTCTTTCACCGGTTGATAGCGATAAACCAACAGTTCTCGCTGTATAACACTGACTGTGCCCGTCTTCAAGCATTGTCAGAATTCCGGTACCTTCCCATAGCCAGTTCCCCATTGCGTTGGGGAATCTTGGTAAGCCCGCTTCCATCTTCCGCATCATCGTCACTTACCATCTGGTGAGATGATGCCAAGGGCTTACCAATAGTAAATAATAATAATAATAAAGCACTCTTCTGGGGTTAAAGTGACATGTTTTTAACTGAATTTGATCAGAATAATGAATTTCTGCACAAGAAATGCCCTATTTGTATGACGGAACAGAAACAAAACGGTAAAAAAGTCGATGTCAAATTTTGAAAATCGTCTTCATTTTTTATTTATGGTTTTTAATACAATCACAATATAAATAAATAAAAAGGTGTTACTCCTTCATTTATTCATAATAAAATAAACTGTAATTAAATTTTTATTTTGAAAGGATTGCTGAAATATTTTAAAAGATATCGCATTTTTTAAAACCGATCGTTTTATTTGCGACTAGTATTTGTATCAATCTCAATACAGCAACCTATGAGGAAGAGTATGCCGTAGAGCCGTAAGGCATACTCTTGTACGTGATGTAGAATCTCCATCTGGAGATATAAAAACTCATTTCCCATGATAGTCACATTTCTTAGCCATGTGGATTCGACAAAGAGGAATAAATTCGACCTTAATACCTTTGTTGCAGCAGGTGTGCGATGCGGCTACAACGGTGGTAGAGGGCCGGAGGGCGGCCGGATGCGGCCCGCGCGCGCCCGTCCGCCCGCCGCGACCGACCCTGAGCGCGCCCGCGCTATCGTCGCGCGGCCATGCGCATTGCAAACGCCCTGCCCACTCTGCTCGCGGTAAGACATTTAGTTCCCTATCCTAGGGTTAGTCGAGCAAAAAGCAGGCAAGATGCTCTGCCCACGCTGCTGCTCACAGTAAGTGCAGGGTTAAGGAGACATTTAGCTCCCTATTCTAGTGTTAGTCTACTCGTAATAGATAGCAAGCAAGATGCCCAGCTCACTCTGCTCGCGGTAAGGGTGGGTTAAAAAGATATAAAGTTCCCTATTTTGGGGTAAATCTATTACATAGCAGCCATTTTGCTCACGGTAAGGGCAGGGTTAAAGAGACATTTAGCTTCCTATTCTAGTGTTAGTCTAGTCGTAATAGATAGCAAGCAAGATGCCCAGCTCACTCTGCTCGCGGTAAGGGTGGGTTAAGAAGATATTTAGTTCCCTATTTTGGGGTTAATCTAGTAGATAGCAGCCAATGTGTTCTCGGTAAGGGCAGGGTTAAGGAGACATTTAGCTTCCTATTCTAGTGTTAGTCTACTCGTAATAGATAGCAAGCAAGATGCCCAGCTCACTCTGCTCGCGGTAAGGGTGGGTTAAGAAGATAGTTCCCTATTTTAGGGTTTATCTAGTAGATAGCAGCCACTTTGCTTACGGTAAGGGCAGGGTTAAGGAGGCATTTAGCTTTCTATTCTAGTGTTAGTCTACTCGTAATAGATAGCAAGCAAGATGCCCAGCTCACTCTGCTCGCGGTAAGGGTGGGTTAAGAAGATAGTTCCCTATTTTAGGGTTTATCTAGTAGATAGCAGCCACTTTGCTCACGGTAAGGGCAGGGTTAAGGAGACATTTAGCTTTCTATTCTAGTGTTAGTCTACTCGTAATAGATAGCAAGCAAGATGCCCAGCTCACTCTGCTCGCGGTAAGGGTGGGTTAAGAAGATATATAGTTCCCTATTTTGGAGTTAATGTAGTAGAAAGCAGCCACTTTGCTCTCGGTAAGGGCAAGGTTAAGAAGACATAAGTATAGTTCACTATTTCAGGTTTAGTCTAGTTGAACGAGCGAGCAAAGCGTGCAAAGTTCTTCGAGTTTACTGGAACAATCCGGTGTTTGTATACTTATATGTATGTAACTCAAGTATTGTTGATCGGAACTCGTGAAATTTAGTAGGCTTGGAAAGTTTACCCAAATAGTCATTCATAACTTATTTTTTGACATGTGTTCAATTATGAATTACAGTTTTTGCAATTCATTAAGGCGAGCGGGCTTAACTTGTGGTTGAACGTGTACGCCCGCCTGGCTAGCACATTGCGGTAGTGTGCATACCGTTAAAAGTAGTCTACTCACGATACTGAACAACTTCTCGCATAGAACCTATACACACACTTTGAAACGTATACAGATACGTATTAACCACAAAGCTTCGTGAATTGCAAGAATTGTAAGAATCGACATTTATAAGAGTGCTTAATACCTGTATAAATGAATGATTGATTAGATTTGAGGCAAATAAATGAGACAAAAACAATGTTGCTGTTGCTGGGTTGCTGAGACACAGATGTAGTAAATGTTAAAATGACTATGACTGATGTCGCGGGAAGCCGCTGGATGCAAGTAGCGCAGAACCGGTCGTCGAGGAAATCCTTGGGGGAGGCCTATGTCCAGCAGTGGACATCTTTCGACTGATATGATGATGATGAAATGTTAAAAACATGATTTTTCTATACACCACTTAGTAAATTTCGCTAAACGGATACTACATCGCGGAAGCGTTAATGAGCCTTCGTATTTTTTTTAAAAAAACGAGTTTTCCGCGAGTTCACAGTTCGGGACTATTACATAATCTGTGGTTCGAGACGAACCACTAGTTCATAGCAGGCAACATGCCCTGCCCACTCTGCTCGTGGTAATTTCAGGGTTAAGGAGACATCAGTCGTAGTTCACCATTCCAAGATTAGTCTAGCTAGTAGCTAGCAGGCAAGATTCTGCTTGTCCCCTATTCGTGACCAAACTGTCGTGTGTAAAGTCCTTAACTAATTCGAGCGAAGCGACTTTGAAAAATCACCTTGATTCGGATGGTTAGGTTCAGAAGGCTATAATGTAGGTAATATGCGAATCTTCGTTGGTTTCGACATGAGAATCACAAATAGGAGGTCCAAAGGTTGCTTGCTTGGATGTTAAAATCGTTTAAAGACCTCAGGAATGTTGATTTTTTCATTTCATTTTAGGCTTAACCGCCTCCGTGGCGTAACTAATGGTTAGTCCATTCGCTTTACACGAGGTCGGAGGTCGCGAGTTCGATTCCCGGTGGGATCAACTTTTAAGACTCGGTTTGGTTGGTGGTAGGGCATTTTCTAAGCCCGCCTGGCTATCTACCACCATCTTATCTTAGTCTTGCCGCCAAACATCAGTGTTAACAACATTGATGTGTTCCGGCTTGTAGATAAGATAGCCAGTTCCCCATCGCGTTGGGGAATCTTGGTAAGCCCGCTTCCATCTTCGACATCATCGTCACTTACCATCAGGTGAGACGATGCCAAGGGTTTACCATTGTTAATACAAAAATTTAAAAAAAAAACAAAATTCATTTTAGGCAGTTGATAAAATCACTAAATGTGAACAAATTAAGTTGCAATTTCTACGTGAAACTGAAAGCTTCTTTCTTTTTTATAGCGTGGCACAATTAACCGTGCTATCTATCCAAGGGATAGACGGTGGTTGCCTGGTGTTGCACTTAGCATCACCAGCGGTCACGTGTAGGGTATTTACACCTACGGACGTGTGCAACGCGACCTTCATACACATCTTAGAATCAGATGTGTAGGTTTCCTCACGATGTTTCACCGTTAAATCAATCGGTAAGTAAATCCACGTAATTGGGACATTGGTCGTCCGGAATAGAACCTGAGACTTCTGGTTAAGAGTACCAGTCGTTAACCGTTGAAACAAACAAACTCATTTTCATATTAGTAAGGATCCTTTATTTTTTTTACTAGCCGTCCGCTCGCGGCTACGCCCGTGTTGTTTTCGATTTTCTCGTTAGAATAAGACGTTTTTCCGGGGTAAAAAGTAGGCTATGTCCTATTCCAGGACCTAACCTTATGTGTGCCGAGTTTCATCCCGATCCGTCCAGTGTTTGAAGCGTGAATGAGTAACATACATCCATACAAACAAACTTTCACATTTATAATATTAGTAGGATAGGATGTCTTATACAATCGGTGTGTGTTTATGTCAAATAAAAAACTGTCTATTGTTTATTGTCTAATTCTCAAAAAAGTCGTCGCTCCATACAGAAATTCACAATATTGGTCAATCAGCTGATCGATTTGTATGAAGAGTTCATTTTTTTTGCGAATCGACTGTAGGGGTCTCTTGGGGAAAGTTGTTCAGTGTGACCAGTACAAGCCCCAGTTAACGGCTCGTATCATTTCTTTTATGATCTAGTATACTGTGCCAGCGTACATGTTCTGCTATCAGCCAATTAAAATACTTTAAATATTTCTTTAAATTAAATTATTAGGTTTAAAAACCTGTCTTCTTATTGCTCAGGTTTTCCATAACTCGAAAGACATCAATGAATTTCTTCTTTTCGGTTACATTTGCTGGGAAAATAAAAATTCTTAAAAGAAAGAAAAGAAAGAAGGTTCCGTATCAGGTAACGGGGCATTATTCTTATCACTAAGTCTTCGATGTCTGTCTGTCTGTTCGACCTTTAAAAGGATGTCCCTTTGGAACCGTAGAAGGTAGCTGCCTGAAATTATTACGGAATATGTGTTATTATCGGAAAGACGTAGTAGGCCTCTGTGGGGATCTGGTGAAGGTCGTGGGAAGGCGCTAGATGTGGGCAGCGCAGGACCGGTCGTTGTGAAAATCTTTGGTAGAAGCTGTTGTTGACGTCTTATGGTTGATATAATGATGAAGGATTTATATCAAAAAAGGGAGTTATCCCGTACCAAAAATCGTGATTTTTATAGGTTTTTTGGTTTTGCTCTAGGGTGAGATTTGATGTGATTATACTTCCGATCCTGAAGTAAAACAACAAACAATAAAAAAAGCGGCCAAGTGCTAGTCGGACTCGCGCAAAGTAAGGTTCCGTAGTGTTATGATATTAAAAATAAATGTACGTTTTATAAAATACAAAAATAAAATATTTTTTGCACTTGGTAATAAAACATTTTGTGAAAATCTACATTTCCAACTACACATTTAAGTTGGTCGACTAAACTAAAAAAGCCTACATAGCCGTAATAGTTTTCCTTGTGTGTTATTATTTATATATTTTCAGATGACCCATAATATAAATGTTATGAAATAGCGATCTAGTTGGTAGCGGATAGAGGAGGAGGGAGGGGGGGGGGGGAATTTTCAAATCAAATCAAAAAATGGCTTTTACATGACCTCAATATTTTTGAACGACCTATCCAACGACATCCCAGACCATAAGATAGACGAGAAAAAATCACACCTACTTTTACGTGAGACATCCTAAGTATTTTTCAAGATTTTATTTTACTACTTTGTTTGTATACTCATGCAAAATTACAGTTTCTGAGCTAAGCCGCGGACAGACAGACGGACACGGTTTCAAAACCATCATACTAGATGGCGCTAGTTTCTTCAGACAGACAGACAGTCGGAGGGATAGCGGAGTCTTAGTAATAGGGTCCCGTTTTTACCCCTTGGGTACGGAACCCTAAAAACCGGCTAAATGTTGGTCTTACTCGCGCTAGAGAGTCCGATTGAAATAAAAATAAAAGTAAAATTAAAATTTTTAAAAACCCACCGACACAAAAAATTAATTCTAAAAACTAACAAATAATATTTTAAACCTATTATAATTACTATCGTCACATATATTATGTAAGTTCAAATATTTTATTTTCCAAGCGTCGACGCGTCGGGGGACCGCTAAGTGAGAAAAACAGGTGTAGTCGCAGATTGCAACAAAAGAATTTACTCCGAAAAATTCGCAAAATCGACACCACCGTCAACGTCGTCTGCCCGTTTGGGTCGCCTCTGTTGGTAATGCCCACCCCCGCGCCGCATACCGCACACCGAGCTCGCGCGCAGAGCGTAGACTATATTATATTATGAAACTATGAAACTTAAGATCGCTCGTATCGTACCTAAATGTAATTAGTAATGATTAATTATCTGTTGTTGGAAAAATACTTTATAACCTTATGTGTGCCGAGTTTCATCCCGATCCGTCCAGTGTTTGAAGCGTGAATGAGTAACATACATCCATACAAACAAACTTTCACATTTATAATATTAGTAGGATAGGATGTCTTATACAATCGGTGTGTGTTTATGTCAAATAAAAAACTGTCTATTGTTTATTGTCTAATTCTCAAAAAAGTCGTCGCTCCATACAGAAATTCACAATATTGGTCAATCAGCTGATCGATTTGTATGAAGAGTTCATTTTTTTTGCGAATCGACTGTAGGGGTCTCTTGGGGAAAGTTGTTCAGTGTGACCAGTACAAGCCCCAGTTAACGGCTCGTATCATTTCTTTTATGATCTAGTATACTGTGCCAGCGTACATGTTCTGCTATCAGCCAATTAAAATACTTTAAATATTTCTTTAAATTAAATTATTAGGTTTAAAAACCTGTCTTCTTATTGCTCAGGTTTTCCATAACTCGAAAGACATCAATGAATTTCTTCTTTTCGGTTACATTTGCTGGGAAAATAAAAATTCTTAAAAGAAAGAAAAGAAAGAAGGTTCCGTATCAGGTAACGGGGCATTATTCTTATCACTAAGTCTTCGATGTCTGTCTGTCTGTTCGACCTTTAAAAGGATGTCCCTTTGGAACCGTAGAAGGTAGCTGCCTGAAATTATTACGGAATATGTGTTATTATCGGAAAGACGTAGTAGGCCTCTGTGGGGATCTGGTGAAGGTCGTGGGAAGGCGCTAGATGTGGGCAGCGCAGGACCGGTCGTTGTGAAAATCTTTGGTAGAAGCTGTTGTTGACGTCTTATGGTTGATATAATGATGAAGGATTTATATCAAAAAAGGGAGTTATCCCGTACCAAAAATCGTGATTTTTATAGGTTTTTTGGTTTTGCTCTAGGGTGAGATTTGATGTGATTATACTTCCGATCCTGAAGTAAAACAACAAACAATAAAAAAAGCGGCCAAGTGCTAGTCGGACTCGCGCAAAGTAAGGTTCCGTAGTGTTATGATATTAAAAATAAATGTACGTTTTATAAAATACAAAAATAAAATATTTTTTGCACTTGGTAATAAAACATTTTGTGAAAATCTACATTTCCAACTACACATTTAAGTTGGTCGACTAAACTAAAAAAGCCTACATAGCCGTAATAGTTTTCCTTGTGTGTTATTATTTATATATTTTCAGATGACCCATAATATAAATGTTATGAAATAGCGATCTAGTTGGTAGCGGATAGAGGAGGAGGGAGGGGGGGGGGGGAATTTTCAAATCAAATCAAAAAATGGCTTTTACATGACCTCAATATTTTTGAACGACCTATCCAACGACATCCCAGACCATAAGATAGACGAGAAAAAATCACACCTACTTTTACGTGAGACATCCTAAGTATTTTTCAAGATTTTATTTTACTACTTTGTTTGTATACTCATGCAAAATTACAGTTTCTGAGCTAAGCCGCGGACAGACAGACGGACACGGTTTCAAAACCATCATACTAGATGGCGCTAGTTTCTTCAGACAGACAGACAGTCGGAGGGATAGCGGAGTCTTAGTAATAGGGTCCCGTTTTTACCCCTTGGGTACGGAACCCTAAAAACCGGCTAAATGTTGGTCTTACTCGCGCTAGAGAGTCCGATTGAAATAAAAATAAAAGTAAAATTAAAATTTTTAAAAACCCACCGACACAAAAAATTAATTCTAAAAACTAACAAATAATATTTTAAACCTATTATAATTACTATCGTCACATATATTATGTAAGTTCAAATATTTTATTTTCCAAGCGTCGACGCGTCGGGGGACCGCTAAAGATTATAAAGTATTTTTCCAACAACAGATAATTAATCATTACTAATTACATTTAGGTACGATACGAGCGATCTTAAGTTTCATAGTTTCATAATATAATATAGTCTACGCTCTGCGCGCGAGCTCGGTGTGCGGTATGCGGCGCGGGGGTGGGCATTACCAACAGAGGCGACCCAAACGGGCAGACGACGTTGACGGTGGTGTCGATTTTGCGAATTTTTCGGAGTAAATTCTTTTGTTGCAATCTGCGACTACACCTGTTTTTCTCACTTAGCGGTCCCCCGACGCGACAACGCTTGGAAAATAAAATATTTGAACTTACATAATATATGTGACGATAGTAATTATAATAGGTTTAAAATATTATTTGTTAGTTTTTAGAATTAATTTTTTGTGTCGGTGGGTTTTTAAAAATTTTAATTTTACTTTTATTTTGTCCTTTTTAAAGTAGGTATAAATATTAGGAAGGTATTTATAGTGATTAGTTAGTTGAGTTAGTAACTATTATTGAACTGGACCAGAGAAAGCTCTTCAATAATCCGCATGATAGATCAGCTTTAGCATAATTGATAAGACTAAGAAGTAATAATACACATACATAAGGCTCAATTCCCTGTGGGGCAGAGTCGAAGCGACGCAGCGACGTCAGATCATCAACTATTAAAGAGCTGATGATCTTCAAACGGCTGATCAGGTCATGGTTACCTTACCATATACTTTCAATACCATTGAAGTAACCCGGTACTAAATTTCGAATCGATCGGACATAAGGAAGTTAGTCAGATCCCCTCATCAACTAGAAAGGAGCTGATGATCTTCAAACGGCTGATCAGGTCATGGTTACCTAACCATATACTTTCAATATCATTGAAGTAACACGGTACTAAATTTCGAATCGATCGGACATAAGGAAGTTAGTCAGATCCCCTCATCAACTAGAAAGGAGCTGATGATCTTCAAACGGCTGATCTGGTCATGGTTACCTTACCACATACTTTCAATACCATTGAAGTAACCCGGTACTAAATTTCGAATCGATCGGACATAAGGAAGTTAGTCAGATCCCCTCATCAACTAGAAAGGAGCTGATGATCTTCAAACGGCTGATCAGGTCATGGTTACCTAACCATATACTTTCAATATCATTGAAGTAACACGGTACTAAATTTCGAATCGATCGGACATAAGGAAGTTAGTCAGATCCCCTCATCAACTAGAAAGGAGCTGATGATGTTCAAACGGCTGAACAGATTTTCATGAAACATGGCTAAGAACACTCGGGATAAAATTATCTATGACACAAAAAAAACTAAACGGAAATCGGTTCATCCGTTTGGGAGCTACGATACCACAGACAGATACACAGATACACAGACAGACAGACAGACACGTCAAACTTATAACACCCCTCTCTTTTGCGTCGGGGGTTAAAAAACTAAATTCTTTGTTTGTTTGTAATGAATAGGTATAATGATTATAGAGGTTTAGTGGCATGGAACCCTCGATTCGCGAGCCCGACTCGCACTATTTATTTTATGGGGACCTTTTTTTTTTATTCACATTTGGTAAGCCCTTGACAACATCTCACCTGGTGGTAAGTGACGATGTTGCCGAAGATGAAAGCGGACCGCTCTTATTTTCTTACTTTTCGTTTTTTATATTCATATTACGGCGTTATATCACATAATATTTTGTGAAAATTTCAATCGGCTATTTATTGCGGTTCAAAAAATACAGTTAAAGGGTAGGACACACAGACAAACGACGTAATTTTTAGGCTTAGTAGGTAATACGGTCCGTTGGCACCGTATGGGCACGGAACCATAGTATTTGGAAACAACAACGAAGTACAATAGTTTAGCTAGGTGCATTATATATATATATATATATATATATATATATATATATATATATATATATATATATATATATATATATATATATATATATATATATATATATATATATATATATATATATAATGCACCTAGTATACAGGGTCTTCGGCAGATGGTTGAAAATACGAAAATGGGGGATAGGTGAGGTCGCTTCCCACCTATTTTGAGAATTAAAAAAAATCTAGGACTTGTAATTTTTTTACAGGATTTTTTTTCCTTTTTTTAGAAATTTTGCCATTTTTATACCTTTGAACACATGTAACTTTTTGTTTTTTAAAGCTAGCTCCAAAATCTTTTTTTTAATAGACTTTTATAAGATTGTCGGCTCTAAAAAAAATATGTTTGTTTCAAGTTATTGCTAAAAACAAAAATGTGGGCCCCCGAACTTAAAAAAAAAGTTGATCAAAAATTTAAAAGTCAACTTTGCGATGCATTTAAAAAAAAAATAATGGGGCTGGAAGGCTTCTGTTTTTTTTAAAACATCTCTAAAGCTTAGGCTTTTGAATGGTATGTAATTTGTTTCGGTATCTTTTTTGTAACCGGAGTTGTTAATTTTTTTTACTCAATTGGACCATGTTGACGAAATTCCACTAGTTACATGTTTTGTGAAATGTATCAAATGCAAAGTTGAAAATAATGTAAATACTTACTGTTGGGACGGTTACAAAGAGCAGGTACGTTTTTTTACATTCTTGCACACACATAATGGCTATCTTTTGTCATTTATTAGCATATTGGAGTTAGCACTTCCATATGCCAATAAAATGTCCGCATATTCCGCATTGGTAAATTGAGCCATTTTAAACCACAACAAAGTCTTAACAAAACGTCTGATAATAACAAAAAGTGACAAACAACAAAAAAACTTAACAAAATCACAAACACAGCAAAGTGAAATTAACGAAAACAAAAAAAAAAAACGTTAACGTTATTAACGTTTGTGATTTTGTTAAGTTTTTTTGTTGTTTGTCACTTTTTGTTATTATCAGACGTTTTGTTAAGACTTTCTTGTGGTTTAAAATGGCTCAATTTACCAATGCGGAATATGCGGACATTTTATTGGTATATGGAACTGCTAACTCCAATATGCCAATAAATGACAAAAGATAGCCATTATGTGTGTGCAAGAATGTAAAAAAACGTACCTGCTCTTTGTAACCGTCCCAACAGTAAGTATTTACATTATTTTCAACTTTGCATTTGATACATTTCACAAAACATGTAACTAGTGGAATTTCGTCAACATGGTCCAATTGAGTAAAAAAAATTAACAACTCCGGTTACAAAAAAGATACCGAAATAAATTACATACCATTCAAAAGCGTAAGCTTTAGAGATGTTTTAAAAAAAACAGAAGCCTTCCAGCCCCATTATTTTTTTTTTCAATGCATCGCAAAGTTGACTTTTAAATTTTTGTTCAACTTTTTTTTTAAGTTCGGGAGCCCACATTTTTGTTTTTAGCAATAACTTGAAACAAACATATTTTTTTTAGAGCCGACAATCTTATAAAAGTCTACTAAAAAAAAGATTTTGGAGCTAGCTTTAAAAAACAAAAAGTTACATGTGTTCAAAGGTATAAAAATGGCAAAATTTCTAAAAAAAGGAAAAAAAATCCTGTAAAAAAAATTACAAGTCCTAGATTTTTTTTAATTCTCAAAATAGGTGGGAGGCGACCCCACCTATCCCCCATTTTCGTATTTTCAACCATCTGCCGAAGACCCTGTATATATATATATATGTGACTAATCTGGAGGCATAACCTATCAATTAACAATATTCTTCAAAATCGGTTTACAATCGGCGACGACATCGCGTAATATAGATACGCACATAATAAAAACAAAACCGGCCAAGTGCGAGTAAGAAACGCACACATAGGGTTCCGTACCGTCATACTCGATGGCGCTAGTACAAAAGGTTCCGCACCATCATACTAGATGCCGCTATTTTCTTCACGCTTAAAAAAACTCGTTTTTTGTATGGAGACCCCCTTTATTTTTTCAATTTTATTTTTATTATTATTTGATTTGTTGTTATAGCGGCAAGAAATAAATCATCTGTGAAAATTTCAACTGTCTAGCTATCACGGTTCATAAAATACAACCTGGTGACAGATGGACAGACAGACAGACAGACAGACGGACGGACAGCGAAGTCTTAGTAATAGGGTCCCGTTTTGGTACCTTTGGGTACGGAACCCTAAGTAAGTCGAGTGGAATTTTGGAAGCCGGTTAAAAAGACTAAAATGCCTCTTGGTAAAAGTTATTCAGTATAATGAGTTTAGTTTTATAAGCTCCAGTTAACGGAACCTACTAGAGTTTTGCGACAGCCTGTATAGTTACATAAAACTAAACTTTGCCGGTTAATTCCTGTTAAAACACTTCCGCAGTTCAAAGTCAGTAAACTCGACTGCTGTAGTTTTGAATTATTGCAAGAACAGCTACCCTCGACACCTGTTACCTAGCTTTCAGATGTTTACTACGAACGATCTTGTCTAATAGCTCACGAGGATATTTTCCGATATTAAAATAAATTACTATCGCCTAGAAGCGACGATGAGCGAAACTTGCTTGACGCATTTCGATACGATGCCACATCTGTCGGAGTTGCGGTTGTAATAGAACGAACGGCCGGCGGCGCGGCGCTTCGGGTATCTAGCGGTCGTGGCAGTATGGAGTGTGCCGTTGCCTGCAGTAAACGCCTCTGAAAAAAATTGCTCCTGTCAAGCAAAAGGCGCGCGCGGGCTTCGTTCGAACTTCGAAATTCAAAAAATGTCAAGCTGAATTTTACTTTCTTTTAATTTTCTTTTTTTAGTGATGGGACAGTTTAGCAAGGAGTTGCGTAACAGTTGAACTTTTTTGTGCCTAAAATGTTCGAGTGCCGCTGAAAATATTTACAGTGTCCGAAGATCTATTATTTTTCAAATGAACGGAAGTGCCGACCTCAAGTTTTATGTATGATTTATTCAAGTCCTTGGACAAATTTATTTTTGCTCATGGCAATTAAAATGGTGAGTTGTTTTTATTTTTCACATTACCTGACAGTTAACCTACAACATTTTTTAATGTTTTAATTGGTCTTGTTTTCTCATTTTAAATTTCAAATTAAATTAATCGATCGATTAACTTTGTGTAAATGTGACTTCTTTATTAAATGTTCTGACTTTTCAACATTGTAAATAAGAAATGCAAAGTAGGAAATACGTTTTACGGGCCCGGGGTTTTAATGGGTGCGGTTTGGTCTAGCCAGGCCTTTAATATGGTCGTTTCATTGAATGACCTATAAAAAGTTCGTAAAACAGGATTATGGTTCGAAAAGGAAATTGAAGCATATCGCAAGTTTCTCAATGGTGCTCAGGCCTTTAGCAAAATCATAAAATTCACTGTATATGTAAAATATTAATATGAAAGTCCTAGGATATTGGAAATACTTACATGCTTATTGTTAGGTATGAACTTGCTAAAAGTTGCCGTGGAGCGGTAATTTCTGTGCTCTAACACACTTTGGTTTGAAAATCTTTCATTAGTAAAATAATTGGAAGAGCTAAACAAGTTAAAAACTGGCTAAGTGCGAGTCAGAACCGCACACATAGGGTTCCGTACCATCATACTAAATGGCGCTAGTTTCATGTTTCAAAAACCGTCATACTAGATCATACATCATATTAGAACACGTTTTTTGTATGGAGACCCTCTTATTTTTAACTTTTTCAATTTTTTTGTATTTGTTGGTATAGCGGCAACAGAAATATATCATCTGTAAAAATGACAGCCGTCTAGCTATCACGGTTCATGAAATACAGCCTGGTGACAGACGGACAGACAGACGGACAGCGGAGGCTTAGTAATAGAGTCCCGTTTTTAACCTTTGGAAAATGGAACCCTAAAACCCGACTCCCATCCAACAACTCAGTACAATTTTTCATTATTACTTTTGGTTTTTATTAATTTTCTAAAAAAATACAACATCGATTTTTATAAAACTGATAACCTAACCTAACCTACCAAATAGAAAAATAATCATGAAAATCGGTTTACAATCTGCGAAGATATCGCGTAACAAAAACAAACATACAGAAGAAACATACAGTCGAATTGAGAACCTCACCCTTTTTGAAAGTCAATTGAAAAGATTTTTTACTGATGCAGTAGAGTTTTGGCTTTTTATTTTAAAGTGGTCACATTTGCAATTTGTATTCACACAATGTTCAGTTCACTTTATAACGCATTTATTATTTATATTTAATAATTTCCAATTGGAAACCGGGAAGTGGGTCAAATTTAACTTGCAAGATTTCATTACAGACACCAGGGCAGGTGAAACTAAATAAAAGCTTGTAAAAAGAGTTTATTTTTGAAAGTACATTAAAAAAGGACCACAATAATAATAATTGAATTTAAAGAATACTTAATTGAATTTAAAGAATGAAAAATTTCAAATCATTCAAGAATGAAGGAGAGAAGAATTTTTAGAAGCACAGATCTTCTGGGGTGGAACTCTATTTTGGAATATGTGCTGTTTTCTTCCCTCTGTGAATTTGGATTTATTAAAGTAATTTATAAAAAATTTAATTTCGGATAAAATCTCAATTAATTAAGTACTTTGATTATGAAACTATCCTATTTATATTCCCTTGCCGTAGAACATACAAATGTTACGTACACAATCTTAGGATTTATTTTAATTACTAGCTTTTGCCCGCGGCATCACCTGAGTGGACATGAGTTTTCTCCAGATCCCTCAGGAACTATATGGGGCTATTCTGATTAGCAGTCTATGTCACTTCCCACCCTCTCAACCAATAGGGATGACGACAGCATCAAAAATAAATTATGAACTCTTGATCACTAAATTGCCCTCCTACTTAAACTTCGGAAAACCTTACTCGTTTTGTTTTCCATCAAGTCTTCGATTTTTAATTCACCAAAATCACAAAATGAGTACATAAATGACGCTGCAAAACTATGACGTCACGCCTAGGTATTTCAAACATTTTTAGAACAAATTGTCGTTTTGGTCAGATGCTAAAAAGTGAATCAGACGACTAGCATTCGTCATCCCTATTCTATACAAAAAATCACTTCAATCCGTTGCTTCGTTGCGACGACGCCTACGCGCGCGAGCATGGAAATGAGTTTTCCCGAGATCCGTCAGGAAATCTGTCAAGATATGCTAATAATAAGTAAATTATGTCATTACCCGCCCCCTCAACCATCCCTGTGCGAAAAATCACAACAATCCATTAATTTGTGCCTTTGCCATGTTAAATAAATTAACCAAGAGAAAAGCATTTTTTCAGTTCCCTTAGGAACTGCATCGGAGCATACTATTTTCACGGTATAAAAGGTAGCCTTTATCCTTCTCAGTGACACAGGCTACCAGCACGCCAAATTTCATCAAGTTTGGTAGAGGTGTTAAAGCGTGAAAAGGTAACAAACATTTCCACATTTATAATATTAGTAAGGATTGAAAAGTCATCATCATCACATCACCGAGGGGCTCGAGCCCACTCTGAATTAGGGTGATCGGGCCTTAGTCGACCACGCGGGCCCAGTGCGGGTTGGTCGACTTCACACACAACCTGGGAGTTTCTTCACAGATGTGTGCAGGTTTCCTCACGATGTTTTCCTTTACAGTAAGTGCGTCGGATAAACGTACATATGAGATCGAAATTCGAAAACACATTCGTACGTGGCAGGACTCGAACCACGACTTCCCGGATAGGAGGTAGCGGCCGTTGCCGTAGCGCCTCCGATTGAAAAGTCATACATTTATTATTATTTTTCAGTACGAACTCTTATTTTCATAAGTTAATGCGGTGTAAGGTTCATACTCATGAGTTCATTGTATTCAGTTGCATTGTTGTGGCTAGTCGATAAACCATAATCGAGATGCCCGTTAAATGGATCATTAATCGATCGATTGTGTTATATGTAACATATCACACTGTTTGCGCAAGTTTAGTATGGTCGTGCGTGGTCGTTAGCACCTGAGGTTACCTTATTTTGTAATCCATGTTTCCGTTTTGTTTACTTTTAAGAGTTCACTTCTCATAAAGGTTTGTAAAACTACTTATTTTGGCTCTAAGCCCATATCATAAATACCATAATCTAGTCGATAAATATTGTTAAAAACTGGCCAAGTGCGAGTCAGAACCGCACACATAGGGTTCCGTACCATCATACTAGATGGCGCTAGTACAAAGGGTTCCGTACCATCATACTAGATGGCGCTAGTACCAAAGGTTCTATACCATCATACTAGATGGCGCTAGTTTCTTGACGTTTAAAAAGAAACACGTTTTTTTGTATGGAGACCCCCCCCCCCTTTTTTCTAATTTGTAGTATTTGTTGTTGTTATAGCGGCAACAGAAATACATCATCTGTGAAAGTTTCAACTGTCTAGCTGTCACGGTTCATGAAATACAGCCTGGTGACAGACGGACAGACTGACGGACAGCGAAGTCTTATTGTTTGTAACAGGGTCCCGTTTTTAACCTTTTGGGTACGGAACCCTAAAAAGTGTGTCAGTAGATACATATTTATTACTCATGTTTAATTTTTAAATTTAATTTAATTTAAATCATTTAAATAAGCAGATAGCTCACAGAATCGCTAAAATTAAGTGGCAGTGGGCAGGGCACATAGCTCATAGAGCAGATGACCGTTAGGGTAGTAAAGTTCTTGAGTGGCGACCGCGGGCCGGCGGAAGTGGTTAAAGAGTCGGTGGGTGTAGCACAAGTAAAGTTAGGGCACTTTCAGAACCTATGTAAAGTCCTTCCTGGGAAAAAAATATTTTTTTACGTCACTGGTCCCGGAGGACTTACGATCAGGACATGTGTTAAAATATGCTCAAAACCGCGTTACTCGCTTATACCGCGAGGGACGATTTGGCTCAAATATAACCTCTTAACTTGCGCAATGTTTTGTCCATTTCCTTAAGTCACGGGTTCGATTACCAGGGGGGTATAACTTTGCAAGACTTGGTTGGTGGTAGGGAATTTTACCTAGCTAGCTACCACCATCTTATCTTATAAGTCTTTCCGCTAAACGTAAATTTTATAAGCATAGTAAGTTCCCCATTGTGTTGGGGAATATTGGTAAGCCCGCTTCCATCTTCGGCATCATCATCACTTACCATAACGTGAGGTTTACTACTTTACTAAAGACTTATCATATCAACTGCAGACAAAAAAAAACATTTTTAGGTGTACATGTAATATATAATATTATTTTTACTGCCTGGGTAGCTTGCTAATACACCGGGTTCGACCGGGGCTGCCAGATATTCGATTTTAATCGTATTCGTGGGATTTTATGACAGTCAGTAAACGATTAAATCAAATTTTGTTAGCTTTGTGCAGAAATACGATTTTTAAATAAAATATTTTTCTTTGTTTTGTATGGGCGCACGAATTTTTTGCTCTATATCGTATGGAATTACGATTTTTTCTTCTTTTTTTCGATCTCGTCCAAAAATAATATAATAGTCCTAGGATCGTCTCACCGGCTATTCCCCGCCCGCGTCTCGTATAGACTCAACGCGAAAGAAAAACATACCATTCTTCGTGTAAATCAATTTATTTAATTTCAAATAAATTGGGACTTTCGTAAACTGCAAACATAGTCACTTTTCATTATCTCCACGCAAACTCCAAGTACCGTACATCCGTACATCAGTGCCCCTCCGCATCCTCCTGACATAGAGGGAGGAGTTCTGGTCAAAGGGTGTGTGTGGTGTGTGGTGTGGTGTTTCGGAGATTCCGCATGAGCTTGCCGATCACTAACGCCTCTAAAGCACCAACGTCACCTCGTGGTCATTATTTTAGGTGCTTTATAAATTTATTCTATGTAAAGTATTTTATGTGTTATAATTCTATTAGTTTTTTATGTATAATATGGGTCTGTACGTTGTACTTTGTTACCTGATATAAATAAATAAAGAAAGAAATAAATAGCTAAGTAGGTACAAGAATAAATATCCCTACTTCCCTTCGCTGTTGAAACGGCTGGCCCGCGAGGCATGGAGGCAAAGGCCTTCATAAGAGAAATTGGGCGCCGACTAAGGAATAATGGGTTTGACTCCCGCTCCAGATAACCGCCTCCGTGGCGTAATGGTTAGTCCATTCTCTTCACACCAGGAGGTCGCGGGTTCGATTCCGGCGGGGTCAACTTGGAAGACTCAGTTTGGTTGGTGGTGGGGCATTTTCTAAGCCCGCCTGGCTAGCTACCACCATCTTATCTAAGTCTTACCGCCAAACATCAGTGTTAACAACATTGATGTGTTCCGGCTTGAAGAAAAGATAGCCAGTTCTCAATTGCGTTGGGGAACTTGACAAGCCCGCTTCCATCTTCATCACTTCACTTACCATCAGGTGAGATGATGCCAAAGGCTTACCAATTGTGAATTAAAAAAAAGATCCTTCTTGGTGCAAAGGATATCTATAGCAATACAGCGTGGCAATGCTGCGAGCCTCATGGTGACCTTTGCACCAGGAACGGTTATGGATGGATGGATTATATTAAGTTATTCCAAGTTTTTTAACATAATTGTACATAGTTTTTGATAATAAATAAATAGATAAAAGCTTTTAACTACCAAGTGTACATTTCCACATTACTCTGTTTATTGTTGCCATAAACTTTATAAGCAGGTAAGTAACTAAGTATATTTTTAACTTCCGGAGATAACCGAAATATGTTATGACTTGTGAAATTCCAAAATATAAGAACGTGTGTACTGAATTATCAGATAACATTGATAACAATATACATAATATTATAAAACTGACGTAATATCTATCAGGAATGCGATTTTCTTGACGATTTCAATAAAAGGACAAACCGCCTAAAGGAATGACAAATTCTTCATTTGGAGAAGATTTCTATACGATATATGAGGGAACTAAAAAAAATACTCTTTTTTGGTAAATTTCTTTAATATCGCAACGGAACAATGAATTGTTATGATTTTTGCACGGAGATAGTTAATAGGGCGGGAAATGACATAATTTACTCATAAGCATATCCTAACATAGTTCCGAAGGATCTGGGGAAAATTCATTTCCACGCTCGCGCACATCGGAATTGCAACGGAGCAACGGATTGAAGTAATTGTTGTATAGAATTGGTTGAGGGGGTGGAAAGTGACATATACTACTAATCTAAATAGCCCGATCGATATAGATCCTGCTTGCGGCTCGCGCACCACTCACCCTCAGAGACAGTCATAAAAACGATGTCCACGCGAGCGAAGCCGTGGGCGAAAGCTAGTCAGAAATAAAAGTGAAAACATTACCTACCTACCTAGGTACAACTTTCAATAAATATGAACTACGTTTATATATTAGGGTGTTCAAACGGGGTCTGTTTTTAACATTCCGACATTGTTTGAAAAGGCCCTTATCTATCCATCAACGGGGATGTTGACGGTTCGGTTGGCAAACAGGAAATTGATCTCAAATAGTTCTGGTTACCTGGTCTCTTTCCATCTTCACCATTTCTCTGTGCCAAACAAAAGAAACGTGTTTATTCAACTTTTTTGTTTTCGGTAGAACGTAAAAATTTTAAAAAAAATATTCGGCGCCCTACATTTCACGCCGATTGTGAATAAAAATAAATATACAGTTAAACAAAACTAAAAAACACGCTTTAAAGCACATCAAACTAAAAAGTGAAAAATAATTTTTAAAATAAGCTGAAAACAATAATGAACGAAAAATATTAGTATTATTGTGAAAAAATCGTGGGTTGCTCGATATACGAAAAACATGGAACAAAGCGCCCCCACGCTTTTTTCACAATTATACTAATATTTTTCGTTCATTATTGTTTTCAGCTTATATTAAGATTTATTTTTCACTTTTTAGTTTGATGTGTTTTAAAAGCGTGTTATTTAGTGTTTTTAAACTGTATTTATTTTGCAATTTTTAGTACATCCTGTACTAAAAGTGAGGTAAACTTATGAAATTATTGTATTGTCACTGATTCTTGATAAATGTACAAAGTTTGAATTAAATCTGTCCGTTTAAAGTGCGTCAAAATCGAAAGCAAAGGAGTCGGTTACAAACATACTTGCGTGTTAAAAAACGCACATTTTTCCTTCATGGTTAAAACGGTATTACATATTGTACTCATAATCATCAAACTTTTATTAAAATGCATACTCTAATATAAACCAGCTATCCTGGTTTACATTAGTCAAGTGTTTAGTGAAGTAGACAATTAGGCACAGTGGTGTGAACGGATTGGAGTACACTCACAGAATTAAAATATAGGCAATATCGTAATACTGTGGTATACTGTAGTTACCAGATTTGTCATGACCTAGTCTATCTGTTCTTCGTTAACCTTTCGGAAAAATCCAATGGGGAATAAACCTTTCCCAGAGGTGTCCCAACAGAATGTTTTACACGCCTCATTCACTGTTTGTCCGAACTTTTTACCAAATATTAGTTGTTAGTGAGAGACACGGAACCCTTTGAGACCTGTCTCCGTAAATACGACAAATCAAATACGGTTCATTCAGCTTCGGAAAGGTTGTGGGGACGACCGACCTACCTGAAGTGACTGCTTGGAATTGATAAGGTACAGCCAAGGAATTAATTTTCCCTACCCATTTCGTTGAAAGGTCGTTAAACAATCGCAATGCATTAAGGTCGAAAATTTTATTCAGTAACTAGCTGTCCCGGCGAACTTCGTTCCACCCTACACTACACTACACTGCCCTAACCTACACTACATTACCCTACCCTACCCTACCCTACCCTACCCTACACTACATTACCCTACCCTACCCTACACTACCCTACCCTACACTACCCTACCCTACACTACACTACCCATCTCTACACTACCCTATCCTACACTACCCTACCCCACACTACCCTAACCTACCCTACATACACTACTCTACACTACCCTACCGTACACTACCCTACACTACACTACACTACACTACCCTACACTACACTACCCATCTCTACACTACCCTACCCTACACTCAATAACCCTACCCTACACTACCCTACCCTACACTACACTACCCATCTCTACACTACCCTACCGTACACTACCCTACACTACCCTACACTACACTACCCCACCCTACACTACCCTACGCAACACTACAATACCCTACACTACACTACCCTACCCTACACTACCCTACCCAACACTACACTACCCTAACCTACCCTACATACACTACACTACACTACCCTACCCAACCCTACACTACACTACACTACCCTACCCTACCCTACACTACCCTACACCTGCACTACACTACCCTACCCTAAAACCAATTATTTTTTGACAGATTTTTTATTTTTGGATTTTTTTTATTAAATTCCAAGCATTTTCATATTTATTCACCTTTTAAACCTTCTCTGGACTTCCAGAAATAATTCAATACCAAAATTAGCCAAATCGGTCCAGCCGTTCTCGAGGTTTAGCGAGACTAACGAACAGCAAAAAAATATACTTAAGTGTATGTATAAAAACTCGAAGGTTGTGCGTGAAGATTATTTGTTGTTACTTCAGTATTACTACTATACTCACACCAAGTGTCATGCTTGTATGTATTACCGTTTATACCATTGCTCCTCTAAAAAGCTCTTTTAATCACTATTTTGATGTTTGAATTTTGAACACACCAATATATTCGACCTCGCATCTCAGCTATAAAACCTCTGCGCAAAAACGCTTAATCCAAAGAATATTTTACATAGAAACTCCTTGTGCAAATAATTCCTCGAGATTTGATTGTTGGATATTTTCGAAAAGGAGTAAAGCATTAGAATAAAAACTTTTGTGTTCTTTGCTGTCATTTCATTAGTAAATTGGCACTATTTAAAATACTGTAAGTTGTACGAACACAAAGAAAATTACTCTTTATTTTAGTAATTGTTCCAATTTTAATGAATATTTTAATTAATTTAACATTAATTTTTTCTTCATTAAATGTCTATTTTAGCTTATATTATGTCTCTTTTTTTCGGAGTCATGGTATAAAGTATAGTATGCAACTCTTGAATAAAACGGATTTATATCGAGGGCCATGAATCGCTCGCGTCGCTCAGGATTCTAATACTTGAATCACTCGCTACGCTCGTGACTCAATCATCGTGAATCACTCCCTACGGTCGTGATTCAGTCGTTAGAATCCTTCACTTGATCGTGGTTCATCTATGGCCCTCGCTTTAAATCCGTCCTTTATTCACTAGTTGCATAATATACTATTTTATGATAGAGCTAAATCAAAAATACTTTTAAAGACCTATAAAAAACAGGTTTTTTGTATGGAGACCCTTCTGATTTTTTTACTTTTTCAAATTTTTAGTATTTGTTGTTATTGCGGCAACAGAAATACACATTCTGTGAAAAATTCAACTGTGTAAAAATTCTACGGTTCATGAAATGCAGCTCGCTGACAGACGGACAGACTAACAGCGGAGGCTTAGCAATAGGGTCCCGTTGGTCAACCATTGGGTGTAGAGAGCCCTAAAAAGGTGAGCACAATATTTTCATTTCATTTGATTTATTTAGTTAAAACCATAGGTACAGAGGCCAGCACATTAAGCTAGACACTGGACTTTGTGCCGTTCTTATGCCTTACGCGTATGGATTGGAATCGCACTACGAGTGTCTAGCTTGCTGTGCTGGCCTCTGTACAATTTCGAACACTTGGTCACGTCATCCGTTTATCCAAATTATCCAAACTAAAGTTTAGTTTCCTTAATTGCTGTCAACGGGACGCGTTAAAGTTTGTTTTTGACGGGCGCCTTAGGCGGCTTACTAGTTTTAAATACAGGGTGTTGTCAGAACCTAGTTACAATCGCTACTGATTCTAAATTATGGCCAATTCCGGATGTGTACTTGAAACGCTAAAATGTCACATTAGATTGTCAACCGAAACTGTATGTCATCAATACGTCATCAGTGTCACTAAACCATGTATGATCAATGTTGTTTGCAGTTTTTACAAGTTTACTAGGTAATCAATCGGTTGGTAATTGCTTTTGATTTTAGATGATGATACGTCAGTCGTACCTACACTTATGTTGTGACTCATAAATACCTGTTATCTTTGGCCTGTTTTATGTACGTATGATAGATAGTTTTTTTTTAAATACACAATTGATAAGCCCTTGGTATCATCTCACTTGATGGTAAGTGACGATGATGCCGTTGATGGTAGCGGGTTTACCAAGATTCCCCAACGCAATGGAGATCTGGCTATCTTATCTTCAAGCCGGAAAACATCAATGTTGTTACCATTGAACAACATTGATGTTTGGCGGCAAGATTTAGATAAGGTGGTGGTAGCTAGCCAGGCGGACTATGAAAATGCCCTACCACCAACCAAACTGAGTCTTACTAAGTTTACCCCGCCGGGAATCGAACCCGCGACCTCCTGGTGTGAAGCGAATTGACTAACCATTACGCCACGGAGGCGGTTAAAAACATCACAGACACCGAATCACCTGTGATACAGTTAAGGAAACGTAGGGCTGCCCAGACTCACCAGCTCTTAAACGTCCCCACCGAAGGGTCGAGCCTACACTGAATTAGGGCGTTCAGGCTTTAGTCGACCACGCGGGTCCAGTACGGGTTGGTCGACTTCACACACAACTTCGAGTTACGATACATGTTTTCCTTTACCGTAAGAGCGTCCGATAAATGTACATATATGAAATCTAAATTCGAAAACAAATTGCTATGTGGCAGGGTTCGAACACTACCTCCCGGACAGGAGGTAGCGGCCCTAGCTGTTACGCCATCGACGCTCTAAATGTAACAGGTAGCCAGTCGAAAAAAAAACTTATATAGTTGTCTTTTTCTATCATGGCAAGTAATAAAATAGTTGCGCGGTGCGCGAGCCGCTCTATGGTGCAGATCCCGCAAGTGCAACTCGCACCCCACCCCCCAAAGGGGGGGCGTCGCTCCGATATACTTTTAGGGTGGCTTATGCTGCCAAAGTTCTTCGGGGGGTGTTCGGGGGGTGGGTATTGCGGGCCGACAACTGTGAGTCCCACATAACCGGTGCAGTTTTACCGCTGCACAGGTATGCGTAAATGCATTCACCTCCCTCCCCTACACAACATCTCACGGAAAAAAAAAAAAAAGTGCAACTCGTATCCACTATCGTATTAAAGTTTATTTCAAATACCATGGCGGGATAGTAATTAAAAAGGAGTGGTATTAACAATCGATAACTGGAAAGACCTTTTTCTAGCGTGGTGTTATTGAGGCGGCAAACTAGTTTTGATTCTTCTGGTACAAGATGAACTTGATATTGATTAAACATAAGGTTCAGTTTGTAGCATACGAAAATGAAATTGTAGCAGCTTAGATATAGTGATTAAACATAAGGTTTAGTTTGTAGCATAGAGGGAATTGTAAATACAAGAAAAATATAATGTAACCTAAAAAAATGATCATTTTTATTATTTTTTCAATTACCGAAGTGCATCGTTCCTGCTATAGTCGATAACAGATGCTTGACTTCGAGTGTTAAAGTAATAAAATAATTATACAACAATAGGCTAAGTCTAGAGTGCTATCCAGCCATGGTATTTGAAATCAACTATAATCCAAATTTATGCCAACTCCACTCTATTTTCACGTCCCTTGCCAAATATCTTATTTAAAGACCTGTCACACTTTATGAAAACATTATTTGGCCAAGTTTCTCGTGAACCTATAACTTAGAAACAAAAACCAACCTGCTGCATAATGCATTTTGAAATCACAAACCCTACACCGGTATCTAAATGACTCTTATCGCGTTACACCAAGGACGGTTTTGCTTCGTTAATGTACAAAATACAAGTCTATAACTTACGATTTGACGTCTAAATGCATTCGTGACAACTGTATGCGCTGTCGATTTTACACACGCGAACACGTGAATTATTTTGTTGCTTATTGAGAAATTGATAATATTATTTACATAGTAACCTGGGCTCTCGGGGTCTCCTACTCTTTAAAATTTAATAATGAATTTTCTGAAAGACTGAGACACGTCCACTGCTGGACAAATGCGTTCCCCAAGAATTTCCACTTAAGTGTAGCGTTAATTAATTAACAAATTTCAATTTTATTGCATTTAAAAACTAGCATAATATCACAATTATTTTGTGTTTTTTTTAATTAAATTAAATTAGTTTTTAAGATGAGTCTTTTCATGTGACTAAAGTCAAGAAAAAGTAAATCACATATTTCAGTTTCTTAAAATTTTGACTTTTTAAAAACTTTATATTATAAGCACATTTTGACACTTAAATTATAACGATACCTAACATTACGATTTTAACCGCCTCCGTGGCGTAATGGTTAGTCCATTCGCTTCACACCAGGAGGTCGCGGGTTCGATTTCCGGTGGGGTCAACTTTGGTTGGTAGTAGGGCATTTTCTAAGCCCGCCTGGCTAGGTATCACCATCTTATGTAAGTCTTGCCGCCAAACTACAGTGTTAACAACATTGATATGTTCCGGCTTGAAGATAAGATAGCCAGTTCTCCATTGCTTTGGGGAATCTTGGTAAGCCCGCTCCCACCTTCGGCATCATCATCACTTAAATTAGGTACCATCAGGTGAGATGACGCCAAGGGCTTACCAATTGTAAATAAAAAAAGACACACTAAATCCTTTTAATGTAATCGCCATATCACACTTTCGTTGAAAAAGATATACCCCTACCAAGGAAAGCGAAAAAACATTGGGTTGGCTGGAAGAGATCCCTGTTTGGGATAAGTCCGCCTTTGTGCATACTTCTATTAGGTACCTATCTATAATTGTAATTTTTGTTGTACAATAAAGAGTTTACAAACATATTATAAAAATTCAATGACAACCTAAAAAAAATTCCTCACAGCCAAATATACGCATATTATTTTAACTCTTATTTCATTACGATACCTCAAATACTTTCAGAGTAACCACCTCGTCACTTTCTCTGAAAAGTTACGTTTGAGGTTGTCCAAAGTAACCTCTTTCACAACAAGTATTCATCTCGAATCTTATATCAATGTTTATTAAATTTTATCATGTTTAGCCCTGAGCCACCGCCACACCCCGGACACTGCATACAACGATCGTGGAATGACACTTCTAAAAACAAATGATGGAGCAAACAAAATCACGGCTAAATCCTATACGTTCGAGAACCAAACTATAACCAATCTGTATCAATCTGGGTGACGAGGGGGGCGTGAGGTCGTAATCTAGAGAGCGGCAGTGAGTGTCCATACTGTATGTTAGTACTAATTTAATATACTTTGCCACCGTGATGGCCTCATAACTATACGTATTAATTTCAAAAGAGAAACGGCGGTAATAAATGGTCATGAAAATCCCACAACTGAATGTCTTGCTAAATTAAGCGGTTGGCTGGCAGTGAAATTTTAAATTGATTTATGTGACAATTCAATATTGTCGGTTTATCACTTTGTACTCGTGGGATTAACTGGCATGCAGCTTGCAGGATAAGATTCAACGCTGAATGTCTTAAGGACGCAATGTCTTAACTACAAAATGCTAAATGTGAATTTTGTCGTATCACAAAGATCCGGCTTTTATGAAGAACTAGCCTTTGACCGCGGCTTCGCTCGCGTCGACATCGGTTTTATGACTGTCATTGAGGGTGAGTGGTGGGCGAGCCGCAAGCAGCTCGCGAGCGTGAACATTAGTTTTCTCCATATCCTTATCCCAGATCGGGCTATTCTGATTGGTAGTCTATGTCATTTCCCACTTCCTGAACCATATATGTGAAAAAATCATAATAATCCTTTGTTCCGTTGCGATGTTGAAGAAAAAAACCAAAGAATACTATTTTATTCAGCTCCCTCAGGAACTGCATCATACTATGCAATTTTCACGGGATTTAATTTAGTATATGTCTTTCCCTGTGACACAAGCCCTGCATGCCAAATTTCATTAAGATTGGTCAAGGTGTTGAAGCGTAAATAGATAAAAAATAAACACATTTTCACATTTATAATATTAGTAAGGATCTAAGCTGAAAAAAGACAAAACTGTATCTACTATCGTTTAAAATTTAAACTACAATCACGGAGAAATTGACTTTAAGCACACCCTGGATACTTCAAACAACGACCCAGAAATGACATTTTAAAAAAGGAATGGCGGAACACACAAAATGGCGGTGAAATCCTATACGTTCAACAACCAAACTATAACCAATCTGTTTCAATCTGGGTAACGAGGGGGTGAGGTCGTAATCTAGAGATCGGCAGGGAGTGTACATACTGTATGTTAGTACTAATATATAAGGTATAAAAAAATTAGCTGAAACTATTTTAACTGATGCTTCTACCCATGAAACTGAACAACTTTCCCCATTAAAACAAGTCAAAATCCCAAACATATTTTTGAACTTCCCATACTAAGTTGGCTGATCAGCTGATCGAGTTAGTATGGGAGAGGCAATTTTTTTTTTTGCGATTTGACTATGGGTTCCATGGGGAAAGTGGTTCAGTTTCATGAGTAGAAGCACCAGTTAAAATAGTTTCAGCTAATTTTGTTACACCTTATATATACTTTGCTTTAAGTCTTGTTCCTCCGCGCCACAATAAAAAATAAACTAGACAAACCATATTTCAAAAGGGGACACCAAGTTAACTGGCGACAGAATTTTAAATGCATTAATAATTAGAGATAATTTGTACAAAAGGTGACGCAACTTAGGATAATGTTTGAAGCTATTAGTCAATGTTATACAAGCTTGGAACTTGAACTACAGTTAGTGACACATTATAGTGTGTGCTCACTTGTTAGGCGGATAATATATTGGATTTAGAACCGTAGTCCATATTCATTTATCGTGTTACTTTGAACCCAAGTTAAGGCGGTAATATTACAGATTTTCGTAATTTTTGACGTCAATTACTCCTAAACGATAGAAAACCCAAGGTTGAAAAAAAAACCTTATTGTTGATGATGGTCCTTAAAGTCAAAAGCTATTAGAAACACGATTAAGCAGTTTTGGCTCGATAGAATAAAATCCCAAAGATAGGTCTACACCGTTTTTTTCAACTCTAGTCATGACTAATATTTTGATTTATAAATTTTAAAAATTATTCAAAAATATTTATTATGATAATATAAAGTGAGTAATGTTATTATTTTTAATACTTTCATTGTAGTTTTTGATTGAAACGAAAAACCATTGAAAAAGTCAAAAAGTGTGGTTATTTTCTTTACTCTTTACACGTAAAGAAAAAGACAGAGACAACTGTTCCAATAATACCTCTCCTTAACATGTGTACATTGGAAAGTTCTCTGAGGGTTACTCCGCTTTGCTCACCGGTGCCCTTACATTAGCGGCCAGTGTTTTTGAAGGGTTTATTCATACACGAGAAAATAATATTCATATATTTTGATCTTACTTTAGATGTCTGCCTTTCTTTCATATATCTCTTTGTATAGCGAGCGATATCTTGGTTTCAATATAAAATATTAAATCACCTTCTAAATGATTATACATGAGTATAAACAACTTTTTATAGACAGATATAGGAGCGTCGGTGGCGTAAGGGCTAGGGCCACCGCCTCCTGTCCGGGAGGTCGGAGTTCGAATCCTGCCACGTACCAATGTGATTTCGAATTTAGATTTCATATGTACGTTTGTCCGACGCTCTTTCGGTGAAGGAAAACATCGTGAGGAAACCTGCACACGCCTGCGAAGTAACTCGAAGGTTTGGTGTGGAGTCCACCAACCCGCACTGGGCCCACGCAGTCGATTAAGGCCCGATCGCCCTAATTCAGGGTAGGCTTGAGCCCCTAGGTGGGGACGTAGATGAGCTGATATTAATTAATTTAACAGACAGATATAGCTTAGAAAAAGCTTTTAGTACGTTATTTTTTAGGACTTACAGTATAAACAGACAGACAAGAGGAGCAATTAGCATAGTTCAAAAAAAAAAGAGTATTGTAAAATTATGTTTTTTAAATGAAAATGAAGAGTATATAAAGAAAACTGTACGATTTTTTTTATTACTGGTTATTTTTATGATTTTTCAAATGTTAACAAGTGATGACGACTCAAGACCAAAGAGTATAAAAAACTGCCCCAGTACTGTTTTCCATTGACGACAAATTAATTAATAAGTATTATCAAACTACTTTCTACTAAATCGTTATTAATTAAAATGGTTTTTTATTACATCCTTTAAAAAACTGCTTTACTTTCTTAATTCTAAGTACAAGTAACTCCCTCTAAGTGTGTTTAAATTACTAAAAAACTAAATCTTCTTTGCACTAGATATGTCAATATTTAACTGCAAGTAACTTTGCACTAGATATGTCAATAAATAACTGCTGTACGTATACCATACAGAATTAAATAATAGAAATGGCCTCATCTTTATATATTTAAATCAACGCCAGGCTGTATAAATAATGGACGCGAATCTTGCGCACCTTTGATCCACGACACTCTAGATAGCGTTAAAAGCAGTAGCGGTGCGGATCAACCAGGGATCAACCCCTATAAATCAACAAATCTATAATGGTGTTTTAAATATATATCTTTTGAAACTTTTAATGTAACTGTCTGTAATTTTCAACGCTATAGTACATTACTGCAGCGGCCAGCAAAAGAGGCATTCATGGACGAACGTGTAAATGTGGGCCGAGGCGAAGCCGGGGCACAAAATATACGTAAGTCCATCATTGTCTAGTTGTGGCTAAGTATAGTACTTTTCTCAAATAATGCGCGAAAATTAAAACTTCAATAATTACTTTTTTTTGGCCTTCTATTGTGTTAAGCCACAATAATTCCGCCAATGTCAATGTAAAGAGAAAAATCACAGTGAAAGTGATAAAATTAGAACCAAACAAGGTAAATTTTTAAATTTTGCAATACTTTTAAGAAATTTTATTGTTATTATATCATACACCAGCTAAGTAGGTACTTAAAACAAACACAAAATAATATATCATATAAAATATAATAAGCTTATTGTATGGATAAACAAATAATTACTTTTCAAAATCAACGATGAACAACGAACAACAATAATTTTTCACGCGCCAAAGTGTTCATTTGTTTTTTTTTTTCAATAAACAGGGTTCTATTTGCAAGTCAGCTCGAAATTAAAAAAAAACCTTTGATTAGTTACCTCCTTGGTTGCCATGATTCGGAGTAAAATATACTTCCATTTTTAAATTACACTACAGATATGAGTATACATAGTAATTTATTTGGCCGCTAAACACGACAGATATGGATTTTCAAACAACTTTTGCCAGCCGCTGCTCGCATGTATTTATCTCGAAGAAGGTTGTCAAAATAATGCTTTAATTTCCAAGCATGTTTGAGAAAACACGTTAAAAACCGACTTCAAACACTTAGTACAATTTAGATACATAGATAAATTATTTTAATCAATACACAACAATTAAAAATACACAGCAATAAAAATACATAAACTTACAATAATTTGTTGATTTTTTAATAAAACTTTTTATAATGGGACAAACCTGGAGGCATCGTGTATCGAAAAACCGGTCAAGTGCGAGTCGGACTCGCGCAAAATAGGCTTCCGTGGTCAAATAATAAATGTACATTTTAATAAAACAAAATTGTTTTCGCAGTTGGTATGGAAAAAATAATGTTTTTATTCCATTCCTAGATTTTGAGAAATAGGTGGACAAACATACATACATACACACACTTATGAAATTTGTTATACCTTTTTAGTAGCTTACATACACAGTAACATCGAATATTGTGCAATTAATTAACATAAATACGGGTCGAATTGATTACCTCCTTTTTTGGAGTCAGTTAATAACTACCTAAACCAGTAATAAATTCATTCTAATAAAGTTTCTACTATCTAACTAATTGTTAATAAATAAAATTAGATTTTTAGGCTTGAGCGCCATCTATTGTTGAGTAGCTAAACTAAAAAAAACTGAAATCGGATTTTCTCAGATATGACACCTATCTATAGACAGACTTGGAATGTAAAACATTACATAATAATATATTTTTTTTATCGAAATTGTTAGGGCCGTTTCCGAAAATTAAATTTAAATTAAAAACTTATTTCTGTAAACAAAATCTTATTTACCTAAGTACAAATAAGATTTTGTTTCCAGAAAAAAGTTTTTTCAATTATGTTTATTAGTATTCTTTACTGCTGAGTTGACATTACGGCTCGACCGAATTCCATGAAATTTTTTATGTGTATTTGGTAAGTATGGGAATAGGTCGTTAAGTATATTTAACAACGTTTTCCGGGTCAGCTAGTTTTGACTAAGTACTTAATACACTATCCTGAATCCAGGAATCCTTACATCCTTACAAAATGGACAAAGCTTTATTTCTCAACAAGTGATGTTGTAGATACGCTACAGCATATATAGCTTGGTCCTTTTTGTCAAGAAATAAGCCTTAAGATAGGTCAAATGACAATATTCATTTTAAATTATTGAAAGACTGTGTAAAGCTACCACTACGGAAAAAATATATAATATACTTTCTTAAAGTAATAAAAAATCGATTTAATTGAATAAACTTAAAATGAATAGTCTTACGTTCGATATTATTTTACCACGTATCAACCTGCTCGGATTGAGGCATTTTAAGGCCTTAAAGTTCGTTTTGCTCAATTAACCGCACCTTCTATAAATGCCGCTCGCGCTGCCTGCCGGCTCAAACGGTACCGACAAAGGGGCCGCTATGAGCTCAATCGCGACGCCACTAACGTTACACCCGCACGGGGATGCGAATCTTGTTCAGTCTTTAATTATTAATGTAGGCGATGATTTTGAAGATATTTCGTCCAGCAGTGAAAGTGATTAAAATTAATGATAAATTCTGATTAACAAGATATATACTAATTTAATTGATTTTTTTAGTAAAATTTGTTTTAATCCTTCAACACAGATCCAGAACTCTGTTTGGCTGTACAGCGGTGAATTCCCTGAACGAACTTATATCAACCCGGTTACTTAGCGACTCGATATTAAAAAAAACTCCATCATAAGCCTTTGCATGATAAGTCGAGAGGCATGGATAATCGAATGTCAAACATGGCTGCGTATACGCCGAGTGATGTGCGCGAATGCAGCGGAGGCGGCAGCTTTGTGCTTTTACGGGCATGCGTAATCCTGACTCCCGAGAGGATAAGTAGCGTTTTTGAGCCGAGGAGTTGAGCTGAATAAAGATATACAGGATGTTAGTTGAAACAGAGCATATTTCTTAAGGCGATAATATTACAGATTTTCGTGATTTTTGACGTCAATTGCTCCTAAACGATAGAATTCCAAGGTTGATAAAAATACCCTTATTGTTGATGATGTTCCTTAGAGTCAAAAGCTATTAGAAACACGATTGAGCAGTTTTAGATCGATAGAAAAAAATCCCAAAGATACGAGTAGGTCTGAGGTCTACACCGTTACTTTCAACTCTAGTTATGACTACTATTTTGAAGAACTTATAAATTTTAAAAAATATACAACAATATTTGTTATGATAATACAAAGTGAGTAATTTTATTATTTTTAACACGCTTTTATTAGCTTCACTTGTAACTATGTATGTAAGAAAATCTTGGAATCTTAATTTGACCCACTTGCCGGTCTTCGATTAGTATGAAATTTTGCACTTTTCAAATTTATTCCTTTCGGACTCTCCAAAAAGAACGAAACATACAACCAAATGAAAAAGATTCTAATCTTTAAGAGTTTTTAATTTTGGGACGAGATGTATTCGTCACAAACTACCCACGAACTCACAAAAAAAATTTATAGGAACCACCTCCTCCACCGGCATCCGTCCTTGGGTCCTTGCGGCGCACCGCAACGAGACGGTTGGTGGAGGTGGTTCCTCACAGCCAGACGGAAGACACGACCGCCTAAGGCAAGAGGCTCTGAGGAAAGTACCAAATCATGTTCTTCCGTCTCTTCCTTTCGCCTGTACTTTATCGGACTGCTGTCTCCGCCTTTCGGACTTCAACCTGTTTTACTTCTAAATCTTTACTTAAAATCCTAATATCATGTTAAGCTAAATTTAAATAAATTTAAATATCACATGGCCATATTTAAGTAGAATAAATATAAATATATTCTCAGACTAATCACACATGGTCATCTGGCCCCAAAGTAGGATTCCCTGTGTTATGGGTTACCAGAGACTGATATACATACTTATATACGTTTAAATACATACATATATAGATATTTAACACCCAGATACAGAGCAAACAAATCTGCTCATCACACAAATGCTTGCCCTGGGTGGGGATCGAACCCACAACTCTCGGATCAGTAGTCAAGGGCACTAACCACTGAGCCACCGAGTCATTGGCCATATTGGTTTTTCAGTTTATTTCACTAAATTTTTCATTATTTGAAGTCTGTATTTTAGGGGGGCTATATCCGGATCTAGCTACCATCATTGCTAAGCTAGGACACGAGCTAAGTTTTTATTAAACCTAATAGTTTGACTGGTAGGTTAAAATTTAAGGTGTTTTTCTTATATAACTAGACATCACCGCCGTTAAGTTCTTTTATAACCTCTTTTTTTCCTTTTTTCTTCTTTTCCTTTCAATATATTTTTTATTTCGTTTTACCCCAAAATATTTTTCTTTCCTAATTTCCTCTATTAGGCAGGCCTTCCAAATTCAACGTATCATGTGGCGAATTCTACGATGGTATTTTAGCCAGTTATCATTTATTTTCCCTACAGCACATAATATGCATCAAAAACAGCAATGTCTCAAGGAATTTAATGATAAAAAATCAAAAAACCACAATATCCGATAGTGTATGGAGTCTGTTAGAATCAAAAACCGCAATGTCCGTAAAAAGACAAAAAAGTCTATGACCTATTAATCTCTATGGTTCAAGTAATATTTTAGTGTATTAGGTACATAATATGCATCAAAAACACCAATGTTTCAAGGAAATTAAAAAAATCAAAAAAACCACAATGTCATATAATGTATGGAGTCTGTTAGAATCAAAAACCGCAATGTCCATTTTAAATTTAACGGTAGTGGTCAAAACAATAAAATGGACATTGCGGGTTTTTGATTCTATAAGACTCTTTCTTCATGCTGGAGCACATCAATGCTGTTAACTTTGATATTTGGCGGTGAGTTATAATAAAATGAAGGTCTCAATAAGTTTTCGACGCGTATTGTCAGAATCGCAAATTACCGTACACGCAGAGGAGCATATTTTCAATAGCAAACTACGCAGACGACCAGAATTAATACCTTTTTGTTTATAAAGACCAAAAAGTGCTAAAGTCACAATTATTGTCTTTTTAGGGTTCCGTACCTAAAAGGTAAAAACGGGACCATATTACTAAGACTTCACTTTCCGTCTGTCACCAGGCTGTATTTCATGAACCGTGACAGCTAGACAGTTGAAATATTCACAGATTGCCGCTATAACAACAAATACCTACTAAATATTAGAAAAAAATAAAAGTCTTCATACCAAAAACGTGTTTTTTTAAACGTGAAGATACTAGCGCCATCTAGTATGATAGTGCGGAACTGAAGAAATTAGCGTTATCAAGTATGTTGGTACGGAACCCTTTGTGTGCGGTTCTGACTCGCACTTGGCCGGTTTTTTTGATATTACTGTGAATTATGTGGGTAGTTTCAAACATTATTAAAAATAGTCAATCGCGCTTCGTGTCATTGAACGCAGTTCCATCTTGACGTCACATGGAATATAATTTGTGCGCGTTATGTCTCAAACAAAAGACTCAACAACAATGTACAACTCCCAAACATTTAACCTTAACTGTAAGCAGTATAAACAAACGCTGCCTTAACCTATGACTTGCGAGTTTTCGTCAACTATTCCTATGGTAATCCCTTGGTATTAGGGTTACCAGATGTTAAATTGAGAATTCCTGACAAAATGCCTGATTTTTATCAAAATGTCCTGACAATTTACAAAAACGGGCGCGCGCGCGGTTTGACGACGCACAGTCAAAGTAATAAAATACCATTTATGATATTTCTTTTGAATGCCGCCCGGTCACTCGCCGACCCACAATCCGCCATAGAGGCTACTCTTACTCTCCACACAGTGAAATATCACCATTACATTGATGAGGACAAAAAAAATGCAAAAAATCCTAACATTTTTAAAGTCCGGCCGAAATCCTGACAGGAGCCTAAAAATCCTGACATGTCAGGACAAACCCTGACGTCTGGTAAGCCTACCTGGCATCATCGCACCTATAATGGTAAGTGACGATGACACCATACATGGAAGCGACCTTACTTAATTAACTTAAGTACCTTAATATTTTGTCTCAAATACTGGTCGATTTGTTACAAACTTTTATGAGCTCGATTTCTTATACACCTGTTATCTTTATTGTGAAATCTGGTAAAAGGCTGAACCTGGTGAAAAGCGGTTGCCGTCGCATCGTTACCTACATATAACTAGACACCACGTACACAGTATTTTCATTTAAGTTCCCTAAGATGGGTTAAATCACAATATTCAATTCAAATTATTGAAAGTCCGCGCTAAGCTATCTCTATGGAAAAAATATATAATATACTTAAAGTTATAAAAAAACGATTAAATTGATTACGATTTTAAAAATATTACCACTTTTGATGTAAAAAATATCCTGTAGACCCTGTTTTTACGTTAATTGCAAAATATCTCGAAAACAAATATCAACACACAAAAATCGGTGATTAACACCTTTCATTTTAATTGATCACTTTTTTTAAATTTATTTAAAAGTGAAGAAAAGTAATAAGAACATGTATAAATCGAGAATTGGGCGTTCGGTTTCAACGTAACAGACGCGTTGAAGCCCGCATTGTTAATTTGAACTTAAAATGAATACAATTACGTTCGATATTATTTTATCACGGATCGATCTACTCAGATTAAACATGGATTCCACCACCTTAGAAATTCTCGGCAAGTCCGCCCCGCTCGCAATCGCCACCGCACCCGCGAGCTCAGCGTCAACAAACACTTTCCGTATATCCTTTTTAGTGCACTCAGGAACACAACTCTCGAACGTGTATATTATCTTCAATGGATGGGACTGACATTTTACCGGTCAACGATACTGTGGTCTGTTTAATAACTTTTCTGAAAAAACTATGGTCAATTTACTAAATAAGTTAAAACAAAATTTATCGTGTCTCACAAAGAGTAAACCAATAAATAGTTTGATTCATCAATCTCACTGAATTGTTAAGGATAACGTTTCTTCCGATCGGTTATTGTACAAGTAAAGTTATATGTTTATAAAGAAATGGCATAGTTACGAAATTGTCTACTAATTGATGTTTAAACTCAAGTGGGTTTAAATTGGGTGTTTTGATTTTAATTGTCTATTAAAATCAAAACACCCAATTTAAACCCACTTGAGTTTAAACCCGGATGGGTGGATTGCCCAACTGTACTTACATTGTATGTTTAATTGAAATTAAAATTGTAAGAACTCCTCTCTCTCTTATCGTGTGGCACAATTAACCGTGCTATCTAAGGGATAGACGGCGGCTGCTTGGTGTTGCACTTAGCATCACCCGCGATCACTGATTATTAGGATGGCAGCTAATAAATTAGGCCTGCAAGCTTTTGTAACATTTTTTTACACTAACATTATATAGGTATCCCACTGCTGAATATAGGCCCCCGCTCTGTTGCGCTATCTATCTCTATCCTGAGCCACTCCTTGCTACTTCTAGAGAAAGTTACCACATTCGTTTGGCTATCGCTATCAAAGCAATCTAATCGCATCACTCCAAAGAACGGATAGGTGTGTACCTAATACGGGCCGTACCACTAGTTCTTTAGAGAAGGATTTCAAAGGAAAGCTGACACTTTAAAAGTTTGAAAGTGTACTCCAAGGTGAAGCTGCGAAAATCGATCAAATCAATCGGTCATCTTCGATAACCACACCACCGCACAATCGATTAACTACTATTAAAGAGGCAAATGAGATTTATGCTCTGTTACAAATTATTGTTATTTTATTGTTATTGTTATTTTTTATTTGCTCTTCCTTAGACAAGGATTTCAAAGTAAAGCAGACACTCCATAAGGGTAAAAGTTTGCACCAAACCGAAGCTGCGAAAACCGATCATATCAATCGGTCATCTCCGATAATCACACCACCGAACAACCAATTAACTACTATCAAAGAGGCAAATGAGATTTACGCTCTGTTACACTAGTTCTTTAGAGCAGGATTTCAAAGTAAAGTTGAAACTCCATAAGAGTAAAAGTTAACATCAAAGTGAAGCTGTGAAAATCGATCAAATCCATAGATCATCTCCGATTACCACACTACTGAACAATCGATTAACTACTATCAAAGAGGCAAATGAGATTTACGCTCTGTTTAATTTACTGTTGACAGCCATTACATTATTATCATCTATAAACTGACTTGATCTGAAGTTCGTCTTTGTGCATTAAGAAATAAAAATCTTAATTGCTTAAGGATTCCTTTTGGAGCAACAATTTTGTGTTGTTAAGTTAGAATTTATGACATGAGATAGTGTTACCGTGATCACGGCGTAGCGCCTCCGTATATTGTGAAAAGGCTATTAATCGTTATGTTTGACAAGTTCATTGTTAATAAGATTAACATCAGCAGCTACTTTACAAGATAATTTGCTATGTGAAGCATTTAATATTTGAATAATTGGATAAATGATTCAAAGAGACAATCCATTGTTAATCATTTTAAAAGCTTTTATTTAACTTGAAATGTTTGTTTATATTATTAATGTAGATTGTTTGTTTGTTTAGTTCAAATCTTGCGATCGATTTTAGAGCGAATTCTAGGGGTCCGATTAAGCTGAAATTTGGAATGAAGCCGTATTCCCGGTGACAGTAGATTCTTTTATTATGAAGTTGATCGGATGATGAACTTTGGAGGTGAAATCAAGGTCCTAGAATTGTATTTAATTTTTTAATAGAATCGTAGGAATTACAATACTGTGCTCACTTTTTTTAATTTCGAGCCGTCTATTTTGTTATATTCATTTGACAATTTGCTTTTTTAAGTATAAAAACTCCTTTTATATAAAAGCTCTACTATCACATTCTTTTAAAATTCTCGTACTTATGTATTAACGGTTTTTTATAGAATCTTAACACCTGCTTTACCAAGCAATTACAAGACAATAAAAGTTTATTTGAGAATATCATTTAAACAAATCACCACGACATCTTGAAATTCCATCTACGCAATAAAAATTTTGTCGCTATCTGTATAATTAATATCTTAAAATACTATGAAAACAAATAAAATTTAAGTGGTAACGTTTTCGGCAAGATTGCTTTCATTTTATTCGTTTAGTCCGTTTAAAAAGCCATATCAGTAGCTTACTGATTTGTGCGTTTTAGTCATACTAGATTTTGCCTGCGGCTCCACCATATGGACATCGCGGGTGCGCGATGGGCGAGCCGCAAGAGGCTAATGGGAAATTATACAGCTAAACCTTCTATGAGATAGTCTAGTTTAATGTTCATACCTAGCTTCCCTCCAACTCAACCAACTTAAATGGGCAATAGCTTAAATGAAAGAACTCATTCCAGTGAGTATTCTAAAACCAAACCGAACTGAACGGGAGATATAGATAAAGAAAGCTGAATAGAATAGATATAGAGAATTTAAAAAATATTTGAGAATTGAGAAATTCAGGTGATTTCCAATGCTTGATGATAAATCTGTGCATCAATACTTTCATCGGTTGGTGGTTCAACCGGTAACGACTCGGTCCTCCTAACCAGAGGTTCCGGGTTCAAACCCGGACGGCCAATGTACCAATGAGTTTTTGAAACTTACGTACATATACTTCCCGATTACCTTAACGGTTAAGGAAAATATCGTGAGGAAACCTGCACATCTGATTCCAGATGTGTATGAAGGTTGCGTTGAACACGTCCCTAGGTTGGGGCTGCTATACGTCCCGGTACATCTGGACATATCCAAGTTTGAAGTGCTGTGTCCCAGTCAGCAAGTCATTTGTCCCGGCATGCATACAATTCGCAAGCTACCCCTAGATTTCTTTAGCACTACTATCCGTTATCTCGAACAGTGGACAGAGCCGATGACAAAATTTGATGTTTTCGCTTGGATGATTTTAAATGATATATGCAATAAGAAGAAATTACAAGATACTCAAATGAAAAAGATATAGCAGTAAGTAGACGATTCAATGTTTGAAGAATTAATGTTCTTAAAATCGTTTATTGAATGTGAAATGACCGATGAATGGAGAGCTAAAGATATGCAAGAAAAATTTAAATATTTGTTTGAAAAAACCGAAGAACTGTAAAGAAAAGCAAATCTTCTTAAAATGTGTCAATATATTTTTACAATCTCAGGCCACAATGCTCACGTAGAACGAGTGTTTTAGTTAATTTCAGCACCGTGGACGAAAGAACGAAATTCACTCAGTGTTAGCACAGTCGAAAGCATTATTCAATGCGTTTATAATTATAAAATGACCTGAACAGAATTTTATAATTACGTTAAAGGGGAAAATGAATTACTGAAAAAGGTCAAATTTACCTAAAAATATGAGTGAGAAAAAAAATTGTCACCGAGAACGTAGTGCAAGAAAGACTTCGTTATTTTTTGATTAAAGTTTCTTAAATATCCAGTGTTTTTGAATAATCCATGGTTTACCTTATTTCTGTTTTAAATGTCCCGGTCGGCGTCTCAGAATTTATGGCAGTGTAAATCTAAAAGCCCTACACGTGGCCGCGGGTGATGCTTAGTGCAACACCAGGCAACCGCCGTCTTGCCCTTGGATAGCACGGTTAATTGTGCTACGCGATAAGAGAGAGAATACCTTTCCTTAAAAATAATTTCAACGCATGAATTTTTGTGTTCTCTCCTTTTTCCGTTCTTTAAAGTTGATTTTTAATAGCCCATTTTAAATTATCAAAAAGAACATTTTGTTAAATCGGAGAAGTTTTTAGATACATGAACATTCAAATAAATCTTCACTGAGTTTATTATTGCCACATTAATCTTCTGTGTTGTTATGTAGCCACAGTTTTAACTTCATGTTATGAAAATCTATCATTTTTACTGATTATCACCTAAACCATATTTATTGCTTTGGTGGAGTGAGATAAAGAAAATTTCTTGAACTAGCTGATTTTACTATTGATTCTCCGATCATAGACCGTGTGGGAGGGAGACAACGGCACGTTTGTTACCTACTGCGTGTCTTAGCTCATAACAGGCAGTCACCCCTTACAATTATTCTGAATGCATACACTACAGGCGATTCTAGTTTATAAATCTGTGGGCGATTCCATGTTGTTTTTTTAAATTCACTATTGGTAAGCCCTTGGTATCATCTCACCTGATGGTAAGTGACGATGATGCTAAAGATGGAAGTCCCAACGCAATGGATAACTGGCTATTTTATCTTCTAGCAGGAACACATCAATGTTGTTAACACTGATGTTTGGCAGCAAGACCTAGATAAGATGGTGGTAGCTAGCGAGGCAGGCTTAGAAAATGCCCTACCATCAATCAAACTGAGTCCTAAAAGTTGACCCTACCGGGAATCGAACCCGCGACCTCCTGATGTTAAGCGAATGGACTAAACATTACGCCACGGAGGCGGGTTAAATGTGTCTAAGTACTAATCAGGCAATGGCAAATAGCCCTATTAAAAAGAAAACTGAAGCATTCTTTTATTCGTCAAATGAGTAAGTAGGTACTTTAACAGACAAGTTTACAATATCATCGATAGTAACACTCATATCAATAAACCGTTTGTTAATCATCTTACTGACATTACCTATAGAATCAGCCTGCCGCGTGTCTCATCACAAATCCGTATCGAATTTCACATTTGATGCTATCAAGAGAATTCCATTCATCCGCCCGATCTATTCACACGAACACACCTTTATATTATAATCCTCCATTACCATTCAGGGGCCCAGTCTTCGATTTTTACGGCGTCTGTCGGAATTCGAATAGACGACTTGATTGCTATATCAATAAATTTTAAGAATAAGCACCGCTTTCTGCTAATTACAAGACTGAGTTGTGTCTGGTTGACATCTGGTTTTATATATGTCACGGCTAGTGGTTTTGACATTTGATGTGTCTGAAAGATCATTTGGAGGTCTTGATGTTAAAAAACCTGGTGCAAAGGCCTACTGGGAGTATACTTGTAGGATATGATTCTCATTTTATACTTAGAAGCTACTATCATTTGTCCGCGGCTTCGCCCCCGTGAATATCGAGAGTAAGCGGGGTTTTTTAGCCTATGTCCATCATGAAATTCCATTCCAACTACTGTTGAAAGATTTTTTTAAATCGGATGATTAGTTTCAAAGATTATCTCCTACATACTAACATATCTTTATAATAATAATGTTAACTAAAACAAGAGAGAAATTGTGAACATCATCATCTTCTTAGTCTTATTGTTCCCAATCATTTGGGGTTGGCTTTGAATGATTTTTGTCTCCATTCTGACAAAGTATAAAATATATTAGTACTAACATACATACATTATGGAAAAATCCCTGCCGCCCTCTAGATTCCGACCTCACCCCCTCGTCTCCTAAGTTAATACAGATTAAGTTTGGTTATTGAACCAGGTCTTTGCACCTTTAATCTTTCAATTCACCGGCTGATGAAGAAAGATCTCATAATTGATTCGATTAAACAATTATTATTTTTAAAAAGGTAAGTACTAATAGTAAGTGTTGTGGGTAAGTCCTTGGAGGTATTAATTGTTCAGTATTATTATACGGGTTCTACACAAAATTTGTTACACTTTGTATTTTTTATTTATCTAAATAAGGCCCACCAACAGCTATTACACAATTTCATAACATAGTCAGGTCTTATTCTAATATCAATTCTTGTTATGTTTGTACACAACTTTGACGTAAAATTATATTATTATGAAGATTGTGAAGCTGCGAATTTTCATACAAACGGGATTAACGATTTTCATCTTTTAAATCTTAACCGATTTGGACCATTTTTAATATTAGGTTGTCAGTCAGAACAAAATCTAGGCATGTCGTTCACGTGTTTTCATACAAAACTAAGCCATTTTTTGTTTATTTATAATTAGTAATTTTAAAAACGAATAATTTTTACAACGAATTTTAATATATATATATATATATATATATATTCAAGAGTTTAGAGTTATCGGTGTTGTAATCTATACACATTCTACAGATAGCACAATTCTTGCTACTATATTAATAAAATATATACTCTGTAGTGTCCACCGTGTCCGTTTATCTTTGTACTAGCTGTGCCCGCAACTTCGTCCGCGTGGAGGTTTTGATGTTTTTTACGGAAACTTTTGAATTTTCCGAGATAAAAAGTATCCTATACGTTAACCCGGGTTATAAGAAACCACCACACAAAATTTCATCAAAATGGGCCTAGTAGTTTTTGCGTGATGCGCAAATATACAGACAGACAGACAGCCAAAAACTCCAAAAGTTGTTGTTTTGGCCTCTATACCGTTAGCAATGTCCACTACAGTTATTATTTTCCGAAAATATTTCATGTCAGACACGGGGATAGATATATAGATGAGGTGGTTAATAACACGCACCGTGTGCCCGCCTTTGTGCATAATGGCTAGTACATTAGCTTCACATCAGGAGGTCGCTGGTTCGATTCCCGCGGACTCCAGCTTTGAAAGATTCGTTTTGGTTAGTGGAAGGTCCTTTTCTGAGCCCGCCTGGCTAGCTACCAACATCTTATCTAAGTCTTGCCGTCAAACATCAATTTTAACAGCATAGATGTGTTCCGGCCTGAAGATAAGGTGGCCAGTTCCTCATTGCGTTGGGTAAGCCCGCTTCCATCTTTGGCATCATCGTTACTTACGATCAGGTGAGATGATACCAAGGGCTTACTAATTGAAAATCTATCAATCATCCTTCGAGGTCAACATGTTATAAAAAGAAAAGCCCTGACTCACTCACTAACCGACTCCTCAACTGCCAGCCCTTGGACCAAGAAAGCTGAAATTTTGCACAGAGGTTCCTTTATCATGTAATGCTGGAACTTTTGAAATTCCCAAGGGATAGGGAATACAAAAAGCTAGTTACCTACTTATATTGCGTATTATTTTTCTGTTGTATCGTTTTAGTGTTCCGTTACCAAAGGGTGCCAACGGACTTCTTAGTAACAACTAAGCCTCCGCTGTCCGTCCGTCTGTCTGTCTATCAGCGCTGTATTTCGTGAACTGTAATGGTACACAGTAAAAATTTTCACAGAGTATGTATGTATATTGCTGCTTTATCAACAATAAATAAAATTAAAATAAAATTTGAAATTTTGCTCCTTACATAAAAAGTGTTTTTTAAACGTGTAAAAAATCCTTTACGATGGTACGAAACCCTTCGTGTACGAGTCCAACTCGCACTTGGCCGGTTTTTTCTTATTCTTATATTATTAGAGATACACTGACATTTATAAAATCACTTGGATTTTATGCACACAAAATCTTTGGAGATTTATCTTAAACTAAAAATTCAAGGATTAAAATAGAATATAATTGCTCATTATTTGATATTTTCTTAGAAACCATATTGTAATATCGATCACGAAACACGTTTTGTCTCAATCGGACCAGTTAACGCGTTACCAAAGAGCAGAGATTATTATCTACATGTTACATTTAATCTATTAATATAAAACGAGGTCTCATAATGTGTTTTTAATAAATTATTTGGAACTTAATGATTTTTATTTGTGTGTTATCTTCCGCTGTATTAAATGATTTATAAATAAAAACCGAACCGCACACAAAGGATTCCGTACCTAATGGTAAACGTGTTTTTTTTTACGTGAAGAAACTAGCGCCATCTTGTATAATTACTAGATGGCGCTAGTTTCTTCACGTTTATAAAAAACACGTTTTTTGTATGGAAACCCCCTTATTTTTTTACATCATCTGTGAAAATTTCAACCGTATAGCTATCGCGGTTCATGAAATACAACCTGGTGACAGACGGACGGACAGTGGTGTCTTAGTAATAGGGTCCCGTTTTACCCTTTGGCTACGGAACCCTATTAAAGCGAAGAAACTCGCAGGTTGTGTGTAAAGTCGACCAACCCCCACTGGACCCGCGTGGTCGACTAAGGTCCGATCGCCCTAATTCAGGGTAGGCTCGAGCCCCTTGGTGGGGACGTATATGAGCTGATATGATGATGATAAATATAAATAAGATAAATAATAGGTCTTTACGAACGACATTCCCGATTTAGTTTTCAACACATCAATGCCAATTTTTGTTAAAAAGACTTGACCACTCCAGGAGTGCCGACAGAAGTGAAAACTTTTTACAGTTTTATAAGTTTTGACCCTGCGAGTGTTCCTGGTAGGTATGTAACCGACAGGTTACATTACAGTGTCGCGAGTTCAATGGTTTTTTCCCATCTCAAAAATGCCCAACGCACCTAAAGAGGTTTTCACTTCAAAAAAAGTTCTTGTTTTTAATTGGTGACCATATTATGACACCACTTTATGGTATTTTGTGAGTGACCAGTGTGATGTCTTTCATGCTGTATGCCATTGAATGGAACAAACGCGTTTGCTTAGTGGTCAGATGGGGCTTTTTTTTATTTTCCTGAAAATGGCGAAATCTTATGCGAGTTATTCCCAAATATGACATTAGTTACGTAATAACACAGAAACGAGTACGATAACTCCAGAGCTTTAAAATTAAAAATGTGTTTTTTTTTGCCTCAATACAGGCAATTTTTCAGGTGAAAAAAACCCGACTTCGTGGGGTTAAAGCCGCCGTGCTCTCAAAATATCTAAACAATAGGCATATGTTTACCACCATTTAATTTCTATTAGTTTAATGTTGTTAGTATGATGGTTTGCGAATACATTTGGTTTTAATAACATTTTTTTTATTGTTTATTTTCTTCTTTTATCTTTTTCATCAATACGGCAATTTCAAAGGTTAAGGCCTAATTACCCACACATTTTTGTGTTAAATGTTATAATATTATTATTAAAATTATATTATTCAATTCTTTGAATTTCAAAGTGTAAAATTAACGTTCTTCACTACAACTTTTGCGTTGAAGTTGAAATTTTCTTTTTAAAGAATATACTAACATCTCTAGGTAAAAAGCCCTTTTGAGACAGCCTTCTTTGATTCATCACGGTTGCCGTCCCAAAATTTTGAAAACCAAAATTTGAAGGTTTTCACTTTTTCTTTGTTTAAGCGGTTTTAGTGATTATGTTTGTTTTGAATACTTTTCACAAATTATCAATGTCATTACTATTTTATGACCATCAGAAAGAGTGTTGTATATTATGCACCCATTTTGAAATCTTGAACTAAAAATAAACATTTTGAAAATTTCAACTCTCTGCCTATTACGGTTCATGAAACACAGCCCCCTAACGAACAGTCAGACAGCGGAGTCTTAGTAATAACAAAGTATATATGTATATAAGTACTAACATACAGTATGGAGACTCCCTGCCGCTCTCTAGATTCCGACCTCACCCCCTCATCACCCAGATTGATACAGATTTGATAAAGTTTGATTCTCGAACGTATGGGGTTTCACCGTGATTTCATTTGATCCGTCATTTGTTTTTATAAATGTCATTTCACGACCGTTGTATGCCGTGTCCGGAGTGTGGTGATAGGGTCCCGTTAGTCACCCTTCAGTTGTACGGAACCCTAAAAGTATCTTTATCCAAACAACTACGTACTTATTTTATATTGTAAAAGTTATAAAACGTACAAATCTGAATATTTACGATTTTATAGATATCGTGGCTAATCCCACTTAAACTTTCAACCCATGTTACTTAAATATTTTTATGTTTTTAAACATCGTTTATTTACTTGGTAAGTAAGTACTTATGTATTTTTAGCATACTGTATACGACAATATAATATATATCATATACAGGGTGTAACAAAATTGGCGTAGGTCTCGCTAACTGAGGCACCTACTCATCAATCTAATCAACTTATGTTCTAAAAATGTTAGAAATAGGGTAGGATGGTGCAGGAGTGCGCACTTTTGAGATTTTATGCTATAGAACAAAAAAAGAAAAGTTGCCTTGTATGAGGATTACCGTTATTTATTGGCACAACTTAACTGGGTAACAAAACAAATACAAGTATCAACTTTTAAGTAGTACTTCAGGAACTATTAGGAAAAAGGTCAGTCCCTGAAATGCGCACTCTTGTACAATCAATGAGGACAAGAGTGCGCAGTCAGGTGTCCAAGAGTGCGTCGTATGTACAACAGTGCGCATTACTTACAAATATCACATTTGTAAGTACCAATACCAATATAGTCTGTGCACTTTTCGTGCCAACAGTTTTTACAAGAAATACACTCAATCCAATCGTCTATGATGGGCTCTTTATAGATTTCTGTGCAGCCTGGACAAGTCCATACTTTTTTCTTTTGTGTTGTGTTTGACTCCTTTTACTATAGGTTTGCTGAACGGATGACTTTGGGTAAGGTGACAACTCATAATTTCTACAATTTAAATGAATTTTTTGACTTAAAATTGTAATTTATTATATTGTGACTAATTTATACCTTATGTTTACATATCATAATATCACTGACCTAGTATTATTGTAATTATTACCTTAATATTTGCATGCTGTTTTTAATAGCTAAACATGAGTGCTATATAACTTTAAAGATCTCTGTATACCGTGTTTAAGGCAAATAAATGATTTTCTATTTTTCTATTTCTCAATTAATTTGACCTGAGATGAAGTTGAAGGCGAAGCATTAGCTTTTAATTCTGAAAATTGTCAGTTGTACAGTTATCATTCACTCCTACTTTACAAAGCTTTCTTGCCTCTTCCAAGATGTCTTTTTCTACTGAAAGCATTTCTCTTTCCTTCTCAATTTGAGGATTTCGCGGTTCTTCTGGCATATTTGCTGAATCAGCTGGTGTCTGTGGTGCTTCATTCGGTTCAAGAAGCTCAGCTTCTAATGGTTGTTCAGTTACGGTGCTTGCTAAAAAGTCAAGTTCAGAAAAAAAAGCCATCATTAAAAGGACAAATGCCTGTCACTTTAAATCCTCGATAGCATTTGCAACGGTAGCAGTTTTTTTTTGCAAATGCAGGTGTATATATTATTGCCACTTGAACGGTGGTTATTGTTCGACCTGGGTGGTTCCTCAACCAGTTTTCACACTCAGCAGAGTAATATTTTTCAGAGATTTTTATTTTATTATTCAAAGAAAAATGAGAGGTGGCAATGAGAGTAATTCAATTTGATTTTGTCGACAGAAATTAGTAGCTGCAAGTGTGCAATGCGACTAGTGCAAACATTAGAATAAGTATTAGGAAGTTTAGAAATAAAACATGTCTAAAAAAGCTTAAGTTCAAAGCGATACGTAGCACAAGAGTGCGCGCGCACTCTTGTACATTTTAGTACTGCGCACTCTTGTACGATTCCGACTCAACAACTTCAAAAAATCATCACTGCCATCTATCGGAAATCATTTGCAAATCACTAAGGCTGCGGGTACTTCCATGACTACTTAGCCAAAATATAAACAAAAACATTGCTTACCTCTCTAATTTCCGTTGCTATTCAGTTTACAAAAAGCTGTATTATTACATCACACGAGTCGAAAACACAATTTCTCCTATAAATCTTTGGAAATTATATCAGAACAGATAAATTTTGTTCACCGATACACCTGTCGTGCCCTTTGACCTTTGACGACTGAAGTTAGCGGCGAACCTTGCATTGTGATTGGCTAATAGCTCTTCGTACTCTTGTACACCGCGCACTCCTGCACAACCCTACCCTACCTAGGCGTGACGTAATAGTTTAGCAGCGTTATATATGTACTCATTTTGTGATTTTGGCAAATTAAAAATCGACGACTTGATGGAAAACAAAACGAGTAAGGTTTTCCGAAGTTTTAGTAGGAGGGCAATTTAGTGATCAAGAGTTTATAATTTATTTCTGATGCTGTCATCATCCCTCATGCAATACGATCAGCTGATTGACCGAGTTTGTGCATTTTGTATGGAGCGTCAATTTTTTTTTAAAATTGACTATGGGTTCCTTGGGGAAAGTTGTTCAGTATGATAAGTAGAAGCCCCAGTTAGCGAGACCTAACCAATTTCTTACACGCTGTATAACATACAATATACTGTATTGGAGAGGACACCATGATCCTTAAATCCGGAAACCTGCTCTATTTCCGGGAGGGCGACCAACAGTCCCAGGGTGGTGTCGGGTTTCTCGTCCACAAGTCCCTCATTAACAATGTGGTCCAAATCGTGAGCGTTTCGACAAGGGTAGCATACCTTATACTCAGAATCACCAAACGGTATTCGATGAAGGTCATACAGGTATACGCGCCGACTACGGAACACTCCGACGACGAGGTAGAGAGTATGTACGAGGACATCTCTACAGCCTTACATAGCACCAGGACCCATTATACCGTTGTTATGGGGGACTTTAACGCGAAACTGGGCAAACGAAGCGATGGTTAGCTGAGAGTGGGGCAATTTGGATATGGAGTAAGAAATGCACGTGGCCAGATGCTGGCCGACTTTATGGAGAAGGAGAGCCTCTTTATGATGAACTCCTTCTTTAAAAAGTCAAAACAGCGGAAGTGGACATGGTTGCATCCCAATGGCGTAACAAAAAACGAGATAGACTTCATCTTGTCGACAAGGAGGCAAATATTCAATGATGTCTCCGTGATCAATTCAGTCAAAACAGGAAGTGATCACCGGATGGTCAGAGGCACATTGAATCTAAAGACCAAGCTAGAAAGATGTCGACTGATGAAGTCTACGCTCCGACCAGCGCCCATCCAGCTCCAAAACCCCGAGAGCTTTCAGCTCGAGCTGCACAATCGTTTCGAATGCCTAGAAGACTGCGAGAATGTGGACGATTATAATGACAGGTTCGTGGAAATTGTTCAAACGGTCGGGTCTAAGTTTTTTAAAACTCGCCGTTCAAACAGAACCAAAAAAATCTCCGACTTCACCAGCAACCTCATGGAACAAAGACGCAGACTGGTTTTGCAGTCCTCTGAAGACGCTACTGAGTATCGGCAACTAAACAGGCAGATCTCTAAGTCCCTAACTCGCGATTTACGCCAATATAATACAAATTGTATTAAAGAGGCGATTGAGCACAATAAAGGCTCAAAAGTGTTCGCGAGAGATCTGTCTGTTGGACAAAGCCAACTGACCAAGCTGAAGACTGAGGACGGCAGAACCATATCGTCTAAGACTGAGTTGCTGGAAGAAGTTGAGAAGTTCTATGGACAATTGTACACGACCACACGTTTGCCTGTCAGTGATCTGGCTGAAGACCCAAGAGCCAGACTAACCCGACACTATACCGAAGATATCCCGGACGTCAGCCTGTACGAGATTAGAATGGCTCTCAAACAGCTCAAGAACAACAAGGCACCGGGTGATGATGGAATTACGGCTGAACTTCTGAAAGCAGGTGGATCACCGGTACTAAAAGCTCTTCAGAAGTTATTTAATTCCGTTATACTCGAGGGACAAACGCCTAAGGCATGGCACAGAAGTGTGGTCGTGCTTTTCTTCAAAAAGGGCGACAACACCCTGCTGAAGAACTACAGACCCATCTCACTTCTGAGCCATGTCTACAAGCTGTTTTCGAGAGTCATTACGAATCGTCTCGCACGCAGGTTTGACGACTTCCAGCCTCCCGAACAAGCCGGTTTCCGAAAAGGCTTTAGTACCATAGACCACATACATACGCTGCGGCAGATTATACAGAAGACCGAAGAGTACAATCAGCCACTATGCTTGGCGTTTGTGGACTATGAGAAGGCCTTTGATTCAGTCGAAACCTGGGCTGTGCTACAGTCTCTCCAGCGGTGCCAAATTGACCATCGATACATCGAGGTGTTGAAGTGTCTGTATGAAAATGCCACCATGTCGGTTCGCCTCCAAGACCAGAACTCGAAACCTATCCAGTTGCAGCGAGGGGTGAGACAGGGAGACGTTATATCTCCGAAACTGTTCACCGCCGCCCTGGAAGATGTTTTTAAGCTTCTGGACTGGGGTGGACTCGGCATCAATATCAACGGCGAGTACATATCCCACCTCCGATTCGCTGATGATATCGTGGTCATGGCTGAGACTATGGAAGACCTAAGCACAATGCTCGATGGCCTCAGTAAGGTCTCTCAACAAGTGGGTCTTAAAATGAACATGGACAAGACGAAAATAATGTTAAATGTCCGTGTCGCACCCACTCCTCTAAAGGTTGGAGACTCTACACTGGAAGTTGTTGACGAATATGTATACCTGGGACAAACAGTCCAGTTAGGTAGGTCCAACTTCAAGAAAGAGATCAATCGACGAATCCAACTCGGCTGGGCAGCGTTCGGGAAGCTTCGCAATATCTTCACGTCCCAAATACCGCAGTGTCTCAAGACTAAGGTCTTTGACCAGTGTGTGTTGCCAGTGATGACTTACGGAACTGAGACATGGTCGCTTACTATGGGCCTCATAAGAAGGCTCAAGGTCACCCAAAGGGCAATGGAGCGTGCTATGCTCGGAGTTTCTCTGCGTGATCGAATCAGAAACGAGGAGATCCGCAGGAGAACTAAAGTAACCGACATAGCTCACAGAATCGCTAAACTGAAGTGGCAGTGGGCAGGGCACATAGCTCGTAGAACAGATGGCCGATGGGGTAGTAAAGTTCTCGAGTGGCGACCGCGCACCGGAAAACGTAGCGTAGGCAGGCCTCCCACGCGGTGGACCGATGACCTGGTGAAGGTCGCGGGAAGCCGATGGATGCGGGCAGCGCAGGACCGGTCGTCGTGGAAATCCTTGGGGGAGGCCTTTGTCCAGCAGTGGACGATTTGTGGCTGATATGATGATGATACTGTATTTATTTTACTGTATCATACTATATCCGGGAAGCGCAAGACCGGTCGTCGTGGAAATCCTTGAGAGAGGTTTTTTTCCAGCACTGGACGCGCTTCAGCTGATATGATGATGATGAATGAATATCAAATAAAAGAAAATATCGTTACTATAAATGTGTTTTATTATTAAGTTTTAAATCATTAGGTCATTACGGGTGGTGTCTGAAAACCAATGCTTTACCTCCTTGGTAATGTAACACGTATTGAGACACGGTCCTTTAGTTTGGGATTGCGGCAGCGCACACCAATATCTTTATTTTTTGATGTTCTTGAGTAGGAACTTGTTTTGGTTATTTTTCTACCTTGAATTCGTTTCCCTTCTTTAATTTTTTTGTTTGTAACTAAATTGTTTGCCAAATTGTTAATTTGTACTGTGCCTGTATAAAAATGTATTGTATGTGCTGGGTGAAATCCTAATTAAACGCTTAACTATCTATGTATCTAATCATGATTTTTCATTAGCGACTAAAAACTTTACACTAAAATTACAACCTCAAGCTTAAAAAAAGTCTGTACGTAAGCTGTGCCTCCATAATAACGTTGCACGTTGCACCAAAGCTGTTAAATTAGTATTATTTAAAGCTTTCTGCCAATCTTTTTATACGTGCAGTCTGTGGGTCAACTATAAGCAGAAGACAATCTACGCCTTGCGCGTTCAGTATAACAACGCATTCAGGATGCTGTTGGGGCTGCCAAGGTAATGCAGCGCATCAGGCATGTTTGCTGAAGCTCGTACGGATGGCTTTCATGCCAGAGCCGCCTCGTTGCTGAACCGTGTCCGTGGCAGCACCAATGGCATCCTGAGCGTTGTGGCTAGCCGACCCGAATGCCCCCCTATCTTATGGCATTTGGTACGGCTGCATGTTATGTAATTTAAATTTGTGTAACCTTACTAATCCAAATATCTTTATAATATTTTCTTGTACTAACACTCTATGGATTATGTTGTCCGAAATAAATGTTTTGATTTAATTTTATTTTTATAACTACCACGCCCCATAAACTTATAACATATATACATACATACAGGACGTTTCATAAAAGTCGGACTAATTTTATTGCTAGTAGTAAAACCGTGCAAACCATATTCAAACGCTTATTAATGTAATCGTGTTTTGCTTCAGTGTTCCCAATCGATTAGGGGGTTAACTTTATTAACACACTCTTTGTTTGGTTTTCTGTTTGCGTGGTTGCGACGATCACGCAAGTTAACTAACCCAAAGCATGGTTATTACCAGGATGGATTCGCCTAATAACCATTTAAATTTATCTCGAACGTATTGACGAAACGTTTAGTCGCGTTTCGTTGAATAATAAATTTTATTCAGTTTTTTATTCGCAATAGGGATGACGACAGCATCAAAAATAAATTATGAACTCTTGATCACAAAATTTCCCTCCTACTTAAACTTCGGAAAACCTTACTCGTTTTGTTTTCCATCAAGTCTTCCATTTTTAATTCACCAATATCACAAAATGAGTACATAAATGACGCTGCAAAACTATGACGTCACGCCTAGGTATTTCAAACATTTTTAGAACAAAATGTCGTTTTTGACAGATTAAAAAGTTAATCAGATGACTAGCATTCGTCATCCCTATTGGTAAGTCCTTGGCATCATCTCACCTGATGGTAAGTAACGATGATGCCAAAGATGGAAGCGGGCTTACCAAGATTCCCCAATGCAATGGAGAACTGGCTATCTTATCTTTAAGCCGGAACACATCAATGTTGTTAACACAGATGTTTGGCGGCAATACTTAGATAAGATGGTGGTAGCTAGCCAGGCGGGCTTAGAAAATGCCCTACCACCAACCAAACCGAGTCTTAGAAGTTGACCCAACTGGGAATCGAACCCGCGACCTCCTGGTGTAAAGCGAATAGACTAACCATTACGCCACGGAAGTGGTTAAATTATGCGGCAGTTAATGAATTTGTTACAAAAAAGTTTTGATTTTATTTTATCCTTTTTCAACCGACTTCAAAAAGGAGGAGGTTTTCAATTCGACTGTATGTTGTTTTTTTTGTATGTTTGTTACGCGATATCTCCGCTGTTTGTGAACCGATTTTCAAAATTCTTTTTTTATTCGAAAGAGTATACTCCCGAGGGGGTCCCATTGTCACCAAGTCAGGATCTGATGATGGGATCCCAGGGAAATCGAGGGCAACCCTTAAATTTTATAGGAACGTTTTACGTGTTTCTTTTGTTTTTTAAAATAATGAAAGTATTTTCGTCTGGTAGTCATCATCTCATGTTGATGAGCTGATGAAGGAAGGTACAACTCTTTAACGATTAGGAGTTGGAGGATAATTCTTTAAATATTTTACGTAGATACGTAGGTACGTATAGACCGATAGTTGTATTCTTTCAAGTTATTCAGATGAGCTGATGATGGAAGTTTTAACTCCTTAACTTTCATGCTATTGAGATGATGATGGAAGCCACAAGGAATCTGTATCTGATGAAACACATGTATTATGATTTGATGGTTCCTATTGGCGAATGGGTGATTGGGTTTAACATTATTAGATAAATAGCATTAGCACTAAAAATAAATAAAATAAAAATAAAAGTTTAAAAAACTAAAAACCGACATCAAAATGAAATTCACTCAAAAGTATGAAATAATATTAATATACTTAAATACACTACATATACCAACAATAACGAAATCAAAGGTGGGTACGAATTAAATTAGGGGCCTAAAGTTTTTTTTGAGGTCGGTGTCAGCAATGCCATCGAATCTTAAACATTTGATACGTAAATAGCTGTGTGCTGGTACCGACCTCAAAAAAATTATATATTTAAGTATATTAATATTATTTCATACTTTTGAGTGAATTTCATTTTGAAGTCGGTTTTTAGTTTTTTAAACTTTTATTTTTTTCTATCACAAGTAGTCTTGACATGTATGCACTGTGACATTTATAATAATTTTATTATCTAATTAGTTTTATTTTATGTTTCTTTTTTGACGATCATAATATCCTCTGTCATTTTTTTCTAATATTTAGTTATTGTAAACTTGACATTGACAATCTTCTCCTTATCTATATAAATGAATTGCTCTTCGACAGTCTCGCTAAAACTCCAAAACCACTCGACCGATTACAATGAAACTTTGGTGAAATGTAGTGCGCGCGCCAAGGAAGGTTGATAACAAAAAACGCCCCGCGAGCCGCTTGCGGTTCGTGCACCGCGCAACCTCGATATCAACGTGTGTAGAACCGCGGGCAACACCTAGTATGAAATAAATGAATCGAATCTATTCCAGGTCTTGAAAACCTTTGAATGTATGGTTCGCCACTAGGCCTACAACTTGTAACGCGTTCTACTTTCATTCGATCTTTTTTCATTCCATCTATTTCTTTTTCACGCATGCGCAGTCATCCATCTGACAATATCATTTTAAAAATCAAAATTCTTCCTATCTTCAATATTTTCAAATCATAAATATAAAATATAATCTAATAAACTGTGAAGCCTGAATATTGTTAAGACCCATCTCAGGTATTATTTGCTTAATTAAATATTAACCACGTGTCCACGATGGAGTTTTAACCCACGCCCTTATATCTACATACTCCTATTATTCCTATCCGCCGTGCCACAAACTACCCCGTGTTTGAAGTATGGCCGAACTTACCCGAGGTAGTAGAGACCCGACTCCAGGCAGTAGCTTTTATTTAGTTTCACCTGTCCCGGTGTTCGTAATGAAATCTTGCAACGTAAATTCGAACCACTTCCCGGTTTCCGATTGAGCTGAGATTTTTCATGCATTATATCTCGTGACAATGCTAGAAGCTTGTACTTAAAAGTTTTTAGGTTTTCGAAGTATGCAGTCGCAGCCCTCAGTAAAAGGTATGCACTCTGTGGTCGCAGAACTGCCACTGTTACTGCTATTGAGAATCTGCAGCGTTACTCGAAACCGTATTTAGGGCAATTCCCTTAGCTAACTTGCGCCGCCATCAGATAAAAAATTAATTACTCGCTTAAATTTTCGACAATGAATTTGAAGAATAGGTACTGTAGTTTATTTAGAAACTCTATGAAGTATAGTTCGCTGTAGTTACATAAAGCATAAGTGCCAAAAGCGGCCACGTTTAGCACTAATGTTTATCTGTAACTATAACAAACTATAATCTTTTGACAAACAGATTTTGACTAAAAGCACCTTTGACAAAAATAGTATTTTGACGAATCGCACTTTTGACAAACACATTTTGACCAAAGGCACCTTTGACAAAAAGGGTATTTTGACGAATCGTACTTTTGACAAACACACTTTAATCAAAGGCACCTTTGACAAAAAGGAGTATTTTGACGAATCACACGTTTGACCATAGGCGGAAAACCCATCCAACGCGGCAATGCCGCCAGTGTTATGGGGTCATTTATATATTATTTATTATATTACTTATGTAATATCTTCTCCATTTTTTACAGATTTCATTTAAGTAATGGATAGCTAACTAACTGATAGTTGATAAGTGATAATCAGAATAATATTTAAAACAGTTGATAGTTTCTAAATAAACTACAGCACGTATTCTTCAAATTAATAGTCGAAAATCTTCGATAAATTATGTACCTACCTACACAGCGAGTAATTACTTTTTATCTGATAGCGGCGCGCGGCGCTATTCAGCTGGGGGTAGCCCCTTAATTCTGAATCCTAAACTCATCCACCATCGAAATAGGGGATCGGACTGCTAGTCATTTTACTTACTTTTTATGATCTGTCAAAGACTAAATTTTGATCTAAAAATGCTTGAAATACCCACAAGTGACATCATGGATTTTTAGCGTCATTGACGAACTTATTTTGTGAATTTGATGATCAATTGAATTTGAATACGTGATGGAAAAACAACACAAGTAAGGTTATTTTAAACTTCAAGAGTAGAGAAATTTAGGAAATCATATTTCAGAATTTATTTTTGATGCAGTCCGATACCTTATTGTAAGCATATTAAAGTACAGTTTGTCGTACGGACGTCAAACAAGCTATCAACTCAGCTCTACAACGATAGCTTCTGTAGAGTTTTAGTATCATACGCCCGTAAAACAGGTATTTCTAGGCTTGGCCTATCGTCTAGGTAATGTATTTATGCATATGTATTTTGGTAAGTATGCAAATGTATTATATATCTATACTAGCTGTCCCGGCGAACTACGTACCGCCTTACATTACATTACACTGCCCTACCCTACCCTACCCTACACTACACTACACTACACTACCCTACCCTACCCTACACTACACTACCCTACCCTACACTACACTACCCTACCCTACACTACCCTAACCTACAGTACCCTACCCTACATACACTACACTACACTACCCTACACTACACTACACTACACTACCCTACCCTACCCTACCCTACACTACCCTACCCTACCCTACACTACCCTACCCTACCCTACATACACTACACTACCCTACACTACACTACCCTACACTACACTACCCTACCCTACCCTACACTACCCTACCCTACACTACCCTACCCTAAAATAAAATAGATGTTGGCCGATTCTCAGACCTACTCAATATGCTCACTAAATTTCATGAGAATCGGTCAAGCCATTTCGGAGGAGTACGGGAACGAACATTGTGACACGAGAATTTTATATATAAGATATAATAAAACTGTAACGGGGCCGTGTCTGTACATGAAATATTTTTGGAAATTAATAACTGTACTACATTACTAACGCAGAACGCTATAGAGGTCAAACAACAAGTTTTGGAATTTTTATCTGTCTGTCTGTCTGTCTGACTGTTTGTATGTTCGCGCAGCACGCAAAAAGTACCTGGTCGGTTTTGATGAAATTTTGTATGGTGGTTTTTTATAGTCCGGATTAACATAAAGGATACTTTTTATTCCAGAAAATTCAAGAGTTCCCGCGGGAAAATTAAAAACCTTCACGCGGACGAAGTCGTGGGCACAGCTAGTATTGAATAAAGTAGTAGTTCTGTATTTGGAATATCACACCATTCAGTTCATTCGCTTCATACCAGGAGATCGCGGGTTTGATCCCGGTGGGGTCAACTTGTAAGACTCGGTTTGGTTGGTGGTAGGGTATTTTCTAAGCCCCCCTGGCTAGCTACCGCCATCTTATCTAAGTCTTGCCGCCAAACATCAGTATTAATAACATTGGTGTGTTCCGGCTTTATTTGTCTAAATGTTGTTTGTTTTTTGAATAATTTTAAATCAAGTTTATGAAAAGAAATTTATTTGTTCACGACAATTGTATTGAAAAACATCGTGAAACACTCGTAAGCAATGTTTATCTGTCAAGCTCTCGGCTACAATCGTGCGTCGTCGTGTAATATAATTACCAACCTGGGGGTTCTACTTATCATACTCAACAGCTTTTCCCAAGGAAACCATAGTTATTTCTCGAAAAAGATGTGGATCCTCCGTACAAAAATGCACAAAATTTATCGATTTGTATGAAGATTTTTTTAAAGATATCAGCAAAGTCATAGAAAAATAGTTATTCAGTATGACGAGTAGAAGCCCCAGTTAACGACACCTATACACCAATTTTCAACAGACTTCCAAAAAGGTGGAGGTTCTGAATTCTACTGTTTTTTTATGTTTGTTGCCTCAGAACTTTTGACTGGGTTAACCGATTTTGATGATTCTTTTTTTTATTTGAAAGCTAGTGCTTTACGTGTGGTCCCATATAAATTTTATCAAAATCGGTGTAGTCTTTTACTAGAAAATTAACAAAATCCAAAAATAATAATAATTCAAAATTGTACTATAAGTTGTTGCGATGGAAGTCAGTTTTTTAACGTGTTTAGCGTTTTCAATACGGTATTTGACTGCTAGTCATTAGAGTTACTTTTTATCAACTGTCAAAAACGACATTTTGTTCTGATATTGTTCGTGTTACAAACTTGTGACGTCATTGTCTTTGACAAACTAATTTAGTGATTTTAATATATATACAATTGAAATTAGAATAAAATGTTAAATGAATAAGTTTTTATGCTTTTGTAGGAGAAATGCTATTTAGTGAATAATATTTTTTAATTTATTTTAAACAGTGTCAAATAACCTATTACGTTACACCTTGTATAGCTAGCTCTGTTGTACCACAATTAACCATTAAGCTTTTACTGCTAGAAAATGTTTTATAGTTGTACAACTCGTAGGGCACAATCACACAAATGAAATGATTATCAATGAGCACGTCATTAGTTCAGGAAATGCAAATAGTGGTACAGTTTTACGAGCATCGCTACAAGACTCAAGTCCTATAAAAACATAATAAACATGAGTGAGCTTACTCCAATTCTCAAAAAAAAAATTGGACCCTCCATTATAAAATTGATCATCTGATCAATTTGTATGAAGAGTAAGATTTTTTTGCGATTTCAGCAAACTCGTAGAACAAAATTTGTTTAGTATGATGAGCAGAAGCACAGATGAGATACTAGTTACTTGCAGAAGCCCCAGTTAACGGGACCTACACCACTTTTGTTACAGCCTGTATAGAACAATAGCACAGTTTTGACATATCTACAGTTCTGTGTTTTGTATTTGTAATAAAAAATAATTGATTATTCAATTATTATTATAGTCAAGAAAACGAAAGTTTAAAATTTATAGAGTACTTTACGTACGTACTAGAATTGATCGTAAATATCGAAGATAATGATAATTATGATGGCTTTCTGTTTCTATTTACGATGAACCTTGCATAAAGGAAAGGTTGGAAAAGTGGCATAGATTCTTGGTAACTGGATTATCAAATAATTGTCTGAAACTTGTTACTGACGTGACGGCACACCCCGGACACTGCATTCAACGGTCGTGAAATGACAATTCTAAAAACAAATGACGGTGCAAACAAAATCTGGGCGAAATCCTATACGTTCGAGAACCAAACTAGCACCAATCTGTATCAATCTGGGGGTGAGGTCGGAATCTAGAGAGCGGCAGGGATTGTCCATACTGTATGTTAGTACTAATATATATGATTTTCTGACGGGGAAAGGTTTCTTCTGATTAACTTAAAGTAGAAATGTGAAAGTATGTCAGTAAGTGAAACAGTGGATTGTGATGTTACTGCTGAACGACTTACCTATTCACAGATTTACCTATCCTGCGAGATTCAAGATTCAAGGTATTTATTCATTATAAAAGGCAAATTACACTCTTTCTGATAGTCATAAAATAATAATAACATAATGTCATTTGTGAATAATCAAAACAAAAACTTTGATTATTGGAAAACAAACAGTATATAACAATTAGTGACGACTATTTTAAATAACTATAAACCACTTGTATGTTTTCGAATATAAAAGCCTAAATACTTGCATATCGTTAAGTGAATATACAGAAAATGAATGAAAAGAAAAAAAACACAAAAGAAACTCCAAGTTACAAGCACAAATAAATTACAAGCCTACATAAACAATCATTAGTTAAATAACGTCAAAATTCAATCCTTGAAATAAACCATATTATGTCATTAGAACATGAAAACAATATGACACGAAAAGTTATACATAAAAATCATTGAATGTCATTAATGACAAGAGTAGGCCAGTTCACACGTGCAGCACCCGGTCACGAGTATAAAGCGAGAGTCAGCCATCGCTCCCATCAACCATATTAAAGGGAAAGGAACGACCCGGCTCCCGATGCGCCACCATCCGCACAAACATTTAAGCGAGCATGCACCACTCATGACTCCTATCTACAGAATCTAGTTTTAGCTATTTGAGACACTTTATTAGGTAATCAAATATGTATTTTCTAATGAAATATGATGCTGTAAAAATATTTAGTTATACTATTTAGTAATAGTTTAAACAGTAATAATTCACCGATGTTTCTCTAGGGTAAAACTAGGTAATACGCCCCACTTTTTTTTAAAGTACTGTAAAACAACAAATATAGGAGATAAAATCATTTTTTTTATTTTGGATTATGATTTGGTTAATTGCCTTCAATTATAGCTAACATAATACTGTAATAAGAACTACAGACATTGTAAAATAATTTTTGAAAAAAACTCGAGGTGGGGCGTTTTGCAAAGAGACCATTAGGTAATACGCCTCACACCTTTTACCTTTTGTTCTCAAGTAGTTTCCGTTTCTCAATATTTTTTTTAGGTGAAGTAAGGACGACGACTTTTGGTTTTCTATTTGAAAATATTAATGGAAGTTTAGGCACTGGATAAATCTCAGTTAAAACCTTGGATGGTGTTTCTTTGGATTAATATTTTCAGGGGTTTGTGTCGAATCGGACGCTGAAGGCTGTGAAGTCTCTGAAGGTTCCAAGTGAGGCTCGACATGTTGTAGTGATGTGCAGTCCACCTCGTAAACCACTGAGCTACAGAGGCCGTCAAATACATATTGGGACGTTTTACACAAAAAGCGGTAGGGCGTTTTATCAATTTCGATTTTTAAAATGCCCCACCGAAATCAAAGCCACGGATTCAAGGTTATAACTTTTGAAACACTAACAATTGGTTGGTGTTTTTGTCTATTTTACAACAGCAAGTGCGTTTAATATAAAATTTATATACATCACTTTATAAAAAAAAAAACTGATACTAACCCAAATTCCAAAAAACTACATTTTTCAATATTTTTTAAGCGAACTCGTAATAACGTGCACACTTGTCGGCCATGATGTTTCGCAACTGTGATCTACTAGCGCGCTTCATATGCGCTGCGTATCTTTATTAGTGTGAGTGCTAGACAAGTGGGGCGTTTTGTCAACTGGGGCGTATTACCTAGTTTTACCCTATGCCAAGCCAGCGAGATGGGAAGATAAACTCCTACCTACACTCTGCATTGTCGAAATCTGGTAAAAGTTAAGGCGGGATACGAAGAGAACTGGCGAAACTTTATCTATTTCTGTTCACTAGAACTTTGACCTGAAGTAATTCAGCGTTAAAACATTTTTTGTGGGTTTAATAGGTTAAATAAATCAATATAACATTAAAAAAATGTTAAGAAATGATATCTAAAAATTATTATTCTTCCAAAACTCTGTGAATATAAATTTAGGAAAAAATATTTTAACGTAAAAATATTTGTATTGTGATTCCGAATGTCTTCGCCTTCTTCATTTTCGAAACAAAAAAATATTAACATAATTGAAAAAAACATTGAAAAAGTGCAAAACTGTGGTTATTTTCTTTACTCTTTACACGTAAAGTAATAAACAGAGACAACTGATCCAGTTCGTATCCCGCCTTAAAGATGAAAAGGAAAACTAGCTGTAGATGGAAAAACAACTTTATTGTCCTTATTCAAAAGTTTTAACGTATTGGTCACTTTTTACTTTATATTTTATCTGTTTATTAAAAACATTACAAGAATTTACTCTGTTTTCCCTTCAAAATGCATCTATGTAGGTACCTATAATTATGTTTATTTTGTAGCCAAACCTACAGGTAATTTCATTAATATGCTACATTATAATGTAGCTCAGACCGCGCACCGGAAAACGTAGCGTAGGCAGGCCTCCCTCGAGGTGGACCGACGACCTAGTGAAGATCGCGGGAAGCTGATGGATGCGGGCAGCGCAGGACCGGTCGTCGTGGAAATCCTTGGGGGTGGCCTTTGTCCAGCAGTGGACGTTTTTCGGCTGATATGATTATGATGATGCTGATGATGATGATAGCTCAGAATAAATAATGTTATACCTACCTACTATATCACTGCCGTCATACGGTGAAAGGCCACAACTGCATTGAAGTCGATTCCGAGAAAATTAGTGTTTTGTAAAAATTGAAGTTTCTCGCTTATTATAAGTAACATAATAAAGCTGTTTACTTTTTTACACTTTTTTTTGTAATTTAACTATTATAGTTTCGTTACAGTCAAGCTTTCCTATTTTTTTTATTGCATATTTTCACTTTCAGTGTCAAAAAAGCAATGTGTAAATAATATAATTTTACGCAGAATAGCCATAATTACGCACTTATGGCTTTTCTCGTTCAAAATATCAATTAAAGCAATCACTAAAATAAAACTTAATGGTTCGTTTATTACTGATCCACAAGAAATTGCTGAAAGTCTCAATGATTATTATACAAGCAGATTAAAACAGCTTTTGGAGGCAGGGAAAAATATAAATTTGAATCTACGTTCCAGTCTTGACTCAATGTTTATGTCACTAAATGTCATATTGACATCATAAATATCGTACAGTCAATTTGGGCAACTTGGAAGATTCAAAGTTCAGGGGAGATGTGCAGGGTGAAGACACAACTAAAATTGGAAGAGAAAACGTCATCGATCAGGGAATAACAAACAATATAATAATATACTGTGTTTTCAGAGAAGAGGGTAGTCCATTCTGTGGCAGAATTTCAAAAGTAAACCCTTTTAAAGTTACTGTCTCAGTACTCCAAAAACATACCTAGGACGTTGGTCTTGGCCCCCTAAAGTTGAGACATGTCAAATCAATAAAGCCAATATTGTAAGTTTCATAAAAGAGCAGCAGATAACCAGAAAAGTGGCTATATTTATATTGATGACGAAATTTTGTTTATGGAATGGGGTAAATAGATTTTTGTTTCTGATTTTTTTTTTAAGATTTGTCGTTGGCAATCCATATTGATCTCGTTTGATAGCAAGATAAACGTAGAATTTAAGATTGCACAGACAATTTCAATTTTTTTTTTGTATTTAATAGAGGAAACAAAAGAACAATGACTTTTTTCCGACTAAATTAGTTCATTCGTTTCATTGTGGTAATACCAAGTCAAATGTAATTTTGAATGGAACTGTTATGATTTTTATAATAATACAAACATATTTAAATAAGAAAACCATGTACAATCTTACCCAAACTCTGAAATATACAAATAACTTAAGGTTTTGATGTCAAAGGATAACCTGATTCAAAGTTACCCAAAATTCAAGAAAACTTTGAATGTGGCTTTTGGTGCAATTGTAGACGGGTTTTGTAGATTAAATACTAAATTTATTATATCATCATCATCATATCAGCCACAAATCGTCCACTGCTGGACAAAGGCCTCCCCCAAGGATTTCCACGACGACCGGTCCTGCGCTGCCCGCATCCATCGGCTTCCCGCGACCTTCACCAGGTCATCGGTCCACCGCGTGGGAGGCCTGCCTACGCTACGTTTTCCGGTGCGCGGTCGCCACTCGAGAACTTTACTGCCCCATCGGCCATCTGTTCTACGAGCTATGTGCCCTGCCCACTGCCACTTCAGTTTAGCGATTCTGTGAGCTATGTCGGTTACTTTAGTTCTCCTGCGGATCTCCTCGTTTCTGATTCGATCACGCAGAGAAACTCCGAGCATAGCACGCTCCATTGCCCTTTGGGTGACCTTGAGCCTTCTTATGAGGCCCATAGTAAGCGACCATGTCTCAGTTCCGTAAGTCATCACTGGCAACACACACTGGTCAAAGACCTTAGTCTTGAGACACTGCGGTATTTGGGACGTGAAGATATTGCGAAGCTTCCCGAACGCTGCCCAGCCGAGTTGGATTCGTCGATTGATCTCTTTCTTGAAGTTGGACCTACCTAACTGGACTGTTTGTCCCAGGTATACATATTCGTCAACAACTTCCAGTGTAGAGTCTCCAACCTTTAGAGGAGTGGGTGCGACACGGACATTTAACATTATTTTCGTCTTGTCCATGTTCATTTTAAGACCCACTTGTTGAGAGACCTTACTGAGGCCATCGAGCATTGTGCGTAGGTCTTCCATAGTCTCAGCCATGACCACGATATCATCAGCGAATCGGAGGTGGGATATGTACTCGCCGTTGATATTGATGCCGAGTCCACCCCAGTCCAGAAGCTTAAAAACATCTTCCAGGGCGGCGGTAAACAGTTTCGGAGATATAACGTCTCCCTGTCTCACCCCTCGCTGCAACTGGATAGGTTTCGAGTTCTGGTCTTGGAGGCGAACCGACATGGTGGCGTTTTCATACAGACATTTCAACACCTCGATGTATCGATGGTCAATTTGGCACCGCTGGAGAGACTGTAGCACAGCCCAGGTTTCGACTGAATCAAAGGCCTTCTCATAGTCCACAAACGCCAAGCATAGTGGCTGATTGTACTCTTCGGTCTTCTGTATAATCTGCCGCAGCGTATGTATGTGGTCTATGGTACTAAAGCCTTTTCGGAAACCGGCTTGTTCGGGAGGCTGGAAGTCGTCAAACCTGCGTGCGAGACGATTCGTAATGACTCTCGAAAACAGCTTGTAGACATGGCTCAGAAGTGAGATGGGTCTGTAGTTCTTCAGCAGGGTGTTGTCGCCCTTTTTGAAGAAAAGCACGACCACACTTCTGTGCCATGCCTTAGGCGTTTGTCCCTCGAGTATAACGGAATTAAATAACTTCTGAAGAGCTTTTAGTACCGGTGATCCACCTGCTTTCAGAAGTTCAGCCGTAATTCCATCATCACCCGGTGCCTTGTTGTTCTTGAGCTGTTTGAGAGCCATTCTAATCTCGTACAGGAAATTTATTATATCAAACCTATAAAAAAACATAAAAGCACACTATTCATGTAATAAAGTTAGTAAAAATAAATCAAATTGTATGTACAAAAATCGCAAAGATTTTTCAATGCTACCCAGATTGATAGTAAGACAGTTGAAGAATAAAAACAGTGTTGGATATGACGGGATATCCACCTAAGTAGTCAAAATATAAGCCATGATTGGAAGTCATGGTTTTGTTTATAAGATCAAATGTATAATAAATACCTGTTTGCTAATTTAAAAGGGCGTAATTGTACAAATAGTGGCCTTTCACATTAGAAAAACGATATTACTAACAAGAAAGGCCTTAATTTGAAAGATATGGCTTTTCAGTTTAAAATTCGGGCTATAGTATATGAAATTATAGCCTTTTATCTATAGTTATCTTTGGTATTAAGCGGAATTAGACTTTATTACTTAGAGCAAAAGATAGGAAATTTTTTGCCGATTTCAGTCATGAACTTAGCTCATTTTGTACCAAAAATGTAGTTATGACCTTTTTTCGTATGACGGCAGATCATTTGGCCTAGTATTGGTCTGGTAAAAAATTTGCTGTAGGATCCTCTCGCTAAAAAGAAGATATCATAGGTAGGTATACTATACATACTTAAATTTTACAAAAGCTAGCCTTCGGGAAACCTGATGAAATTTCCAGTAGACTGAGAATAGTAAAACTGTTTTTCCTCGGCTACCTCAACTCTGCCTAGTACGCACATTAATTCCACGGAAACAAAGTCGCAGGCACAGCTAGTAGAATTACTAAAAAAAATCTTAGGAAACAGATAAATGTAGTAAAAACATGTAGATACTACGTAAAATAACTTTTTATTATGGTGATTCCTCAGGAGATCCGTGGGAGATCCAAAGTAACCGACATTGCTCTTAGAGTTGCTAAACTTAAGTGGCAGTGAGCGGGGCACATAGCTCGTACAACAGATGGCCGTTGGGGTAGTGAAGTTTTCCAGTGGCGACCGCACCGGAAACCGTAGCGTAGGCAGGCCTCCCACTCGGTGGATCGATGACCTGGTGAGGGTTGCGTTAAGCCGCTGGATGCGGGCAGCTCGGAACCGGTCGTCGTGGAAATCCTTGGGGTAGGCCTATGCCCAGCAGTGGACGTTCTTCGGCTGATATGATGATGACAATGATGGTTATTCTTAGATAACAGATACTTAAAAAAAAAATTAGGCCTGGCCATTTTTAACCCCCGACGCAAAAAAGAGGGGTGTTATAAGTTTGACCGCTATGTGTGTGTGTGTGTCTGTGTGTGTGTCTGTGTGTCTGTCTGTGTGTCTGTCTGTGGCACCGTAGCTCTCAAACGGGTTAACCGATTTGGATGCGGTTTTTTTTATTTACAAGCAGGTTTTTTGGCGATGGTTCTTAGATACGTTTTATCAAAATCGGTTCAGCCGTTTCAAGGTCATCAGCTCTTTTGTTAGCTGCGGTAGGGTTCTTAGACTCTTAATGTGTATTTACTTTACTTTCAAACATACATGTGACCAAAAACTTGAAACACTCATGTATGCTTAATAACTATGCAGGATTATGGAACTCTTGGTCTGATGCTGCAGCCAGGATATCCAGAACACTAGCACACTCTTAAAAAAATAATAGCAGATATGTCGTGTTTGGACTCGTTTTGATCAGTATTTGATTCTGCATACAATGCAATGGTGGCAACACGGTGAGCTGATGCTGCGGCCAGGATATCCAGCACACTAGTACACTCTTAAAAAAATAATAGCAGATATGTCGTGTTTGGACTCGTTTTGATCAGTATTTGATTCTGCATACAATGCAATGGTGGCAACACGGTGAGCTGATGCTGCGGCCAGGATATCCAGAAGTCCAGAACACTAGCACACTCTTAAAAAAATAATAGCAGATATGTCGTGTTTGGACTCGTTTTGATCAGTATTTGATTCTGCATACAATGCAATGGTGGCAACACGGTGAGCTGATGCTGCGGCCAGGATATCCAGCACACTAGTACACTCTTAAAAAAATGATAGCAGATATGTCGTGTTTGGACTCGTTTTGATCAGTATTTGATTCTGCATACAATGCAATGGTGGCAACACGGTGAGCTGATGTTGTTAAAATCCGTTAAATTTTTGACATACCTACGTACCTGAAACTATGACTAACTGTGAACTAAATATTATTGAGATAAACCTTCGCTTTGATTTCTTATATAAACCCCCGACGCAAAAAGAGGGGTGTTATAAGTTTCACACCAATTTCTGTGTGTTTGTGTCTGTTTGTCTGTGGCATCGCAACTCTCGAACGGATGGACCGATTTTGATGCGGTTTTTTTTACGTGAAACAAGTTTCCTTGCGGTGGTTCTTAGCTATAATCGATAAAGATCTGTTCAGCCGTTTGAGGGTTATCAGCTCTTATCTAGGTGACTAAGGGATCTGGGCAACTTATACAGGTCTGATAGATTCAAAATTTGGTGCCCTGTTAATGTAAAAATATTGCAAAACCATGATAACCTTGAACTGTTGATGCAGCATCTCCTAGAATCTGCAGAATACCCAACTCCTCAAAAACTTTCAGTAGAAGTATCGTGTTTGGGCTCAAAAAAAATATTCAAAACAATTTATTTCAAATAGGTGTTACACACACTTTTAAATAGAATTAGAATAGAAATTATTAGAATAGTCTCAATGAATAGGTGTTAGATATAATATGGTAACCTTGACCTGATGCTGCAGCATCTCCTGGAATCTGCTGAAGCAGCGGTTAAAAAAGTAAAAAACTTCCATGGGTCCATGGATTTGAAGTTTAGAGTTATAACACATTTAATCATCATTACAGCTCATATACGTCCCCACCGAGGGGCTCGAGCCTACCCTGGATCAGGGCGATTAGGCCTTAGTCGACCACGCGGGCCCAGTGCGGGTTGGTCGACTTCACACACAACCTTCGAGTTTCTTCGCAGGCGTGTGCAGGTTTCCTCACGATGTTTTCCTTCACCGTTAAAGCAATCGGTAAGTATGTACGTAAGTTTTTTGAAAAACTCATTGGTACATTGGCCGTACAGATTTGAACCCGGTACCTCTGGTTAGATGGACCGAGTCGTTACCGGTTGAGCCACCGACGCTTAATACACATTAATAGCAGCTTCAAACAAGGGAGGTGAGCAACTTCCACAGGCTTGATCGATTCAAAATAGGCTATATTTTGTGTCGCAGTATCGTGTTTCGTCCCGGAAACTATTTGTATGAATGTGGGGGTAGAGTTTCGATTGTATGTAATAGTTATGTAAAGTTTAAAAAGCACGAAATAAAAATTAAATTAAAAATTTAAAAAACCCCCGACAAAAACCTCTAAAAAGTAAACAATAATATGTATTGACCCTTTGAGTTTAATTTAAGTAGTAATATTTTGATCCAAGAGTCGTCGCGTAGGGGGACCGCTAAGTAAATAAAATAAAAACAGAATACAACTGATTTACTTTACTTACTACAACTAATTAGTAATAACTTCACAACTTAGCGGTCCCCCTACGCGGCGACTCTTGGATCAAAATATTACTACTTAAATTAAACTCAAAGGGTCAATACATATTATTGTTTACTTTTTAGAGGTTTTTGTCGGGGGTTTTTTAAATTTTTAATTTAATTTTTATTTTATGTTTTTTCCCCTCGGACTGCGGAGAAGAATGCTTTGACGCATACTAATAATAGCCGGCTGTACTGGTTATGTGGGACTCACAGCCCTGCGCCTATATGCATACATACCCATTATATACATAAGGTATATATAAATAAATATGCACAGGCCCAAGACCACACTACCCACTAAACTCCCCCTGTAGCTTTGGCAGCAAGGCTGCCTTAAAAGCTAATCGGAGCGAACCACACCATCTGGGTGCGTACCACATCAGCGGGGGGTCTACTATATAGCACAATGACTGGACTAGCAATACGCAGTATTGACATATCTACACCTGTGAGGCGGGTCGATAGGCACTAACATGTTAAATAATAATGCAATGACTGCATACTAGTAGGTAATATTTATTGCAGAAATTCACCATCATCATCATCATCGATATGATGATGAATGCCGAAAAACGTCCACTGCTGGACAAAGGCCTCCCCACCAGGATTTCCACGATTACATAATTTAAAAAAAAATACAAATAGTATTTATAAATAAGGGATGCATCCGATACCGATACCGATATATCGGCGATACTTCGGGTTTGCCGATATATCGGTATCGGCGATATTTTTATGGCAGATTCAACGATACTTTTCAAATTTCGCGCTTTAAAAATGTAATGTAAACGCGCGTGTTGTCCCATCTATTTCGTTGCAAATGAGGCATCTGTCGCATCTGAGAGACTATTTTCCACCGCATTTCTTATTCAAACAGACTTGCAAAATCGCCTTTGCCCGCAAAACTTAAGAATGCTTTGTTTTTTAAATAAAAATCTTATAAATGTTAATTTTGATTACTAAAACTATAAATTAATTGTGTTTTATTTATTCTACCTTCCTTTTTGAATTTAATAAGCGTATCGGTATCGGTATCGGTATCGCCGATATTTTTATAAGAGTATCGGTATCGGTATCGTATCGGCAAAAAGGCGTATCGATACATCCCTATATAAGTATCCTAGCAGTAGGTATTTTAAGCAAACTACAAGTAACAACAGATAAATTATCTGATTCTCTGCGGCGTCAGGCCTCATAGATGACTTCATTAAGCTGGGGCGTCGATTTCCTAGTGGTGTTTTTAGCCATGATCCTCGCTTACTTAATATTTCATTTTTTTTTATGTGTAACATCTTTGCTCTCGCTTTCCTGCAATTTGTGGGAGTGGTTTCGTGAAATAGGACGGAAATGTGTCCCATGGGACGGAAATGTGTCCCATTTTAACAGGAAGTCGCGTTTTTTCAGGCTTTAAAAGCGCGGAAAAGGCAAAGGTATCTATGACCATACAGCCTAGTCTGCCGTATCTTTGCCGTCCTTTTATAAAGTATTTTGTCACATGTTACACATCATATGCGAGTACTGTAGGTCTCGCTCGAATTTTTTTTATTTACAATTGGTAAGCCTTTGTCATTATCTCACCTGATGGTAAGTGACGATGATGTCGAAGATGGAAGCGGGCTTACCAAGATTACCCAACGCAATGGTGATCTGGCTATCTTATCTTCGAGACGGAACACATCAATGCTATTAACACTGATGTTTGGCGGCAAGAATTAGATAAGTTTGTGGTAGCTAGCCAGGCGGGCTATGAAAATGCCCAACTACCAACCAAACCGAGTCTTACAAAGTTGACACCGCCGGGAATCGAACCTGCGACCTTTTGGTGCGTAGCGAATGGACTAACCATTACGCCACGGAGGCTATTCATAAGCTTTCTAGTAGTGTCGATAATTTTTTCTTGTAATCATTGAAATAGGTAGATCCCTTATCAAGCAGCGGCTTCTTGCGACCTTAATCAAATCGTCGGTCCACTGAGTGCGGGCCTGCCTACGTTACGTCATTACTTATTGCAGCTATATAAAGTTAATGAAAGGGATATTAAGGCGCTAAGATCACTCAATCCGAGCAGGTTGATAGTGTTTCAATAATATCAAACGTAAGTCTATGATGGCTTCAACGCGGTTGTTATGTTGGAACCGAACGCCTGATTCTCGATTTTTACATGTTTTTATTACTTTTCATCACTTTCAAATAAGTTTAGAAAATGTGTTCAATTAAAATTAAATCTTAAAGTCACCGATTTTTGTGTGTTGGTTTTTATTCAACATTAACTATTTGTTTGCAATTAAGTAATGCCAAAAACAAGGTCGACAGTATAATTTTTTTACATCAAAAGTGGTAATATTTTAAAAAATTGTATTCATTTAAATCTATTTTTTAATACATACTTAAGTATATTATATATTTTTCCCGTGGTGATAGCTTTACACAGTCTTTCAATAATTTGAATTAAATATTGTCATTTGACCCATCTTAAGGCCTTAAGCCGTAGGTACCCGTTGTTATCACTAGATGGCATTCATTAAACTGTGTCAGAAGCTAAAACAAATATTGTTGAAAATATCTAACAATGGAGTTTGCGATAAGCCTTACAATCTGCACCATTCCGGACTTGGCCACGTGTGTGGATTGTGGCCTAACCTTCTCGAGTTGGTAAAGATCCGTGGCAGCAGTTTAATGACAAACACAGATATCGACAATCTAACAGACACATCTAAAACCATGTGCGATCAAATGATATATTGACGTCGCATTTTTGCTCGCAGACATTCGCCTCATAAAAGTTAAAAGCAAGTCAAAGATGAAAGAGGAAAATTTCGAATCCCAAAAATAGGTTCCCCGAAATCGAATTCTATTCCGCGTTTTAGCAAAAAGCAAACAAGCCTAATATTTCTTGATTGATGGATACAGGTCAATCCCGCGTAATGGTCTGTCTAAGCGTGCCACAACACATAACTGAATTTATAGCTGATATTAACACGGTAATTCCGTTCTACAAGTGATGCAGTCAATATTTTCGTAAGTTGTTGGTAGCAAAATGAATTTTATAAATTTTTGTTTTGATAACTTTCGGTTTTTTGTGGCTACAGCTGGCTACGAATAACTACAGTTATGAAAGATTAAGGGCGAACGGGAATTTATTACGGAGAGTTTTTGAAATAAATAGCTTTTAATACGATAAATTGGTACTAAGTTTAATATTATATTTTTGTTTTGCCAATATTTTTTTACAAATAGGTAAAAAAAGGTTGTGTTGTTAAAGGTTGTGTGTGAAGTCGACTAACCCGCACTGGGCCCGCGTGGTCGACTAAGGCCTAATTGCCCTGATTCAGGGTAGGCTCGAGCCCCTCGGTGGGGACGTATATGAGCTGTAATGATGAGATAAAAAAAACGTTGTTAAATTATCTCCAATTGCGGTGGAGACAGCGGGGAGCTGGAGTGTGGAGGCGCGTGGATTTGTGTGGGAGATAGGGCGTCGCTTAGTTCAGAGGGGCTTTTACTCCCGCTCCGGATCGTTCCTGGTGCAGAGGCTGTCCATAGCCATTCAGCGCGGAAATGCAGCTATTGTTATGGGCACCTTTGTTGGACCGGAGATGACGAGGGACGGGTTATTTTAGGTGTTTTATTTAAAGTATTTTAGGTGTTTTTATTTTAGGTGTTTCAGGTAATGTAATCACTGTGATAATATTTTTGTGACTGATTAACATATATATTATATTATGTTATAATATACCTTTTTAATATATATGTACAATATAGTAACAGAACATCAATCAATTAGTATCATTCGTGTTTGGATTGATCAATGAACTGAAACGATAAAAGTATTTCATTATAAGCTGTCTGCTAAAACATGGATTATATTTTTGTCACTGAACAGAATTTTAATTTAGTTGATTTTTTCCTATAAACATCATCATTAGTGAGTGTCCATTCTTTGCTGGAGTTTTTTTCACCCAGCAAAGGGTACCCTCATGCGATACCGGCACAGCCGTCTGTCTGGGTTATGTGGGACTCACAGCTAATCTGGGCCTACCCACTAAACACCGACTGCTGTTGGCTTTAGCCCGTGGGGTCTTGAATCCTTCATCGAGGGCGACCCCATCCTGGGGATGGGGGGAGCGCAGCGGTGCTCCAGATAGGAGATATATTTGTTGTGCTAGTGCAAGCGGCTTGCGAGCATGGTATTAAGGTTTTTCAAGATCCTAAGAAGTCTTGTCCTATGTTGTTCTTCGATTAATGCCAAATGGTAGTGAAATCGATAAAGCCGTTTTAGCGTGAAAAAGTAACCACAGACACACTTTTGGTTTTCTAATATTAAAGTCACAGGATTCTATAGTCAAAATAGTATATAGCTTGTCCAAAATGACTTTAATTTATTTTATTTAACGCCTTCAGTCTATGGCTTGACAAGTTCTGATAAGCAGCGTTGCAACATGCAACTTCTATCAATTTGAAATTTGACGTTTCCAAATATCGTTGTCTTAGAGTGAAAACATCGGTACCGCAAATTTGACCTTTTTTTTAGGGTTGCGTACCCAAAGGGTAAAAACGGGACCCTATTACTAAGACTTCGCTGTCCGTCCGTCTGTCACCAGGCTGTATTTCATGAACCGTGTTAGCTAGACAAATGGAATTTTCACAGATGATGTTATTTTGTTCCCGCTATAACAATTTACTAAAAATTAGAAAAAGTAAAAAATAATATACCTATACAAAAAACGTGTTTCTTTTTAAACGTGAAGAAAACTAGCGCCATCTAGTATGATGTTACAGAACCTTTTTTACAAGCGCCATTAAGTATTATGGTACGGAACCCTGTATGCGGTTCTGACTTGCACTTGGCTGGTTTTTTTAATTACCATTTCGGAAAGAAAACCTAGGAAGCCACGTCTTAATTTTACTCAAAAATCATTATGATGATAGATGGGATCACTGGACCACCACCATCTCTTTTATACTTACACCCTCATAACATCTTCTATCCTTGTTTCCAGGTGCTGTGCGGGGCAGTGGCGGGTGCAGGCGACGCAATGGCGAACGTGACCCGCGTGAGGCGCTCGGTGCAGCACCATCCTCAGCCACACCGCATGCTGTTAGTATACCGTCTGCTTGGTCTTTTGGGGCGTAGCCGGGGCCAGCTGTACGATACTGGCTAATCAAATTATTTTTTAACACGCATTTATGTATGTTTGTAATTTCTAACCGACTCCTTTGCACTCGATTTTGACCCACTTTAAACGGACAGATTTAATTCAAACTGTGTACATTTATCAAGAATCAGTGACAATGTAATAATTTTATAAGTTTATCTCATTATCCTGATCTAAAAATTGAAAAATAAATATAGTTTAAAAAACTAATAAAACACGCTTTTAAAGCACATCAAACTAAAAAGTGAAAATTAATAAAAACAATAAAAAACGAAAAATACATAATGAGTGAAAAAAGCGTGGAGCGCTTGTGCCATATTTTTCGTGTATCGAGCAACCTTTTTTTTTTTTTTTTTTTTATTCTCTATTGGTAAACCCTTGACAACATCTCACCTGGTGGTAAGTGACGATGTTGCCGAAGATGAAAGCGGGCTTATCAAGAATCCCCAACCCAATGGGGAACTGGCTATCTTATCTTCATGCCGGAACCAACGCTTTTTTCACAATAATACTAGTATTTTTCGTTCATTATTATTTTCAGCTTACATTAAGAATTATTTTTCACTTTTTAGTTTGATGTGCTGTAAAAGCGTGTTTTTTTTTATTTATTAATCCAATCCAAGATAGATCTAAAATAAATAGCTCTGTTCAAGTTTACCCCATGTGTTTAGTCTCTTATAAGGTGTCTATAGATAATTAATATTTAAAAAAGGAACAAATGGACTGCTTGCAGTTTGGAATAAAATAAATTATTAGAACTTGAATATCTGTATATATTTCTTTCAAAAATATGCCTTTTGAAATTTCTATTCTCTAACGGAATGGAAAGCTTCTAAAGTTCATGAATAACCAAAGCAAAATGAAGTTAAGCTTCTAGCCAAAGGTGAAAATTTATTTTATATTGTCAAATAGATTTGGGAAATTCACTTGTTGCAAAAATTTGAAATAATAATTAATCCGTCCAAGTCTCGCAAGATAAGGTAAAATTTGGTTGGTCGGGTGTTAAAAACCAGTTCGTATGGTTGTAGCGTAGTATAATTTATGGTAACAGATTTAAAAAGTTTACTACCTACCATAAAATATGGAACCGGTGGAAATAAGGTGGAAATCCTTGGGGGAGGCCTTTTTACAGCAATGGGCGTCCTTCTGCTGATGTGATACGATGAACTATGGGTCTGTTGGGGAAAGTTTTGCAATCATAAGTAGAAGCCCCAGTGAAGGCTTTAACCAACCTCAAATTAGCAGCTTGATTCGCGTCAGTACAAATTTTGATCGAAACCACATTGAAATAACGTTATTAATAGTGCGCACCGTGACGTGGTGGTTACGACTACCTTTGTCAGCAATATAGATATTTATGTAAAACTCATGAAATATATGATTTGAATCACTTAACTCCTGCCATAAGATATCAAGTAAACTACAAACAATATTTCTTTATAGACAGTTTCTCTCAAATGGTACTATCATAAAATTTTTAATATATATACAGATGTATTTGACGTACCTAGTTTTTCCTACAATAACGAAATAAAACGGATAAAATCAGACCTTACGACAACACTAGGTAAACTTTATTTCGAACTAACATTGTCAACCACCAGCTGTTAAGTAAAGCGTTTCAGGTTGGTTATCCCCTTAACGGCTCCTACATCAATTTTGTTACACTCTGTATTGGTAACGTCATCATCATGTACAAAACATCTTATCTAATTATCTAACTGCGTAGTGACCGATGGGTCAGGTTCATACAGTTTATGGCTACACTGTCCTGGCTACGCCCATATTCTTTTACCACTCTCTTGCAACAATTACTCACAATTTGACCAGGACCTATTCACATTCCAGGACGAGAGAGGAGATGAAAGCAACTGCGGCGTGGAAACGCTCCCATTGGCAAGAGATGCAGACCTTACTCCGTCACGACGATGCCAAGCAAGTCGAATGCTGTCCATCTGTCCTCGAGATGGTCGAAAAGAAAGGTGGCAAAACTCCAAACGGGCTCTACGTAGACCTTTACGAGAACGGCGATAACAAACAGCAGTTCTACGAGCTCTCCTGTGCGCCTGGAGTGGTCGACAAACCGTGCAGATTCGTCGACCATCGCTTATATAACCACTCACGGTGCGTCCAGAAATACTCGTATTCTTACGCGCTGGTAAGGTGTTCCGACTCTTCAGTAATGCCGCAGAATCAGCATAAAAATGAGGGGTATTTCCCCGTTCCTGGGTCCGGAGGGTGCTCCATGGACTATGTGCAAGTGCGAGCAGGTTGTGAGTGCCAAATAACGCCCCCTAAGTTTCAGAGCCATAATAAAAGACACAATAAGTCAAGAAATAAACGGAAAGACTTAAACGAATTAAAAGTAGGGACTTCATTGTAGTTGTGTGTGTGACCAGTGGACTTTAAACCAATTAAACGAGGAATTATCCCGATTTTAGTATTATTATGGTATTTTTAAGGTGGTGGCGCGGAGTTTTTTTAAGGCTCCGCGTGGCCAGGGTAGTGCCTTGGTACTTGCTACTGAACTTTTAGCAGTTATTGTGTGCCATCAGTTTTAGCATCTGATAACTTTATTAGATTTGGATTCAGTTTTTACACATTCTTTTTTATCTTTGCTTTGCTCAACATTTTTGATGTACACTCTCAATAATTTCCTGTCTTGCGTGTTATAAAGTTGCAATCGAGAAGGAAAAAAAAATTCGTCGCCTCCAATTTTTTTTCCTTTATGGTTCCAATAGAAAAAGTTAAATGACTAGTTCGTACCATGAATGACAAAAAGTATGCGTATAGGGCGCTGCAAAAATTTTTTTCCTTCATGGTTTGCTCGAGATATGAGTTTTCATAGGGCCTCTTTTAGAAAAGTGCCCCTCGTCAGACCGAGTCTTGACATATGGAATGACATTTGATGGGTTAATGTAGATAATAAATAGGTTCAAAAAACTGTGGCATTTTAATTGTTTTAGAATGCTTCATCTATAGATATTACAAGGTCTGCTCTAAGTACTCTATCAAATATTTCAAAGTCAATATTTACCAATAGTAAATTTATAAATGTTATCAGATGCTGAGCCATTTTATGTCGTATGTTACCGAAGCCGTACTCGGCTTGGCAATACAGCTGTGTTTGCACTGCAGGGTGCTCCAATTAAAGGACAATCACATCATGACTCCTCAATAAACGTACAACGGAAGGTTTAAGGTTAAATATTTCATCGATGAGTCTCACGCGTGTAAAAAAGAATATTTTGCTACCTGTTGTCTGTTTAATTCTTAGTGATTTTTTTTTAAAAACTCATTGTTTGACGTAACCAGCAAAATGTGTATTTTTGATAGTAATAATATTACCTGTTTGTAGTAAATTACTTTATTTTTCCACTGCAGTTCAAACACAGCGTATCGGTCACTGTAATTATTTTTATTTCGATGAAGATGTCGTCTATATAACTACGCTTTTCGATTTAGTCTTGCTATAGATTAAGGATTCGGTCGAGTAAATTTTGGACTTACACATGCCTTTTCTACCTACTCAGTGCCTTAATGAAATTGTGCCTTAACATTTTGACTACCTACCGCAATAAAACTTAAAGTGTATTTATTTTTAAGTACTTATATTAGGGTCCCTCTAAAACCGCTGAGAAAACTGAGGCTTCATTCTTGAATCTGAACAACTTTCCCCGAGGAATCTCTACTATAGAGTAGCGAACAGTCCCAAAAACTTTTTTAGGGTTCCGTAGTACAACAAGGAACCCTTATAGTTTCGTCATGTCTGTCTGTCCGTCTGTCTGTCCGCGGCCTTGCTCCTAGACTATTAGTAGTTAAGAGCTAAAATTTCGCAAATAATAATAACGCGGAACTGTAAAAAAAATGGGAAAAAAACCTTTTTAAGGGTACAAATAAAGTGGGGGTGATTATTTTTTTCTCGTCAAACTCAGTCGTGTGGGGTATCGTTGGTTAGAGCTTGAAAAATAGTTGTGAGTCTTTCAAGACCATTTTATAATTTAAGGTTCCGTTTTCGAAAAAACAGCCTTGATAGTGCTAGATTTTGTTGGAGTCGAGTGTTCCCACCCCCTAACAACTAAACCGCTGTATTTGGAAATTTGAAAATTAGATATGGACGCGATAATGGCAACTACGGAACCCTACATTACGCGTGGCCCGACACGCACATGGCCGGCTTAGAAGCCTATTATTAGCCTATTAAATAAAATGTCTCAAATTATACATAGTGTAAAAACTGCTCCAAAAAACTTAAAAAAACTGAAAAATTTTCTTTGAAGAAACCCAAAATAAGCTCGAATTTTTTAAAGACTTAATAACTTTCATTGTAAACTTTAAAAAAATTGCTTGGCTGATTGTCCAACTTTCTGTGATGAAAAGTCATTTTTTTTAATTATGTTTTTATTTTTTTTTACCTTTGGATTCCTGTTCTACAACCTGTAAATCAGCAAACTGGCCATTTTTTCGAATTTACAATAGGTGAGATGCCTTTGGGAAAATTGTTCAGTTCCCTAAACGGAAATCCCAGTTTTCCAATTTTTCCAGAAGAACCTTATAATATGAGCAATAATACATTAATTTGATATTTTACATACATACCTGTCTACTTACAGAACTTGTGCCGACCGTTTCTTTACTGAAAATAATGCTCTCTTCCCCTTAAATTTAAGCATATTTATTCAAAGTTAACAATTTTTATATTTTTTTGTTAAATCTTGTATTGTAACAGTACTTACTTTTAGATATAAGCGCGTCGAGTCAAAGATCTGTATTATTTTCTATTTTGTAATACTTTTATCTGTATAATATAAATTAAATTTAAGGATTTCATGTTATTTATGCAGTTTAAATACGAGGTATCCTGATAATCGGTATAAATGAATGTTTTAGATTTGTACCAGCTATTTGTTAAGGTGGTTAAATTAAGTAATTTGTCCGTGTAATACCTATTTTTTGCTGGGATTGGTAAACAATAGACGGACAAAAAGATTTGCCAACATCACACACCAAGAAATCACAAAAAGCATCACATATCTACAGCGCCATCTTTGGATGAGTAGCAGAACTGTTTAGTAAAATCAATTCTGAATTATTCAGCTCTGTACATTCTAATATTAAAATGTTGTTATTTAAATCGTATTTCATAAACAAGATTGAATAAAATGAAAGTCTGCAAAAGTGCCATTATTCTATGAATCTAGACAATATGTCCGGGTATCTATCATACTTTAAATACTTGTAGTTTCATCGGTAAAAGTACCTTATACATACCAGTAATATAGAAGTCATTGACCTTATAAAAATACCTACCATCCTCAATATTGACGAACAATAGCATTTTTTTTCAAAACGACACTTAATTTCGAATACATGGTCTATAGCTATAACAGGTGTCGTGATTTCATTATGATTGGAAGAGCATGATAATGATGTACCGCCCATAAAATAATAAAAAACTTGCGAGTGTAAAGTGCCAAAAGTGACAAGGTACTTAAAATTGTTTTTTCCGATGAAATTACAGATAGTTTTCTTCCCAAGTTTTGCAGATCGGAATACCATCACACACTGCTCAGGAAAACCAATGAACTAAATAATCTTACTATATTAATTAAAAATAAAAATCAGAGTGTTTTTAAAACTTTCAGAGGATCAAGACGAATCTAACGAAACTTCGTACTCCAAAATTAATCAAGCCGTTTAGGCTACAGGCTGAGCCAAATAAAGTGTAGCTTCCGTTAACTGGGGCTTCTACTCATCATACTGAACACTGAACAGCTTTTGTACTACGACTTTGCTGAAAACGCCATTTAAAAAAAATCAAACAAATCGATCAGCTGATCGACCAATTTAGTGCATTTTTGTATGAAGGGTAATTTTTTTTTGAGAATTGATTAATGGTTCCTTGAGGAAAGTTGTTCAGTATGATTAGTAGAACTAAATGTGTGCATTGTATTGTATTATTGAATTTTATTAAATATACGTACTATAACAACAGTGTCGTTAAATCTGTCTATGTATGGGTATTTTGGATTTGTATATTTATAGAATTTCCATTTCATTTCAAAGCTACCTATTAATTACCGCCTGAAAAATCCGAAAAAGTATCAATGTTCACTTACAGTTACGTTATTCAGAGGCCATAGTAATATTAAATTTATTGTTGACATCAAAACGCAATCTTAAAATAAAATAAAAATGTAAAACAGAACAAATTGTTTTATTAAACTTCTTTTTAATGTCATAACATTTAAAAATGTTATAGATGTCTAATCAGTCTAACAGTGACTCTCACACTTATTTACTAAAAAAAACTATAATAAATAGTACTATTTCTACTCCCATTTGGTAATTTCATCATCATCATAATATCAACCGAAAATTGTCCACTGCTGGACAAAGGCCTCCCCCAAGGATTTCCACGACGACCGGTCCTGCGCTGCCCGCATCCATCGGCTTCCCGCGATCTTCACCAGGTCGTCGGTCCACCGCGTGGGAGGCCTGTCTACGCTACGTTTTTCGGTGCGCGGTCGCCACTCGAGAGCTTTACTACCCTATCGGCCATCTGTTCTACGAGCTATGTGCCCTGCCCACTGCCACTTCAGTTTAGCGATTCTGCGAGCTATGTCGGTTACTTTAGTTCTCCAGCGGATCTCCTCGTTTCTGATTCGATCACGTAGAGAAACTCCGAGCAAAGCACGCTCCATTGCCCTTTGGGTGACCTTTGAGCCTTCCTATGAGGCCCATAGTAAATTAATTATTATTAAATTTACTTAATACATAACCTGTAATTTACTTAATACATAACCTCAAATCATATCACAAAATTTCAATGTATTTTATTTATTTCATGGTCGTAGAAAAAGTATTGTATGCCACTGCACGCAATCAGCCATTGTAACACTCGTGCTGTCTATTGTGCCACTCAGCTTTGCTTCATGGCACAACTAGCACTCATGTTACAATGGCTCTCATTACTTGGCAGTGGCATTAATAACTAATGTCATTCTTAATCCTAAAATAGCAAAAACCTTATTTATTACTTGGCACCTTCATGATCTGCAAAAAAAAATCAAACAAAAAAATTAATAATCATGGTCATAACTACATAAAAAACTTTTTTGAGCTAGCACAGTATTACAATATCAAACCTCGGTCACTGACGATCAAAAGAATGAAACAAACGCGTTCCTACGCACACAGTCTAAGGTCGTGTAGGTGAACGCGTACCATGCTTGTGTGAGTGAGATAAGACATGCTAGGGTAGCGGTTGAGGCTACTGAGCGGGGGTGGGCGGCACTTTCAACGGGAGGCACGGAGTGACCATACTGTACGCTAGTAGTCTATATTGTACTGTGACAATATAGCGGCCTATCGTAATACCACATTACAATAAAGAGTACTAGCGTGTAATACTGTGTAGCTAGCAACCAAAATTCTAATGCATATAGCGCCATCTATGAGCGAGTAGTAGTCCTGTTGTATAAGTGTAGCGGGTGGTGTTCTACCTACAAGTTTAGAACTTTTAACTTGTAGTTATCATGCCAAATACTAGATGGCGCATAGATCTCTGCGTCTCGGTACGTTAGTACTATTATATTATATATACTTTGGTCTCGGCAAAGTTATTAAATTATCATTATCAGCGCAGGAGTAAATGATGTGTACAATAGTCTAATCATCATCATCATATCAGCTCACATACGTCCCCACCGAGGGGCATGATGTGTGCAATAGTCTAATCATCATCATCATATCACCTCATATACGTCCCCACCGAGGGGCTCGAGCCTACCCTGAATTAGGGCGATCGGGCCTTAGTCGACCACGCGGGCCCAGTGCGGGTTGCTCGACTTCACACACAACCTTTAAGTTTCTTCGCAGGCGTGTGCAGGTTTCTTCACGATGTTTTCCTTCACCGTTAAAGCAATCGATGAGTATATGTACGTAAGTTTCGAAAAACTCATTGGTACATTGGCCGTCCGGATTTGAACCCGGCCCCTCTGGTTAGGAGGACCGAGTCGTATCAATCGAGCCAATATTTATTAATTATACTTTTTTCAATCACAATGCACTTTTTTTGATAAATCTGAATCGCACATGGTCATCTGGCCCTAAACTAGGATTTCCTGTACTAGAACCAGATATTGATATGTATACTTATACCTACTTAAGTATATATCTAACACACAAAAAATTGGTGTTCTCATACAAATCGATCAGCCTATTCGCCAATTGCAAAAAAAATCGTATGGAAATTCATATTTTTTTGCAATATCAGAAAAGATTAGTGTGTAGGTACTTAGAACAAAAGTTGTTCAGTTTCATGAGTAGAAGCCCTCTCAAAAAATGAGTTCTATTTTTCCTAATATGTACTTGTAAACATTAAAAATCCAGACGCATTGAAAAAAAAACTTGTTCATCACACGAATTATATACAGAGTGTAACAAAATTGGTGTAGGTCCCGTTAACTGGGGCTTCTACTCATCATACTGAATAACTTTAGTTCTACGACTTAATTTTTTTTTTGAGAATTGACTATTGGTTCCTTGGGAAAAGTTGTTCAGTATGATGAGTAGAAGCCTCAGTTAACGGGTCCTACACCAATTATTTTACACCCTGTATATATGGGTGGAGATACGAAGTAACTAGTATCTCATCTGTGGTGGAGATCGAACCCAAGACCCTCAGCCTATCAGACAGGAACGCTGACCACTGAACGAACCAGTCAGTCTTTACATCAAAAAATCCACTCACCAAGGTAATTCGTAGTCACATACATGAGGCCGAAGCCGAGACAGACAGAGACAAATTGCGCGATGCCAGCGCTGCGCCTACGCTCGTGCCATCTCGCTCGCTCGCGGGGAAGCACCTCGCTTACCGTCACATAGAGGAGAGTGCCTGCAGCCAGGGCCTGGAGAAAGAAAGGCTTTGAAATAGTTGGTTAAATTTCAACCCATTTGTCGTTAATGTTTCACCTATCATCATCCATCATCATATCAGCCGACGGGCGTCCACTGCTGGACATAGGCCCAAAGATTTCCATGATGACCGGTTCAGCGGTGCCCGCATCCAGCGGCTTCCCGCGACCTTCCAGGTCATCGGTCCACCGAGTCTGCCGGGGATTCTTTGCACCCCATGCCCTACCGTTACCTTCAGCAATAGTTTCAGTAGTTTCACCGATAGCAAAGTATATATATAAGGTCTAACAAAATTAGCTGAAACTATTTTAAGGGCAAGTTCAGCAAACGAAACTTTTGAACAACTTTTTCTTCAGCGACCATACCGAATTCTAAAAAAAAATCGCCACATTCCATTACTGCCTACTTAAATAAATAATATTCTCGTAGTACGGTCCTGGTTTTTGTTTACATCGCTGGAATCGTGACGTGTCGCAACAAAACTGTGCACTGTGCCCGGCCGTTGACCTTTGCTAGTTCTCTCAATCAATTCTTATTTAAAATACTTAAAACCTTACAGTTCCTTTTAGCTGTAGGTAGTAAAATACAATCTAACAGGTATTTACACTTTAGGAAAAAGAAAAAATTGAAATTGAAGGCAGTTGCTCTTTCCTTGAGGCGCTTGAGGTCGTTGAACGAACCACGCGAAATGTACCTACGAGCAAGCGCCTGCAAGCAACTGTGAAGTAAATAAATATCCCAGTTACTCTCGCGCACTCATTGAGTTACGTTGCTCAAAGCCTAACCTATGACATTTTGTGACCTAAGTGCCTAAGTCACAATACAATTTTTGTATTGTGACTAAGTTAAGTGTTTCGTAGTGGAAATGCCGTACAAAAGTATTTGGACATGGCGGTGTGCTATGAAGTTTGTAACCACAGGTTTGGGATGTAAGAAGGAAGGCTGCGGGTAAAGGGTCGGAATGATCGGAGCGGAGGCACAGACAGATTACTAAATAGGCGGAGGCTTGTGCTACTATTATCATCTGTGGCGGAGGCACGTGGGCTGCGGCTGCTACGAGTTACGGTACGATGGCCAGTGCCGCATTTATTAAGATTTCTTATTTTTTTATTGAAGATTTTTTTTCTTAGATTTCAGTATGGTCGCTGAAGAAAAAGTTGTTCAGTTTCGTTTACTGAACTTGCCCTTAAAATAGTTTCAGCTAATTTTGTTAGTATGTATGTATTAGTACCACAGTCTAAGAATCCATACAGTCGTCCAACGCCCATAATCATCGCGTCATCGCCGATTTCACGAGTCACTGATCACAGTACCAAGGGTTGTCACAAAACTTGACAATTAAATGAAAGAAAATGCCATTACTTAGAAAAAATACTTCAATAGTGTAAAATCGATATTTGAAGAAACCTTAGATCTCTGATCAAGAATCCGTTGTCAGAATCAAAAATGACGGCCATTTTGTTTTTTTTATCCGTTGCCCGAATTGAAAAAAGTCGCCGCCATTTTGAACTTTTTAGTTACTGGACCGATTGCTTCAAAAAACGATATCTGAGGGTCCCTGAAGTCCCTTATCACGAATCCGTTGCCCGAATTGAAACAAGCGGCCGCCATTTTGAACTTTTTAGTTACTGGACCAATTCCTTCCAAAATCGATATCTGTGGGTCCCTGAGGCCCCTTATCACGATTCCGTTGCCCGAATTTAAAAAAAGGGCCGCCATTTTACCAATTGATTCCAAAATCGATATCTGGAGGTCCCTGAGGCCCCTTATCACGAATCCGTTGCCCGAATTACATAAGTAAACAAATATATATTCCATTAATGAAGTAATTACAGAAAAACAATACGGTTTCCAACCCAAAAAAAATACCACGCAACTGCTTTCTAAAATTACAGACAAAATCTATGAGCACCTTAACAACAAAAAACAAGTTCTAGTTGTATTCATCGATTATAGTAAAGCATTTGATACTCTGAGGCACGATCTATTAATTGAAAGACTAGATGACTGCGGAATAATAGGACCTCTCTTGACATGATGTAGTGACTATTTGAGTAATAGATCATACTGCGTAGATAGTTGATGTTCTTAGTGACATTACAACAGTGACAGGGGGTACTGCACAGGGTTCTGTACTAGGTCCTTTACACTACATCACATATGTAAACAGTGTTACAAATATTATTAAGGAATGTGTCATTTTCCAATTTGCTCTGCAGAAACTGCAAACATGGTCGCATGACTCTGGGCTTGTGCTTAATGTAAGCAAAACTAAACTTATGTACTTTAGCCCAAGTCATAACAGGAATAAAAATCCAATAAAACTCACAGCACATGACCATCACTGCCTTCATAACAATACAAACCTGCAACCATGTAGTTGTCCCCCTATTGAGTTGGTGGATAAGCTAACATACCTTGGCCTCGTTATGGACAGTAGACTGATTTGGAAAGACCACATCAACCACGTATGTGATAAATTACGAGCACTGCTTGCCAAATTCTCAATAATCAAATATAAAATTTACTTTTACTCTATAAATCATTAGGAGAATCAACTATATCGTACAGATTAAGCAGTTATGGGCGTACCTTTAAATCTCATCTAAATCCGATATATCAACTTCAATTACGTATTTTAAAAACAATAGTTCCCGATAAAATAAAAACAAAATTTAAATACGACTATCATGGACTTTTTTACATCAAGGCATACTCCGCCATTTTCTTTTGCATTTGAACGCTTAAATTGTGTGTGCATTTATAAATATACAGCTGTACTAGTGAACTACAAAACTATTAACCTAAAAGTGAATTGGATGTGCTCCTCGCCTGTACAAGCCTTGCTGCGTCGCCTTGGATGCCCTGAACTGCAAGCAACGTGGTGTGGTAAGCTCCTTTCCAATTCCTTATTATATCTTTCCATTCTCAAGGTTGCCTAAGATTCTTGGAGGTAGGTGCCAGCCAGCCCAAAATAAAATTATACAATCCACTTAAACCCCGCGTCATCATTTTTTTTGGTATAAGGAAACACGAAGTGTTCGTAACTTTAAATTGGAAATACTAAGATTTGAGAATACTTATGGTAAACGCGTTCTAAAGTATATAATCCCGTACTTACTTAATGGACTACCTGTTGATATTAAAACAAATACAAATATAAAAAATAATAAAGAAACTTTAAAACAATATTATCTGGAAATGCTCAGCACAAAAATAATTTAATAATTTAGTTTTTGAAAGGTTTTACAAACGTTCATTAACCATAAAAGTATATAATTGTCTAGTATGTTTTAAACCACATCAACATCTAACGGATGATTAAAATTACTCATGATATTTGCGGCAACTAACCATTTAGTTTGATATAGGAAAAACGAACACCTTTACGCAACGATCTACTTATGACGATGACATAATAAATAACGCATAGCTCATCGCAGCGCGAGGGTACCTGCACAGAATTACAAAATGTATACCTGCCTACCAAACATCGCGCCGATCGGCGGCGAGCCGTCGTCGCGTCGCGGTGGTACCGACAAATTCGCTGAGATTCCGTGGCAACATCTTGTAAAAGGCGGGTAGATCACCTGAGGGTAGCGCGTGCACTGCGCTTGAAGTTTCCTTTGCACAAACTCACTTATTTCTGTAGATATATGGTGTTCATGATAACACAATATACTTAAGTTAAGTCTATTGTGATGATAGTGCCCATCTTTTCAAGCTTTTACTGTATTTTCATTTTATTTTTTCGTATAGGTGGATACATATTTCATTTTTTTAATACTGATATATTGTCATATTTATTTCTTTTATCTTTTATGTGTTTGATTTTTGATAACATAGGGTAGATAATTCAGTTTAAGTGTATTTTGTCAGCAACGATAGTAACTAGTACACGGATAAACCTGTAAAGATTTTTGATGTATTAGTATTATAATTTTTTGTAACATTTTTTTTATCAATTGAATAAAAAAAATTAAAAATATTGAAAAAAGTGGCCGCCATTTTGAACTTTTTAGTTATTGGACCCATTGCTTCCAAAATCGATATCTGAGGGTCCCTTAGGTCCCTTATCACGAAGCCATTGTCAGAGTTTAAAAAAGTGGCCACCATTTTGAACTTTTAAGTTACAGACCAATTGTTTTTAAAATCGATATCTGAATCCCTGAGGTCCCTTATCACGAATCCGTTGCCCGAATTGAAAAAAGCGGCCGCCATTTTGAACTTTTTAGTAACTGGACTGATTGCTTCCAAAATCGATATCTGGGTGTCCCTGAGGTGCCTTAGCACGTATCCGTTGCCCGAATTGAAAAAAGCGGCCGCTATTTTGAACTTTTTAGTTACTGAACCGATTGCTTCCAAAATCGATATCTGGCGGTCTCTGAGACCCCTTTTCACGAATCCGTTGCCCGAATTGAAAAAAGTGGCCGCCATTTTTAAATTTTTTGTTACTGGACTGATTGCTTTAAAAATCGATATCTGGGTGTTCCTACGGTCCCTTATCACGAAAGATATTCAGATGAAATAGCGGTACAGCTGGTGGGAATTTTAGTTAGAGTCAAGTGTGGAGACAATTTGCACTTTAAAGCTTTAAACTTTAAACCTATTCAACGATATTATACCAAAAAAATTCACCCCCTCTTAACATGTAGGGGAGGTAACCTAAAACATTTTTTTTTCAATATTTTATTGTACCACTTTGTCGGCGTGATTTATAATAGGTACGAGTATATCCATGCCAAACTATAGTGGTATAGCAGCAGGTTCGGATTTTTGAAAAATTAAGTGGACTGTATTTTGCGGAGCGGGGTGATATATAGCGGATGAAATATTGCGGCTATGCGTGTTCAATCTCAAACATACAGCAGGAGACTGCTCCGCCCTGGAATAAAACGGGACATAGAAACAGAGCAGTTAAAGGAAAAGGAACTCACCAGGCACGAAGTCAAAGCGGCACGTGGTTAGCCAGCGCTGGCTCAAATCCTCCTCCTCCAGTTAGAACTCCTTGCGGCAGGTACTTGGGTTAGCACTTCAGATTGCACACACACAGATTATTTGGTCTTTCACTGCGGTTAGATATTTAAATTAATTTTATTAGCGGAACGACACGCGTACATTGCAATGTCATTTTCGGAAGACATCTTGTTCTTATAGTTCTTGGTTTCGACACCGCCAGACATGGCGTCGATGTATGCTTTCTCACTCGAGGCGCCATATTCGATACGTGAGTGGGAAAGGGAGAGGAATATTATAGGATATGGAAGGCTGAACACACATAACATAACGCGCGAGTTTTCAAAATATGATTACGGCGTAAACATCCTCCCGGCCTTGATAATACATGGTATTATCAAAGAAAGCGGTTACAAAACAATATATAAAATTAGAGTAAAAAGTCAATAAGAGAGATAAGACATTATTACTACCTACCTATAAAACATATTAAATTTAAGGAAGTTATAATTAAGAAATTATTAAGAAGGCAATGGGCAAAGTTTTACGATAGGACGTTTAAAAGAAGTAGTCGCGGTCTTAACTAAAGCAACACGAACTCTACCATCTTTACCCGGGTAAACCTCTTGTATAATGCCTAACGGCCAGCGGAGCGGGGGAACATCATCTTGATGTATCAATACGACAACACCTGGCTTAACGTTATCAGTATCAGTAAGCCATTTCTGTCTTATTTGTAAAGAATTAAGATACTCTAAACGCCATCTTTTCCAGTAGCTATTAACCATCTGATCGAGAAGCTCTTTGCGATGACGCAGGGTCTTCGTTCCTTCAGAAACGGGCATGACAGGTAGGTAAGTTAATGGGGAAGCCATAATAAAATGTGCGGGAGTAAGAGGCTCCGGATAGGGGTCCTCTGATAAAATACAAAGCGGTTTTGAGTTAATAATCGTCTCGATCTGTGTCAAAACGGTTAAAATTTCCTCGTAGGTAAGCAACTGTGAACCAATCACGCGGTATAAATGAAGTTTAACACTTTTAATATTAGACTCCCAAATTCCTCCAAAATGAGGAGCGCGGGGCGGAATCATGTGCCATTCGATGCGATGATCAGTAAGTAATTCGTTTATCTGAGACTTAGCTCCCACAAAATTCGTACCATTGTCTGAGTACATACTACATATGAGAGACAGGACCACGCCTAGAAATAAAGCGTTTGAAAGCCGAATTAAAGGTGTCGGACGAGAGATCTGTAGCTAGTTCAATGTGAACTGCTTTGGTCGCTAGGCAGATAAATAGACAAATGTAAGCCTTCTGACTTCTTTGTCCGCGGCGTCTACACGGAGTTATATTTATAGGGCCAGCATAATCTACGCCCGTATGAACGAAAGTTTTAGTCTCTTGTACGCGGTAAGAAGGCAAGTCAGCCATTTTAGTATTGAGAGGAGTAGGTGAGTTTTTAAAACAAAAGTTACACGCATGGACACGTTGTCTAATCACATTTCGAGAAGATAAAATCCAATATTTTTGGCGTAATAGGGAACTCAATACATTGGCACCGGTGTGACAATGTAGGCGGTGGAAATAATCAATTAAAAGGTGAGTAATATGATCATGTTTTGGTAGCAACGTCGGATGCTGAGCTTCGTAAGGTAAATTACTATTTGAAAGTCTACCTCCTATTCTTATTGTTCCATATTCATCGATGAACAAATCAAGTTTTTTGTGTGGCGATGAAGTAACTTTATTAGTTTTTAATCGCGAGACAATTGCTTAAAGTGGAAGTCTTGAACGGCGCGAATTAAGTATCTTTCAGCTATTTCGAGCTGAGAAGCGGAAATGCGGTCATTACGAGGTAAACGTTTTGTAAATTTTAAAATGTAGGTAATAACCCGCAAGATTTTATTCCAAGAGGAATACTTTTGTGCTAGGTCATAAATAAAACCAGGAGCAGCGGTATTGGGAGTTGAGCAAACGAGAGTTTTGCTCTTAAATTCAGGTAGAGTCTCATAAGCTTCTGGAATAAATGGAGTGACAGGCCAACTTGATATAGGAGCGGACAACCATGTAGGGCCGTGCCACCAAAGCGGGTGGGATAATAATTGTTCCGGTAAGAGACTTTGCGACGCGGTTACTGACATAAATATCCCATCTATGCGGTGAAGAACTGATCCAAGAAAGCGCTATTTTCGAATCAGAGAACGCGAATATATTATCAATTTTTGTACGAGCACTATAAGTCTCATTAATCAGTCGAACAAGTTTCGACATCATTACTGCGGCACATAACTCGAGCCGTGCCAACGACACTACTTTGACAGGAGCCACTTTAGATTTCGCACATATAAGATTGACACGAACGTTTCCTTCGCTATCGGTGACGTGAAGATACACTACACAACCGTATGCTTTCATACTTGCGTCTGCGAATGCGACTATGTTTGTGCTACAACCAGTGGCAACACCTAAGTGCCGCGGGATTTTACAAGCGGTGAGAAGAGGTAGCTGCTCATTAAATTGTTGAAACAAAGAAAGTATGTTGTCAGGTATGGGATCGTCCCAACCGACTTTGAGTAGCCATAACTCTTTGATTAAAAGTTTAGCGAATAGTATGACAGGAGCGGCAAAACCGAGCACGTTCCATAAGCGTGCGATGGTTGAGAGAATTGTTCTCTTGGTAAAAGTTTCCTTAGCAGGAAAAGCGGAAAAGGTAAATATATCCTGAGCGGGTAGCCATTTTAGGCCTAAAACTTTCATATTTTCGCTATCCGAAAACTCAATAGAAGCGCGATTTGACTGCGGTACAGAGTCGAGCAACTCAGGTGAGTTACTAGCCCACTTAGTTAAATGAAAACCCCCTGATTTAAATAATTCGATAAGTTCTCGCGAAAGAGATTTTCCCTCTTCTACAGTAGGTACGGAGGTAGTCAAATCGTCCATATATAATTCATGAGAGGCCACATCAGCGGCGCGCGGGAACCGGTCACGTTCATCTGACGCTAACTGTCGCATAGCTAAGAAAGGACTGCATTTTAGACCAAAAGGACTGCATTTGTGAGTTACTAGCCCACTTAGTTAAATGAAAACCCCCTGATTTAAATAATTCGATAAGTTCTCGCGAAAGAGATTTTCCCTCTTCTACAGTAGGTACGGAGGTAGTCAAATCGTCCATATATAATTCATGAGAGGCCACATCAGCGGCGCGCGGGAACCGGTCACGTTCATCTGACGCTAACTGTCGCACAGTGCGCATAGCTAAGAAAGGACTGCATTTTAGACCAAACGCAACACGATTAAAATGATATTCGCGCATGGGTTGCAAAGGGCCAAAACGGAATAAAATCTTTTGATATTTGCGGTGTTCAGGTTTTAGAAGAATCCTGAGATACATCTGTTTTATATCAGCGGATAACGCTATCTCAAATAAGCGGAAATTTAATAACAGGACAAATATATCTGCTTGGAGATTTGGTCCTGTATGGAGAATATCATTAAGTGAAATGCCATTGTGGCATTTAGCACTAGCGTCGAGTACAATACGAGTTTTCGTAGTCTCTTTGTCGCGTCGCACGACGGCGTGATGCGGTATAAAATATCCTTGCGAGTAGTCCTCACTGTCGGGCGGTACCTCGGAGAGATAACCATTTTCTATGTAGTCCCGAACTACCTCGTTATAGCTGGTACGCAGCTCGGGATCCTGTAGCTTGCGCTCCAACGACAGTAGCCGGCGGACAGCGGTCGAGCGGGAGTCACCCAACTCGGAAGGATCTCCACAGAACGGCAATGCGGTGCAATATCGACCCGTCGTGTCACGTGACACAGTGGCAGCATACATTTCCTCACACTGACTTTCCTCGGGGCTAAGAAACTGCTTAGCAGGCATTTCTTCCATTGACCAAAACTTAGTTAAAGTTTTATCCAGCTGCAAGCTATCGAAGCGGTCGTGCGCCCCTACACCTTCCGAACAGGTGAAGAAAGTAGCGGAATTCATATTTTTACATTTAGAAGCGGTATTATTTTTATTAAAGTTAGAAGTAGGTGCGTCGCCCATCAAAACATAACCAAATACGGTTTCAATAGCAGCGGGAGCGGGGGGTGCAACGACCTTGCCACCAAGCAATAGATGCGGAAACAGCTGAGCGCCGAGTATCAACTCGACCTCACCTGGGATGTGCCAAAAGGGATCGGCGAGCGGTAAGTTAACTAAATGTCGCACTATCGTAGTGTCAACATATTCAGATGGCATGCGGTCGGTTATATTATCTACAACCAAAGCGGTTATATTATAAGAATATTTCTTATTTTTAGCGGTCACAAGGAGCTGAGCGTATCCGCGAACTGTTTGTGAAGCGGAGCCGATGCCCTTGATAAATGAATTTGAAAGCGGAATAGGTTTAATTTTAAGCTGTTCACAGCATGCGGACGTAATCAAATTATTTTGCGAAGCATTATCAATTAAACATCGCACGGAAATATTTTGCTTGTCATTATTTGCAATGTTTACTTGCGCGGTTGAGAGAAGGACAGTCGAATTTCTTAAAGGCCCCGTACCAAGAAATTGTGTTTCATTAGATCGCGCGTGAGCGCACAGCGACACATTGACTGATGCGTCCGTGGGCTTATCAGAAGCCTGCGCGTGCGAGTGAGGCGACGGTATCGCGTCACCTACGGCGGTCGCGTTCGTAGAGAGTACAAGGGGGCGGGCTCGATGCGCTTGCCGTGACGCGGCGCCGTCTGGCGGCACGGCAGTGCCCCGAGTTGTGCAGCCAAGTTGTGTCTGTCTGTCTGTCTGTCCGTGTCTCCAGCCAAGTTGTGTATTATTATCATACCGTATGGTTCCCGGCTAAGAATAGGACCATCCCATCTCTTCCAATGGGTGTCGTAAGAGGCGACTAAGGGACTTAAAACCGGAGGATGGGCAGCAGCGTCTTTCCGTGCATTGCAACACACCTGCAATCAAACTGCGATCGCCAACCCGCCTGCCAAGCGTGGCGATTACGGCAAAACCCCCCCTATGAATTTCACACCCAGAAAACGGCCCCTAGTCCCCGGCGGCCCCGCTATTCCTGGCTCCGGTAGCAGTCATGGTAACGGCGGGGTAGGGGGTGCGAAGAATCCCCGGCAGATGCCAGGCTACCAAGCCCAACGACCTTTGGCCCTGGCAACTTACAACACGCGCACACTGCGGACTGACGAGAAACTTGCAGAACTCGAAGAAGTATTGAGCAGGTTACGGTGGGATATCGTAGGTTTATGTGAAGTCCGAAGAGAGGGAGAGGACACCATGATCCTTAAATCCGGAAACCTGCTCTATTTCCGGGAGGGCGACCAACAGTCCCAGGGTGGTGTCGGGTTTCTCGTCCACAAGTCCCTCATTAACAATGTGGTTCAAATCGTGAGCGTTTCGACAAGGGTAGCATACCTTATACTCAGAATCACCAAACGGTATTCGATGAAGGTCATACAGGTATACGCGCCGACTACGGAACACTCCGACGACGAGGTAGAGACTATGTATGAGGACATCTCTACAGCCTTACATAGCACCAGGACCCATTATACCGTTGTTATGGGGGACTTTAACGCGAAACTGGGCAAACGAAGCGATGGTGAGCTGAGAGTGGGGCAATTTGGATATGGAGTAAGAAATGCACGTGGCCAGATGTTGGCCGACTTTATTGAGAAGGAGAGCCTCTTTATGATGAACTCATTCTTTAAAAAGTCAAAACAGCGAAAGTGGACATGGTTGCATCTCAATGGCGTAACAAAAAACGAGATAGACTTCATCTTGTCGACAAGGAAGCAAATATTCAATGATGTTTCCGTGATCAATTCAGTCAAAATAGGAAGCGATCACCGGATGGTCAGAGGCACATTGAATCTAAAGACCAAGCTAGAAAGATGTCGACTGATGAAGTCTACGCTCCGACCAGCGCCCATCCAGCTCCAAAACCCCGAGAGCTTTCAGCTCGAGTTGCACAATCGTTTCGAATGCCTAGGAGACTGCGAGAATGTGGACGATTATAATGACAGGTTCGTGGAAATTGTTCAAACGGTCGGTACTAAGATTTTTAAAACTCGCCGTTCAAACAGAACCAAAAAAATCTCCGACTTCACCAGCAACCTCATGGAAGAAAGATGCAGATTGGTTTTGCAGTCCTCTGAAGATGCTACTCAGTATCGGCAACTAAACAGGCAGATCTCTAAGTCCCTAACTCGCGATTTACGCCAATATAATACAAATTGTATTAAAGAGGCGATTGAGCACAACAAAGGCTCAAAAGTGTTCGCGAGAGATCTGTCTGTTGGACAAAGCCAACTGACCAAGCTGAGGACTGAGGACGGCAGGACCATATCGTCTAAGACTGAGTTGCTGGAAGAAGTTGAGAAGTTATATGGACAATTGTACAAGACCACACGTTTGCCTGTCAGCGATCTGGCTGAAGACCCAAGAGCCAGACTAACCCGACACTATACCGAAGATATCCCGGACGTCAGCCTGTACGAGATTAGAATGGCTCTCAAACAGCTCAAGAACAACAAGGCACCGGGTGATGATGGAATTACGGCTGAACTTCTGAAAGCAGGTGGATCACCGGTACTAAAAGCTCTTCAGAAGTTATTTAATTCCGTTATACTCGAGGGACAAACGCCTAAGGCATGGCACAGAAGTGTGGTCGTGCTTTTCTTCAAAAAGGGTGACAACACCCTGCTGAAGAACTACAGACCCATCTCACTTCTGAGCCATGTCTACAAGCTGTTTTCGAGAGTCATTACGAATCGTCTCGCACGCAGGTTTGACGACTTCCAGCCTCCTGAACAAGCCGGTTTCCGAAAAGGCTTTAGTACCATAGACCACATACATACGCTGCGGCAGATTATACAGAAGACCGAAGAGTACAATCAGCCACTATGCTTGGCGTTTGTGGACTATGAGAAGGCCTTCGATTCAGTCGAAACCTGGGCTGTGCTACAGTCTCTCCAGCGGTGCCAAATTGACCATCGATACATCGAGGTGTTGAAGTGTCTGTATGAAAACGCCACCATGTCGGTTCGCCTCCAGGACCAGAACTCGAAACCTATCCAGTTGCAGCGAGGGGTGAGACAGGGAGACGTTATATCTCCGAAACTTTTCACCGCCGCCCTGGAAGATGTTTTTAAGCTTCTGGACTGGGGTGGACTCGGCATCAATATCAACGGTGAGTACATATCCCACCTCCGATTCGCTGACGATATCGTGGTCATGGCTGAGACTATGGAAGACCTAAGCACAATGCTCGATGGCCTCAGTAAGGTCTCTCAATAAGTGGGTCTTAAAATGAACATGGACAAGACGAAAATAATGTTAAATGTCCGTGTCGCACCCACTCCTCTAAAGGTTGGAGACTCTACACTGGAAGTTGTTGACGAATATGTATACCTGGGACAAACAGTCCAGCTAGGTAGTTCCAACTTCAAGAAAGAGACCAATCGACGAATCCAACTCGGCTGGGCAACGTTCGGGAAGCTTCGCAATATCTTCACGTCCCAAATACCGCAGTGTCTCAAGACTAAGGTCTTTGACCAGTGTGTATTGCCAGTGATGACTTACGGAACTGATACATGGTCGCTTACTATGGGCCTCATAAGAAGGCTCAAGGTCACCCAAAGGGCAATGGAGCGTGCTATGCTCGGAGTTTCTCTGCGTGATCGAATCAGAAACGAGGAGATCCGCAGGAGAACTAAAGTAACCGACATAGCTCACAGAATCGCTTAACTGAAGTGGCAGTGGGCAGGGCACATAGCTCGTAGAACAGATGGCCGATGGGGCAGTAAATACCTCGAGTGGCGACCGCGCACCGGAAAACGTAGCGTAGGCAGGCCTCCCACGCGGTGGACCGATGACCTGGTGAAGGTCGCGGGAAGCCGATGGATGCGGGCAGCGCAGGACCGGTCGTCGTGGAAATCCTTAGGGGAGGCCTTTGTCCAGCAGTGGACGATTTGTGGCTGATATGATGATGATCATTATTTAAATGTAATAAAGTGTGATGCGGCTTTTTACATGACTTACAAGCGTATTTTGAATTACAATTAGAAGCGGTGTGAGATAAACTTAAGCAGTTTATACATCCTCGTTTCGATTTAACAAACTCGAAACGACCTCTGGCGGGAAGCGCTTTGAACGCGGGACATCTATACAATTGTTGATTGTCGACATTGTTACACATTGAACAGGGTTCAAAACTCTCGCCATCATTAGCGAGAAAAGTCTGAGATTGGTAGGTACCATGCGAGCGACCCTGTTTTGTATTACTATTAGGGTGGTGTTCCACTGTGCGTTTTGATTGCGACGATGTAGGAGCGGTGCGGTCCAATATTTTTACCTGACTTAGTAAAATCAATGAAATCCTTATAAGAAGGAATCTCTTTTTCTCTTACAAAAGTCTCGAAGGCGTGAGCGGTAGCTGAGTCAATTTTACGTAGTGCCATGTTGAGCAAAATAAAATCTTTTAAGTCGTCAATCTTCAAAAGTTTTAAAGCCGAAACAGCGGCGTCGAAAGTTTCCACAAATGAATTTAACGAAGTGGAATTATTTGTTGCGGATTTAATATTAAATAATATGGACATGTAGTGACACCCTAAAGCCCTTTTATCTTGATATTTTTGAACTAAACTTTCCCAAGTTGACAAATAATTTTCACCTGAGGGAATGATACCAGCGATTATTTTTAAAGCGGAACCCGTTAATTTACCGGTCAAATATTGAATCCTTTGAGATTCGGTTAAATTTTGATTCGAGTGTATATTCGCCTTAAATGATTCATAAAAAACAGGCCAATTTTCAATTTTTCCATCGAACGACGGGATATTAATTGGTGGGAGTTTAACGAGTGGGAACTCGCCTTAATTTCCGCACGTGTTCGAATTTGTTTTGGTGTTAGCTACTATACGAGACCGGACTCTTTGAATTCTTGCGTAAATGTCTTCGAAGGCATTAAGCGGCGTGTAATTTGGTTTATAGTTAGAATTAATTTGAAAGCCTAACTCATTAATGGAGTCTAAATTTGAAATGTATTCTTAACGTATAATTGCTAACGTCTCAGATTCTGCCATAAATGTCTCCGTGGAACGAAGATCCGCAGTCTTGATAGGCACCTTTTGAGCGGTGTCGCTAAGACAAGTTAAGCGCGCGAATATCGCACTGTTTTTTGCCTCTAACATGGATAATTGAGCTTCCATTTTGAAAGGCTGCCTTATCGTTCGTAAATAATGAAGGTACCTATATGCAGTACTAGGCAGATAATATTTATGTAGGTACACACGTAATTGGTATGGCTTACTGACACAGATATCGCAACGAGATTTAGGTCAATTATGAGTTATGCGGGTACTCGTATAAATTTATAAGTATGTATGGATGCGGAATGAAATATAGGTATGTACCTAAATATAATAAGCGGCTAACTGGGTATTATTTTCAACGCGATCAGCGTGTGAAAATTGATTAAGTATTAAGTAATTGCGGGTATTAAGTAATACAATGAGATTGCGGTATGATTACGTGTAAACTGTCAGAGTTTAACACCAATAAAATATAGTGGAAAGCGGGAATTATTACGTGTAAACTATCAGAGTTTAACACCAATAAAATATAGTTATCTGGCTCGAATCCGACCAAAAGAATGGTATAGCCGGTTCGGATTTTTGAAAAATTAAGTGGACTGTATTTTGCGGAGCGGGGTGATATATAGCGGATGAAATATTGCGGCTATGCGTGTTCAATCTCAAACATACAGCAGGAGACTGCTCCGCCCTGGAATAAAACGGGACATAGAAACAGAGCAGTTAAAGGAAAAGGAACTCACCAGGCACGAAGTCAAAGCGGCACGTGGTTAGCCAGCGCTGGCTCAAATCCTCCTCCTCCAGTTGGAACTCCTTGCGGCAGGTACTTGGGTTAGCACTTCAGATTGCACACACACAGATTATTTGGTCTTTCACTGCGGTTAGATATTTAAATTAATTTTATTAGCGGAACGACACGCGTACATTGCAATGTCATTTTCGGAAGACATCTTGTTCTTGTAGTTCTTGGTTTCGACACCGCCAGACATGGCGTCGATGTATGCTTTCTCACTCGAGGCGCCATATTCGATACGTGAGTGGGAAAGGGAGAGGAATATTATAGGATATGGAAGGCTGAACACACATAACATAACGCGCGAGTTTTCAAAATATGATTACGGCGTAAACATATAGCTTTCTAGTAGGTACTATAGTCTCCGAGCTAAGCCGCGGACAGATTGACAGACGGACACTTAAACAGACATGGCGAAACTATAAAGGAAACCTACGGAACTTGAAAAAAGTAATTACAGGAGAATGAAGACAGTAGAAAAGTTAATACGTAATCAAAAAAAACGTTATACAAAAACAAATAAAAAAGAAAATAATATAAAACAGATCGAAAACAAACTTAAATGTTGACATCGTCTCAAAACAAAACAACGCACAGGTTGCTTCAATATCACCTCTAAAAGGAAATAAAGCAAAAATAAAGAGATGTACCTGCATAATGGGAACAGCAACAGAATCCTGGAAGGAACTCAAGGTCTCCAAGCCAGCTCCAGTGCCAATTCCAGCCACTGAACCCCCACTAAAGAGGACCACGCTGGTCAAATGAGCGCACACGCTGCCCGGGAAACTGGCACATAGCTCTGCGCCGAGGCAGAATCCCACGACGAACTTGTGGGATGCTACCGCACCCAGGAGCAGTAGAACCTGGAAAAATCAAAATAAATTTAAAAAAGTCTGTGTCGAATTAGCAAATAGCTAAAGATTGAAGAGCACTACTATCTAGAAGTACTTAGTAGAAAAAAACCGGCTCAGTGCGAGTCAGAACCGCACACACAGGGTACCATGGCTAGCTACCACCATCTTAAGTCTTGCCGCCAAACATCAGTGTTAAAAACATTGATGTGTTCTAGCATGAAGATAAGATATTCAGTTCTCCATTGCGTTGGGGAATCTTGGTAAGCCCGCTTCCATCTTCGGCATCATCGTCACTTACCATCAGGTGAGATGATGCGAAGGGCTTACCAACTGTGAATAAAAAAAATAAAAAAACCATCATAATAGATGGCGCTAGTTTCTTCACGCTTAAAAAAACACGCTTTTTGTATGGAGACTTCCTCATTTTTTCACTTCTTCTAATTTTTAGTATTTGTTGTTATAGCGGCAACAGAAATACATCATCTGTGAAAACAACTGTATAGCTATCATATCTGGTCATGAAATGCAGCCTAGTGACAGATGAACAGACAGGCAGACAGACGGACAGCGGAGTCTTAGTAATAGGATCCCGTTTTTACCTTTTGGGTACGGAACCCTAAAAAACTGTCCATTTCATTTTTCGATAGGAACGTTAGGTCTTAAGATTTTCGTTAAAGTTTTCCTCCTTAATACCTAGTTTCGGAGATATGTATGGTCAATTGGTCAATTTTCTTACAGTTACTTCAATATTTCCTAAAATAAAATATATTTGTAATTCTAACAACGAACCCTTTCATTTGATATGATTATCACACAACAAAATTTTGGATAAAAAAAATTGACTTTCAGTCGGCAGATAGACAGGACACATGATATTATATGGGATTCCATTTGTATTTTCGGGTAAAAATTTAATGATATTTTATAATCTATTATATTTTTTCAAAATTTGTGGCTTAGCCCGGGATAAAAGGAGCACATTTCATTCGATACTGGCTAAGAAGGGATACATTGACAACTCACAATTCTTAGAACGGGCCCATTGCACCGCCTTTTAGTATGTGAATTTGTGACTTTCTACAAAGAAAATATATTACTGAGCAACTAAACATAAAAATCATATTATTACTATGCTTGTGCCAATACTGTAAATATATTATGGTGTAAATAAAAAAATATATTCATTAAAATGATCTATGAAAGTTAGGATAATATAGTCTGAAATCTTTAAATAGCTTTTTCTCGAAATAACATAAATGTCGATTAGCCCCTTAGATATTTCCGTGTATTGTCTGACAGTGGGAAGGAGTAGATAAATAAACGCGTAGGTTTTTACGTTTTATAAGCAAGTGCAGATGCTCAGAATACAGAACTGCAGATTTATGTTAGTTAAATCTCATCAGTTCCGCGAACCACAATCGCACACCCTTAAAGAAATTTTTAAAAACACATATCCAGGTAGGCAATGCCACGGACTAAAGCTAGTTGAAGTTAGGGTGACTTTAAATTGAAAAGTCTTGATAAAAAGCCTGATTTTATTCAAAAAGTCCTGACATTTTCAAAGTCCGGCTGCAATCCTGACGGATGCTTAAACATCCTGACATGTTAGGACAAATCCTGATATCTGGTAAGCCTAGTTGTAGTTATCTATGCCCAAATGCCGACAACGCTAAAAACGTTAGGAACAACCGACTTCGTCGTGTTTTTCCGGTGATTGGTACACACTAAATAACAGTTTATTATACAGAACCGATTAAACTTGTACTGTTCCTAAGTTGTAAGATACTTAATCCAGAAAAAAAAAAGAATCAGGTGAGATGATGCCAAGGGCTTACCAATTGTGAACAAAAAAAAATTGCAATTCAATTTATTATTACCATTTTAATTAATTTAATTTAATTCAGTGTCATCCAGTAAAGACCACATTTGCAAGACGATTCAAAGGCTTCATCTTTCCCTACATTTATAATAAAATTATTAAAGCACTAGCTTTTGCCCGCGGCTTCGCCCACGTGGACATAGCTTTTATGACTCTTTTTGAGGGTGAGTGGTGCGCGAGCCGCAATCAGTTCGCAAGCGTGGACATGAGTTTTCACCAGGTACCTCAGGAACTGTATCGGGCTATTCGGATTAGCAGTCTTTGTCACTTCCCACCCCCTCAACAAATTCTATACAAAAAATCACTTTAATCCGTTGCTCACGATAGTAACATTATATATCATTGCGTTGCTTCGTTGCGACGCCACCGACGTGCGCGAGCGTAGAAAAAAGTTGTCCCCAGATCCCTCGGGAACTATGTCAGGATATACTTATTAGTAAATTATATCATTTTCCACCTAATCTCTGTGCAAAAAATCACACCAATCCATTTTTTCGTTACGATTTTAAATAAAACGAACAAAGAGTATTGTTTCAGTTTCCTCAGGAACTGCATCGGACTATGATAATTTCCACAGATAAAAGGTTGACTATTTCATTCCCAGTGATACAGGCTTCCTGCATGCCAAATTTCATTAAGATTGGTAGAGGTGTTGAAATGTGAATAGGTAACAAACAAACAAACACATTTTCACATTTATAATATAAAATAAAGTAAGGATTTCTAAATCTTAAATAAAATATAGAGCGTCGGTGGCAAAACGGTTAGGGCCACTACCTCCTGTCCGGAAGGCCGTGGTTCGAATCCTGCTACTTACCAATATCTATACGAATATCGATTTCATACTGGTAATTACGTTTACCCGACGCTCTTACGGTGAGAGAAAACATCGTGAGGAAACCTACACACGCCTGCGAAGAAATTCGAAGCTTATGTGTGAAGTCAATGAACCCGCAATGGGCCCGCGTGATCGTCTAAGGCCAGATCGCCCTAACTCAGGGCAGGTCGAGCCCCTTGGTGGGGACGAATTTAAACTGATATGATGAAATATTATCAAAAAACTAATTCAAATCATTATAGGTATCAATCTAGTAATAAAATTTCCTAACAATATTATTATGGGTCAAATCCTCGAGTCGTATCAGCTCCAAAGAAGCCCAAGACGCACTTCTCGTTGCCGCGCTGAATGGCAATAGACAACCATAGCAGCAGGTAGGACCTCACGTCACATCTCCTCTCTCGAAGGCGAAGGCCAATCTTCTTTGTGAAGGCAAAGGCCTCTGAGGGTTCAGCAGCCGGTTGTCTTACAGACCAGCGGTACAAAGCAGTAATTTGCCTCCAAGACCGAGTACTTATTATGCTTCTTTCTCACCGCAAATTAAACAGCAGTACCGTACGGGTGAGGAGTGAGACAGAAAAAGTGGCTTCCCAAAGCAGACACGTTCCTCTCTGCCATAGCACCTGTTTAAACCCTCCGGCCTTTTGCCATCAGATCGACTAAAGCCCGGCCGGTGGCTGCATCAAAGATGGAATATTCCATCTGGCCGAGACCAGTGCCCTCCGAGTGAGGTCATTAAGGAATTGGTGACGTGGTAATCTTAACAAACACGACTGCAACTCAGTGAGTGATGGCCAATTGCCTCCATCGAGGACCCGCAAATACATTGATGTGGTTCACAGATATTGATATTGCAGGCGGAGAGCAACTGCCACACGCAAATAGTCGCCGTCAGAAGAGTTCCCATATCTGTGCCTTCTGTTAAAAGATGTTAAACTCGATTTATGTGTTTATATTTTTATACACGATTGGAATCTGTAAAAAAATACCTTTCTGTTCGTCTATGAAACACATCGCTACGTACCATAGTTCCAGAGTTTAAAGTAGCGTATGCTGAAAAATACATTTAAGTAATCCACTCAAAAGTATGAAATAATGTTTTATTACAACTTAAGCGCGTTTTATTATCCCTGCAGTGCCATCTATTGACATTCTGCTACTATGATTATAATGTTTGGTATGTGTAGCTAATATATAGAAAAAAGTACTCTTTTGTTATTATTGTATGTATCGATAGATAATTTCCCACGGGACCTCTTTAGTTTTCTGGGATAAAGAATACCCGACTATACAATGATGGTCATAACAACCCATCCCTATGTAAAGGTTTCATATTGTTACGTTGAGTCATTCTAAAGATACAATTTTTTGCATTCCTGTAGGAACCCAAATTTTTTTGGGATTCACAATGTCCCAGTTTTAGTTCGCGATAAGGGTATCAACGTGTAAAATTTGATTGTAATAGGTCAAGCCACATTTGCGTGGTGAGCCACTCTATAAATGAATACTTTTGATTTTCCCACGGGAACTCTTGAATTTTCTGGGATAAAAAGTATCCTATATGTTAACCAGGGCTATAAGGAACCACCATACAAAATTTCATCAAAATCGGCCCGGTAGTTTTTGCGTGATGCGCGAACATACAGACAGACAGACAGACAGACAGACAGACAGACAAAAATTCCAAAAGTTGTTGTTTTGGCCTCTGTATCGTTAGTAATGTCCACCACAGTTATTATTTTCCAAAAATATTTCATGTACAGACACGGCCCCGTTACAGTTTTATTATATTAAATAGATGTGACATAGCGACGAAGTTCAAAGATATTAATATTATGACTTTCCCCTGTCAATATATTTATGAAAATATTAGCGGCAACAGGCCTACTCTTGTCAAAGGTTTCAATGACATTCAATAATAATTGTATGTATAACTTTTCGTGTCATATTTTTTACGTAAAAATCTGCATCTCTTTTCACTGAATAGTGACACAGTCGTAATCTTCGGAATATGAATAAACTTCAAGTCCCATATACCAGACTTACCAAAATTAATAAGTCCTTTGTGGGACAATGCTCACTCATGTATAACAAATTACCCGATGATGTCATAAATTTGACAGAAAAACAGTTTAAAAATTGTATCAAAAGAACTCTTTGTAAAAAAGGTTATTATAAGACATCCGAATATTTTAATGACAAAAATGTATGGGTAGACAGTGTTTCTTCTATCATCACTACTAATCATGTTTTATACTAATAAAATTATAAACAACGTAAGAAATGACATGGAAACGACAAGACGTGATAAGTCTAGTACTTCTTTTAATTAATATTTTTATCTTAGCATTGACATGAGTGGTGCATGCTCGCTTAAATGTTTGTGCGGATTACTGCGGATGGTGGCGCATCGGGAGCCGGGTCGTTCCTTTCCCTCTAATATGGTTGATGGGAGCGATGGCTGACTCTCGCGTTATACTCGTGACCGGGTGCTGCACGTGTGAACTGGCCTACTCTTGTCAAATTATATGAAACGAAAAGAATTATTCAAAACCATTTGCTAAACAAGACACATTATGATGAAGTAGAGGGTATTTTAAAAGTTATCTATATGTTTAACACACATACACCACACACGCACATACACACTCTATCACATACACACACACACAAACCTTATTTTTAATTTTTTGTATTAAAATCTTTTTTTCTTTTAATTTGTTCCTAATATCCGGCTTTTATCCATATTATTTTTCTTAGTGTACATCTGCAGCCGCATTTCATTTTGTAAATCGTTTTATTGATCTCCACAAGACAGGCGTAGCCTTGTGTGGGATTATTGTATTAATGTGCTGATTTCATGCGTTTTTGTTAATAAACATTATTTTTTATTTTTTTTCATTTTTTATTTCTAGTTTTTTAGAAACACGTAGGCAGACATACATACACACAAATATAAAAACACTTGTAAAATTTGGTACTTAAAGCCCACATAATATAAACATATACCTACGAATATTGTGAAATTTGCACAACATAACATACATATTGTGTCGAATTGATAAGCATCTTTTATTGAAGTCGGTTAAAAACAGTTTTTTTTTCTTGTCAATCAATACCCAATCTTTGATAAGCCCTTGGCATCATCTTACTTGATGATGGTAAGTGGCGATGATGCCGAAGATGGAAGTGGGCTTACCAAGATTCCCCGACGCAATGGGGAACTAGCTATGTTATCTTCAAGCCGGAATACATCAATTCTGTTAACACTGATATTTGGCGGCAAGACTTAGATAAGATGGTGATAACTAATAGCCAGGCAGCCTATGAAAATGCCCTTCCACCAAACAAATCGAACCCGCGACCTCCTGTTGTGAAGTGAATGAACTAACCATTACGCCACGGAGGCGGTTAAAATGCAGTTTCTTAGATAAGTGACGGAAAATTTCCGTTTAAATTGGAGCTTCGACTTTTTATCTCTTATCAATTTGAATCATCACTCTGGGCAGTAGGTACTAGATATATTGACATCGAATACACACAATTTGCTTATCCTTCGAGTTCTAAATACAATGATAGATAACAATAACGAGTACGAAATAATAAACTGATAACTGGACCTTAAGGTTCCTCCGTCCCTAAAATTGGCAACTCGATTCAAGGAAATAAAATTCTTGTCAGCTCGTACTGCAACGTGACTGTTACGTCAAAGCTGCGGACGAATCGTGCTTAAATTGTGGTTTTTAATTAATTACAAATAATTTAAGAAGAATTTCCAAAAAATAAGAAAACAAAAGCATTTTATATTGTTTTATTATGAAGTTTGTAAATTATCATTCAAATTGCAGCAGTTCTATGGATACTACTACAAAAAAAGGGTGCATTTGGATATATTTTTTTAGTTCTGTATATTAAAATATAATTCGAGGACATCAAAATCACTTCCCCTAGCTTGTAAATAACAAAACATTTATTTTTTCGAATAAAATCCTTAGTTAAAATTCGTTGCAACAACGGCAATAACACCTATCTGAGATAGGCAGTGATAGTGTATATATATTACACTATCTCTGGAGATAGGTAAGGCAATAGGCAAGTATTTTATCTTATTAACTGAACATGATATTTTATATCCTAACAATAGTTGTTGTCTTATTAACTTAACATAATGTACCTACAAATAATTCTTTTGCCTTATTAACTGAACACGATGTACTTACCTAACAATTGTTATTTTTTATTATTTACTGAACATGATGTACCTAACATTAGTTATTTTGTTTTATTAACTCAACATGATGTACCTAACAATAGTTATTTTGTCTTAATAGCTGAACATGATGTACCTAACAATAGTTATTTTGTATTATTAACTGAACATGATGTACCTAACAATAGTTATTTTGTCTTATTAACTGAACGTGATGTACCTAACAATAGTTATTTTGTCTTCTTGACTGAACATGATGTACCAAACAATATTTATTTTAACGTATTAACTGAACATGTTGTACCTAACAATAGTTATTTTGTCTTATTAACTGAACGTGATGTACCTAACAATAGTTATTTTGTCTTAATAAATGAATATGATGTACCTAACAATAGTTATTTTTTCTTATTAACTGCACATGATGTACCTAACAATAGTTATTTTGTCTTATAAACAGAACGATTTGTACCTAACAATAGTTATTTTGTCTTATTAACTGCACATGATGTACCTAACAATAGTTACTTTGTCGTATTAACTATTAACTGAACATGATGTACCTAACAATAGTTATATTGTCTTATTAACTAAACATGATGTACCTAACAATAGCTATTTTGTCTTATTAACTGAACATGATGTACCTAACAATAGCTATTTTGTCTTATTAACTGAACATTATGTGCCTAACAACAGTTACTTTGTCGTATTAACTGAACATGATTTACCTAACAATAGTTATTTTGTCTTATTAACTGAACGTGATGTACCTAATAATAGTAATTTTGTCTTAATAAAAGAATATGATGTACCTAACAATAGTTATTTTTTCTTATTAACTGCACATATATTATATATTATATGGGACGACACAAACCCACACGAGGTTCACCAGGTGGTAATGCATCCTCAAAAAGTTACGGTTTGGTGTGGATTTTGGGCCGGCGGCGTCATTGGTCCGTATTTTTTCGAAAACGACGTTGGTGAGGCGGTCACTGTCAACGGCGAGCGCTACAGAACGATGATAACCAATTTTTTATGGCCCACATTGAACCATATGGACCTAGACAACATGTGGTTCCAGCAGGATGGCGCTACGTGCCACACAGCGAACGCCACGATTTACATTCTGCATGAGCGATTTGAGACTAAGGTTATCTCTCGCAGGGGTGATGTGAATTGGCCACCAAGGTCATGCGATTTAACCCCGCTAGACTTTTTCTTGTGGGGTTTTTTGAAGTCGCAGGTCTATGCAAATAAACCACAATCCACCGATGCCCTGAAGGCGAACATAACACATGCCATCGCTCAAATTCAGGCGGATCTATGCGGAAGAGTCATTGAAAATTGGACCACTCGGATTCGTGCCACTGTGAGAAGCCGAGGCGGGCATTTGAATGATGTCATCTTCCATACTTAATGGCATATATGGGCCTTTTAAATAAATAAAAAAATTTGTTGATACCTCATACGCAGCTTGTTTAATTTCGTTTCAAAATCTACCCGCCCTTATTGAAAAACCCTTTACAAATCGATCAGCTGATCGACCAGTTTTGTGCATTTTAATATGGAGGGTCCCTTTTTTTCGAGAATTGTTATGGGCTCTTCGGGGAAAGTTGTTCAGTATGATGAGTAGAACCCCCAGTTAACGGGTCCTACACATTTTTTTTTTACACACTGTATACCTACTTTGTATCATCTGTAAAAAACTAAAGTTGGTTCTACAAATTGTTTGAAATAACAAGGCGTGACGTCATAGTATCTCAGCCTCTACTATGTTTTTTTTAATTCACTATTGGTAAGCCCTTGGCATCATCTCACCTCATGGTAAGTGACGATGATGCCGAAGCTGGGAGCGGGCTTACCAAGATAATTATTTGATTAACGGTGCCCAGCTATGCAAAGGATATATTTTACCCGACTTCCCAAAAAAGAGAGGTATTGTTTTTATGCAGTCGTGGTTTTTATTAAATTTTTAATGTAAGATTTTTTTTTATTTATTTAGGTAATAGGGCAATTAAGTAAATTATTATTCATATTTTAATTTTAATGTAGACAACTACCCTAATTGCAAAACAGTATCTATTTTAAGTGTATGATCTCTACGAGCCCGTATTCATTAACGTTCCGACTCATATAAAGATACCTAAGTAAAGTACCAAATAGTGTAGTTACAGTCACGGAATATAATTGTTTAGCAGATTCACGAAACTTATATTTTGCCGGGTTATAAGTACCTACCTATATTTTCGAGATATTTATTATTTTTTATACTTACCAAGAAGAAATTACATCGATATTTAAACTTTTTCTTTTACTTCCGATCTTCTTTAACGATACTGATATAGACAGTAAGTGGATGAAACGGGGAACACTAATTTCTTAAACTGGCAAAAAATAAAAAGACTTGAATGTGCTTAACAATGAAATTCCGTGACTGTACATTTACAATCGAAAATTCGACTAAATAGGTACGAATCTTAAAATAATACCTAGTTCAATGATCTTAAATAACAATAAGTACCTACATAAGTTATCTTAACGAGTTACGATTACACGCATAATGACATATCTACCATAATGACGTTTACGCGAAATGGACACACACGCAAAACGACACACACACACACACGTGAAATGAAAATAATACAAAAAATTAAATAAAATAAATTTAATTTAAAAAATATATTTTTTATTTTTTTTGTTTTTTTTAATTGTTTTTTATTTTATTTTTTCATTCTACGTGTATGTGTGTGTGTGCCGTTTTGCTTGTGTGTCATTTTGGGTGTGTGTCGTATCAGTTATTGTGATATCACACCTATTGTGATATCAGTTTTATATCTTATCAACTCCTTTGTGATATTACATTAGAACAATCCAATTAAAGTAGGTCAAATAACATGAACTTTTATAATTTTGCATTTAGAATTTTTTGCACTTTTTGCACACATACACACACACATTCACGTCATCTTCTTACTTTCAATACAAAATCACATACATACCTACCCATATTACTAAGTTTGTCTTATATAAATTAATTAAATTACCCAACTGCCTCAGAAGGAGGGTCATATTTTCCTAGTGTATGTATGTTTGTAGATTTCTATGTTCCCTGCTACAGCCTGAACGGTTTGAAGAATTTTAAGGATACGAGGTATATCGTTAGATTCGTCTTGATCCCGTGAGTGACATAAGTTGAGGGGTTAAGTTTGTACGCAGTTGGGTATTTATTTTTCATGAATTCGTACAGTTATTTGTTACCTGAATAGCTACTCGTGTTATCTGTTTGTTTAATTAAGGGATTATAACCATGGTTAGGGAGCCAAGTTCGATACAAAAAAAAATACGAAGATCTATAAATAGTATAAGCAAGTTCTACTTATAGTTTTTTTTCTTAAATCATAGCTACGGGACTTCAATTTGAAATATTTATCTTGAACTTTTCCAAATAATGGAGAACGTATAACAGTTTTCAGTTTTTATTATATCAGCTCATATATACGTCCCCACCGAGGGGCTCGAGCCTACCCTGAATCAGGACGATTAGGCCTTAGTCGACCACGCGGGCCCAGTGCGGGTTGGTCGACTTCACACACAACCTTCGAGTTTCTTCGCAGGCATGTGCAGGTTTCCTCACGATGTTTTCCTTCACCGTTAAAGCAATCGGTAAGTATACGTAAGTTTTTTTTTGAAAAACTCATTGGTACATTGGCCGTCCAGATTTGAACCCGGTACCTCTGGTTAGATGGACCGAGTCGTTACCGGTTGAGCCACCGACGCTTTTCAGTTGCTTAAAAGTAATTTTTTATGTTCTGTGCAATGATGTGACTTAATATTTTTTTTTATTTATTTACCAATTTTAAAACAAAATACAAAAAAAAATATCATCTAGCACCATTTAGGTACTATCCAATTAATATTCTACCTATACAGGGTGTAAAAAGTTGGTGTAGGACCCGTTAACTGGGGGTTCTACTCATCATACTGAACAACATTCCTCAAGGAACCCATACTCAATTCTCGAAAAAAAATTGGACCCTCCATACTAAAATGCACAAAATTGGTCGATCGATTTGTATGAAGAGTTTTTAATATTTTTTTTGCGGTTTTAGCAAAGTCGTAGAACAAAAGTTGTTCAGTACGATGAGAAGAAGCCCCAGTTAACGGGACCTACACGAATTTTGTCACACCCTGTATTGAAAAAAAATCTTACCTTTTTTTCTCATTGGTAATAAATTTACATCTAAGCTAAAATCGAACTATCAGGTCATGAACTAATAAGTACCTAGCTAGTAAGACCTGATATTTAAATAGAAAATACTACTACATACCTGGGACGTACTCTCCTGTAGGCCTATCGCCAACCCCTCCAGAAAACTATGCACAAACAGAGCACACAGCAACCCAACAATCCCTGAAGAACTCTTGTTGCAAGGCTCCGTATGGCTCACATGACACATCCTTGGATTCCCTGCATCTCCACAACAACGCTCTGTCATCTCCCCATCCCTCAGTTCATGAGTGGATCGTATAAGACTATCTCGCTCTGTGCTTCCGTAGTTCCTTCTAGGAGCATGAGGACTGTCTTGTTCTGTGCTTTCGTAGTTCCTTCTACCAGCATGATGGTGACCTTCTCCACCTCCATAGAAGAAGTGAACTATTTCATCTACTAAGTAAACTAAAAAGAAACCAATGCAAAGCATCAGTTCTGAATACACTGGCAGGCCTTCTCTTGCTTCTGGAAGCATGTGGATTAGAGAAGTGGAGAGAAGAACGCCAGCTCCGAAGCAGAGAAGAGAAGAAAGGAGGAGAGGGTGACGCTGTCTTGCTCCATCTGAGATGCAGGCTGGGGCCATACCAGTGACGAAGCTTCCAAGGCCTAAAGCCAGCATTGACAAAGCTTTTGCTGTGGTCACTTCCATTGTTAATTATTTCTTTGTTCCTCCAGTTAGAGGAATTGGTCAAATATTGCGAGTGTAAAGTTCTTTTGTCTGGTTTTTGTATTCGTTTTTGTAAAATATAAAAATTGTTCGTTTACAAGCAGTAAACATCAAACAGTAACGATTATATCACACAAAGTTTAAAAATTATCACTGGTTTGAGAAACATTTGCGTCTTTCATTTGAGAATTTTAGCGGGTGGGTAGTTCTAGAATTCACGCGTTAATAATTTTCATTGCATCATTGCATTAATAGTGCAAACGTTTTTTTTTCTGATCTTCACTTGTTTGTTTTCGGCTATTGAATTTGTTTTTTACAGTGCATGGAACACAATTCGTTCGTGGTTAAACATCGACTAAACTTATCCAATACTGTACTCAATGTTAACACGAATAACTCTTATCTACGCACTTTTCACATGTCAGTCACAGATATGCACATTTGTTTACTCAATGATACCACATTCCCATATTAAATCAAGTTTTGAGACGGCACTATTGTATTTACGTTCAATTCGACTTCAAGTTTGTTCCAAAATGACTTGCGTCTATCGAACGATACACATACCATCTTAGTATTATAGTCATTTAATATGCAATGCAACTATAAGTGTAACTCTATCGCAAAGTAATATGATTCAAAATTAAAATTGAGTTTTTTAATTGGATCCATGGAAAAAGAAGGTACTTACATGTGTCACTCACTACATACCTACTAATCTGCAGTTTAATTACCAATAAAGCAAGACCTCTGTATTTTTATAACGGTAATGAAACAGGGGATCCGGATAAAGTGGATAGTAACTGGTGCACAAATATGTAGGTATAGGTGACCACAATTGTCTATGCTTATCTTGTTAAAACGTAATAATATTTTACCGCCTCCATGGCGTAGCGGTTAATCTACTTTCTTCACATCAGAAGGTCGCGGGTTCGATTCCCAGTGGAGTCTTACATTATAAGACTCGGTTTGGTTGGTTGTATCGACTTCCAAAAGGAAGAGGTTCTCAAGTGGACTGTATGTTTATTTTAATATTTAGTTTTCATGATTCTCTTGTATTCGATAGAGTTTGCTTCTGAATTGGTCTTACATAAATTTTATCAAAATCGGTGCAGTACTTTTTTTGATAATTAACAAAAACCAAAACTCTATTTACGGGTGCTTAGCTTGGTTTTATGCCGGTTCTATACCTGTTGCACTGCTTTGTTTTTTGTTTGTTTTGCATAGTGGCCAACTGGTAACCTTTTTCATATATTGTTATGTTAGTTAATAATTGTACATATTTTTTAATATTTGCTACTAAACTAGCTTTTAATTGAAGATCAAACTTTTTGGTTTTTATACTTTTGTTCATTTTATGTCTGCTTTGGAATGCGCACATCCACTTTATTTCGGTAGAATATTAGCGTTGCAAGTTTGTACTTGCAGCAATAAAGCTGAACCCTTTGATTATTCGCTGAACCGGTGCCTTTCCCATACATACACAGCAACAACAGTTGTTGCTTAGATGGGATGTGTTTCGTTCGATTCATTTTGGAACAAAAATGAGTTCGAATCGAACGTAAATACAACATTCCGTCTCAAAACTGGATTTATTATGGGAATGTGGTATCGTGGACAGTTACTGTCAGTTTGTTATTGTTTTAGCTTATTTATAGTTTATCCTTTATATTGCTTGCGTTTATCCTTATATTGCTGTGTAGTGTGTATTGAATTATAAATATAAATATCTATTTATAATAATGCAAAATTGTACTAAGTTGTTGCAATGGAAGTCGTTTTTTTTAAAGTGTTTAGCGTTTCCAATTAATTAATCCCGACTGACTAGCTACCACCATCTTGTCTAAATCTTGCCGCTAAACATCAATGTTAACACCAGTGACGTGTTCAGGCATGAAGATAAGATAGCCGTTTCCCCATTGCGTTAGGGAATCTTGGTAAGCCCGCTTTTTATCTTCGGCATCATCGTCACTTACCATCAAGTGAGTGATGCAAAGGGCTTACCAAATATGGATAAAAAAGTAAAGATTAATGACGCAGTTAAATAATAATCATTTTAAGATTTTATCGGTTAACAGAACTTTTGTCATTTATTAGGATATTGGGATTTTAGTTCGCCATTGAACACGAATAAAGTATCAAAGCATACATTTTAGGGTTCCAACGTAACAAAGGATGCGAACAGAACCCTATTACTAAGTCTACGCCACCGGCCGCCGTACATCCGTCTGTCCTTGTATGTCTTTTCACTCAATATATTTTACTATGGCAGATATCCAAACAAATAATAATAATAAAAAACCGAGCAAGTGCGATTAGGGGTCACACAAACAGAGTTCCGTGCCAAAACTTTTATTACCAACAGAACAAGACCCCTCAGCACATACTTTGCCCTAGGTAAAAAGGGGCCTACTAATTCTGGACTTTGGAAATTTTAATTTACCTGTAAGAACGAAAAGACTTTAGTTTTACTCATAGGTTTTCCTGTAATCTATGCATTCAACCTCAATTGGGTACCTACTGTGATTTTTTTTCAAGATTTTAGGCTGAGCAGTTTTAAACTGCTATTATGAAAACGGACTTAAGGGGGGAGGGGGGAATGGTCAATATTCGCCTAGTTTCTTAATTAACTTTAAAACTGTTATTTTTTAACTAAACATAATATATTTAAAATTTTCACAAAAAGCCCTTTTATTTGATATGCACACTAAAAAGCTCGCAAAACTAAAAAAAAAATTACCACCAAACCACACAGAAGATACTAGCCCAAACGTGGAACCCATGTTTAAAATTCATTTATATACGTTACAAGTCCGTCTTTTGATCACCGACTTACATTAACACATACATGACACAAATATGTCATTATTGTCTGGGGTACGGATCCCTCGGTGTACAAACATAAGACGTCTGACTCGCAATTAACACATTCATAACACAAATATGTCATATTGTCTGGGGTACGGATCCCTCGGTGTACAAACATAAGACGTCTGACTCGCAATTAACACATTCATAACACAATTATGTCATATTGTCTGGGGTACGGATCCCTCGGTGTACAAAGACGTCCGACTCGCAACTAAGCCCTTCCCTTAACATGAAAGAAGATTGAATGTTCCGTTTTAGAAGGAAAACTTATTTCTCTTTGACTGACATTAAACTGACATAAGTTATTTGAAAAGAAGTGACAAAACTTTAATACCTATTGTCGGGCTACTTTATCGAAATCTGGAAAATGAACGAGTTACTCCAGAAACATGGGTGTTCCAATGTGTTCACTGTACCAGAAGGTCTCCGGGAGTTGATGGCTGACATTTCACGAGAAGTAAGTGCCAGCTCTTCGTCAGAATACTATGTTTCTTAGTTAAGACCAGGCTCCCAAATTTAGTGATTTTGATTTTTGCTTAAATAAATATGTTGAGTCAGACGCAAGCTTGCTGAACGTGAAAACTACAAATCTGATTCTTTGAACCTTTTTATTTCGTATGGCTAAAACAAAAACACGATTTATTAGTTTTTGCTCGATATTTTTTATTTGGTGAAACTAATTATTTTTAAGAGATTATTAGATTTTTCTCCTAAATTACATAAGTTAGGCGCATGAAACAAAACCGACAGAAAAAAAATAAAGCTATTAATAAAACGGCTAAGACGAAATTTTCCTAGAATGTTTACTAAGCTCGCAATAAACGAAAATGTGCATTTACGCCTGAAGTAAAAGACTTAAGTCGCGTTGAGACACTCCCGCGAAATTCAACTTCAAAGCTGATTCCATAAAGTTAAATATCAGGTTGTTCGCCAGTGCCGTACTGGGAGCCTGCTGTTAACTGAGATGATGATGAGATGGTGAGATAATGCCAAGGGCTTACCAATTGTGAATAAAATAAAATAAAAACTAGCGTACTAGATCCTAAGTTAATTGTTGACTGTACCTACGATTATATTAAGATTGTTACACAATGTTTTGTACAGTAATACAGGGTAGCCCATAAGTCCTTTGATATGAAAAACATTAAAATTAAATAAAACGAATTGCATTAGGAATTATATTTTTATTTACAAATAAAGCTTGAAAAACGGGAATTATTTTTAAAAAAAGTGTGTGTGTCAGCTCCGACGCACGACTGGAGTTTACTTCTTAAGTTCGATTGTCTAAACAGGCACAAAACAGGGCTTGACTTTGGTTTTAAGTTTACTCTGCACAGTTTTTATAACTGATGGATGATTCCAATTTCCGGCCTCTTTTCTTAGCTGATGTGTCAGGTATTTTAGCTCCCATGATCGCAGCTACTAATGATCCATCTGGAGTTTGGCAGCAACTAACCTAATATGCTTTGGATGCGGTTATACAAGCATATCTTAGGTCATACCATAAAGGGCTCTTACATTGATTTCAAGTTGACTCTTCAATTAAATCAAGAGCATTTTTGTTAAGTTTCTCTTGTAATGTTTCTAGTAATTTGTGGACATCATTCTTTATATCATCACTCGCTTGAATAAGGAAATGATGAAGTGAAAACTTTCTAACATCACTGTGTTTAAAGTCGTTCTGATACTTCAACAGTTCACAATTTATAATTTTCTTCTTTTTTGCTTCCTGAAGAAGCTCATGGAAAAGGTCTGTGCTGGTTTCATGATGTGGAGCTGTTTTTTTGCAAATTTGATCTGCAGTGACGTATTTTATAGTAGTCCCTACTCTCGAGAGGATGGGTTTTTCCAGTAACATTCAACCTCGGTGCAGGAAGACTGCGACGATGGGTCCACATTAAAAATGTCACTGCATGCTTACAACCACCAGTTGAACCTGCACAGTCCAAGCACTGGCAACTGACGATTTCACCTTTAGTCTCGTCTATCACCATAGTGACTCTGTATGAACTAGCCCGCATTTGTGCTCGGGGCAGATCTTGCAATTGAGTGTGCAAAGTCCTGATCCACGATGTAGTTGCACGTACCCAATAGCATCGTCACCATAAGATTCTCGTGCAGCCCTGAAAATGCAAACTAATTACTTACTGTAAACAAAATTTATTCTTTATAACCTAAAAACTACAATTGAAAGAAAGACCATTATTTTGCCTTCGCAGGATTAAGGTTACTTACGTAGGTAGTGTTATGTTATTTTATAGTACTTACATTGCTGTTTTTACATTTCTCAGCTCTGCAGAATAAAAATCGGGGTTATTTTTGAAAAACATTTCAATCCTTGATTGCGTACACTTTGGGCAAGTTTCTGCTATCTGCTTTCACAAAATTGACATCCATGATGGAGTGGAATACCAAATTATACGATGGAGATTGTAAAATATCACAAATTTTCAGTATATTTATATATTTTATATTATAAATATACTGAAATTATATATACAGATCAAAAATAGTAAAGGCGCGTCTCCTCCGACCTGTTTTGCAAAACAATACACAGATACAGTACAATTATACTCCCCGCGCGGGTGGAGAGGGGAAGGATTTGTTTCATTTTTCTACAACTGCCGTGTCGCGCACATTTTTTGTTAAAGAAACATTTCCCTGTAGCAGGAGACGGCTTGAGTATGAAAACAAATGTTTTTGTTTCATGTTTTCTGTGTAATGTTTCAAAAAAGCGGGCGCAGGATACCTTCCTTAAGACTGCAACAATGACAGAACGTCATCTTAGATTCAGCCTGACTGTTTTGTATCACGTGACAGAGGTGCGCACAATAGGTTGCGCGCAATGACTTATATATTACTGGCGTAGTTGCGCGTAAAAACGTAACGCGCAAAGAGAATATAACAAACTACGTTTTCGATCACTAGATTTTACTCCTCATATTTTTTTCATACCAGGCGCCTTATATGCAAATCGATTCTTAAGGAGTAAACTCCAAAAATAACGTCTTCTAAATGTAATCCGTTACGATCACGGCACTCTTGCAAACGACGTCTAAAATTGTCGATGACTGCGCGGCAAGTCATTGCTGAAATGCTTGCCATTTCTCTGCGGATGTTTTCTTTTAGGGCACCAATTGAACCCGGTTTAGTGTCGTAAGGTAGCCCCACAAAAAAATCCATTGGAGTCAGATGCGGACTACGTGGTGGCCAGGAAATGTCTCCTCTGTTAGAGATCACTTTGCTAGGGAAAAGTTGACGGATAACGGGCATAGCAGTGTTAGAGGTGTGGGAAGTTGCTCCACCCTGTTGAAACCACGTCTGGGTATTAAAGCCTGAAAAGTTTTACAATTCTGGTGTGAAAAACTTTTCTATCTTAGCCACATATCGCTCCGAAGTAACAGTAACCGCGCGTCCTCTGCCGTCCTCAAAGAAGTAAGGCCCTACGATGCCATGGGCTGACATAGCGGCCCAAACTGTGTTGATGTTTTGTTCTGTACGCGATTTCCTTGGGCGACCCGACCGCGGTTTATCTAACGTCGAACCGGTCTCCTCGAACTTAGCAACCCAGTTCTTAATCGTTTGAAGAGTTGGAGTATCATCAAAGTTGTGTAAACCTTTGTGTTCTCGAAAATTACGCCGCGCAACGGTTGCTGAATTGTTGTTTTGATAAAACTCGCGCACACAAAACGCACGGTCCGCTACGGTGAAACGCTCCATCGCGACTAAATTCCCAGAAACCGAAGTTACTGCCCCCACTTCCACTTATTCAAATTTTACTTTGCAAAGGACTTATGGGCCACCCGGTATTATAATATTCAATCGTCTGATAATGAGATGACCTGTAAAGGTTTCCGGATATACACAGTAGCCAGTTAGCTAGCAATCGTTGTGGTAGCCCTTTCGTTTCTCAGAAAGCCATAAGGGTACAGAAAGACACGCTAAAGTACCTATGGTGGATTATTAGAGGCGCTTCAGGCCTAAAGCCTTCTGTCTGAGAGAAACACGTCAAGAAAGTCTAGAGTAGATCCTTTCTATTCCAGTCAGCATTGAAAAAGGATCTACAGCTAAACTGAGATACATAGACGCATGGTATGGTAAGGTGACAGGTGTAGTAATAACTCTTTCGCTTAGTATTTTTTTCTGGTCCTGTGCTATTATGCAGCGAAGAACGTTACTAGCGTTTTACGCACCACCCTCGCACCGCGCACTTGCGACTTCTCCTGTAGGACGATTAAGCCTTGTCTTAGTCATAATAAGACTGGTTTCTACTGTGCCGTGGGCATGGGTGACGATGTTGAAATGGTGAAAATTATTATCCAGGTCCTCCGCGCCCAACCAGAACGCCCCATCGAGTTCATATCCAGCTACCTCTCAGCCCTGCTCATTACCCGCGAACATGGAGTCCTTGCCATCAAGATCTTGGATGACCTCTGCGACTGTCGTCCCACTGTGTCAGAGCATCTTCTAGAAATTGGGATACCAAGAGAAGAAGCTGAGGTGTTGGCGCAGATGATACAAGACGAGGTTGTGGCGCACGATCCTGATGATGGTAAAGGTATGACGTGATGGCGTGATGACGTGAGGTATGATCCCACTGTGTTGTATCATCTTCCAGAAGTTTGGATACCGAGGCGAGAATTTGATAAGATGGCGCAGATTGTATAAGAGAAGTTTACAAAAGATCTCTAGCTTTTGCCTGCAGCTTCGCCCGCATGGACATCGTTTTAGCCGGCCACTTCGTTCCCGCTTTATTAATTTGAAAAATTAACTTGCTTATTTTGATTAAGCCATCTCTAATTAACCCATTTCTTGATTTTCCATTTTAAACCAGAATAAACTTATCTTTATGTCTTGAGCAGCAAGTCAAGTCTTCAATTATGTATTCACCCAAATCAGAAAATGAGTACAAGAATGACGTTGCAAAGCTATGACGTCGCTTCTGGGTATATCAAACATGTTTAGAAAGAAGACTCGGTTTTTTTATTATTTTTTTATTTACAATTGGTAAGCCCATCACCTGATGGTAAATGACGATGATGCCGAAGATGGAAGCGGGTTTTCGACAGATGACTAGCCAGTCGCCATCACCTCCGCACCCGCACTCTCCCTGCTGCCCGCTGTCTTCTGAACCGCGGCTTGATTGTGCTTCTATACTTGTCTGCTTATGGCCCACCTTTATTAATTTTCTTATTAAACCTAGGCGTCCTTTGAAACTTGAAAATCTGATTTAAAATTTCAGAAAAACTAAGGGAAGTCGAAATCCTAAAGAAGGTTTTGAAGAAGTCGACTTTAGATGAGGAAATGACTGCCAAAGTGTGTCAGGTGACGAGGAATGCGTATCGTGACTACTGGTACCGGAAGAAGACTTTGGAGCAGGTAAGTAAGGAGATTGATGGCGTCGGTGGCGCCACGACTAGGGCTGCTGCCTCCTCTCCGGGAGGTCGTGGTTCCAACCCTGCCACGTACCAATGTGTTTTCCAATTTCGATTTCATATGTACGTTTATCAGATACACTTACGGTGAAGGAAAACTGCGTGAGGAAACCTGCACACGCTTGCGAAGAAACTCGAAGGTTGTGTGTGAAGTCTACCAACCCGCACTGGGCCCACGTGGTCGACTAAGGCCCTATCGCCTGATTCAGGGTAGGCTCGAGCTCCCTGGTGGGGATGTGTATAGGCTGATATGAAAAAAGAGTGATTAATTTAGATTGAAATAATTTTCGAAAAACCTAAAAACTTATCTAATACAAAATTTTATTTCTTAAGAGTTTTAATTATATCATGTTATTCTCAGAAAACCCTTTCATTCGATACCCATATCACGTGGCTGCAAAAAAATATGAAGGTCCGCCATATTAGATTTAGAATGACGCCACTTAGCTAACCATTCTTGTCATTCAGACTTAACCTCGGAAACCGGTAAGTGGTTTTAATTCAGCTTCCAATATTTGACCCAAACTGACATAGTAACACAGCAAGTTACATAAAAGTCTGTAAAAAGATAAGGTACAATTAATTAGGGATAATTAATGAAAGAAACTTAGAAAAAAAATACAGACCAAACAAAATAAAATACAAGGGTATATGTGTACCTAGGTATGTCCAAATGGCGATGTTTGCTTATGTGATCGAATCAGAATTGAGAACTCACGAAATCGCTACACTAAAGTGGCACCTAGCTCGTAGAACGGACGGCCGTTTTGGTAGTAAACTTCTCGAGTGGTGACTCTGTCCGGAAGACGTAATTTACGTCAAGTGATACGTACGTGAAGCGGGTACCGCAGAATCGGTCGTCGTGGAAATCCTTGGGGGAGGCATTTGTCCAGCAGTGGACGTCTTTCGGCTGATATGATAATAATTATGACGACGATGGTGATACGTATTGTGTCTCTGTAGTGTACTGACTACTATTATCGCGTATATAATGGTTTGTATTCTTTGCTATCGCGTTGGAACGAGGCGAGGTCAACCTATTTTTAGGTACTACTAGCTTTTTCCCGCGGCTTCGCCCGCGTGGACATCGTTTTTATGACTGTCTTTTAAATTATGTCGTTTCCTACATCCTAAACAATCTTTGTGCAAAAAATCACAACAATCAATTGTTCCGTTGCGATGTAAAAAATTTAATCAAAAAAAGAGTAGTAACTGCATCGGATTATGCAATTTTCTCGGGATAAAAAGAAGCCTATATCCTTCCTCGTGACACCGGCTACCAGCATGCCAAATTTTGTCAAGATTGGTTGAGGTGTAGAAGCGTGAAAAGGTAACAAACAAACACATTTTCACATTTATAATATTAGTAAGGATTACTATATAGGTGTTATGCGAGATAGCAATGTTTTCAGTCAACAACATTTACTTGCTATTCTCAAATCACGTGACGTGACGATGTAGTTATACCAGAATTGTGGAGTTTTCAGTCAACAACATTTACTTGCTATTCTCAAATCACGTGACGTGACGATGCAGTTATACCAGAATTGTGGAGTTTTCAGTCAACAACATTTACTTGCTATTCTCAAATCACGTGACGTGACGATGCAGTTATACCAGAATTGTGGAGTTTTCATGCACTTACTCCTCTGGTGCATAATTACCACTGAAAATTTCTCCCTTAAAAATTTGTCCCCAGGAGGCTCGTTTCCCTACAAAATTAGGTCCGCTTTAATACAAAAACTACATGCCGGAATGAATTCAAATTTTGCAAATATATTGAGTAGACACAAAGTTTACAAGGTTTATATTCCATCCGGCATGTAGTTTTTGTAATAAGAGCAGTTTCAAACTTTCAGTACAAAACTAATTTAAGCCTTCGTTTAGTTACGTTAAATATTACTACGATGAAAACTAATTACAAACATCGATATATGTCTACTCAATATATTTACAAAGTTTGGATTCAATCCGGCCTGTAGTTTTTGTATTAAATCAGAACTACGTTTGTATTGAAACTCGAGCCTCCTGGAGACTCTTAAAGCAGAACTACGTTTGTATGGAAACTCGAGCCTCGGGGACCCTTAACGTATGCCACAATGTACCGTGCTATCCAAGGGATTGCCTGGTGTTGCAAATAGTATCGCCTGCGGTCACATGCAGGGCATTTATTTTTTAACCTACGGACGTCTGCACCGCGACCTTTGAGTGTAGTATACATTCTGAAGACCGCGACCTTCATATTACATCTGGAATCAGCCGTGCAGGTTTCCTCAAGATGTTTTCTTAGAATTGTTCTTTTTATGATTTTTTCACAGTTAAAGTTATCGGTAAATTAATGTAAGTAAGTACATTGGTCATCCGGTTTCGAATGCGGGACATCTGGTTAGGAGGACGGAGTCGTTACGAGCAACCGACGCTCTTTTTCATTTAGCGCAAAGACATCTACTGCTGGACAAAAGCCTTTCCTCAAGGATTTACACAAATTTACTTCCCCAACGGCCATCTGTTCTACGAGCTGTGTGCCCTGACCATTGCGACTTAAGTTTAGTAATTCTGAGAGCTATATGTCGGTTACTTTGGTTCTCCTACGGATCTCCTAGCTTCTGATTCGATCACGCAGCGAAAGTCTGAGCAAACACTTCACTTGTTCTATCTTTCGCGTCATACTTAGTAACTGTAGGATTTGGCAACAGGCTACCATCACAAAAATAACTCATCCGTCCTATAAAACATATATCAGCTATATTGAAGACAGCCGTTTGTTTGCCATTCCCGTGTGAAATTCCGAAAATCCTTTCTAAGCGGACGCCTACGTTATATTTACTATCTGTATACCAAATTTCAGCCCGATCCGTCCTGTGGTTTGAGCTGTGCATTGGTCAGTCACGGTTTCCTTTTAGACAGGGTGTAACAAAATTGGTGTAGATCCCATTTATAGGGGCTTCCACTCATCATACTGAACAACATTTGTTCTACGACTTTGATAAAAGCGCATAAAAAAAGTTTTTACCCTTCATACAAATCAATCAGCTGATCGACCAATTTCGTGCATTTTAGTATGGAGGAAAGTGCATTTTAGTAGTTTGTTCAGTATGATGAGGAAAACCTCCAGTTAACGGGACCTACACCAATTTTTTTACACCCTGTATAGGTACTCAATTGAAGATGATTTCAGGAGCTGAAAGTGGTCCCAGATTTACCTTGGGAGAAAGCCGCACTACATACGTTAGAGATATACAAGAAGACCAAACCTTCGTTTTCTGAGCTGGACAGGGCTGCAAAGAGAATCCAGGTGACATAATGTACATTTTTTAACCACCTCCTTGGCGTAAAGGTTTAGTTCATTAGCTTCACATCAAGAGGTCACGGGTTCGATTCCCGGCGGAGTTTAACTTTGTAAGACTCGGTTTGATTGTTGGAAGGGCATTTTCTAACCCCGCACGGCTAGCTAGCACCATCTTATCTAAGTGTGTAAGTCTAAACATCAATACCAACAACATTTATGTGTTCCCGCTTGAAGATAAGATAGCCAGTTCCCCATTGCGTTGAGAAATCTTGGTAAGCCCGCTTCCATCTTCGGCATCATCGTCACTTACCTATCTATATACTGGAACTGTGTGTTTTTATAAAAAGTCATAAAGAATATTTTACAAAAAAAAATGAAATTTGTCGCAGAAATGAACTACGGAGTAGATATAAAAACGATATGTGTGCTGTATTAGCTAGAAGCTACATATTTAGTATAAGCGCTATTGTAACGGATACAAAAATTTTTAATCATTTGCCTAACTCAATAAAATCACTAGATGGTGCTCATTTTAAAATTTCACTTAAGGAGTGGTTGATTGAAAACACGTTCTATAGCTTAGAGGAATTTTTTTCATATAAAGTAGCATAAGTAGGTAATTTTATTTGATTAAGTAATGACAATTTATGACAATGTAATTAACGATTATTGTATGCCCGAAATGGGTAAACTGTAGATGCCTAAACAATTTGTAACAACCCTTTGTACTCAGTTTTGGACAATAAATTTTATCTTATCTTATCTTATCTTACCATCAGGTGAGATGATGTCAAGGGCTTACCAATTGTGGATTAAATAAGAATGCAGGAATACGATAGAAAAACCTTCTGAACGAAAAACACATTCACTTAATGTTTCTTAGATAAGTTTGCTAGCAACTTAGAGGTTTTCATTACATCTTATCCATACTAGGTATAGTTAATCTTAAAAATTATTGACAATATTATTATTTATTTAATTATTATTATTTTTTCTTGCATTGTATTTCCTGTTTTTTTTTGGTTGTGTGGGCTCTGAATAAATGCTTATCTTATCTTATCTTACAATATACTTATTATGTACTAATTTATCAATAAAAGAATGGGTTTCAACCAGGCTGCCTACCGAGGATACCACATCCGCAGGAACTTGCTCCAGCACTTGAAGCCTAAGAAGGGCCGTCCAAAGGAGAATCTGCCGGGCCCACCGCTGGACATCGGCGGCGAAAGGGATATTGATTTGGGACCTGTCATTGTAAGTTTGCTTTTTAGCCGGCTTCCAAGAAGGTACACAAGTTGCCTTTTTTTTGTTTTTACGAGAAATCTTCGCCAATGTGAACTATTTTTATTCTTCGATAGGGTATGTCTTCAACACCCTCGCACTAAATAACAAGAAACCAAAAATAAAAATTCATATATTTTTATATATTGATTGATTTTCATTAAGTTTTTTACTTACACATGGTAAGAAACTCCTCCATTTATTAAATTTACTTTGCCAGTTGCATTTTTGCAACTTATTATTAACCATCTCGGCAATTTTGACACCTAAACACACGGAGCTCTGCCTGCCATATAATTGTGCAATTTCTGCTCAGTACAATCATTTACGAATAATAGAAACATGTCTCGTTGTACAAGAAGCTAACGCACATGCCACGCCTCCTTCAGCAATCTATCGGAGTGGCAATTTTTTTTCTTATCTGTGGATATTGCCTCCGGGGTGATCCTATTTAAGTTTTATCAAATTCGAAATTTGCACTTGTTTAGAAAATTTATAAAAACAAAGGAAAGTAGCAAAATTGTATTAAGTTGTAGCAATTGAAGTAGTTTTTTTTCAGCATTTTCAGCGTGGTCAATTATATTTTTGAAGTAGTTTTTTTTCAGCATTTTCAGCGTGGTCAATTATATTTATGTAATGTATTGTCGCAGTGGCGACGTAGCATAGGTTGACATCCGGGACGGTTTATATCAAGCACCCCCAAAATAAAATAAAAACAACCAAGGCCGTGGTCTGAAATTTTCGTTTGGCTACGTCCTCGGTTGTTTCAACTTTGGTCCAGATAGACAACATGATCTGACTAAAAAGAGATTTTAAGGTGTTTTGCGTCTATATTGAATGGCTCTCTGCTCGCATTTAATGTCCTAACTATGACACCTTAGGCGTTAGGGGCGTCCATTGCACAAGTACTGGGCAAGCGTAGCGACCCCGAAAATTTTTCACGTGTATATATATATGTATGTATGTATTACTCAAATTTTCGTTTGTTTCTGGTTTTGAAGTGGTCTCTTAGATGAGTTTGCTCAGCTACTAACTAAACTGCACGAATGAGTAATTTGTCACCCGTTAGTGATTGGCATCCGGAACTGATCCCCCCCCCCCCCTTCCTCTCCCTCTCTACGCCGACACCGTATTGTCGTAATGCGTAATGCGTGTGTAGTACCTAATAGCCTGTCTGAAGATGATACCCGAAATTTATAACTCCTCCGTTTGGTTTTATTTGTTTTAGGTATGTGAAACAGTGAAAATATATAACACGAAATAAGTATTATGTTGTACCTTCAGCTACGAGTCATCATCACCATATCATCAGCCAAAAGATGTCCACTTCAAGACAAAGGCCTCCCCCAAGGATTTCCACAACGACTGTTCCTGCGCTGCCCACATCCAGCGGTTACCCGTGGCCTTTACCAGGTTGTCGGTCTACCGAGTGGGAGGCCTGCCTACGCTACGTGTCCTGGTGCGCGATCGCCACTCGAGAACTAGGAGTATCCCAAGTTTATGATAACTAAGTTAATGGCCATTCGATTGCAACATACGAGTATATCTTGTTTAGTTGTTCAGTTCTATCAGTAGATGCTTACTTTTTATTTTATATATCGCATTGAAACGATTACTTGATAAAAACCAAGCCTTTTAACCGCCTCCGTGGCGTAATGGTTAGCCCAATCGCTTTACAGTAGGATGTCACAGGTTGGATTCCCGGCGGGGTCAACCAGTAAAATTCGGTTTGGTTGGTGGTAGCGCATTTTCTGAGCCCGCCTTGTTGACTACCACCATCTTACCACAGTCTTGCCGCCAACCATCAGTGTTAACAGCATTGACGTGTTCCGGCTTGAAGATAAGATAGACAGTTCTCCATTGCGTTGGGGAATCTTATAAGTCCGCTTTTTTCATCTTCGGCATTATCGTCACTTAACAACAGGTGAGATTAGGGAATGCAATACCGGGATCCCGAAATACCGGGATCCCGCACCATTTTTGCGGGACCAGTCCCGCGCCTAAATCGTTGCGGGACTGCGCAGCGACATACGGCATGTGTTGTTCGGCACGTTGAAGGTATAATCAGGAAAGAAATGAATTTGTTGGAGTCTGGTGGGCTCAAAGGTGAAAATCTTCAATTCGTCTACAATGCGTTATTAACAGTTGTGCCCACCAGCGTGGAAGCGGAAAGGGCATTTTCTGCTGCCGGATACCTAGCATGCAAAGTAAGAAGCCGTTTAGCTGACAAAACTATTGGTACGCTATGTTTCATGCGCAGCTACTTCCAAAATAATGGATAATTGTTTTTTGTTTATTTGTAATAGTTATTCTTATTTCTAATTAGTGATTGATTTAATTACTTATAAATAGTTTCACTTTGACAAAACTATTGAGACGCTATGTTTTATGTGCATTTGCGCAGCTCCTTCCTAAATAATGGATAGTTGTTTTTTGTTTGTTAGTAATAATAGTTTTTGACCTTTGTTTGAAACTGTTATTTCTGATTAATTATTTGATTACTTAATAAATAGTGTCAATAATATTTTTAGTTTCATTTTAAGTTCTATAGACTCGTTTATGATACAGGATTCCTCTCTTTTTTCAATGACTTTCAAAAAACATGCGGGATCCCGCAAATACCTGGATCCCGCGGGATCGAACCTCTCAATCCCGCGGGATCCAGTAATTGAAATTTTGCTGCGGGATTGCATTCCCTAGGTGAGATGATGCCATGGGCTTATCAACCATGGTTTTAAAAAAAACAAGCTTTCTCCAACAATTGCAATGTTTAAAAATGGCTTACGATTTCGATTTCACCAAGTGATATCTCGCTCTTTAGTTCTGAGATGGATAGGTTAGGTACTCAGTACCTAACTTTGGAAATTCCAGGTGGACTGCAATTAAGTAGATTTCAAGACGTTTATTCAAAATAGGTGCAAATTACACTTTTTCTGATAGTCACAAAATAGTAATTACATAATTAAACATGTCATTTGTAATAAAAAAACAATCCTTAGTTAATAACGTCAAAATACAATCATTGATATAAATCAAATTATGTCCTTAGAACATGAAACAATATGACACGAGAAGTTATACATTAAAATCATTGAATGCCTTAGTCCATTTCACACGGACAGCACCCGGTCACGAGTATAACGCGAGAGTTAGCCATCACTCCCCTCAACCATATTTGAGGGAAAGGAACGACCCGGCTGCCGTAGTAGTAGATGCCGGATGAAGTAGATGCCCTGATTTCATACTCTTAGCCTTGCCTTCTTCCAGAACTTAAACGTCAGTAACGAGGACATGACGGACATGTTTGAGGAGCAAGTCGGCAAGAGCCTGCTACTTGGTTACAATCCTATGAAGACCATAACACACGTGGAAGACCGGCCTAAGAAGAAGGAACACGTACTGCCGAATGACCCGTATAAGAAGAAAGGTGAGTGAAAGAGTGCACATCAAACTAGGTCGGTAAATGAATGATTATCTACTGCCGAAGGTAGCATAGGTTCTCTAGTTAGGTGAACTTTGCGCTCAGCTTTTGTTGTTGTTAATAGTCCAGTTCGTGTCAATGGAGTAACCTCCAGTGGGCTTCGTCCTTCACCAACACCTTAACGGACTTTTTGGCGGGAATTCGTAGCATTCAGTTTGTCATTTTTAGGGCTCCGTACCCAAAGGGAATACTCCATTGCATTGGGGAATCTTGGTAAGCCCGCTTCCATCTTCGGCATCATCGTCACTTACCATCAGGTGAGATGATGCCAAAGGCTTACCAATTGTGAATAAAAAAAGGGTAAAAACGGGACCCTATTACTTAGACTCCGCTGTCCGTCTGTCACCAGGCTGTATTTCATGAACCGTGATAGCTAGACAGTTGAAATTTTCACAGATTGTTGCCGCTATAACAACAAATACTAAAAATTAGAAAAAGTGAGTCTCCATACAAAAACGTGTTGTTTTTAAACGTGAAGAAACTAGCGCCATCTAGTGTGATGGTACGGATTCCTTTGTGCGCGGTTCTGACTCGCATTTTACCGGTTTTTCTTTTATTAACCGAAAAATTACATTTCGTGGTTTTTGATGTATAATATTGATATTGTATTAATCAGCAAAGTACCCTTTATGTGTTTATTGTGTAGGATAATGAAATAAAAGTGTGTATGCTGTGTTTTGGTCTCCCTGCACAAGAAGTCCGCGAAAGTTTTAGCAAAAGTGCTATCATTTCACTGGAGTGTGTAGGTTAAATTAGGTTAGTTTATAGACTATATATGATGTGATGAAACAATGATCTTGAAGACTGAAAAATTACTGAAGACTACAAAATACAAATATTATGCTGGTTTTTTAGATTCAATACACTTCCTTCTATTTTCATTATATTTATAAACTTTTCTTACTAGCTTTTTTCCCTTTTATCTCCAACGTTTAAGGTCTAAACCAAAATTCTAACGTGGTTGTGGCTATCAAGCCTCCTGTTTATTTTATTCCCAACTTCAACCCAATTTTGCTACAGTATTAAGAAATGATATAGATTATTTTATATAAGAGACTATCGCTAAACTCCTTCCCGGCGCTTAAACCATCGTGCGTTCAAAATATACTACTCAAAACAAAGTAAACGTCACCTAAATTTTCAAAAAAAAACAGCCACGATATTTTTTTTTATCAAGAAAAGTAAAAAAAATACGAAGTGCAGTCATTAGGTTAGATCCCAGTCTACAAATATGTGGAAGAGCACAACATTCTGCAGACCATCGGAAACTCAGTGGACTGCTCAGATGAGAGCACACAGTAAATTGGCAAATTTTCCATACTTAAATTTTGTAGTAAAAAAAATCATGTTCTTTGTTTTGAGCAGTCCACTGAGTTTCCGAGGACCCGCAGAATGTTGTGCTCTTCGACACATTTGTAGCCAGGGATCTAACCTAATGACCGCACTTAGTAGTCTTCTTACTATTCTTGATTTAAAAAAAATATCGTGGCTGTTCGAATGACCTCTCTGTATGAAAATGTACTGAGAAAACTTCCTTAATTTGTTTTGAGTAGTATATAAACAATTTTGAACCTTGTCACAGTAATCTATAAACTACTTGTATTAATTACGGAATTTAATATATTTTTTTGTTTTTTTTTTAAATTAAGAATAAAAAGAAATATTTAAAAAGTATTATTTATTTAACGTATATTTTTTTTTTGTTTTTGTATGTTGTTTAAATGACTTTTATGTATAGGTGTATACCTTGCAATTGAGTTCATTTAAAGAACAGGTATACATTCTCTTCAAGGTCAAACCAGAAAGGGTTAAAGTGACAGTGAGCGGGCACATAGCTCGATAGCCGTTGGGGTACTAAAGTACTCGAGCGGCGATCGCGCACCGAATGACGTAGCGTATGTAGGCCTCCCAATCCTTGTAGGAAGCCTTTCTGCAGCAGTGGACAACTTTCAGCTGATATGATATTGATAACGGAAAAAGACTTTTCGCGAGGTTTCTTAACGTTACTGTCACATTTCCAACAGAGGTGGTGGTGGGTCAAGTCACCTGCACGGCCGAGGGTCTGGGTTTCGTACCAGCTCCTCCAACACCCAATCCTGAGGTTCAGAAAATTTCCTTTTCATCTGTAAGTGAATTTAATAATCAGGTGTAGTACCTAGGTATTTATAACGTCTGCTGGAATTTTATTTATCACTTTATGATTACATACGGGACAAATCACGCGCGGTCATCTGGCTCCATACTTGGATTCCCTGAAATATGGGAACCAGAAACTGATATACGTATACATATACCTATACGTATACGTTTAAATACATACTAATACAGGGTGTAACAGAATTGGTGTAGGTCCCGTTAACTGGGGCTTCTATTCATCATCATCATATCAACCAAAGGACATCCACTGCTGGACATTGGCCTCCCCCAAGGATTTCCACGACGACCAGATCTGCGCTGCCCGCATCCAGCGGCTTCCCGCGACCTTCACCAGGTCATCGGTTCACCGAGTTGGAGGCCTGCCTACAATACGTTTTTCCGTGCGTGGGCGCCGCTCGAGAACTTTTCATCATACTAAACAATTTTTGTTCTATGTGTTTGCTCTTCATACAAATTGATCAGCTAATTGACAAATTTTGTGCATTTTTGCATAAAGGTTCCAATTTTTTTTTGAAAATCGACTGTGGGTTCCTGAGGGGAAGTTGTCCAGTATGAAGAGTAACCCACAGTTAACGGGTCCCACACCAATTTTTTTACACCTGTACAGATATTGAACACCCAGACACACAAGTTACAAACCTGTTCATCACATAACTTTTTGCTGTGTTGAATGGGGATCGAACCCACGGCACGAGTGCCAAGACCCAACAGGCAGGAGCGCTGCCACTGGACCAAAAAGTCAGTACTTGGGTATTCATTATTGGAATAACTTTTTAATTTGTACCGTCGGTTACTTCAAATAACTGACCCGCACGTATTTTTAATATAAGAGTATACGGGACAACGACTCTTTGTGTGTGTTGGTGGCACTGCGCCTGGGCTGCAATGTTTGCAAACCACACAAATGTATTCGGCTCCATGGTGGAGGGTGGTGGAGGCCAATGGGCATCACACTCTGAGCTGCTGTCGGTGTGCAGGCAGATTTCCGAAGCACCACACCCTCCACAATACCATCCGCAGGGCTCTCGTTTCTGCAAACGTCCTATGTGTGCTCGAACCACCCGGCCTCTGTCGCACGGATGGCAAGCGTCCTGATGGCTTGACTTTGGTGCTGTAGCTAATGGGATGTGCTTACTGTGGTATGCAACCTGCGTAAATGCTTTCGCCGCTAGCCACTTGGGACCCACGACACCATGTGGCCGGGGCGGCTGCAAAGTTTGCGGTCATTAGAAAGGAGGATAAATTCAGCACTCTTCGAGTCAAGTACTTATTTACTCCATTTGCAGTGGGAACAGCGGGGAGCTGGAGTGATTTGTGATGGAGATAGGGCGTCGCCTAATTCAGAGCGGCTTTGTCTCCCCCTCCGGATCGTCCCTGGTGCAGAGGCTGTTCATAGCCATTCAGCGTGGAAACGCAGCTAGTATTATGCGCACTTTTGTACCGGCGCGGCGATGACAAAGGACGGGTTCTTTTAGATATCTTAGATGTTTTATTTTACGTATTATGTGTGTTTTATTTTAGGTGTTTCATTTTAGGTATTTTATTTAAGTTATTTTAGGAATTTTATTGTAGGTGTTTTAGGCATTGTAATTAGTGTGATATTATTTTTACGACTGATTAATTAAACTTATAATGTAAGAGTAATAATTAAGTAAGCGCACGTCAAAATACAATAACGGACTTCCGATTAAAAAACTAAAAGGATTCGGCTGATATTTATCGATAGATAATGACGATGAATCTAAATAACCACGAAATCTGTAGTTAAATTAAAAAAAAACTTTTATTTTTTAGAAAACTGACGAAGTGTTCATGGATGCCGATCATAGATTCTTCAAAAGGGAAGAACCTTTCCACGTCTCAATTATTCCAGAAGATATTCTGGGTAAGTCTCTTTCCACTTATCTTTCGAAGCCCTGTGTCTCCATATGAATATGTGGTTTAGTTCCAGTATGAAATACATATTTTGCGTATTTTCATTCGATGATCACTTAAATTATTATACTTTGGGGAAACTCCACAGACGCTAATCAAGTTTTTGTTTACCAAAAATGAGCAATAAGACAGTTAACTGGCACTAAACCACGAACCACGTGTCGCTCTCTTTTCCTAAAAAATCGAATCCTGACTTTGAGTTCTCAATACTTATTTGAAGTAATTTTGTACGTGAGGCAAAATATGTCTCAATTTAAAGTACGCGCAGTGAATCGCGTATTGAAGAATACTGGCAGGTTGCAAGCTGTGCCCCGGCGCACTAGCACTACACTAGTCATGAGCAATCCGCGCGTAATTGGGCCAACATTTTATGAACCGCTACCCGTCCGCCTCATTGCGGGAAATATCAGATGACGAAACATTTAAGCGCCATTCAAAAAACTTCTTGTTGGATAATAGTAGATTATACACCAAGGGGATAAAGCACTATTTTATGTCACGGGCGCAATATTGAATCCTGAACGTAACGAAGGACTCTAGATTTAAGGCTTGTCCTTCGAAAAACCTCTAAAACTGAAGAATTTTGTAACCATTTTATTCGTTAACCATAGCATATTTCTACCAGAAAAAAATACATAATAATCTACAAGATATAAGAAGTGATGTAGATTTCACAGAATTTGATTTTATTTTTCTGAACCATAGAAAAAAAATATCTAATACACCCCCTTTTTTTTTAGTTGTAACCGTTTTACTGCTGCAATTTTTAACAAAACAGTTTGAAAATTTATGATATAACTCAAAAAACAATCTAGAGTGATGCTGATTTCTCAGTTTTTGATTATTTATTGTATTTTATTTATAAATATTTTAAAACCATCTAATTTCGGGTAAAATTCCAACCGTTCTCAAGCCGTTCCCCGCGCTCGTCCTAAAAATCAGTGCGGGGCGGGTCGCGATGCTAGACGGACCTGTGCTGCTTTGCGGGAGCTCTCAAATAAAAATAAAATATTGGGTTTTTTGTGTACATAGTGTAGTGTAACGGACAGAGAGTATTTCATGAACATATTTGGTTACTACATTAGATTCTTTTTATTTTTTAATTTACGCTTTTAAGTTTTCTTTGTTTATTTTTTTTGATACAAAGTTTTTGTTTTACAGCTTTTGTTGCTTAAAATCTACCCGAGCTTTATTATACCCTATTCAAAAAATAATAATCATCGAAATCGTATAAGCCAGCACAAAGATCCAGCGGCTTTCCGCGACTTTAGCAGGTCGTCGGTCCACCAAATGGGAGGCTTGCTTATGCTACATCTTCCGGTGTGTGGTCACCACTTGAAAACTTTGCTGCTCCAACGGCCATATGTTTTACGAGATATATGACTAGAACTGATGATCGTTAGGGCAGCAAAGTTCTCGAGTAGCGACCGCTTACCAGAAGACGTACCGTGTACCGCATTGAGAATGCCCGGTCTGGCACATAGCTCGTAGAACAGATGACCGTTGGTGCAGTAAAGTTCTCGAGTGGCGACTGCGCACTGGAAGATCTAACATAGGTAGGACTTCCACTCGGTTGACCAACCACCTGGTGAAGGTCGAGGGAAGTCACTGGGTTCGAACAACTCATTATAGGTTATTTCCAATGTGGTGCGCGTTGCGTCTTCTGGTGCAATCTCGCTACTCGAGAACTTTGCTGCCCCAACGATCATATTCTGTTCTAGGCATATATCTCGTATAATAGATGGCCATTGGGGCACCAAAGTTCTCAAGTAATGACCGTACATCGGAAGACGTAGCGTAGGCAGGCCTCCCACTTGGAGAACTGATGACCTGCTGAAGGTCACGAGAAGCCTCTGGATGCGAGCAACGCAGAACTAGTCGTATCTAATGCGTTGTGCGGTGCATCTTCTGATGCGTGGTTGCCACTCGAGAACTTTACTACTCAAACGGCCATCTGTTTTACGAGCTATGTGCGACACATAGCTCGTAGAACAGGTGACCGTACGGTGCACAGTACGTCTTCTGGTGTACGGTCGGCACTCGAGAACTTTACTACCCCAACGGCCATCTGATCTATCAGCTATGTTGCCAGGCACATGCTCGTAGAACACATGATCGTTGGGACAGTGATGTTCTCGAGTGGAGACCGGGCACTGGAAGATGAAATGTAGAAAAGCCTACTCGGTGGACCGACGACCTGGTGAAGGTCTTGTGGTGAGTGCCACTCGAGAACTTTACTACCACAACGGCCATAATATATTCTACGAGCTACTTAAGCTATTTTAGATTTTATAGCTTCTTAGGAGAATTAAGGAGTTTCATGAGTCCTAAGTTTGATGAATTCCAAAAATTTAAATTTTAACCATAAGTCTAATTACATTGTTTTGTATCACCTATCGAGTACAGTGATTTTAAAATTTAAATACAAAATACAAAACAAATAAAAACTTTTGAGATCAGTATAAGCCTCAGATAAAAAGCCCGAAACGGTCCTAATTACTACCTTTTCATAACATTTTAATTTCTACATACCGTTGATTTTATTTAATTGCAGTACCTCTCCGCTCTGTAACTTGTTACCAGCCAGATATGAAAATCATCGATAAATTTATTGCATATCCTCGCACTTCGTTTGTCGTGTATACGCATGGAAGATCGACGTAGTAATTTTCAATACAGTTGCTCGAAAAGTGGTACTTTATATGCCAGTCAAGTGTGCGCAAAATTGATTTTACCGCAAACGTGCTTTTACTTTACCACTTTTTTTAATTTCTTGCTCGGAGGAACAAGACATTTCTAGTAAATAAAAAAAATAATAACCAAAGATACAGAATCTTCTTTAAGACTTTTGAAAGGAGAATTTTAAAAGAGACTGGTTGTAATTTCGTGAAGTTAGTACATAACACTAGCAGATTAGATTCTCTTTGGGTTATATCTTTGTGAGAAAGAAGAATAAATATGAATGAAGCGCATAGGTAACAGGAAGGAATAGGTCATCTTTTCCAAGGAGGTTTTAATGCTTACATGAACTTTATTCCAAGCCTTATTGTAATCTACTTTTATTAATATTAAAAAAAACTTACGCATGCCTACGTGTGCTTAACTAAATTAAATATGGCGCAATTTTCGTAAACTGAATTGTGTTGCTTAGAATACAAACAAAATTATGAATATACGTGCAATAAAAAATATACTTATATATAAGGAAAAACAAAGTGAGAATACTCCCCGGACATTTAAAAAAAGTTAAAATTCGCGTAAAATGAACTGTGGTTGGCGAAACCTTGATAGGTATGTACCCATGTATTTTATATTTCTGTCACTGTCGTTTTTTATTTTAACGAGTTTGTCATTTCCTTTCACACCCATGTATCATGCGACGTTTTTTTAATACAGTTGTGAGAAAACAGGTAAATAAAAAAATACCGTGACAGAAAAACAAAATACATGGGTACATACCTATCAAAGTTTCGGCAATCAAAGTTCATTTTACGCGACTTGTTGCTCATTTAAAACGTCCGGGGAGTAATCTCATTCTATTTTTATTATACTCGTACATATGTATATTTTTATAGACATATTATATTGACTATTTATAATTTTACTCGTTTTCACAACTAAAAAAGCTCAATTCAGTTTTACAAAAATTACGCCATATTTAATTTAGCTAGGCACACGTACGAATGCGTAAGTTTTTTTAAATATTATCCTAGATAAATATCAATAGCTTGGGATATATTATTATTGTAAGTATTAAAACCTCCTTGGAAAAGATGACCTATGCGCTTTATTCATATCTATTCTCCTTTCTTCACAAAGATATAACCCAAAGAGAATCTAATTAGCTAACGTTATGTACTAAGTACTAACCTCACAGAGAAACAACCACAGATAAGATAAAAAAATATGATTCTTCTATTCTGTGGAAACAACCAATCTCTTTAAAAATTCTCATATCAAAAATATTAAAGAAGATTCATTATCTCTGGTTATTATATTTTTTTATTTGCTAGAAATGTATTGTTTCTCAGAACTACAAATAAAAAAAGTGGCAACGTAAAAAGCACGTGTGCGGTAAAAAAAAATTGCGCATAGTAAACTAGCACATAAAGTACCATTTTTGGAGCAACTGTATTGAAAAATATATTTTCACACAAGAGGGGCGCTGCTTGTTTATAGTTTATAGTTTATAGTCATTTATTCACCAGGCAACAATGAACATTGCTTAGAGGCAGGTCAATTTTACAAACTTAAATATTAACATATTAACTAACTAACTAACATATTAACTAACATACTAATTAATAAATTACATTTAATAGCACATTCATGTTCTCTCGCAATCTATTTGAGAAAATGAGTATCTGTTATTATTTCATTCATGTATTCATTTACTGAGTAATATGCATGTTTTTGAAAAAAATCTCTCAATTTTGCTTTGAACTCTAGCTTAGGGAGATCCATTATTAGTTTAGGTAGTTTATTGTACATCATTATTTTTAGTAGGATTCCTTGTTTGAGAGTTTTTGTCAGCCGTACAGTAGGCATCGTCAGTTTGTAATTTCCTCTTGTATTAAAATTATGAATGTCTGATCTTTTAATTAAATTGTCCTTGTCTTCGTAAATTTCTAAAATAGATTTATATATGAAAAGGGAAATCACAGTCATAACTTTATTCTGAATAAAATATTCCCTAGCTGAAGTTCTTTTATGTACTCCTGAAATGATTCTTATGGCCCTTTTTTGTTGAATCAAAACTTTTTTGATGTCTGCTGCATTACCCCACACCGTTAAACCATATGAAATTATAGATTGAATATAGGCATAGTAAACGTTTATTAATGTTTCCTTGCTAACCAATGATTTTAATTTTAGGAGGGCATAGTTTGCAGACGACAGTCTTTTGCATACTTTTTCTATATGGATACTATGGCTTATTGTATCTTGTATTGTATATCCTAGAAAAGTCGTAGAATTAGTTATTTGCCCTTTATTTTGCTTTGTCTTGTAGTGTAGTTGCACAGTTTTGTTCGAATTTAATATAATTCCATTACATGAGAACCAATCTTCAAGACAGTCTAAAATATGTTTTATTTTATTGACTAGGTTTTCTTGCTTCCTATCCCTAATTCCGACATGTGTGTCATCTGCAAATAAACTTATTTCGGCCCACGATGGTGTTGCTGACGCAAGATCATTAATATAGATCAGAAACAATACTGGTCCGAGTATAGAGCCTTGTGGGATCCCTATATCTATCATTTTTTTATCAGAAAGCACTGCGTCTACCGTTACTAACTGTGACCTGTCCTGTAAATAGCTTTCGATCATTTTCAATTCCTTGTCTTGAAAACCATAGAATTCCATTTTTTTTAACAGAACGTCGTGTCACAAGGAGTCAAAAGCCTTGGACAAGTCACAAAACAGGCTACAGCATTTTTGTGATTGATCCAATGAATCTAAAACAAAGTATACAACCCTTCTAATCGCCATTTCCGTTGACCTATTATTTCTAAATCCATATTGACATTTTGTGAAATAATCGTTACTTTCAAAATAATTAACGACATTTTCTTTTATTAGAGCTTCAAAGACTTTAGACAGCACTGGAAGGATACTAACCGGCCTGTAATTTCCTACTTCAGAACTAACCCCTTTTTTATATATAGGAACCACGCGACTGATCTTAAAAGCATTGGGGAATATCCCTTTGTTGAAACAATCATTCAAAATATGCAATAATAAAAGTAATAAGTCCTCATTCCATAATATTAGTTTTTTCAGAATATTAGAGTCCATATTATATATGTCTTTGGTTCTTTTAGATTTTACTGTCTTAATAGTTTTTATCAAATCAAATCAAATAAATTTATTGCAGGCTGCACAGCCCAAAATATATTATATAAATATATAATTATTTTATCAAGTCTTTCATATCGATTTCCCGAAACTTTATAACTGTGTCAGGTTTACTGAGATTATTTAAATGTGCTATACAGCTGTGAAGATCTACGTTAAGATGGCTACTTAATTTACTTGCTACTGTCGTAAAATACTCATTAAAATAGTTGCTCATTTCTTTCTTATCTGTTATGGTATTGTTTTTATCATCTACAAGTTTCTCTATCTGCTCGTTGACTGTTGTCTGTTTCGTTTGTTCTTGGATTATTTTCCACGTTTCTTTTATCTTATTTTTAGCCTTGTATATTCTATTAACATATTGAATTTTCCTAGCTAGCTTTAATACTCTCTTAAATTTTCTTTTGTCTTCTTTTATTCTATTTTTACGTAATGGACAAGGAAATGCACATTGTAGGATTTCGAGTTTTGCTATATTGTTTTTAGATGCAATTATTTCCTCTGTCTCCCATTTAAAATGTTTTTTCCTTGGAAACGTTTTCGTTAAGGGGAAAGCTATTTTATAGTAATGTAGAATTGAATCTATATAGATTTTCATTTTCTCATTTGGGTCAGTAGTATTCATTATTTGATTCTTAAATCTATTATCTTTAAAAATTAAGTTATGGAAGTAGTCACAGTTTTGTTTATTCCATTTTCGAGTAAAATATGTCTGTCGTATATTTTGTTTCTTACTTTCTATTTTTACTTTACACATAATGACATTATGTTCAGATATTTTCCAGTCAAGTACACTACCTTCGATTTCATTATGTTTAAAATTAACAATAAAATTATCAATGCAGGACTTACTTTTTTCTGTTACTCTAGTTGGTTTCTTAATAAAACATGTACTATTATAATTCTTAAGTATTCCCTTAAAACTTTTTACTCTAGCAGTTTTATCAAGCATATTTATATTAAAGTCTCCGGTAATGATAAATCGTTTACCTTCTCTAGTAACTCTATGCATTAGTGTAGCAATGGTATTTTCAAAAGTTTTTAAGTTATATTCTGCTCTATAAACGCATGCAATAACAATTTTACTACATTTTAACTCAATAGCCACAAGTTCACAATCTAATTCCACTGACAGTTTATTTAAATCCTTTCTAATGCGATATTTTTCTCCCGTTTTGACAAATATTGCAACACCGCCATGTTCATTTTTTTCTCGGTTTTTATAGGTGGCAAGATCATAGTTTTCAATTTTCATGGTGTTCACTTGTTCGTCCTTGGCCCAAGTTTCTGTAACACAAAGAATGTCACAGTCTGTCTCGTTTACTAGTAGTTCCAATTCCTGATATTTATTATTTATGCTTCTAACATTCGACTGTACTAAAACTAGCTTTTCTTTTGTATTTCCCGGTGCTTCTGAAAATTTTCAAGGCTATTATCTGTTTCTGGTTTTATGTATCGCAATCTACTAGTGGCTTGAAAGTTGTCTAAGATATATGCTATGTTACGTATCGCAGTTTTTTTAGCTGGATCCTTTTTTCTCTTGTGTTATAAATTATGTTGTCCCTTTTATTCAATTCTAGATATTTTGTATTTTCATTCACATTGGCCAGTTTAACAATTTCTTGATTGATAAGATAAATGTTTTTGTCATCGACGCGATTGTATATCAAGCTGCACAATACAATGTTAAATTTTATTTCTCTTGTTCTAAGCATATGACTAAGTTTTTGGAGGTAATGTGTGTGATTCATGTGGTCATATGTGTATTTCCCAATTAAAATAATTGCTGTGTCCTTTTCCTTCAGATCCTGTGTGTACGTTTCGTAATTCTGGAGAATTTTGTTATAGCTTGTTCCACTTTTGCATATGTTGGTCACGTTTTTAGAAATTTTCAGTTCATTTACTATTTTAATGCCAGCATCGATTCCTATTTCATCAGAAAAGATAATCACTTTAGGTAAATTTTGCGATTGGATTGGTCTATCGCCGTGGTTTTTGACATTCGAGGGTATGTTTTTTTATCTTATCTTTTATGTTATTGAAAGTAGTTTTATTTTGCATGCTATTTGTAGGGGTTTCAATTTCGATTGTACATGTAGGCGTTTCTTTTTCCATTATTCTTGTAGGGTTTTTATTTTGGTTTCTTCTTGACGGGGTTACATTTTGCATTCGATCTGTAAGCAGTCTTAATTTTTCCTTTGTTTTCTTAAGCTGCTTCTTTGTCTTTACTATTACTTTTTCTAGTTTTTTTATTTTCTTTTGTCGTTTTTTGCTAGTTTGAATCAGCTTTCTGTTATTAATACATTTTACTTGTTTCTTCTTGCCATGTTCACCTTCATTTTTTGTATTTTTGGGGTCGTGATTTTTATCTACTTTTACTTCTTCTGTAAAATGTGTAAATGGTGTTTTACTGTTATCAGCTATGTCCTGTTCTTTACTATCAATTTTATATTCAAAATTGCCCATAAGTCTTTTCCTCAAAAGACTCTTTTTTATTGTAGAGTTAGTGCCTTTTCGTATATTATGCGTAGAGGGCGTTGTTGTGCATTCATTGTGGTTAGGTGATTCTAGCAGCGTTTTTAGGACGTAGAGGGCGTTGTTGTGCATTCATTGTGGTTAGGTGATTCTAGCAGCGTTTTTAGGACCTCAATACTTTGTTCCTTCTTTTCAAGGGTTTTTTTAAGGTAACCGTTCTCTAATAACAGTTTCTCTATTTCTTCATCAGCTCCCTGTACTTCAGCTTTTATTTGTCCAATTTGTTCTATCAAGTTGGCAATGTCATGTTCTCCTGTTGATACGTTAGGTAGGCTTTGTGCAGATCTTTGCGATATATTGGAAACGTTTAATACAGATTCAATGTCATGTTCCCCTATGGATATGTTAGGTAGGCTTTGAGAAGATCCATTCGATATGGTGGACAATTCTAAGAGAGAATTATCCGCTTGCTCAAAAGATCGTTCTAATGCATTTTTTCTACGTTTCCGAATAGTTATGTTCCTATATTTTGGAGTAAACATCTTGCTTTTTTACACTCTGCTGGAATATTTAAAACATAGAAGAGAAAAAAAAAATGTTCAAGGAAAGAAAACTTGCTCTCACTCAGGACTCGAACCCGCACTCGCAAGTCACGCGCAGCTGTTAAGCGCTTCGTGTAACCGCTCATCTAGGCGACTCTCAGGAGCGTCGATCGAAAAACATAGTTCTATTTTAATTCTACTTGTCCGAGATTGTTATCAGGCACAAGGTAGGTAGCAGTTTTTTTACAGACACCGTCACTCGCGGTTTATTTTAACGAGTTTTGTATGAATTTATTATATAAATAGCACTTAACACGAAAGTTGAAGTTTGAAAAATTTATTTTGTGTGGAATTCACTTGTCCAGTACACATAACATTGTACCTAGGTCTTATATATTTTTTTACACATAGATCAAACTCGAGTAATGTCATTGTATTTTAAACACATTATTTTCGTTTTCAATATTATTATGTTAGTGCATAGTTCTCAATGAAGAAAATATTTTCACATAAAGTTCATAAGCACACCACACTTTTTAATAATTTTCATGGGAATATTATTCACTTTTCTATTTTTAAACAAAGAAAACTACGGAGCTGGTTTTTACGTGTGCGTCACACGTCGACGGTTCGGACGGACGGTCTTGTGAACAAATGTGTCAAACTAAATGTCATTTCCATACTCTACCATGATGGAATCTTTTAGTTGTCATTTCACCTCCCATACAAACCCAAATTATGTGTAAAATTTGGATGTATTCACCAATTTTTATTGCTACTAGGTAAACGTAATGGTTATCGTTGTTTTGTGTATTCTCGAATACACCAGACCGTGACAGCTTTGCCAAAAAGTATGCACAGCATGACTGTAATTATTATTTTTTGCCTTTACGCTTGAAGACTTATTACGTTAAGTACACCCCGTGTACGTAGAAAGAAGATGCTATTTGTGTCTGTGTAAGTCTCTGTAATTTTATTACTCTATGACTCTGGTGTGGCTGTATACCTACGCAGCGCGCGCGATGTTATGGTGCGGGTGGTGCGGGGAGAGATATAGAGCTCCGCCCAGACCCTCAAGGTCGCTAGCCCATGTACAAGCCTTAACTCCCGAGCGCAGCGAGGGTGTTATGAGTAGTCCTGAGCGCAGTGAGGGGTTCAAGCGCGCCCAAGACAAAAAAAGCTTTATGTACTTTATGTATCTTAGTGTACTCTACTTTTCTCACCTTTTGCGAGACAATAAAAAGGAAGGCTACTAAAAACAGCGTTTTATTATAGTAAATTAAAAGTTCGTCGCTCGACATTTCCTCAGAAATTTTCTTCTTTTTTAATATATTTTTTTAAATCTTTGCAGTTATTACGTATATTATTGTAAGTCAGCGTCTTACAATATTTGCGGCTTTTGTTTAATTTCAAATGTGTTCTATTCAGCTTGCCGTGGCCAGCTCGATTTTAGAAAGTTAAATTTTTAAATTAGGTTTGATTTTCAAATAAGTTTGACGCGGCGCCGGCCCCGGTCTTCGAGTACTAGTTGATCTATTATAACGAAATTAGACTTTAAGGCTATTGCAATAAGAACTATAAAAAGTGAAAATATTATAACCCAGCGGGTTATAATGAGATTCAGTCCAACATTACACCCCGGCTAAAGCCAAGGGCTTTAATGACTTGCTTTACGTAAGATTTGCATGATATGTAATTTGGCATTGTCGACCAACCCGCACTGGGCCCGCGTGGTCGACTAAGGCCTAATCGCCCTGATTCAGGGTAGGCTCGAGCCCCTCGGTGGGGACGTATATGAGCTGTAATGAATTGAATGAACTCATTGTTCAATTCCCTTTTTGACATTTTAATTTTTGTTTTTGTTAATTTGTAAATTTAATTTTTGACGATCACCTCACCATTGACTTATTTCATAATTTGACATGTATATTTTATGAATTTGTGTCGTGTGATGAATAAATCTAATCTAATCTAATCATTTCTCATTCGCATTGATAAGCATCAAATATATTTTTTTTTAAGATTCAAGATTCAAGATTATTTATTTGCATAAAACAGGTACAATGAAAGGTAACATGAAATAATTAAAGTCTCATCTGTTCAGCTAAAACTTAGTCTAGCATGCAAATCTTACAATATAATAATTTAAAATGTTAAATGTCAATTCTATAATATATATCATTAAATAATTCATTCACATCATAAAAATTTTGATCTAATAACCAGTTATACAATCTTTTCTTAAATAATGCCAGGTGAAGATCTTTAATTGCAATTGGGATACAATTATAAATTTTTATAGACATATAATAACAATTCTTTTGGTATAGTGTAGTTCTCGGACAGTGATCAAGCACCAATTTAATCTCGTTCCTAGTGCACCTTGGGTAAACATCTTTTGCAGTTTTAAATAGGTACTTATGCCGTTTCACAAACATACAAGTCTCAAATATGTATAGGCTTGGTAGCGTTAGCAATCTAAGTTGTCTAAAAAGTGACTTACAAGAATCCATAGGATGTGCTCCACAAATAGCACGTACACACTTTTTCTGGGCAACAAATACCCTTCCTATCAATGAGGAATTTCCCCACATAACCAGTCCGTATCGTAAAGCAGACACTATGTAACCATGATACGCTAAAATGGCTGTTTTGCGGCTTGATATTTTCCGTAGTCTGCCCAACACGTAAACAAATCTATTTATTTTATTACAAACCTTCTCAATATGTGCCTCGCAACAAATATATTTATCAAAAATTACCCCCAAGAATGATATCTGTTCTACATCTTTTATTGACTGATCTAAATATTTTATGTCTAGATTTATTTGTTTACGTTGTCTTGAATAAAATTGCATAAAGTTCGTTTTGCTTAAGTTTACATGTAGATTATTTAAATTAAGCCAATTTAAAATATTATCAATAGTTTTATTAATGTCCGCTTCATACTTATGTAAATCTTTGCTATTACTGCTTATTGTAATAGAAATATCATCAGCAAATAGTATGCATTTATGCTCAGTCACATTTGGAAGGTCGTTGATGTAAAGAAGGAACAGTAGTGGTCCCAGGATACTTCCCTGTGGAACCCCAAAATTGTTACATCTAAAGTTAGACCTATGTTGCAAGGCGCAGTTATTGTCGTTCATAATAACTGCTTCAACACATTGTTTTCTGTTAGTTAGGTATGATTTTAACCAATCCAAAGCTGAGCCCCTAATTCCATATCTATACAATTTATTTAAAAGCAAACCATGCATTACGAAGTCGAAAGCTTTCGACATATCCAGAAACAACGTCATTACATAATTTTTCATGTCAATATTGTGTATTATGTCATTTACTAAATTAAAAGTAGCCAAAAGTGTTGACTTGCCCTTCTGAAATCCATATTGTTCGTTTTTTATAATATTATATTTACTACAAAATTCAGACAGCCTACAATACATGCACTTCTCATAAATTTTGGCGATAATTGATATGAGTGCTACCGGTCTGTAATTGCATAAATCCAAAGGATCACCCTTCTTATATATAGGCTTTACAATTGAAATCTTTAACTGCCTTGGGAAAATTCCTTTTTCAAACGATAAGTTTATTAGGTAAGTTAACACTGGTGCAAGTTCATTTTTGCATGCTTTTATGACTATTGTAGATATCTCGTCATATCCACAGGCTCTCGAATTTTTCAATGACGTTATAGCTTTAATTAACTCGTGCACTGATACTGGCCTTAGAAAAATGGAGCTTTGTACGCTCTCATTGCAAGTATTCATGCAATTTTTTTGTAGCTGGTCAGAAGGAACATTTTGATTTGTCATGTCAATGTAGTGGTCATTAAAAGATTTTACAATGTCAAGTGGATCATTAATAATAGTGTCATTAATTCTTATTTTTGAGATCGGAGTTATTGTGCTATTGCTGCTATTGTCTTTAATAATATTCCAGGATGCTCTACTAACATTTTTGTTATTTGATAAAAATTTAATATTAGTTACATTTTGCGCATTGACTATGCATTTCTTTAAAAGCTTGGAATAGTCTAAATATTTTTTTTTGCATCATTACATTTCTTTTTATAATATTGAAATCTTAAATTTCTTTTAGTTTTGCATGCTACTTTCAAACCTTTAGATATCCATTTTGGAGCAGTAATTTTATTACTTCTGGTTTTCCTTACGATAGGAAAACATAATCTATAAAATAATAAAATTAACTCATAAAATATTGTAAAAGCTTTATCTGGGTCTGCTTCATTGTAAACATCACTAAACGATAGTTCAGCCATACATTGTCTAAATTTATCAATATTGTCTTCACTTAAATCTCTATTCTCGGTATACCATTTAACAGGTTTAACAGTTTTTATCTTGGTTGGATATTTGATCAATTGTGCGGTATCGTGGTCTGAAAGGTGCAATGGAATTACTGTGGCAGTAGCTCGCTTAATGTTACTTAGAATATGATCTATGCAAGAAAGTTTTCTGGTAGGTTTATTAATGTGTATTGTTAGGTTATAGTTTTTACAAATGTCAGAAAAGTATTTAGTGGTTTTATCGGGTTTTAATGTATTAATGTTTAAGTCACCTGCAATAATGACCTTTCTTTTGCTATATTTCTTAGAAATGTCACCTAGCACAGCGTCCAGTCTATCTAAAAAGTATGTTGCGAACTTGGGTGCCGGAATTCTGTACAAACAAAGGATGATAAGACTGTGCGAAACTAACTCTATCCCACAACATTCAAAATATTTTTCTATTAAGTATTTATTAAAAATCGTTATTTCCTTGCACGTTAATCCTTTCTTTAGCAGAACACAACATCCACCTCTTGCTTTTTTTCTAGAGAAGCTTGTAGCGTAGTCATATCCGTGTACTCTAATGTTTTTCTCATCTCCTTTCTGTATATGAGTCTCTGTAAAGCATAGAACATCTGGTATTACTCCCTCTTCCCGTAGTTCTAGCAATGTTACCTCTAATATTTCCTTTTTAGAAAGCAAATTTGCGATATTTTGGTGCATTAGAGTAAAATAGTTACTGTTTTGGTTGGGTACGAAAAAACAGTGTGTCATACTTATGTGATGTGGAGGGTGAATTATGTGTGGAGGGAAGATTCTGTGTATGGTTGACAGAGGCTGCTGCTTTGCTAATGTTTCTGTAATATTCTAGCAGTGTCCGTTGCTTTAGCCTAGTCTTTATTTGGTGGGACTGCGTTGTTTTCGTCGACCCTCTAAACAATTTACTTTAGCCTTCGTTTTATAGTTCATTAATTTTCTTAAAGATCTGGCATCTAGATATTTTCTTGCATAGTCTTTAGAATCAATTAAAAAACTCAGACATCTGCAAAGCTGATTATGAACCGTGTTCTGCTTATTACTATATAGCATATTATAACAGTTGACAAATGTACAATTTGAGAAATTTTGGCAGATCAATTGAATTTGTTTGTTAAGCATATGTTCATTCAGAGATATGTTTTTTATGACACTTAATACATAAACATCCTGATCATCTAATTTTCTTAACAAGGCATACAATTCAGATGTTACTTCTATTGGATTGCTGTCATTATCTCCTATTCCCAATATTATCTTGTCGCCTTTATTTAAGTTGTCAACTCTCACGGTTTTGGTAATATCACTAGTCTTTGCGTATGGTTTGGTGAACGACTGCACTTGGTATTTTTCATAACAGGTATTCACTCTGGAATTGATGAGTTTTGATGCCAAATTTACACAATTTTGACCTCCGTATATCCAGATTGTAGGCTCCGCTTTATTGTCTATGTTGTTAACGATGCTTTGTTTTATTATATCTTTTAATTTGTCCTCTTCGGTTCTTTTGTTTTCTTCCTCTTTTTCTGTCTCGTCTAAACTGTCTTTGATAATACCAGGATACTCATTTGATTCCCTCGGATTTGGTGCTTTGTTGGCACTCTGATCAACCTCCTCGTTGAACATCTGATCAATCTGCAATGCAGTATAACTATAGTTGAGGTCGTTTTCCTTGTCTTTCGTAGCAGATGAGTGAGGTTTTCGATACTTCCTTTTTGTTGTACTTTTCTTTTGGGACATTGGTACTCGACAATCACTTTTTGTAGCTGGCGAATAGCATATTTGTGTCAAATGGTTGACTTTTTGTTCATATTGGGAAATGTCTTTTTTTAATTTGAAATTCTCCGACAAAAAGCGTTCAATCTCATTATCCGCAGCCATTAACTTTTCCTTCAGTTCCACAATTTTCCCTTTTAATTCATCTATGTAACTTCTAGTGCAGGCATTTAGCTCTGGGCAACTTCTGTTCAAAATAGAATATTCATCTATTTCTTCATCACTGTTTAGGGAGTCGAACGAATTATCAGTGGAGACATTTACTATGAATTTATTTCGTCTTGTAACATAGTCTCTGGGGCTTTCCTTACAGTCTGATTCATTTAGTATATTTTGGCGTTGCTTGTATATTAATTCCCAGCACAAACGGCATTTCCATGCACTCTTTTGTCCTTCCGACATGAGATGGTATCTTTTCGATGAACCATTATCAGTACATATAGGGTGAAAATGTTTTTTACACATTGTGCATGCCAAAAATTGGTTGCTCTTTATTGGGCCATTACAAGTGTCACAATGTATAGGTAAATCCATCTTTACACGTCAGAGAAAAATAAACGGTACATATATTCCAAAAAATAAAAATAAACTATATTTTTTTTCCGGTCCGGAGAATCGAATCCGATACTTCTCTGATTTTTTACACCAGCGCGTCAACCAAGTGTGCTACGCGGCATTCAGAGTTAGCTTTGAAATAGCAATACCAGTTGCACGGTCATGCATGCAAGTAACTGGTTTGAGTCTTCGATAGTCCAAAGGTCAATCCGATAACACGGCGTTGGTGCACAGTAACGGTTAAATATGAATATATATTTTTTAAAATAGTCACATAAACACTGGTAATTCACCTGTGATTTTAATCCTGTTTGATAATAACATTATGAGCACTGTTCAACACTAGAAATACGAGTATTATTGCAATGTCTATATTTTCTATTCAAATCGAGCATAATATTTTTACTGCGTAATTACATCAGTTGTAATGGATGATGTTCCACAAAAACACTTTCACTGGTGTATTACAACACAGTGTACACTTTTATAATATTTGTTTTTCAATACGTCAACTTTTTCCATTTTTTTGAAATAAATGTACACAGAGCCGATGTTTACGTTAGCCGTCCGGTCTGAAGCCCTTATATGTTAGAACACAAACAGTTATACATTTATATAAATTTAGTTATAAATAGACCTGGAGGTTCATAAATTAAAGTAAAGATGTATATTTTTGAGCACAAAGACAAGTAAGAAAGTAAAACCTTAAATATTGTTTTTGAGCTTTTGAGCTACAGGCGTGATATTGTTATTGAAATAAACAAAAAGTAAAGGATCCATACAAGACAGTAAAGATTACTACGGTGCTTTCCGGACTCAAATTATTTAATTACATGGTTCAAAAGAGATGATAACTAATGAAAGGTAATTTATAGGTTAATATTTATGCAACTCACGATTTGTTTTTGATACTGATGATTAATTGAAAAGATTTTTACAATTCTGAAAAAACTATTTTTTGAAAACAACCTTACGAATTTTGAATACATATAGGTTATCTTTGGAAGATCTGAAACACATGATTTTAGTCAGTCCTAATTCTTGCTAAAAACGTAAGTCATCAACCATCAAAGGTCATCTAAAGCGCAGCAGAGCAGAGAAAAGCGAAGCGGTTAATGGTCAGAAATTAGAAAGAATCCATAAACTGAACACATGACATGGTCAAAATACAAAATTGGGAGCCAAATTAATGGAAGCGATCCAAATTGATACGAGTTGCGTTTGAGTTTACGTGTTTGTGTGACTGCATCATCACTATTTATCAGGTGAGATGTAGTCAAACACACTCAATTTTTAAACCTTATGGTTTCATCTGAGTTTGTGATAGTTAAATAGAACTATCCATCTTGAATTAATTAGCCAGAATATTATTATACCTTATATATTATTATACATATTATTATACCTTATTTTGATATTTGATAGAAATTCTTGGGTTAAACTTGACGCTTCCTTAGTTATTATGTGGACAGTCAAGTGATAGAGTAGAACTTCTTTTACTCCTTGTCTGTATCTGTGTTTCCCGGCTCTTGCAATTAGGGAATCTTCAAGGCGAGAGTGAAGGGGCATTATTTGAGTTTGCATGTACCATCCTCAACTACATCGACACTTTCCATTAGATGAGATGTAATCAAACTCATCAAATTTTTAATAAAAAAAAATTATATCAAGTCGTATATAGTGGAGACCACACATCAAGTTAGACAGTGCCAGTATAAGCAGGACTCACGTGGGGTAAATCACGCATAGCGCCGCATGGTCAGCTTATACTGGTACTGTCTAACTTAATGTGGTCCCCACTGTAGTTTCATCTTGAATTCCACATTAATCCTATGGTATTTTATTATGTACTCTTGCCAACAGATTACCAAACCACGCAAAGCGATTCAGCCAGCGCGGTCCCGTCCATCGCGTCATCAGGACCTGGCACTGCTAACGTGACGGATGACGAGGATGATGTAGTCGATGATGCAGAATAAACAACTAAAGGGAACTGGTGTTTAGGAATATAAAATGAAGCCCTAGCTTATCATAAGATGTCCAAATTGTTCCGTAAAAGCACAGTATTACAATATAGCGGCTTACAGTATTGTGCAACGAATGTACTTACGCAGAGCAACGGAAGGGTACTTGCGGGGTAGCGGGCGGCGGGGCACTGGCAAACTCCGCGATGGCGGCATCGTGCGACATCAAAGGCGTTGCGCTACTGTGAGCCATATCGTAATACTGTGGTAAAAGTTTAATGCTAATGATGGATGACGAACGTTACGTGCATGTTAAAAAAATGTAGGGGTTTTTACTAAATTTCTTTGTGTTTTTATGTAAATCGACATGTTAAAAAACTTAAGGCTAGGCATTGATTGGAACAGTTGTCTTTGTCTTTTTCTTTACGTGTAAAGAGTCAAGAAAATAACCACACTTTAGCACTCTTTTTCAATGTTATTTTGTTTCAATTAAAAGAAAAACTTACAAGGCTGGCCAACATGAGTCAATTCGTGAGATTCCTAGAATGAAAATAAAGTTCATATGAATCGAATTGCAACAATGGATAAATTTTAGAATTATTTTTGAACAAGTTTTGATTCACGTACTTGCTTTAACGGCTCAGCTGGTTGTGTGGACATTGACTCCTTCTATTAAAAAAGACGTGTGGCACTCGGGGACTGCCGCGGACCGCGGTAAAGCTATTGCATAGCATTTTGTATCAACTTATGCAATTATAATAGGCAACATGCAATATATTTATTTTTGCTTTCATTTTAAAGAACTCCATGCAGAACAAACCAGGAGTATATTAAAAAAATAAAAAAACTTGTTTTTTTAATTTTAAATGCGGTTTTAAAGTAACCGTTTAAGAGTTTTTTTGGCGGGATTTGTGGTAGACGCATTCGTAGTTTTATTTTGTTGTTTTTTCATTGTTTTCTGCTAGGATTTTGTTTAAAAAGTGGTGCATTTTGGAGAAAATCGTCTAGTGCACGTGAGCAATGTGGAGAACAAGAAAATAAAACGAAGAAGGACCTGAGAACCCAACTTGCTCTAGGTGCAGTTTTATAGACGCCTTACAGCAACTGGGTGTTCCACCTCAGAATGTAGCTGCTGCAAATGCTGTCAAGAACTTCAGAGAAGATTTGTAATGCACCGGCACTAGCATTACAAATCCAAAAGCTAAGGAAGCTTAAATACGTCAGACTTGGCTGTATGGTCTAGTAACCTTTGCCTTTTCCGCGCTTTTTGTAAGCCGGAAAGAAGAAACCAAAAAAAAAAGTAACCGTTTAAATTTTCGCGCGCAAACGGACGTATAGTTCCGATGACGTCACTCCTGTCTGTCACTCAGACCAAAGAGAATATAATACATTGTAATTTATTGTAATTGTAATGTATTATATTCTCTTTGGTCACTGCTGTCTGTCACTCAGACCAAAGAAATATAATACATTGTAATGTATTATATTCTCTTTGGTCTGAGTGTCAGACAGGAGTGACGTCATCGCAACTATACGTCCGTTTGCGCGCGCAAATTTAAACGGTTACTTTAAAACCGCATTTAAAATTAAAAAAACAAGTTTTTTTATTTTTATTATATACTCCTGGTTTATTCTGCATGGAGTTCTTTAAAATGCAAGCAAAAAAAAGCAAAAATAAAAATATTGCATGTTGCCTATTATTTATTTATTTTATTCATGCAGTATTTCTTTTTCTTTGATATTAATTCAAGTTACACTTTTTGAGCGTGGTGACCGATAAGAAAACAAATTTTACGCGTGTGTGTGTTTGTGTGTATAAAAGAGGGCTACTTTTAATATCGCTCATTTTAATATCAAAAATTTAGGTTATCTTTATAGCAGTATTATATTTTCAATTCAAAATTAATACTGCATTTGTGATAATAATAAAATGTATGTATATAGAGTACTCACTCATTTTCTTTCACTATTTTTTCGTGACTTTCTTCATTAATAATAAATGCACTTTGTTCATTCATATTTATTTATTTTCGCTTAACCGCGCTTTTATTACTTCTTTGTTTTTTTTTAAGCAATGGTAGTTGGAACTATACAGCCAAATATGGAATAAAATCTTTTTGTACCTATCTCTATAAATACCAACAGCTGTGTCTTAAATAAAATCTTTTTGCTTTTGTTTTTTTAAAACGTTGAAACGTCAAAATAACAAGTACAGCTATTCACTGTTGTACATAAATACCTATACACCTATATACTTTCTCATAAACAGCTGCTTATGTATTCGTCCGATTTCGGATCAGCTCGTCTCGATTCGTGCGAGTTTCGTAGAGTCGTACAATACGTCTAATCGCACGCACACAACGCCGTGTCGAAGACTGCCGAACTGAAACGACGTTAGACGATGCACGGCCTTCAAGCCACACCTCCGTGCCCGTCGGAGTGGGGAGCGTGAGGTTTTTTCGTTACGGAATTTCTGGATTCGGTCCCCGCGCTCAAGGCCCGCGATAGAAGCTACGCAATAGCTTAATAATTAATTTTTAAAAATCCAACTGGCATATTGAAGTGTCTGTTTAGACTAAACGAGTAAGAAAATTTAGAGGTAGTTAATCCATCTGGTTTGCCTGTAGAATGCAAATCTCTGTTTTAAAAGAGGTTTTCTGAAGTGAACCAATCGTGTTTCAGCAATTGGCAAAATGAAGTCCTTGAAATTAGGAAAGAATCAGGTTACAAAGATCCCTTCGACCAAAGTTTCCAAAGCCTCGCCATAAGCCGTTTGCCATGAATATTTTATTATTCTAACGTGATTCTAAAAAAACGCTAAACACGTTAAAAAACCGACTTCAATCGCAACAATTATTTTTGGCTTTTGGTCATTTTCTTATAAAGTACTACACCTATTTTGATAAAATTTATATGGGGCCCCAAGGAAAGCACTAGCTTTCAAATAATAAAAGAATCATCAAAATCGGTTCACCCAGTCAAAAGTTCTGAGGTAACAAACCTAAAAAAAAACACACGTCGAATTGAGAACCTCCTCCTTTTTAGAAGTCGATTGAAAAATTGAAACTTCTTCGCGTGCAGTGATATTCGCATCTATACATACTTCAAAAACTTTTTGTAATTTTTAAATAATGTTAATACATGATTGATAAACGTAACACACTAGATTTTTATAAACGATTGTCAAAACATACAAGTTAAAAGTAAATGTTTATAAAAAGATAAAATGGATGATTTATTGCAATCTCAAATTAAAAGCAGCTGCAGACTTGCCCTTCCTGAAGGTCTGAAGGACCTCATGTCGGATATTTCAAGAGAGGTAAATAAGTTAAGTACGGAGTTTCTCTGCGTGATCGAATCAGAAACGAGGAGATCCGTAGGAGAACCAAAGTGACCGACGTAGCTCTCGGAATTGCTAAACTTAAGTGGCAGTGGGCGGGGCATATAGCTCGTAGAACAGATGGCTGTTAGGATAGTAAAGTTCTCGAGTGGTGACCGCGCACCGGAAAACGTGGCGTAGGTAGGCCTCCCACTAAGTGGACCGATGACCTGGTAAAGGTCGCAGGGAGCCGCTGGATGCGGGCAGCGCAAAACCAGTCATCATGGAAATCCTTGGGGGAGGCCTATTGCCGGCAGTGGCCGTCCTTCGGCTGATATGATGATAATGACATAAGTTCTACAAATGATGAAAAAGTTTGGTAGGATTTGGTAATGAAGCGAGATCGATAGCTTTTGGTTTTATGATTTTCTATCCAGTACAAGTGATGGAAGACAACCTATACATATTATAAAACAAAGTCCCTCCGCCGCGTCTCTATCTGTCTGAACGCGATATACTCAAAAACTACCGAACGGATTTTCATAAGGTTTTCACCAATCGACGAAGTAATTCATGAGAAAGGTTTAGGTGTGTAATACCCCGCGAGTCGCTTGCTGTTCGTGCCCCGTACACCCTCTAGTAAGTAAAATTAATAATAGTTATGATACAAGGGTAGTAAAAAGGTCATTAACAAACGAATGACATTTGTGAGCCCGAGCCGCAGGCGAGGGTTTACCATCGTCACGAGTTTATTTTCTTTTACACCCAAGTATCATACAACGTTTTTCAATACAGTTGTGAGAAAACCAGTAAAATAAAAAACGACCGTGACAGAAAAACAAAATACATGGGTACATACCAACCAATCAAGGTTTAGGCAACCAAATTTTATTTTACGCGACTTGTGACTCATTTTAAATGTTCGGGGCGTAATCTCACTTTGTTTTTTCTTATAGTATATTTTTTATTACACATATATAAGGTGTAACAAAATTAGCTGAAACTATTTTAACTGATGCTTCTACCCATGAAACTGAACAACTTTCCCCATGGAACCCATAGTCAAAACGCAAAAAAACATTGGCTCTCCCATACTAATTCGATCAGCTCATCAGGCAACTTAGTATGGGAAGTTCAAATACTTTTTTGAGATTTGACTATGGGTTTCATGGGGAAAGTTGTTCAGTTTTATTGGTGAAAGCACCAGTTAAAATAGATTCAGCTAATTTTGTTAGACCTTATATATTAACTATTCATAATTTTATTCGTTTTCACAACTAAAACATCTCAATTTAGTTTTACGAAAATTGCGCCATATTTTAGCTAGCATGCGTAAGTCTTTTTTTAATATTTACATAAATAGAATATTATCTTAAGGCTTGGGATAATATTATTATAGGCATTAAAACCTCCTTGGAAAAGATGACCTATTCCATGTGCTTCATTCATATTTAGTCTCTTTTCTTCACAAAGCTATAATCCAAGGACTTTTTGGCGGGAATTTGTAGCGTTCAGTTTGTCATTTTTCTTTTATTATCCGAAAAATTACATTTAGTGGTTTTCGATGTGTAATATTGATAGTGTATTTATCAGCGAAGTATCATTTAAGTGTTTCTTGTGTAGGATAATGAAATAAAAGTGTGTATACTGTGTTTCGAGTTCCCACAAGAAGTCCGAGCAAGCTTTAGCAAAAGTGCTATCATTTTGCTAGAGTATGTAGGTTAGGTTAGTATATAGACAATGATATGATGTGAACGTGAAGAACAGTGACCTTGAAGACTGAAAAGGAGAAAATTACTACATAATCTGAAAAATATACTAAAAATTACTGAAGACGTGAATTCTACTGCTGAATAACATATACTGAAGACTAGGCGGTATGGCCAATGAGCCTTAGCCTGCCCTAAAAGGGCGAAGTTAAAAAAAAAAAAAAAAGCTATAATCCAAAAAGAATCTAATCAGTAGCGACATAACGCTATCTCTTTTAAAATTCTACTATTAAAAGTCTTCAAGAAGATTCTGTATCTTTGGTTATATTATATTTTTTATTTGCTAGAAGTGTCTTGTTCCTCCGAGCTAGAAATAAAAAAAAGTGGTAAAGTAAAAGCACATGTGCGGTAAAACCAATTATGCGCACACTTGACTGGCATATAAAGGACCACTTTTCCAGCAACTGTATTGAAAATACATTTTCAGACATTTTAAAGTCCATTTGTTATATTAGGTGACACTTTCAGTTATATTTCAGTTCTATGTTAGTCAGGATATCAGCCGAAAGACGTCCAGTGCTGGACAAAGGCCTCCCCCAACGATTTCCGCAACGACCGGTCCTACGCTGCCCGCATTTAGCGGCTTCCTGCGACCTAATTTAATCTATGATAGTAATTCAGTAAAATACACAAAATAAAGTTAACACACACAACACCAATTTATAATTAACCCATGATGTAAGACCTGCCAAGCAGTGATGTGATGATGATGATAATGATATCCTGTTCTCTAATCATGTTCACCACTTTGTTCTAACTGGTCACGCTGGTTAACCAACCAGAAGCACAGTCTTACCTGGATGGGTTTGACTGTCAATGGCATTTCGATCGTTTCCGTGCTTCGCAAGGCAATATAAGCCGTTGGTGTCGGTTGCTATCACTAGATGACAGTCGTCAAGCCGTGTCACGAGGCCGTATCATCATAATATCAGCTCATATACGTCCCCACCGAGGGGCTCGAGCCTATCCTGAATTAGGGCGATCGGGCCTTAGTCGACCACGCTAGCCCAGTGCGGGTTGGTCGACTTCACACACGACCTTCGAGTTTCTTCGCAGGTGTGTGCAGGTTTCGTCACGATTTTTTCTTTCACTGGTGAGTATATGTACGTAAGTTTCGAAAAACTCATTGGTACATTGGCCGTCCGGATTTGAACCCGGCACCTCTGGTTAGGAGGACCGAGTCGCTACCGGTTGAGCCACCGACGCTTTTATATAGGCCGTATAGGCGGGCTTTAAAACTTCTGGCAAGGTTTGCCACTGGCCCTACAAACTCCACCAATTCGGGCTTCGTCCCCGTGTATGAAGTAAGGCCTCCTCTCTTCCCAAGGTTTGGAAAGTTTGTTTGCCCCCAGTAGTGGGGACATTACGGGTTGTTAACGACTTCATTGTGCACTGGAATGCAAGTTAGAGGCTGAACTTGAAACTGGTCTTGCTTTGGATCTGAAGTTTTTTTTAATCCACATTTGATAAAAGCCCTTGGCATCATGTCACCTGTTGGAAAGTGATGATGATGAATGGAAGCGAGCTTACCAAGATTACCCAACGCAATGGGAATCTGGCTATCTTATCTTCAAGCCGGAACACATAATTGCTGTTAACACTGATGTTTGGCGACAAGACTTAGATAGGATGGTGGTAGCTAGCAAGGCGGGCTATGAAAATGATCTATCACCAACCAATTCCAGTCTCACAAAGTTGACTCCACCGGGAATCAACCCCGCGACCTTCTGGTGTGAAGCGAATGGAATAACCATTACGCCACGGAGGCGGTTTTAACGGCGGTTAAGTTCTGATAATTATTGTATTTTTAATTTTCTTTTTAGCGTAGTTCAGTATACATACAGGATGTAATAAAAATGGGTGTAGGACCCGTTAACTGGGGGTTCTACTCATCATACTAAACAACTTTCCCCAAGGAACCCATAGTCAAATGCTTAAAAAAATATATGTGGACCCTCCATACAAAAATGCACAAAGATCAGCCGATTGATTTGTACGAAGAGTGATTTGTACACTTTTTCGCTATTTCAGCAAAGTTATAGTACAAAATTTGTTCAGTGTGATGAGTGGAAGCCCCAGTTTTCAGGACCTACACCAGTTTTGTTACACCGTGTATACTCTCTTGTATGTTATCGACCGGAAAACGTAGCGTAGGCCTGCTCCCACTCGGTGGACCGATGATCTGGTAAAGGCCGCGGGAAGCCACTGGATGCGGGTAGCGCAGAACCGGACGTCGTGGAAATCTTTGAAGGAGGTGTATTTTTTTATTTTTTTTTATGCACAATTAGTAAAACCTTGACAACATCTCACCTGGTGGTAAGTGACGATGTTGCCGAAGATGGAAGCGGGCTTACCAAGATTCCCCAACGCAATGGGGAACTGGCTATCTTATCTTCATGCCGGAACACACCAATGATATCAACATTGATATTTGGCGGCAAGACTTAGATAAGATGGTGGTAGCTAGCCAGGCGGGCTTAGAAAATGCCCTACCACCAACCAAACCGAGTCTTACAATTGACCCCGCCGGGAATTGAACCCGCGACCTCCTGTGTAAAGCCAGTGAACTTTGCCTCTGAGCTACGGAGGCGGTTAACCAGCAGTGAACGTCCTTCGGCTGATATGATGTATACTGTACCTGTTATCCGCTTGTTGAAAACTACTCACGTACCTACTTACGATTTCCTTCAGGTCCTTCGAGCTCAACCAAAAGACCTGTACGACTTCATAACGGATTACCTGTCATCTCTTATGGTGGTTCGGGAGAACATTCGCGTGGCGGCGCACATCTGTGACGCTTCGTGCGACAACATCTGTCACCTGAGACTAGAAGATGAGTTCAAGAAACTTGGGCTTAAAACTAAAGAAGCAGTAGAGACAGCTGAGCTGGTTAAGGAATATTTTAAGAAAGGACCTGGTAACCATTAGCAATTCCTTCAAAAGTTGAGAATTTAAAGTTTAGTCTGTTTCTGTCACAGATATGTCCTGTCATCAGATATGTCACTTGGGATGATGCTGACTTGCCGAGTTTACATTAATTTTTATTTTATTTACAATAAGTCCTTGACATCATCTCACCTGATGGTAAGTGGAGATCATGCCGAAGATGGAAGCAGGTTTACCAACATTCCCCAACGCAATAGGGATCTGGCTATCTTATCTTCAAGCCGGAACACATCAATGCTGTTAACACTGATGTTTTGGCGGCAAGACTTAGATAAGATGGTGGTAGCTAGCCAGGCGGGCTATGAAAATGCCCTACCACCAACCAAACCGAATCTTACTAAGTTGATCCCGCCGGGAATCGAACCCGCGACCTCCTGGTGTGAAGCGAATGGACTAACCATTACGCCACGGAGGCGGTTAGGTAGGTATAAGTATCCATATGGCGATGGAGCGAACTATGCTCGGAGTACGTGATCGAATCAGAAATGAACGGTGTACAAAGCCAATATGGATCGAAAACAATCGATGTACAGGATAACCGTTTGGTACACATGTACCTAGGTAGATCAGGTTAAATCAATCATTTTGACCGATAGTTCTTAAAAAAATATATCCCTTCATGACGTCATAAAATTGTTGTATGGGATTTTAAATATTTTTTCGAGAACCCTATCGTGTGTGGAATCAATTGGAAGGGCTTCATGAGCCGATTCTAAAAATATACTGCACCAATACCTTTCAGCCACTTGATTTTTATAAGTCTAAAAAGTATAAGCGTTGCAAGTTTGTACCTACATGTTTAGTTTAGTAGATTCAAATCTCTTAAATTTTTCCAGGTTATGAAATATGTTAGATGTATCATTCGTCATCAGTTAAATGATCTTGGAAATGTAGGTAGGTAGGTACTTATAACCCGGCAAAATTTAAGTTTTGTGAATCTGCTAAACAATTAAATTCCGTGACTGTTCTATGACTCTATGTACATTATAATCTATTTTTCTATTTTTTGCGTATCCGGCCAATTAGTAGGAGACCTAAGGATGACCAAGGCGCAGTACATTACAGTACAACATAACCTCTAAGATATTGTGACGTAACCAAACCAAGGTAACCGATATTGCTCACAGAATGTGGCAGTGGGCGGGGCACATCATATTTTAAAGGGTGGAATCAAGAAAGTAACCTTTTATAATAAAGATAGCAAATTTTACTTACGGTAAACATTCCTTTATTTTGAGGAATAGCTAAAACGGCATTTAGTGAATAAAGGACTGATTTAAAGCGAGGGCCATAGATGAATCATGAGCTAGTGAAGGATTCTAACGACTAAATCACGACCGTCGTAGGGAGTAATTCATGATGATTTAAGTGTTAGAATCCTGAGCTACGCGAGTGATTCATGGCCCTCGATATAACTCCGTTTTATTCAAGGGTTGCATACTATACTTTATACCATGACTAAAGAAAAAGAAAGATTTATGCGAATAGAGACATTTAATGAAGAAAAAGGGGAGGTTAAATAAATTAAAATGCAAAAATTGGAAAAACTTCAAAAATTAAGACTAATTTTCTTATTAATACTATTAGGATAATATTTAAAATAGCGCCAATTTACTAATGAAATGATAGCAAAGAACACAAAACAGTTTTTATTCTAATGCTAAACTCCTTCATCAATTGAGTTTGCATGTCGAGCATCCTTTGCACAAGGAGTTTGTATCGAGTATTTTTTGCGCCGCAAGGAGGTTGTATAGCATTCATTGAGATGTAGGTCGAATAATTCTTCTTATTTAAAAAAAATGAAATGAAATATCGTTTGAAACAAATATATTTTTTTCATCTTTCGCAATTTAACGGTTAGAACTCCGGGTACCAAGCAATATTGTAAAAATACTTTAAGGCTTGTCCTTCGAAAAACCTCTAAAACTGAAGAATTTCGTAACCATTTTATACGTTAACCATAGCATATTTCTACCAGAAAAAAATACATAATAATCTACACGATATAAGAAGTGATGTAGATTTCACAGAATTCTATTTTATTTTTCAGAACCATAGAAAAAAAAAATCTAATACACCCCCTTTTTTTTCAGTTGTAACCATTTTACTGCTGCAATTTTTAACAAAACAGTTTGAAAATTTATGATCTAACTCAAAAAACAATCTAAAGTGATGCTGATTTCTCACTTTTTGAATATTTATTGTATTTTATTTATAAATATTATAAAACCATCTGATTTCGGGTGAAATTCCAAACGTTCTCAAGCCGTTCCCCGCCCTCGTCCTAAAAATCAGTGCGGGACGTGTCGTGATGCTAGACGGACCTGTGCTGCTTTTCGGGAGCTCTCAAATAAAAATAAAATATTGGGTTTTTTGTGTACATAGGTCATAGGTGTAACGGACAGAGAGTATTTCATGAACATATTTGGTTATCTATATTATATCAGCTCATATACGTCCCCACTGAGGGGCTCGAGCCTACCCTGAATCAGGGCGATTAGGCCTTAGTCGACCACGCGGGCCCAGTGCGGGTTGGTCGACTTCACACACAACCTTCGAGTTTCTTCGCAGGCGTGTGCAGGTTTCCTCACGATGTTTTCCTTCACCGTTAAAGCAATCGGTAATTATATGTACGTAAGTTTTTGAAAAACTCATTGGTACATTGGCCGTCCAGATTTGAACCCGGTACCTCTGGTTAGATTAGGTTATCTATATATTAGATTCTTTTTATTTTTTATTTTACACTTTTCTTTGGTTAATTTTTTTAATTTTAAAGTTTTTGTTTTACAGTTTTTGTTGCTTAAAATCTACCCGAGCTTTATTATACCCTATTCATAAAAAAAGAATCGTCGAAATCGTATAACCCAGCACAAAGATCCAGCGGTTTCACGCGACTTTAGCAGGTCGTCGGTCCAACAAGTGGGAGGCCTGCTTACGCTACGTTTTCCGGTGTGTGGTCACCACTTGAGAACTTTGCTGCTCCAACGGCCATCTGTTTTAAGAGATATATGACTAGAACTGATGATCGTTAAGGCAGAAAAGTTCTCGAGTAACGACCGCTTACCAGAAGACGCATCGTGCACCGCATTGACAATGCCCGGTCTGGCACATAGCTCGTAGAACAGATGACCGTTGGTGCAGTAAAGTTCTTGAGTGGCGACTGCGCACTGGAAGACCTACCATAGGCAGGCCTTCCACTCGGTTGACTGACTACCTGGTAAAGGTCGCGGGAAGCCACTGGATTTGAACAACTTAGGATATGTTATTTCCAATGCGGTGCGCGTTGCGTCTTCTGGTGCACTCTCGCTACTCGAGAACTTTGCTACCCCAACGATCATATTCTGTTCTAAGCATATATCTCGTAGAGTAGATGGCCATTGGGGCAGCAACGTTCTCAAGTAATGACCGTACATCGGAAGACGTAGCGTAGGCAGGCCTCGCACTTGGAGGACCGAAGACCTGCTGAAGGTCACGAGAAGCCTTTGGATCTTTGTGCTGGGTATTTAAATAAATATTAAAACGTTTTGTTATAATTAATTTTTAATAAATTTCAAATTAATAATTTTGCTACAACTATTTTTTAATAAATTTAAAATTATTAAAAAAATAATTGTAACATAAATAAATATAATATATAATAATTATCGATACTTTTTTAAAATTAAAATTTTGTCTGAGTTAGACGACATCTCATTCTCATATCATGATCTCATCATGGTAAGTGACGATGTAGTCGAGGATGGTACACGCAAACTCAAATAATTCCTAGTCACTCTCGCCTTGAAGATCCTGATATTGATCATTTTATAGGTATTATTGGGGTGTCATACATACTATAATCCGTTGTTGAAAAAAATGGCCGCCATTTTGAACTTTTTAGTTACTGGACCGATTGCTTCCAAAATCGATATCTGGGGGTCCCTGAGGTCCATTATCACGAATCCGTTATCAGAATTGAAAAAAATGGCTGCCATTTTGAACATTTTAGTTACTGGACCGATTGCTTCCAAAATCGATATCTGGGGGTCCCTGAGGCCCATTATCAGGAATCCGTTGCCCAAATTGAAAAAAGTGGCCGCCATTTTGAAATTTTTAGTCACTGAACCGATTGCTTCCAAAATCGATATCTGGGGGTCCCTGAGGTCCATTATCACGAATCCGTTATCAGAATTGAAAAAAATGGCTGCCATTTTGAACATTTTAGTTACTGGACCGATTGCTTCCAAAATCGATGTCTGGGGGTCCCTGAGGCCCATTATCAGGAATCCGTTGCCCAAATTGAAAAAAGTGGCCGCCATTTTGAAATTTTTAGTCACTGAACCGATTGCTTCCAAAATCGATATCTGGCAGGTCCCTGAGGTCCCTTATCACGAATCCGTTGTCAGAATTGAAAAAAATGGCCGCCATTTTGAACTTTTTAGTTACTGGACCGATTGCTTCCAAAATTGATATCTGGAGGTCCCTGAGGTCCCTTATCATGAATCCGTTGCCCGAATTGAAAAAAGTGGCCGCCATTTTGAAAACGACAGGTTTTTTGCATTGTTTAGATGTTTTTTGGTCCTCGTCAATGTAATGGTGATTTTTTTTACTGTGTGGAGAGTAAGAGTAGCCTCTATGGCGGATTGTGGGTCGGCGAGTGACCGGTGCGCACTCAAAAGGAATATCATAAATGGTATTTTATTACTTTGACTGTGCGTCGTCAAACCCCGCGCGCGCCAGTTTCAGTAAAATGTCAGGACTTTCTGATAAAAATCGGTCTTTTTGTCAGGAATTTTCAAATGAACATCTGGTAACCCTAATCTTGACCAACTTTTTGTTTTTCGCAAGGCCGTCGCAAGGTTGGTGCCGTTTTTTGCACCAGAAGGGTCATAGGCGGCTTGAAAATTAATAAAAGGGGTCCGTCACTAGCCCCACATCGTCCACTAAGCCGGCCTTGGCCCCCGCGTGTGGATTATGGCCCAACCTGCCCGAGCTTGGGAAGAGACCCGTGCCCCAGTAGTGGAAAGGAAACGTTATGGGTTGCTAACGATAAGTAAAGTGTTGGCACTGATGCTATTTTTCCACATTCCGCAGTGATAAAGGAGTGCAATCTGATAACCAAGCTGATGAAAGAGACGGCATTAGAGGAGCAGTACTTGCCACAGATACAGAGCGTGGTGCGCGATGCGTTCCTCCAGCACCAGCTACGCGCAGCTACAGCTTCCTCTGAGGTTGGTGCACCAGTACATTTGAGTAGGTATGTTGACCCATGTTTGTTGTTTGTCTATCAGCGCCTTGCTGTCATCACATCTCGAATGGATAACTTACATTCTTAGATATCAGGCTTTTGTCCTTTAAATGCATTCAGCAGCTTCCTATGTATTATTAGTTTATATAACTTGGTGAGAACCTAAGCGTCGGTGGCTCTGTTGGAATATACAAAAATAAATACAACGGCAACAACTCGCTCCTCCAAACCAGAGATCCCGGGTTCAAATCCAGTGCACCGATTGCTTTAACGGTGAAGGAAAACATCTTGAGGAAACCTCCACATGTGTATGAAGGTCACGTTGTACACGTCCGTAGGTGTAAATCTAAATACCCTACACGTGACCGCTTGGATAGAATGGTTGAGGTGAAAGAGGTCCAGTCTTTCGGGCCCGTGTTCGTTATCCTAGAACCTTCATCCCATTTAGTAATCCTCATAAATACGGGAAAAATAAATCCCATTATAGTATAGTTTTTCTATTCCCGTTTTATTTTGGATTGGCTTGCCTTTTTGTACCGCGCAAAATCTTATTTATGTGTAGCTTGGTATAATTAATTCAATAAAACAAAAAAAATATTTTTTTTATTTGGAATGGTTGTTGTACCAACTTCAGTACGAAATGAATCAGACAGGGTTATTGGAAATGGGACGTATTCCTTTTAAAGGTGTAAACTGAATCTAATTTGAAACAAAAAAGGTCAAATAACTAGGGGTCACAAATCAACGGCTTTCAAGTAACAGACAAATTAATTTTTCAAATTTTGTATGAAGAACGCGTTGATTTAATTCTTCGGAATTAAAATTTTGTAGAAATATATTGTATACTAGCTTTTGCCCGCGGCTTCGCCCACGTGGACATAGCTTTTATGACTCTTTTTGAGGGTGAGTGGTGCGCGAGCCGCAATCAGCTCGCAAGCGTGGACATGAGTTTTCACCAGGTACCTCAGGAACTGTATCGGGCTATTCGGATTAGCAGTCTTTGTCACTTCCCACCCCCTCAACAAATTCTATACAAAAAATCACTTTAATCCGTTGCTCCGTTGCGACGCCACCGACGTGCGCGAGCGTAGAAAACTGTTGTCCCCAGATCCCTCGGGAACTATGTCAGGATATATTTATTAGTAAATTATATCATTTTCCACCCCCTCAACTATCTTTGTACAAACTAGCACAGTAGCAGAGATGAGCTCTGTGCTAAAAATCACACCAATCCATTTTTTCGTTACGATTTTAAATAAAACGAACAAAGAGTATTGTTTTAGTTTCCTCAGGAACAGCATCGGACTATGATAATTTCCACAGATAAAACTTTGACTATGTCATTCCCAGTGATACAGGGTACCTGCATGCCAAATTTCATCAAGATTGGTAGAGGTGTTGAAGTGTGAATAGGTAACAAACAAACAAACACATTTTCACATTTATAATATAAAGTAAGGATTTTCTAAAATAAAATATAGAGCGTCGGTGGCAAAACGGTTAGGGCCACTACCTCCTGTCCGGAAGGCCGTGGTTCGAATCCTGCCACTTACCAATATCTACACGAATATCGATTTCATACTGGTATGTACGTTTATCCGACGCTCTTACGGTGAGAAAAACATCGTAAGGAAACCTGCACACGCCTGCGAAGAAATTCGAAGCTTATGTGTGTAGTCAATCAACCCGCAATGGGCCCGCGTGATCGTCTAAGGCCAGATCGGACGTATATAAACCGATATGACGAAATATTATCAAAAAACTAATTCAAATCATTACAGGTATCAATCTAGTAATAAAATTTCTTAACAATATTAATATGGGTCAAATCCTTGAGTCGTATCAGCTCCAAGGGAGCCCAAGGCGCACTTCTCGTGTCCGCGCTGGATGGCAATAGACAACCTTAGCAGCAGGTAGGACCTCACGTCACATCTCCTCTCTCGAAGGCGAAGGCCAATATTCTTTGTGAAGGCAAAGGCCTCTGAGGGTTCAGCAGCCGGTTGTCTCACAGACCAGCGGCACAAAGCAGTAATTTGCCTCCAAGACCGAGAACCTACTTATTATGCTTCTTTCTCACCGCAAATTGAGCAGCAGTACCGTACGGGTGAGGAGTGAGGCAGAAAAAGTGGCTTCCCAAAGCAGAGACGTTCCTCTCTGCCATAACACCTGTTTAAACCCTCTGGCATTTTGCCATCAGATCGACTAAAGCCCAGCCGGCGGCTGCATCAAAGATGGAATATTCCATCTGGCCGAGACCAGTGCCCTCCGAGTGAGGTCATTAAGGAATTGGTGACGTGGTAATCTTCACAAACACGACTGCAACTCAGTGAGTGATGGCCAATTGCCTCCACCGAGGACCCGCAAATACATTGATAAGGTTCACAGATATTGATATTGCAGGCGGAGAGCAACTGCCACACGCAAATAGTCGCCGTCAGAAGAGTTCCCATATCTGTGCCTCCTGTTAAAAGATGTTAAACTCGATTTATGTGTTTTTATTTTTTTACACGATTGGAATCTGTAAAAAAATACCTCTCTGTTCGTCTATGAAACACATCGTTACGTACCATAGTTCCAGAGTTTAAAGTAGCGTATGCTGAAAAATACATAAAAGAAATCCACTCAAAAGTATGAAATAATATTTTAATGTTTTAATACAACTTAAGCGCGTTTTATTATCCCTGCAGTGCCATCTATTGACATTCTGCTACTATGATTATAATGTTTGTTATGTGTAGCTAATATATAGAAAAAAGTACTCTATTGTTATTATTGTATGTATCGATAGATAATTTCCCACGGGACCTCTTTAGTTTTCCGGGATAAAGAATACCCGACTATACAATGATGGTCAAAACACCCCATCCCAATGTAAAGGTTTCATATTGTTACGTTGAGTCATTCTAAAGATACAACTTTTTGGATTCCTGTAGGAACCCTAATTTTTTTGGGATTCACAATGTCCCAGTTTTAGTTCGCGATAAGGGTATCAACGTGTAAAATTTTATTGTAATAGGTCAAGCCACATTTGCGTGGTGAGCCACTCTATAAATGAATACTTTTGATTTTCCCACGGGAACTCTTGAATTTTCTGGGATAAAAAGTATCCTATATGTTAACCCGGGCTATAAGGAACCACCATACAAAATTTCATCAAAATCGGCCTGGTAGTTTTTGCGTGATGCGCGAACATACAGACAGACAGACAGACAGACAGACAAAAATTCCAAAAGTTGTTGTTTTGGCCTCTGTATCGTTAGTAATGTCCACCACAGTTATTATTTTCCAAAAATATTTCATGTACAGACACGGCCCCGTTACAGTTTTATTATATTATATTATAGATAGATAAAACACGGGTGTGTATATTCATTGATTTATATGAAGAGCGATATTGTTAGATATCTGGTTAGACAAAGATATCTTGTAGTATCTTTCCAGTGTGTAAAAACTTTCGTTTTGTAACCAAGCTGCGTGACGGGGGGGTGAGGTCGAATCGAGAGAGCGGCAGGGAGTGTCCATACTGTACGATACCTACTTATTAGTTCTAGACCAACATCATTACAAAATTTGTGTTAACACTTGTGTTTTGATATGATGTGTTGTGAAAATAAAGTAATATTTCCTTATTTATAGTGATTTTCAGAGGTAAGCCGCGGACATTATGCCACCTACCCTAACAAAACAATACATTCGAACAGTACTTAGTATAGTAATCAATCATGGGGCAAAGTGGCATTATGACTAATTAGGTGATGAATGACAGCTGTGATGACGACAATCCGTGCAGTAGGATGTTGGTGTGCAGACGTACCTTAAAACATATTTTGCCGTGGGACGGTAATATGCAGAGAAACTGGATATTACTTATGTGAATGTTTTTAAGTTCTAAGCAAATGGTCTCACAAGCTTTATTATGAGATGGCTCAATGTAATCGCAGTATGTATAACCAAGTGACACAACACACGGGTAGCAAGGTGGGGCGACGACGTTGTACTCTGAGTGCAAAAAAATTTGGTAATAAAATAAATGTTGGAAATTTTGATGTTGGATTAGCGAGGTGCGGCAGCGTTGTACTCTGGAACAAAAATATGGGAATTAAATAAATGTTTAAAAAATGTGTGCTGGGACACATAGTAGAAGCACAGTATATAGGTATATTAGTACTAACGTACAGTATGGACACTCCCTGCCCCTCTCTAAATTCGACCTCACCCTCCCGTCACTCAGATTGGGTGTAGATTGGGTACCAAACGTAAAGGACGAGCTAAAGCACTTTTATTCACTATATTCACAAACATTGTAAATGGTAACTGCGACGTGGACGTATGAATTAACACTGAAAACTGCTATTATTTTATACATCTTCTAACACTTTTTCTTTTTCCATAAAATTTGGGGGTTTTAAAGAAAAAGTGTTGTACAAGCAGGTTTCATTGTTAATCATAATGTGTATGGTGTATTCGGAAAGTGGTGTTTTTTTTTTCGAACGGTGTTTGTTTACAACGAAAAGTATGAAAAAAAAAGAGTTTAGTATTCACACAGCATTCAGTAAATAACTAACAAACATTTTGTGACCAATACCGCCGGTGTGATTCAACCCTACCTGCATTCTTGCCTATAGATACGTCAGTTATAATTATGTATATCATTTCTCGCTCGTTTGTATGGAGTGTCCGGGGTGTGGTAGAAGTGAATCTTCAACGGACAAGAGGAGTTTGTGCGTACGAAGGGTAACCCAGGCTAAGTACCAAGGCAGGTAATTACGCACAAAGGGTATATAGACGGGGGGGTATTAGGATTTTCTGTCACGAAAAAGCGTTACGGCTGCGTGGAGGGGGTAGACAGAGAAAGGCTGGCGGCGGTGGAGAGAGGGCAACGGCTGTATTCGTAGATAGAGAAAAGTTGAGATGGAGATATAAAGCAGGTACTAAGCCTGGATTACCCTTTCCACTTGTCCGTTGAAGTTTCACTTCTACTATGTGTCCCAGCACACATTAAGATTTTTTAAATTCACAATTTACTGGTAAGCCTTTGTAAGTTCATATTCATTTCAATTGATTTTTATTATTGTAAAAATGTTAAAGAATAAATTCATTCAGTCACAAGTGATATGCATATTATTATACGTCTTGATAATAAAAATAAAAACAGAGATGTAATTATTTATAAAAAGGGGTTCCCATCTTAATGAAACTTATTTAAGATTCAAATGTATAGGTACATAGCGTTTAAAACAAAGAAAAAAATAAAATTCTACTCGTTAATCTCACATGAAGATAGGATAAAAAGATAACAATACCAATATTATAAATGTGAAGGCTTGGATGTTTCCTACAGGCATCACGGCAACACCAGGCATCACCGCAAAATAGCTACCTACCGATCTTCATGGAAAAAATTACTGTGATTATCACAGGATGCCGTTTATAGTAAAACAATGTGCTTGAGAAATTAAAAATAAATTGTACAGCCACCCTGTGCATACTTTCTCGCGAAGCCTTCACCGTCTATCGTAGTCGGAAATCAACAATAAACATTACACTTACATAATGTAGCAAAGAATAAAGATGAGTATATCAGAATAGGGATGGCGAATGCTAGTCATCTGAGTTACTTTTTATCATGTGTCAAAAATGAAATTTAGTTCTAAAAATGTTAGAAATACCTAGGCGTGATGTCATAGTTTAGCAGCATCACATGTGTACTCATTTTGTGATTTTAAATAATTCAAAATCGAAGACTTGATGGCAAACAAAACAAGTCAGGTTTTCAGAAGTTTAAGTAGGGGGGCAATTTAGTGACCAAGAGTTCATAATTTATTTCTGATGCTGTCGTCATCCCTATTATCAGACTAGAGAAAAAAATACAAACAATATGAGTAATTATGGGAGGTACCTTATTCGTATTTTTCCTATAATATTTTACTACCCAGTGCAGTAGACCTTATTAAGTCCTAGTTATTCACAAAGTTTTTTAGAAAAAGTAACAATCCACCTAGATTTGTATGGTAGGTACGCATATTTTATTTCTGTTTGTTTTATACTTAAGTAGTGGATTCCTATCAAAATCCCAACTTTGATTTTTTTACCATCTCAATACCTTCTTCACTCTTTCGTCGCTCGAAACTTTCGAGACTCGAAAGTGTAAATAACATAAAATATATTCATGCAGGCGAAGCCATGGGAAAGTGTTAGTTACATAAAAAGATATACTATCACTTTCAGTCATCATCGAACAGCGAGATGGACGAGGTGACACGAGCCACCCGCCACACTCTGCACCTGTACAAGAAGAGCAAGCCAACTCACGAGGAGTTTGTCAGAGCTGTTGTCACTATACAGGTCAGTCTACTTACTCTTCTCATCGTATGGTATAAAGTGACACGACACACACTCCACACTTTTCACCTGTACAAGAAGATTCTTAGATATTTTAGTTCTAAGGCACTCAGATATCTCTAATCGTCTGTAATATCTAGATACCTACCATTTACAAATAACAAAACACTTGTCTACAGGCTGCCTACCGCGCTTATAAAGTGAGGCGTCACGTTCGCTTGAGGGACAGAGTAAGCAATGATTATCAACTGACCGTCGAAACCGATGACTTTGCTGAGTTTTATGATTCTACACATGTAAGTTCATACGTTCATATGTAAATTTGGCCTGTGGTGCGCCTAGAATAGAACTTACCACCCCATCTCTTTTCGAAGGTGTTGTAAGAGACGACTAAGGGTTCAAAAGCCGAAGCAATAGCAGCAGCGTCCTTTCCGCGTACTGTGCTTCCATTCCACGCTGCGCACGCGATCGCCAGCCCGCCACCCGCCTGCCAAGAGTGGCGATTACGGAAAAACCTCCCAACTAGGAGGAGCCCTTGGTCCAATAGTGGATGTCTTTCAGCTGATCTGATGCTAATGATAAAATCCATACACCTATAATGGCACACTTAGAGTACATTTTAATTAACCGCCTCCTTGGCGTAGTGGTAGTCTATTCCCAACATTTTTATAAAGAAAAGTAGTGATGCAACGAACATTAATCTAGCGACTACGAATATGACTATCAAATGAATATTTGTCGAATACGAATGGGAACAATAAACAATTTATTAAAAAATATCTGTGTTTTACCCTAATCATCATATCAACCTAAAACAGTCCTCAAAGGCCTCCCCGAAGGATTTCCACGACGATCCCTCAGCTTACCGCGATCTTCACCAGGTCGTCGGTCCACCGCGTGGGAGGCCTGCCTAAGCTACGTTTTCCTCGCTACTCGAGAACTTTACTGTCCCAACGGTCATCTGTTCTACGAGCTATGTGCCCGGCCCACTGCCACTTACCCTAATATCAATATCTAATCAATGACAGGCAAGTTTTTTTTGAGCTAATTTCTTAAGCATTGGAAAGTATTGGTGTTCTCGCCAGTATGCCAATAGATTCACTCAACAAATAAATGAAATATCTACACGAATAGTCGTTATAACATTCGGCGAATACGAATATTCATAAAATCCCAGTATTCGGCGAAGACGAATAATAGTATTCGCATCCGTTGCATCCCTTGATAAAAGTTAAGTTAGTCTATAATTAAAAAAGTTAATTTCTTGTTTTTTGTTCTTAATACAATTTCATTTTTAATAGGTATAAGGTTAAATTTATTATTTTTTTAATAGAAGAAGTCAATGTCCACACAACCAGCTGAGCCGTTAAAGCAAGTACGTGAATCAAAACTTGTTCAAAAATAATTCTAAAATTTATCCATTGTTGCAATTCGATTCATATGAACTTTATTTTCATTCTAGGAATCTCAGGAATTGACTCATGTTGGCCAGCCTTGTAAGTTTTTCAAGACCCTTTTTACTTTCGAGCGACGAATGATGTATGAATGTATAGATGTATGTTTCGCAAAAACTACTCAACGGATCTGGCTGAAATTTGGTAAGTAGACAGATTAGGACCTGGATTAACACATAGGTTTCTTTTTTCCACGCTCGCAAACCGCTTGCGGCTCGCGCACTGCGTACCCTCAAAAACGTTGACCACGCAAGTGAAGCCGCGGAAACAGCTAGTAGAATATAAAAAAAAAATCGAGCGAGACCTACAGTACTCGCGTATGATGTGTAACATGTGACAAAATACTTTAGGTTAGTTAGATTTGATGACGATATTGTACCTGGAACAAAGGCCTCCCCCAAGGATTTCCACGCCTTTGTTCAGCAGTGGACGATTTGTGGCTGATATGATGATTGTACCTGGGTGGCGGATCTGACAGTAACGAAAAAAACCGACCAAGTGCGAGTCGGACTCTCGTAAAGTAGAATTCCGCGCTTTCGCGACTTCCTGTTACACATTTCCGTCCCATGTTACACATTTCCGTCCCATTTCACGAAATCACTCCCACAAATTGCAGGAACGCGAGAGCAAAGATGTTACACATCAAAAAAGATAAAAGGACGGCAAAGATACGGCAGACTAGGCTGTATGGTCATAGATACCTTTGCCTTTTCCGCGCTTTTAAAGCCTGAAAAAAGGACGGCAAAGATACGGCAGACTAGGCTGTATGGTCATAGATACCTTTGCCTTTTCCGCGCTTTTAAAGCCTGAAAAAACGCGACTTCCTGTTACACATTTCCGTCCCATGTTACACATTTCCGTCCCATTTCACGAAATCACTCCCACAAATTGCAGGAAAGCGAGAGCAAAGATGTTACACATCAAAAACTTGAAAAAATATTTGTACCTATTTTTGAGTGTTTGTGCGTCATAACACTTTAAATTTTGATTTTATAGAACATGGGTATTGATGTTGTTTTTACCTCAACGCATCGACAGCTATGCTTCGATAGCCGTGGTCGCGACTCGCGAGCAGATTGAACCCACGGACGGAGTCATTGCGTGTCTGTGCGTCGCCCAGTGCTCTAGCGCCTAAACTACTGAACAGATTTGGGTAAAATTTCGATTAAAGCAATATTATTTTTATGTTTCCAGCTCGTTTAATTTCAAATTTCTCTTAATTTGATTTCTCTAGGGTTGACAACATATAAAAAAATAACTCATTCAAAAATGGTGGTAACAATTTAAATGCAACTTTGTGAATAACTAAGAATTAGTTAGGCCTACTACACTGAGTAGTTCAGTTTTCCATATTATACTGAAAATTATATACTAATGGATGTCCGCGATATCCCGTCCGGCCGGAATATCTGTGCAAAATTTCAGCTTTCTAGGTCTAAGGACTAGGTGTTGAAGAGACAGCCTTCTTCTTCTTATATATTATTAGCTGATAGTGTTGTCCACAATTTCGTTCGCGTTAAAAGGATAAAAAATAGCCTATCTGTTAACTCAGGGCCGAATCTGTCTACCTACCAAATTTCATCCAAATCCGTCCAGCCGTTTAGGCGTGAAGAGGTAACAAACACACACCCACACACACAAACTTTCGCATCCTATTAGTATTATGAACGCGAAAATTTGTAAGAATCTATGGATGTATGTTTGTTACTCTTTAACGCAAAAACTACTGAATGGAACTGGTTGTAATTTGGTAGGTAGACAGATTAGGACCTGGATTAATACAAAGGCTACTTCTTGCCACGCTGGCGAGCCGCTTGCGGCTCGCGCACTGCGCGCCCTCTTAAAGTCATAGGAACGTTGTCCACGCTGGTGAAGCCGCGGGAAACGGCTAGTTTGATTAATGTGGTGTTGATTTTTGACTATTTTCTACATTATTATTTTCTAGATCTTTCCGCTGCATCTTCTACCTCCCTAGCGGGCTCATTTGTCAAACTACCCAAATACAAACCCTACAACGCCTACTTGAGAGAGATACTATCTGGTCTCGAAGAGCTACCTGAGAAAGAGCATGCGACCATAGACTATACGCAGGAACACCCACACAGAGTGTTCGCTAAACAATCCAAAGAAACTGAATGCGATGAATCTAAGAGGACAATAAAGTTTCATGAGACGCCTTTTGAGGTTGTTGAGGATGTAGCTGAGGCTGCTGAGGAAAGTCTTGAAGAGGTGCATGAATACACGATATAAATGATATTGGCTCTGGCAACGAAAGCGATTGATTTAGTGTTAAACTACACAGGGTGTAACAAAATTGGTGTAGGTCGCGATACCTGGAGCTTTTAACTCATCATACTGAATAACTTTAGTACTATAACTTTGCTGCAATTGTAAAAAAACCTAAATATAAATCATTTTGTGCATTTTAGTATGGATGGTTCATTTTTTTTTAGAGAATAGTCTATTTTATTTAAAAAAAATAACGTTAAAGTTGTTTTGTATGATGAGTAGAACCCCTAGTTAACTGGTAGGTACTACACCCATTTTTTTAAACCCTGTATAAGATAATATTTTAGGCAGTTTTTTTTGCTGGGGCCTGTACTCATGAAACTGAACACTTTTACCAAGAACGTATAGCCCATGCGCTAAAAAATTTTTGGACTTATCGTACATACCTACCGTATAAATAGATCACGTTATTCACTTTCTTCATCATCATATCAGCTCATACACGTCCCCACCGAGGGGCTCAGCCTACCCTGAGTTAAGGCGATCGGGCCTTAGTCGACCACGCGGGCCCTGTGTGGGTTGTTCGCATCAGGTGTGTGCAGGTTTCCTTACAATGTCTTCCTTCACCGTAAGAGCGTCGGATAGAAATATGTAGAAATCAAAATTCGACAACATTGGTACGTGGCAGGATTCGAACCATGACCTCCCGTACAGGAGATAGCAGCCCTAGCCGTTACCCTACCGACCTCGTGGAGGTTCTCCGTTGAGAAAAATGTTTCAGTTTCAGGAGTAAAAGTCAAACTTAAAATTATGATAAAAAAATATCCTGCTTATCCTACCATCTAGCACAGACGTCGAGCTAAATAGATACCTTGTTGCACGTTACGAGGCGGGGGAGGGAAAGGGGGAAAAAAGAAGAAAGATTATATAGGTAATATTACATATGTACGATAAAATAGCGTATGTACGATATAATAGAGCTTATAATCTATTCGCCGCCTCCTGTCCGGGAGGTCGTGGTTCGAATCCTGCCAAGTACCAATGTGATTTCGATTGAGATTTCATATGTACGTTTATCCGACGCTATTACGGTGAAGGAAAACATCGTGAGGAAATCTGCACACGCCTGCGGAGAAATTCGAAGGTGGTGTGTGAAGTCGACCAACCCGTACTGGGCCCGCGTGGTCGACTAAGGCCCGATCGCCCTAAGTCAGGGTAGGCTCTAGCCCTCGGTAAGGACGTCTATGAGCTGATATGATGACGCTAAAATAATATCACGGTATTTTCCACTAAGTCAAAGCGTTGAATATTAATGAATGAGTCAAACAATTAATAATGTTTGTAAATATTTTGGAAGGTTTGAAAACTTATTGGTGATACTTTGACCGCCTCCGTGGCGTAATGGATAGTCCATTCGCTTCACACCAGGAGGTCGCGTGTTCGACTCCTGGTGGGGTCAACTTGTAAGACTCGGTTTGGTACGTGGTAGGACATTTTCTAAGCCCGCCTGCCTGGCTACAGCTTCCACCATCTTATCTAAGTCTTGCCGCCAAACATCAGTGTTAACAATATTGATGTGATAGCCAGTTCTCCATTGCGTTGGGGAATTTTGGTAAACCCACTTCCATCTTCGGCATCATCGTCACTTACCATCAAGGTTCCACAAAAATATGAGAATTTCTGTGTTTTTAATATTCAAAATAAAATAAAATAAAGTTTAAGTTTCATTAGTTTTATTACGTAGTATATGTTCTTTATGTATGTATATCGTATAACATAAATTTTCAAATTTATTCTTAAATTTAATTATATTTTTTGGTCAACATAAATTTAATATTTATAAAATATAATATACTGAATATTATATAGCTTAAGTCTATGAGTCATGATAATCTTATAAACTAAGTGTGGGATAAAACAGTGCTATAACATAAATCCATTATTTTCATATTATAATATTTAAATGCTTTGATTTAAATAAATAATAAAACTCGTTTATAAGCTGCACTAGAAAGAAATATTGTAACAACTTAAAAATAATATATAACAGAAATAATAATACATATCTTTTACATTAAATGTACTCAAGTAACACCTAATACATCAAAATACTACAACAATATTCGTGAATGTACTTACTTTTAAGAGTAGAGTATTATTTAAAATTAAATTTAACAGTTACTTTAAATTACAACTTACTTACCAGTAAGATAAAGTAGGCATCACAGAAGATCTAAATTTATCTGTTAAAATAATGATACACAAAATATAATGTAGGTGATAGATAACTCATCTGAATTATTAATTTATTATTATTATTTGTTTATCAATCGATAAGAACTTACAGTTTCCCAAAACGTTGAAACGTTGAAATGACAAACCCAACTAAACATTACTTAACTTGGTAGTCATCGAACGTGGCTTCCGTGAACTAAAGCGAGAATTATGCTCAAACAAAATTTTAGACTAGCGAGTGACAAATAAAAATATACAGAGTGATATTTTAAATAGATCACATTTTTAAGGGAAATGATTTCGTAAAATAGGGTATTTGACAGTGTTTAAAATAAATTTTAAAAATATTATTCACTAAAAAAGCATAAAAAATATTCATTTAATATTTAAATTCCATTTCAACTTTTTATTTATTAAAATCATTAAAATAGTTCGTCAAAGACAACGACACGAACAATAGGGATGACGAATGCTAGTCATCTGATTTACACTTTATCTTAAGTCAAAAACGACATTTTATTCTAAAAATGTTTGAAATACCTGGGCGTGACGTCATAGTTTTGCAGCGTCATTTATGTACTCATTTTGTAATTTTGGTGAATTAAAATCGAAGACTTGATGGAAAACAAAACGAGTAAGGTTTTCCAAGTTTAAGTAGGAGGGCAATTTAGTGATCAAGAGCTCATAATTTATTTCTGATGCTGTTGTCATCCCTATTTGGAAAAAAATGACGTTTTTGACAGTTGATAAAAGTAACTCAAATGACTAGCAGTGAAATACCGGATTCTCCACATTTCTACTCATGACACTGAAATACTTTCGTTGTACCCTAGATTGTCGAACCTCCCATAGAAACAGCTGATTACCCAAATTCACGACCCCCCTCAAAAACGTGCTCTACTTTACCTAACACCTTATAGATAAGGTAAAAACAAAATTGTTCAAAATCATTCTTATATACAAATTACTTAATATAGTATAACTATATTACGTCTTTACCTATGAAATTGCCGATTATATAAAAATGTTTTAAGATGAATATTAATATTAAGAACAATAGCTATTAAAACAAAATATATTCTCAAAATAGCATTAGACTATTAGAAATTAAATGGTGGTAAACGTATGCCTATTGTTTAGATATTTTGGAACACGGTGACTTTTACCCCATGAAGTCAGGTTTTTTACCTGAAAAAATCACCTTTACTGAGGCAAAAAATACACATTTTTAATTTTAAAGCTCTAGAGTTATCGCAGCAATTTCTTCGTTACTAGGTATATTTGGGAATATCCCGCATAAGATTTCGTCACTCAGTAAAATTCAAGAAATTATCTAGTCTAAAAAATTGCCCCATCAGACCACTAAGAAAACCCCTTTGTTCCATGCAATGGTACATAACTCAGGGGATTGTAACATAAAATACATGCTAGTAGTTACTAATAAAAGACCATATAAGGTATCGCCATAAGGTCAAAAATAAAAAAGAATAACTTTTTTATGTTCAATAAAAATTGGCATAGAAATTCAAAAACTGAATCGGCAATTTCATAGGTAAAGACCTATTATTAACTAGATAAAAGTATATCTATTAGGAATGTTTTTAATTATATATTTTTTACAGTATTGCCCAACTTTGAGCGATAGTAATCGTTTTAGAGATCCAGTAACTAATTATGCTTTGGTATAATCCGAATAGCTTAGGACAGCTTGTTAAAATTATTATACGAAAAAGAAAATTCCATTTTCCTACTTTAAGACACCATTTTTTCTTGTATTTTTTAAAGGCTTGTTTGAAATCACTTCTAAGTGCTACCGCACACCAGGCGGATGGATAACCGGTAAGAACCCCAGACAAAACGCGTCTCCTTCTTCCCTATGCAATCTGACAGAGATAGCATTTCAGAGATTGCCAACAACTGTCACATTGCGCATTTTGTCCGGCGTTGTGACCGGTTATCGGACCACCCAAAAACAGTAAAAATTTCAATAACTTCATTTAGGGAATCAATCTAATGCAGTTCCTTAATCATTCCCCCAGCTCCATTCTACCTCTGGTCAACGAGATGCAGACGCAGGGAAAAGTTCAACCCCTTTGTTGTTGATATTCAGTCTCCGCACGAAGCGATACGGTTCCTCATTTATTATGCGGACAGCGATGGAGTGGAACTCCTTACCTGCGTCTGTGTTTTCCAACTCTTACAATTTGGGGATCTTCAAGGCGAAAATAAATAAGCATTATTTTATTTTGCGTGTACCATCCTCGACTACATCGCCACTTTACATCAGGTGAGATGAAGTTAAACGCACTCAAATTTTTAATAAAAAAAAGTTTTAACCAAAATATGTCATGGAACCGTTTGCCACTCAATTAAATAGGCAGCAATAGAAGCTAGAGGCACCAGCTACAGCAGTACCTACTTGTGCTTAAATTGTGTCCACTCCGCCGCCCATCAGCTTGTTGCCGTATTCGGCTAGCACCTGCAAAAAAAGAATGTCTGTAAAATAATGAACATGGTTCTGTGGCGGCAACTGCAGTAACCCGCGACTACACCAAAACAACACACAAGCGACGAGAGAACAAAAGAAATACGACATCTAAAACACGCTATTAGAATTTCTTCAGCACTGAGTATTTATACAGACAGCAATCTTCAACGACTGGTCCACGGCCGGACCTCAGACATACTACCTCGCCTGGCTGAGATATCCCCATTTGCTCTCGTCAAATAGGAACGCACCACCAAATGGGACGTCCTTGGGCTGATATGATGATGATGATATTATTATTAACTTGCATTATGTATTATGTACTACTTTGAACGTAGTATTTATATGTTGTAGTAAGTAGGAATAAATTATCAAAATTTCTGTTTTTCAAAAATGTTGTCTTTGTTATGTACACGTCTTCTGCCATTCCTTTGTAATTTTCTCTTTCCAAGGTCTGGTGGAAGAAATTTCTTATATAAATAAGCTATACCCCTTTTGTATGTTCTTATTTAGTATAATTTTTGTTTGTCCCTATTTCTGTGTACATTAAATTATGAAAAAAAAGGTTATTGAAATACTAAGTGAGTGAGCTACTTTTTTTCGTAGCTGTCAGATCCGCCACGTAACGAAACTATAATCGCTAACTATAACTTTAGCCCAGTTGAGAATCCTTTTGTCGTACTTATTATTGTAGTCGCTCACTCAGTATTTTTGTCGCTCACTCAGCATTTCTATTGCCCATTTTATAATACCTAATGCACGAAAAACTTCGGCCTTGTTATCGTTTTAAACGTCTCCGGGGCGAAGTGGTTAGTCCACCAGCTTCACACCCAGGAGGTCGCGGGTTCGACTCGCTGGTCTAACTTTGTAAGACTTGCTTTGGTAGGTCGTAGTGCATTTTTAAGTCCACCTAGCTAGCTACCACCACCTTATCTAAGTCTTGCCGCCAAACATCAATGTTAAGAGCATTTATGTGTTCATAAGAAAGCCAGTTCCCCATTGCGTTGGGGATCTCGGTAAGCCCGATCCCATCTTTGGCGTCAGCCTCACATTCAGGTGAGACGATGCGAAGGGCTCACTAATTGTGGAAGGATTTTACGGATAACATGCTGAGGTGCAGATTCCTGCTAAGAGCAAGAGCTCTGAACATCGAAACTAATGCATCTTTAGTCACATGTGCTAAGGAAGATCTGGTACATGCTGCTCTGTATACAGTGGAACTCACAATGCATTTGTTGAAAGGGTGTCAATTAAATGGTTAGCATAGTATTGTTATTTCTGTGAGCAGAAAAATATAATCGGTCAGCAGAAATAGCTAATCGGTCAGCAGAAATAGCTAATTGGTCAGCAACTCATGGTCAGCAAACATTTCAAAATCAATCAGCAATTTATGTCATTCTGGATGGCTGTAATTATTTTAAACATCCCCGTACTACACTCTTCCTACAGTGTTGAGTGGTCGACGGAGCCCCTTCGGGGCTCCTACTTCTGTGTTCTCATGTTAAACCTAACACTACGACTGTGCGGGGAGGCGAGCTTAGCTCGCCTCCCCGCACAGTCTCCGAACCTAACGGATCCGAGTCGGGGTGCTCCGCAAGTCCGAGCTCGCTTCGCTCGCTCCCGCTTCCATTTAGAACTCCCCGTACCACACTCTTCCTACAGTGTTGAGTTGCTGCTTATAGACATGTTTTTCTGCCGCTCAATCATGAAATCTTGCCGCTCAAGTAGTTATTTTGCGGACTGAATGTTTATTATGCCTTTAAAAAATATATATTTCTTGTTGAAATAACTACACAAATTAATTAAAACTTAACCCCTCTTTTTTAGTTAGTTAGATAAAAGATAATATCCTATGTCACTCACGGGATCAATACGAATCTAACTAAACCTAAATATATACAGGGTGACTGGTAAGTAGTGCAAATCCTTTTGAGGGGCTATAGATCAGTTCATTTGCAACAAATTAAACCATATAACACCTTATGCAAAAGTGACCCATTTTTGAGATATTGCAGTTTTAAGATTTTTTATAAAAAATCCCAAGTTTTATATCTAAATAACAATAAAACGAAAAAAAATAATTACCGTTCGTATTTTTATTGGTTTTAACTTTTTTACATTCTAAATGATAAATTAGAGTCGATATATCGTAACTTTTTTCATAAATGTGGACACAATGCTTCAAAATTTTAAAGAAAAACTTGTAATTTAACGAAAACATTGCATATAAAATCAAGTATAAAACAAAAAAAAATATTTTTCAATTTTATTTGCATGTTAACTTAAAAACATCTACATTTTACTATCTTTCAGACGAGGTATGGCAAATTAACTACAATACAATAGGAGTACGTAGCAAAATTGGCACCCCACCGGTTTCATAAAGTGAAAGAGCAGAGTCCATAATTTTTAACTTTCTCATTGTATTATTTACATCAGCATTACGTTAATAATAATCATGATATAACTTTTTGAAATCCCCGTGTTGAGTCCTTTAATTTAATACCCATATTGTGGTATTCTTTAAAAAAATATTTTTTTTTCACTAAGTTCAATGGCGTCACACAGCCGCCATGTTTGGTTTTATAACGTCACCTATCTAAGAACACTTGGGCTGCTAAGACAAACCTAACGATACCTCAATTATGCAAATCCGTTCTGCAGTTCTGGAGGTGTGAGGTAATAAAGAATATTACATACAAGATACGCGCGAAAAACAATACCCTTCCTTTGCACTCGGATAAATAGTATGACACGCTTACTATGGGCACAGTCTAAGAATCCATACAGTCGTCCAACGGAGGGCGTCAAGACGGGCAATCGTGCGAAGGCTGCGGGGCTGGTAGGGCCCACTAGACCATTGTCACCATTTGTATAGTGCGGTGGGCCCATTCAATAAAGGTCGTCACGTCGCATTTTTATTATCAATCATTCATGCACGGCCTATTTTCATCTTTCGATTTAATTTGGTTTATATATGTTTTTGAAGTGAAAACTTCTTTAGCGGCGTTGTGCACTTTTTTTGTAATGGGTAAAAAATGTTAAACTCGCGTCAGGACACGTGACCTGATCGAAAATTCGTAAGACGGATGGAGTTGATTTTTGTTGATTTTTCTGAGACATAAACTTTTTAATGTAATAATATAAATTGTCATGTTTGTGTACGATAGCGCAATAAATAAATATTGTATTCTACCACATAAATGATAGTACTTTTATACCGATAATCAAAGCAATTCGTGCAAAATTATTCCCTAACCATTCCAAAATATCAAAAATGCACAACGTTAATATTCAAGTTTTCACTTCTGCCGGCACTCCCGGAGTGCAACCCGTCGTTTTTTTTAATTAAAAGTTATTTCGTATATTTTAAATAAATAGAAAAACATTTAGTTACAGTTATTTACTAATAAATTTAAAACTATTTATTTTGCTACAGTTTTTTTTATAAATTTAAAATTATTAAAAAAATAATTGTAACAAAGTGTTTTAATAATTTACTTAATATATTAAATATTATATTGAAGCAATATCGATACTTTTTTTAAATTGAAAATTTGTGTGCGTTAGACATCTCACCTGATGGTAAGTTACGATGTACTCGAGGATGGTACACGTAAACTCAAATAATGGCTATTCACTCTCACCTTGAAGATCCTGATGTGGATCATTTTATAGGTATGACTGGGGTGTTTTTTTACGAATATGACATATTCTATAATCCGTTGCCAGAATTTTAAAAAGTGGCCGTCATTTTGAACTTTTTAGTAACTGGACCGATTGCTTCCAAAATCGATATCTGAGGGTCCCTGAGGTCCCTTATCACGAATCCGTTGCCAGAATTTAAAAAAGTGGCCGCAATTTTTAACTTTTTAGTTACTGGACCGATTGCTTCCAAAATCGATATCTGGGGGTCCCTGAGGTCCCTTATCTATCACGAATCCTTTGTCAGAATTGTAAAAAGTGGCCGCCATTTTGAACTTTTTAGTTACTGGACCGATTGCTTCCAAAATTGATATCTGGTCCCTGAGGTCCGTTATGAAGAATCCGTTGCAAGAATTTAAAAAAGTGGCCGACATTTTGAACTTTTTAGATATCAATTTTGGAAGCCACTTTTTTCAATTCTGACAACAGATTCGTGATAAGTGACCTCAGGAGACTTCAGATATCGATTTTGAAAGCAATCGGTTCAGTAACAAAAAAATCAAAATAGCCGCCATTTTTTGATTATGACAACGGATTCTTGATCAGAGATCTAAGGTACCTTCAAATATCGATTGTACACTATTGAAGTATTTTTTCTACGTAATGGCATTTTCTTTCATTTAATTGTCAAGTATTGTGACAATTCTTGGTACTGTGATCAGTGACTCGTGATGTCGGCGACGACGCGATTATCAAAGGCGTTGAACGACTGTATGGATTCTTAGACTGTGCTATGGGCCATATAAGAAGGCTCAAGGTCACCCAAAGGGTAATGGAGCAAGCTGTTCTAGGAATTTCCCTACGCGATCGAATCAGAAATAAGGAGATCGAGCCGCTCGGTGTGGATGGGGACGTATATGAGCTGATATGATAATGCTACAACTCTCCTACAAGAAGATATATATGTATATAACAAGTGCGGTCTCTGATCTTACAACTCACACACCATGCGCAGCACGTCGGCGGCGTTGCAGATCCATTACTACTGGCCATACCCTTTGTTCTAGGGTGGTTATATTTCAGCAAAATTATACCACCGAGTAATACTGATAAGAGCTCGCTTACCTAGATCGAAAGGTTTACTGTCTTATATGAAACTCACCTTGTACAAGAATATGTAGTGATGTCTGTTACTTAGAGAGTGCGGTCTCTGAGCTCGCAACTCGCGCACCACGCGCGGCACGTCGGCGGCGGCTGCAGCCAGTGCGCGGGCACATATATCGGCTGCGATGATTGCAGCCGATCGGCCGGCGCCTGACGCGCATACCACTACACAGGGACGGACTGCTGGAATGATTAAAGGGCTTGGTTAGTAAAATTAGTTGAAAAAGAACATAGCGTTTTGCGAGTCAATTTTTCTTTTCGTCGCTGTAAGATGTGCCAAAGAGCATCGGTGGTGTAAAAGCTAGAACTGCTATCTTCTCTCCGGGAGATCATGGTTCGAATCCTGCCACGTACCAATGTGATTTCGAATTTAGATTTCGTATGTACGTTTATCCGACGCTCTCACGGTGAAGGAAAACATCGTGAGGAAACCTGCACACGCCTGCAAAGAACCCCAAAGTTCGTGTGTGAAGTCGACGTCGACCAACCCGCACTTTCGGAACCGGTTTTGACTCGCACTTGGCCGGTGTTTTATTAATTTTATAGGAATTATGGACATCAATGAAAGACCTGAATTTATGTAAAAAGAACTCAAGATTATTTATTTAATTATATTTAAAAGGTGTGTGTGTAGGTGCACAGTCAAACCAGGCAGGAGCCGAGAAAGAAGTGACGTATATCGGAGCCAGACTCACAAAACAAGAATATTATGAAGTTAATATAAACAAATTGCGTTAAAAAGAAAGACTACCTGTAGTTAGAAAGAGAGCGTATTTATTTTTGTATATTCCAACAAATTTAATACTAGCTTTTTCCCGCGGCTTCGTCCGCGTGGACATCGTTTTTATTAAAGTCAATTATTATAGTAGTATTATAGTAAATTATGTCGTTTCCCACCTACTCAACCATCTCTGTGCAAAAAATCACAACAATCGAGTATTTTTTTAGTTCATCAGATTATGCTATTTTCCCGGGTTAAAAGTAGCCTATGTCCTTCCCCGTGACACAGGCTTCATAAAGATTGGTCAAGGCGTTGAAGCGTGAAAAGGTAACAAACAAACAAACACATTTTCACATTTATATATAGCTTTTGCCCGCGGCTTCGCCCGCGTGGACATCTCTTTTATGACTGTCTTAAGAGGGTGCGCGGTGGTGGACATTAATTTTCTACAGATCCCTCGGGAACTATGTCAGGATATGCTTATTAGTAAATCATGTTATTTCCCACCCCATCAACCATCTCTGTGAAATCACGCAATCCATTGTTCCGTTATGATGTTAAAGAAATTAACCAAAAAAGAGTATATTTTCAGTTCCCTCAGGAACTACATCGGCTTATGCTATTTTCACGGGATAAAAAGTAGCCTATCTCCTTCCTCGCGACACAGGCTACCTGCGTGCCAAATTTCATTAAGATTGGTCAAGGCGTTGAAGCGTGAAAAGGTAACAAACAAACAAACACATTTTCACATTTATAATATTATAGCTTTTTCCCGCGGCTTCGCCCGCGTGGACATCGTTTTAATGACTGTCTTTAAGGGTGATTAGTAAATTATGTCGTTTTCCATCTACTCAACCATCTCTGTGCAAAAAATCACAACAATCGAGTATTTTTTTAGTTCCCTCAGGATCTGCATCAGATTATGCTATTTTCCCGGGATAAAAAGTAGCCTATGTCCTTCCCCGTGACACAGGCTACCTGCATGCCAAATTTCATAAATATTGGTCAAGGCGTTGAAGCGTGAAAAGGTAACAAACTAACAAACAAACACATTTTCACATTTATAATATTATTAGTAAGGATTAGTAAGGATGTTTCTGGCGGTCCCATTTCAATTCATAACCAACTTCAAAACAGGAGGAGGTTTCTCAATTCGACCGTAAAACAAATAAAAAAAACATAATAAATATGCGTGGGACATCCTTTTAAGTATAAAAAGTAATTATCTTAATACTATCGTATATAAAGGATAACTGTATCAGGCGGTCCCGGTCTTCCATAAAAAGACCAGAGGAGAAAAAGGTTTATACAAAATAGGTGCAAATTACACTATTTCTGCTAGTCATTAAATAGTAATTACATAAGTATACGTGTCATTTGTGAAAAATAAAATAATAAACAATTATTAGTTATTAAGGTCAAAATACAATCATTGATATAAAACAAATTATGTCATTATAACATTAAAACAATACAACACGAGAAGTTATACATTAAAATCATTATTTGTCATTAATGCCTTTGACAAGAGTAGGCCAGTTCACCGTACAGCACCCGATCACGAGTATAACGCGAGAGTCAGCCATCGCTCCCATCAACCATATTAGAGAGAAAGGAACGGCCCGGCTCCCGATGCGCCAAAATTATTGAACTTGGTTGTTTTAACGGGTTTAGCATTTTCAATTATAACAATTATCATCTTCATCATCATATCAGCTAAAAGACGTCCACTGCTGGACGAAGACTTCCCCTAAGGATTTCCACGACGACATTACAACAATTATTATAACAATAATGAAAAAAAACTAAATTAAAAGCAGCATAGCAACATAGCAACTTCCAATCTAACATGTACCTACAGAATCTGGTCTAAATCATAGCTGTGTGCCTTTCGTTCCTCCTTTGAGCTCCTATGACTAATGATATCATTCGTTCCTCCTTTGAGCTCATATGACTAATGATATCTTTCGTTCATCCTTTGAGCTCCTATGATTAATGATATCTTTCGTTCCTCCTTTGAGCTCCTATGACTAATGATATCTGGCAAACAGCGATAGAATTCTCCTTTTCAACCGACTTCCAAAAAAAGAGGAGGTTCTAAATTCGACTGTAGGTTTTTTTGTATGTTTGTTACGCGATATCTTCGCAGATTGTGAACCGATTTTCATGATTCTCTTTTTCTTCGATAGGTTATATCCTAATATATATAAGGTGTAACAAAATTAGCCGAAACTATTTTAACTGGTGTTTCTACCCATGAAACTGAACAACTTTTCCCATATAACCTATAGGCAAAACGCAAAAAAAATTTGGTTGTCCCATACTAACTCGATCAGCTGATCAGTCAACATAGTATGGGAAGTTAAAATTTTTTTTTGAGATTTGCCTATGGGTTTCATGGGGAAAGAAGTATCATGGGTAGAAACACCAGTTAAAATAGTTTCAGCTAATTTTGTTACACCTTATATAGATAAGTATACTTCCGAGTTAGTTCCATATAAATTTTACTAAATTAGGTGTAGTACTTTATTAGAAAATTAACAAAAACCAAAGTTAATAATGCAAAGTTGTACTACGTTGTTGTGATGGAAGTCGGTTTATTCCTTATGATTCGGTGTCCCCACTGCTGGGTCACGGATCTCTTTCTGAACACGGTAAGGTTAGGCCCACGTTAGGCCATACTCCACACATGGGGACCAAGTCCGGATTGATGGAGGTTAGCGCTGGTGGCAAACCCTATATTCATAGTTAACAAGCCGCCTTAGAAGGCTTCTGACACGTCATAATGGCTTCCAACAAGTAATAGTAACTAGCACCAACAGCTTAACGACCCTTGCAAAGCACAAGAACAGATAGAAATATCACTAACAGGACAAACCCATCCAGGTAATGACCGCGCTTATAGTCAGTTAATCTGCGTGATCGACACGACCACGCATATCGTACTGCGCTACGACTGCTTCCCTATGATTATGTTCTTGTAAAATGTAAAGCTTGTCCGGAACAAATTGCTTACAGCAATAAGACCGCCTACTGTACATCATGTTATATCTAAGTGTTTGTTTTAACATAATATTGTGAAACGTAATCTAGGTTGTGCGTGAAGTCACCCAACCCGCACTGGGCCCGCGTGTTCGACTAAAGCTCGATCGCCCTAAAGGTGTAGGCTCGAGCCCCTTGGTGGGGACGTATATGAGCTGATTTGATGAATCTACAGAAGCTGAGTGTAGGGAGCCGGCGGTCACTCCTTTCCCTCTAATATGGTCGAGGGGAGCGATGGCTGATGACTCTCGCGTTATACTCGTGACCGGTAGCTATCCGTGTGAACTAGCCTACTCTTGTAAAAGGCATTATTGACATGTTCGAAAATTTTAATGTCTTATTTTAATTTCTTGTATCATATTGTTTTCATGTCTTCATGACATTATTTGTATTACATCAATGATTTTCGTTTGACATTATAAACTAATAGTTATGTTCAATTTCAATATTTTTTACAAATATTATGCATTACTATTTTATGACCATCAGAAAGACTGCAATATGCACCTATTTTGAATGATCATTTCAGCTCATATATGTCCCCACTAAGGGGCTCGAGCCTACCCTGAATTAGGGCGATGGGGCCTTAGTCGACCACGCATAGTGGGTTGGTCGACTTCACGCACAACCTGCGAGTTTCTTCGCAGGCGTGTGCAAGTTCCAAACGATGTTTTCCTTCACCGTAAGAGCGTCGAATAAACCTAGATATCAAATCTAAATTCGAAATCACATTGGTACGTGGCAGGATTCGAACCACGACCTCCCGGACAGAAGGTGGCGGCCCTAGCCATTACGCCAACGACGCTCTTCTAAATTTTCGCTATTTTGAATAAACATTTGTATTTTAAATTCGCTTCATCTACCTTCGACTTCGGAAGCAGTCTTCATTCTCCCCAGGGTTCCATTGGTTCCTCTCTTGAGCTGCTCCTCGGCCCTGGCCGGAGAGTAGACGTTCACACCATTACCAGAACCGTTTTCATCGCTCTTGAGTTTCGAGACGCTGTGGAACGACGAGCGAGACTGGTCGCCGTAGATCACTTCTATACCTGAAAAGGGCCGAACTTGAAGTTAAACAGATGCTCTTATAAATGCTATGACTTGCTAATCGTTTTATAATTTTAAACAAAAAAAACCGACTTCAAACAGGAAACTAAGGTTCCCCTCGATTTCTCTGGGATGCCATCATCAGATCCTGGTTTCCTTATCATGGTACCACCCTTGGGATATCTACTTTCTAACAAAAAAAGAATCATCAAAATCGGTTCATAAACGACGAAGTTATCCGCGAACACACATAAAAAAATAAAAAATATATACGGTCGAATTGAGAAACCTCCTCGTTTTTTTTTAAGTCGGTTGAAAATTAAAAGTAATATTTCAAATGTTGAAATAACACTTTATAGAGTTCCGTACCTCAAAAAAAAAAAGAAACTCTTAAAGGATCACTTCGTTGCCCGTATGTCTGTCTGTTGTCTATATGTCAGTGTTCAAGTCATGGTAGAACATATTTAGCTCACCTTAATATCAGTTAACTAAAATAAAAGCTAACTTTACATCAGTTTTGATAAATTTAACCACACGACCTCATTCCCCCAGCTCCATTCCACCTTCGGTCAACGAGAAGCAGGGAGAAGTTGCCCCTTTTTTGTTGATATTCAGCCTATACGCTAGAAGCGTTACCCTTACTCATATTTCATTATGCGAACAGCGATGGAGTGGAACTCCTTACCTGCGTCTGTGTTTCCCAATTCTTACAATTTGTTTGGGGATCTTCAAGGCTAGAGTAAAAAGGCATTACCTATTTGTGTGTGCGTGCATCATCTTTGACTACTACATCGTAACTTACTATCAGCTAAGATGTAGTCAAACACACTCAATTTTTTTGTAAAAGAATATAGATAAATTCGTTTTTAAAACAAGGAAATAGCTAAATGCTCGCTTTAACATAAAGGTTTGATGGATTTTTGATGGCCAAACTTCAACACTATGGTCACCAACAAACGATTGAGGGCTAAGTCACTGACCTTCTTCGTCGTACTCTTTGGCAGTCTGCGAGATCTTCATATAACTCCTCATTTCGGACAAGAAGTCAATGACCGAGTCATAGTCATCTGGAACTCCCTTCGCCGGCCAGAAGTACCAGAGGTGGGTGACCTCTCTCCAGGTCCTGGTGGTTGTGTTGATCAGCTGGACGGACGAGATGGCGTACTTGTCCTTCTGTTCGCGTTTCATCAGGACGATCTTGAAGTCGCCAAATGTGCGCCTATTATCCGATATCTCGGATGGGGGGAGGTATTCGTAGCATTTTTCCTGGTAAGAAAAGGTATCAACCTTAATTTAACAGTGATATGATTTTATATGTTCTCCTAGTGACTTTATTGTGCGTAGTCTTGCCTATTCTGTCATGAAACTTCTTTAAAAGAAAGTGTCCAACTTAGATAACATATCATCATCATCATAGCCGAAAAACATCCAGCGCTGGACAAAGGCCTCTCCCCAGGATTTCCACGACGACCGGTTCTGGGCTGCCCGCGATCACATATAGACAAACGAGATTCGCGGTAACGCGGTCAAAATTGTCCGAATATAAAGTCTTCCATTGTGCTCTTCCTCTCTGTCTAACACAACCATTTGAATATTCCTATCCTTGTATCCTGTCAATCAACTGTCGGAACGTTTTTTGAAGTTTGTTTTGTATGAAACCGGTGATAGATCACATAGAATTTGAGTTCTTTTATAAGTATGTGATCTAAGAGTCGGAATAAATTTTTTCGCTAAAAACAGAGAAAATATATATTATTTTCTTCTTAACGTGTGGCACAATTAACCGTACTATCAAAGGCATAGACGGCGGTTGCCTGGTGTTGCACTTATCGTCACCCGCGGTCACGTGTAGGGCATTTAGATTAACACCTGCGGAAGTGTGCAACGCGACCTTCATCCACATCTGGAATCAGAAGTGCAGGTTTTCTCACTATATTTTCCTTCACCCTTAAAGCAATCGGTAAGTATATATACAGAGACCAGCACATCAAGCTGGACACTTTGGACTTTGTACCGTTCTTATGCCGTATGCGTATAGATCAGAATCGCACTAGTACGAAAAGTAAAGTAAAGTCGTAAAGTACTTAGAGATTTATATAACTCAATAAATATATTCTTATTCTTATTCTATTCAAGTGTCTAGCTTGATGTGCTGGCCTCTGTACATAAGTTTCGAAAAACTCATTGAACCCGGTTTGAACCCGGTACCTCTGGTTAGGAGGACCGAGTCGTTACCGGTTGAGCCACCAACGCTTTTATAAAATGTACATCAAATCAATTATACATAATTTTGAACAAAAAAAACCGACTTCATACAGGAAACTAAGGTACTAACTCTATTTCTCTGGGATACCATCATCAGATCCTGGTTTCCTTATCATGGTACCACCCTTGGGATATCTCCTTTCCAACAAAAAAATAATGATCAAAATCGGTTCATAAACGACGAAGTTATCCGCGAACACACATTAAACCCATAGACAAATCGCAAAAAAAAAATTGGCTCTCCCATACTAACTCGATCACCTGATCAGCCAACTTAGTATGAGACGTTCAAATTTTTTTTTGCGATTTGACTATGGGTTTCTTGGGGAAAGTTGTTCAGTTTCATGGGTAGAAGCACCAAGTAAAATAGTTTCAGCTAATTTTGTTAGACCTTATATATTTCGGATCATCAGAAAGATTTTGGCCGGATCTAAGAAATAAACTTGTCTTTGAGAAGTTTTGGAGTGTACAATCAATATTCACATACGTTTGCAACACGAGGCTTCACGATGATTCAGATGAAAAGCGATTATTTTATAGACTGCGATGAGTTCTGCACGGGGCTGGCTTCCCAAGTTTACAGTTCAGCTGCTCGATCAAAAGTGCTCGTAAAATAATTGGCGCCTCTGTCGTAGCCTCTGTAGGTTGGCTGCATTGTCATTTAATGGTTCGATAATCACGATGATTCTGATTGGCTAACAAACAAGTACCAACACTACCAACTTCCGGGTTCCGGCCCCGCACCGACCACGCCTTGGCCTAAGATGACTATTATTACTACCCTAGCTAACCGCTTGACGTTTCAAGATAAAACACACGGTTCTTCGACGCATGCATAGATGGCGCCACGTCCTTGCGCTCCGACATATACATATACATATATATATATATATATATATATATATATATATATATATATATATATATATATATATATACGGTCGCATTGAGAAACCTCCTCCTTTTTTTGAAGTCGGTTAAAAATTGACTATGTACATAGATAAGTAACGCGTGTCCGAGTAGCTCAGATTCACACAAAGTGGATGTAAATGAGGAGGCCTGTTATTGTAAGTAAGATCTTGAGAACTTTACTTTTCCTTATGCTTCACCCAGGTCGAGACCTCAGGTGGAGCACAAGGAAGCAGGTTTCCAACCCTTTGATGTCGACATTCCACCTATCGGTATGGTGCGTTACGCTTCCTCATTTATTATGTGGACAGCGAAAAAGTAAAATTCCTTGCCTGCATCAGTGTTTCCTGATTCTTACAATTTGAGGGCCATCAAGGCGAGAGTGAATAGGCATTACTTGAATCTGCGTGTAGCATCCTCGACTGCATCTCTACCACTTTCCATCAGGTGCGTTGCAGTCGAACGCATTTAAATTATTTTGTCTTAAATAATAATCACCATAAAATCACCTCAAAAGTTAAGACATTCAAAGTTTTTCAAGATTATTTTTTTATTGGGTGTTTTATAGTGCCAGATTATTAGAGTACCATCCATATTATTCTTTAGTCAGCGACTGCATAAAATGTACCTTAAAAATAACCTGTTATGCGTGTAATGCACGGACATGCGCAGAATGGACATTGATTTGCCGCCATTAGCCATATATTTCAAGTGTAGGTACTTTGCGTTTGTATTACCTACTTGTGAAAGTGTTTTGGTTTAAAAAAAAATTAGTAGTGATAGGTACAGATGGAGATTTGACACCACCAAACATCCTCGACCTAGCAACAAAAATTACCAATGATCTAGGTACTCCCAAAAAGGTCTATGAAAACATACGACAAAGCTTACAAGAAATTTTTGGTGTGTAAAATGAATTAGTAAATTGCTTGAGTGAAGATAAAGTAGTGCAAGTAACTGCATATAACAAGGTGTGGTATAACAACACGAGTGTGGGTTTATCACACGAGGCGGTGCCAAGTCATAACCCCTTTTATATCTCACACTCCAAAATCCATCAAGCCGTGTAGGCTGCAGAGCGAACCAAATATTTAAATGACCACTTTTTTTGGCTAGTCGGATAAAAATGTATCCTATGTCACTCATGGGATCAAGACGAATCTAACTACACCTTGCATTTCGAAATCCATCAAGCCGTGTAGGCTACACAGCGTGAACCATAAAAAGGATGGGTTAAATTTATGTGGACAGTTTTGTCACATCCCGGACAGTGCATACAACGGTCGTGAAATTATAATTCTAAAAACAAATGACGGAGCAAACAAAATCACGGCGAAATCCTTTACGTCCGAGAACCAAGCTATATGCAATTTGTATCAATCTGGGCGACGAAGGGGTGAGGTCAGAATCTAGGGAGCGGCAGGGAAAGTCCATACTGTATGTTTGTACTTATAAAATTAAAGAGGGAAGTAATAAATGAAAATTAGTTAGCTTTCACAAAGTATGTAAGATTATAATATAATTTAAGAGTACCGTACACCTTGGCCTGCGTTTGGATCTCGAATGCCGAATGCATGAAACTCACCCGCTCATATGGCCGTTGGTCTTTTCCTTGCACTCCTCGAAATTAGGTGGCGTTTAGAAACAATGAATAGAAGCTAACATACTAATATATATACTTTGGTTTTGTACTCACGACTCCGTTTTCCATATACTCGGTGAGCATGACAATGACCCTAGAGTTCTGTTCCCAGATCATGCGCCAGAAGTCCGTCACCGTGTTGGGGAGCGGCGCCTGGCACGCGATGTAGTAGTTGCGTATGTTGCCGGGACCCTGAAAATTGGAGATTTAAGTAGATAGTAAAAAAAAACAGACCTCCCACGCCGTGGGCCGACGACCTGGTGAAGATCGCGGGAAGCCGATGGATGCGAGCAGCGCAAGACCGGTCATCATGGAAATCCTCAGGGGAGGCCTTTATCCAGCAGTGGAGGTTTTTGGGCTGATATGATGATGATGAAAAAAAATTAAGAAATACATACAGCGGAATATTGAACCTCCTCCTTTTTTGAAATCTGTTAAAAACTAGTGAACAAAACCATCCTTTTTACAAACTTTATATTAACTAGCCGTGTAACTTTGTTTGTTGGTTAGTTTGTAACAAATCTTGGAAGCTAAATTAGTACCATTAACCAATTTTAGATTGAACTAAAATGTTTGCATACACGTTCGTTAGGTTGGAGATCATTGCATGGTTTGCTAAGTCACGTCATTCTAAATCCAATATGGTGGACTTCCAAAGATGGCGGACCATTTATTTTTTATACACATTCATGATATGTATTAAATGAAAGGGTTTTCTGACAAAAATACGGTGAAATAATTAAAACCATTTTCAAATTAAAGCTTTTAGGTTTTTCGAAAATTATTCCTAACTGCTCAACTTTCAATTGCCTCTCAGAATTCGATAAAATTTAAGGCTATGATAGGTTATGATTATAGGTTAGAGATGGGTCGATTCGAATCGTACGAAAAATAGGGATTGTACCTACATTATTATAAATTTACGAATCGTGAGTAAAAGTTTTTTCAAAGTCACACTAAGCTATTACAAAAACTGGATTATTTTTTGTAATGTAAGCTAATACGTAAATGCAAGTTCTATAAATTCAGGATAATACACCAGTTAATTCATCGGACTATTTATCAATACTAAATTACCACCTCGCACTCCAAAATCCATCTACCCATTTGCGCTATAGGCACCTGGCACAGCCTAAGAAACATACATACAAACATTCTCGTACATACATGCAAACATACCTATACGTACGTAGGTACATCCTCTTTGGACAGTGTAAATGTAAAGTGTAAATACGTATAGTCTTAAAACTTTTGATTTTAAGGGGTCCAGTAGAAAAGAACGTAGATTCACAAGTTAAGCCTTAGGAAGTTACTATATAGACTTGCACACCCTCTGTCCTATCTTAGCATATATTTTCTTCATCATTGTTACTCATCATCATCATCATCATCGTCAGACAAAAGACGTCTACTGCCCCAAGGATTTCTACAACAACCGGTCCTGCGCTGCCCGCATCCAGTGGCTTCCCCCTACTTTCACCAGTTCGTCGGTCCAATGTGGCCTACTTACGCTACGCTATGTTTTCCGGCGCGGTCACCGCTTGATTACTTTACTGCCCCTTGTGACTCACCGTAATATAATTAGCATTGATATACTCCGTAGTCGGATCGTTGTCAATCCTCATCAACGGGACCCTGGTCTCCGGTAGCGGCAGCACATTCGAGTACCGGTTCTTGTCCTCACACCCTGGAGGCACCTCATCAGGTCTGACCGTAACTGAGGGTATCTCGGAGAACTCGGCCGTCATGGACTCCACGTCCAGAGCGAAGTTGGCCAGGGCTGCGTATTGCATTGGGTGGGAAGTAACCTGCCGAAGGAGATTAAATTTTATTAAGAAGTTTAGAATAAGGACTAAATGGTAGCTAAGCCAAAGTATAAAATATACTTATTAGTACTAAAGTACAGTGTGGCTACTCACTGCTGCTTTCTACATGTAAGTTAAAAACAAAAAATATATGTATATGTCAAAAGTTTAAACTTTCAGTTTTTGGATTTTATTCTTTACTTGTACTGTGAGACCTTGCTTCTTGCCAAATTGTATGATTCTAGGTCAAACTACAGGTTTTGATTTACTTGCTTCGGCTCATTTGATACTTGTTTCTTGCAGATTCGAGAAGTGATTTTAAGCGCCCGCCCTCTTAAGCGACTTGGCGGAGTCTTTTTAGCTTCCGCAATATGGCGGTTTTGGCGAGATAGTTTTCAATAGTTCATAAATGGAAAATCAAACACATAGCGACACCTAGGTTTAATCGAAGTGAAACTACCTGACGCCACCGCCGTCTACAGTTTGACTCTTATGTCAGGTTTCCCTAGACACGTTTAGCGGTTGGTGCCAGTTTTTATCTATAGATGGCAGTCGCAAAGCCTCGTCAGAGGTTTTCCAAACTGTCAATAGGTATCATACAACCTCCCTTAGCTCCCTAGAATTAGAGACAGTTCCTTAAGTGAATGTGGATTAGACGAAGGGACCCTTGATCATTTTCATTTTGCAGTCCACTACGTATATATTCCCTATACGATGAATGATGATCTACCTCCTTTTATCCCCCGTCCTACCTTTCAAGTCTCCCCATTCCTCAATTTGTGTGATTTTATTAGCTGTTAAAATTAAATAATAAATTTTTTTTCATTTAAGTATATCTTACTTATTTAAGGATCATGTATAAACTATCCAATAAGTAAATATGTCATTATGTGTTGGTGATGGTATATTTTGTGTTGGTGATGGTATATTTTGTGTTGTCTTTGTCTTAGCCCATCATCAGCAAGACCGGCCATCTGCTGAAGTGTCAATCCCATGACTGACATTACATTAGCAGGATTCCTCAAGTAGCCAAGAAGCACAAGCCCTTGCTGGCCGAAGGTCTAAGATTGCACTTACTGTGCCGAACGCTGATGCTGTCCAATCGAGCTAGACGTGTCCAAGGAGATCGAAGTACAGTATGTCGATCATTTTACTCAAATTACCTCGTCATCAAAAGCTGGGTTTCCATAGCTCCTCTTGCTTGCTCGTAGTCTATGGTTACCCTTCCTGTGGCCAACGCTGACACTGTCGAGACTATACGCGTCCAAGGAGACTGGAGTGCAGCGCTGCGCGTACACACCACGACGACCGCGCCTGCGCACCACCAGCTGTGGAAAAAACAGAACCTGTGAAACAGTTTTTTTTGTCCAAAATTAGTAAGCCCTTGAAATCATCGCACCTGATGGTTAGTGACGATGATGCCGAAGATGGAAGCAGGCTTACCAAGATTCCCTTACGCTATGGCGCTATATTATCTTCATGAAAGAATACATCAATGCCTTTAACACTGGTATTTAGCGGCAAGATGTATTGGATAAGATGGTGGTAGCTATAGCCAGACGGGCTTAGAAAATGTCTTAACACCAACCAAACGCGAGTCTTATGAAGTTATACTTCGACGGGAATCGAATCTGCGAACTCATGATATAAAGCGAGTAGATCTGAAACTCCATCAAGCCAACTGACTGCAGCTTAGGTCTGACGCAGAGAAGTTTGACTGCTAATAGTCGCCTTGCGTGCAAGCACTCCAGGATAGCCATTAGTGCTTTGCTGAACTTTAAAGACTATTGGTGGCAGTGTTGGCAGATGCAAAAACACAAAATACAGTAGCACAACTTGAAAATTACAGTGTTCCCATACAAAATTATCAAAAACAGTGTATGAAAATTTAATTACCAAAAAAATTACAGTGTTTGTATGAAAATTCACAAAATTAATTACAGTAAATAACATTAAAATACAGTAAATCCACTGTTATTATAATCGGCGTGTCCTCCTGTCCCACGCCAAAGCCCGCTGGTAGAGGAAGAAGTGGAAGTCAAGAGGGCTAAGGGCAGGGATCGTAGGATGAGGGCAAGAGGACGAAGGGGAGGGCCTGTAAGATGAAGTCAAGAGGACGAAGGGGAGGGCCTGTAAGATGAAGTCAAGAGGACGAAGGGGGGGGGGGGGGTTCGTAGGATGAAGTCAAGAGGACGAAGGGGAGGTTTCTTAGGATGAAGTCAAGAGAAAGAAGGGGACGGTTCGTAGGATGAAGTCAAGAGGACGTAGGGGACGGTTCGTAGGATGCAGAAAATACGTTACGTTTACTACCAGCACTATCTATAGTTAGTTGATTCAACACTAGTGACGGAAACCTGCAAACGCCTGCCAAGAAACTCTTAGGTTGTGTGTAAAGTCGACCAACCCACACTGGGTCCGCATGGTCGACAGGGACCGATCGCCCTAAGCAGGGTAGGCTTGAGCCCCTCGGTGGAGGCGTATGAGCTGATATGATGATAAAACACTCGATATTTTATAGATAAATATACGTGGAGTAATTAAGAGAAAGGTATAAAATCAATAGAAATAGTGACGGTGCGAATAATAAAAAGTAGGTAAGTCAAAAAAACTGAAAAATACAAAGGCGAATTCGATATAAGAATCAAAATTTAAATAGGTAACTCGGAGGAAGAAATTATTAAAACGTCCTTGATAGGCAAGTATTCAAAATTTGGGTGGATTCTCCCCTCGGCCCCCTAAGACTGCCTTTTTAGGCGTCCGGCGTCACCTTTGGACGACTACATGAATTCTTTAGATAGACTATGCTATTCTATGATTGAGAAGTGGTCGCTTACTACATGCTTACTATTGGCCCCATATAAAGGCTCAAGGTCACCCAAAGGGCAATGGAGCGTGTTATGCTCGGAGTTTCACTGCGTGATCGAATCAGAAATAAGGAGATCCGTACGAGGACCAAAGTAACCGACGTAGCTCTCAGAATTGTTAAACTAAGGTGGCAGTGGGCGGAACACATAGCTCGTAGAACATATGCCCGTTGGGGCATTCCCTCTCGTATATCTACCAGATACGCTAGACTACCAGGTTTATGATATAGCGTCCCCACTCACCGACAGCTAGGTCATAAAGTGAGGGCCGCTATTCCTGCCAACACCATAAGCCGTTGGGGCAGTAAAGATCTCGAGTGGCGACCGCGCACCGGAAAACGGAGCGAAGCAGGCCTCCCACTCGGTGGACCGATGACTTGGAGAAGGTCGCGGGAAGCCGCTGGATGCGGGCAGCGCAGAACCGGTCGTCGTGGAATTCCTTGGCCTTTGTCCAGCAGTGGACGTCCTTCGGCTGATATGATTCTATGATAATCAAAATCATAGAATCATATCATCCTCAATCAAATATCGTAATCTGAATCATCTTGACATTATTTATTATTTGTAATAAACATTAACGTTTTTGACCATTTAAAAGTGTGTAAAATTCTATTTAAAATAAATATTTTGAAAAACGTAATTATTTATTTATTTGTATCAGGAACAAAGTACAACGTACAGACCCATACTTATCCATAATAACGAATGCAATTATGAAACATTAATTTATTAAACCTACAAAGAATAAAATAATAAATCACTTAAAATTTAAATTGCCGAATGTATAAAAAAGTTTTAAGATGTAAATTAATATTAAGAACAATAGTTATTAAAACAAAATTTATTCTCAAAATAGCATAAGACTATTAGAAATTAAATAGTGGTAAAAATATGCCCATTGTTTAGATATTTTGAGAGCACGCTGACTTTAACCCCATGAAGTCGGGTTTTTTCACCTGAAAAAATCGCCTTTAATGAGGCTAAAAATAAACATTTTTAATTTTAAAGCTCTAGAGTTATCGTTGTCGCAGCAGTTTCTTCGTTACCAAGTCATATTTGGGAATACCCCGCGTCACTTTCAGGAAAATTCAAGAAAATTAACGAGCCTTAAACATTTCCCCATCTAACCACTAAGAAAACGCCTTTGTTCCATTTAATGGTACATAGCTCAGGGGATTGGAACATGAAAGACATGCCACTATTCACTAATAAAAGATCATAAGTAGTGTCACCATAAGGTAAATGCTAAAAAATAATGCCTTTTTTATTTTCAATAAAAATTGGCATTGAACTTCAAAAACTGAATCAGCAATTTCATAGGTAAAAACCTATTATATTGTGCACGAGGTAAAAGTAATATTTTTTAATCTTTGACGAGGTGACGTTAGTGCTGTATCGGCTTTGTGATCGGCAAGCTCCCGAGGAATCTCCGAAACATTATACACACTATATCTAGATACAGTACAGTCATTTTATCAGACAGACACGCTCGGCTACTAATCTGCTAGCTAGGTAGTGGTACTGACTGGTATAGGTAACAATGTACGAGTTATTATGACGGACGGCCTCATTTCTCGGAACGGTCAGCGGTTTGACTAAAAATTACGACTGTTTATATTTTGCCACTTCCTATGACAGAAGTATTTATATTATTAGTTATAGTGTGTGATGATAATGAACGCTTTGTCTAGAGTCGGTGATGATTTGCGTCGGAAAAGACAGATTGGGGCCCTCTTGAAAACATTTTGACCGCGGCTTCACCCAGGACTGTTTATATTATGTAACCGCCTCCGTGGCGTAATGGTAACGTCCAGCTTCACTCAGAAGGTTGTGGGTTCGATTCCCAGCGGGTTCTTACTTTGTATGACTTGGTTTGGTTGATGGAAGAGCATTTTCTAAGCCCGTCTGGCTAGCTACCATCTAACTCTTGCCACCATTCATCAATGTTAACAGCATTGATATGTCCCGGCTTGTAGATAAGATAGCTAGTTTCCCATTGCATTGGGGAATCTTGGTAAGCCCGCTCTCATCTTCGGCATCATCGTCACTTACCATCAGGTGAGATAATGTCAAGGGCTTACCAATTGTGAATTATAAAAAAAATCAAATAGGAAGGCCAATTCCGTGCATTTTGTATGAAGGGTCTATTTTTTTTTAATTGACTATGGGTTCTTCGTGGAAAGTTGTTCAGTATGATGAGTAGAAGCCCCAGTTAACGAGACCTACACCAATTTTGTTACACCCTGTATAGGTATTTTTATTTTCATTCATAGGTATCCAGGTATTTTAGAGCAGCATTTTACTTAAGAAATGACAAACACCGTGTTTTTTTTATTGAAATGATTGACCACGCTCAACACATAAAACAGCCTACTTCAATCGCAGCAATTACAATTTTGCTACCTACGTTCTTTGTTTTTGTTAATTTTATAAAATAACGAACTACTCAAACGATTTTGATAAGAATTCCATGAGACCAACAGCGAAGTATTTATCGAAATCTGACTACTCTGTAAAAAGTTATGAGTGGTCATACCTTAAAAAAAACAAATATCCTACGGGTTGACTTGAGAACCTCCTTGGAATTTAAAATATTATTTATGGGCCGAACGTTAAAGGTAAGTTTTTACTCATCAACAAAAAAAAACATTCGCAATCTGTCAACACTTAAACACTTCTAATTTACGCTAAGAGGTCACAAGCTCAAGTGTGATACAAATTGCTCATTGCTGTGAAACGGCCCTGCCACAGACCTACTTCACAGCGCAGATAATATGTAATATACATACAGGATTATGGTAACAGAGAACCCATGATTTAGTAAGTATATAATATTATAGTTATTTCTTACCAGAACACATTTTATGAGCAGCTTCTATTCATAAAAATACAGTTTAAAAGAACTAAAAATCACGCTTTTAAAAGCATTTCAAACTAAAACATGACAAATTATTCTTTTTAGTTTGAGGTGCTTTAAAAGCGTGTTTTTTATTTTTATTATACTGTATTTTTTTAGTTCAGGATAATGAGTTTATCTCATGAGATAAACTTTTGAAATTATTGTATCGTCATTGATTCTTGATAAATGTACAAAGTTTGAATTAAATCTGTCCGTTTAAAGTGGGTCAAAATCGAGTGCAAAGGAGTCGGTTACAAACAAACATACATACATACAGGTGAAGCTAATATAAGCGTGTTAAAAATAAACAGCGTCGTCGGTGGCTCATCTGGTAACGACTTGGTCCTCCTAACCAGAGGTTCCGGGTTCAAATCCGGACGGCCATTGTACCTACCAATGAGTTTTTCGAAACTTGTACATATTATACTTACCGATTGCTTTAACGGTGAAGGAAAACATCGTGATGAAACCTGCACATCTGATTTCAGATGTATATGAAGGTCGTGTTGCACACGTCCATAGGTGTAAATATAGATGACTTACACGCGACCGCGGGTGATGCTAAGTGCATCACCAGGCATACGCCGCGCCGTCTATCCCTTGGAATAGCACGGTTAATTAAGCCACACGTTAAGAGAGAGGGAGATAAAACTAAACAACTTTTTTACCCGACTGCGCAAGGAGGCAGGTAATTTTTTTCACATAATCATCATCATGTCAGCCGAAAAACGTCCACTGCTGGACAAAGGCCACCCCCAAGGATTTCCACGACGACCGGTCCTGCGCTGCCCGCATCTATCGGCTTCCCGCGATCTTCACCAGGTCGTCGGTCCACCGCGTGCGAGGCCTTCCTACGCTACGTTTTCCGGTGTGCGGTCGCCACTCGAGAACTTTACTACCCCAACGGCCATCTTTTCTACGAGCTATGTCCCCGACCACTGCCACTTAAGTTTACCGATTCTGTGAGCTATGTCCGTTATTTTGGTTCTTCTGAGGATCTCCTCATTTCTGATTCGATCACGCAGAGAAACTCAGTTTTTTTTACAACTTTCCTGCAATCGCAAAAAACATTGAACTTCCACAAGCTGATTTGCCAATTTTGTATGAGTACAAAAAAAAAAATTTGCGACTTATGCAAAGTTGTAAAACGAAAGTTATTTAAAATAAGACATAAAATCTGCTCTCACAAAATGTGCTTTATTTAACCCAGCATCCTGTATAACAGTAATGGAGGTCTGTGGGCCCTGCGCAAAGGCAGCAGAGCTCCTATTGCACTTGAAGTTGAGACCTTAATTTATGGGGTGCCCTAGTGTGGACTGCGTTCCATTATCGTAGCTCGTACGTCAAATCTCGAGTCGGACATTAATTAAGTTTCCTTCAAAAATTAATTTGTTAAGCAGAAATATTTTCATTAAAGTTCGTTCGCTCATTTAACTGCATCTTTGATGAATGCCGCGAGCTACCGGCTCGTTAATGACGATGGTAGAATTTAAGTTGTTCACGTACGAAGTGTTGAGAGTTGTTGAGTTAGACAGTTAAATTTAATTCAGTTTTAGAAGGGTTTTGGTTAATCGCATTTTTCTTTAATTGGGAAAACTGTGTTTCTTTCTTCCATCCTAAACCAGATTGTAGAAGATTTTGAAACATCCATTTCATTCGTTTCTTATCTGTAGATTAATTCGGTTTTAGTAATTAAGATTCTACCTACCTACATACTTCAATATGAATTCTACCTAGGTACCTACATACTTCAATATGAATTCTAACTACCTACTTACTTCAATATGATTTCTACCTACCCCCTACTTCAATATGAATTCTACCTACCTACATACTTCAATATGAATTCTACCTACATACATACTTCAATATGAATTCTACCTACCTACTTACATGCTTCATATGAATTCAATTAACATCAACACGATAAAAGAAAAAGACGTACCTAATCTATCTATTTATATTTATCTCTATATTTTTCTATAATATAAAAATGAATCGCAAAATGTGTTGGTAAGCGCATAACTCTAGAACGGCTGGACCGATTTGGTTAATTCTTTTTTTGTCAAGTTCGTTATTGTCAGGAGAAGGTTCTTATGTAGGGTAGGGTAGGGTAGTGTAGTGTAGGGTAGGGTAGTGTAGTGTAGGGTAGGGTAGGGTAGTGTAGGGTAGGGTAGTGTAGGGTAGGGTAGTGTAGGGTAGGGTAGTGTAGGGTAGGGTAGGGTAGTGTAGTGTAGGGTAGTGTAGTGTAAGGTAGTGTAGTGTAGAGTAGTGTAGTGTAGTGTAGGGTAGTGTAGGGTAGTGTAGTGTAGTGTATTTAGGGTAGGGTAGTGTAGGGTAGGGTAGTGTAGGGTAGGGTAGTGTAGGGTAGTGTAGAGTAGTGTAGGGTAGGGTAGTGTAGTGTAGGGTAGAGTAGTGTAGGGTAGGGAGTGTAAGGTAGGGTAGTGTAGTGTAGGGTAGGGTAGTGTAGTGTAGGGTAGGGTAGTGTAGGGTAGGGTAGGGTAGTGAATGTAAGGCGGTACGTAGTTCGCCGGGACAGCTAGTATATATATAAAAATGAACCTCTATTTCTACTGGTCACGCAATAACTTGAGAACGGCTTTACCGATTTCGCTAATATTTTTTTCGTTGAGTTCGTTATTGTCAGGAGAAGGTTCTTATGTACCCTATTTGCAGTGCAGTGCAGTGTAGTGTAGTGTGAGGTGGAACGAAGTTTGCAGGGACAGCTAGTATATACATAGGGCAAAAGTAATGGCACTGTAGAAAATACTCATTTTTTATATGACATCTCCTGTCATTGTGTTGTTAAAAATTGTGTAGTAAACAAATGTAAAATACACTGAAAATAAACGTGGAGCGTATTACTTCCAAGAACGTGGAATAATCGTGTCAATATTTTTACGGAATAATTCATCAGTAATAAGAACGCAACGTGAATTTCATCGACGGGAAATCACCATTCAGCACCGATTCGTCGCAACATTCGACGCTATGCCACAAGCCTCGAAGCAACTGGCTCAACATTGGATATACCTAAGTCTGGCAGACCAAGAACAGGCCGGTCAACCGAAAATATCGATGCTGTGCGTGAAGATATTGTGGAAAAGTGTCCAGAAACATCAACGAGGCAACGTTCCCCGCAATTGGGCATTTCCAGACAGACACTGCAGCGTATTTTGGGGAAAGACTTAAAGATGTTCCCGTATGAAACTCAGATTACTCATCAGCTGCTGCCTACTGACCACCGAGCTCGTCTAGAGTACAGCCAGCGCTTCATGAACCTCAACCTTGAAGACGGTAATTTTTCTTCAAAATTGGTTATGAGTGACGAAGCGCATTTCCATCTCTGGGGGAATGTCAATAATTATACTTAATTAATAATTATAATTAATAGCACAAATATACATGTATATAAAACTAATTCTAGTTTAGCTAAAGATGTTATAGCTGTACCAAATAGGGTCATTACTTTTGCGCCACCCAGTATAAAAATGAATCTCTATTTCCCATCGCATCACGCGTGAACGGCTGGACCGATTTCGCTAAATATTTTTTCGTTGTGTTAATTATTGTCAGGAAAAGGTTCTTAAGAAAGAAAAAAATAATAGAGTGGCAAAAAACGGTTACTGTTTGGGTAATTACAAAATTATTATCTTATTTCAAGTATTCGTAGATAATTACATCGTCAGTAATTTCTTAATGAATATCTGCAATCCCGATTTTTTTAAACAATCGGGAATTTTTCTCGACAGGCGCGACAGGAGAACTAAAAGGAGACTACAGTTTTAGTGAAGTAGGCTTGATCAAAATAATGAGAGGTCTTATTCTGTTGGTAGTCAATCTTTTGGTGCAGAACCCTGTTTGTGTTACCCCGAGTCGCACTTAGCTGTTTTTTTTGTTTGTGGCACCAGAAATGTCACCAAGACATTTTGTCGACAGGCGCGACAGGAGAACTAAAAGGAGACTACAGTTTTAGTGAAGAAGGCTTGATCAAAATAATGAGAGGTCTTATTCTGTTGGTAGTCAATCTTTTGGTGCAGAACCCTGTTTGTGTTACCTGAGTCGCACTTAGCTGTTTTTTTTTGTTTGTGGCACCAGAAATGTCACCAAGACATTTTGTCGCAGTTCCGTGTTGTCGGAGTTCCGTGTTGTCGCAGTTTCGCAACTTCATGTGTCGCAGTAACGTGGTCGAGTCCTATTTCAGAATTCTCCTTTATTTTATGGTACAGTCGACCGCTTGACAGTGTTAACACTGTAATCTTTAGCTAGCTAGTTAAGCTAATATAGGGTGCAATAGAATTGGTGTACTCCCTGTTAACTGGAGGTTCTATTCATCAAACTTATCAACTTTTCCCAACGAAACATAGTCAATTCTCGAAAAAAAATTCAACCCTCCATACTAAAATGCACAAAATTGGTCGATTAGCTGATCGTACAATCAATCAAATATGCTATATTGCACTATAAAAAAAATCAAAGAATAGTACAGAACACACAGATCTAGACCTAGATCGCTGATCGATTTGTATAAAGTTTTTTTTTGTGATTGCAGCAAAGTTATAAAACAAAAGTTCTTCAGTATGATGAGTAGAAGCCCCAGTTAACGGGCCCTACACCAATTTTGTTACACCCTGTATAAGCATCACACAGTATAAGAAACTAAACCACATACAGTGGTTCCACGCCTTTGATGTTTGCCTCAAAGCGACATCGCTCCAGTCACTGATCACCGTGTTCTTCAGTGTTGGATGATTTGTCCCAATTGGCTGAACAACGGTGACTAAGGTAGTTTGGGCTCGACCTCCCTAACAATTCTAGTCATCTTCATTGGCCGACTGTATATGACCTTGAGCTGGCTATTTCAGCTTATACATGTGTTAGCCATTGTGAATAATCTGCAATATCTCTCTTGTATTAGGGATCTTAAAAACGTGGTGTAGCAACCCCACGAGGCAATGCGAGCGGGCTGTATGTCAAAGGTTGGCTGGCATTCTGGTCTCGGTCCAGCGAGGACTAAAGGTGTGCGCTTAGCTGTGTGTGATCCAAAATAAAATAAAAGTATTACTGTTTAAATGTACATATCATTGTCTCATTTAATATCTCTTTTAAAACATAGTGTTACTAACGTACAGCCGTAGCCGTCCGTACCTGTGTAATATCAGAGATAACAATGGTACCAACCTAATATTCATAATGTAAGATCGTACGATACGATGTCCACGCCACGATGCAGGATACTTGACAAGTGCAATGCGCACGCGCTCCAAACGTCCGTCATTCAGCGAACGTTTGTTTATGATTGGAATTGTAAAAACATCCTCTATGCGACGATACGAGCGACACCTACAGTGCTACAAGCTTTGAACCGGCGGACGGACTGCGGTGAACTTGACACGGCTGGGAGGAAGTGTTGTGAGCTTTATGTACGAGTTAGCTCTCGGCAAAGTATATTATATTAGTACTAACATACAGTATGGACACTCCCTGCCGCTCTCTAGATTGCGAACTCACCCACTCGTCGCCCATATTGATACAGATTGGTTACAGTTTGTTTGTCGAACGTATAGGATTTCGCCGCCATTTTGTTTGTTCCGTCATTCGTTTTTTGAAATGTCATTTCTGGCCCGTTGCATGAAGTGTCCAGGGTGTGCTCTCGGCACCGACAGAATAACAACGCTGTTAGGTTTCCCTGCTTGCGGTATGATGCTGAGTCGGAGCCAGTTCAGCAAATATCACATACCATATTTTATTATTATTTTGTATCGGTAGTCTAAATAGGATAAATTAAATTACTTTAGTTTTTATTAAAAAATATTGCCATTTAACTTTTTATAAAGTAAGAGATTTTAAGTCCCAGTTTTATAAAACAGTTTCAACTAGTTTAACTTTTTTTAAACACCGGACTTTCGCTTAGCCGTACACCAACCGCCCACTACCTAGCCGTGCTCAGCTCAGCTCATTTCTCTGGCCCCGGTACCCGGTAGTAAGGTTCCTTACTTACAATGCGCCATCGCCATACAATACCGTGACGTAGCGCGCGCTAGTCCTGCGGCGTCGCATGCGCCGGTAGTGGTCCATTTTTGAATTTGAATTTTCAGTTTTTGTTTTCAAACAGAGCAAAAAGTTTACATTTGCAAATTGTTTATTCCTTTTTTTATCTACAATTGATAAGCCCCTCATTTTTATTTTATTGTCTTGTTTGCGTTAGAATTGAGCATAATTTTAGCCAATTACAAATAACAATTATTTAAATATTTATTTACTTCCAGATTTAAGATTTGAGTTTTGGAAATTGTGCATAAAATGATATTCGATTTAAAAGAATATTTAGTTTAATTTTTTGTTTGGACCATGACCGGCATTGATTAAAAGTGAAAAAGTTTTCTTTTAAATTATTTTTTAGTTTTAAAAAAGTGGTCTCCGTTTCAAGATCCAGAACCTCAGGTCAGTATTTTATTTTAATTAAAATGCACTAGCTGTTGCCCGCGGCAAAGTTTATAAGTTTGTTTGTAGGAAGTAATCTCTGGAACTAAGAACCGATTTTCAACATTCTTTCACTAGTAGAGCTACATTATTCCTGAGTGACATAGGCCATATCTTGCGGCTAGCGCACCACTCACCCTTGAATACAGCCTTGAAAACGATGCTCACGCGATTGAAGCCGCGGGCAAAAGCTAGTATTCAATAAATTGTAGTTCTTTTATTAGCATTACATTAAAATAACATTACTGTAGGGCCGTTCTGTGATGGCCGCTGAGACATACATGACACTATTTCACTAGGTACCTATTTTAGTACATTCAGATTTTTTATGTCTCTAAGATGAAAACTGAGTGTAAAAAACTAGTGCAATTGTGTAAATTCATAGTTTAATTGAGTAGAGACATTAACTAGGTCGGGGAATAAGTTTGTTCATATTATTATTGTGTATGCAAATTCAAACAGGGCGACCAGAGCGAGCTTAAAATTCTCAAACTGGAAACGCTTCAACCAAGTTTTTGCTACTGACTGATATGATACTGCATTAGTTCTTTAAACAATATACATTTTATTTACAGTTTTACCTACCTACTTTAAATAAAATTCAAAATGTAACGAATTTTTTCGTTACTTTCAATCGTTTTCTTAGATAGAAAAAGCAATTGAAAATAGCAGGAATCTTAACATTTTAATCATCATCATCATATCAGCCGAAAATCGTCCACTGCTGGACATAGACCTCCCCCAAGAATTTCAACAACGACAGGTCCTGCGCTGCCCGCATCCATCGGCTTCCCGCGACACCAGGTTGTCGGTCCACCGCGTTGGAGGCCTGCCTACGCTACGTTTCAAATATTACGATATCTACGTTTTTAATATTTTATTTTTATCATATATCGAATTTTCACCTTGTTAATTTTATTATAACCAACCAGGTACAAATAAAATAATACAAGCAAAGAGATTTGATTACACTTTATATTTACAAACTACAAAGAAACTGACTGACTCGGTGGCTCAGTGATTAGTGCTCTTGACTGCTGATCCGAGAGTTGTGGGTTCGATCCCCACCCAGGGCAAACATTTGTGTGATGAGCCTTTGATGGACAGATTTATTTGCTATGTGTCTGGGTGTTAAATATCTAATATATGTATGTATTTAAACGTATATAAGTATGTATATCAGTCTCTTGTTCCCATAACACAGGGAATCCTACTTTGGGACCAGATGACCATGTGTGATTTGTCTCCGAATATTTATTTATTTAAACTTCTACCCGAACTCTATAAGAGAGGTCGATTGCTTAATAATGTTTTATCATCAATCATCATAACTGTGCCTCCTGTGAAAATATGTATAACTCGACTTACGCGGTTCTAATTTGTTTCATCATCATATCAGCCCATATACGTCCCCACTGAGGGCCTCAACCTACCCTGAATTAGGGCGATCGGGCCTTAGTCGACCACGCGGGCTCAGTGCAGGTTGGTCGACTTCACACACAACCTGCGAATTTCTCCGCAGGCGTGTGCAGGTTTCCTCACGATATTTTCCTTCACCGTAAGAGCGTCGGATAAACGTACATATGAAATCTAAATTCGAAATCACATTGGGACGTGGAATTATTCGAACCACGACCTCCCGGACAGAAGGCGGCGGCCCTAGCCGTTACGCCACCGACGCTAATTTTTAAACGCTTAATTTTTTTACACAATTAAAATCAATAATAATTACCTATCTGATAGTCTAAGAAACATATCGCTACGTGCCATAGATCCGGAGATAGAGTTGTGTAAAGTAACGCATGTTGCAAAAAAAAAATACGTGTTAAGGCTTTAAGATGCCTCAATCCGAGCAGGTTGATACGTGTTAAAATAATATCGAACGTAAGTTTATTCATTTTAAGTTCAAATTAATGCGGGCTTCAACGCGGCTGTTACGTTGAAACCGAACGACCAATTCTCGATTTTTACATGTTTTTATTATTACTTTTCTATATTTTCAATTATGTTTAGAAAAAATATGTTAAATTAAAATCAAAGGTCTTAAAAAGTCACAAATTTATGTGTGTTGGTTTTATTTAACATTAACTATTTGTTTATCGAGAAATTTTGCAATTAATGCCACGCTTGTATGTACTACCGTTCTTTGAAAGAGCAAAATAAAAAATACAATTAAAAACTTGATTTTTGTATAATATTTGTAAATATACACCTTCATTTTTAACTTTTCTACTTTATATTATTTGTTGTTATAGCGGCAATAGAAAGACACTCTGTGAAAATTTCAACTGTCTAGGGTAAAAGCCGGATAGTTGCCACACTTTTTGAAATCACTCTATATCTCTCTCAGTACAAAAAGAAAAATACTTTATTTGTAAAACTGGCCGGTACTTTGGTTTTCTCTCTACAAATTTATGAAAAGTAAAAAAACATTATCTTTAATATTTTTAGAGTATTAGCGATTTTTGCGGGCCCCTATATTTTGGGACATCTATCCCACATAAGGGATAGTTGCCTAATCCATGTAAATTACGTTTAGGATAGATGCCCCGCCGAGAAACAAGATATCCACCTCGTAAAAACTTTGATCGCATTTTGCCTTCCTTTGTAATCGCACAAAGACATGAAACACGGTCAACTTAGTGGTAATTGGAGAATCTTTCGATAGATTAGTAAAACAGCATGCGATTCATCCGCGAAACTAGAGTGATTACAATCGGGGCAACTATACAACTGGGGCAACTATCCTGGTTTTACCCTACCTATAACGATTCTTAAAATATAGCCCGCTGACAAACACACAAACTGATAGACAGACTGATGGGCGGACAGCGGAGGCTTAGTTATTACTAACCCTATTTGGGTTCCGTTGGTCATCCTTTAGGTGTACGGAACCATATAAATCTTAGCGCAATAAAATATATGAATTAATTAAGCAAGCCCTTGGTTTCATCTCAACTGATGGTGAGTGACGATGAAGCCAAAAATAGAAACGGGCTTACCAATATTCCCCAACTCAATGGAGAACTGGCTATCTTATCTTCAAGCCGGAACACATCAACGTTGTTAAGTTCAATGTTTGGCGGCAAGGCTTAAATAAGATGGTGGTAGCTAGCACAGCGGGCTTAGAAAACGCCCTGCCACCAGGCACCAACCAAACCGAGTCTTACAAGTTGACCTCACCGGGAATCGAACCCGCGACCGCCTAGTGTAAAGCAGACAGACAGAACCCTACTATAACGATTCTTGAAATAAACACATACAGAACGTGAAATAAAATGATTGTCACTAATTTTTTCAATTTTGTGCTAAAAAAGCAAAACTTGATATAACATCTTTTGAACTGCGCCTTTGTAAAATATTTTGTTTCCAAAATCCAAATAAACTGTGTTGAACAGATTCGTCATTTTGACAAATTGAGATCATTTACTTAAGGCCTTACGATAGGTCAAATGACAATATTCAATTCAAATTATTGAAGGACTGTGTAAAGCTATCACTATGGAAAAATATTATGTACTTAAAGTAATAGAAAATCGATTTAATTGAATACAATTTTAAAAATATTACCACTTTTGATGTAAAAAATATACTGTAGACTCTGTTTTTGGCATTAATTGCAAAATTTCTCGGAAACAAATAGTTAATGTTGAATGAAACCAGCACACAAAAATCGGTGACTTTAAGACTATTTAATTGAACACATTTTTTTGTAAACTTATTTGAAAGTATAGAAAAGTAATAAAAACATGTTAAAATCGAGAACTGGGCGTTCGGTTTCAACCAGCCGCGCTGAAGCCCGCATTGATTTGAATTTAAAATGAATAGACTTACGTTCGATATTATTTTAACACGTATTAATCTGCTCGGATTGAGGCATCTTAAAGACTGATATATTATTTTACAGGTTTGCGATTCATTTGATGTAAAATCTGAGTTATAACTTTGTTCAGGCGGTTTAGAATTTTACTAAAGGAATGTAAATTATAGTAACATTTACATTGTGTTTTTTCACAAATAATATTGTAAAAAGAACTTACGTTTAAAAACATTGTAACATGACTTAAGCTTTTTTAATTTTTTTGTGATATTTAACTGTATTCAGTTTAAGTCGATTATCCCATAAACTATGGAGCGTGCTATGCTCGGAGTTTGTCTGCGCGATCGAATAAAAAACGAGGAGATCCGTAGGAGAACCAAAGTAACCGACATAATATGTAGCTCTTAAAATTGCTAAACTTAAGTGGCAGTGGGCGGGGCACATAGCTCGTAGAACAGATGGCCGTTGGGGCAGTAAAGTGGCGACCGGTGAGGGTCGCGGGAAGCCGCTGGATGCAGGTAGCGCAAAACCGTTCTACGTGGAAATCCTTGGGGGAGGGCCTAGGTCCAGCAGTGGACGTCCTTCGGCTGATATGATGATGATGATCTCATTAACTAATAAAGACATCTAAAAACTAATAACTTCTTTTGAAAGAGTGTTAATTGATCACTCTAAACAAGTAAACATAAATCCGAAATTTACTTGAAAACATGAAAAAACATAAATGTCTTCTCACAACTTTTAATCGGCTCTTCTGAAAAGTTGCCAAAACAGACTTATACTTTTTTTACAGGAGGCACAGATTAAATATACCTATCATTAAAATAAAAGTTCTGATTCGCACACTGTCTGGCCCTAGAAAGCTGAAATTTTTCACAGACGTTAATACCATCATCCTTAAATCATAAAGTGTGGATGCTGGCGCATCGGGAGCCGGGTCGTTCCTTTCCCTCTAATAATATGGTTGAGGGGAGGGAGTGATGACTGACTCTCGCGTTATACTCGAGACCGAGAGGAGCTGTCCGTGTGAACTGGCCTACTCTTGTCAAAGGCATAAATCGGCTGCCCAATTTCAAAACACAGTAACTGACTATTCTCGGATTTTTAAAAATTTGCTGTATAACAAAAAGTTTTGCTCGCTAAATTGATCTAAAAACTTGATTTATGAATAGAAAATACTTCATCGTCATCATATCAGCCGAAGGAAGTCCACTGCTGGACATAGGCCTCCCCCAAGGATCTCCACGACGACCGGTTCTGCGCTGCCCGCATCCAGCGGCTTCCCGCGACCTTCACCAGGTCATCGGTCCACCGAGTGGGAGGCCTGCCTACACTACGCTTTCCGGTGCGTGGTCGCCACTCGAGAACTTTACTGCCCCAACGGCCATCTGTTCTACGAGCAATGTGCCCCGCCCACTGCCACTTAAGTTTAGCAATTCTGAGAGCTATGTCGGTTAATTTGGTTCTCTTACGGATCTCCTCGTTTCTGATTCGATCACGCAGAGAAACTCCGAGCATAGCACGCTCCATTGCCCTTTGGAAATACTTAAATAAAAATATTTATCAGAAAAAATAGGTAAGTACTTTAAATTAATTCATAAAAGTAATAAAAATGCAATAATACAAAATAAAAATCAAGTATAAAAAGTTTGCAGTTACTGTGTTTTAAAATGGGGCAGCCGAAATGAGATTCAATGATTTTAATGTATAACTTCTCGTGTCATATTGTTTTCATATTGTAATTAAAACATTAATTTTCTATCAATCAGTTTTATATCAATAATTGAATTTTGACGTTATTAACCTATAATTGTTTATTTTAAATTATCAGGTGAGATGATGCCAAGGACTTATCAGTGGTGGATAAAAAAATGATTGCAGTATCCTAAAAAGTGCGTTAGTTATGTAAGTTACATTGTATCACTTAAATACAATGTAATTTACGTAACAAACGCACGTTTAAGTTATGTGACCTTAACATACTTCGACACCCCGGACACTGCATACAACGGTCGTGAAATGACATTTCTAAAAACAAAAGACGGAGCAAACAAAATCATGGCGAAATCCTATACGTTCGAGAACCAAAACTATAACCAATCCGTATCAATCTGGGTGTAGGAGCGTCGGTGGCGCAACGGCAAGGGCTATCCGGGAGGTCGTGGTTCGAGTCCTGCCACGATCAATGTATTTTCGAATTTCGATCTCATATGTACGTTTATCCGACGCTCTTACGGTAAAGGAAAACATCGTGAGGAAACCTGCACACATCTGCGAAGAAACTCGAAGCTTGTGTGTGAATTTGACCAACCCGCACTAAGCCCGTGTGGTCGATTAAGGCCCGATCGCCCTAATTCAGGGTAGGCTCGAACCCCTTGGTAGGGACGTATATATGAGCTGATGTGATGATCAATCTGAGTGACGAGGGTGTGATTTAATCTAGAGAGCGGCAGGGAGTGTCCGTACTGTATATTTAGTACTAATATATATTTTGCTTCAGCTTAACCATTCTCAGAAAGCCCTCACCCAAAACTCTATCATAATCAGACAGGCGTGATTATAATTAAACGGCTCACATGAACCGCTGAATGCTGACCGATATTCCTAACAGCCGTTGTTATCTGCGTATCCGATGACCGGTGCACATTAAGTGTTGCGTTGCAAGAATGTTTATTATCCGGTCGTAGCGACGGTGGGCTGATTGTGACCGTTTTGAGGGCGTGGTCGGACGGAGGTTAACCACGCCCTATGAAGGATGTTTTTCAGCAGTTTGAATGAAGGATCTTCCGTCGGCTGATCGTTAGAATATGGATGCTGACTGCATCAAAAACAAATTCATATCAGCTCCTGTATGTCCCCACCGAGAAGCTCAAGCCTACCCTGCATTGGGCGATCGGGCCTTAGTCGACGACGCGGGCCCAGTGCGGGTTGGTCGGCTATAATAATATAATGGAGGGCAATTTTGGGAATCATCATCATCATATTTGCCGAAAGACGTCCATTTAACCAAGTCCATTCCCACAACGACCGGTTTAGCGCTACCCGTATCCAGCGGCTTCCCTCGACTTCACCAGGTCATCGGTCCACGGACTAGGAGGCCTGCCTACGCTAAGTCTTCCGGTGCACGAGAATTTAGGGAATATTTTTTTACATAATTTAATTTTTATGCGATTAACGATCCTAACTTTGAATATTATAATGATAAGCTTTATTGATATTTTGCTAAAGGGTTTTTTTATCCATACATGGTTAGCCCTTGACATCATCTCACCTGATGGTAAGTGACGATGATGCCGAAAATGGAAGCGGGCTTACCAAGAATCCCCAACGCTATGGGGAACTGGCTATCTTATCTTCAAGCCGGAACACATCTCATTAATGGTGTTAACATTGATGCTTGGCGGCAAGACGTACTTAAGATAGTTGTAGCTAGCCAGACGGGCTTAGAAAATGCCCTTCCACCAACCAAACCGAGTCTTATAAAGTTAGACTCTGCCTGGAATCGAACCAGAGATCTCCTGATGTGAAGCTAATTACGAAGCATTACGCCACGGAGACCATTGAAAAGGCGGGATAAGATTTATTTGCATTAATCAGGCACAGGCACAGGCACAGGCACAGGCACAGGCACAGGCACAGGCACAGGCACAGGCACAGGCACAGGCACAGGCACAGGCACAGGCACAGGCACAGGCACAGGCACAGGCACAGGCACAGGCACAGGCACAGGCACAGGCACAGGCACAGGCACAGGCACAGGCACAGGCACAGGCACAGGCACAGGCACAGGCACAGGCACACGCACAGGCACACGCACAGGCACAGGCACAGGCACAGGCACAGGCACAGGCACAGGCACAGGCACACGCACAGGCACACGCACAGGCACACGCACAGGCACAGGGCGATGATATTTAATTATATCTCTTCCGTATAGCTTATATTACAATCAGCAGGAATGCAAAATTTAACTGATTTTTCTCAAATATGCTTGGAAATTTAAGCATTATTTTGACAACCTTCTTCGAGATAAATCAAAATTGTTGTACTGGCAAAGATTAAAAAATATTACTTCAAATACGTGCGAGTAGCGGCCCGCAAAAGTTGTTTAAAAATCCATATCTGTCGTGAATCAAATAAATTACTACGTAAAGTCATATCTGTCGTGTAATTTAAAAATACTCCGAAACATGGCAACCGAGGAGTTAATTCGGCTTCGCCTCGGCCCATATTTACACGTTCATCCATCAATGCCTCTATTGCTGGCCGCCGCAGTAATGTTTTATATTTAAAAAAATAGAACTACTTTCATAATTTTTACAGTCACATTCTTTGTCGATCGAATATTTCATGGAATAAATATAATGTAACTGCATAATAAACATTCAGTCCGCAAAATAACTACTTAAGCGGCAAGATTTCATGATTGAGCGGCAGAAAAACATGTCTATAAGCAGCAACTCAACACTGTAGGAAGAGTGTGGTACGGGGAGTTCTAAATGGAAGCGGGAGCGAGCGAAGCGAGCTCGGACTTGCGGAGCACCCCGACTCGGATCCGTTAGGTTCGGAGACTGTGCGGGGAGGCGAGCTAAGCTCGCCTCCCCCGCACAGTCGTAGTGTTAGGTTTAACATGAGAACACAGAAGTAGGAGCCCCGAAGGGGCTCCGTCGACCACTCAACACTGTAGGAAGAGTGTAGTACGGGGATGTTTAAAATAATTACAGCCATCCAGAATGACATAAATTGCTGATTGATTTTGAAATGTTTGCTGACCATGAGTTGCTGACCAATTAGCTATTTCTGCTCACCGATTATATTTTTCTGCTCACAGAAATAACAATACTATGCTAACCATTTAATTGACACCCATATTTCATAGACATTACAGATCTTATTCAACTAGCCATTATTATCTTATTTTTTTGAAAATTTTATTTGTAGGTCCTATAATTTATCTTATCCGTGGTCCTTAGTAGGTTAAACGGAATGTAAAAGTCCTCAGCAATAATAAGATTGCATTAAGCTGAGTGCAGCGTCTTATTGACATGGCTACTTATAGGTACCTAGATTGTACATTATTGATAGTACGTAAGGAAAAGTGAATGACTAGATTCATTCACGAGCTCTCATTGATAAATAAGGTCGTTAAGAGTATGAATGAGAAAACGCGGACAATGATTCATGGTTGGCGTAAATGGCGTAATAGTTAGTCCATTCGCTTCACGACAGGAGGTCGCGAGTTCGATTCCCAGCGGGGTCAACTTTCGGTTTAATTGGTGGTAAGGCATTTTCGTAGCCCGCCTGGCTAGCTACCACCATCTTATCTAAGTGTTGCCCCAAACATCAGTGTTAACAACATCGATGTGTTCCGGCTTGAAGATAAGATTGTTGGGTTAGTGTGAACAAATGATAGAGGCATTTACAGTATTTAACAGTGAAGGAATAATAATATGTATTATACTGTTAATTAGGAATGGTGTGTATGTATGTCTTCTCTATTCAACATCTCGATAGCAAGTACAACACCGAGATCCTATAGAGAATCTGAAACGTAGCTTTACAGTAAATCCAATTAGAAAAAGGGTTTTTGTGTTCAACTAATACTACATGTGTGACAAAGAAATATTTCTCTACTTTTAGTTAGGGAGAGACACATTTATTTTTGTTGATATTCCAACAAAGATAGCCGGATCCCTATTGCGTTGGGAATCTAGGTAAGCCCACTTCCATCTTCGGCCTCTTCGTCACTTACTATCAAGTGAGATGATGCCAAGGGCTTATCTATTGTGGAATAAAAAAACTAGCTATTCTAAGCAAGTCCTCTCTCGTACATCTAATAGACACGCTAACTACTATAGGTTTATGATAGTGTCCCCCTGCTAGTTGCAGGTGGACCATATACCACTAATGACCCAGTCGGGGTAGATCCGATAGAAGGCAGGCATTGGGCTACCCCCAACTCCGTAGTACCCTAGTCCGTAATTCCGGCTGCGAACTCCACCTAGCGGGTAGCTATAGGCTGACTAACAGCTAATCAATGATACATGGGGTGACTTTTAATTAGATCATGATAGCAAAGGATATAAATGTACTTGTGATTACAAACAACTTTCCCAAAGAAACTTTAATCCAAATTTGAAAAAAAAATTATGGACCTTTATACACTTTTGCCGATTTGATAACTTATTTTATGTATCAAAGACGAACATTTTTTTAATTTGACATATAGTTTCTTTAGGAAAGATGTTTGTAATCACGAGTAAATTCATATCCTCTGCTATCAAGAACTAATTAAAAGTCACCCTGTGTACTGATAAGCCTTTTTTTGGAGCTTTTGTCAAATACGATTTTACTTGTATCAATTTTTTAGGTTTTTTTCATCCACCATTGGAAATGCCTCGGCATCATCTCACCTGATGGTAAGTAAAAATGCTGCCGAAGATGAAAGCGGGCTTACCAAAATCCCAAGAATCTTGGGATGTTGGGATCAGGCTATCTTGCAAGAACACATTAATGTTTTTAACATTGATATTTGGCGGCAAGACTTAATTAGATTTACGAGTAACGTGGTGATTAGCTATCACGTCGGCTTAGAATAGAAAATTCCCTACCATCAACCAAACCAGGTCTTAAAATTTAGACCCGCCTGCTGTAATCGCATCTGTGACCTCCTGGTGTGAAGCAAGTGGACTAATAACTACATTCGGAATTATTTACCATCAGGCGTATCATCATCTTCACAGCCGAAAGACATCAACTGCTGGACAAAGACCTCCCCTATAGATTTCCACGACAACCGGTCCTGCGCAAGTAATATTTTTTATTCTTTGTCCTGCGGCTTCTTGCGACCTTCAGCAGCTCGTCAATCCACCGTGAGGGAGGCCGTCCTACGCTACGTCTTCCGGTGCGCGGTCGTTACTCGAGAATTTTAGGACCCCAACGACCATCTGTTCTGCCCACTCCCACTTATGTTCAGCGATTCTGTGAGCTATGTCGGTTATTTTGGTTCTCCTACGGATCTCCTCATTTCTGATTCAATCGCGTAGGGAAACTTTGTCATCAGGGGGTATGCCGCACGGAATAATGCTAGGTTAAATAATAACATATTTTAATTCATAGTAAATAATACAATTGATTGTTTTTCATTTTCAGGAGATGAGGATTCAGGATATGATTCAAGGTTTCAGTTGGACTGGATAAGATAATAGGTAAGCTTAGACTTATTGAGCGTCGGTGGCGTAACGGCTAGGGCCGCTACCTTCTGTCTGGTTCGAATCCTGCCCTCGAACCAATGTGTTTTTATCCGTTGCGCCAGAAGGAGGGTTATGTTTTTCGAGTGTATGTATGTATATTTCTTTGGCACGCCCTGTAAACGGCTTGATGGATTTTGGAGTTCGATGTGTTTATTTGCCATGATCCCGTGTGTGACATAGGATTATTTTTTCTTAATTTTCTGATAAAATACTACAACGATTTTGTTAAAATTTATGGGATCACACGGGAAGCAATAGCTTTTAAATTAAAAAAGAATTATAAAAATCTATTCAAACAGTCAAAAGTTCTGAGGTACACACATAAAAAAATTAATAAAACATACAGTTGAATTGAGAACCTCCTCCTTTTTGGAAGTCGGTTGAAAAACACGATTTATTGGTTTTCTCTCGATACTTTTTATTTTGTAAAACTATACAGTTTTGAGAAATTATTGGATTTTCCTCCTACAATACATAAGTTAGGCGTATGAAATAAATACCAACAGAAAGAGAGTGAAGGTATTGATAAAACGGCTAAGACAAAATTTTCCTAGAATGTTTACTAAGCTCGCAATAAACGAAAAAGTGCATTTAGGCCCGAATTAAAGGACGTAGGTCGCGTTAAGACTCGTACGCGAAATTCAACAGTAAAGCTGGTCCCATAAGATTAAATATCAGGTTGTTCCTTCCCCCCCCCCAGTGCCACGCTGGGAGCCTGCTCTTACGAGTAAGGAAGACACTTGAATTTTTTACAGAGCATGTTTTTGCATTTTCGTTACAAGAACAAATAATAAAAATAAAATTTAAAATTAAAGTGAGCTCCCCATACAAGAAACGTGACTTTTTTGTATCTACCATTCATTCGTGAGTCCGACTTACACTTGGCCGGTTTTTCTATTACTCATACATCATTATATCAGCCAAAGGACGTCCACTGCTGGACATATGCCTCCCCCAAGGATTTCCACGACGATCGGTTCTGCGCTGCCCGTATCCAGCGGCTTCCCGCGACCTTCATCAGGTCATCGGTCCACCGAGTGGGAGGCCTACCTACACTACGTTTTTCGGTGCGCGGCCGCCACTCGAGAACTTTACTGTCCCAACGGCCATCGTTTCTACGAGCAATGTGTCCCCCACTGCCACTTAAGTTTAGCAATTCTGAGAGCTATGTAGGTTACTTTGGTTCTCCTACGGATCTCCTCGTTTCTGATTCGATCACGCAGAAACACTCCGAACATAGCACACTCCATTACCCTTTGGGTGACTTTGAGCCTACTAATACATAACTTTACACAATTCCAGGTCCGGCGCCGCTACCTTCAGTAAATCTACAACGTTCTCCAAAGTAGTGAACGTAATTTATCGTGAGACAATCTATAGATATTATGCTCATTACTTTGGATATGTTGTACGAAAATTCAACAGTGAAGAACAAGAAGAATCTTGAAGAAGACTCCAATCGAAAAGTCGAGAAGTCTTCTATAAAGAAGTCCATAGTCAATAGGAAGATGGAAGTAAGCATGGAGCATGAAGTTCTAGATTTAAAATATTTCCTAGTAATTTTTTAAGGTGGTAATATTACAGATTTTCCTTAATTTTGACGTGAATTACTCCTAAACGACAGAAAACCAAAGGTTCAAAAAAAATACCCTTATTTTTGATGATCTTACTTAAAAGTCAAAAGATATTAGAAACACGATTGAGCAGTTTTGGCTCGATAGAAAAAAATCCCAACCGTCTTCATCGTTACTTTCAACTCTATTTATGACTAATACTTAGAAGAATAAATTTAAAAAAATATACAACAATTTTGTTATGATAATACAAAGAAGGTAATGTTATTATTTTTTATACTTTCATTGTAGTTTTTGATTGAAATGAAAAACCATTGAAAAAGTGAAAAGTGTGGTTATTTTCTTTACTCTTTACACGTAAAGGAAAATACAGAGACAACTGATCCAATGAATACCTCGCCTTATTCGTTATATTTCACTAAACGCCCTAATTCAGGGTAGGCTCGAGCCCCTCGGTGGGGACGTATATGAGCTGACATGATGATGATGATGATGATTCGTTATATTAAATTAGAATTTCTCCAATTCATTCAGGCTTAACTTTAATTTCATCTTTGCTAAAAAGAGTCTGAGTAGAAATAGTGTCTCTAGGAAGGTATAGTTCGTTCGCTGAATTATCTGCACTTTTGATAAATTCCGCTCGCCCCTGCCGGTTAGCGTCAAACACTCAATCAAAGGGGCCGCCGTGAGTTCAATGGTGGCGCCGACAACAGGGCGGCCCCTTTGACGGAGTGTTTGACGCAAGCTGTCAAAGGTGCAGCTCATTCAGCAATAGTACATAACTGCAGCGGCCAGCAAAAGGGGCATTGATGGACAAACACATACACACATACGTTAGTCCATCAATGCCTAGTTGTGGCCAAGGCTTGTATAGTACTTTTCTCAAATTATGCACGGAAATTAATACTTCATTAATTACTTTTCAAAATCAATGACAAACAACGAACATCAATCATTTTTCACGCGCCAAAGTGTTCATTTGTTTCTTTTTTCAATAAATAGCGTTCTGTTTGCAGGTCGGCGGTTCGTAATTTAAATAAAACCTTTGATAAGTTACCTCCTTGGTTGCCATGTTTCGGAGTAAATTCCATTTTTAATTTACACGACAGATACGAGTTTACATAGTAAATTATTTGGCCGCTAAACACTACGGAGATTTTTTCCGGCGACAGGGTTCTGGGCGCGTTTAATTGATTTTCTGTGAATCTAAATAAAATATTGTGTGTTTCCATTTAAAATATTATTCTAATTAGGGTGTTTTACTTATTTCTTTTCATTGTTTTTACTTTTATATTATGAATATTATGATAATTGATATTATTGGCGCTAATTTGACTCGCCGTAATTTTTCTGGCTCCCGGTAGGTCGACAGATAGGGAAATTGTTTTTTTTTTCGGGTCCCGGAAATCGACAGACAAGTGGCAAGTCAAATAGGCAAAAATGTTAAAGAACCTTTCATATTTGACATGTAGTTACTTTGGGTTTGTAGTAGGTACATTCATATACTTTTGCTATCAAGAACTAATTCAAAGTCACCCCATATATGTATGTATACATCCGTTTCTTTAGATATGCTTGTAGTTTAACAGGTGTCATTAGATTCGTTAATCCCCTAAGTATTAACCACCTCCGTGGCGTAATGGTTAAGTCCATTAGCTTCACATCAGGAGGTCGCGGGTTCTATTCCCGGCGGAGTCTAACTTTGTAACACTCGGTTTGATTGGTGGCAGGGCATTTTCTAAGCCCGCCTGGCTAGCTACCACCTAGCTAGCTATCAAAGACTTGCCGCCAAACATCAACAACATCAACATCGCCAACAATATTGATGTGTTCCGGCTTGAAGATAAGATAGCCAGTTCCCCATTTCATTGGGGAATCATGGTAAGCCCGCTCCTATCTTCGGCATCATTGTCACTTGCCATCAGGTGAGATAATGCCAAGGGCTTACAAATTGTAAATAAAATAAATAAAAATAGACGTAATAGTTTCCGACTGTTGAAATAGGAGCGTTTTTATGCCGTCGATTTTTTTTTTTATAGAATTGGTTAGGTTAGTTTTGTAGTATTAGATACTTTATATATCCTAATTTCGTAACCATTCCCTGCCGGAATCTGTATTTCCCGATTCGTATAATCTAGGAATCTTCAAGACAAGAGTGAATAGGCATTAGTTGAGCTTGCGTTACATCCTCGGCTGCATCGGCACTTACCATTTGAAGTGTAGCCAAACGCACATTTTTTTAAATAAAATAAAACAAGTAACTTAGGAATACTCCTACCTAAAAAAGTTGTAAGCATTAGTTTACGAATGGCAACTCGGGGAAGGCCTATATCCAGCAGTGGATGTCTTTTGGCTGATGTGGTGGTCATCACATTGCAAAGAAGTCTGATTATACTAGTAAATAAGCAGGACCACATGTTTAAAGTGTTTTGAAATTAAAATTAATAGAAATAAATAATGAGAAAGATAAAAGTATAAAAAGAACGACTCGGCTTAAGGAAAAATCCACTTTTAACTTTTTTTTTATTTCAGTTTAATTTAAAATTCTTTAATTACGTGGTCCAATAGTCCTACCGAATCGAAAAACGTATTTTTTTAAATTATATTTCACTTACCAACAGTCCGACGAGCAGAATTAACGCAATCACGCCAATGGTGCTGACTGCTATCGCCACCGCCGCTCCCGACCCTGCTTCTTCTGGAGTTCCAGTTAAGTTTAAGTTCTCCGTCGTCGCTTCACTGGTGAAGCCTGTATCTCCTCCAGACTCAGTCACAGTTTTGTCTGTCTCCAATTCCTCTGTCGAACCTTCCTTGACTGTTGTTACAGAGAAGACATGGCCCTGCGTAGTTGTTTGTTTGACTGTTGTCAATTCTTCTTTGGACTGTGTAGTTTTCACTTCAGGTGCGGTTGTTGGTTTAGGTGTAGCAGTGACAGATTCGGTATTCTGAGTAATAACTTCGTTGCTACCACTGTTTTCTGAGCTACTTTCACGTATTTCACTTGGTGGTGTTTCTGTTACGTTCGTCTCGGAACTTGATTCTGCGCTACTTGATTTAGAACTTTCACGTTCTGTGTTTATTTCAGTAATAACTTCTACGATTATTGTGGTGCTTTCTTGTGAGTTTACAGTGGTTTCATCAAAAGCTGATTTTGTTGTTGCTGGTAGTAGTATCGTACTAATTTTGCTTGTAGTATTGCCCAATACTGATTCACTCGCAGTTTCTACTGAAATTTCTGTAACAATATCTACTTTTTGGGAAGTTGATTCTTGTGATGAGATTTCAGGAATTATTGTAGTGATTTCTTCATTTGAATCAGTTGTTGTCATGTATTTTGGTCTGTATGTAGTAACTGGTTCATGTTTGATAGTTGTAGCCTTTGTTCTGGTTGGGAAAACTGGATGCCATGAACTCATTGTAGTTTCTCTTATATTAGACTCGGTCACAACTTCAGTGGGTATGTAGGAAAATCTGATAGTAGTTATTTCATAATCGGTGGTAGTAGGAATAGTAGCAGATACTGTATTCTCTAAAGCGGTAGTGGACTGTCTTGATTTGGTGACAGATTCAGTTTTGTTTTCTGAACTAGCAAATGTCTCATCTTGAGGTGTTGTAATACCAGCCGGAAGTTTAGTGATTGATTCAAATCCAGTTGACTTTGTGGCATCAACTGGTGGAATTACTTTTAGGTTTTCAGTTGACGTTTCTTCTTGCTCTTGTGAGTCTTCCGTCGCTGATACCCAAGACTTTTCAGAATCCTTTGATTCAGTTAAGGTGATTTCTGTGCTGGCAGAGGCTGTAGATGTTTCAGATGCTTCAGTTTTTGAAGCTTCAGTCGTGGATGCTGGTTTTATACTACTTTGGAGCGAAATGTTGCTTTCGGCAGGAAGACTTTCCGATTTATTTTCAGAGTCACTGCTTTTGGACGGTTTTTCAGAAACAACTTTAGGGGACGCCACAGGTCGCCAAGGCAATCTGTTCTGAACAATTTCAGTAATCTTGGGCAACACGTCATTGTTGATTGAACTCGTAGTTGTAGTTCTTGCAATGGAAGACGTTGTTGTTTCCTTTTTGTCTGTAAAATAAAATAAAACGTTTTAGTCTGTAACGAACCCACCATAGTTTGAGTGATTAAGTCTATTACGTATTTAAACTGACCAGCATGGCCATTGCCTGGATAGGTTTGCCCAGTAGCGGCATTTATCTTAACCGTTCCCTGACTTTACAATTCATGCTAAGCCGTTAGTGCGAGTTGGTGTTATTATACACATTTCAGGCACTAAGCCGTATCAGGCGACTTTAAAATTTTCTGATAGTAGGGAACGCCAGCCCTACAAACTCCATTAACCCGGACTCGGCCCCTATATGTGGAATATGGCTTAGCCTTTTTAGGTTAGAGAAGAGAAGAATGCCACAGCACTAGTTAACAAACGAAGAGTTATTAAAAAAAGGGTTTAAATGTGTAATTGTCTAAAATAAGAATTACCTGAAACTTCTCCTACTTTCTGTAGTTCATTTTCATCAATACTTTTTTGAGTTAATGTAGTTGCATTCTCCGTTACAACAGCTTGATGGGGAGGACTTCTTAGGCTAGCTAAGGCCCATGCAGTCAACGTCGGTGGAATCTCCAGGTCACTGATCCCTGATCCTTCCACTTCCGTGGAGGTAGCTGTTGATGATGCATACTTGGTTGAGCCTCTCTTCCATAAAGACGGTATGCTGTTGTCTGAAATCGAATGAGAGTGGACAATTTTCTTTACTCCGCTAACGTCATCTTGTTTCACTGGGTCAATTTCTGAAGATACCGTCGTCAATATTGATCGTGAGGGTTGTCTAGGCAGATTAGTAGTTGTCTTGTTCTTTATGCTGAAATGCTCGGAGTAGATAGTTCTAGGAGTTGTCGTTCGAGAGTAAGATGTGCGAGTGGCATTTCTCCTTGGTGCCATCCAGATCGGTTTTGTTTTTGGAGTTGTGTAAGCAAATTTACGAGTATTCTGCCTTATGCTCTGGTTCGATATCGCCTGTTCTCCTCGAGGAGTAACGTTGTTCGGGGAATCTTTAATATCGTTGAAATTAAGACGCTTGGAGTAATTTGTGTTTCTAGTGAAAGTGCTTGAGAATGTTCTAGTTTTATCAATTTCGGAGCCAGTGGTCTGCGTCGAATAACCTGTGATGTCTGGAATAACAGTACTGAAGTATGAAGGGACAGGACTAGAGAATGGAAAATAGTTAGACGACAACGTTGATATTGATTCTGGAGATGAACTAACAATTGAAGCTTTTGTAGATACTGGAGTCAAGCTAGATTGAGTAGCTTTTACAGCGGACAATTCTTCGTCGACAGAAGTGCTGACCGTTGGCTCGGGATCTGTATCAATATCACAATCATCATCGTTCGTATGATTAATGTTGTAAGTCTCTGTAGATAACACAGACATCTCATAATAAATACTGGTCCCATGCACATCTGATAATGCTTTTGGATCTGAACTGGCATGTTCATTGTCTAAAAGAAGTGTTTCTGTTGTATTTTTTATAATTACAGTAGATTTGTTGGTTGGAATACCTGTAGTAAGTTTTTCAACTCCAACTGTCCCATTAAGCTGTGATACTTTTGGTTTAGAAGATTCTATATTTTTCATAATCTCTGTAGATATTTTTTTAAACGTTTTGTCAAAATATTCGTTTCTGGGTGTGGTCAAGTCGGAATTAAAATTAAAGAAACTTTCAGCTTTGTATGGGTCATCTTTTGTGCTTGGTCCATAAGAGACGTCAGGAAAATAACTGGAAAATGTGTCTTGTGGTTTTTTATAATTTGATTTTAATTTGTTGTCAGCACTATCAGAATCGTGACTAAAGTCGTCATTGTAACTGGGTATTGTAAAGAAGTTACTGCCTGGAAATTTTCCTGATAAATACTTTTCAAAACTATCTTTTTCTTCATTTTCTTCTTCCTCGGCTTTATCATCCTCATCTTCATATTCTTCTTCTTCTGTGTCTAATTCAATTGTTTCGAGAGTACTACTAGTGGTAGAGCTGCTAGATAGCGGCATTTTAGTTCTTTTATAATTTCTCATACTATCTATAATTTGGGCTGGCTTTTTGACTTCTGGTGTTGGAGTGACTATAATTATCTTAGCTGCATCTAAGGACAATTTTGGTGCTAATGTGGTTGTAGACGTAGATGTCGAGGAAGTTCTTATTCTTCTTAAAGTACTTTCTGTGCTAGATTTGATTTGAGAATTGAACCTGACTCTACCTCTGTGTTTGTATTTGGCATTTTTGTCTGTGTGTTCTTCTGATACGGACTCTTTGGGGTGTAGCTCGTTGAGGGCTACATCTGGAGTGGGTTTGTGGGCTTGTGACACCCATGTTGAGTTTCTGGAGAGCCTTGGCTGTCGATCGTCTCTGACCGTGGTTGTGGCTTCGCGGGGCAAGGCATTCCCTCTTGCAGTGCTGGCTAACAGTAGTAGGTTTACTACTAATGCTGCACCTGGAATAGCAACATTTTCTGTTAAGTAAATAGCTTAATAATGTTGTCAACATCATCTTTTTTTTTTCTAAGCTATTACAAGACAGTGAAAACTTATTTGAAAAATGAACCGTTGTCCATTTAAGTACTAATCATTTAAAGAGCGGGATTGTTAGTGTAATGTGTTCTTTATCTTAACTTATTTCTTTAATTTGTTGTTATCAGTCCATATACGTCCCCACCGAGGGGCTCGAGTCTACCCTTAACTACCCTAGTGATCGGCCCTTAATCGACCACGCAAGCCCAGTGAGGATTAGTAGACTTCAGATACTACCTTCGAGTTTCTTAGCAGGTGTGTGCAGGTTTCCTCACGATGTTTTCCTTTACCGTAAGAGCGTTGGATAAACGATGAAACCCAAAATCCAAAGCACATTGGCACGTGGCAGGATTCGAACCACGACCTCCCGGACGAGAGGTAGTAGCTTTAGCCGTTGCGCCACCGACTCCGACACTCTTTAATTTGTAAAATGTTAATATGTCTTCTTGTTATGTGGTAACTTACCTAAGCATATTCTAACTGGTGACTCCATGGTCATTTCATATTGTCGCGTGGTCGCTTATCGGTTCGCACTCATGGCTTGTTCTGGAAAGATAGGAAAATACATTATTGTATATTTAAATGCATTGCTAAACAAATTCCTGGAAATTCAGTTAGATTTCCTGTTATAGCTAGATTATACGTTTAGATTATATGTAAGCGACCAATACAGAATGTTGAGTTAGTGTTTCTTATTACATAATAAAATCGTAATTAATATTACATAAATAGGACGAGGTCCTAAAAAAATCAGGTTTTTATTTACTGTTAAGTTTAATAAGTCTTCAACATGATTCTTGGTAAGTTTTTTTCATGTTAATATATAAATGTCAGAAATAACATAGCTAACACAGCTTTCAGGATTGTAGGCAGGGCACATAGATCGTAGAACAGATAACGGTCGGGGTAGTAAAGTTATCGCGTGGCGACCGCGCATCGGAAGATGTAGCGTAGGCAGGCCTCTCACTCGGTAGAATGATAACCTGGTGAGGGTCGCGGGAAGCCGCTGGATGACGGCAGCGCAAGACCGGTCGTTGCGAAAATCCTTGGGGGAGGCCTTGATCCATCAGTGGACGTTTTTCTGCTTATATGATGTGTTTCTGGGATCCAGACACTCGACTTCTTGCAGGTCTAAATATAATTGAGTGATATAAATATCACTCTCTAATTAGTAATTAATTACATAAATTCCAACAACAAAAAATCATTATATATTTAAATTGCATCTTAAACGTAAACCTGACCTTTATCTATAAACTCCGGAGTAATTTTCGGCCGCGATAACAGACATTATTACTACCAGTCATTTGAGTTACTTTTTACAGTCTAAAAAACGACATTTTTACGCGACTGCGAAAATAGGTTTTTTTAGTTTTTTTTTGTATTTATGTATGTATGCTCATCTGTTCCCTCTTATTTTTACCCGACTACGAATAAACGAGGGTTATGTTTTTGACAGTCTATGTATGTATTTATGTAATTTTTTTATCATAAGTACAACATGATAACAAATTTACATAAATACACACATAGATTGTCGTATTTGTTATGGCTTGTGACCACGGCCAATTACTCCAGATTCATACCATTAGGTAACCTCCCGTTACATTGGTGACCCCGACACCCGACGTGATTTGAACACGCAACCTTCTTTTTTGTATAGGGATGACCCTTAATTTTCATTTTTGTTTTGATTTTTAATACTTTTTGTTATAGCATCTAATCACATCATTTACGACCCCCCGAAGGGCTTGATCCTACCCTGATTAAGGGCAATCGGGCCTTAGTCGACCACGCGAGCCCAGTCTGGGTTAGTCGACTTCACACACAACATTCGAGTGTCTTCGCAGGCGTGTGTAGGTTTCCTCAAGGTGTTTTCCTTCACCGTAAGAGCGACGGATAAACCTACATATTATATGAAATCTAAATTCGAAAGCACATTGGTACGTAGCAGCCAGGATTGTAAGCTCGGCAGACGGACGGACGTACAGCGGAGGCTTAGTGAAAAGGTCCCGTGGTCACCCTTTGGGTGTACGGGACCCTAAAAAGGCAAAAAATCTCCGAAACTTGATGCGTGCGACCTTCAAACTTATCTCTTTGATGACTGTGTGAAGGCAATTACAAGATGTATGATAGCAATCACGCACGTCAGTCGTGGGAAACCGGTGGCTCATGTCAGAGTTCTAATTTAGAGGTTATAATTTCAGCTGTTTTATATTTTATGATGAGGTATTATTTTAATGATGTAAAAAAACGTAAGTAGGTTAATAGGTTAGTGTGGAAGACACTACCTAAGGTTAGATTTAAATAGGTAGGTTATTCTAATAATATTATAAATGTGAAAGTTTGTATGTATGGATGTTTATTACTCTTTCACGCAAAAAGTACCGAACGTATCTGGCTGCAATTCGGTAGATTGACAGATCAGGACTGGATTAACTTTTTTCCACGCTCGCGCACCCTCGAAGACAGTCATAGAAACTATTTTCACGTGAGCGAAGCCGCTGGCAACAGCTAGTGATACAATAACAGTCAAGCGGTACACTTCCCTGAAAAGTTTATTTCGTTGCTGTGGCAATTCCGACTTACTTATCTGTCGAATTATCCCGGCCCCCTGGCCTACTTCCACACTGTAATGACGGAATCATTAGTAACCGAATGACTGACCTCTTTGACGGATAATCACCTAACCACAGGAATTTGTCGAATTCCGGCGTGAAATATTGTGTTAAAAAGATCTTAGTCTTACCTTTGACCTAAGGATCAAAGACCCAGTCTCTAAGACATGGATAATAGGTACCTATCAAGTTTAAGCTTAGTTGCAGGGTTGCCAGATCCTGTTTTATGTTTTAGAGAATTTGATAAGGTTAAAATAAATAACATGGGATGAAGATATGGGACATAATGTTGTTTCAATGATATTAGAAACAACGTTAGTATGCAATGTAGTTAAAATAAAAGGCAACTTTGATATGATCCAAGCCAATATCAAGTACTCACTTACATCTTTATATGTAAATATAAGCTTTGACTGCTTTAAGAGCTGGTTCGTTTTCTATTATGAAATGAGTTTTAGGGTTCCATACACCACGGGGCCCTATTACTAAGCCTCCGCTGTCTGCCCGTCTGTCCGTCCGTCTGTCAGCGGGCTGTATCTCATGAACCGTAATAGGTAGACAGTTCATTCTTCTTAGACGTAGACGCTTCTTCATTTATTATGCGTACAGCGCAGGAGTGGAACTCCTTGCCTGCGTCAGTGTTTCCCGATTCCTATAATTTGGGGATCTTCGAGGCAAGAGTGAATAAGCATTATTTGAGTTTGCGTGTACCATCCTCGACTGCATCATCACTTACCATCAGGTGAATTGCAGTCAAAGGCACTCAAATTTTTAATAAAAAAATATAAAAAAAGTTTTTTTTACATAATATGTATTTATATTGCCGCACTAACAGCAAATGCTAGAAATTTGAAAAAGTGAGTAATAAGGCGGGTCTCCATACAAAAAACGTGTTTTTTATAGGTCTTTAGAAGTATATTTGATTAAGCTCTATCGTAAAAACGGTAATACATACAAGCGTGAAATCAGTTGTGATTGCAGTACTAATACTCGAGTAAAACAACAAATAATACAAATCGGCCAAGTGTGAGTAGTACTTGCGCTATGGAGTCCGAACTGAATTTTTTTTTTTTTTTCACAATTGGTAAGCCTGGTAGTAATAGTATTGTCAATACCTACGCTAGTAAAATTACCAAAAAAGCATATTTTTGTCGCTCGCGTTGATGTCTTTTGCGTGTAATATGAATAGGTATCATTGTCATTATACTATGTAGCTGTGTGGAGAGGTGTGGTGGTACGGAACCTTCGGAGTGCTAGTTGGACTCGCACTTGGGCGTTTTTTTTACATTGCCTGTTCATACGCATGTGTTCATTTTTTTAGGGTTCCGTACCCAAAGGGTAGAAACGGGACCCTATTACTGAGACTTCGGTGTCCGTCTGTCTGTCTGTCCATCCGCCTGTCACCAGGCTGTATTTCATGAACCGTGATAGCTAGACAGTTGAAATTTTCACAGATGATGTATTTCTGTTGCCGTTATAACAATAAGTACTAAAAACAGAATAAAATAAATATGGAGCTTCCATACAACAAACTCGTTTTTTTTGCTCGTTTTTGCTCGATATTGATAACGGCAACAGGTAGACGCTTGAAATATTCACAGAATATTGAGTTGTAATATTGTACTTTTCAAATAAATAATTAAATTAAAATAAAATTAAAAAATATTTTTACCCTTTTCTGCCAGTTGTAACCATAGAACTGCTGCAATTTTAATGGAAACATTATGATAATAGATTAACTTCTTGACAAAACAATATTAAAACGATTTTTATTTTATTTATTTAATTATTTCTTCAAGACACAAACAGTCGTTAACAAATATAGTACCATGAGATTCACAAATAGACCTGAAGGCTGCCTGAAGGCCCCTATATGGTAACAAATTTAATATTGATGACAGTTACAAGCAAATCAAGCAACCAAGCATTTATTTAGTTTTCTTAATTTTTGGAAATTATTCTTATTTTATTTATAATGAATTAAAAAACCACAATTTTCGCACGATTCGTCCGCAGCGATTGATGTAACAACGTTGCAGTACGTGCTGACAGGAACTTTATTTCCAAGCTATTTAGTTCGACGTTTGAAACATCGTAAATCGAGTTGCTAATTTTAGGGACGGAGGAGAGTTAAGGCTTTAAGATGCCTTAGTCCGAGCAGGTTGATACGTGTTAAAAAAAAACGAGACCTACAGTACTCGCATATGATGTGTAACATGTGACAAAATACTTATGAAATTAATTAATTATCGGGTCGTACATTCACGGGCCGACCCTTCGAATAGTAGTATGTCATCTTTGCCTTTGCCATCACACTAGGCGGCATGGCTATGACAACCTTAGTTTTCGAGAATTAAAAAACGTTCGCATTTCCTGTTACACATTTCCGTCCCATTTCACGATTTCACTCCCACAAATTGCAGGAAAGCGAGAGCAAAGATGTTACACATCAATAATATCGAACGTAAGTCTGTTCAAATCAATGCGGGCTTTAACGCGGTTGTTACGTTGAAACAGAATGCCCACTTCTCGATTTTTACATGTTTTAATTAGTTTTATATACTTTCGAATAAGTTTAAAAAAATGTGTTCAATTAAAATGAAAGGTGTTAAAGTCACCGATTTTTGTTTGTTGTTTTCATTCAACATTCACTGTTTGTTTTCGAGAAATTTTGCAACTAACGCCAAAAACTACAGTATATTTTTTTACAACAAAAGTGGTCATATTTTTAAAATTGTATTCAATTAAATCATTTTTTTATTATGTACTTTAAGTAAATTAAATAAGTTTTAGTATATTATTTTTTTAATTATGTTTTAGTAAATTATTATTTAGTAAATTGCTCTAAGCAATAAGGCGCATACATTGTACAATTTAAAATTTTACTGTTTATTCTGTACTACTTATTATCTGTATATATTTTAGTAATTGTACAATAAAGCATATTTGATTGTTTTTTTTTACATAGTGATAGCTTTACACAGTGTTTCAATAATATGAATTTAATATTGTCATTTGACCTCTCTAAAGGTTGGTCCGAAAGGCACGCACTGCCCGGCTGCCCGCCCGCGCCCCGCGCCCGCCCGCGTGCACACAACACAACACAGGTTGTTTTAGAACTAGAATGTAGACCCTGAAACAGGTTTCGCTAACCTGAATACTGAGCTTTGCTCTACAAACGTACCTACACGTTTGCTCTGTGAGTGTGCGGCGTGCGCGCGATCAGCACAAACAACAAATTAGATAAGTAATCATTAAATCAATAAGTTCTGTAATTTTAGATTTAAGATATTCAGATACAATGTTAATAAACACTTAGCGCGTGTTGGATAAATATAGGTACATATTACGTAAGTAAAAAGCAGGTAGAAAAGCTCGTATATTGTAATTGAATAAATGAAATGAAATTAATCATAATAATTTTTTCATTCATTCATATCAGCTCATATACGTCCCCTCCGAGGGGCTCGAGACTATCCTGAATTAGGGCGATCGGGCCTTAGTCGACCACGCGGGCCCAGTGCGTGTTGGTCGACTTCACATACAACCTGCGAGTTTCTTCGCAGGCGTGTGCCAGGTTTCCTCACGATGGTTTCCTTCATCATAATCATTTATTCACATATTATTTGTAATAGTAAGTTCACAATACATGTTTGTTCGCCGATGTGTGTAAATAACTTAAAATTAATACAAACAAGACTTCATCCTTCATCCCTCTTTTTTCGGAAGTCGGGTAAAATGTGTCCTATGTCAGAGTGCATTGTTTTCAGGTCGAATGTCTATGTATGTATGAATTTATGTATGTATGTATGTTAATTCCGCGATATCTTCTAAATTGCTTGATGGATTTTAGAGTGATTTAGAGGTTTTGTTATTAATAGATTCGTCTTGATCCCATGAGCTTTTTGTGGGAAAATTCAAATTCAAGGTATTTATTCAAAATAGGTGCAAAATACACTCTTTATGATAGTCATAAAATAATAATAACATAATTTCATATGAATTAGAACATGAAAACAATATGACACGAAAAGTTATAAGTACATAAAAATCATTGAATGTCATTGATACCTTTGACAAGAGTAGGCCAGTTCACACGGACAGTACCCGGTCACGAGTATGAATCTAACGACACCTCGCATTCCAAAATCGACAAGCCGAGGCAACAGCGTGCCAAAGAAAAACGTAATCCTCCTTCTGTCACAATCGGGTAACTATATTTTATTGTCACATCCATTAAAAAATAAATTTTTATATTCCTAAACTAATCTAACACCATTATCAGATATAACTATGTGTTAATCTTCTTACAATACAGGGTGACTGGTACACAGAGCTCTTAGTGGGTGATTCAGTACGTGAAACTGAACAAATTTTCCCTAAGTAACCTATACTCAATGTGCCAAATAAATTTTAACTACTTTGTATGGGATTTTTTTTCGGCGAATTGAGTAAGTATTTGTAGGTTTCTTGTAGAAAGTTGTTCAGTTTCATGTACTGAATCACCAACTAAGAAGTCTGTAGCTATGTACCAGTCACCTGTATACAGAGTAAATAGGGAAAAGGGCTCATCTTGGAACCGGGGGCAGCTTCGTTTCAGTTTCCTGAAAGTTTCAGTGCAATTTTATTATTCAAGTAGTTAAATGGTATTAGTGACCCGCACAGATATTTTTTTATGATTACTTAATAAAAAATAGTAAGATAGAGTGGTTTCTAGAGTCAAATTTTCTAGAGTGGCAACCGCGCACCGGAGAACGTAGCGTAGGCAGGCCTCCCACACGGTGGACCGACGACCTGGTGGAAATCGCGGGAAGCCGATGGATGCGGGCAGCGCAAAACTGGTGGTCTTGGAAATCCTTGGGGGAGGCCTTTGTCCAGCAGTGGACGATTTTTGGCTGATATGATGATGATGATGAATAAATAAACTGTACGGCAGCCCAGACTAATCTTTCGCAAAAAAAAAATCACACAAAAATTTTGTTTAAAAAAAACTGCAATAATTGCACGCATGAACGGAATTGAGATATTATGCTGTTTTTCGGTATGTGTAGGTAAATGATATTGAACACATTTTCATGAAAATTGGAAAAAAAATACTATTCGCGATAACAATACTTCCTCTAACGTAGAGTACGTTACGTACTTCCCGTACTACGGGATTGAGAAAGTAAAAAAAAATATTATTTTTTAAATTAATTTGTACAATCAATTGGTTATGTGAAACTCTGATTTATTGTATATTTGACATGTACTCGTACTCATGTTATGACGTTGAATAAATTTGAAATCTGTACATATAAAAGACCGAGTGACTAATCTATCAAAACACAGCTCAAACCACTGGACGGATCGTGTTGAAATTTGGCATACAGTTAGCAATTGTAACGTAGGCACTAGGCATCCGCTAAGAAAGGATTTTGGGAAATACCCACGGGAACGGCAAAAAACGGGATCTGCGCGGGCGCAGCTAAATGCAACAGCTAGTTTCTGAATATATTAGTAACTACTTACATATCATAGTTACTGAAATGCTGTTTCATCATATCAGCTCGTATACGTCCCCACCGAGGGGCTCGATCTTACCCTGAATTAGGGCTGCTATAATGCTGTTTATTACTCTGAAAATATAATTATTTCTCATTGTCATTTGTTACGTAAAATAATTATTCTTGCGCAAAAAAACATAATTCAGAAAGTAAATGTTTCACAAAACAAGGCATCAAATCAATAGCAAAAATATTTTGTAGATATCTGGATAATAACATTGCAAAATAAAAATTTAATTTCTGAAGCCTAGCAGGCTAAAGGCCCAGTCTGTCAACACAAAATAATTTGAAATTGGTTACGATTTCAAACTCCCTGCAATTGTAAAATACCTACTCAGATGAATCATTTCCGAGGTAGCGAGCCGTTCTGCTGATAAAATATTCTGGTACCTGCTAGGAAGTAACTATGGTATCTCATCTGTGCCTGCGCCCTGTATGATAAAGTTTTCATCATCACCATATCGGCCGAAAACCGTCCACTCAGAAGCGTATTAAGAATCCGGCGCCCCGGGCACAAAAGAACCTTCTTTTTGCAAGAAAATCTATAATAAATTATCGACTACCTAATTCAAATTTTGCTCAAATTTTTTCTACTACGACTGGCGAATGAACAACCGAAAAAAGGGCGGCCTACCCGCCCCTCACCTCTCGCCGCCCCAGGTCAAGTGCCCCCCTGGATATAGGGTTAATACGCCTCTGCGTCCACAGCTGGACAAAGGCCTCCCCCAAGGATAAAATAAAGTTTTATTCGTCAGTAAACATCATCGAGAGAACACCAAGCTACTACCATTTTGATTTCTATGCTGCTACCTAATAAAAATAGCTGAACAAAAACCAAACTAGCTCAACCTTGAGAACAGCAGCATACAAAGAGTAGATATTTAGAAACAGACAGTAAGACTGTACACCATAATTGATCTGTGGCCTTCGTTCGTAGTGTGTAGGGCTTGGTGATTCATCCGATCTGACTGTCTGACTTTTGTAATCGTTGCCTAAACGAGTGTTTTGTTATTATTTTTGCTTTTGCTGTATTTCGAAAAGAAAAAAAACGGACCAGTGCGAGTTAAACGTTACGTTAATTGAGAAATTTCCTGTTACTTTTAATTCCATAGACTTCTTATAGGTTTTCCTGTAATCTATAGGTAAAGAACTATTTTCTGTATTTTTTTCAAAATTTTAGGCCCAGTTGTTTTGTAGTTGAGGAGGTAAATAACTTCAAAACTATTTATCTTAAAATTATAAAAAAAAATATTTGAGATGTTCACAACAAGCCCTTTCATTTTATATGCCACACAATATATTTTTTTTTAAATTTTCTTATTTACCTTGAAATTATTTAAAAAAATATATAAAAAAGTAGCCTTCATGTTTAAAATTAACTTATTGACATTACACATCCGTCTTTGGGTCACCGACTTACGCATGTTCAACTCAATCACTTCAGTAGTGTCCGAGCAATTGGCTGTGACAGACGGACAGACAGACACGCGAGTGATCCTATAATGGTTCCGTTTTTTTCCTTTTGAGGTACGGAACTCTAAAAGGAAACCCTTAGATAAAGAATCAGTTGGTCCCTCTGTCTATCTGTCAGTCACGCACGCATGACACTATCTGTCAGTCACGCACGCATGACACTTCTTCTCAGGAACGCATGGAGTATCTAGATATCGCTTGGAGTTGTAAAAAAACAAACTTCAAAGTCCACGCAATTCAAAAACAACCCTCGACAAAAACCTCTAAAAAGGAAAAAATAATATACATGTTTGGCCCTTTAAGTTAAATTTAAGTCGTAATATTTTGATCGGACCGCTAAGTTGTGAAATTATTAGTATGTAATTAGTTGTAGTAAAGTAAATCAGTTGTATTCTGTTTTAATTTTATTTGCTTAGCGGTCTCCCTACGCGACGACTCTTGGATAATAATATCTATATGTCGAAGGGGGTGGTTAGGTTATGGATGGCCTTGTGGTTCCCGTCCTTAACTATTTCGGTCATGGGAGTCGAAATAACAACGCAGCTATATCACAGAGGTCTTTCTTCAATAATCTTGATCATTCGGCAATCGAAATTGTACAGGATGCCTTGGATAACAATGGATGCAAACGCGGTGATCACAGCGATGGCGGGACACGTCCGTTTTGCTCACAGATCACCACTACTTGTGTTCTGCTCGACGCTCCATCAAAAAGTGTCTGCTCCGAGACTGACGTCCAGCTAATATGGCTTCTCCACAGATCTAATAAATTCTCAACTCAGTGTGGCAGCACAAACAGCCTTCCGTTAATACGTCATCTTTGCTACCACAAACGATCGTCTCACGAGTACAAGCGATCGTCACGCCACCACCGGTTTCACCCAGGTACTAATACCTGACGTTTGATCCAAGCAAAGTTTAACGATCTATGTAAACTTATCTCGAGCTGGTATTGGTCGTATTTTCAATGACGCTCCGACACGGCCATCTTGACGCATCACACGTCCCCGTGTGGGTCACCTGAAAGAAAAACATGACCACCAGAGTATTTCTTTTCTTAACTGGCCCGCTCGGCCAACCTGACATAAAATACAATAAGCATCAAGAGATTTTTATCACAGTTTACAGAGAAATTTTTCACTAAGCTTTCAAAAATAGGCACTTTCAGTAAAACAGTCAAGTCAATGTCAATTGTTAACTATTTATCTCGTTTAATTACTTGAATTTTATCACAATGCTTCGCAATGTATAACGTTTCGCAATTAATCTCAATGTATCGCAATGTATCCCAATTCCCAATGTATCGCAATGTTTCGCAACAAGTTAACCGCAGTTCGGTAACCCCCATTCGGTTGATAACCACAACAGTCACCCATCTTGGCAACTCTGGGTCACCTCCATCCGGTGCCCAACCACACTACAGTCACTCTACCTGGCGACTCTCAGACACCTCCATCCGGTGCCCGCCCAAACTCACAGTCGCTCTACCTGGCGACTCTCAGACACCCTACGGTGCCCGCCCAACTCAGTCACCTTACCTGGCGACTCTCAGACACCCTACGGTGCCCGCCCAAACTCAGTCACCCTACCTGGTAACTCTTGGACCACCTCCCTCCGGTGTCCAACCACACTATCGCTTCCATGCGGCGATCTCAAACATCACCTCTTTCTGGTGATTGCCAACATCACCTCCCCGGTGATAAGCCTGCGAGCCAAACGCACGCCACACACGGTTGTGGCCGCACAGCAACGAGAAAATCAACTCGGTGTTTTACGCCTACGTCTACGAATGGCTGAGACTATTGGCGTTCTGTTGCGAAACATTGTGTCACGGTCAAGTACAAAAGTCCTTACTCTGCACTAGTAGATGGTCGAGGTTCAGTCTCTCCATCATCAATTCTGTCCAAGTCAATAATACTGTCACTATCGGGCATTGATATCTAAAGTGGTCAGTTACGCTTGTCCATTTGTAACAACACAAAGTTAGGTAACTTGTGAAGCTAAGCTTTAATTTCGAAATTAGCCTGTGGTGCTGCCCCAGAGCAAAGTAACACCCCATATCTTTCCGAGGGTTCCTTATGAACTAAGGGACCAAAAATTTGTGGATGAGCAACATCGTCCTTCACACTTATACTGTACCGCCAAACAGCCCGCCAAGCATAACGTTTTTTCTTTTTTTTACAATTGGTAAAACCGCTCCAACATGGGGGAGGCCCATGTCTATTATCAGATCAGCAGCAAGCTGATTAACAACTCCTATCATATGATGCGTTACTCTCCGTATTATCACTAGTCTTTTGTCGTGCTTCACTTAGATAAAACTTAGATAAATTTACAGCCTGTGTGTGTAATCGACAAACATGACATTTAGAGGTTAAGCTACTTTACTCGTACCTAGAAGCAACTCCAGGAGGCTGTACTTCGTAACTCGGTTAACCCAACAGCTTGGTTGTTGCCAAATGATCATCATGTAGGGACTTGTAAGATGAAATCTCATTACTATACTCTAAGGAAGTAAGCATATTTTAAAGGACACTTAACTATGAACCCCAATTAGTCGGGTATTTAGTGTGTTGATTTGTATGGGAACCTTGCAAATCTTCAACAAAGGAAGCCGCTTGGCACAGGCATACCTAGTGGTCATCTGAGCTGATTTAGCCCTGTACCCACGTGGTACCACCCTGCAGGTAGGTGGGGGAGGGGGGGAAAATTCCATCTGCCGCGCTGCACTCTTTCGTCCATATCTCCGTAAGTTTAGTAAACAAGTCGTGTTTGGTATCGTTTTCGTATAATTTAAGGACGAAAAATTCATTTCTGGAACAATATTTTCTCTTGTTCATAGAAGAAAAAAAGATTAGACGCAAAAATAGAAAAAATAGAAATAAAAATTCTTACAAAATCTTTGCCTGCAATTAAACCAGGAGATTATGTTTTATAAAAAAAATATAATTATGTAGGCCTGTGTATCTAGAATATATAAACATAAACTTTCTTAATAGATTGAACTAGTAAATGTGTCAAAAAAAATCATTAGCGTCGCACGGCGGAGCTGCGTTTTAGCGGCTCGTTCAACTCGACCGCTGCGCGGAGCGCTCAGTGACCATACAGGCGTGTTCTCAGTTCAGTCGGTTCGCATCTTACTCAGTGATCACTACATAACGCAAGCACGTATTTTGAACTTTTGAAGTGTTTTCAGGAGGATAAACTATCAAACTAGTATATTCTTTTCATAGGATATGAGAATTGTAAGTATTTATTTAGATTTACTATGTTTTTAAACGATTTTATTTAGATTTACTATGTTTTTAAACGATTTTATTTGACTTAACCCCGTATATTTATGCCTTTCTTTGTTTCAAATCTTGTGAAAGCTTTTTCAGTTGTACTGAATCGATTCTTATGAACCTTTGCATACGTGGGGTGCTAGTAACGAAACAATATTATGGTAGTCTCAACTGGGCCTGATGATGAAGTCAGGAGGTGGACAGTAGTTTGGGCTCATTTAGATGGTTTTGACGAGTCCCATATATTACACTAGGTGAGGAGGGTCCGATGATGGATTCAGGAAGAAGACAGCCGACCGGTTATCTTAAAAAAAATACCATTTTTTATTTCTACTAATAAGTTATTATATAGTAGGTACCTATCTCAAGGTCTTCGATCAGTGTGTGTTGCCAGTGATGACATACGGAACTGAGACATGGTCGCTTACTATGGGCCTCATAAGAAGGCTCAAGGTCACCCAAAGGGCAATGGAGCGTGCTATGCTCGGAGTTTCTCTGCGTGATCAAATCAGAAACGAGGAGATCTGTAGTAGAACCAAAGTAACCGACATAGCTCTCAGAATTGCTAAACTTAAGGGCTCCAGGACTCAGCAAAACTGCTGAAAAAGCATTTATACCTTTCGCGAACAGAGAGCTTGTCACTGTATCAAGATTAGATGTGATTTGGGACAGATACGACACTGACAGTCTCAAAAACGAGACTAAAACGTGGCACCGGACAAAGAACACGGTTGGGCAAATTTTCTCAGGGATAATTCCAATAAAGAGGAACTTTTCCATTTCCTAGCTCTACAGTGCCAAGCTACAGAATTCTTAGCTGGCAAAGACTTTTATACTACAGATGGACCCACAGTTTTCAGCAACAGCCCCAGTGATAAAAAAGCCCTGGAACTATGCAACCACGAGGAAGCAGATACGCGCATAATGGTCCACATTGGTGATGCTGCAGCCCAAGGACACACAAAAATCATGGTGCGTACAGTGTTGTACATACCAATGTTGTTGTCCTTGCGGTTTCATGTGTGTCACAATTGCCACAGCTTGAGGAACTGTGGGTTCATATTGGCACGGGAAAAAATCAGTTCTTGCCATGCCATGCTATTGCAGCTTCATTAGGTAACCTAAATAAATATAATATATTTACACTTTAAAATCTGAAAGTAATTCAGCTATATACTAGTTTATTTTCTTTTAGGACCAGAAAAGGCAGAAGTATTTCCAATGTTCCACGCCTTTTCCGGGTGTGATACCGTTTCGTCTTTTGCTGGTAAAGGGAAAAAGAGTGCTTTCGAAGCTTGGGGCGCTTATCTACCTGCGACGGAGGGGTTCACAAGCGCTAAAGAAGGAAATGTGGAACAAGCTTTACCAATACTAGAAAAATTTGTCAATTCTATAAATGACAAGTAATTTAAGTGGTGGTTGGCTTTTGTGATTTGAAATGATTTAAGTAATTATTGGAATGCATGTTGTGTACAATTTGTTTCATTTTAGATCTGGCGCGTGCACTGATATCAATCAGTGTAGAAAACAACTATTTACGAAAAAGCACAGACAGCTGGAGAATCTTCCACCAACTAAAGATGCCCTGCGCAACCATATTTTGCGAGCAATTTATCAGGGAGGACATATATGGGGTCAACTTTTGCAACCTACACAAAACCTGCCATGTCCTGCTGACTGGAGTTGGGCAAAAAATAATGGCAAATGGGAGCCTGTTTGGACCACCCTACCGCCAGCAGCCGCTGCTTGCTTGGAGTTAATACGATGTAAATGCAAGAAAAAATGCGCAGAAAGGTGCAATTGTTTAAAAAGAGAGATAAGGTGCACCAAACTGTGTGGCTGCAGCGGAAACTGTGAATCTTCTTCTTCTACCTAGCTTTGTCCCGACTTGTGCCATGGTCTTTGTCCGACATTTTCACAATAAATGACAGGTTTCAGGTATTATAAGGAGCGACTGCCGTCTGACTCCCAAAACCCCGAAGGTAACCAGTTTCGCCAGAGCCTCGTTTGTAGCCTAGCAGGGTGCACCACGAGCAGGTGAGGTCGGCTTAGATTCTAAAGATGTTTATTGGACCACTTACACCCGGAAACGGTCAATAAATTGTCTTATTTACTAAAATAGACCTTTTATTCTTTATTCCATTATAACAATTAAAATAGGAATCCCTATTACAACTAACATGATTAAAATAAGCTGAAATTTAGGGTTATCTCAGTGATTATAAAACATTTATTTTAATGTTATGAACTCTAATATTATTTTTTAACAATATTTACTCTAGATATTTCTTCAAGAATATTATCTCTAGATATAGATACACCTATATTAATTATTTTCATTGTTCATTATTTTAATTGTTTACAATTTAGTGTCAAATCCTATCCAAAAATACTTACTTCTCCCGTCGCAGCTCCACCGCACGAGGCAATAATTTTTTTTTGACACATTTACTAGTTCAATCTATTAAGAAAGTTTATGTTTATATATTCTAGATAAACAGGGCTACAAAATCATATTTTTTTTATAAAACATAGTCTCCTGGTTTAATTGTAGGCATAGATTTTGTAAGAATTTTTATTTCTATTTTTTCTATTTTTGCGCCTAATCTTTTTTTCTTCTATGAACAAGTGAAAATATTGTTCCAGAAATGAATTTGTCGTCCTTAAATTATACGAAAACGATACCAAACACGACTTGTTTGCTAAACTTACGGAGATATGGACGAAAGAGTGCAGCGCGGCAGATGGAATTTTCCCCCCCCTCCCCCACCTACCTGCAGGGTGGTACCACGTGGGTACAGGGCTAAATCAGCTCAGATGACCACTAGGTATGCCTGTGCCAAGTGGCTTCCTTTGTTGACAATTTGCAAGGTTGGTGACACTAAATACCCAACTAAATGTTTGAACGTACTAAGATTCACCTGACCGTTGCCACGCAAGTGCTTAGATTAATCGACTAAAGCGTTGAAACAAGGGGGCATTACGTAGATCGAATGACACGTGGACGTATTCAAACAGACCCTCCGGAATTTAAAAATCAATCATTTCGATTTAATAGGGATAGAATGCACCTAATTAACCACTATCTATGCCTGACGTGGTGAAATAGTGACCAACAATGAAGTCAATCGATGTGGTTTACTATCAGAGGAAGCGATTAGCGTTCAGGCATGTTGTCATTTTATTCACGGTTATCAACACACTTGCATTCTATGCCATCCTTTTTCTTTACCAGCATGATAAGGCCGGCAAAGACGAAAAGCTTCGAAGCATATGACATTCGCAGCCTCCAGCCCATGAATCCTGTATCATCATCACATCAGCCGTAAGACGTTCACCACTGCACTCCGCATACTACCCCGTTATTATTATCTTTTTGACGTGATAACGTCTTATAATTCGATGGAGCCGGCTGCACGCACGAAAAAATGCGTCGTTACCATGCGTCGTTACCTCGCTCTGAGGCGTTCCGAAAAATGCGTCGTTACCTCGCTCTGAGGCGTTCCGTGAGGCGTTCCGTTTAAGGCTTTTTTCTTATGACGTTGTCACGTTCAACTATCGTCAGTAAACCGACTTTACAGACAACCGTTTTTTTTTTCTTTACAATTGGTAAACAAACTATTTTATTGGGGTCCCCGAAACTCATATACCTACATAGGGTATATACTATAGCGGGGCATTATGGATGCCCTCGACAAATTCATCACGAAAGTTATTAAAAATAGGCAACAACTTTGGCCTATGCTCAATATCAGTCCCAATACTACGAAAGCTAATAAGGGTTTTTCACTCCATGTAAATATGTCAGTCTCAATATTATAAAAGCTTAAAGGGTTTCAATACTTTCAATCCTGGTTTAGGTTTGTATAACCGAAACTCTAGTTAACTAAATGAATCATCATATTTACAATGAGTCCTCTTTCAAGCGACCTCTTAAATCTTCCGTTCAATCATGACGTTGTGTCACAAGGAATGATCCGAAAGCACGTGAAAGAGTACTTTAAAGGACTACAAGGCATTATTTTGGCTGCTGATGTAATGCAATCACCACTAGAAGGATAAGGGACTATTCTATTCGCATCCTTTCCGACAGTCGAGCTGTTTTGTTTTGACACTCTTAAGTATACCGTCAATCCTAGATTTAAAATATCTGAACCGTTCATAATATCGTTCGGCACGTAAGTACTCGACTGGCAAAACAAGCAATGACAATTCTGAACAATGCCCGTCAATATTACCCTCACTCTATATTTGTTCTGTACAGTAAACGTAAGCTTTGCCTACAAAAGTCAATCGTGCGTTAGTGTTGAACACACTCCCGAAAGTCTATACACGAAACTTTCTTTAACGAGAGAACACTCGGTACACCACAGATTAGGTAATAGTACTACGCATGTACTACTACCATTATCAAAACAAAATGGGTACGACTCACCGGATTTTCGTAGCTCCGTGTACACCACGAATTTCGCAGAAGCCATCGCACCGCTCGCGTGCATCTCCGCCGCTGCCAGCACAGCCCACGTTGTCATCGCATTCTAATGGTCGTTCCGTAAAGGAGATGACAGTTGAGCACCGTGCATGTGGATTAGCTTCAGGTATATTCCAGTTAAATTCTGGTAATGTGATTGCAGTAGATGTAGTCGATGGTGCTTGCATAACCTCAATCAATCGCAGCATGTAGTTCGGTGGGTTTTTATTTAGCTGCTCGTGCTCCTTTATCATTTTTCACATTTTCCCGTCGTCGTCAACTTGTTGCGAGCGCGAGGAACAATCCAAATTCTGATGTCGAAGGGGGTGGTTAGGTTATGGATGGCCTTGTGGTTCCCGTCCTTAACTATTTCGGTCATGGGAGTCGAAATAACAACGCAGCTATATCACAAGGTCTTTCTTCAATAATCTTGATCATTCGGCAATCGAAATTGTACAGGATGCCTTGGATAACAATGGATGCAAACGCGGTGATCACAGCGATGGCGGGACACGTCCGTTTTGCTCACAGATCACCACTACTTGTGTTCTGCTCGACGCTCCATCAAAAAGTGTCTGCTCCGAGACTGACGTCCAGCTAATATGGCTTCTCCACAGATCTAATAAATTCTCAACTCAGTGTGGCAGCACAAACAGCCTTCCGTTAATACGTCATCTTTGCTACCACAAACGATCGTCTCACGCACGAGTACAAGCGATCGTCACGCCACCACCGGTTTCACCCAGGTACTAATACCTGACGTTTGATCCAAGCAAAGTTTAACGATCTATGTAAACTTATCTCGAGCTGGTATTGGTCGTATTTTCAATGACGCTCCGACATATATATATATAAAAGAAAGTCGTGTTTGTTACAACACTTATAACTCGAGAAAACGGCTGGACCGATTGCCATGGTTTTTGATTTGTTGGATTTGTTTCCGTCCCGAATAGCAGAATACATCTTAAAAACAATGAAAACGGGTTTTCCTTCCTGACGCTATAACTCCAGAACGCACGAACCGATTTCGCTAATTCTTTTTTTGTCGAGTTCGTTATTGTCAGGAGAAGGTTCTTATGTAGGGTAGGGTAGGGTAGGGTAGGGTAGGGTAGTGTAGTGTAGTGTAGGGTAGGGTAGGGTAGGGTAGTGTAGGGTAGTGTAGGGTAGGGTAGGGTAGTGTAGGGTAGGGTAGGGTAGTGCAGTGTAGGGTAGGGTAGGGTAGTGTAGTGTAGAGTAGTGTAGTGTAGGGTAGTGTAGGGTAGTGTAGGGTAGTGTAGGGTAGTGTAGTGTATGTAGGGTAGGGTAGGGTAGTGTAGGGTAGTGTAGGGTAGTGTAGGGTAGGGTAGTGTAGTGTAGTGTATGTAGGGTAGGGTAGGGTAGTGTAGGGTAGGGTAGGGTAGTGTAGTGTAGGGTGGTGTAGAGTAGTGTAGGGTAGTGTAGGGTAGGGTAGTGTAGTGTAGTGTATGTAGGGTAGGGTAGTGTAGGGTAGGGTAGTGTAGTGTAGTGTAGGGTAGGGTAGGGTAGGGCAGTGTAATGTAATGTAAGGCGGTACGAAGTTCGCCGGGACAGCTAGTTACTAATTAAATTAAACTTATAGGGCCAATACATATTAATTTTTTTTATTTGACTGCTAGTCATTTGAGTTACTTTTTATCAACTGTTAAAAACGACATTTTGTTCTGAAATTATTCGTGTGAAATTATACTTGTGACGTCATTGTTTTTGACGAACTAATTTAGTGATTTTGATAAATATAAAATTGAAATTAGAATAAATTGTTAAACGAATAAGTTTTTATGCTTTTGTAGGAAAAATGCTATTTAGTGAATAATATTTTTTTAATTTATTTTAAACACTGTTCAATACCCTATTATAGGTTTTTGTCGGGGGTTATTTAATTTTGTAGTTTAATTTTTATTTCATGCTTTTTAAACTTTACATATTAATAGTAGACACGTTACAATCGAAATTATATACCTACGTTCACATAAATAGTTTCCGGGACGAAACACAACATTGCGACACGAAATCTATATAGCCTATTTTCAATCGATTTGGGGAAGTTGCGCACCGCCCTTGTTTGAAGCTGCAATTAAATAAATGTGTTTTGGTCTATGTTTTGTGCTAAGATCGCAAAAAAACTTTTGTTTGGAGGGTCCATTTTTAGGGTTCCGTACCCAAAGGGTAAAAACGGGACCCTATTACTGAGACTTCGCTGTCCGTCCGTCTGTCACCAGGCCGTACTTCAGAAACCGTGATAGCTAGACAGTCGTTTTCACAGATGATGTATTTTTGTTGCCGCTATAACAACAAATACTAAAAAACGGAATAAAATCACAAACGTGATTTTTCTACTCGTTTTTGCTCGATATTGATAACAGCAACAGGTAGACGCTTAAAATATTCACAAAATATTAAGTTATATATTCGCATTAAAAATAAATAATAAAATTAAAATAAAACAAATATGTAAGGGGAGCTCCCATACAACAAACGTGATTTTTTTGCTCGATATTGATAAGGGCAACAGGTAGACGCTTGAAATATTCACAGAATATTTAGTTGTATTATTCACTTCAAAAAAGCGTCGGTGGCTCAACCGGTAACGACTCGGTCCATCTAACCAGAGGTACCGGGTTCAAATCTGGACGGCCAATGTACCAATGAGTTTTTCCAAAAAAACTTACGTACATACTTACCGATTGCTTTAACGGTGAAGGAAAACATCGTGAGGAAACCTGCACACGCCTGCGAAGAAACTCGAAGGTTGTGTGTGAAGTCGACCAACCCGCACTGGGCCCGCGTGGTCGACTAAGGCCTAATCGCCCTGATTCAGGGTAGGCTCGAGCCCCTCGGTGGGGATGTATATGAGCTGTAATGATGATGATGACATATACTTACCGATTGCTTTAACGGTGAAAGAAAAACATCGTGAGGAAACCTGCACACGCCTGCGAAGAAACTGGAAGATTGTGTGTGAAGTCGACCAACCCGCACTGGGCCCGCGTGGTCGACTAAGGCCTAATCGCCCTGATTCAGGGTAGGCTCGAGCCCCTCGGTGGGGACGTATATGAGCTGATATATAATAATTATTCACTTTAAAAATAAATAATTAAATTAAAATAAATTTAATATTTAAGGGGGCTCCCATACAACAAACGTGATTTTTATAGATAATGGTACGGAATCCTTCGTGCGCGAGTCCGACTCGCACTTGGCCGGTTTTTATTAAAGTTGTTCAGTATAATGAGTATCGGTTCCTACAGCTGTACTCGTATAGGTACAACCACAAAGTAGGTAGATATTTGTGGCACATAAAATTACTTTTGTTAAATTCAAATACATTTCTCGTAACTTCATGCAATGTTAGTTTTGACATTTTGACCTGCTCCAATATTTCTCACTTGTCACCAAATCGCATTTCGCAATTACATTGTCGTTTTAATACGTGTGTTATTAATTTGTATTTGTACAAAAAAGGCAATGTAGAGTGATTTTAGTGGTAGTGTGGCAATGCTGGTTGTAAATGGCAGGGACTCGGTGTAGAATCGTGATAGAATGCGCTTGCACCGCCATTGAGGAGCTGTCAGTGATGTCACCAATATCGATGTCGATAAATTGAAGAAGTTTTAAAACTTTATAATATTTCAGTTTAATGAACGATGATTGCAGTGTTTTCTTAACTTGTATACACTCGAAATTCTTAAGCTTTTCTTTTTTTTTAAGCCTTAAACTAAAAATATTGTACACAATGCGGACTAAAGACGAATAAGCAATAATTATATAAGTAATAAAGATGTATAAAGGTGAAAAAATCTCTAAAGAAATAGGTAAAGTCGGTGTAACGTGGATAATACCTCCATTCGCGCCGTTGTCACCCATGTTGAACCGCCTCCGTGGCGTAGTGGTAAATCAACTTGCTTTACATGAGGAGGTCGCAGGTTAGATTTCCGGCGCAGTCTAACTTTATAGGACTGGTTGGTTAGTAGATATTTTAAGCCCGCTGGCTAGCTTAGCTACCAACATTTTAACTAAGACTTGCCGCTTAAAATCTGTGTTAACAGCATTTTTTCTCCATGAGAAGAGATAGCCAGTTCCCCATTACGTTGGGGAATCTTGGTAAGCCCGCTTCCATTTTCAACATCATCGTCACTTACCATTAAGTGAGATGATGCCAAGGGCATTGATGGTTAAAAAAAAGTTTCAAAAATCCTGGTCGATGTGGAATATTAATTCGTATTATGGTTTTACTTTAAAATTAAAATTTACAAGTGTTTTGTCTCCCAGCCATCAGTTTTTACTCAGTGTCTCGGAGCTTTAAAGGACAATGGTCAAATTAGTATGGACGCCATCCTCACCATTTTGTAGTACTTTGGTATGTATCCCGATATAAACTTTATATCAGCCACATGAAAGCTGCTGCAATTTTAATATAACCGTGATATATTTTGATGAAAATTTAAAGCAACACTAAAAGACGAATACTGACCCGTTTTCCACGAAAATTATTTTTATCTAAGACATTTTATACCAGTTAAGTTGCTGTGTAACAATACAGAGGTCTCAAAATCTCCCTATTTTGATAGGTCAAGGGTGGGGGATACGTTTTGTAATATTTTCCTTTGTAAATCACATTCTACATTTTTTATGTGTAAGTAACGCTGTGTAGTACCATCATGTTATTAAACAAATAGCTCTGTTTTTATTTCCTTGTTGTTATGATCCCCTTATCTTTGCTCTCTCCGGCTAGCATCTACTGATCGGAAATCCCCTATTTTTGTCTTGTTTCATCGAAATATCACGTTTAAGCGTCGACATATCCAGCATTCAAATGGACATCACTGTTATTCAAATGAAATTACATCGACATCGACACAGTCGTGTCCCAGCATGATTCGAATTTTAAACAGTTGGTTGTTGGAGTTGGATGGTAAAGGAAATTAATTGCTTAAAACACACCCGATTTATTAAAAATAAAAATGTATTACTTAGTTTTTTTTACTGCAACTTGAGATTTTGTTTAATCTATAAGTGGGGAAGAAGATGAAGTACTCAATTATAGGGATTAAAAATCTATTAAGGTGTTTTTGAGCCTAACTTCGTAACATAGACACCTAGCTGTTTTTCCAAAATTTCTCTGAAAGGTTTAGGCAATTAAATTTTCTATTAGACATCCCTTAGACCTTTTTGTAGACCTATTTGTTGTTGTTTTCTTGTTCTTTTGCCAATAGTTAAAAAGCATATCTCGCACTCTTTCTCCCCATTTTACCGCAGTGTAACTACTTAACCGTGACCTAAATTGTCAGTAAAACAGAAAAACAATTAGTTTCACCTGTAGACCGTTGCTCTGTGTAGCGATCTTGTTGCGATGGGTTCTAAAGAGACAGCAATTTCACAGTCACGCACGCACGCAACGGTAAAGACGTGACAGTTTAGATCAGGGGGCACGGTAGTGCTCCCCCCCCCCCACCCTTCCCCCCCCCCCTTCTGCCAGGTCGAGCAGACAACGACGGTCATACATACACCCTTTTCTCGAAGCAACTCAACGCATTTTCGAGTTCTTAATATCTTGGTTAGGGACTGAATAAACTACCTGAATTTAATATTGCATTATTTACGTAATGTACACAGTGAATCGCGTCGTGAAGAGTGTCGGTGGCGTAATGACAAGGGCCGCTACCTCCTGTCCAGGAGGTCGTGGTTCGATCCTGCCACGTACCAATAATAATAAATAAATTCATTTATTAAAAACTATGTTAGTATTTCTTAACATAGAACCTGGTAAAAACAGAATGTAGTTGACTATGTGAAACCCTGCTATAAGATCACCACAGAAGTGGAGAGCCTGCAGCAGCGATTCACATACGAGCAGTAGAGCCGGCTTGCGACGCAGCTCAGGATGAGACTGGGGCTGGCCCGCACGCGAGCACCAGAGACGCGTATCTTTTCCGCATTGTAGTGAAGAAGCAGTCAACGCGTGCTTCAGTCAACCAATGTGTTTTCGAATTTAGATTTCATATGTGCGTTTATCCGATGCTCTTATACAGTGAAGGAAAACATCGCGAGGAAACCTGCATACGCCTGCGAAGAAACTAGAAGGTTGTGTGTGAAGTCGACCAACCCGCACTGGGCGTTGTCGACTAAGGCCCGATCGCCCTAATTCAGGGTAGGCTCGAGCCCCTCGGTGGGGACGTATATGAGTTGATGTGATGGATGAGACAGTGAATATTCCAAATTACAAGTTTATTACCTATAGCAGTTTTTTAATATCATTTTTCGAAGTTTAGATATTTCTTTACTTACTCACTTAATGATCATCAAAAAGATAGACCACTTCCAGGTTCGTTTTTTTGATTTTGTGACGAACTTTATTTTATCTCATTTACAAAGATATTTTTTTTACTTTTTTTTTGACGAAAATTATAAAGAATGCATAAAAACTGAACCCCTCTTTTTACAGTCGGGTAAAAATGTATCCTATCTCACTCACGGGATTAAGACTAATCTAAGGACACCTCGCACTCTAAAATCCATTAAGCCGTTTAGGTTACAGAGCGAACCAAATAATTAAATGACCTCTGTTTTTGGTTAGTCGTGTAAAAATATAACCTATATCACTCATGGGATCAAGACGAATCTATCGACACCTCGCACTCCAAAATACATCCTATGTCACTCATGGGATCAAGACGAATCTATCGACACCTCGCACTCCAAAATATATCCTATTTCACTCATGGGATCAAGACGAATCTATCGACACCTCGCACTCCAAAATACATCCTATGTCACTCATGGGATCAAGACGAATCTATCGACACCTCGCACTCCAAAATATATCCTATTTCACTCATGGGATCAAGACGAATCTATCGACACCTCGCACTCCAAAATATATCCTATGTCACTCATGGGATCAAGACGAATCTATCGACACCTCGCACTCCAAAATATATCCTATTTCACTCATGGGATCAAGACGAATCTATCGACACCTCGCACTCCAAAATATATCCTATGTCACTCATGGGATCAAGACGAATCTATCGACACCTCGCACTCCAAAATATATCCTATGTCACTCATAGGATCAAGACGAATCTATTGACACCTCGCACTCCAAAATATATCCTATGTCACTCATGGGATCAAGACGAATCTATCGACACCTCGCACTCCAAAATATATCCTATGTCACTCATGGGATCAAGACGAATCTATTGACACCTCGCACTCCAAAATATATCCTATGTCACTCATGGGATCAAGACGAATCTATCGACACCTCGCACTCCAAAATACATCCTATGTCACTCATGGGATCAAGACGAATCTATCGACACCTCGCACTCCAAAATATATCCTATTTCACTCATGGGATCAAGACGAATCTATCGACACCTCGCACTCCAAAATATATCCTATGTCACTCATGGGATCAAGACGAATCTATCGACATCTCGCACTCCAAAATATATCCTATGTCACTCATAGGATCAAGACGAATCTATTGACACCTCGCACTCCAAAATATATCCTATGTCACTCATGGGATCAAGACGAATCTATCGACACCTCGCACTCCAAAATATATCCTATGTCACTCATGGGATCAAGACGAATCTATTGACACCTCGCACTCCAAAATATATCCTATGTCACTCATGGGATCAAGACGAATCTATCGACACCTCGCACTCCAAAATACATCCTATATCACTCATGGGATCAAGACGAATCTATCGACACCTCGCACTCCAAAATATATCTTATTTCACTCATGGGATCAAGACGAATCTATCGACACCTTGCACTCCAAAATATATCCTATGTCACTCATGGGATCAAGACGAATCTATCGACACCTCGCACTCCAAAATATATTCTATGTCACTCATAGGATCAAGACGAATCTATTGACACCTCGCACTCCAAAATATATCCTATGTCACTCATGGGATCAAGACGAATCTATCGACAACTCGCACTCCAAAATATATCCTATGTCACTCATGGGATCAAGACGAATCTATCGACACCTCGCACTCCAAAATATATCCTATGTCACTCATGGGATCAAGACGAATCTATTGACACCTCGCACTCCAAAATATATCCTATGTCACTCATGGGATCAAGACGAATCTATCGACACCTCGCACTCCAAAATATATCCTATGTCACTCATGGGATCAAGACGAATCTATTGACACCTCGCACTCCAAAATATATCCTATGTCACTCATGGGATCAAGATGAATCTATCGACACCTCGCACTCCAAAATATATCCTATGTCACTCATGGGATCAAGACGAATCTATCGACACCCCGCACTCCAAAATATATCCTATGTCACTCATGGGATCAAGACGAATCTATCGACACCCCGCACTCCAAAATATATCCTATGTCACTCATGGGATCAAGACGAATCTATCAACACCTCGCACTCCAAAATATATCCTATGTCACTCATGGGATCAAGACGAATCTATCGACACCTCGCACTCCAAAATATATCCTATGTCACTCATAGGATCAAGACGAATCTATTGACACCTCGCACTCCAAAATATATCCTATGTCACTCATGGAATCAAGACGAATCTATCGACACCTCGCACTCCAAAATATATCCTATGTCACTCATGGGATCAAGACGAATCTATCGACACCTCGCACTCCAAAATATATCCTATGTCACTCATAGGATCAAGACGAATCTATTGACACCTCGCACTCCAAAATATATCCTATGTCACTCATGGGATCAAGACGAATCTATCGACACCTCGCACTCCAAAATATATCCTATGTCACTCATGGGATCAAGACGAATCTATTGACACCTCGCACTCCAAAATATATCCTATGTCACTCATGGGATCAAGACGAATCTATCGACACCTCGCACTCCAAAATATATCCTATGTCACTCATGGGATCTAGACGAATCTAACGACACCTCGCACTCCAAAAAATATCCTATGTCACTCATGGGATCAAGACGAATCTATTGACACCTCGCACTCCAAAATATATCCTATGTCACTCATGGGATCAAGACGAATCTATTGACACCTCGCACTCCAAAATATATCCTATGTCACTTATGGGATCAAGACGAATCTATCGACATCTCGCACTCCAAAATATATCCTATGTCACTCATGGGATCAAGACGAATCTATTGACACCTCGCACTCCAAAATATATCCTATGTCACTCATGGGATCAAGACGAATCTATCGACACCTCGCACTCCAAAATATATCCTATGTCACTCATGGGATCAAGACGAATCTATCGACACCTCACACTCCAAAATATATCCTATGTCACTCATGGGATCAAGAAGAATCTATCGACACCTCGCACTCCAAAATATATCCTATGTCACTCATGGGATCAAGAAGAATCTATCGACACCTCGCACTCCAAAATATATCCTATGTCACTCATGGGATCAAGACGAATCTATCGACACCTCGCACTCCAAAATATATCCTATGTCACTCATAGGATCAAGACGAATCTATTGACACCTCGCACTCCAAAATATATCCTATGTCACTCATGGGATCAAGACGAATCTATCGACACCTCGCACTCCAAAATATATCCTATGTCACTCATGAGATCAAGACGAATCTATTGACACCTCGCACTCCAAAATATATCCTATGTCACTCATGGGATCAAGACGAATCTATCGACACCTCGCACTCCAAAATATATCCTATGTCACTCATGGGATCAAGACGAATCTATCGACACCTCGCACTCCAAAATATATCCTATGTCACTCATGGGATCAAGACGAATCTATTGACACCTCGCACTCCAAAATATATCCTATGTCACTCATGGGATCAAGACGAATCTATCGACACCTCGCACTCCAAAATATATCCTATGTCACTCATGGGATCAAGACGAATCTATCGACACCTCGCACTCCAAAATATATCCTATGTCACTCATGGGATCAAGACGAATCTATCGACACCTCGCACTCCAAAATATATCCTATGTCACTCATGGGATCAAGACGAATCTATTGACACCTCGCACTCCAAAATATATCCTAAGTCACTCATGGGATCAAGACGAATCTATCGACACCTCGCACTCCAAAATATATCCTATGTCACTCATGGGATCAAGACGAATCTATCGTCACCTCGCACTCCAAAATATATCCTATGTCACTCATGGGATCAAGACGAATCTATTGACACCTCGCACTCCAAAATATATCCTATGTCACTCATGGGATCAAGACGAATCTTTTGACACCTCGCACTCCAAAATATAACCTATGTCACTCATGGGATCAAGACGAATCTATCGACACCTCGCACTCCAAAATATATCCTATGTCACTCATGGGATCAAGACGAATCTATTGACACCTCGCACTCCAAAATATATCCTATGTCACTCATGGGATCAAGACGAATCTATCGACACCTCGCACTCCAAAATATATCCTATGTCACTCATGGGATCAAGACGAATCTATTGACACCTCGCACTCCAAAATATATCCTATGTCACTCATGGGATCAAGACGAATCTATCGACACCTCGCACTCCAAAATATATCCTATGTCACTCATGGGATCAAGACGAATCTATTGACACCTCGCACTCCAAAATATATCCTATGTCACTCATGGGATCAAGACGAATCTATCGACACCTCGCACTCCAAAATATATCCTATGTCACTCATGGGATCAAGACGAATCTATCGTCACCTCGCACTCCAAAATATATCCTATGTCACTCATGGGATCAAGACGAATCTATGGACACCTCGCACTCCAAAATATATCCTATGTCACTCATGGGATCAAGACGAATCTATCGACACCTCGCACTCCAAAATCCATCTTAAGTTACAAAGCGTTTAAAAGAAAAAACCAGCCAAGTGTGAGTCAGAACTGCACACAAAGAGTTACGTACCATCATACTAGATGGCGCTAGTTGTTTCGAGACGCCCCTAATTTTTTTACTCTTTCTAATTTTAAGTATTTGTTGTTATAGCTGCAAAAGAAATACATTATCTGTGAAAATTTCAACTATCTATATAGCTATCACGGTTCATGAAATAAAGCCTGGTGACACACGGACGGACAGCGAAGTCTTAATAATAGGGTCCCGTTTTTACCCTTTGGCTACGGAACCCTAAAAATTAATAAATAAACATACATACATACACTAAAAAACATAACCCTCTTTCTGGCACAGTCGGGTACAAAACATGAGGATGATGCATCCGTGACAGTTGGAAAGAATTTACATACAAACAAATACATTTCGTTATTGCCAAGTCAGAATAATATCTTTATAAAAGAAATTAAATAAAGTTGTTGGCAACAAGATGCATAAAATATATCCTTATCCTTACTAATATTATAAATGTGAAAACGGGTTTGTTTGTTACCTTTTCACGCTTCAACGCCTTGACTAATCTTAATGAAATTTGGCATACATGTAAGTAGCCTGTGTCACGAAGAAGGATACATAGGCTACTTTTTATACCGTGGAAATAGCGTAGCCCGATGCAGTTCCCGAGGGAACTGAAAATATTATCTTTTTTGGTTAATTTCTCGCAACGGAACAATGGATTGTGTGAGTTTTTGCACAGAGATGGTTGAGAGGGTGGGAAAAGACTTGATTAACTAATAAGCATATCCTGACATAGTTCCCGAGGGATCTGGAGAAAATTCGTGTCACGCACCCTCTAATACAGTCATGAAAACGATGTCCACGCGGGCGGGGGAAAGCTAGTAATATTATAAACGCGAAAGTTTGTAAGAATGTATGGATGTATGTTTGTTACTCTTTCACGCCAAAACTACTGAACGGATCTGGCTGAAAATTGGTAGGTAGACAGAACCTAGGCTACTTTTTTTCTCGCTTGCGAGCCGCTTGCGGTTCGCGCACTGCGCACCCTCGATAAGTCATAGAAACGTTGTCCGCGCTGGTAAAGCCGCGGGAAACAGCTAGTTGATCATTACTTAATCATTATAAAAATGAAAAAATCTGAAAAGATGGAAGAAACCTCTTTTAAAGGTTTTTTTTTGTTTTTGCTTTATTGTAAACAGTTATACATACATACGCATAAAAGCGTGAAACTTGGTGTGGTTATAGTACTTATCCTAAAACAAAAAAAAATTAAAAACCGGCTAAGTGTGAGTCCTAATCGCATTAAAAAATCCAAACTAAAAAAAAATTTCTGTCACTCGCGATTATGTCTTTTGTTTAAATTTAATAAGCGTGGACAGGTGTGATGATAAGCAACACTCAGCGCACGACTCCGACTCGCACTTGGCCGGTTTTTCCGAAAGTCGTTTTCGCTGAAACTTTTGTTTTCGATTATAATATGATAGTTGACTCATTCGTCATTGGTCATAACATTTTAAGAGTAAAACTGTGAAGTTAACCAGATAAACAAACAAATCAATGACAACGGTAATACGACCGCGAAACGCCCACCAAACTGACAGAGCTATAGGGCTGCGAGTCCCACATAACCAGTACAGCCGCCTGTGTTGCTATGCATGATGCATTTTCCTCTTCCCTCCACTGTTCCGAGGGTAAAAAAATGGTTTTTCTACGGACGCCTTAGGCGCCTAACAACTACTAGCAGACAAATATTCAGGGACTAGTCACGTATGATTCTCTGGCCCCAAAGCTGAAATCGTTACACACAGTGTTTAGTAAACTAAAAGAGCATATTTTTAGGAGAGTTTTTACTCATGAAACTACAACTTTTGTTTTACAACTTTAATAAAAATCGCAAAAAATTAACTTCCCATACAAATTGTCTAATCAATTGATTGATTTGTATGGGGAATCAAAAGTTATTTTTACGATTTACGATTTCAGCGACAGTTATACACGACCTTCAGAAAATGGAGAGTGCAACACGAAGAAAGAGAAAAACGCTAAACACGTTAAAAAACCGACTTCCATAGCAACAACTTAGTACATTTTTGCATTAGTTTTTTTGGTTTTTGATATTTTTCTAATAAAGTACTCGACAAATTTTGATTAAATTTATATGAGACCACACGGGAAGCACTAGATTTCAAATAAAAAAATAATCATAAAAATCGGTTCACCCAGTCAAAAGTTCTGAGGTAACATGTGTGTTGAAAAAAAAAGAAAAAAAAGTCGCTTGAAAAGAAACATGCATTTGAATATATGCGTATTATAGAATACCTGTTTGATGTGATCCACTATTATACTAATAAGAACTGTGTGATACCATTATTAAATGCAAAGAAACATTGAGTATTGAATGAATAAAACATCCAGTCACTAACACCCAGTTCCCACCTCCTCACAGTGTTTTATGGGACCCTAAAATCTTCGTAAAAGTTTTAGGCGCCGATCTTATTTAGTATAGAAGAAAAATTTTTTTGAAAGTTGGCAATTTTTCTACACAAAACTATTGCAAGAAAACCTTACGCGTTTTAAACACCTAGAAAGATCTCAAAAATGAGCTATATCAGAAACCATTTTGAGCTTTCCAACCAAAGTGCACCGTTGCAAAGATATCATTTTTTCTGGTTTTATTTCAACATTTTTTTCTCGCCGTTTTCTAAGGAATCCGGATCCATTTTTTTTAGTTTAATGCATAGCGTAGGATACTACCTATGCGCTCAAAAAAAACTGCGTCCGTATCTCTTGGAAGTTCGGAGATAATCATTGAATTTCATTTTTTGTCAGGGTTGTCACCTTTTCCCGTTATTTAAAACAATCAATAATTATTCGCACTAAGTTTTAAAAAAACACGTTTTTTTGTATGGAGACCCCCCTTGTTTTTCACTTTTTCTATTTTTTTGTATTTGTTGTTATAGCGGCAACAGAAATACATCATCTGTGAAAATTTCAACTGTCTTGCTATCACGGTTCATGAAATACAGCCTGGTGACAGACAGACAGACGGACGGACAGCGAAGTCTTTGTAATAGGGTCCCGTTTTTACCCTTGGGATACGGAGCCCTAAAAATAACAACACTCCGTTGTTAATTTGCGATGTTAAAGAAATAAACAAAGATTTTTTTCAGTTCCCTCATCCGACTATGCTATTTTTACGGGATAAGAAGAAGCCTATGTCACTTTCCACCCTGTTCAATTATCTCTGTGAAAAAATTAAAACGTTGATCTATTGCTTCGTTGCGACGTGAAAGAAGGACTTACTTATAAACAAAAAACAAACGGCTATCCCACGGGAAGCACATAAGAAACCGGGATAAAATATAGCCTACGAGTATGTCCTTCTCCATGCCACAGGCTACGTCAAGATCGGTTGAGGTGGTGAAAAGAACAAACACATTTTCTCAATTATAATATTAGTAAGGGTAGACTCGAGCCCCTCGGTGGGGACGTGTATGAGCTGATTTGATGAATATTAGCAAGGACGGAGACAAAGCTATCGTTGGATTGATTAAGATTCAACTTTGGTGAGTTGTGCACACGCCCGGGAAGGTACGTTCATTATAAAACGAAACCTAGCGTACCGGTCGCGGCTCGCGCATTGCGCACCCTCGTTATCAAGCCGCGGGCAACAGCTTGTAGGTAAATAGTATAAATAAATTAGTAAAGTTTTCAAAATAGTACATTACTGCAGCGGCCACCAAAAGACGCATTGATGGAAGAACGTGAACGCTTAGTTGTGACCAAGGCTTGTATAGTACTTTTCTCCAATAATGCGCTGAAATTAAAACTTCAATAAATAATTTTCAAAATCAACTTTATTTTTTTACGCGCCAAAGCGATCATTTGTTTTTTTTTTTAATAAACAGCGTTCTATTTGCAAGTCAGTTCTAAATTTAAATAGAACCTTCGATAGGTTACCTCCTTGGTTGCCATGTATAGGAGTAAAATATAGTTCCATTTTTAAATTACACGACAGATATGAGTTTACAGGGTTGAACATTATAAATTTAATTATATACAGGGAATAAAAATTTTCTAACTAAGTATCTAAAATAAAAAAAAATAATAACCAAGGGAATCAATAATAAACTGTAACATTACAGCTCTATGGTTAAGGTAAGAGACTGTATGCACAATATTTTTAGAAGAAGGAAGTGGAGAGCAAAAGAGTATCTATTGAAGTGTTTTGAAAGAATATATATTTAAAGCAAAGAGTAGAACTATCTGCTTGAATTGAAAGTGCCTGGACTGTATAAGTTTGTTTATTTACAATAAAAAATGAAAAATAGAAGATCACCAAACACAGGAAGTTACATAGTTGCATAGTTAACTAGCTTTCATAGTTATTTATTTGGCCGCTAAACACGACAGATATGGATTTTCATACAACTTTTGCTGCTCGCATGTTTTGGCCAGTAGGTACAGCAATTTCGATTTATCTCAAAGAAGGTTGTCAAATTAATGCTCAAATTTCCAAGCATATTTGAGAAAAACACGTTACATACTTTTACTTACCATTAACACTCCACTCGCTAATTAGTTGTGTTTTAGAATACTCAGTTTGATGAATTGCAGATAAACTAACTTTTACTTTCGCATATAGAATGAAAATTTTGGCCAAACATTAAGAAAAGTGAAATTATTATAATTTAGGAGCAACGGACCATGGTCCATAGCGTTAAAAGGAGAACTTTAAAACGTTACGTAACACTGTACTCATTCACGTAATACATACGTTCTTATAATATTTTTAAATTGCGATATTATCATAAATAAATTATGAAAATAAATTGATAGGTGATTCGTTGTTTGATGAGCAACTAAAAATATTCTTTATAATTACACCAAGTTTCACGGCTGTATTATACGGGGTGACTTCTAATTGTTCTTGATAGCAAAGAATATGAATGTACTCGTGATAACAAACAACTTTCCCAAAGAAACTGAAAAATAATGTCAAATATGAAAAAAAATTGTTGGTCCTTTATACTTTTTGCCGATTTGATAATTTATTTTGTATCGAGGGCCAAATTTTTTTTTTTGGTCTGACATATAGTTTCTTTGGAAAAGTTGTTTGTAATCACGAGTATATTCATACCTATTGTTATCAAGAACTAATTAAAAGTCACCCTGTATATCTTGCCGTTTTTACGATATAGCTAAATTATTACCCCCAAACGCTTGTACGCCTCCGTTCCGTAATTTTTTCACTTTTTCAAATTTTTGTTATTTGTTGTTACAGCGACACATTCTATAAAAATTTCAACTAAGTATCTACCTGTTACGGTTCATGAAATACAGCCCGCTGTCAGACAGACAAACAGACGGAGAGACAGGCTTTGTAATAGGGTCCCGTTGGTCACTCTTTGGTTGTAGGAACCCTAAAAACGAGCCCTTACTCATCATCATCATCATATCAGCAGAAGGACGTCCACTGCTGGACATAGGCCTCCCCAAGGATCTCCACGACGACCGGTTCTGCGCTGCCCGCATCCAGCGGCTTCCCGCGACTTTCACCAGGTCATCGGTCCACCGAGTGGGAGGACTGCCTACACTACGCTTTCTGGTGCGTGGTCGCCAATCGAGAACTTTACTACCCCAACGGCCATCTGTTCTACAAGCCATGTGCCCCGCCCACTGCCACTTAAGTTTATCAATTCTACGGATCTCCTCGTTTTGGATTCGATCACGCAGAGAAACTCCGAGCATAGCACGCTCCATTGCCCTTTGGGTGACCTTGAGCCTTCTTATGAGGCCCATAGTAAGCGACCATGTCTCAGTTCCGTATGTCATCACTGGCAACACACACTGGTCGAAGACCTTGGTCTTAAGACACTGCAGTATCTGGGCCGTAAAGATATTGCGAAGCTTCCCGAACGCTGCCCAGCCGAGTTGGATTCGACGATTGATCTCTTTCTCGAAGTTGGACCTACCTTACTGGACTTTTTGTCCCAGGTATACATATTCGGTAACAACTTCGAGTGTAGAGCCTCCAACCTTCAGAGGAGTAGGTATGACACGGACGTTTGACATAATTTTCGTCTTGTCCATGTTCATTCTAAGACCCACTTGTTGAGAGGCTCTACTGAGACCATCGAGCATTGTGCCTAAGTCGTCTAATAGTCTCAGCCATGACCACGATATCGTCAGCGAATCGAAGGTGGGTGATGTAGTCGCCGTTGATATTGATGCCGAGTGCACCCCAGTCCAAAAGCTTAAAAACATCTTCCACATGAGCCCTTACTATAGTATCGAAAACCGCTCTGCTCAACTCTGAGTCTTGGGATGTTATCGCTCCGCAGGATTCTTGTGGTTTATACGTGGCTGGTCTGGGAGCAAACCGGTTCCGTGGCGTAGTGGTTAGTCCACTCGCTTCACATCAGAAGGTCGCGGGTTCGATTCCCAACAGATAATACTTTATAAAATTCGGTTTGGATGGTGTAAGGCCATTTAGTGAGCCCGCCTGCCTGGTTACCAACATGTTACCTTAGTCTTTGGTGTAAACATCAATTTTGACACCATGACGTGTTCCGGCATGTAAATAAAATATCCAGTTCTATTGCATTGGGGAATCTTGGTAAGCCCGCTACCATCTTCGGCATCAGTAGTTTACTGCCCGCACGAAGTCCGCACGTCAGATACGTCCACGTCCAGTTACAATGGACCTCTGAAATATATTCACTTTGTACTGCACCAATGCAAAGGAAGGGTTCCCGTTGCTGGTAATAGTTTCTCAGTAAATTTTTGAGATTTCTTTATTTATTATAGTACTAGCTGTTTCCCGCGGCTTCACCCGCGTGGACGTTTCTATGACTTTTCGAGGGTGCGCAGTGCGCGAGCGTTAAGAAGGTAGCCTTTGTGTTAATCCAGGTCCTAATCTATCTACCTACCAAATTTCAGCCAGATCTGGTCAGTACTCACAAACTTTAGCCTTTATAATATTAGTGTGATTCGGGGATATACGCTGTTAGTAGGTATACAAATTGTAGCGAATAATCCGTTCAGTGGTTTTTGCGAAATGCGCGTTCAAACAGAAAAAAAAACATTAAAACTGTTCTACCAGGTTTAGTAACCCACTCATTTTAAGTCTGGTTAGTTTTTTCCGTTAATATTAAATATACAGATTTTTTTCCTTTACGATTTTATTACATGTATAGTTAACGCCAAATACAACTTCATTCGGTTAAGGCGTTAAAATGGGACAAATGACAATATTCAATTCAAATGATAAAGACTGTGTAAAACTATCACTATGGAATAATATATAATATTATACTTAAAGTAATAAAATAAAACATCGATTTAATTCAATACAATTTTAATAATATTACCACTTTTGATGTAAAAAATATAAGTACTGTAGACCCTTTATTGGCATTGATTGCAAAACTTCTCTAAAACAAAAAGTTAATGTTGAATGAAACCAACACACAAAAATCGGTGACTTTAACACTTTTCATTTTAATTGAACACATTTTTTTACACTTATTTAAAAGTGAACAAAAGTAATAAAAACATTAAAAGTTTCAACGTAACAGCCGCGTTGAGTTGAAGCCCGCATTGATTTGAACTTGAAATGAATAGACTTACGTTCGATATTATTTTAACACGTATCTATCAACTTGCTCGGATTGAGTCATCTTAAAGCCTTAAGTAGATTTTGCGTCTGAAGCATTTCAATAGTTAGTTCTTTGGGATTCGTACGGAAACTCTTGACTTTTCCGGGATAAAAAGTGTTTAAGATGATATTTCGGAATGTATGGTGGGTACGATACGTGCAAAGTTTCACTCTAATCGGTTCCGCCTCTTTTGCGTGATGACGATGAGGGCACCGATTTAAAAAAACATTGTCCATTTCGATAGACGTTTCTCCTGCGGTTATTTTATTTGAAGAATAAAATTTTAAAAAATATACAACTTTTTTTTTATGATAATACAAAATGAGTAATGTTATTATTTTTTATACTTTCATTGTAGTTTTTGATTGAAACGAAAAACCACTGAAAAAGTGTGGTTATTTTCTTTACTTTTTACACGTAAATAAAAAGATAGAAACAACTGTTCCAATCAATACCTCGCCCCAAATAAATGTATGTTATAATTATAATGATGGCAAAGGTGGAGAAACGCTTGCTACAAGTTACGGTGAATCGTGAGGCGTTGAAATAATTTATAGAACTGGTAACGGGTTTTTTTTGTCATATTTTATTAATAATCATTTTTCCCGTGGTAAAATAAAATTGAATTGTATATACGAGTAATTAGACCTTGGCCCTACCCTCAAAATAATTGTTATTTACTTGTGCAGCTTAGACACGGTTGGAGTGCGCGTCGAGGCCGCACAGTTAAGTAAATTGATAGCAGTGTACATTTCTATTGCCGCTTTAACAATAGACAAGTAATTCAAATTTAATGATTAATATAATCATAAAAGCCCAAATAACAGCAGCGTTATATTTTGCATACAATGGTAGGGAACCCTTCGTGTGCGAGTCCGACTCGCACTTGGCCGGTTTTTCATAGGACTTTCTCATAAATGCCATAACATCTGTCCCCGAGATTATCATGCCAACAAGTGGAGCGTCATGCCACATCTCTCGCTCAGTTTTACATGGGGTATGGTCATGGCTTGGCACGCCGTGATCATCGGGGTCACGACTCGACTGACGACTGAACACCATACGACCATACCACAACCACAGTATTACGATATGGCTTACAGTAGCGCAACGCCTTTGATGTAGCATGAAGCGCCACCGGCGTAGGCACTAGCCCATACTAGCCTATAGTCAGCCTGGCAAACTCGCGGAGCTTGGCAGGCGGCTGTGCCCCGCCGCCCGCTGCCACGCAAGTACCTTTCCGTTGCTCTGCTCCGTAAGTTCATTCGTTGCGCTACTGTAAGCCGCTATATTGTAATACTGTGCCACAACCGTGCCGCGTGTGGTTGGTTTATGACGGAAAATTGTAAGGTATCTTGACCTTTTACCTTCGAGAGACGAAGGAGTCAAGGAGGCATTGTGAGGGCAACAAAGTCAAAGTTGAGATTTGGATGGTGATCGATCGTCTTACACTAATAGAGTCCGTAAAACGAAATAAATGAGTGTGTGTGTGTGTGTTTGTGTGTGTCATCCGTATAGTGCTCTAGTTCCCAAAACTATTGGACTTCTTACTTGGATTTTTTTAGGGTTGCCTGCCACTATAGTGAAAATCACATAACGGTTTTGCTGAATCTCAGTACCTACTTTACTACGTTACTTACAGTATTAATTTTCCTGACATTGGTGTATTTTTTACCAAATCTAAAGATATTTTAATTAACTGGTAACCCTTAAATTTATATTTATATTTGTGTAAATAAATAGTCTGCCTAATGATGGTGTTCGAAACCGGTCGCTGACAAATTATAACGTGTAATTTTATTGGGTGTCAATTAAATGGTTAGCATAGTATCGTTATTTCTGTGAGCAGAAAAATATAATCGGTCAGCAGAAATAGCTAATCGGTCAGCAGAAATAGCTAATTGGTCAGCAACTCATGGTCAGCAAACATTTCAAAATCAATCAGCAATTTATGTCATTCTGGATGGCTGTAATTATTTTAAACATCCCCGTACTACACTCTTCCTACAGTGTTGAGTGGTCGACGGAGCCCCTTCGGGGCTCCTACTTCTGTGTTCTCATGTTAAACCTAACACTACGAACCTAACGGATCCGAGTCGGGGTGCTCCGCAAGTCCGAGCTCGCTTCGCTCGCTCCCGCTTCCATTTAGAACTCCCCGTACCACACTCTTCCTACAGTGTTGAGTTGCTGCTTATAGACATGTTTTTCTGCCGCTCAATCATGAAATCTTGCCGCTCAAGTAGTTATTTTGCGGACCGAATGTTTATTATGCCTTTAAAAAATATATATTTCAATTTTATTTATTTTATGTGGAATGAGTGTAAATATATACCAAAATGTGTACTTTACTACAATTTTACATGGTCTAAAGTCCGTAGGAGTTAGTTTTTCCTATAAAAATCGAAAGAAGGTACCTCCCATACACATCCAGATGGTGTTGCTTTTTTCTAAATAATTTTGAACAAAAAAAAACGATTTCAAACAGGAAACTAAGGTTCCCCTCGATATCTCTGGATGCCATCATCAAATCCTGGTTTCCTTATCATGGTTCCGCCCTTGGGATATCTCCTTTCCAACAATAAAAGAATTATCAAAATCGGTCCTTAAACGACGAAGTTATCCACGAGCACACATAAAAACATATACAGGGTGTAACAAAATTGGTGTATGAGCCCTTAACTGGGGGTTTAACTCATCATACTGAACAACTTTTCCCAATAGGGTATTTCATAAAGGAGTGTCCATACTGTACGTTAGTACTATTATATATACTACTAGCTGTCCCGGCGAACTTCGTACCGCCTTACATTACATTACACTGCCCTGCCCTACCCTACACTACCCTACACTACACTACACTACACTACCCTACCCTACCCTACCCTACCCTACATACACTACACTACACTACCCTACCCTACACTACCCTACCCTACCCTATCTCTCAAGTTGGATCGAACTGCACATGGTGTGCGAATTTTATTATAATCGGTTAAGTGGTTTAGGAGTCCATTGAGGACAAACATTGTGACACGAGAACATCATCACTTACCACCAGGTGAGATGTTGTCAAGGGTTTACCAATTGTTAATAAAAAAAAAAAAAAAAAAAAAAAAAAAAATTATATATATTAAGATTATATAAATTTAACACATTTTTTGTATATAATGTAAACATTGCATATTTGGGAATGTATGGTATCATCATATCAGCCGAAGGACGTCCACTGCTGGACAAAGGTCACGATTCCACGACAACCGGTTCTGTGCCCGCATCCAGCGGCATCCCGCGGCCTTCACCAGGTCATTGGTCCGCCGAGTGGGAGGCCTGCCTACGCTACGTTTTCCAGTGAACAGTCGCCACTTGAGAACTTTACTACCCAACGGTCATCTGTTCTACGAGCTATGTGCCCCGCCCACTGCCACTTACGTTCAGCAATTCTATGTGTGTATAATTCTAGATATTATGGTACCTATTTTTTTTTACAAGGTGTTTTTAATAGCTAAAAAGATAGGTTTAATTTACACGTTATGATTAGGATGAAGTGAGTCAATTTTTGTTTATAAATTATAAATTATGTCTTACAAATTCGTTTACAAAAAATATGTAAATAGATAAAGATAAGAAAGATACTTTAAACGTATATGTGTCACTGCATTCGCACACATATATTCTTATAAACTCATATTATACGTCCCCACCGAGGGGCTCGAGCCTACCCTGAATTAGGGCGATCGGGCCTTAGTCGACCACGCGGGCCCAGTGCGGGTTGTTCAACTTTACACACAACCTTCGAGTTTCTTCGCAGCCGTGTGCAGGTTTCCTCACAATGTTTTCCTTCACCGTAAGAGCGTCGGATAAACGTATATATGAAATCGAAATTCGAAAACACATTGGTACGTGACAGGATTTAAAACCACGACCTCCAGGACAGGAGTTAACGGCCCTTGCCATTACGCCACCGAACGCTCATAATATCTAATAATGTTCGAAAAACCAAAAAACTTTTAGATATAAGCTTTTATTTGAAACTACTTTTCATGATAATGATAATGATTTATTTGCTTTAAATGTGGTAGGTAATTATAAATTATTGGAAGAAATTCTGAGTATCCACAGATTTGAACATACGGATCCGCCCGTCTCCATATTTTATTCAGATTTTCTTGATACAAGCAAAAAGTAGCGCCATCTAACGTAACTCGTACGAACTAGCGTGGGCGACAGTTGACGTCAGTGCCGTGTTAAAAGAACCTTGGTAGAATTGTCGCTTTAAAAATTCATTTATTTAATTTGTTTACAAGAAAAAATACAATAAAGGGTTACTTAACGATGATACGACATCCGATGTTTCTTTTTAACCTTTCTTTCATGATTTTTACAGCCTCTAACAACACAATAAGGCAGGTTTATATGGAATATCTTTCCACCGCACTGTACAATTGCCCGCAGACGACTGAGTCGCGAGTGTGCGAAACTTTCGATTTTCGCACCAATTCGCTGGGAGCATTAGTCACGCGCGTTGGCCGGGTCCTTACGCCAGTAATATATAAGTCACTGTGAGTATCACACATTTAACCAAAGGTATTGGCATGCAAAATTAATGTTAGTTTAATCTATAGGTATTAAACAAGAGTAAAAAAGAATATAACAGAATGAAGACAAGTCAAATAATGTAGGTACTTACTCTATAAACAATACGCTTCTATATAAATTGTAAAATTTAAAACAATGTTAAGATTTCAAATTATATCAAAATATAAATTATACTTAAAATTCAAAAATACGTAATTAACACATTGACTTTTATATTTCACTTATATTCCATATATTCTTTGACGGAGTAAAACAATTTCTCTAATAGCCATGATTTTAAATATCTGATAAATTTTGAGTATGGCAAGTCTTTTAAATCTTTTAGTAGTTTGTTATAAACTGTGATGGCCATTGAGTAAAATTTTTTTAAATAGCGTGATGTTTTTGGAGCATATTCATATAAAAGTCTTTCTTGGTTTCTGGTGCCAAATGCTTAAATGAATATAAAAAATATACGGTTCCAAATTCAAAAAAGGTGAGCTTATGACTGTATTTTCTACGATTCTATTGCAAAATAAAAGACGATTCTGGGACCTTGATTCCACCTCAAAAGTTCATCATCAGATCAACTTCAAAATACCAAAATAATCTATTATCACCGGGTTTCATTCCAAATTTCAACTCAATCGGACCCCTGGAAGTTAGGTACTCTAAAATCGATCGAAAGATTTGATCTAAGCAAAAATACATACAAACATTGCAAGTTAAATAAAAACTTTTGAATAATCAATAACAACATAACATGCGTGTTGCAGTGGTACAATAACAACATAACATGCGTGTTGCAGTGGTACAATAACAACATAACATGCGTGTTGCAGTGGTACAATAACAACATACATGCGTGTTGCAGTGGTACAATAACAACATAACATGCGTGTTGCAGTGGTACAATAACAACATAACATGCGTGTTGCAGTGGTACAATAACAACATAACATGCGTGTTGCAGTGGTACAATAACAACATACATGCGTGTTGCAGTGGTACAATAACAACATAACATGCGTGTTGCAGTGGTACAATAACAACATAACATGCGTGTTGCAGTGGTACAAAAGTTTACTTTGCCCCTTGCGAGCAATACACGGTAATTCTGCCACAGGCTTTACGTATGTGACAATACAAATGGTCATCATATCTTTTCATATGAATTTTGTACCCGTTCAAGGTACACACAGTATTACAATATAGCGGCTCACAGTAGTGCAACGAATGTACTTACGCAGAGCAACGAAACGGTACTTGCGGGGCAGCTGGCGGCGGGGCACAGCCTGCCAAACTCCGCGAGTTTGCCAGGCTGGCTACAGGCTAGTATGTTAGTACCTACGCCGGCGGTGGCGGCATCGTGCGACACCAAAAGCGTTGCGCTACTGTAAACCATATCTTAATACTGTGACCGTAGACCTCAGTGTTTGTTATTAATACGAGTATCAACATGATATTACACGTTACTAAGAAAAAGGATTATGCCAGACGGTCTGTAGACAACAGGCCCGGACTGGGACCCAAAACCGGCCCGGGCATTTTAAAGATGGTCGGCCCTTTACCCTCAAGAGAAAGGAAAATTACCTTCTAGAAAATTTCCAATCATATATTTTCAATTTTAACAATTAAAGACTTCCGAAGAAGCTCACTACTCTCGGCTACTTTATCAATAATGTCGTCGCTATCCAAGTTCATGAATCTTTTTCTACCGTCAATAACATAAATTATTATTTAAATTATCAGAAAATAAAGTACTATTCATGCGATTTTTGATAATTTTTAGGGTAGAAAAGGACCTTTCACGTACGTGTAGACGTTGGTCAAAAGATTGTATCTATGCAAAATTTTAAAACAGCAAATGGCGCAATTTTTACATGTACGGCGTGTCATACATGGTACAAATCTTTCTTCATCATGGTTTTCAATTTGTAAAAGCATTTCACCGTTGACTTCTTGACCTTCTTCACTTTTATTCTCTTCCATGAATATTTTATAATCTTCTTATTCAGTGGTTTTATGTTTATCCCAATGCAATGCCAAATTTTTTAATTAAATCTGAAAACTTCCACCTGTAGCTGTCTTATAAAATTTCAATAAATTACTACTTAACTCATCTAGTTCACCGGATTAAAGTTTATTATTACATATGTCGGGGAAACGTTTTAGATGAATGTGTTTATTCACGAGAAATCAGCGTAGGTACATTTTTCCATTTGTAAGAAAACGGCAACCCATGCTTTGCGTAACTGTGTCAAAAATAATGTTATAAACATTGACCTTGTATGTATGTATTTTATATCCAAGTATTTAACCTTTTCAATTACCCCTAGAACACAGCCTCCTGATTCCCTTTATATAACAGCTCACTGCTCTATCTGTTGTTATGTCTCTTCATGTAGCTGCCCTAAACTAAAAACGGTCTATAATATAAAATATCTGGGTGCTATTCTCAATAATTACACCACTTTCAAACCACATATTAACAAACATACGCAAAGAGTTATAAAACTCACGCCTCTATTCAAAAATATTCGATCGGTGGCTGATAGTAAAATAGTTAAAATGTTGTACAACGCTCTCTGCAGATCAATAGTGAGCTATTGCATCTCTTCATGGGGAGGTGTTTACAAAGCCAATCTATTATAGATTAAAAGAGCCCAAAGATTGATCCTTAAAGTTGCTACATTTAAAAACCATTATTATCCCACTGGTTGGTTCGCCCTGATTCAGGGTAGGCTCGAGCCCCTCGGTGGGGACGTATATGAGCTGATATAATAAATTATCCCACTGACATCCAGTGCCAAGTACTCACGGTTAGACAATTGTTCATCTATGAAGTAATCTTATCTAGACTTAAGTCTATTGCATTTAATCTTGACCAACTTGAAACTAGAGGAGTAGACATGATCTTTAGACTGCAATACTTTAGGACCACCCTAGCTCGACAACATTTGTGTTTTCTAGAAAACTATTTGTCTATCAAAATATCTAAAATCATGAAAATTAGTGGCCTAAATTCTTACATATGTAAAACTACTATCACTGCTTGGTTGCTGACTCTTGACTACTCTGAAATGGAAAAATTTATCCAAATATAATCATATCTGTTTTTTTCTCACACTTACTCACATACACAAACAAACTGACGCACACACACACACATACTCACGCAAGCTCAGCTTAACCTTCTAATATCTTTATTTTTTTTATTCTGTTTATTTTTTTTACTCCTACTTCACTTTTCATGTTTTGTTCTTGTATACCGAGGTAGAGGGGGGGGGGCAGGTGACCATACTAAAAGATTTACATCTTACTTTAGGCGCCGGTCTCTCACCAACCTATCTTTGTTTTTTTTTTTTCTTTTCATCCATATCAGCCCACCGAGGGGCTCAAGCCTACCCTGAATTGGGGCGATCGGGCCTTAGTAGACCACGCGGGCCCAGTGTGGGTTGGTCGACTTTACACACAACCTGCGAGTTTCTTCGCAGGCGTGTGTGTAAAAATATCGTGTCCTCACGATGTTTTCCTACACCGTAAGAGCGTCGGATAAGCGTACATATGAAATCTAAATTCGAAATCACATTGGTACGTGGCAGGTTCGAACTACGACCTCCCGGACAGAAGGCGGCGGTCCTAGCCATTTACGTCACCGACGCTTTTTTTTACCATACTTTGTAAATATGTTTGTGGGAAAAAAATCAAAATAAATAAATAAATACTAGAGATAGAGCCCAACGAGATAACGTAAATTGAATGAGGTCCTCGACTTGACGATAGAGGACGTTATTCTCATCGATGACTTTTTTATATAGCAAAATAAAGTCGACCGCCAATTGACCACACCGGCCCATTGGGCATCCGGCCCATCGGGCATTTGCCCGATTTGCCCATATGGCCAATCCGGACCTGGTAGACAACAAAGTGAACATATAAAAGTTACGTTTTTTTTTCCTTTTGAGGTAAGAAATTCTAAAGAAGAAGGTAAGGAAGAAGTCTTCATTTCAACCGACTTACAAAAAGGAGGAGGTTCCTAATTTGTATATTTTTATGTATGTTTATATATCGTGTAGATACTTATCTTCGCAGATTGTTAACCGACTTTCATGATTCTCTTTTTGAATCGGTGGTTATGCTGTCAGGTTGGTCCCATATAAATTATATCAAAATCGGTTAAGCACTTTATTATAAAACTAGCTTTTGCCCGCGGCTTCGCCCGCGTGGACATCGTTTTTATGACTGTCTTTTAGGGTGAGTGGTGCGCGAGCCGCTAGCAAAAAATCACAGCAATCCATTGTTCCGTTGCAATGTTAAAGAAACTACCCAAAAAAAAAGAGTATATTTTCAGTTCCCTCAGGATACTCAGGAACTGCATTGGACTATGCTATTTTCACGGGATAAAAATTAGCCTATGTCCTTCCTAGTCACACAGACTACCTGCATGCCAAATATCAAGATTGGTTAAGGTGTTGAAGCGTGAAAAGGTAACAAACAAACACATTTTCACATTTATAATATTAGTAAGGATAAGGATGAGCAAAAATCAAAAATAATAATGTCGGTTAATGAATAACTATTACTTCGACGGTGCAGATAAATACGATTCGATCCAGATACAGCTGCCCATAAAACGCATAAGAGGCGATTGCGTGAATCATTGCCGGCTTAGAAACGGCACGAAACGGTCTCAATGCGTTTGAGTTGATCTACTGTCGACCTGAAAAAGGTTTGTTATGTAATTGCGGGAGGCCTTTGTCCAGCAGTGGACGTGTTTCGTCTGATGATGATGTAATTGCGTGGAGCGCAGCATTAAGTACATTAATGATAAAAACCAGTAAAGTGCGAGTGAGAACCGCGCACAAAGGGTTCCGTACCATGATACTAAATGGCGCTAGTTTCTTCACGTTTAAAATAAACACTTTTTTTTTGTATAAAAACTTTAATTTTTTCTAATTTTTAGTAAATTTGTTGTTATGGCGGCAACAGAAATACATCATCTGTGAAAATTTCAACTGTGTAGCTGCCACGGGTCATGAAATACAGCCTGGTGAGGTGACAGACGTCCGTCTGACAGACAGACGGAGGGACAGGCGGAGTCTTAGTAATAGGGTCCCGTTTATACCCTTTCGGTACGGAGCCCTAAAAATAGGCTTGCTAAACACGTTAAAAAACTGTTTTCAATCGCAACAGCTTATTTTCCAAAAACAAGAATTTTGCAACAACGTCAGGATATGTTAATTATGCCATTTCCCACCCCCTCAACCATCTCTGTGCAAAAAATCAATACAATCCATTGTTCCGTTGCGATGTTCATTGTTCCAAAAAAGAGTTGTTTCAGTTCCCTCAGGAACTGCATCGGACTATGCTATTTTCACGGGATAAAAAGTAGCCTATGTCCCTACCCGTGACACAGGCTACCTGCATGACAAATTCCATCAAGATAAGTCGAGGCGAATTTAACTATACCTCGCACTACAAAATGTATCAAGTCGTTTAGTCTACAGGCTCTGTCAAAGAAACAGACATACAATGTACATACATCATAGTACCAGCCGAAATACGTCCACTGTTGGACAAAGGCATCCCCCAAGGATTTCCACGACGACCGGTCCTGCACTGCCCGCATCCAGCTTCTTCACGCGACCTTCACCAGTTCGTCGGTCCACCGCTTGAATAGCTACGTCTTCCGGTGCGCGGTCGCCGCTCGAGGACTTTACTGCCGCCCCAACGGTCATCTGTTCTACGAGCTATGTGCCCTGCCCACTGCCACTTAAGTTTAGCGATTCTGTGAGCTATATGTCGGTTACTTTGGTTCGACTACGGATCTCCTCATTCCTGATTCGATCGCGTAGGGAAACTCCGAACATACTTACATAAACATACGTATATAGATACCCGAAAATCGGTACCCACCTTTTTGGGCAGTCGGGTAAAGATCCAAGAATAAATCGGCTGCCCAATTACAAAACACAGTAACTGACAATCTCCGTTTTTTTTAATTTGCCTCATTAAAAAAAAATTGCGCGCCGAATTGATAAAAAAAATGATTTATGAACAGAAAATACTGCAATAAAAATATTTGAAAGAAAAAATACTTGAAATTAAGTCGTAAAAGTAATGAAAAATGCAATAATACCAAAAAAAACAGGTATAAAAATTTTGCAGTTACTGTGTTTTAAAATGGGGCAGCCGAAATATAGTGAACTGTGGGACGAAATTTTTGTATTGAAGGCGTTACAGTTATTCAACTACCCACGTAGATATTATTTTAATTTTACGAAATCATAATCCACAGAGCTTCACAGACTAAAGAGATAACAAAGCGTGGTACAGTTAAACTCAAGAGCGTGACACAAAGAGAGGGAAAGTCACGCACAACCACTAGTTTATGTGCAAGCCTGTGGCTTTCTTAACAATACAAAGACAGCAGTTTTCATCATTCTACGAATATATTCACAAAAACTAGCAACTTCTTATGGTAACGACTCCGTCCTCCTAACCGGAGGTCCCGGGTTCAAATCCGGACGGGCCAATGTACCAATGAGTTTTTTGAAAATTTACATAGATATCAATGACTTCCATATTTCTGTCTAAATCTGTAGTATAATACTATCGATTGCTTCAACGGTGAAGGAAAACATCGTGAGGAAACCTACACATCTGAATCAGTATGATGGTCGCGTTGCACACGTCGGTAGGTGTAAATCTTAATGCCCTACACGTGACCGCGGGTGACGCTAAGTGCAACACCAGGCAACCGCCATCTACCCCTTGGTTAGGATGGTCAATTGTGCTACACGAGAAGAGAGAAAAGAGATGGTTGAGAAGTAAACAAGGAACCCTCATATAGTTTCGCCATGTCTGTCTGTCGGTCTGTTCGCGGCTTAGCTCAGAGACTATTAGTACTAGAAAGCTGTAATTTGGTATGGGTATACGTATTAATCACGCCGACAAAGTTGTACAACAAAATCTTTAAATAAAAAAAATGCTGTAAAGAGGGGGTGGATTTTTTCGTTGAGAGTTTTGTCGTGCGGGGGGGGGGGGGGTATCGTTGAATAGCTGTTTTAAAACTACTGCGGGTTTGCTGAAACCATTTTTCTATCCAGGAATCGGTTTGCGAAATATTAAGCTTTAAAGTGCAAATTTTTGTTAGACTTGAGAGTTGACCAGCTAAACCGCCATTTTAGGACATCTGAAAAAAAATTAAAAAAGCACATTATAATTTATTTAAAAAGAAAACTATCACGGCTAAGTAGCCTTTCTTACTTTAGGAGTAACACTCGACCAACTTAAGTTGTGCAGTTGGATTTGAAAAAAAAGTTCATAGATTATCCATACAAAATGTTCTATTACCAACTGCAATTATTGTTTAGTTTTTTAAAATATACATTTATTTTTTGAAAAGACTACTTTTGAGATCTACGCGAGTCCAAATCGCACTTGGCTGGTTTTTCATAATATGACTTGACTTACAACCAAACCGAGTCTTACAAAGTTGACCTCGCCGGGAATCGAACCCGCGACCTCCTGGTATGAAGCGAATGGACTAACCGTAACGCCACGGAGGCGGTTAACTACAACAGTCAAACCCATCATGGTAATGACCGTGCTTCGGGTCAGTTAACCTGCGTGATCGATATAATCACGCAAGTCACACTGAGTTGCGACCGCTTGACAGGTGTATGGCCAAAGATAAAATAAGATAAGATAAATTTTATTGGTAACAATTGTTACAAGTCAAAAATAAAATACAAAATTAGATTATTATCAATATTCTAAGGTCTAGGCAACCTTACATATAAATTTCATTTTAAAATAAGTAAATTATTGCATATTAATGCAAATAAATAAAAACAAAATAACAATAACACAGTAATTATAGTCGTTAGCATTAATTAGATAAATAAAATTATAATAATATTGGCAGTACCAGGAATTCAGAAAACTCGTAAAATCGATTCTCGAACAGCCCCTTTTTGATACGAGTCATAAACGATTGTGTGGAAGGTCCCTGACATCCCTGACAGAGTCCGGCAGCCTGTTGTACTGCACTGCAGGCCCCAGTACGAGTATATACACGGACCGCTCCGACTTACTGAGCATGTGTGGCTCCGTGACCAACCTATCTTTGTGGGAGTTACTTCGGAGATTATAAGCAGTGTTGATACCTTTTCTTTTAAATAAATGTGTGAACACTGCAATCAAACCAAACCCTGGACACTTAATACAACGGGCCAAAAATGACATTTCAAAAAAGGAATGACGAAACAAACAAAATGGCGGCAAAATCCTATACGTTCGACAACCAAACTGTAACCAATCTGTATCAATCTGGGTGACGAGGGGGTGAGGTTGCAATCTAGAGAGCGGCAGGGAGTGTCCATACTGTATGTTGGCACTAATATATATACTTTGGTATGGCTCCACCAAACCAAAGTATATTAGACCAAACGCTGATCGGCCCGTCCGTATAAAGACAAATATCAAATACTTATATCAAGTCTTTTTCTCCCAGCACATTGTCTATTGCGCAAGAGTAACGTACTGACAAATCGTCGCTTCCTTATTAGTTTTGAGTATCTACTCGTAGCTAGTTACAATTTCTTGCATTTCGTTGCATAACACTCTCCCTTCGTAGGTTCTGGTATAAGGTTCATAAAATATGACAAGATTTGGTAGAGTTTAAAAACTTAATTTTGACATTTTAACCGACTTGAAAAATGGAAGAGGTTCTCAATTGACCTGTATAATATTTTTTTTATTTGCCTATGTTACGTGACTTTATCGGCGATTGTATAATGAATTTAATTATTACAGTGTAAACTCTGTAAAACGTCACTCGATATAACAATTCATTCTTTAAAACGTCAAAACTTTCTGGCTCCATTTGGTTTACTTTGACGCTATTTCTCTCTGTATAACGAAAACTCTCAATAACGTCACAAAATGTCCGGTCCCTTGAGTATCGCTATATATAGTTTACACTGTATTTTTATTTAATAGATTATGTCTTCTGGGTGGTTCAATATAAATTGTATCAGAATCGGTTTAGTACATCTTCAACAAAATAACAAAAACAACATTAAAACTATAGCTAAATAGTTGTTTTTACATAAACAATAAAAAAAATATTGCAAAAGAGGTGTTGTTTTTACAAGCTTTTATTTAGTTTCACCTGTCCCGGTGTCTGCAATGAAATATTGCAAGTTGAATTTGACCCACTTCCCGGTTTCTTATTGAGCTGAAATTTTGCATGCATATGTATATCGCGTGACAATGCAATATTAAAAGCTTTTACCTAATTTTTTTAGGTTTTCGAATTTATTACGATTAAAATCCATTGTTTTTAACGTGATCACTGGTCAGCGTTTTAAATTATTGTGTACCAAGGAACCTCATAAATAAAAGTAGGTATAGTAATGGCAAAATATACATATTAGTACTAACATACAGTATGGACACTCCCTGCCGCTCTCTAGATTGCGACCTCACCCCCTCGTCACCCACATTGATACAGATTGGTTACAGTTTGGTAGTCGAACGTATAGGATTTCGCCGCCATTGTGTTTGTTCCGTCATTCTTTTTTTGAAATGTCATTTCTGGCCCGTTGTATGAAGTGTCCAGGGTATGGTAAAGGGGTATGTACAGAGGCCAGCACATCAAGCTAGACACTTTGGACTTTGTGCCGTTCTTATGCCTTACGCGTATGGATCAGAACCGCACTGCGAGTGTGTAGCTTGATGTGCTGGCCTCTGTACTTAGATAAATAGCTAGGTACATACCTGTGGTGGCACAGTGACAATGTTTGTACATAATATACGTTTTTAGGGTTCCGTACCCAAAGGGTAAAAACGGGCCCCTTTTACTAAGAATTCGCTGTCCGTCCGTCTGTCCGTCTGTCACCAGGCTGTATTTCATGAACCGTGATAGCAAGACAGTTGAAATTTTCACAGATGATATATTTCTGTTGCCGCTATAAGAACAAATATTAAAAATTAGAACAAGTGAAAGTCTTCATACAAAAACGTGTTTTTTTTAAACGTGAAGAAACTAGCGATTCCTACTTTGTCTTTTTAATGTTTTACGTGGTGTTTCAAGTCTCATCTTTAGTGGCACGCATTATACATCCAAACATTCTTACAAACTTTCGCGTTTATAATATTAGTAGGATTTAAACCTGTAGGAAAGATTTTTAAAAAAATATGCCACGCCCCATACAAAAATGTTCAAATCCGTTAAGTTAAAGAGTTTAATTTCACCTGTATATCACATCACAATACATAGTGATGCAGCATCGGTGCAGTCCAAGCAGATTTCGGTCTCGCTCCGGCAACCACCCGCTTTCTCCCCCATTCCTCTCGACACGAGTTACGCACGCAACCATCTCTACTCACTAGTCACTAGTCACTAGTCACTAGCCAGTGAACAAAGAAACCAAGTCTTACATAGAATTAGAACATTACTGTGACGAAGTCATCCTTTTTAGTTTGTTTTCGATGTGTTTTTATATCGTTTTCTTTTTAATTTCTTTTTATTTATTATTATTTATTTATTAATCGAAAAAAAATGAGTACATAGTTAAACATTGGACCCACAAAACAGAATGATCAATTTGTCTGTGGGATCGATAGTCTCACAATTAATTAATTAAGTAATTGTGATTGTAAAATATATTACAATCACAGACGTAACTGGGTAGCTAAATTCTAAGTGAATAGGTACATAGGCAAGAGCTTTGCTTGTTTTTAGAAATTTTGACTTTTACCATTATTTTATTTGGAAAACAAACAGTATTTTTATTACTATATATTTGAAAAGATAATTATAAACTGAGTACTTTGTATATTTTTTTTACATATACACATCTACACGCTAGCTAAACTTTAAAAAAATAAGTAGAAAACAATACAATCAAGAAATCATATCGAACCTATGTTTAGAAAGCATATCTTTTACTGTAAGGACAGTTTGGGGAAAATCTGTTAATTTGTTGAATTCTTTAGGAGCATGACGTATCAAAAAGGAATTACGCCTGTAATTTGCGTTTGTTTTAGGTGTCGATAACATAAAGATGAACCAAAAAAATAAAAAAAATGAATTATAACAATTAGGGAACCATATCGAACCAATTTTTAGAAAGCAGAGCTTTTACTGTATGGACCTTGGAATCAAATAAATCAGTTTGTTGAATTCTTTAGGAGCACGGTCAGGTGTCAGATTAATCGGTTAATCTTGATGGGACGCGAATTAACTTTGGATAGAAGCTCGGAGGTATCTACTAAATTTTGCGATATTTTTACTAATAATGCAATATCAGCTATAGTACGTCTGACTTGCAGTGGAAATATATGGTGTCTCTCGCGTCGTTTTGCCTGCACTTATACTGAAGAAACCGCATGAAACGTTTTTGGATAGATTCTATTTTGTCAATGTAAACATAGTATTGAGGATTCCAAACCTTCTATTCTATTCTATCAATGTAAACATACTATTGAGGATTGTTGTATGAAACTCATTAACTAGAATTGCTCCTGTCCCAGTTTAACGATGTACTCTTCAGATCTATTTTAAGAAACGCCTACCTGATCAACGGCAATTTTATTTCGATAGAGTTAATAAATTTCATGGAAGATGCTCAAATTAAATAGCAAACAAGTGAACCTTCCATTATAGCAGAACAAAAGCCGGAACATTGCATTGCCGCGAGCTATGGCCTTCATGAGTCCTACCCAAGTACCCACGAGAGGCCGTCAGCCAATGAAAACCCCTTCCATTTTGATGCTTCTAGCCATCAGTTTTTTTTTTGTAAAGAGACGTGTTAAAATATTATCAAACGTAAGTCTATTAATTTTAAGTTAAAATCAATGCGGGCTTCAACGTGGCTGTTACGCCCAGTTCTTGATTTTTACATGTTTTTATTACTTTTCTTTACTTTCAAAAAAGTTTTAAATTTTTTAAAAATTAAAATGAGAGGTGTTAAAGTCACCGATTTTTGTGTGTTGGTTTCATACAACAATCACTATTTGTTTTCGAGAATTTTTGCAATTAATGCCAAACACAGGGTCCACAGTATATTTTTTTACGTCAAAAGTGGTAATATTTTTAAAATTGTATTTAATTAAATCGATTTTTTTATTAATTGAAGTATATTATAAATTTTTCCATTGTGATAGCATTACACAGTCTTTCAATAATTTGAATTTAATATTGTCATATGTATAACCCATCTTAAGACATTAAGGTGGTTCAATCTGGCTATGGCGCGAATTTTAAATTTTTCAAGGTTTTTGTGAATTACACTAAACTCTAAGTTATTTTTTTAACAAGTTTAACCTGTTTTGCGACAGTCTTACATTATTTTATAACCTGAAAAATAGTATGTCTTGTGATTATTCCTCTTATTTTCCTAAGTAACGATTTTTCAAATTTGAAATACATTTTTAAACGGTGAAAAAATTAAAGACGGAGTCATAATTTACAAAAATAAAGTCAAAAATTTGAAATTCGCGCCATAACCAAAACGAACCACCAGAAAGGGTTTTATCCACTACAAGCTTTCTTGGACTAGGTTTCACCTACGTGATCATTTTTTCGCAAGCCTTTTTTCATAATTTAAGAAAAATATTTGCTAATGCTCTCCTACTCAGTTTGTGGAAGTATATGGTGTCTCTTACATCTCGCTTCATAGCACGCGTCGTTTTGCCTGCACTTATACTGAAGAAACCGCATGAAACCTTTTTGGATAGATTCTATTTTGTCAATATAAACATAGTATTGAGGATTCCAAACCTTCTATTCTATTCTATCAATGTAAACATAGTATTGAGGATTCCAAACCTTCTATTCTATTCTATCAATGTAAACATAGTATTGAGGATTCCAAACCTTCTATTCATTCAGTTTGTCGGTCAGTTCATTCTATAATCAATGCTTATCAAGAATTTTAATGAAATGAGGAACAGGATAACATTGTTCTTAAATTATTTTAAGAATATGGTCTGTGTACGTTAAAGAAAACAACCAAGTGCGAATCGGATTCACGCATTAAGTTTTCCGTACCACCACAGAACATAATAATATTTAGTTGTGTTTTTTTAACTGACTTCAAAAAAAGAGGAGGTTTCTCAATTCGACCGATATATTTTTTTTCTGTGTGTTCGTGGATAACTTCGTCTTTTATGAACCGATTTTGATGATTCTTTTTTTGTGGGAAAGGAGATATCCCAATGGTACCTTGATAAGGAAACCAGGATCTGATGATGGCATCCCAGAGAAATCGAGGGGAACCTTAGTTTCCTGTTTGAAGTAGTTTTTTTTGTTGAACATTATTTTATTAGAGATCCTAAGCGCGAACCGACTCACACTTGGCCAGTGTTTACTGTTGTTTTTAAATCACATTGGAAGCTTGTATACTATTTACAGTTTTTAGGTTACAGTGAAATCAAAAACTTTGTAATATAAATATAAAATAATCGTCATTACCTTTTTCTGACTGTTCGTTTTCATTTTTCGCCTTCTCATTTTTTTAGAACATAAGTTTCGGGGATAACATTCAATTTATTTAGACCCTGGTCCCCTTGCCCTCCAACACCTTCTAATTTTTTGCCATCAACGTCACGAGTCAAATAATACAAACTGTCTGCCGTCTTTCCCCTGTTTTTTCCACACAAGAAGATATAAACATCAAATTATTAATTTTGCATGTTTCCTTTACGTTCAAGCTGTGACCCCTTGCTTTTTGCCAAATTTCATGATTTTAAGTCAGAATATGGGTTATTGAACATAAGCGATTTGTAGCTCCAAAACAGCGACATAAACAATCATCATCATATCAGCCGAAAGACGTCCACTGCTGGACGAAGGCATCTCCGAAGGATTTCCGCGACGACCAGTCCTGCGCTGCCCGCATCCAGCGGCTTCCCGCGACCTTCATCAGGTCGTCGAGCTATCCTCGGAGTTTCCCTACGCGATCGAATCAAAAATGAGGAGATCCGTAGGAGAACCAAGGTAACCTACATTAACATTAATTTGTTTTTTTTATTATAAACAAGAAAAAATTAAGTGACCTAATTTCTATTTGGGCGAAAACGTTACACCGTTACTACCGTATTTCCTTGTCTAGAACCATTTCAGGCAATTTTCGAGCCCCTGTATCTTGGCACTAGGAACTATTAATACGACAAAAAATATAGATAGATAGATAAACCGTTTATTCACCGACCAGGCACAAAAAACAATAAGTAATAGGTTGGTAATAATAAAATTAAAAAATTAAGGTTACACCATTAAGACTAACTTATAGCTACTTCCTAATAAATACAATAAAATTTCAGTAAGTGCCTGGCCAGTGAAAAGGTCCTGGCTCAGCATATGTTATAGGTGAAATGCCCATAACGCTGATATTCTGCCAGGGCCCTCACCAGTCTGCGTACCGCTATCTAATATAATAAGCTACGTGTACTATAATAATAATAATATTAATAAAATTTATTTATCGACTAACAAAGGATCACAATAGTGTTAGTTAATGATACGTTAGTATTAAATATACAGGGTGTAAAACAATTGGTGTAGGTGCCGTTAACTGGGGTTTCTACTCATTATACTGAACAACGTTTGTTCTACGACTTTGCTGAAATCGCAAAAAAAATAATTTTTCATACAAATCGATCAGCTGACCGACCAATTTTGTGCATTTTAGTATGGAGGGTCCTATTTCTTTTTTTTTTGTGAATTGACTATGGGTTCCTTGTGGAAAGTTGTTTAGTATGATAAGTAGAAGCCCCAGTTAACTACACCAATTTTTCTACATTCTACTTTGCGGACCCTACAATTCCAAGTTAATAACTTAGAAAAATTTAGAAGGTATCTGATGTTAAAGGTCAGTTAATTTGACCCTCACTTATTTACTTAAACTATACCTAATATGTACTTTGAGTGTACTATAGATCATCAAAATAGAACTAGTACTCATATACCTGGATAGCTGGAATTTGGTACAGGGATGGGTGTTAATGTCCCCAGGGAAACCTTCAAAATAACTTTTCGATCTTGAGCAAATGTACAGAGGCAGTCTGCCTCAGCAGGCCTCAGCCCGAAGCTGCCTCTAATGCGTATGCGTACGACGCATCTTTAAGGCCTTATATAAGAAGGGTCAAATGACAATATTCAATTCGAATTATTGAAAGACTGTGTAAAGCTATCACTGTGGAAAAAATATATAACATACTTAAAGTAATAAAAAATACATTTAATTGAATATAATTTATAAAAAATAACCACTTTTGATGTAAAAAAATATACTGTACTATACCTGTTTTGGCATTAATTGCAAAATTTCTCGAAAACAAATAGCTAATGTTGAATGAATACCACACAAAAAAAATCGATGACTTTAAAACCTTTAATTTTAATTGAAAACATTTTTTAAAACTTTTAAAAGTGAAGAAAAGTAAAAAAAACATGTAAAATCGAGAATTAGACGTTCGGTTTCAACGTAACAGCCGCGTTGAAGCCCACATTGATTTGAACTTAAAATGAATCGACTTACGTTCGGTATTATTTTAACACGTTTCAATTTAATAAACATAATAAAAAAGTTGCAGAGATCACATTTGACATACCTTTCGTTTGTCGTTTCATTCGAATGCGTACATAATCTGAAAAGACAAGAAAAACATTTTTATAAGACTTAAAACAACAATAGAACAAAATTCGTTAAATGGGATACTCCGAATATACTCCGAATAAAAACCGTCGATTTCTTCTTCTGCGAAGCATTTTGACCCATGAGGAGGGAATATTTTGATTTTGATAATTTGATCTTTGAATGTATATTCAATCAAACCTGACCAAACGTAATATCGCTCACTTCGCTCGCTCATTTACAGTTTTTTAGAAAAAACTAATTTTTTTCAACTCCCTTTTAGTTTTATGGGATTTTACGTCCGCCATGTTTAAAGGGCTAGCTTACAATCAGCCAACTAGTTGAACCTTGATTGACGCTTGTTAAATCTACGTTCGGCCTAGCTTACAATCAGCCAAATAAATTGAAACAACAAATAACAAAAAGCCGGCCAAGTGCGAGTCGTACTTGCGCTCAGAAGTCCGAACTGAATTAATAAAAATTGGTTTTTTTGTCGCTCGCGTTGTAGTTTTTATTATACTTGTGTGGAGAGGAACCCTCTATTGTAACGCGGTACGCTGTTATTCGTTCTTCTTTAATTCGACCTTTTTTCATTCTATCTATTTATTCTTTTACGCATGCGCGTCATCTATGTGACAATATGATTCAAAAAATACAAATTCTTTTCAATCATTCAATATCTTTCACCATTATAATAACTTTCGTTTCTTTAATCATAATAAAATATTTTATAATCTATTAAGACCCATCTCGGGTCTTTACTTCTACAATAAATCCATTACGTTATCATCGGTAAGCACGTCATCATCATCACATCAGCTCATATATACGTCCCCACCGAGGGGCTCGAGCTTACCCTGAATTAGGGCGATCGGGCCTTAGTCGATCACGGGCCCAGTGCGGGTTGGTCAACTTCACACACAACCTGCGAGTTTCTTCGCAGATGTGTGCAGGTTTCCTCACGATGTTTTCCTTCACCGTAAGAGCGTCGGATAAACGTACATATGAACGTACGTTCTTATAAAACCCACGCACTACGACGACGTCGTGCTACATATGCGCAAGTCCGTTTCGCACTAAGTCAGATTTTTTTAAATTTCTGTATGCCGAAATTGCCAAACCTTTGCGTAGTTATTTCACATAACATTTTAGTTTGTTTGCCAAGCATGTCGCTACATTCATTGCACAGAGGAGCATATTATTTTATATCTGTGATTCATTGCGTGTTGCGCGCCCTACGACGTATTCTAGTATCAGATACCATTGACCCTTCAACTTCCAAATTATGTTGACCTCCGCCCTAGTTCAAAACTTACCGATAAAGTATCCTTTTGAAAATTGTCGTAGCATACGTCATTACGCTTGATCGATAGCAATTTATATTGCAAATTACGACTGTTTTACCATCGGTAACGTATGACGTATTATAAAAGGTGGTCATCGAAGGTGAATGACCGAAATCTTTTTAATTATTAACATGGTGAAGGTAATTCCTACCGCCTTTTATGGCTATTTTATTTGATCGTACAGCAATGGGGTTTATCTGGTAGGAAATTCTCGCTATAAAGTAGGTACCTGCCTATATACATGGTGTTTTATAAATGTTTATTGTTTTACAGCTAACTAGCTGTTTCCCGCGGCTTCACCCGCGTGGACAACGTTTCTGTAACTTTTCGAGGGTGCGCAGTGCGCGAGCAGCAAGCGACTCGAGAGCGTGGAAAAAAGTAGCCTATGTTAATCCAGTTCCTAATCTGTCTACTTACCAAATTTCAGCCAGATCCGTTTAGTAGTTTTTTTGTAAAGAGTAACAAACATACATCATAAGGTTTTAACCTTATGAATTCTCTAAGAATTTAACTTAAGGGTCCCCAGGAGGCTTGAGTTTCCATACAAACGTAGTTCCGCTTTAATACAAAAACTACTTCCGGATTGTATCCAATCTTTGCGAATATATTGAGTATACACGTATCGATGATTGTAATTCGTTTTTATCGTAGTAAATTGAAATATAACTAACGACGGCTTAAATTAGCTTTGTACTGAAAGTTTGAAAATGCTCTTATTTTTGATGTGTAACATCTTTGCTCTCGCTTTCCTGCAATTTGTGGGAGTGATTTCGTGAAATGGGACGGAAAAGTGTCCCATGGGACGGAAATGTGTCCCAGGGAGTCGCGTTTTTTCAGGCTTTAAAAGCGCGGAAAAGGCAAAGGTATCTATGACCATACAGCCTAGCCTGCCGTATCTTTGCCGTCCTTTTATAAAGTATTTTGTCACATGTTACACATCATATGCGAGTACTGTAGGGCTCGCTCGTTTTTTTTTTTCCGTGTTATATTAGTACATCGAAAACTAATAACAAACATCGATATGTATGTACTCAATATATTTGCAAAGTTTGGATTTAATCCGGCGTGTAGTTATTGTATTAAAGCGGAACTACGTTTATATGGAAACTCGAGTCTCCTGGGGGCCCTTAATGATTCGGTTTCCGGTTCAATAGCCTTTTGGATAGCAATCCTTTATGACTTTTATTTGTGAGGATTTAGAAAAAGTTGTAATAGGTAGTGAGATAGATTAGCCAGATTCCATATGCTTTTGATCCGTGAGTTGTAAGTCGGTTTCAACCTAGGTAAAAATAAGTATACAATGTGCATGCCGCTAAAACTCGGAAACGAGTCCCCGTAGGATCAAGAAAGTTATATGGTGTATCTCTATCCCCCATCTATGAAGATGGTTCCCGTTTTAACATGAAGGGCGTGCTTTTGGATATATAATGACTGGAAATTTCACCCTCTAGAAATTTCTAGAACAGCCCAGAACATTTAAGAGTATTCCCCAACAACATCCAAGATCATTGTGGAACATTCTAGAACACTCTCGAATGTTGTGGAATGTTCTGGAACATTATACACCTTTCGAATCCTTTTTTGTATGGGTAGGGCTACCCATTGGTAGGGGTATATACCTAAAGCAAGATCCGTCGTGGGGTTTGAACGTATTATATCAACTACGTGAGCGAAGCCGGGTACCCCAGCTTAAACGCCTAGGGAAGCCTACGTTTTCCGGTGCGCGGTCGCTACTCGAGAATTTTACTGCCCCAATGGTTCTCCATCCCCATCTGTTCTGCGAGCTATGTGCCCTGCCCATTGCCACTTCAGTTTAGCGATTTTGTGAGCTATGTCGGTTACTTTGGTTCTCCTGTGTTCTATCACTTCTTCTTCTCACACTCCGATTGTGTTGAGAAATATTCCCATCATTACGTAGGTACTAAACACATAGTTATTGAAGCAACAATTATATTAAGGCTTACGAGTATACCACCGCCAACGGCCAACTTTGTAAACACTTTTTTACTTTAATTAAGGATTTTATATGTAGACAAAAAAAATGATTTGTAATTTACAGGATATAAGAAGTGATTTTGATTTTTTCAAATTCTATTTTAATACACAGAACTAAAGAAAAATATCCTAACGCGGGTGAAAAAAGAAGGGTTTCTTTATCTAATTGTATAACCATAGAAGTGCTGCAATTTTAATCGAAATGATATGATAAATTATGAACTTCTTGACAAAACAATATGAAATGATTTTGTTTTCTTAATTTTTGGAAATTCTTCTTATTTTATTTATAATTAATTAAAAACCACAATTTTCGCACGACTCGTCCACAGCGATTGACGTAACAGCCACGTTGCAGTACGAGCTGACAAGAACTTTATTTCCAAGAAATTTCGTTCGATGTATGAAAAATCGTAAATCGAGTTGCTAATTTTAGGGGCGGAGGGGTCTTAAATACCCCTTAGCAATAGCATGTTTTGTTTTCCCCTTTTGCACTAAGCTGTAAGTAGGGTTGCCAACCATCCCGCTGTAGGACGTCCCGTTTCTGGAACTCTAGAAGAGACTTTCCCGCTCGGGGTATGTGCGGGACGCTAAATATTACACTTTTTGATTATAATAAATACACATAGAAAAAGCAATTTATTTTGTGTCAAAGTAATTTATGTAAATGTTTTTTCTTCATAAATGAATTGCTTCAATATTATTGAGCACTTTACCTTAAGTAGTTACTAATTTTTTTTTATGTTGACGATTTCAAATAGAACAAGTTTAGTGTTTTATTTACTTCTCATACTGATTTGCAAAGTACATTCTTACGTTTTTGTATTCTGTACAAAATTAGTTGATTCCCGCATTTTAAATCACAATTTCCCGCAAATTACTATATTAAAGTTGGCAAGAATAGCTGTAAGTGACTATTAATCCAACAAACAACAGGTCTATCAAAGGCCTAACATTAACTTCGTAAGCACATGGACCTATCGGCACAGACACTAAAAGTAGAATTTTTAAATGGTGCAGTCGTGGGACCTCCGCCCGTCAGCACGAAACTAGAATTTCGTGACTAGCGTAGGTACACCTACAGGTAGGTACAAAGTTTAATAAGATTCGGCCCATCAATTTTCAAAAAGAAGTAATTTTAAGTTTGTATGGGAAACGATTTTGTGAATACGCTCTCAACGGCTATGTACTGACTGAATAATATCTATAATGACGCTGCTTGGCGGCAGGTAGAGCGAGCAAATCGGACGTTGCATAAGTTATTCGTCGGAAGGGCAGGTCTAGTAGTAGACGTCAATGTCTACTGTCTGCCTCGAGGCACGGAACCTCGGACCTCCTATTTACGGCTGGGTTGGCCAATACTCTGTGAACGAAACTTGCGCAACTCCTAGTTGGTTCTGCGGGCCTAGTACTTTTGATGACGGCGAAGAAATTGCCGGAGATATAATAAAATGTTAATAAGTTGTTACCACACCGCAGTTATGTTTGGCTCCTAATCTACATAACTCAAATAACGGTGCATGTGACTGTTAATATTGATATTTGTACCATACACAAAATAATCTACATTTCGTGGCGATATCACGAAATTAATGCGCTAGTATGTCCGTTAGGTTTGATGATGATACTGTCGCAGAGCCTCGCGAATTTATCCGGGGAGCCACGAGTAAGTTGACGCAGATCTAAGGCAGCCCTTCGTTTTCTTTTTCGTGTCCCAGGTGGCAACCCCAATGTTTTTCTTTTCTTGAGGTCATTTTAGCGCTATTATGTTATGTTTGATGTTTAAATGTAATATTAGTACTTACTTCTTATAGTAGGTTTAATTTTGAACAAAAAAACCGACTTCAAAGAGGAAACTAAGGTTCTTAGATGCCATTATCAGATCCTTGTTTTCTTATCATGGTACTACCATTGGGATATCTCCTTACCAACAAAAAAATAATCTTCAAAATCGGTTTATAAACGACGAAGTTATCCGCGAACACACATGAAAAAATATACGGTCGAAATGAGAAACCTCCTCCTTTTTGAAGTCGGTTAAAAAAAGTGATCTCTTCCGACCACCTTTAGGTTTACTCAATAAAAATTATCGTAATTGGCCGTTTGCGTATTTAACAGACGATTAATGCAGTGTCGCCGGAAGAATGGTCCTCTGCATAAACACTGTTTAAATCAGTGTCGCCGGAAGTATGGTCCTCTACATAGACACTTATTAAATCAGTGTCGCCAGAAGGATGGTCCTCCACATATATAGACACTTATTAAAATTAGTGTCGCCGGAAGGATGGTGATCTACATAGACACTTGTTTAATCAGTGTCGCTGGAAGGATGGTCCTCCACATAGACACTTATTAAATCAGTGTCGCCAGAAGGATGGTCCTCCACATATATAGACACTTATTAAATTTGTGTCGCCGGAAGGATGGTCCTCTACATAGACACTTATTTAATCAGTGTGGCTGGAAGGATAGTCCTCCACATAGACACTTATTAAATCAGTGTCGCCCGCCGGAAGGATGATTCTCTACATAGAAGTTTAACGTGTGTATCTCTCTATATGTGTGTCTGTGGGTTCGTAGTTCCTAAACAAATGGACCGATTTTGATGCGGTTTTTTTTTTGAAAGCTGTCATGATTGAGGTGGTTCTTAGTTATAATTTATGAAGATCTGTTCAGCCGTTTGAAGATCATCAGCCCTTTTATATGTGATGAAGAGACGTGGGCAACTTTCACCGGTCTGATCGATTCAACATTTGGTGTTCTGGTACTTTAATGATATTACAAGAATATACTGACCTTGACCTGATGTTGCAGTATCTCGTGGAATCTGCTGGAAACACTACTCCCCACCAACTTACAGCGGAGGCATCGTGTTTGGGTTCATTTGAAAAAATAGTGTAGGCAGGCCTCCCACTCGGTGGACCGATGACCTGGTGAAGGTCGCGGGAAGCCGCTGGATGCGGGCAGCGCAGAAGCGGTCGTCTTGGAGATCCTTGGGGGAGGCCTATGTCCAGCAGTGGATGTCCTTCGGCTGATATGATGATGATGATGAATAATGTTATAGAATAGGTGTTAGATGGTTACCTTGACCTGATGCTGTAGCATCTCCTGGAAACTGCTGAGGCAGAGGTAAAAAAGTGAATATTGACAGATTTTAGCTAAGGGGTCGCAGAAACTTGCACAGGTGCTATTTATTTGAAGTTTACATTTTACATTTAATTGCAGCCTAGGCTAGATTTCGTGTCGCAACGATTTCGTATTTTATCCGGGAATGTATTTGTGTGAATGTAGGGATAAAGCAATGATATATAATGTTTAATAATGATTTCTCATATTTCCTGCACCTAAAGGTTGTCTGGAAGAGATCGCTTGTTAGCGATAAGACCGCCTATATGTACAACTTCCTTAATCTTTTTTTTTCTCTTATGTTGTGCAATAAAGTGTTTTCAATCAATCAATCAATGTTACTAGAAGTATTGATTGTAACGTGTCTACTAGTTACACTTGTAAAGTTTAAAAAGCATGAAATAAATGTTAAAATAAAATTCATTTATTCATTCATATCAGCTCATATACGTCCACACTGAGGGGCTCGAGCGTACCCTGAATTAGGGCGATCGGACCTTAGTCGACCACGCGGGCCCAACTTCACACACAACCTGCGAGTTTCTTCGCAGGCGTGTGGAGGTTTTCTCACGATGTTTTTCCTTCACCGTAAAATAAAAAAACCCTAAAAAGGAAAAAAATAATATGTATTGGCCCTTTAAATTAGAATTCAAATTATTTATTTCAGATAGTCAATCCATAATGTGTTACTAACAGACATCTTATAAAACAAGATAGTATCAACAAAAATGACAAAAATATCAATCATAATAATGTCAAGCAGTCAAACTACAATAATATTCCAATTAAATAATATTTAATGTCAAACAATATTTCAATGTCAGTACAAAATGTCAGGTCACAAGATAGTATCAACAGAAATGTCAAAAATATCTATCATAATAATATCAAGCAGCCAAACTACAATAATATTCCAATTAAATAATATTCTATGTCAAACAATATTTCAATGTCAGTACAAAATGAGTTCCAGAGGGAAGAGTGATTTCCAGTGACTAATGATTGAGCATTGGTATATACTCCCGCGCACTCTGGACATCAATGAAACAACTTTTCTTCTCATAATCGCGAGAAAACCGTCGATGCGCGCTTCCGCAAACATGCCGGACGCGCGGCAGTCCCAACAGCATCCTGAAGGCATTATTGTACTGGACTCGTAAGACACTGTAGGTCTTCTGCGTATACGTCACCCACAGGCTACTCGTGTAAAAAGATTGACAAAAAGCTTTAAACAAGGTGATCTTAACTTGATTTGAACAACTAGCAAACCTGCGGGGGAACATATTGCTTCTGATGGACAGCGCCCTACGCTCCCTCTCGATGTCAGCGTCATCCTTTAAGTCATCAGTTACAATGTGTGAAAAGGTAATTGAATTTTCTGACCCTGTTCAAAGCAGTTCCATGTAGCCTGACTGGTGGTACAAACTCAGGAGAGTCGCTACCTGCCGTGAAGACCATAAGTTCGCTTTTCTTAATGTTATATTTCAAACCATGATCTTTCGCGGAACGCTCACAAACACGCAGCAGCTCCCTGAGCGCGCTAACAGACGGGCTCAGCAGCACCATATCGTCCGCGTAGCTGATGGTATTGACTTTTATGCCATCTATTGGACATCCCGCATGCATGCTGCTGAGCTCGACTATCAGCTCGTTCACGTACAGGCTGAAAAGCTTAGGAGACGTCAACCCACCCTGTCTCACTCCACATTCCAGCCTGTACGTGTCAGAGAGTTCGTTCGCCCACCTCACATTATTGATTTGTTTTCCATACCAATAACGAAAAACATTAATCCAGCTCTGAAGGGAGATCAATCTTTCTGAGCTTATCCCACAGCACTGGATAAGACACAAGATCAAACGCTTTGGATAGATCCAGACCGCATGCATAAACAGGCGTGCTTCGGTCAGTGTAGTATTTGACTGTGTGCTTAAGCGCCAGGATAGCTGTTTCAGAAGATAGCCCGTTCTTGAAACCGAACTAGGCATCGTGTAAATTAAGATGTTTATCAAGATGATGCTCAAGCACACCGCAAACACCGTAATTTTTACCCTATGGCAAAACGCTGTTATTCTGCTATTGAACATTTTTCCTTTTTTTACCGCAGTGTCTTAAGACTAAGGTCTTCGACCAGAGTGTGTTGACAGTGATGACATACGGAACTAAGACATGGTCGCTTACTATGGGCCTCACAAGAAGGCTCAAGGTCACCCAAAGGGCAATGGAGCTTGCTATGCTCGGAGTTTGTCTGCGGGATCGAATGAGAAACGAGGAGATCCGTAGGAGAACCAAAGTAACCGACATAGCTCTCAGAATTGCTAAACTTAAGTGGCAGTGGGCGGGGCACATAGCTCGTAGAACGGATGGCCGTTGGGGCAGTAAAGTTCTCAAGTGGTCCCACTCGGTGGTCCGATGACCTGGTGAAGGTCGCGGGAAGCCGCTGGATGCGGGCAGCGCAGGTCCGCTTGCGGCTCGCGCACCACTCACCCTCGAAGCCAGTCATAAAAACGATGTCCACGCGGGCGAATCCGCGGGCAAAAGCTAGTTCAGTATAATCGTCAATAGTGTACAATGTAACCAGTAAATTGTACAATTTTATACTCACTGGTAGGTAAAATAATTTTGCTCGATTCCAGTAATTACAGTCAGTTCTCACACGGATACCTACTAAAGCTACAATTACACAGCTTTTTACTATGCGAAGGCTTTCAATATTACAATTATACACGATAATTGGAAACGCTGAACACGTTGAAAAACCAGTAAAGTGCGAGTCAGAACCGCGCACAAAGGGTTCCGTACCATCATACTAGATGGTGCTAGTTTCTTCACGTTTAAAAAATACACGGTTTTTTGTATGGAGACTTTCACTTTTTCTAATTTTTAGTATTTGTTGTTATATCGGCAACAGAAATACATCATCTGTAATAATTTCAACTGTCTAGCTATCACTTTATGAAATACAGGCCGGTGACAGATGGACAGACAGACAGACGGACGGATAGCGGAATATTAGTAATAGGGTCCCGTTTTTATTTTTGACTTCCATCGCAACAACTTACTACAATTCTGTTTTTGGTAATTTTCTAAGAAAAAAATAATGGCACCAATTTTGATGAAATGTATATGGAATTTACTTGGCAGCATAACCTATCGAATAAATAGAACAGATGGCCGTTGGGGTAGTAAAGTTCTCGAATGGCGACCGCGCACCGGAAAACGTAGCGTAGGCAGGCCTGTCTACGATGGACCGAAGATGATAAGGATCGCGGGAAGCCGCTGGATGCGGGCAGTGCAAATAATAAGTTAAAAGCGTAATTTGCAAATTATAAACAGAGAGAAAATTAATGGGTCCCGCCTGCTACCAAACATGATGTAAACTATTTACGAGTAAGTAACTTTGGCTTTTAGCTCATACTTCTGGTAGATTTCATTGGGTTTTAGTAGTTTTCTCAATCTTGTTTCAGTATTTTTAGTGCGTTGCTTATCTGTTGATTTTTTGCAGTCGGGTGTTTATTTTTAGGGCTCCGTACCCAAAGGGTAAAAACGGGACCCAATAGGGTAATTACTAAGACTCCGCCTGTCCCTCCATCTGTCTGTCTGTCCGTCTGTCACCAGGCTGTATTTCATGAACCGTAGCTATACAGTTGAAATTTTCACAGATGATGTATTCTGTTGCCGCTATAATAACAAATACTAAAAATAAGTGAAAGGCTCCATAAAAAACGTGATTTTTTTGAAACGTCAATAAACTAGCGCCATCTAGTATGATGGTACGGAACCCTATGTGCGCGGTTCTGACTCGCACTTTACCGGTTTTTTTTAGATTATTTACCCTGATATATAAGACTCTATCCATCTATCTAATGATGATATTTTGTCGAGTTTCTGTTACGGGTTTCTTTGTATTCAATCTTTACTTTTTACCGAGAAATTTTATGGTTTCTTAAAAGATATTTATTCAGTATGCGGTGTAGAAGTTAGTGAAAACTAACGGTTTCCTGTGGCATTGTCCGCGTGGATTAACATTTTGTCTATCTACTACCCACCACTCAGCACAGTCACTGCATACGTAGTAAATAGTCTTTATTCTTTGGGCTGCAGAGAGCAGGGCCTCCCTCTTATTCGATGGAAAACCAAAGGCTCTCAACCAACCCCCACAACCACGAGTAATTGAGTGATTGTCGAGGAAAGTGAGCATTTTCTAGCACACACTCGACTTTTGTCTTTACACTGATCACGCTGACCTAGTTAAAAGAACGACTTCAATAGTACAATTTGTTTTGTTTTTTTTTTGTTTATTCAATTTTCAAAAAAAAACCCTTTACCAAAGTTAAAATGTTTATGGGAGCAACCAATGAAAAAAGAATCATTAAAATCGGTGCACAACCACAACCGGCTAAGAAATCAAGTTACATTACATACACACAAAAAACTTTTATAGGTCGGTTGATGGATAAAAAACTCTGTTATTAAATAACAGAGTTTTTGGTAAGCGCATCACTTGTATTTTGAATGTTCGAAATAATCCGAATAAAGATTTTAGGGGATTTTTTTTTATTTAGCCCGCTTCCATCTTTGGCAACATCAAGGGTTTACCAATAGTGAATAAAAAATAATAAAAAATAAAAATTGAAAAGTTCCCCGATAATTGGAAAAGTTGGAAAAACTGATTGTCTTTTTTTCTGTGGGCTTTTGTATGAACTCCAACAAAAGAAAGTAAAGAAACGATTCTAACGAAAAGATATCCAAGCGGTCGAAGCTGCAGGCAAAAACTAGTCCATAACAATAGGTCTTTAGCTACGAAAATACCGATTCAGTTTTTACGGTGGTGAAGGTCGCGGGAAGCCGCTGGATGCGGGCAGCGCAGAACCGGTCGTCGTGGAGATCCTTGGGGGAGGCCTATGTCCAGCAGTGAACGTCCTTCGGCTGATATGATGAATGACCATAATATGATAATACTACTTAAGGTCTTTTATTAGTGACCAGTGTGATTGATGTCATTCATGTTCCAATCCCCGGAGCTACGTACCATTGGATGGAACAAAGGCGTTTTATTAGTGGTCTGATGGGGCAATTTTTGAATTTTTGAAGTGACAAAATCTTATGCGGGCTATTCCCAAATATAACATTAATAACGAAAAAACTACTGCAAAAACTATAGCTTTTTTGCTTTAAAAACAGCGATTTATTAAGGTGGAAAACCCGTTTTCATGGATTTAAAGACATTGCGCCGTGCGACAGGTGAGATACCCAGTTACTCCGTTAACCGGTGCTCTCGAAATATTTAAAAAATACGCATTATTGTCTCAAAAAATCATGAAAAACAACTTTACATAAAAGTCAATTTTACCTCGTATTTTTGTGATTTTTTTTGCTTACTTAATATGCTCTTTTATTCTACTGTTTATTTTGAATGACGCCCTAATGATACTACTTTTCCTTAAATATGCTCCTTTATTCTAGTGTATATTCTGAATGACGCCCTAATGATACTACTTTTTTAAACAATGTGTATTTTTTTAGATGCATTCTATTATGATTTTGTCTAATAAGTAATAGAATCAAATCAATTCTATACCTTAACAGTACAATATTTTTTTTATTTTACACCGTTTGTTCATCTTCCATTGATACACCAAAAAGATGACGAAATCTATTTGCGCAAGGTTGCTGCCACAGTTGGGTGCGCAGGGCTCAAGATCGGCTTGAGAAGCCCTTTGGTAATCTGGACTGATAATCAATTTCTGAATGGTCTGAGCTAATAGATTCTCTTACAGATGATCGTCACAGACCTCACTGGACAATTCCAGATTAAAATTAAAATGTTACAGGCTGTAGCAAAGTTCGTATAGGATCCGTTAATTGGTGCTTTATCATACCACAGTATTAAGAGTACAATAGTCTTAACTTAATAACAACGTTCTCTAAACAAGAAATGGTCATTTCACTTTTAAAAAAACGCCTAAGTGCGAGTCAGAACCGCACATATAGGGTTCCGTACCATCATACTAGATGGCACTAGTTTCTTCACGTTTTAAAAAAACACGTTTTGTGTATGGAGACCCCCCTTATTTTTTTACTTTTTCAAATGTTTAGTATTTGTTGTTATAGCGGCAACAGAAATACATCATCTGTAAAAATTTCAACTGTCTGGCTATCACGGTTCATGTAATACAGCCTAGTGACAGACGGACAGACAAACAGACGGACGGACAGCGAAGCCTTAGTAATAGGGTCCCGTTTGAACCCTTCGGGTACGGAACCCTAAAAATTGTACTTACCCTTCATAAATTCACTTTTGCTTAGATGAATCACAGATTTTTTTTTTGGTGCGCAAGCTCCTATGGAACCTTACCAATTTAGTTGAATATGAAAAACCCAACTGCATTCGCACTCCAAACTCCATCGAGGCGTTTAGGCTATTGGCTTAGCCAAAGAAACAGACATACATACATACATACACCTAAGAAAATATAGCACACGCCAATGACTGTTCAATACTGAATAGTTATTTTTGTATTATAAGTAAGTATAGGTACTTAAAAATCATAAAATCATGTGATTGACATTTACAAAAAGTATGCAGTGTACATAATTGAAATAATAAATGAATTCACCTTGACCTTAAGCCAAAACTATGATAGTCGATTTCACTCGCACCTTCTCGACTTAACTGAAGCATTCAGTTCTTCCCGCGTTCGTTCGTTCGTCGCGGGCGCAGCTAGCGTGCAATGCGAGAAATCATCGCAGCAATGCATATTTATACCACTATAGCTTTCTACCTTGTGTTATGTACTCGTACAACTACTTACAATACAATGCAGACTCTATTTTGCTATTGTGTAAATAAATAAGCACCATGTTACAACGGAGTAGCTGATAGAAAAGACATAAACGTGAGCACCACGTTACAACTGCACAGCTGTTATAGAAAAGACATCAACGTGTGGACCATGTTTCAACTAAGTAGCTGCGATAGAAAAGACATCAGCGTGAGCACCACGTTACAACTGAGTAGCTGTTATAGAAGAGACATCAACGTGAGCACCACATTACAAGGAGTAGCTCTTATAGTTGAGACATCTACGTGAGCACCGCGTTCAATGAGTAGCTGATATAGAAGAGACATCAACGTGAGCTCCACGTTACAATGAGGAGCTGTTATAGAAAAGACATCAACGTGAGCACCATGTTACAATAAGTAGCTGTTTCAGAAAAGACATCAACGTGAGCTCCACGTTACAATGAGGAGCTGTTATAGAAGAGACATCAACGTGAGCTCCACGTTACAATGAGGAGCTGTTATACAAGAGACAACAACGTGAGCTCCACGTTACAATGAGTAGCTGTTATAGAAAAGACATCTACGTGAGCAGCACGTTACAATGAGCAGCTGTTATAAAAAAGACATCAACGGGAGCAATATCACAAAAGAGATTCTAGTTACTTGCAATATACTACACTCAATGAAACAGACATGGGATATAATAGATACGCTTAGGCTATATTGTATTAATGCTTTTTCAACCCCATTGCTCATAAAGTGGCTCTAATTTCACCGCCATTAGGCAAATAATGACACCTGTAATCAAACTTTGATTTTTTCATGACTATTATTCACAAGTGAGTTATAGAGTTTTTTATTTTATTTTATTGGTTGAGTTGCTTTGTTCTTAAAAAAGTTTCGATACAAAAAAGATCGTGTTCAATAGTACAACTAAATTAATGTACCTATTGCTCTATGTACTCATTTCATGCAACTTCGTATTTAAATAGATAATTTCAACTTGTTCGTGTTTAATAAATAAAACTTTCACTCAAATATAACTTTTGTTTTCTCTGTAATAAAGAAAATTTTAAATTCCCATTTTGTACGTGGCTGAAACCGTTATCCGCGGAAAGGCAAAAAAAAGAAACCTCATTCTTTTAGTCTATGGCTGACCGCCATTGTTAGATGCGCGCGCATAGGAAAACTGATTAGTTTTGAGTTAATTTTTCCCGCCTTAGTAAAAAATTTTTCACTGTTGAAATTATAGTTATTATCTACTAAATAAAATGATTTTTTATTATTATTTCCTTCACAAGTGTGTTGAAAAACGTCGTATGATACACGTGTGTATTGATGATTACCGCCCTCGGCTTTCTTAAGACCCTCACCTATCGGCACGGGTCCCAATGGCGCCTCAGCGGTAATTACCAACATTACTCACTTGTACCATAATGTACTATTACATCGCGCCCACACTTTTTTAGCTGACTTCCAAAAAGGAGGTCGTTCTTAATTCGACTGTATATTTTTTGTGTTTGTTACGCGATTTCTTTTTGCGATTGTGAACCGTTTTTTATGATTTGTTTTTTTTTTTGATAAGGTATGCTCCCAAGCTAGTCCCATATAAATTTTATCAAAATCGGTGAATCACTCTTTTTTGAAAATTAACAAAAACCAGAAATAACAATTCAAAATTGTACAAAGTTGCTGCGATGGAAGTCGGAGGTAACTGTATATCCACTTCAAAACAGATCAATCTAGTAAACAGGCTTCCTAAAGAACATTACCGCCAAACATAGCTCAGCTAAAATTAGCCACAACTAAAGGCAAAGCCTACATTTATCCATGGTTACCACCAACCTTGCGCAAACGCTTGCCACTCACCGCTGACCGTGAAATGAGTGCTGAAGTAAAATTATTGTAACTCTGAACCTAAAATGGCACAAAAAGTTAGTGACCAATTATTTCTAGGAATCATGCTACTTGGTAGTGGGAGTTCCGGGGAGTTGGCCGTAGTTTTACCCGACTGCGGCAGAATGAGGGTTATTATTTATTTATTTGGCACGCTCTGTATCCTAAACGGCTTGATAGATTTTGAAATGCAAGGTGTCGTTAGATTCGTCTTGATCCCGTGAGTGACCTAAGATACATATTTACCCGACTGGAACAGTCTACCTATTATTTTGTACGATTCATGAAATACAGCCCGCGGACAAACAGACGGATGAACGGACAGCAAAGGCTTCGTAAAAGGGGCCCGTTGGTCACCCTTTGGGCCAACAAAATCACATTTGACATCTCTCCCGAGTTTCCCGGGAAAGATGACCACTGGTTAAATAGTCATTTCAACTGTATTTTTCGAATTATGTACCACTGCTCATATTTTTCTTCTTCTTAGCGAGTCTATCCTTTTTATTTTATTTTATCCTTGACTACATCTCACCTTTTTTTTCTCACCTGTTGGAGAGTGTCGATTTAGTTGGACTAAATTATTTTTTCCAGACAAATATTCTGCTAAATTTCTTATTAGCTCTAAAGGAACACAAATGATTAAATTTCCTGTAATTTTCGCCATTTGCTTTTAAAAACAAATTTCTCCATAAAAATAGCTATATTATTCTATTTAAATTGACATTGTTTACATTAATGTTGTTAATTTATTTTAGTGACGAATTATTATTATTTTCATGTGGAAAATGTATAAGGGAACCTTGTAGGTGTATGCCTGACGTAAACTATTATTTATTAGTTTTAGTCCTCTTTTTATTACTTTTCCAGTAATCTTAACTTTCAAAAACGCCGATTGTTCGGGATGAATGACCACAGCTATTAAAAAGATAAATAATTGTTATTTTGAGGTAAATATTCAAATTCAAATTATTTCATTCAGATAGTCAATCCATAATGTGTTAGTAACAGACATGATATAAAAGTAAGTTAGTATTAACAGAAATGCCAAAAATATCAATCGTAATAATGTCAAACTACAATAATATTTCAATTTAATAATATTCAATGTCAAATAATATTCTAATGTCAGTGTCAGGTCACACGTAGTGAGTTCCAGTGCCTACTGTTTGGGCACTCGTACTTAACCCCGATCACCCTCAGAATACTGTTGGTACTCACGCGCACTCTGGACATCAATGAGACGACTTTTCTTATCATAATCGCGGGAAAACCGTCGATGTTAATAGTACGGAGCAAAAACACGAAAATTATCATTTGTCAACAATTCGGTGTCAAGATTTATGTAAAAGGAATTGACTTTTCCTGTTTTTCGTTTAAAGTTTTCACTAAAACGCCCGATGTCGTCGTTACAAGCTATACCAATTTCATCCGTAGAGGCAGTCCAGTCTATAATTTGCCACGAAGCTGGACGGACAGTGATCTGACATTAGAGAGCAGTGATTGCTCTTATTTGCCTGATATCCGAGACTCTGGCTGATGAGAAAACTACAAGATTATAGTAAGCAAGCTCGAGTTTTCTAATGACAAGACTACTTTTTGTTTGGGAAAACTTACTTTTTTTATTTTTATTACTTTTTCGTAATAATATACTAGGAGGTACCGACAAATCTGGTAACGATAACGGAAATAGATAAACTTAGGTTAAGAGGATAAATGGCAACCCTCTGATCAGTCTGCCTGAGCAAAGTGGTTACGTTATGAACTTATGGCGCCTGAAAAACAAAGAGGTTCACAAAATTGTCTAAAAGCATAAAACGATCTTTACTGTGCATTTTCATAAAAAAATCACAATTACAATATGTCTGAGACGCTAAAGTAAAATTATTTATTAAAATACAATTATTATTATCTTAAAAGAAATGCCCTGTTTGTTTATACTTCCTCTTTTACAAATAAGTTCTAATAGAACCGTAGACAGAGAAACCTTAGATGTATTCGCGGGGAGTAACCACTTATAGGCCTCTCATTTTCGCAGCTAGTGTTACCTACTCACTTATGCAATTTCCCCAAATTTTGGATAATTTAGAATTAACAATATGCATGTTTTCAAGAAAACAAACATTAATTAAGACACACACGGATTCCATGCTCAACAAAGTCAAGCCAAGCCTTTTTTCTACCCGCCGCCGCCGATCAAAAAAAACATCGCCTTAACAAGTGTGGTGGGTTTTCATTTTTAACTTCTGGCCACACCGTTTAGAGGTTAGAAATAAATAAATTAAGTTTTGTTTTTTATGAATTTCAATATGTAAATGCAGAATCCAATCTGATGAGGATTGAAAGTAATAAAAATACACAAATGAACAAGTGTTTAACACATACACTAGAAAAATGTGTACTTTACGTACGCGAGAAAAAGCACTGCCATTAGCCTGGCTGTTAGCGCTCACTGCGGTTCTTACATCCGAAAATGCTACAGCCGATCATATTATACACACAATAAAGCCCTGTTTCAATTATCTATAGACATCTAGACACACGGCAGTGTGTCAGCCAAGTTCGAAAAGAAAAGGGCTACGTCGGTTGTGAGTTATATTACATGAACCATTTCGGGCCACTTCGACCTACCCGTAACTGAAAATATGTTTGAACTAAATACACATTTGCGATTTTGTGTATCTAGTAAGACCCCCTCGATCACCTAGAATACCAATATTCATAAATATATCTGCATACATCCATTACTTGAATAGAGGAAATAAATATGATAACTTTACAAAAATTACCTCATGATATCCTAACAAAACATAAATGTGAAAGAGAGCCAAGTTCGATACAAAAAAAATACAGAGAAATAAATGGGTAGGTACTAAGTTCTATAGTGGTTTCTTAAATCATAGCTACGACATTTCAAATCCAAATATTTATCTTAGACTTCTCCAAATTTTAGAGAATGTTTAACGGTTTTCAGTTTATTGAAAAGAAAATTTGCTATGTTCAGTGCTATTAAATAGTTTAACTTGGCAAGTATTCACTATCCAATTATAATTGGCATTATAATTGGCATTTGTTTAAAGAAAAAGCTTTGCTTGGCGGCTTGACTATATAAACTTGCCAAGTTACACCATTATAAGTAGCACAGAACATAAATAATTTTCTTTTAAACAATTGAAAACCGTTGTACATTATCTTACATTTGAAAAAGTCTAAGATAAATATTTGAATTTGAAGTTCAGTAGCTATGATTTAAGAAACCACTATAGAACTTGGTACCTACCCATTTAGATCTCTGTAATTTTTTTGTATAGAACTTGGCTCCCTTTTCACATTGATGTTTATTTGGGAATTAATGTATAACATTAATGAAGCACATGTTGACATCGATTTGATTGTCACATAATTAGAGGTCACTGTCAAAAAAGCCTTTACACCGTTAAGGACAAGAAATAATGACATAGCAGTTCTTTCTAACCAGGCAACTCCAAATATATAGGTTTCTCTGTATACGAATAGAACTTATTAATAAACAAAGACGGAATTTTATTTTCGTCTTTCGTGAAAGTTTGTTTAATATACAAAGACGGAATTTTATTTTCGTCTTTCGTGAACTTTTGTTATTAGGATAGCATTGGAAAGCGTTACAAAGTCACAATTCATAGTAAATAAAATAATAAATGGATCATGGTTCAATTTGTCACAGATATTGAATCAGCTATTATGCAGTTGAACTCTGATCATCCGTCTGTCCGTCACTGTGCTAAATATAACCTAATACTGCAGTGAGTTTCTTTGGGGCCCTCGGCGTACCTACGAGAGTATCTTCTCATTACTTACGAGTGACAAAGCAGTGTAGAAGGTATTGTAATGGCAAGAAAAATCCAAGTTAAAATTTTGATGGGGATCGATTGACTTACACTTAGAGTCCATAAAACAAAAAAACAAAAAAAAAAAGTGTGTGTGTATGTGCGTCTGTGACTCTAGTTCCCGGACGGATCTATACGTAGTGGGGTAAAATTTGGGTAAGGGAAATATTGCCGTTTTTTTTTTAATTTCTACTGTCGTAATTTTCAGGGTTGCCACCATAGTAAAAAATAACTTTTTTTTCTCAAAAAGGTTCTATCTAACGATTAGGATGAAACTATGTACGTTACTATAACTTTATATACCCTACTATTTATTGTAGTTGTTATTCGTAGTCCATCTGGAATAAGGTACTTTCCATACAAACCTAGGTTGGTTTTTCATTTTTCTCAAAAATAGCTCTTAAGATTTTAATTAAACTTTGTGAATAACAAGGACTTAATAAGGCCTACTTTCCAGTGGGGTAGTTCATTATTCCAGACCCAAATTATTTGTAAAATGTTCTTCAAATCTTATTCAAATGTACAACACCTTTATTTAAACACTAGCTTTTGCCCGCGGCTTCGCCCACGTTGACATAGCTTTTATGACTCTTTTTGAGGGTGAGTGGTGCGCGAGCCGCAATCAGCTCGCAAGCGTCGACATTAGTTTCCTCCAGGTACCTCAGGAACTGTATCGGGCTATTCAGATTAGCAGTCTTTGTCACTTCCCACCCCCTTAACAAAATCTATACAAAAAATCACTTTAATCTGATGCTCCGTTGCGACGCCACCGACGTGCGCGAGCGTAGAAAACAGTTGTCCCCAGATCCCTCGGGAACTATGTCAGGATATACTTATTAGTAAATTATATCATTTTCCACCTCATCTCTGTGCTAAAAATCACACCAATCTATTTTTTCGTTACGAATTTATATAAAACGAACAAAGAGTATTGTTTTAGTTTCCTCAGGAACTGCATCAGGCTATGATAATTTCCACAGATTTGACTTTTGATTTTTGATTTGACTATTTCATTTCCAGTGATACATGCTACCTGCATGCCAAATTTCATCAAGATTGAAAGAGGTGTTGAAGTGTGAATAGGTAACAAACAAACAAACACATTTTCACATTTATAATATTATTATTAAGTAAGGTTTTCTAAATCTTAAATAAAATATAGAGCGTCAGTGGCAAAACGGTTAGCGCCACTACCTCCTGTCCGGAAGGCCGTGGTTCGAATCCTGCCACTTATCAATATCTATAGGAATATCGATTTCATACTGGTATGTACGTTTATCCGACGCTCTTACGATGAGAAAAACATCGTGAGGAAACCTGCACACGCCTGCGAAGAAATTCGAAGCTTATGTGTGAAGTCAATCAACCCACAATGGGCCCGCGTGATCTTCTAAGGCCAGATCGCCCTAACTCAGGGCAGGTCGAGCCCCTTGGTGGGGACGTATATAAACTGATATGATGAAATAACACATATACCTATATTATGAAAAAACTAATTCAAATCATTATAGGTATCAATCTAGTAATAAAATTTCCTAACAATATTAATATGGGTCAAATCCTCGAGTCGTATAAGCTCCAAAGGAGCCCAAGACGCACTTCTCGTTGCGCGCTGGATGGCAATAGACAACCTTAGCAGCAGGTAGGACCTCACGTCACATCTCCTCTCTCGAAGGCGAAGGCCAATCTCCTTTGTGAAGGCAAAGGCCTCTGAGGGTTCAGCAGCCGGTTGTCTCACAGACCAGCGACACAAAGCAGTAATTTGCCTCCAAGACCGATTACTTATTATGCTTCTTTCTCGCCGAAAATTGAGCAGCAGTACCGTACAGTGAGGCAGAAAAAAAGGTTTCCCAAAGCAGACACATTCCTCTCTGCCATAGCACCTGTTTAAACCCTCCAGCCTTTTGCCATCAGATCGACTAATGCCCGGCCGGCGGCAGAATCAAAGATGGAATATTTCATCTAGTCGAGACCAGTGCCCTCTGAGTGAGGTCATTAAGGAATTGGTGACGTGGGAATCTTCACAAACACGACTGCAACTCAGTGAGTGATGGCCAATTGCCTCCACCGTGGACCCGCAAATACATTGATGAGGTTCACAGATATTGATATTGCAGGCGGAGAGCAACTGCCACACGCAAATAGTCGCCGTCAGAAGAGTTCCCATATCTGTGCCTCCTGTTAAAAGATGCTGAACTCGATTTATGTGTTTTTATTTTTTTACACGATTGGAATCTGTAAAAATATACCTCTCTGTTCGTCTATGAAACACATCGCTACGTACCATAGTTCCAGAGATTAAAGTAGCGTATGCTGAAAAATACATAAAAGAAATCCACTCAAAAGTATGAAATAATATTTTAATATTTTAATACAACTTTAGCGCGTTTTATTATTCCTGCAGTGCCATCTATTGACATTCTGCTACTATGATTATAATGTTTGGTATGTGTAGCTAATATATAGAAAAAAGTACTCTATTGTTATTATTGTAAGTATCGATAGATAATTTCCCACGGGACCTCTTTAGTTTTCCGGGATAAAGAATACCCGACTATACAATGATGGTCAAAACACCCCATCCCAATGTAAAGGTTTCATATTGTTACGTTGAGTCATTCTAAAGTTACAATTTTTTGCATTCCTGTAGGAACCCAAATTTTTTTGGGATTCACAATGTCCCAGTTTTAGTTCGCGATAAGGGTATCAACGTGTAAAATTTGATTGTAATAGGTCAAGCCACATTTGCCTGGTGAGCCATTCTATAAATGAATACTTTTGATTTTCCCACGGGAACTCTTGAATTTTCTGGGATAAAAAGTATCCTATATGTTAACCCGGGCTATAAGGAACCACCATACAAAATTTCATCAAAATCGGCCTGGTAGTTTTTGCGTGATGCGCGAACATACAGACAGACAGACAGACAGACAGACAGACAAAAATTCCAAAAGTTGTTGTTTTGGCCTCTGTATCGTTAGTAATGTCCACCACAGTTATTATTTTCCAAAAATATTTTATGTACAGACACGGCTCCGTTACAGTTTTATTATATTATAGATGATTTTAACTTGCAATGTTTGAATGTATGCATGTACGTTAGTTTGTTTAGGTCATATCTTGCAAACGATTTTAGAGCGACTTTGAACAATCCGATGGAGCTAAAATTCCCGATATATAAATATTCCCGGTAACAAAAGATACTTTTGGCATTTTGAAGTTGATCTGAAGAGGAACTATGAAGAGTCGAGGTGGATGTACCGAGTGGGAGGTCGTCCCTCGAAGACTTTACTACCCCAACAGCCGTCCGTTCTACGAGCTATGTGCCTCGCCCACTGCCACTTGAATTTAATGATTCTGTGAGCTACGTCGCGTCGGTTACTTTAGTTTTCTTAACGGATCTCTTCATTTCTGATTTGATCATGAAGGGAATTCCCATCATAGCAGAGCAAATTGATTGATTGATTGAAAACACGTTATTGCACAAATACAGATACTATGATTGAAGAAGTTGCAGGCTTGGCGGTCTTATCAAATTGTATTGTAAATAGGTCAAATGGATGGGTTGTTCTACTTCTGTCACAGGATTATATGCCCCACTTTTTAGGGTTCCGAACTCAACAAGGAACCCTTATAGTTTTGCAATGTCTGTCCGTCCGTCTGTCTGTCCACAGCTTAGCTCAGAGACTATAAGTACTAGAAAGCTGTAAGAATAATCACGCCGACAAGTACAATAATTTTTTTTAAAAATGTAAACATGTAAAGAGGTTGTGATTTTTTTTCGTTGTCGTTTCTGTCGTGTGGGTATCGTTGAATAGGTCTTTGAAAACCACTGAACACGGTTTGCTGACAGCATTTTTCGATTCTGAAATCGGTTTGCGAAATACTAAGCTTAAAAGTGCAAATTTCTGTTAGAGTCGAGTATCCCCCTACCAGCAAAACCGCTATTTCAAGAAAAAAATATGTAAATAGTAGGACATTTAATAAATTCAGAAGGAAAGCTATCTTAATAGTGAGTAGGGTTTCTTAGTTTAGGAGTAATAGTCGACCAACTTAAGGTGTGCAGTTGGATTTTAAAAAAAGTTCATAGATTTCCCATACAAAATGTTGTATTACCAACTGCAAATACAAGTTTGTTCTTTAAGGCGAGGCATTTGTAAAACAGTGGTCTCTGTTTTTTCCTTTACGTGTAAAGAGTCAAGAAAATAACCACACTTTTGCACTTTTTCAATTTTTTGCGTTGTTATTTCTCGTAAAATTTAGCAGATTCTCTGTAGTACTTAAAAATAAATATCTCCAAATAATCCCATGTTGTCTGGTAAATAAATAAATAATAATAATAATAATAATAAAAACTATGTGCAAATTTAGTAATTTTATTACTAAACAATTCGTTTTAGACTTTTTTTTGGCGTTTTAGGCCTGTTTTTGGGATTTTTTACGATCGAGTAAAGTACACACTATCGTGTAACATATTAGCACATTCCTCAGACAATATCCTTCAGTATGTCCAAATTTCTTTGCAAGACCGATATTTAGTAGCAATTATCCAAAAAAAATGATCCAGCAAAAAGGTTTCTCGGCTTCTCCACCGGTGCCTCGCCTTAAAATATACATTTATTTTTTGAAAAGACTATGGAATCCTACTTAGCGCGAGTTCCACTCACACTTAGCCGGTTTTTGCTTTCTCCTTTAGGGCCTGCCCACGGCTTCTAGCGGCGCGGCGGGCGACACGACGGGCGGGCGGCGCGATTCGCGGTGGTACGCCACAGCCAAAGTATATATACTAACATACAGTATGGCCACTCCCTGCCGCTCTCTAGATTGCGACCTCACCCCCTCGTCACCCACATTGATACAGATTGGTTACAGTTTGGTTGTCCAACGTAGAGGATTTCGCCGCCATTTTGTTTGTTCCGTCATTCCTTTTTTGAAATGTCATTTCTGGCCCGTGTAGGAAGTGTCCAGGGTGTGGGACAGCTAGAACACATGTCATACATAATTCGCGTCGCCGCGCCGGTAGCTGTCGCATACTTCATATATATACTAGGAGGTAACGGCAAAGGTAACGATAACGGAAAAGGACCAACTTAGGTTGAGATGAAAAATGGCAACCCTCTGATGTTAAATATGTCCATTTATGGGATCCTGGTCCAGAACTCTCGCTATTCCTACTACAAACGGGCGTTGCTCCATAACGCAACCGAATATTTGGTCAGTTTTTGCATAATTGTCATGAGTACAACTAGTACTTTCATTTTAAATCTTACTCAGCCATTTCCCTTATCGTTCTTTTTGGTCACGATGACTAGTTTTTCAGGCGCTATAGGTACATAACGCAGCCACTTTGCGCAGGCAGACCGACATATTTAACATCAGAGGGTTGCCATTTATCCTCTCAACCTAAGTTTATCCATTTCGTTACCAGATTTTTTTTTCGAAAGGACAAGCTTGTAGTAGGCCGCGGTTTACAACTTCACCGGGCAGGGGAGGCGAGTGCGGAGAGCACTCAATTCGTCATGACCTCCTAGGCTAATACAATTTCGTGCGATTTCCTAAATTGTTTTTCGCCGCTCGCCGCTCGCCGCTTGGCGCGCTGCAAATCGCGTCCCAGTTCGCACGGCTGCGGCTGCTGGTAGCTCATAGCTGTGGCCAGGCCCTTAGCCACATCTGATTAAACCCTATTAGCACTGTTAGTTAAGTTAAGTTATGCAAAAGCAACTAAATACGACAGGTTATCTGTAAACATTTTAAGATGTAACAAATATATTTAAAGCGTTATAACGTAGCTTTTTCTTGTGGCTTCGCCCGCTTGTATAATTGTTTTGATTTATCGAAGGTGCGTCGGTGGCGTAACGGCTAGGGCCGCCGCCTCTTGTCCGGGAGGTCGTGGTTCGAACCCTGTCACGTACCAATGTGATTTCGAATTTAGATTTCATATGTACGTTTATCCGACGCTCTTACGGTGAAGGAAAACATCGTGAGGAAACCTGCACACGCCTTCGGAGAAACTAGCAGGTTGTGTGTGAAGTCGACCAACCCGCACTGGGCCCGGGTGGTCGACTAAGGCCTGATTGCCCTTATTCAGGGTAGGCTCGAGCCCCTTGGTGGGGACGTATATGAGCTGATATGATGATCGAAGGTGCGCTATGCGCGAGCCACAAGCTTTAGTAAAGTAAAGCTAAAAATCAATGCAAAATTTCAGCGAAATCGGTTGAACCGCTAAGCAAAAAAAAAAGTAAAACAAACAAACAACATATTTTCGCGATTGTAATATTACTGAGATTGCTGGTTTGTCTCTGACGCGAAACAAAACAGAAGGACATCGATATACTTCAATAACCACGTCAAACATAACAGTAACAGAAAAGTAATTAGCATATTAACATAACAGTTATGTCCCAAACAACATGATCTTAACATCCTGCTCCAAATGTCTTATCTCAATCACTTAGAGTCGATTTTCGAACTAACTTCTAATGAATCACGGGTCCAAAGTGTTTCAGTGGGTCGGACGGGAATCGAACCGGTTTCGTACAAGTACGAGTGTAGACTACACCTACATGCGTCCGCGCATGCATGCAGTTTACGGTCAATGTCAACTGAAGACGAACGCTGTATTTACTGATATTATAGTACATTTTTGCATAAGATCTGTTCGGAGTAATGGTTATACTCTGTTTCAAAACAGAAGCTTGCAGGTTGGATTACCGCTAAAGTTCAAAATGTAGATTAGAACCAATTATTCTATTTGCGCTCTTACGGTAAAGGAAAAACATCGTGAGGAAACCTGCACACGCCTGCGAGGAAACTCGAAGCTTGTGTGAAGTCGACCAACCCGCACTGGGCCCGCATGGTTGACTAAAGCCCGATCGCCCTAAAATCAAGGTAGGCTCGAGCCCCACGGTGGGGACGTATGTGCGCTGATATATGATGATGATGCTGATTGCATTTCCATGAGCTTTCTTTCTGCTCACCATCATTGGTAACAATCCAAAATGTCTCCACTGCAATTTTTTTTTACTTCACAATTGGTAAGTCTTTGGCATCATCTCACCTGATGGTAAGTGACGATGATGCCTTAAATGGAAGCGGACTTACCAAGATTCCCAAACGCAATGGAGAACGGCTATCTTATCTTCAAGCCGGAACACATCAATGTTAAATTGTTAACATTAATGTGTGGTGGCAAGACTTAGATAAGATGGTGGTAACTATAGCCAGGCGGACGTAGAAAATGCCCTGCCACCACCAACGAAACCGAGTCTTACAAGTTGACCCAACCAGGAATCGAATCCGCGACCTCCTGGTGTGAGGCGAATAGAATAACCACTACGCCACGGAGGCGGTTAAAACGTTGCACAAGTGTCTTCCCAAAGTCGAAAAGGTTACACCATTTTTTTCCTTCTGTATTTTCCTCAAGCCATTATCCTGTTGCCCTTGTAAGACCGTTCCGAGAAATCATGTTTATTTCGAGGCAAAACTTTTTATGGAGTATGTATCTATTAATAACTGTATATAACTACCAACACATTTAAACGTGGATATTCATCAAATGAGATAATTATTATTTAATTATCAAGACACTTTTCATCATCATCATCATTATTGTAACAGCGGAAAGAGTCTTTTGTGCAAGACCTACCCCGAGAATTTCCGCCAAGACCGAATCTGCTATATTCGCATCCAGTACTTCCTTCCAGTACTAATAGGAATTTTACGATATGAGAGTAGATATTTTTTGTGTGAGCATTTTTTTAATTTATGGTCAAAGGTGTAAGCACTATAATTTTCTTTCTTTTTCAACTTGAGAAATGTTAACTGTTCTATAAATTGAGTTTTTTTTTCCTTCTGTATTTTCCTCAAGCCATTATCCTGTCGCCCCTGTGAGACCGTTCCGAGAAATCTTATTTATTTCGAGCCACAACTTTTTATGAAGTATGTATCTATTAATAACTGAATATTACTACCAACACATGTATACTTATAGCTGGATTTTCATAGGGTTATCAGATGTTAAATTGAAAATTCTTGACATTTTACTAAAACGGGCGCGGTTCGACGACGCACAGTAGTCATAGTAATAAAACAACACTTATAATATTCCTTTTGAGTGCCAACCGGTCACTCTCCGACACACAATCTGCCATTGAGTCTACTCTAACTCTCCACATAATGAAAAAAACACCATTCATTTTAGTCATGGGCTGCTTGTTAAAGACCTATAAACACGTAAATAATCAAAAAAATCCTGACATTGTCAAAGTCCGGCCGGAATCCTGACTGGTGCCTAAAAATCCTTACACGTCAGGACAAATTCTGACGTCTGGCAAGCCTAGATTTTTATCAAATGAGGTAATTATTCTTCTATTTTCAAGACACTTTTTTATCATCATTATCATTATTATTATTATAACAGCGGAAAGAATCTTTTGTGAAAGACTTACCCCGAGAATTTCCGCCAAGACCGAGTCTGCATTATTCGCATCCAGTACTTCCCGCGACCTTCACCAGTTCATCGGTCCACGAAGCGGGAAGCCTGCGGGCCTGCCCACGCTACGTCTTCCGACGCGCGGGCGCAACTACCCAACGTCCATTCGTTCTATGAGCTATGTGGCCCGCCCCTTGAAATTGATTCTGTGAACTATATGTGTACTTCTACATACGGACTTATCACATTTAATACATAATAACAATATGTAATTGGATAGTTGACGTTTTCGGTAATAATTCATGCCGACAGGGCACTCCGCCGCTACGTATAATACGGTGGATTAAGGTAGACAAACCCCGTGAAACACGCCATATATTTATGAAGAAGATTGTCGTTGTTATGACTTGTATAAAATCCTTCGGCTACCGTAAAAAACAATTTCCAATAGGTTTCCAATTTGCATTATAAAATAATATGATCGATTGTTAATTTAATTGCTCTCTTATCTAAGTGTCTCAAAATCCAATTCGCTTTGATAGTTTTGATTGTAGGTTCTTGGTGGAACATTATAAAACTAATTCCACATAAAAGAAATAAAACTGCGTTTATAATTTGTCAGCGATCGGTTTCGAACACCATCTTCAGGTAGAATAATCATTTACACAATGTGTGGGTACATTTGTAATAAATTTAGGGTTATTAGCGGTAATTACAATGTCTACGGATTTGATAAAAAATACTAATATCAGGGAAAAATTAATATGAAAATAAAACAAATTAAAATATAAAACAAAGAACACAAAAACATTAAAAAAAAATTGAATCACAAAATGAATTGTAATCAAAATGAAAAAAGATGTCAACTATTTAAAATAATTTAACAGAGATGTCGATAGGCAGATTTGGTCATTAATTAACTCTTCAGTGTTTCTTATTCTATGTCTCTTTTTCTCTAGAGCTTCCAATTCATTTAGTTTGCGGCCTTTTCGACCAGTTTGAAGGATTGTTGCATTAGTATTTTATTTCTTTTATGTGGAATTAGTGTAGATATATACCAAAACGTGTCCAATTCGCTTAGTTTTCCATCACGTCTTACATTTTTAATTAATGAAACTCATGAAATTAGTACATCAATGAAGCTAAGAAGCGTCACGCCTTACTATTTCAAGCCAATTTAGAGCATTTCATTTTTGACAGATGATAAAAAGTAGTTCTCAAATGAAACTGTAAAATCAATGTTAAATCGTCACTCCATCGTAAAAATTGTATCAATCGATCGAATATAACTGTATAAAAAACCTTGCATTACCTTCACGGCGCGTGATTCCTGGTTTTTTCACTAGTCCGGCTTTGGCCACAGCGATGATTTCGTACAAGGTGTGTTCGGTTGGATGCTTGCCACTAGGGTTGGTGCTTGGCAGTTTGATGTCAAGAAAAGGCTATGACGGATGAAAGTGGTGCCTTTTTTTCTTGGCGCGGCCATCAACCAAACTTTATTATTTGTATACACGTTAACGTTGCAAACAAAACTATGTAAATGACATATATCACTAAACTCAGTCCGAGCTGATTTATGAAAATTAAAAGTGTAAAATAAAAATATTTCTTTTGTCACGGTCAGTGGTCACTAACCAAACCTTGTTATTCCTAATCTTTACAACTCAACTCAGACTGAGTCTAGCGATATACATGCCATTATATGTTTTATTTGTCACGCCTGTATCCAAATAACAAATTTTGGTTAAAAATTGTGTTAAAAAAGTGTTTACATCTAACCTTTATAACTCAGTTCGGATTAAGTTTAGTGATATAGATGACATATTAAGTTTTGTTTGTTACCTTATCCTGTATCCAAATAAAAAGGTTTATTAATGGCCGCGCCAACTAAAAAAAGGCACCAATTTCCGCCATTGACCTTTCACTAGGTAGGTAATATATAGGGATGTAACAAACTTGGTGTAGGGCCCAACTGGTGTAGGTGGTAACTTTGATTTCTACTCATCATACTGAACAAATATTCCAAAAGACCCATATCCGATTCTTTAAAAAAAATTGACGCTCCTTACCAAAAATTCTCAAAATTCGTCAATCAGCTGATCGATTTATTTATATCAATAGTTCAATTTGGACATATATCCAATAACAGTATGGAACAACTACCTACGTATAATAATTTAACAGTTTGTATACTTAATAAATAACGTATAACAAACATTTACATAATATAAAACAAACAACAAAGCCTCAGTCAAACAGTCCGCCCCGAAACGCCCCCGATGCAAAGGTGCCCAAAACGCTGGCAGCGTTTCCACGTTGAATCGCCAGCGAAATGCGATGCATCAGGTTCGAGCCGAAGCGAGGATCTCCACTGTTGCTGGTCAGATGCCTCCCCAGTTACCGCGCAATTTTTTTAGCGTCTGCGCACCAAACGCCGCCGCTCACCTCCACTGCAAACGGGGGGAAAATATATGCCAAGGAGCGGCATTTTGCTTAATAGATATAGTTCAATTCATTTTTGCTATTTGACTATAAGTTCCTTGGGGAAAGTTGTTCAGTATGATGAGTAGAAGCCCCAGTTAACAAGTCCTACACTAATTTTGTTACACCCTGTATAGGTACTACTATATGTATAACTAGGATTCTCTGTAGAACTTATAGAAATCAAAACTGTCAGATATTAAATATAGTCATTGAGTTGGTTGTACAACCCTGGAAGTGTTAGAAGACAGACAAAGTTTTTGTCGGTAATAGTGAGGTGACCCAATTAGTCGATGATTTGGACAATGCGCACTAGCAACTCAGCGGAACTGTCTCGAAATAATGATTTCTTGAAATATATCGCACTCATAAAGTAAGTTCGCAAGGTGTTACGGAAACCACTGCACTATTTCATAAGAAGCCTTACGGCGACGTATTGATTGGAACAGTTGTCTCTGTCTTTTTAGTTCTCCATTGCTTTGGGGAATCTTGGTAAGCCCGCTTCTATCTTCGGCAACATCGTCACTTACCATCAGGTGAGATGATGCCAAGGGCTAACCAATTGTAAATAAAAAAAAGTGTAAAGAGTAAAGAAAACAACCATACTTTTTCAATGGTTTTTTGTTTCAATCAAAAACTACAATGAGAGTATAAAAAATAATAACGTTACTCACTTTGCATTATCATAACAAATATGGTTGTATATTTTTTTAAATTCATACTGCAAAATATGGATATTTGGGATTTTTTTCTATGAAGCCAAAACTGCTCAATCGTGTTTCTAATAGCTTTTTACATCAACAATAAGTTTTTTTTTTCAACCTCGGATTTTCTGTCGTTTAGGAGCAATTGACTTCAAAAATAACGAAAATATGTAATATTAGCGCCATAATGGACTTAGCAATGTAAATTAATGTAGTTTTTGATCAATATAAATTGCTATAGGTAATTTAACTAAAATTTGCAACAGAGAGGCCAATGGCAGTCCCCGACGAGTTTTCTTGGATTTTGAAATAATCATCTTTCGTTTCTGATTTCTCTCTAGTCGGGGGACTTTAAAAAAGTTATTTAATCGGTTTTAGGGTTCCATTCCCAAAGGGTAAAAACGGGACCCAGTTTGGGAACAGACCCATGCCCCAGCTGTGGGGACGGTACTACCAAAGTACCCGGCGCATTCTGTATTAGGTGCTTGATTTATTATTATTATTGTCCACACTGCGTCACGCAAAAAGTCCAATATAATTTCACAGCAAGGTTGACCACGCATTAAAATTTCAATTAAAAATTTTCGTCACTAATAATTATCGAAGAACATTATTTTGACACTTGGGTGAGCACCAAGGTTTGCTTGCACAACTGACAAACAAAGCCGACTAAGAGGCGGATGGAAATCGATGCAAAATTGTGGGGAAACCCACGGGCTGACGCTATGGCTAAAAGTAAATGGAATGGCCTGCTGTGATGGTAAATAAGAAATGTTAGTTGTTTTTGTTTACTACCAATCATCATCGAATTAAAAAAAAGTTGGGCTTCACCAGCGTGTCTCAAATCGATGTTTGCCAACCGCAGCCAAATTATGCAAGGAGTAAAGTTCCTTACCTAGTGTACAGTATTTTTTTTTCCACAATTGGTAAGCCCTTGGCATCATCTCACCTGTTGGTAAGAGACGATGATACCGAATATGGAAGGCTTACCAACCTTAGCTTCCCCGACGCATTAGGGAACTGGCTATCTTATCTTCAAGCCGGAACATATCAAGGCTATTTATATTGATGTTGGCAGCAAGACTTAGACAAGATGGTGAAGAAGGGTAGAGAATGCCCTTCCAGCAACCAAATCAAGTCTTAATCGAACCCGTGACCTGTTGATGTGAAGCTCATGGACTATTAACATTACTCCACTCCATGCATCGAGGCGGTTGAAAACAGTTTAACTGCGAATTGAAGTAACCTTTAGATGACGACCCATCCACGTCGAAGTAACCTTTAGATGATGACCCATTCACGTCGAAGTAACCTTTAGATAACGACCCAGTCACGTCGAGGTTACTTTTCAGAGACATTAAAAGATATTTTTTTTTAAATGCATGCCAGATTTTTACAGCTTTTTTAATTGAAAGATTATTATGTAATTAGATTATATGTTATATTATAACAAACTTTAATTTTTAGGTACAATCAATACGTAAAATAACGATAAAATCACAAAAGTTAATAAATGTAGGTATTTACTTCAGTACTTCTATTTTCTCTAATTTTGTGATCAAGAAACTAACTTAATACTTCTTATACAATTATCCAAAACAAACGAAAATAAAAAAAATACTTAAAACAGTGAAAAATTGGCATCAGTTCTAGTTACATAGTATGTTTTCGTAGATGCCTTCATGTCTCAAAGGCCTATTCCGTTGTCGAAGTTTCTGAGGCTGTTTTGAAACCAGATATTATCATTCATCAGTTGTAAATTCTACCTACTGCTCCTCCCAGTGACCTCAACTTATGGCCATCCTGAGCCGCGGGCAAAACCTACTCATTTGTTAGGGTTCCCTACCCAAAGGGAAGGGTGCCGTGCCGACGAGACCCTATTATTAAGTGCTGCATCTTTTGAACCGTACAGAATAAGTATGTCCTATGATAGCGGATAAACTGAAAAATATAAACAAAAGGTGAAAATGAAAGTGGGTTCCTCATACAAAAATGTGTTGTTAATATGTAGGTTATTTGTGTAAAGCCTACTCGTACTTATTCGTGATAGTTTTCTTTTAAATTGATTATATATAGGTATTATTTACAATTTTTTTCAGATGTCCTGAAATAGCGGTTTAGCTGGTAGGGGGGGGGGGGGGGGGGGACACTTGACTAACAAAAATTAGCACTTTAAAGCTTTATATTTTGCGTCGGTTGAATCGAAAAATGGTTTTAGCAAACCTTCAATAGTTTTTAAAGACCTATTTATCGATATCCCGCACGACAGGGTACGTCAACGAAAAAAAACACCTTCTCTTTACATGTAGGGGAGGTACCTACCCTAAAAATATTTATTTTAAGGATTTTATGGTACCAATTTATCAGTGTGATTATATGTATCATCATATCAGCCTTAAAAACGTCCAGTGCTGGACAAAGGCCTCCCTCAGGATTTCCACGACGATCGGTCCTGCGCTGCCCTCATCCAGGCATCCAGCGGCTTCCCGTTATATGTATATCAGTGCCAAATTACAGCGTTCTAGTACTAACAGTCTCTGAGCTAAGCCGCGGACAGACAGACAGACATGACAAAACTATAAGGGTTCCTTATTGACTTCGGAACCCTTAAAACATACTGGCTTTAATCCCAATATTCTGTTATTTCATTCACACTGCCAGAAGTCTGACGACAGAAACTACTATACTATTATAAAAGTACAGTACTATTTTGATCTAAACGATGAATTTAATTTTAAATTAACATTATAAATTACATGTACGTTTAAATCATAAAATTAAATTGCTTTTTTATCAATCGGCCATTGGCGTGGCGCCGTGGCGTATGGCACTGGCCGGCACCGGCGCATCTGGCGTAGATAAGGCATAGACTGAAGCTTTATTATAACTACTATGGTTTACACCAAAGAGATTGTACACGTTTATTGTGACGTTGATTAGCGATATGTTGGGGAAGGTCGCGTCTGGGAATATTTTGGATGTAATTAGTTAGGTAAATTGTTTATGATTATAATACAAAGACAGATTTTTCTCAGTCATATAGGTACATTAGTAAGAGCGGTAGATATTATATTTCTTCACTAGCTTGTACCCACGGCTTTGTCCGCGTGGACATTGTTTAGTATGAGTGGCTCGCAGGCGTAGACAATAGTTTTGTTCAGATCCCCCGGGAACTATATTTTTTTTCGGTATAAAAGATGGTTTCTTACGTTTTTTTCGTCCTTTACTTTAGTTGTATGCTTTTCATCGGGACCAGTTCAGTAGTATCAGCGCGAAAGAGCGATTGCATGAGTGTATGCACGAATTGCAAGCGTTGCTTCGTTGCGATGTGAACGAATGACCGTTATAAAACCTGCCAAGTCGAGTCTGACTCGCGAACCTGTGGTTCCGTACCACCACAGGAATCTTAAAACATAATCGAGTACATCAATATTTAATAATTTCAATCAAGACGTAAAAGGGAGCGACAGGTAAAAAGTGTTTTATCAGTCAGTTCAGACTCTACGTCCGTCTGTCTGTCTGTCTGACCTTTAAAGGGCTGTATCTTTGAAACCGTCATAGGTAGCTAGCTGAAATTTTCACAGAATATGTGTTATTATGGGGGATTCACCAACAAATATATTTTTTTTAAAGAGTGTTAAAGTGATTATGAAAGAAACGTTATAAAGGTTGATTTTTGATTTGTCTCTATCATTAAAACATTAATACTTATATACAAGCGTGGAACTTAGTGTGATAGTGAGTACTTAGTCGTAAAGTAAAACAACAAATAATAAAAACCTGCCAAGTGCGAGACGGTCTCTCGCAAAGTAGGGGTATAATTTTAAACGTATGTTCATCGCGAGCTCACAGTTCGGGCGTACCACTAGTTAAGTTCGGCATCCTTAGCGCAAGTACGACTTACACTTGGCCGATTTTTTTTATTTGTTTTTATACTAATTCAGGGTAGGCTTGAAGCCCTCGATGGGGACGTATATGAGCTGATATGATAATACTTATAAGTAGGTAATAGGCCTTATAGACGGCTTGAACACTTCTGGTAGTAAGGTCCGCCATAAGCTCTTCAACTGTCGTGTAATTCAAAAATGGTACAATATTATTATTGTTTGTTGTTCGTCATCGATTTTGAAAAGTAATTAGTGAAGTTTTAGTGTCCGCGCATTATTTGAGAAAAGTACTATACAAGCCTTGGCCACAACCAGGTATTGATGGACTTACGTATTCACACGTTCGTACCACAATGACTCTTTTGCGTGCCGCTGCAGCTGCAGTAATGTTACTATTGGTGTGGTGTTACTGAAACCAATAAACGTATATCTTTCTTTCTTACAATAAAAGTAAGTAAAGGACATAAACTACACCAGAAAAAAGACATTTCTTATAATTGCAGCACCACATAACATGCCATTACAATTAATACTTAACACACAAGTTTACAAGCTGGGCTAAATACCGAGACAATTGTAAACATATCAATAAAAAACTCGATCCATTATGCAGACAATAGCTTTTCCCACCGACCATTAAATCAAGTTGAATATTTACATACCTTTTTATCACTATCAGCCTACTCTCAGCAGTTTAGCCAAGTATTATACATATGGCTAGCAAAAAATATCAGGTACTAGCTTTTGCCCGCGGCGTCGCTCGCGTGGACATTGTTTTTATGACTGTCTTTGAGGGTGAGTGGAGCGCAAGCTGCAAGCGGCTGAAATTTATTGAGCTGAAAATACCCGTCTTTATCGGTTTAAGGCCAGCCTGTCCAACATACGGCCCGCGGGCGACCATCCGGCCCGCGAAGGCACTTCATCTGACTCGATTTTAAGCCATCTAATGTATAGTTATTGCATGAAGCTACCTACCTTTATTCCGCGTCACATAAGTTGAACAAAGATGTAGACAATAGATGCATTGTGCAAACAAAACAGGTGTCAGTCATTGCATTTTACAGATTATGCGTTAAAGAAACGCAAAGCAGTGCGCGCTAAGCCTAAAGTATCTAAACAATAGACACTGTTCGCGTCCGATATAGTGGAGCACAGTGCAAAAAGACTTGTTATCTATGGTTTGCATTAGGTCTTTACTTTCTTTTTTCCCTTTTTTCAATGACCGCTACCAACCGCGTCCAAAGTCGTTTTATAATAAACCAGTTAAAATACAGTTTTTATTCATTAACATTAACTAGATTTTCCTACATTATAATTAGGACGCTAGCAGCACAAACAGACACACACACACATCTACCAGTGTTTAATTTCTAATAAGTTTTTAGTGCTGTTTTGCGAAATTTTGGTGTGATAACTTTTTTCAACTGACTTCCAAAAAGGAGGAAGTTCTCAATTCGTCTATATGTTGTTGTTTTTTTTTGTATGTCTGTTACGCGATATCTTCGCAGATTGTGAACTGATTTTCATGATTATTTTCTTTTTCGACATGGTATGCTCTCGAGTTGGTCCCATATAAATTTTATCAAAATCGGTGTAGTACTTTAATGGAAAATTAACAAAATCTAAAAATAAATATGCGAAATTGTACTAAATTGTTGCGACGGAAGTCGGTTTTTTAACGTGTTTTAGCGTTTTCAATTATTTATTACCTATTAATTCACTTCTTTTAACTTTTTCATCCAATCATATATACATAAATACCTAATTTAAGTCATACATATAATATGCTGACACTACATTTATAGCTTATGTATAACTGCGTAGTAAATTAGTATTCAAAGCAAGCACGTGGCATCAATTATACTATACATACGTAGGTAGTATTATGTAAGCTTAGCTCTGTAGATGTCCGTAGGTAGTAGGTACAGTGCTTACGCCACATTTCTTCGCTTCCCAAAACGCGGCGGGCACGAGGGCTTGATTTGAACTTGCAGTTACAGAGTCAGAGCATGCACACAAAAAAGGAAATATACGTAGTCGTTCTCCCAAAAAAAACATTAAGGCGAGGCATTGATTGGAACAGTTGTCTCTGTCTTTTTCTTTACGTGTAAAGAAAAAAGAAATTAACCACACTTTTGCACTTTTTCAACGTTTTATCGATTCAATTAAAAGCTATACAATTATTTTTTAAAAATCCAACTGGCATATTGAAGTGTGTGTTTAGACTAATCGAATAAGAAAATTTAGAGATAATAAATCGGTTAAGTTTGCCTGTATTAAGCAAATCCTTGTTTTAAAAGAGGTACTTTTGATATATTTTAGCTGGTAAAAGTGAACATATAAGCGTCGGTGGCTCAACCGGTAACGACTCGGTCCATCTAACCAGAGGTACCGGGTTCAAATCTGGACGGCCAATGTACCAATGAGTTTTTCAAAAACTTACGTACATACTTACCGATTGCTTTAACGGTGAAGGAAAACATCGTGAGGAAACCTGCACACGCCTGCGAAGAAACTCGAAGGTTGTGTGTGAAGTCGACCAACCCGCACTGGGCCCGCGTGGTCGACTAAGGCCTAATCGCCCTGATTCAGGGTAGGCTCGAGCCCCTCGGTGGGGACGTATATGAGCTGTAATAATAATAAAAAAAAAGTGAACAAATCGTGTTACTGCAAATGACAAAATGAAGCAATTAAATTGAATAATCAGTTTGTAAAATATCATTTTCATATGTTTTGTAATTGCTGAAAAAAATCGAGATCCCTGCTACCTAAGTTTCCAATGCGTCGCTTTAAGACCTAGCTTTACCTTCACTTCTTTACAGCCTAGCTCAAAGATATTGAGGTGCCAGATGTTGAGGTCTTAGACAAGATAGAACTTGCTAAGGTTGGGTAGTAAAACACTGAGTTTTTATAATATCTCTAGAGAAAAAATGTGTTTTCGAAACTAGACGGACAAGTGGAGTCAAGTAACAGACTAAAAGACGTAGCTGAAGAAAATAACTTGTACGAAATTTACATTATATCTGCATCACTCTCACTACAGTCACCTATGAGGACTAAAACGTGGGGCCATTTACATGAGAATCCATAAAAGAAAACCTTTGTAGCAAAATAATAAGACTGCAAAAATTTACATTACGGTTCTTATTGTTAGGTCTCAAGTAGAATGTGGCCTTGGTATTTGAAACACACTATACCTCCCATGACGAGTAAAATCCAGAATTAACGGGTATAACACCAGTTTTGTTAAACCCTCAAAGGGATGTAGAGGTGCCTAACGAGAAACAAATTTAGGAACCAGAGTGTACCGACTTCGATCGTAAATAAATACAGACAACGTATGGCATGACAGAAATTGGTGTTACCATGATGCAAGAAACGGGGTATGGCAGAAATTGGTGCCTCACATTGTGATATAATTAATAATGCATCCTGTTGAGACATGGTTATAGCACAACATAACTTATTTATATTAATATAAACAACATATTTTTATATTATGATATATTATTTAAGGGAATTATATTTTTCGTCCTCAATTAAATAGATTCATCTCTATTCAATATTTTCGTTCTCAAATTGATAGATCTGTCATCGAATTGATAGATCTGTCTACAAATTGATAAATCTGTCATTAAAAAATACGTGTGGCACTCGGGGACTGCCGCGGTAAAGCTATTGCATGGTAACAAATCGAAAACTAGGGGGTAATCGGCCAAAAACAATAAATAAATGAGCGAGCGAAGCGAGCGATGTTAGATTCGGTCAGGTTTGATTGATTTAACAGTCAAAGAGGGTCCCCACCCTGGGTACCAAAATACTTCGCAGCATAAGAAATCATCGGAAGATGACCCCTAACGGGGGCGTAGCCCCCGCCGCCCGTTTCGAACCCCAACAAACTTTCGGGATCCGAGGAGGATGTGGGAGTATATGTAGGTCACCTTTGTTAGTAATTTTAGGCATTTCTATGGCGACAAATCTACTATTTTGAGTACAAACTATTTTATTTAGGGAATTTCAATTTTTTTATTTAGTGATCGAATCTATTTAATTGACAATCGATAACATCATACCCATTATTTAATTAGTATGTAAATGTACGTATTTTGTGTCTATGCATATAACTATTTGTAAAATATTTTAACTATTGTTTCTCTTTTTTAAAATCGTGTACTAACATATTTCTTTCCTCGTTATTTAGGTAAGTCCTTTTAGTAATTAAATGTTGGATGGAAGAGATCCCTGTTTCAGATAAGTCCGCCTTTGTACATGGTATCCTTAATTTATACGTATAACTGTATAATCTGTTGTGCAATAGAGTTAATAAACAACCTTGTTCTAAGAAAATGCCCTTATTATAAATATATCAATTTAAAACCAGTTTTTTGCGGTTGCATAAAACCCTATGAGAATCAAGTTAAAAGCCTATAAATTAATTAATGTATTATACGGGGTCAGTATACTAGGTCAGTGACCTAACCTCATTTGACCCTAATTTATCAATGATTTATTGATTTAAATCATTATGATCAGTCTTGCAAACTGTAACCAGTTTATTTATCCTCTGGCCTATCCAGGATACTTGGGAGATCTCAGATGCTGCCATCATCATCATATCAGCTCATATACGTCCAAACCGAGGGGCTCGAGCTTACCCTGAATTAGGGCGATCGGGCCTTAGTCAACCACGCAGGCCTAGTGCGGGTTGGTCGACTTCACACACAACCTGCGAGTTTCTTCGCAGGCGTGTGCAGGTTTCCTCACGATGTTTTCCTTCACCGTATTAGCGTCGGATAAACGTACATATAAAATCTAAATTCGAATTCACATTGGTATTTGGCAGGTTCGAACCACGACCTCCCGGACAGGAGGTGGCGGCCCTAGCGACTACGCCACTGACGCCACAGATGCTGTAACTGGACTTTATCATTATAATAAACACCTATTCGCGGAGAGCTGGACTATGCCGAGCGTGCATGGAGGCTGCAAAGACTGCAGTACAATTTACCACATCCTACTTGACTGCAAGGAGCTAGCACGTACAGGGTAAGGAAGTTGTCAGCGACCCGAAGTCGCTATTGGACTTTCTGGTGGAGCTGGATTAGCAATAACGCCAATCTACACCACGCAAAATGGGCGCCTGGTTGCGGAAACCACCTGCCCCTAGCTATAACTCCATCGACCTTGAGCAAATCATCGCTTTCACGCTAGTTTTGTCAATGTGGTGGCCTCTGTTTGCCCTGCTAATATTACTAATAAACACTCCACTTACATATTGTTTTTCATTATCCACCTGACGGTAAGTATTGATGATTTCTTTTATCCACAATCCATAAGCCATTGGTATCATCTTCATTCATCTGACCTGATGGTAAGTAACGATGTTGCAGAAGATGGAAGCGAGCTTACCAAGATTACCCAAAGCAGTGTGGAACTGGTAGTCTTATCTTCGTGCCGGAACACATTACTGCTGTTCACATTGATGTTTCGCGGCTAGATATCTAAATACATAAATTTGATTCCATGACTGGAAGACATCCACAAAAATAGATCTGCCCCAGCGGGCTCTTTTTTGCTCCAGCATTACAGGCCTTCTCAGGTTGATAAAAATGTGGTAGCTAGCCAGGCAGGCTTAGAAAATGGCCTACCATCAACCAAAGCACAAAAAGTTTAGACCCCACCGAACCCTCCTGGTGTGAATCGAGTGGCCTAACCACTCCACGAAGGCAGTTAAATTTCCGAAAATGTTAACAGGTTTACTAGAAATTCTCAGTGCGGAACTATGCCAAACAGAGTGCCTAGATATGCTAAGATTTTGTGACGATTTGTTATGTTATTTTATTAGTTATTCAATTCAATGAACTTCTTTAACATTGCTACCTATTCCATTTGTTTTGTTTTCAAAGAGATTCAGTAAAACCATGTCACGCTGACTATACAACTGTAAATCACTCATTGATCATTGAGTAACTAAGTATTGCGCAAGCGATCCGAACCGATTCGTTGCGACCGAGATACGATCACGCTTAGCATCGATACCGATGCGATATCGATATGGAATCGATTAAATACGCACGGATTTCAAAGTGCAAGGGCCAAGGAAGAGTTTAACAGCTGGAGATAGCACTCGGAAGGAATTAATCTGTACAAGCGCGGGCACCACAGTAAACTCAAACTCAAATATTTTATTGCTGATTATTGGTTTACATTAGGTCTTAAATAAATTGTACTATGTTCGCAATAACCTGCCTTAAAAAAGCATGCAATATTATATGTTAATTAATTATAGATAATGTCAAAGAATTAAATTAATCAAAATAATCTGCTAACTATGTCGAGTCAGTTTTTACAAGCCGTAAATTTTGTTTTGTAAGCCGCCGTATTCTAATACTGCGACAGATGTAAAGAATTTTCTATGTGACAGGCACCAAATTAGGTACATATTTTGTCACTTTGTATTAAGGTATCCTTAGTGACGTTAAAAAGGGGTACAAAACTTTTGATCAGAAATTAAGACCAGAATCTGTATAGCACGCGCTCTCTTCTATATTTACGAGTGCCTAGTTAAGTTGAATTCTATTTGAGACACCGTGGATACTTGGACTGTTTGGTTTGGACATTTTCCTATGCGGTTCGGTGAAGTGCAGCCTTTAAGGCTCCTCCGTCCCTAAAATTAGCAACTCGATACACGATGTTTCAAACATCGAACGAAAGGGCTTGGTAATCGATTTACGATGTTTCAAACATCGAACGAAAGGGTTAAGGAAGGAAAAGTTCTTGTCAGCTCGTACTGCAACGAGGCTGTTACGTCAATCGCTACGAACGAATCGTGCGAAAATTGTGGTTTTTAATTAATTATAAAAAAAATAAGAAGAATTTCCAAAATCATTTATATTGTTTTGTTAAGAAGTTAATATATTATCATAATGTTTCGATTTAAATTGCAGCAGTTCTATGGTAACAACTAGAAAAAAAGGGTGCATTAAGATATTTTTTTCTTTAGTTCTGTGTATTAAAATAGAATTCGAGGAAATCAAAATCACTCCTCATATCCTGTAAATTACAACACATTTTTTTCGATAAAATGGTTCTTTATTGAAGTAAAAAGTGGTTACAAAGTTCGTCGTATAGGCCTTAAAATCGTTTCTAATAAAATCGCCTTTGATTATTTTCTCTCAAAATTGCTTCTTATTTAATCGAGTAAACTGTTTGACCAACGTGATATCAGAAACTAGAACCGTAACGTCAGTACTTTGTGAACATACCTAGGTAGGTACCTATAACAATTTTTTCATGTAAGTAGACTAGGTACGAGTATATCACACTTAATATTATAAAGGCGAAAGTTTGTGAGTGTGTATGTTTCTTACTTCTTCACGTAAAAACTACTGAACGGATCTGGCTGAAATTTGGTAGGTAGACAGATTTGGACCTGGATTAACACATAGGCTAATTTTTTTTTACGCTCGCGAGCCACAACGCATCCTCGAAAAGTCATAGAAACGTTGTCCACGCGGGTGAAGCTGTGACAGCTAGTGAGTAATATAGACCAAACCTAATAATAATAATCTAATAGTTCCTACGTATAATACATAAAGAACAAACCGTATTTATCTGCAATGCAACTCTGAAACGTGCTGATTAACCTACTATGTTAAACCAAGGTTAGATTATAAGATATTTAGGTACCTACACTAATATTATAAGCAGGCAAAATGTGTTTGTTTGTTTGTATTATACGGGGTAATCTATGGAATCACTGAACCGATTTAAAACCCTAAGTAAAAGAAAAATAAAAACAACAAAAAAAAGTCTTTTTAAATTTTGATATTTTTGCGCATCCTTGATATTCTTGTCACCCGTGGAATTTCAATAAAAATCAATTTTACAATTTGCTATTACAAAATTGTTATATACAGCAAAGTGCAAACCATAGTTAGGTATGTTGGTTTATGAAGAGGTCGAAAACTTTTGGCAGTACAGAAACTTGTTATATAGAGCAAAGTGCAAACCATGGTGAACAGTCTAAATCAAAACCCGACGTTCGTTCCACAGTGGCTACAGTGCCACATTATGTTGGTTTATGAAGAGGTCGAAAACTTTTGGGAGTACACAAACTTGTTTTGTGAGACCACGTCGTCTTCAATTTTGAGTGACGTAAAACTGCATTCAATTAACTAAAAAAAAATCTCATACTCGGAAATCGAACCCAATAGTTTAGCTATTTGAAATAGTCAAATTTATATTTTTTTACATTTCTGACACGGGGTTTCTTAGCAAAATAGAGAAATAAAAATCATAACTGGTTTCAATTTCCAGTCAAATAAGTTTTAAATATATTTTTTCTGTAGGCAGGTACTCTAAAATTAACAACGTTTCCCATATAATAAACTATCCCATATAACTAATTTGTATTCTGCCACAGTTTCAGACTCTCCATAGGCACCTGGTAGGTAGGTAAATTGTACGGCAGGTGGTGGGCTTTAACACTTGGGTTTTTGTGTTCACTGTGGTTTACTCTGTTACTATTTAATATAAGCAAACGGTAAGCTTTATCGTATTTTAAAAGTCCGCGAGCCACACGACTATAAATCCTTACTAATATTATAAATGTGAAAATGTGTTTGTTTGTTCGTTACCTTTGTAACGCCTCGTTCAACGCCTTGACCAATCTTTATGAAATTTGGCATGCAGGTAGCCTGTGTCACAGGGAAGGACATATGCTACTATTTATCCGGGGAAAATAGCATAATCTGATGCAGTTCCTGAGGGAACTAAAAAAATACTCGATTGTTGTGATTTTTTGCAGAGATGGTTGAGTAGGGTGGGAAACGACATAATTTACTAATCACCCTTAAAGACAGTCATATAAACGATGTCCACGCGGGCGGTGCCGCGGGAAAAAGCTAGTAAAGTCATAAAAGCAGTATCCACGTGGGTAAAGTCGCGAGAAAAAGCTAGTAACAAATAAAGTAGTTGCTTATTTTACGCACACCTATTTACTTGAGCTTTTTATATAGCAAATCATTGTGGTAAAGGCAACTTAAATGAAAGCACAATCAAAGTCTCCAAGACACTCAATAAACTTATACGCGACTTTCCGGTTCTGTAAGGCCTTGAATCATGTCAATACCTTTGGATGACCTTTTGAATGTAAATATGAATACAATACGTTTAAAATTAGATAAAACCGGCTATGTATCTATTTATTTAGCTGGTTAAACTTGGGGAAACCTATGTCCCGCCAGCTGTGGACTTCTTTTGGCTGATGTGATGGTGGTCATCATCATCATCACAAGCCAAAGCATCCTGATTTTTTGAAATGCCTACCGTCCTAGTGAATAAAAAACCGGCCAAGTGCGAGTCGGCCTCGCGCGCTAAGGGTTATACAAGGAAATCTTATAGTTTCGTCATGCTTGCTTGTCTGTCCGTCTGTCTGTCCGCGGCCTCGCTCCTAGACTATGAGTAGTAAAGAGCTGAAATTCGGCTAAGATATTTAAATAATAACGCGGAGAAAACTGTAAAAAAAATTAATGAAAAAAAAATTTTTAAGGGTAAGTATCTATTTATTTAGCTGGTTAAACTTGGGGAAACCTATGTCCAGCCAGATGTGGACGTCTTTTGGCTGATGTGATGATGGTCATCACTCATCATCATCACAAACCAAAGCAGCCTGATTTTTTAAATGCCTACCGTCTTAGGGTCCCGTACTACTATACACAATATATCGGTTTGAAGGAGGAACTTTGTAGTTGACAAAGTGTTCTACCTTAGCACACCCTGGACACTTCATACAACGGGACAGAAATGACATTTCAAAAAACGAATGACGGATCAAACAAAATGGCGGCGAAATCCTATACGTTCGACAACCAATCTGAATCAATCTAGGAGACGAGGGGGTGAGGTCAGAATCTAGAGAGCGGCAGGGAGTATATACATACTGTATGTTAGTACTAATATACTATACTTTGCCCTTAGTAATGTTCTATTAGTAATACACTACTGTTTCCAATTGTTTCTTCACTGGTGCTTTGAGACCTTGCTTCTTGCTAAATTTCATGATTCTAGATCAAGGGGAAGAACCCTATAGGTTTTCATTTACTACCGAGTGTCATAACATGCGACCTAAATGGCCGTATTTTTTATTGTGTTGGGTGGATCTTCAACATCAATAGAACTTAGACCGTAGTATTTGATATTAATAATGAATTGATACCTGTACGCGTTCTGGAGAAAATGGGTCTTGACAGAAAGATGGATGGACATCGAAGTAATCCTATAAAGGTTTCTTTTTTAGGGTTCCGTAGTATAACAAGGAACCCTTGTAGTTTCGTCGTGTCTGTCTGTCCGTCTGTCTATCTGCGGCCTAGCTCCTAGGCTATTAGTAGTTAAGAGCTGAAATTCGGCAAAGATATATATATATATATATATATATATATATATATATATATATATATATATATATATATATAAATAACGCGGGAAACTGGAAAAAAAATTTCTAAGACCATTTTATAATTTACGGTTCCGTTTTCGAAAAAATAGGCTTGCAAGTGCTAAATTTTGTTAGCTTCCCCACCCCCTAACAACTAAACCGCTGTATTTGGAAATTTGAAAATTAGATATAAACGCGATAATGGCAACTACGGAACTCTACATTGCGCGTGGCCCGACACGCATTTGGCCAGGTTTTTCCTTTTGAAAACTGGTCAATATGAGTGTAGGGTTGCGCCTCAGATCACACTGTGATCTGAAGGGTTGCGCAGTCATTAGGTACTTATACCGCATAGATTAAATCTGTTTAAGTTAAGTTCGGGTTCATTTATTCAACTTTTGGGAACTTCTGTCTACATCACTCTTTTGAATTTTAACATAAATACTCGTATAAATAAGTAGAGCAATAAAAATCTCGAATTTATAACGTTACTATAAAACTACAAAATCAGCTCATTTAATGGCAGCCCCGGGCGGATTTTCTTGGGTTTTTTTTATGAAGTTCATATGGAGTTGAATATTTTATTGCCACATCTACATCTTTAGGAACTAAATAGGTACGAAGGGAAGTGCTATGAAAACTGATTCTCTGTTGTTCATATGTCCGACTCTGCGAGAGAACAAATCTTCTTATAAAAGCTTTTTACGTTTATTTTCACTAGTTGCAGAAATTCTTAAAGTCGGGGTTTTTAATTATTTTATCCTTTTCCAATTTCATTTTAAACGTCGTGGGTTTTAAAAAAAAAAAACAATTTTGCTTTTTATATTGTAAAGGTTTCTCGTAGGGACTATTACCCTAAAACTAAATTATTTATAACTACTGGAGATGCAGAACTTTTAGTTTATTAAAATCAATTTTCAATATTGCCACTTGTATGAACAGCTTCTATGAATGCAGAATTTTGCGTCATTTTTAAAGACTGCAAAAAGATTGCAATAACAAAAGAGAACTTTACGAGACAATGAAAAGCAAGGTCAAATCATATCAAATTAGCAAGTTTCGATAATTAATTAAACACTTGATTAATGACTTGTAACGAAGGTACACAATAAAATAATAAAATGGTTTCTAATTGAATTAAATGAGAGGTATTCTGTCCACTTTTTGCTGGTTAATCGAACGTGAAGGAATTCTTTGAAATCATTTTGTAACTTTAGTTCACAGTTTATAAAAAAAAACTATTGTTATCTAAGTACCTAAGTACATACTTCAAATAATTATAATTTTGCTCTTCGACCAATATATGAAAGCATGTGATTTTGGTAATTTTAGAAAATGTAATTAGAAATATATTGATTTCAAAATGTTTACTTACAAATTAAAAGTGATGCCTAAACCTTTATTCGTATGGTTATCGGAGCATACGAGGGTGCGACCTCTTGGCCTCCGAAAGACCGACTGAGACGAAATAAGTGAATGCACACATTCTGTAAGCATCAAAACCGTCGCGTTGTTCGCGTGGGCCGGTCCGTAGCTGTTAATGGGTCGAAGACTGAGATATTGAATTCAATTACTAAGTTCATTTAAATGCACATTTTTTTTAAAGTCATTTAAATGCACATTTTATTTAAAGCCACTATTAAATGCACATTTTATTTAAAGTCACTTATGCACATTTTATTTAAATTCACTTAAAAAATGTGCATTTAGTCATTTAAATGTACAATTTCTTTAAACTAAAAGATGTTTTTTTGGTTTTTCTTACATATCGGTAAGTGATTGGCAGCGGTTGTGTATGAAAAATAAATAATAAAACGCAATTTCAACCAAGTTGTACGACAAAAAGTTGTTCAGTTCGATCAGTACAAGCCCACCTTAAAGTATCATTCACCTATACCTTAGCACATACACTAATATTATTATAAACGCCAAAGTATAGATGTTTGTTTGTCTTTTAATACTTTACACCTAAACGGCTAAACGGATGTCAAATTTGAATAAAAAATTTGAACTCTTATATCTCGTATAATATATACCACTTAGGCGAATTTTTCAAAGAAAACTGTTTGTTATCTCCAAAGACATAGGATCGATTTTTTTTGGTACAAAGTACTTTCAGACTTTTTTCAACATGGCGGACAACAGGTGTTTGCCAGGCTTCGATTTTTATTTCACGCTCGCGAGCCACAAATTCTCGATTGCAATCATAAATACGACATACACGCCATTACACGCGAGCGGAGTTGCGACCAAAAGCTATAGCTTGGAAACACGTATGTACATACGTGTTTCCAAGTAGAGACAAGCTCATTTGAAATCTGCCGAAGCTTTTTTTATAAAACCTTCGTTGGTGCGTGTGCCCGAGTTCTGGGTGTTTTTGATTGTTAAACTTCCAAAAACTGATAAATAGCTAAAAAAGAACCCTAAAGCTTATACCGCCGACAACGAATAACTTTGTAACCACTTTTAAGTTCAATTGAGGACTTTTTTTTATTTACATGATTTGAAGAGTGACCTTGAGACTTCTTATGAGGCCCATAGTAAGCGACCATGTCTCGGTTCCGTAATTCATCACTGGCAACACACACTGGTCGAAGATCTTAGTCAATGGAGCGTGATATGCTCGGAGTTTCTCTGCATGATCGAATCAGAAACGAGAAGATCCACCGTAACCGACATAGCTCACAGAATCGCTAAACTGAAGTAGCAGTGGGCAGGGCGCATAGCTCGTAGAACAGATGGCGGTTAGGGTAGTAAAGTTCTCGAGTGGCGACCGCGCACCAGAAAACGTAGCGTAGGCAGGCCTCCCACGCGGTGGACCGACGACCTGGTGAAGATCGTAGGAAGCCGCTGGATTTGGACAGCGCAGGAGGCAATCAGCATCGGACCTCTTTCGACTGATTTTATCATCATCATATCAGCTCATATAAGTCCCCACCGAGGGGCTCGAGCCTACCCTGAATTAGGGAAATCAGGCCTTAGTCGACCACGCGGGCCCAGTGCGGGATGGTCGACTTCACACACAACCTGCGAGTTTCTTCGCAGGTATGTGCAGGTTTCCTCACGATGTTTTCCTTCACCGTTAAAGCAATCGGTAAGTATATGTACGTAAGTTTTTGAAAAACTCTTTGGTACATTGGGCGTCCAGATTTGAACCCGGTACCTTTGGTTAGAAGGACCGAGTTGTTACCGGTTGCGCCACCGACGCTTTTTATTATTTATTATTTTTTTATATTATTTATCCAGGAAAAAGCGAGTTTAAAAAATATGAAATTGAAATATTTTAAAACAAACAAGAAAATACTTTCGGCTGTTATTATGATGATGATAACAACGCCACAAATGTTTGGAAGGCCAGGTCTGTAGGTAGACATGTCTTTATGTAGAGTAATCGTTCATATAATATGTCACTACTATCTTTTGCCCTCGGCTGAAAACTATCTATTCCCAGATTTCTCGAAATATATGCATTTTTCGGAATATAAAGTTTAGAATCCCGTGTCAAAGTACTCGTATATATATTAGTACTAACATACAGTATGGGTACTCCCTGCCGCTCTCAAGATTGCGACCTCAGGCCCTCGTCAAGCAGATTGATACAGATTGGTTACAGTTTGGTTCTCGAACCTATGGGATTTCGCCGTGATTTTGTTTGCTCCGTCATTTGTTTTTAGAAATGTTATTTCACGACCGTTGTATGCAGTGTCCGGGGTGTGCCCGTGTTGTCCTGCACCCTTTGCTAGTTACACTTACAAATACACTGACACACTTGTTGGTAGTAAGGATTGTGCATACGCTCTAATAATATTTGCTTCATTTCAATTAATTTTTCCAAGCGGGTTACCCAAAATCAATGCTATAAAAAATATTAATTTAAAACGCCTCACTCAAGCGTGCAGAAGGTAAAGCAACGTCGCATTTAATTTAACTTGTGATAAAATCGTTAACTTTATGAATAAGAATTTCTATTGGCAACGTTCTAAGAAAGAACCTATTTACTTTTCTTGTAAAACGAAGGATGCTCCAAAGTAGGTTAGCAGAGATCAGTGCAATAATTGCACAGCGCTGCGCTGGTTGGACGTGCAAGAGTAGCCGTGCGCAGACGCAGCGTGTGTAGAGACCGTAGCGAGCTGAATACCAGGTAGGCGGATTTGTGGAGTGCTTGGATTTGGGGGTCCGTGGGGAGAAATGGCTTTTCAATTTCACCGTTTCACCTTAACATGTTAAGTAAGTGAGTAAATATATACTTTATTGCACGCAAAAAAACAATACATGACTTATAATTTATAATATACTTAGAGTGCAAAGGCGGCCTTATCACTTTGAGCGATTTCTACCAGGCAACCGCTGTTTGAAACTCAATGGTAACTCATCGTACTGAACAACTTTTGTTCTATGACTTTGCTAGAATCGCAAAAAAAATTTTACAAATAGATCAGCTGAATTTTGTGCATTTTTGTATGGAGGTTCCAATTTTTTTTTTGAGTATGGACTATGGGTTCCTTAGATAAAGTTGTTCAGTATGATGAGTAGAACCCGCAGTTAACGGGTCCTACACCAATTTTGTAACACCCTGTATAAAAGTAATTTATTTTGTTTCTTGAAGTAATTTGTGTAATAGTCTTTTTTCCATAAATATGTAGAATTGCTTCCATATCATTGAGCATTTAAGATAATTTATGTACGTAAGTTATCGTTTTTTTATTATAAATTTTGTCAATTTTCAATAAAACAAGTTTTATAAAATTGACTTCTCTTCTACTGATTTGAAAAAGAAAAGCTTTAAGCTCCACTGCCCGGAGAGTTGCGTTTGCCAGATCTTCCCTGGTATAGATATAGGCGCCCAAGGTTGCTTCGCACGGTATAAAATTTGTTGTGCTTTTTGAACTATTGTCCCATATTTAAAATCATGATTTCCCGCAAATTCGTATTTTAAAGTTGACAAGCCCTATATAGACACATATATAGACACCATGCCGAGTTTTATTTATTTCGGAGATTTATTTTTAACCAGTGCGGTCTCCTCGATAGGAACGGGACAAAAGTATCCCAATTCGACGGAACCGCCTAAGAAGTATAGCGTTTACTTTTAACCAGTGCAGACCCCATCTCACTGATAGGAGCGGGAGAAAAGTATCAGAATTCAACGGAACCGCCACAAGAACTGTAGCGGTTACTTTTAACCAGGGCAGACCCCCATCTCCTCATAGAAGCGGGATAAAAGTATCGGAATTCGACGGAAACGCCACAAGAAGTAAAGCGGTTACTTTTAATCAGAGCAGACCCCCATCTCGCTGATAGGAGCAGGATAAAAGTATCGGAATTCAACGGAACCACCACAACTATAGCGGTTACTTTTAACCAGTGCAGCCCCCATCTCCTCATAGGAGCGGGATAAAAGTATAGGAATTCGAAGGAAACACCACAAGAAGTAAAGCGGTTACTTTTAACCAGTGCAGACCCCCATCTCGCCGATAGGAGCAGGATAAAAGTATCGGAATTCAACGGAACCACCACAAAAACTATAGCGGTTACTTTTAACCAGTGCAGACCCCATCTCCCCGATAGGAGCGGGATAAAAGTATTGGAATTCGACGGGACCGCCACAAGAACTATATCGGTTACTTTTAACCAGTGCAGACCCCCAACTCGCCGATAGGAGCGGGATAAAAGTATCGGAATTCAACGAAACCATCACAAAAACTATAGTTACTTTTATCCAGTGCAGACCCCCATCTCCCCGATAGGAGCGGGATAAAAGTATCGGAATTCGACGGAACCGCCATAAGAAGTATAGCGGTTACTCTTAACAAGTTTTTCTCGACGTACTATCAGCTGCATTGCGCTCGATAATCGGAAGTAACGTTTGGCGCGGCTACCCAACGATGGGTGACCGTATGGTAAACATATCTTTATAAATACTACCTATGCGGTAAAGCACTACAATGAGGATCATACAAGTGGTTAATATACTGGTATTAGACTTACTAAATATTTATGTTACATCGAGGTATTAATATACAGGTGTCGAATAAAAGACTGCATATTCTGAGGGGAAGAGGGTCTCATGCATGATACTGAACAACGTTTAATTTCGAAAACTCGCAAGAAATTCTGGAATTTCTGTACAAATAAATCAGCTGACTGTATCCAAAGTTGTTTAGAATGTTCAAAAATTTGTTTACTTTTTCAGGAAATTAAGTCAGCAGGTTAATTATACTTTGTTGCACATGCACACCGGATAAAAAGTAAACACTTAAAATGAAATATAGAACATTGCAAAGGCGGCTTTATATTTCTTCCAGACATACTTGGGTATCCGAAAGGACATGGTAGATAAAAAGGCTTAAAACCGGCCAAGTGCGAGTCGGACTTGCGCACTGAGGGTTCCGTACCAAAACACATTTAGTTACGAAACCCCACGAGACATTGACGAGTACAACAATCGGATTGAAGGACGAACTTAACTTTGTAGTTTAAAAAAAATGTTATACCATACATCGATATACGTCAAGGTCAATTATTAAACTGCAAATGTAAGTTTGTAATCGGGAGAAGAAAATAATTAAGTGATATAATCAGGAATTTACAGTTTTATTAGTGCATGAGATTTTACTTCTTGCCAATTTTCATGATTGTAGGTCAACGGGACGTACCCAATAAGATAAGGCTTTGATTTACTTGCTAGAATCAAAATATGTGACTAAATGGCCGTAAAACGGCTGAATTCCTTCTTTGGCTTACAAGCTCCGAATTCCTTCTTGCTTGAAGCTTGATTTTTGTTAAGCTTCAAGGGACCGTAGATTTTATATCTTATAGTAATTTCAACTTGATACTTCCACGCGTTCCTAAAAAAACCTTTAGTTGGCGGTAGGGCATTTTCATAGCCCGCGTGGCTAGCTACCACCATCTTATCTAAGTATTGCCGCCAAACATCAGTGTTAACAGCATTGATGTGTTCCGGCTTGAAGATAAGATAGCCAGATCCCCATTGCTTTGGGAAATATCGGTAAGCCCGCTTCCATCTTCGTCATCATCGTCACTTACCATCAGGTGAGATGATGCCAAGGGCTTACCAATTGTGAATAAAAAAACCGGTCAAGTCCGAGTCGGAACCGCACACATAAGGTTCCTTCCTTACCATCAAACTAGATGGCGTTAGTTTCTTAAGTTCCGTACTATCATACTAGATGGCGCTAGTTTCTTCACGTTTAAAAAAACATGTTTCTTGTAGGGTGACTCACTTTTTCTATATTTTAGATTTTTTTGTTATAGCGGCAACAGAAATACATCATCTGTAAAAATTTCAACTGTCTAGCTACCTATTACGGTTCATGAAATACAGCTCAGTGACAGACGGACAGACAACGGACAGCGAAGTCTTAGTAATATATAGGGTTGGGTTGGTCACCCGTTGGGTGAACGGAACCCAAACAACGGGTCTTGACAGACAGACAGACGGACAACGCAACGCAGTGATCCTACAAGGGTTTCTTTTTTCCTTTTGAGGTACGGAACCTTAAAAAAACTCAATTGTGGTACAAAAGTTGTTCATCTTTATAAGAAAATACTCTTTTTTTACCAACATACTGTATGTAGTGTAGACTACTCAAACGTGAGAGTTACTGCATAGCCGTGGTACTCATAGTTTACAAGACGAACGGTTCAACTCGACAGTGATACAGAGGTAGGTACTCGCAGATAGAGTAATTACTACAACGATGAGGTGTTTCAACACATTCGGCTTTGTTACACGTTCTATAGATAATAGACTCATGGCACGTATTAAGGCGTTTGAGTAGGCTAAGCTTACAATATGCATTCATCCTACAGAATGTATACTCAAAGGCATTCATTTATCCAGCGCTCGTTGGATTCACAGTCGTGTCGTCTCCTACGCAGCGGCCTTACAAAACGTGTTCCATTGCACATTGGGACTAAGGATTGGTTTATAAATAATTATCTAAATTAGAATGGTTTATAAATTCTTTTAAAAATATTAAGACACATATATACCTAAACTAGCAAGAATGCCTACTTGGCCGTGATTATTTTCCTTTTAAATTGATTATCATCATCATCATATCGGTGGCGCTACTGTCGAGGTACATATTTTTTAAAGCGGAAACGAAGTCACTGAAATCCACAATAAAAATATAAATAGAGATATAAAAATAATTATAAATGTCACTTAATACAAAAGTGAAAACTAAAAAGAGATGTCAACAAAATATGCATAGTAGACAATTAAACTTTACGTAAAGTGACAAATTATTTTAATTTGTTAGCACTCCCACTCATGTACTGAACACAATAATTATCCTACAAGAAGTTCTTCCGTTGGAGAGTAATGTTCCGACATTGTTTTAATTTTAGATGACTGCGAGTAGTTGCTCGTACAACGATGGACTGACCACACTGGGCTTGACATTTTTTTAAAATTACCATCAACTTGACATTTAAAATATAAAAAAAAATATCTATCTAATACAATTACCAGTTCTATCAGTTTTTTTTAATGCCGAGGCGGTATGAAAGATATCTATCTGCAATGCTACGCTCATTGGTCTTTTGAATCTCTGTTATTGGTGCCACAAAGTGTTTTGCAATTTCCTGACGTTAGAAATATCAGATCGGACTTGCTGTTGATTACAATTTCCTGACGTTAGAAATATCTGATCGGACTTGCTGTTGGTTACAGGTTTTCGCGAGAAAGTAAGTGTAGTCCTGCTGTACAGTTTATTCTACGAAATATTCTAAATTCACGCTTTTTATGTTTTCCACTTTTGAACTATGGGACTTAATATTCTTAAAAAAATTAATGATAACTTAACTTTAGTATATAATGAGCAAACGGTAAGTATTTTTAAAACGAAAAAAATCTATCACCCCCTCTCTCCTAAACAAGTGAAAGTTGTTAATAACTGCCCCTCGTCAATGAGAACTGCAGAATAAAAAATTACATACATTTTTACTTATAATGCAAAATAAAAAACGGATTTTGTAAAAAGCTTTAAGCGGTGCGTCCCTCCCATAAAAGTAAAATAAAAGTGGCAGAAATAGAAAGTAGTGCACCCCTCGTGTGGGAAATCATTTATTACGGTATTTTTCAATGCGGCGGAGTAGTGCTTTCCTGCAACATAATTTTAGTTCCAAGAAATAGCGTCAAAGTCGTTGAGTGTCCCTGAAAAGAGTTTTCAAGTAATGACTCCGGAACCCTAAGACGTCCAACACGCACTTGGCCCATTTTTAGGGTTCCAAAGGGTGACCAACGCAAAAACTTTGTGTGATTATAGTACAAATAAAAAACAGGCCAAGTGAGAGTCGTAGTTCGCACTCGCACTCGCACTAAGGAAACCGAACCGAATGAAAATAAATTATACAGCCACGCTGTGAATACTTTCTCACCGTGTACACAAATCAAGAATAAACATTACACTAACTTAGTAGCAAAGAATAAAGCTAGGTATATTAGACTTGATGAAAAAATTACAAATAATTTGGGTTTGTATGGGAGGTACCTTACTCAGATTTTTCCTGGAATAATGAAGTACCCAGTGTAGTAGACCTTATTAAATTCCTAGTCATTCACAAATTTCATTAAAATTCTTAGAGCAATTATTAAGAAAAAGTATAAAACAACCTGGATTTGTATAGGAGGTACCTTATTCCGATATTTCTTGAATTAAAGGACTATGAAGTGCTCTCTAGGCCATACACAGTTTAAAGACCGAGTTTCATCAAAATCGTTACAGCCATTTTTGAGTAAAAAACAATACGTTTTTTTACTATTGTGGCAACCCTAAAAACCAAGTTAGGGGAAATTTTGGAAAAAACGTCTGAAGGTATAAGAATAATAATATCTACCCCAAATTTCACCAAAATCCGTTCAGTAGTTTGGGAACTAGGGCACCTACACTTACACACACATTTTTATCTTTTTTTGTTGTTTGAACTCTAGTAGTGTCAGATATAATCGATCCTCATCAAAATCTCAACTTCGATTTTTTTTGCCATCACAATACCTTCTTCAATCTTCGTCGCTCGACAGTAAAAAATATATTTCTGCCGCTCGCATTGATGTCTTTTGTTTGTAATGTGAATAGGTATACGTATGATTGTCAATGTGGAGAGTTGTGGTGGTACGGAACCCTCGGAGCGCGATTCCGACTCGCACTTGGCCGGTTTTTTCGTTCTAACTCCGATCATTCTGCGAACGTGTTACATACTAAATTAAATCGTATTATAAAATTATACTTTTATAAGCTGTTTAAGAGTACATAAGCATATTGCGTGATGTGTCTTCGGCACGATAGCTTTCTATCTCGTGTGGACGAGGCAAAATAACAAAAATTTGTGCAAAAAAAAAACGATGTAACTATAAATTATTCAATCATGATCGAATGATAGCGTGAAAAGCCGCAGGCACAGTATTACAATATAGCGGCTTACAGTAGTGCAACGAATGTACTTACGCAGAGCAACGAAAGGGTACTTGCGGGGCAGCGAGCGGCGGGGAACAGCATCCCCGAGTTTGCCAAGCTGGCTGCAGGCTAGTACTGCTAGCACCTACGCCGTGGTGGCATCGTGCGACATCAATGGCGTTGCGCTACTGTAAGCCATATCGTAATACTGTGCCGCAGGCATGCGCTGTGAGGCCAAATTTAGAACGATAGAGTTACCACACATACTGTAACTGTTAGAGTTACGTGTTTTCGACCATGGGTTAACTTTTAACCGTTTTTGTTATAATAAGTTTCAACAGTATATTATATTATATCGCTTTGCACTACACTAGTGAACATTGCCTAGGGATATTTTAAGATGTTCATACAAGACATGTTGGACCGACGACCTGGTGAAGATCGCGGGAAGCCGCTGGATGCGGGCAGCATTGGACCGGTCGTCGTGGAAAAGGCTTTGTCCTGCAGTGAACGTTTTTTGGCTGATATGATGATGTTATTTTAAAAGGATTTAAAAAAAAATCCTTAAGGACATTTTTAGAGTGCTTACTTTCATGATAGGCAAGTTCTACATTTACCCTCTCAGTTATTTAAATGAAGTACGTTTTAAGCGTTTTTTTGTACAGACGCATAGGCAATGAAATGTGTGTATTTTTATTCTTTTGAAGAGTGATACAGGTTGTATGAAATTAGTAGAAACCAGTTTTAATTATTTATGTGTTTTTAAAAAAAATCACTTAAAACTAAATTCATTGAAAGAACTAAAGGGGTAAATACATATAGTACTTGCCCATTTTGAAAATTTCTACTCTACATATGCTCTAAGTAATTCTCTAAGAGCTTTTCAAAAAACCGTGTAGTCTTAAAATATCCCTAGACAGTTATTGACTACTGTACTTGTTAAAAAGCGTAACGTTATCTATCTATATCTAAATTAATAACAAAAAGTCTTGACATTGCTTCAAGTCTTAAATGCTTTTTTGTGAGATTGTGTCGTATCGTGTTTCGTTACTTCACCTACTTACTTACTAGGCAAGTGTTATGCAAAGTGACAAGTTTCTGCACTCTATTTATATCTGTCTTACAAACGAAACCCATTTCTCCTTCTTAAACTAGGGGAAGAGGATTTGTAAGACCAATTTGGAAGGGAAGAAGAATAGGGAACAGTTTCGTGAGACCTTTTCCCCAAAATCGTTATTTCTTAGTAACAAATCTATTCAGGTTTTATCCCATTAGCTTTTTTTCCTTTCAAAAAATATTCAAGCCGCTTTGTTCCCGAGAGTTCTTTTGACAATCGTTAATTTTTTCAGTTAGCATCATTTTTATTTTCGAACCGCCTATTCTTAATATATATAAATCTCGTGTCACAATGTTTGTCCTCAATGGACTCCTAAACCACTTAACCGATTATAATAAAATTCGCACACCATGTGCAGTTCGATCCAACTTGAGAGATAGGATAGGATAGGGTAGGGTAGTGTAGGGTAGGGTAGTGTAGGGTAGGGTAGGGTAGAGTAGTGTAGGGTAGGGTAGTGTAGTGTAGGGTAGTGTAGTGTAGTGTATGTAGGGTAGGGTAGGGTAGTGTAGGGTAGGGTAGTGTAGTGTAGTGTAGGGTAGTGTAGGGTAGGGCAGGGCAGTGTAATGTAATGTAAGGCGGTACGAAGTTCGCCGGGACAGCTAGTTTTTCTATATTTATTTCTTTTTCTTTTATTTTTGTTCTCTTTGCGAGTTGGACTTGTCACACCCGTCCACAAAAGTAAGTAAGTAAGCACAGATGAGATACTAGTTACTTCGTAGTATAAGTAACTGGCTATCTTAACCTCACGTTATTATTATTGAAGTGCAGCAAGACCACAACCCGGACACTGCATACAAATGGTCGTGAAATGAAATTTCTAAAAACAAATGACGGAGCAAACAAAATTAAGGCGAAATCCCATACGTTCGAGAACCAAACTGTAACCAATCTGTATCAATATGAGTGACGAGGGGGTGAGGTCGCAATCTAGAGAGCGGCAGGGAGTGTCCATACTGTATGTTAGTATTAATATATATACTTTCGCAAGACTAAGAAAAAACGGAAGATTTGATAAGCCAGACGGGCTTGGAAAATGCCCTTCCACCAAGCAAACCAAGTCTTACAAAGATAGACGCCGCCGGGAATCGAACCTGCGACCTCCTGACCTGAAGCTAACGAACTTAGCCATTACTTACGCCACGGAGGCGGTTAATATATCTAGGGCTATTTTTGACCTTCTGCCAAAACTAAATGGTGGCTTCTACTCACTATGAAACTAAAAACTGTTGTTCTAATCTCTAAATATATATAACTCACAGGTGACTGACTGACACAGTGATCTATCAACGCACAGCCCAAACCACTGGACGGATCGGGCTGAAATTTGGCATGCAGGTAGATGTTATGACGTAGGCATCCGCTAAGAAAGGATTTCGGGTAATTCCCACGGGAACACAAAAAAACGGGAACTGCGCGGGCGAAGCCGCGAGCACCCATTAGTACTTTGCTAAAACCGTAAATAATTATTGAACTCCCCATACAAATTTGGCCAATAGGATGATCGATTCTAATGAGAAGTCCATCTTTTTTAACCAACAAAGTTGTATTATATTAAAAGTAGACATTTGCGTGGAGTAAAGTCTAGTCCACTGCTAATATTTGGCGGACAGAAGATCCAAAAATAGCCCCGTAATTAAAACACGTCGATGGCGTAATGGCAAGGGCCGCTACCTCCTGTATGGGAGGTCGTGGTTCGATCCGGTCAAGTACCAATGTGTTTTCGAGTTTCGATTTCATATGTACGTTTATCCGACGCTCTTATACGGTGAAGGAAAACATCGTGAGGAAACCTGCATATGCCTGCGAAGAAACTCGAAGGTTGTGTGTGAAGTCGCCCAACCCGCACTGGTCCCGCGTGGTCGACTAAGGCCCGACCGTCCTAATTCAGGGTAGGCTCGAGCCCCTCGGTGAGGACGTATATGAGCTGATGTGATGAATTAAAACACTTTAAACATGAAATCTAAGTTTCGGGCCAAAAGAACGTGCGTGTTTTATCCCCGAAAATTATTATTACTAAGTATGAATAGTTATTAAATTAAAGCTACAAGCGAAGTGGCTGGAGCACGTCCAGTCCAGTTACTTTATTATACTGTGGTCCAGTCGACTGGAGTTTAGTGCGACGCGACAGAGAGAGAAAGCGTCGGACTATCTGGGAATTGTCCAGGAGGACTGCTTTCTGCATCGCTGCAATATTGGTCTGCTTTGAAGCATTTGAAGTTGAGTTCAAGTTCAAGATCGGCAGGGATTAGGACTACGGAAACTAATTCTTATTATTATTATGTGTACCTACTTACGAAAAAACAGATTAGATGTAAAATAAAAAATATCATGTAACCGATGTAGAGGTAGGTGGTCTTATTGCGGTAAGCAATGTCTTCGAGCTATCCTTTATCAAAAACTGTCAAAACTTGCAGGTAGCATAAAGATACTTATATTAGTTTATGTTATTATTATTATTATATCAGCTCATATACGTCCCCACCGAGGGGCTCGAGCCTACCCTGAATCAGGGCGATTAGGCCTTAGTCGACCACGCGGGCCAGTGCGGGTTGGTCGACTTCACACACAACCTTCGAGTTTCTTCGCAGGTGTGTGCAGGTTTCCTCACGATGTTTTCCTTCACCGTTAAAGCAATCGGTAAGTATATGTACGTAAGTTTTTGAAAAACTCATTGGTACATTGGCCGTCCAGATTTGAACCCGGTACCTCTGGTTAGATGGACCGAGTCGTTACCGGTTGAGCCACCGACGCTTTTTATATATATGTATATATATTTTATAGTTTATGTACATATTTGTAAATGCTAAGCTTCCCTAAGAAAATAAAACAAAACGATTCGAAACAAAATAAAGTGGGAACTAACAAATACATATTATTTAATTTTCTAGATATAACTAGGTACATAGGTATCTACTAGAAGCTGTATAGGGCCTCTACCCTCCCCTTATATATTATAGCTATCTCTGGTCTCTACCGATTGCCTTACCTCAATAGACTTAACCCTTTTAACAAGCTACGCAACTACGGCGAATAAGAGAAAACTGAACCTTATTCGAGGTAAATACAGATTAATATTGACACAGCGTCCCTGGCAAATAGCAAACATATTGCCAATGCTCGTGAAAAGGTTAAATAAGTAAAACAAAATGTTGCTTCGAACAGAAAAAGGTCAGTTTTTATTTTATTCACAATTGGTAAGCCCTTAGCATCATCTCACCTGATGGTAAGTGACGATGATGCCGAAGATGGAAGCGGGCTTACCAAGATTCCCCAACGCAATGGAAAACTGGCTATCTTATCTTCAAGCCGGAACACATTAATGTTGTTAACACTGATGTTTAGCGGCAAGACTTAGATAAGATGGTGGTAGCTAGCCAGGCCGGCTTAGAAAATGCCCTACCGCCAACCAAACCGAGTCTTACTAGTTCATCCCACCGGGAATCGAACCCGCGACTAACTGGTGTAAAGCGAATGGACTAACCATTACGCCACGGAGGCGGTTAATTCTTAACCTTTGAAAAATATGGTCAGTCATTGTTCTAATCTATTTTATGTAATACAACACAAATCAAAATAATTAGGTACCTAGGTATCGTATAATTCACGCAAGCAATTTTTTTTAATAAAATACATAATAGTTTCGAAGACAAATTAACGTAGACAAATAATTCGTAAAGTCAAGCATTATGTCCGCAATCACTAGCAAGTAAAAGGCGGTAAATTTTAACAAACAGCTAACGCCATTTCCTAATTGTTACACTTTATAACAAAAATAACAGTTTTAAAGTAGCTAGTACTTAAAAAGAAATTTTAATTTACCTATTCCCCGAAGAAAAAACATGAATTATAATAAGTCTATCAACAAAAACAAAACAGAGACAAAAAAAACACTTGTTTACCTCGATTGCTCCTTAATATCCGGTTTAACTCTTCCAATTCAACGAATTTACAGGAAAAGTAGATAACCAAAATCATACACGAACACAAAATTCACCAAAGTTTTCCTATAAAACTGCACTGCTGTTTTTTTTAAATACACTTTTTGAAAAGTTTCTTCGCGTTTCGAAACTGTTTGTTACTATTGTTAGCGTGCACACGAGCGTACTGCTACACCGCGCGATTCAACTGGTGAGTTGAGTGGATAGCCAAAGCCGACTTGTCGCTAGGTATTGCTTGACCACCAGTGCCGTGTGCAGTAATTGCGTAGTGGCACAGATGAGATACTAGTAGTGGCCATAATTTGAAAGGCCCCAGACTTTTGAGATGTGCCATAAAGTAGAAGTGAACAAGAAATGTTGAATCGCTAACTACTTTCCTGCTTATCTATGAAAAATATTTATATAGTTTATCTTTTTTTGAATACAAACGGAATTCAACTTGTTGTTTCTACATTAATAAATTTGGTTTTTAGGGTTCCGTAGTCAAACTAGGAACACTTATAGTTTCGCCATGTCTGTCTGTCTGCCTGTCCGACCGTTTGTATGTAACAGCCGTTTTGATCAGAACGATTACTATATTAAAGCTGTGGTTTGATTATACAAATATGTGACCCCTATACAGATAAGGAATAAAATCGGAAAAAATATATTTTTAGGGTTCCCCTACTCTACATGTAAAGCAGAGGTGTTTTTTTTTACTTATTCATCGTGTCGGGTATCGTCGGATAAGTCTTTCAGAACTATTGAGGGTTGGCTATGATATTTTTTTCTTTAACTGATTCGGTTATTGATTACTTATTAGGTTTTTAAGTTGTGATTTTCGTTAGAGTTACATGTCACAGTCCCCACCCCCCACCCCCCACCAGCTAAACAGCTAGGTACTTCAGGAAATCTTAAAGGTAATGAAAATAGTATAGAGCTAATCAATTATCACGGCCAACTAGGCTTTCTTAGTGTAAGATTAATAGTAGACCAACTTAACGTGCATTTGAATTTGTAAAGTTCAAAGATTTTGAATATAAAATATTATATATCAACTGCAACAATAACTTTGTTATTTTCTTAAATATAAGAACATTTATTTTTTTAAAAGATTACGGAACCCTTCTGTGTGCGTCTTTGACACGCACTTGGCCTCTTTTTATTAGTACCCATCTATGCTTATGATATACATGTGACGATAGTAAAAAGATTGGGACTTTTAAAAAACCTCATTTCGATTCGTTAATCCAGTTTGTCTGTGAATGTAGATTATTTTTAGAATGCTGTTACAAAAGATCACTTTGAGAGAAAAAGTATGACGCCTATTTGTATGTTTTGGAGGTTATCGTGGTTTATAATCAAAAAGTCGTGTACGGTAAGAGTACCTATAAGCAGACAAAGAGTGCGCACAAGTTCTTACATAATTTTGAGCAAAAAAAACCCGACTTCAAACAGGAAACTAATGTCCCTCTCGATTTCCCTGGGATGCCATCATTAGATCCTGGTTTCCTTATCATGGTACCACCCTTGGGATATCTCCTTTCCAACAAAAAAAGAATCATCAAAATCGGTTTATAAACGACGAAGTTATCGCGAACACACATAAAAAAATGGAATTATACGGTCGAATTGAGAAACCTACTCCTTTTTTAAAGTCTGTTAAAACTTCAATTAGAAAAGGAAGAACAGCGAAGAACAAAAAAGAAGAGGCCGCAAACAGCAAATAAAAAGACGAGGATTACCTTCTAATCAAAATAGACCAATTCTAGCACAAACTACAGGCAGAGAAGTAATTCGGTGCCCTCTTTGCATGGAAGCATTTGCATTGTCCATAAAGCGCACTCTTAGCTTGTAAAGAAGCTTATAAGTGTGCACTCTTTAAAATGTTGTTGCCAAAGAGTGCGCATGAAACAAACTTTAGTTTTAAGTGATTTAATTGTTAAATTCAGTCTATATTAATATAGAATTCATATTTCTAAAGAACAAAAGAATAATATCAAATGAAAAATAACACTGTAACTCAAAAACTGATATAATAAAAAGTAATTGTTTAAAAACTGCTCACTCTTTGCTTTCTTTACCCTATTTGAGTCTGCTTTTTTCACTTAACGTTGAACGAAGAACGGGGCAGTTGAGAAGAAGTGATAAAGGGCCCTGGGCCTCCACACAACTAACACCGGCACTGCCGCACGCCAGCCATTCAGACGAGTCTCAATTGAGATAATTAGGTATTGCATTGAACACGGCCGATGTCGGCCGCTTTAGAAAACGAGTAAATAGCTCTTTATTTGCCAATAGACCGACGCGATCGCTGCGCGGCAAGTTTGCGCCTACGACACGACAGCCACAAATGCGTTGGACTTGACGTTTTCCTCTTTTTTACCCGACTGCCCAGGAAGAAGGTTAACGATTTTCAGTTGTATGTATGTCTGTTTCTTTGACTGAGCTTGTAGCCTAATAGAGTTAATTGATTATGGAGTGCGAGGTGTCGTGAGATTCCTCTTGATCCCCTGAGTGACAGGATACTTCTCAGTTTTAAATTGTTGTCGAGTTTTTAATCAATAATTATATATGTAAGTGTAGAATGTGCGTGCGTGCCGCTAAAACTCACAAGCGAGTCCCCGTAGGATTAAGGGAGTTTATGGTGTGGTAGCTATCTATCCCCCATCCATGAAGAAGGTTCCCGTTTTTACTTGAAGGGTGCGCTTTTGAAGATATAGGTAAGTGCTGGAAGTTCCGCCCTTTAGAAATTTTTAGAACAGTCCAGAACATTTAAGAGTATTCAAGAGCATTCCACAACATCCCAGATCTTTGTGGAACATTCCAGAACACTCGTAAGATTGTGGAATGTTCTGGAATATTGTGGACAGTTCGAAGCCTTTTTTGTAAAAGCAAGATCCGTCGTGGGTTTAAACGTATCATATCAATCAACTCCCTGAGCGAAGCCGGGCACTCCAGCTAGTATTAAATAAATTAGTGAGGTTATTGACGGATTGAACCAATGAGTTTTTAAATAAATATCGCCAGAGAAGGAATCACTTTTCACGACTGGGCGGAAAAGTGGAGTCAAGTAGCAGCAAAGACGTAGGCAAAAAAGATATTTGTATGAAATACCAATTTAATTAAAAACAAGCATTATGTTTTTTTATCATGCGCATCGAGAGTGTGCGGCGGGCGACCCGCAACCCGCGCACAAGCGGCCCGCCTGCGTTGTGCGCGGTGTGCGAGAATGCACCTAGCTTCCCTCCAACTAAACAAATTTAGATTGGCAATAGCTGAAATGAAAGAGCTCATTCCAGAGAGTGTTCTTAGACCAAAATGAACTGTGTCGTCGGTACGTTACTTTAATAAGAACCGATATTGAGAAAGAAAGCTGCGAAAATCGCGTTTGAGTCTTGGGTACAACTTAAGAAGGTCTAAAGTTAGGTGATTTTCAATGCTTGTTAACAAATCTGTAATCAATAACTTTAATTTTTTTTAATAAGCAAACTTGTTTGATAGAACTGTCGGACGTACTCAAAATAGATTTCCTAATTTTTTCATTTTTTTTATTCGAGCAACTGTAATGAAAAATTGGTTTTGATACAATTTATACACACTGAAGGCATAACTATCAAATTACAATTTACGAAAAACCTAAAAACTTTTAGGTACAAGCTTTAAAAAGCGTCGGTGGCTCAACCGGTAACGACTCGGTCGATCTAACCAGAGGCACCGGGTTCAAATCTGGACGGCCAATGTACCAATGAGTTTTTCCAAAACTTACGTACATACTTACCGATTGCTTTAACGGTGAAGGAAAACATCGTGAGGAAACCTGCACACGCCTGCGAAGAAACTCGAAGGTTGTGTGTGAAGTCGATCAACCCGCACTGGGCCCGCGTGGTCGACTAAGGCCTAATCGCCCTGATTCAGGGTAGGCTCGAGCCCCTCGGTGGGGACGTATATGAGCTGTAATGATGACAAGCTTTAATTTGAAAACAATTTGGGAGTCCGCGATATTGGATATAGAATAACGTCATTTAGCTAACGTTGTTTTCCAAACCTAAAGTGTATGCAAAATTTCAGCTAAATCGGAAACCGGGAAGTGGTTCTAATTTAGCTTCCAAGTTTTGTCACAAATTAAGTAGGGAAGAATAGCACGCACTCTCCATACAAAAAGAGAAAACGTTTCTCCACCTCTGAATAATCATTACGATTTTTTTATATGGGACACAATTATAAACTAGGTTTGTACGTCTTTATTTTTTCAATACAATTAATACATAAGTTCAATTTCATTTGTCGTACAATGTTTTCAAACAAAACTAATTTTGACCATTATTTGTTTATTATAACTAATAATTTGAAAACCGGTAAAGTGCGAGTCAGAACCGCCCACAAAGGGTTCCGTTTCTTCACGTTTAAAAAAACACGTTTTTTGTATATTAGACTCACTTTTTTAATTTTTTGTATTTGTTGTTACAGCGGCAACAGAAATACGTCATCGGTGAAAATTTCAACTGTCAGCTATCACGGTTCATGAAATACAGCCTGGTGACAGACATACAGACAGACGAACGGACAGCGGAGTCTTGCTAAGGTTCCTGTTTTTACCTTTTGGGTAAGGAACCCTAAAAAGGAAACATTCAAACCTAGCTTTTTATTGTGTCAATAACTTAATTAAAAATCATTTATTATGATCGGACGATATTCAGAGATGAAAAACGTTTTATTTTATTGTATGGAGAGGGCGTGCTATTCTTCCATCTTAAAATAAAGTTTATAAAAAAGAATCATTAAAATCGGTTTACAATCTGCGAAGAAATCGCGTTACATAGATACAAAAAAACACAACAGTCGAAAGTACGTACTATTAATAAGCAATTTCATACATAACATAGTCCATACCTAAAAGTAACATTGGCAGTTTTAATCTAGCGTAGTAAATGCCAAATAGATGAAAATAAAATAATTTCAATAGTTTCGGTAGCGACATAGGGGATGCGCAGGCTCTACTTGACTGCGCTGCGTGCGCGCAGCTGTGTATCCGGTGCCCCAGCATCATAGTCCCATCAGTCCATCAGAGCGCACAGGATGCTGTTGGTGATGGCGCGCGTTCAACTCTCCAGAGGCGGACCCTATTCAACATAATAGCCTCGAAGTCAGTCCTTGCCTCCGCAAACATGCTGAAGGCACTGCAGAAGCGCGCCAGGTCCATCAACACTCTTAATGCGTTATTGTATCGGACTCGCAGGTCTCTGTATGCTGTACTATTTATGTTATCCCTAATGTAGGTAATTTATTTATACATAAGAAAAAACATAGGAATCCTAATATAGGTACACACGTACTTACAGTAATTTGCGGATTTTCAGGCGGAAAATGGACTGTGAAGACACACGCACCGATTTCCAGCGTTTCGGACGTTTTTATTTTCGAGTCGCATTCGAGACGCCATAAGCAGTAAATTGTAAATCGTTCCAGTACACACGCACGTATACGCACGTCACGCGCCCGCAAGCACGGACATGCACACAAACACGCACACTTTTTTAAAAAAGTTTTTTTTTACTTCATTAGCGCAAGACAACGGATCCCCATCAAAATCTCAACTCCGTTTTTTTCTATCACAATACCTACGATAGTAAAAAGACTTCAGAAATAAAACTAAAACAGACAATTTACATAATTTAATTAATTACAAATTCAATCAGTGCACAATTTTCTCAATAGCTGTCTAAAATGACTCCTTAGTTAACTAGAATAAATACGGAGGTGGTCTAATTGTTATTCTATAGTTAATTTATAAATTTAAAAAAACTGCCTCCGCTGCCGGCGCCGGTACCCAAAAATATCGCCTTTTGAAACCAGCTGTAGATACTATCGGCAGCCGATATTTAAAACAACGGCTGCCCGCTCTATCGGGGCTTCTTTAAGTGTCAAACCTAACAATGTAAAGGTTGTGCTGCAAGAGGCGAAAATCAGGTTCTGGCGCTTCGCCGGTCACTATCGCGTAAAGATCGTACAAACCTAAGGCCCTTTTCACATGCACACGATTGTCATCTTTACGGCACGGCGGGCGCCGCGTCGTGCTAGCTCTTTCACATGCACAGGGCTTACACGCGGTTCACGCACGGCCCGGCAGCAGCGATCGGCCACTCCTTTATTATGGCACGCGCGGAGCCGCGGAGTGCGCCGTGTCGTGTGGGGTGTGCGGACCGCGTTCATGTGATCGCTCCTATGCTAGCCAATACATTGCACCCGTACCGCGCCGGAACCGTGGTTGTAGTGGACGCAACGGGCGACTCACGGTGGTCGCGCCCAGAGATGGATTTTTGCCGGTTTTGAGTAAACTCCCAACAAACGCACATCTACGGCATTTACGGCTTATTTATTAGACATAAATGGGCGTTTATTCAACACATCAGTAAAAGTCCAATAAATGCCCGGCAAACACTCATCTATAGTCGCGCCATGCGAAAGCTCTTATAATACGTATTACTACTTTATCCGGTACGGCGACCGTGCCGTCCATGACCGGATGCATGTGAAAAGGCACTAACCCGTTTTGTACAGCGGCGGCGTCGGCAGCCGAGTCGGCACGGTCGGCACTTCACAATTAAAATTGTACAAAATACAAAGATCGCAGTAAAGTTCAGAAATAATTTTGTTATCTTTGGCGGTTCAGGTACAATTTCATTGTCACGTTGCACTGTAACTTCATACTCAAACAAACACACTCCTTATGAATTAATGGTATGATCACACGAGCGATTTGTTTGCACAGAAACATGTTTCTATACTTTAATTTTATAAAAGTCATTAATTTCTATAAATTTCGATTTTTTTTACATATTATTTTAGCGATTATGTGAGCAAGTCGATTACCTTGTTTCACCCGCGGGTTTGCTCATTTGTGATCAAATCACGAAGGGAAACTCGTAGACATACCTCACATAATCGATAAATTAAAGTGGTTGGGGTACATAGCCGTAAATGGTCGTTGGAGTAGAAAAGTTCTCGAGTTGCGATCACACACCGAAAGACGGTAACGTAGATAGGCCTTCTTCCACCAGATGGACCGACGACCTGTTAAAGGTCGCGGAAAGCCGTTGGATGCGAGCTAGGACTGGTCGTTGTGGAAAGCCTTTGACCATCAGTGGACGTCTTTCGGTTGAAATGATAATGATGATGATGACTTTGGCTTTTGCAACAAACACAAGTATGTTTATGTTATTATCTGGTTTTTTTATTGTACTAGCGATACAAGATAGTGTCGCCATTACGTTTAATGGTACATACAAGCCATACGCGAAGCGATGTAGAGTGTCACAGTACCATTAATGGTACTAGAGATATAAAGGGAACAGAGTCATTTTAGTAGACTAATAAGCCAGAAAGAAGCGTATCTTCTATTTGTACACAATAAACAATTAGTCCAGTCAATCTAAGAACATTTGTATGGAGTAGGTTGCATTAAATGCACTTGGAGTGAAAACTTAGAATGTATCAGTTAATTAATTGAAAAAATAAAGTTCATAATTATCTCTTGAATATATTTGATAATTATGGAGTAATTAGTCCATAAAGCAATAAAATTTAATTTAAGTGTGAACATAAAATGCAAAACCAGTGATTTTTTTCTTAAGGGCTTCTTGTAAAACGTTTTGATTGTATTAGTAATTATCCCCGGTCAAAATCTATAGATCGAGTGGATATTCATTATTTTATGTTTAAAAAAATTTAACTTGTAAAATAATACTGCAACGAAAGTGATCTTTTGTTACAATGGGTAAATGATCACTGACAATAACTATGAGAATTATCTCCGAGGTATCTTTGATATTTATTTTTTTATTAAATTTTATTTGATTTTAACCCTCGTACATTAAAGACACCTTGAATATTTTTACGTATTCTAAAAGTTATATATTTTTTTAACTAAAATACAAAGAAATCCCCGAAGAATCTATTTATCATTCTCAAAAATATCTTATAAAAGATATTACTCGCGAGAGGAATAGGCGGGGTACGGGGGGCCGCGGCTTTCGCGGGCGCGCGCCTTCTAGCACGTTACGTACCTACACCTAGCGTATATGTCGCAGCCATTTACGGTTTTAGGATTTTTTCCTTTACTTGCTTCTTGCCAAATTTCATGATTGTAGGTCAACGCGAAGTACCCTATAGGTTTCGATTCCCTCGCGAGTGTTAAAATATACGGCATAAACGCCCGTATCTTTGGACTGCGTTGACGTTGAGGTTTGATTTTTTCACAGCTTCAAGGGATTGGAGACTTGAGTATTTGGTACTAATTTCAACTTGATACCTCCATTACGCGTTCCTGAGAAAAACGGTTTTGAAAAATGGACAGACAGACGGACAACGAAGTGAAGGATCACTGAAAAGAAAAAAACGGAACCCTTATGGAAATAGGGGTTCCGTGTTTTCTTTTGAGGTACGGTTTGCCGAACCGAGTACTCGACGCGTCTCTAGTATAATTACCCCTTTTTAGGGTTCCATACCTCAAATTGAAAAAACGGAACTTTGTTGTTCGTCTGTTTGTCTGACCATCTGACAAGGAACGTGTGAAGGTATCAAGTTGAAATTAATCTATACATATAATAAAAATGTAACGGGGCCGTGTCTGTATCTACATGAAATATTTTTGGAGAATAATAACTGTTGTGGACATTACTAACGATTTAGAGGCCAAAACAAAAAAAAATGTCACGCATCGCATCACGCAGAAACTACCAGGCCGATTATGATGAAATTTTGTTGGTGGTTCCTTATAGCCCGGGTTAACATATAGGAATATATACTTTTTATCCCGGAAAATTCAAGAGTTCCCGTGGGAAAGTTCAATATCAAATAAGTCCTATCACAGACAGTTGGAGCTGTAAAAAAATCAAACTTCTAAGTCAACGCAGTCGAAAGATATGCCACAAATATTTTGACACTCTCAAGGGAATCAAAACCTATGGGGTACCTACTTGCTGTGGACCTAGAATCATGAAATTTAGCAAGAAGCAATGTCTTATAGCACAAGTAAAAGAAATATCGGTAAACCGTAAATTCGTAGTTACAAAAAAATACATACTATTTATATGCCTACAAGATTTTACGAAAACCTCGGTGCACGAGTCAGACTCGCGCTTGGCCGACTTTTTTTTACATCATTTATTGACGCACGCGCGCGCTTTCGCACAAATCGCTTTGTTACCAACTAAGAACTGGCTGCTATTAGGGTGGACGCCCCTAATAGCAGCCTGTTCTTAGTTGCAGCCTTTTCGCCTTTCTGCTTAAATAATAAAGTATCTACTGGCAATACCTACCAGTGAAAAGTATCAGTAAAAAATTTTTGCACAAAATACGTACCGAAAACGGTAACACTTGCATGAATATGCCAGTGTCAGATTAGGATCGAACCCGAGAAGAGGTGCACGTCAGCCAATTTTGCTTTTTTTTGCTAAGTTCGAGAGCTCTAAAACCAGGTATTTCTTACGATTTTTCAATTCTACTATTTCGTGATTAGTTTGGTTATAGATATAGACCACGGATTTCTGGCAAAATAAACACATTTGCAAATTTGGTTCGACAGAGTACCTAATAACAGCCACGCCTTAAAAAATCAAGGATGTCATAAACATAAACATACGTTAAAAACGTTCTTTGGATGGAATGAACAGAGCTGGGTTTTATTAGGTTTTGGCTTGAGTTGGTTTTCAGCTTAGTACATAGATGGAGTTACCAGGGACTGAGATAGTTGTTTTTCGACGATAGGGAAGTCTGTTTCTTGGCTAGCGAGAGCCAGGTCGTCCACGAGCAGGTAGTGCTTTTTGTTAGGCAGGATCGGCTGGTCGTTCGTGTATATGTTGAAGAGCATAGGTGCAAGGACGCTTCCTTGTGGCAGTCCGTTTTTTTGACGCCACAATCTACTGTTGCTTCCCTGGAATGACACGAAAATCTTCGATTTCTCAGCAGCTCCTCCATCATTTTCGTTAGGTGGTAGTCCTTTGTCGCGTTAAACACTTTAAGGATTAATCTGCGGTGGCTCACTGTGTCGTAGGCTGCAGTAAGATCGACAAGCGCTACCCCAGTTATTAAGTTCTTCTAGTAGCCATCTTCGATGTACTGTGTGAAGTTTAATACTTGGTTGGTGCACAATTTTCCCGGCCTGAAGCCTGCCTGTTGTTTAATTAACACAGTGTCTAGGCTTGGGGAAATGTGATCCAGAATTAGCCTAGCGTGGCATAAAAGTGATATAGGCATGTAGCTCTTTGATCCTCAGGTGGTTTGCCAGGTTTTAGAATAGCCACAACACGAGTTTTTCTCCAGGCTTCCGGCATAGTAATATTGAGCCGGCAGTTGTTAAATAGCTCTAGCAGCCAGTTCCTCGCAGCGGTGCACAACCTCTTTATTTGCTCTGTACAGATGCCGTCGATTCCTGCAGCCTTTCCATCTTTAAGTTTCCTGAGTGCCCCCTGAAGTTCCTCGTGTGAGAAAGGTTCCAGAAGGCTATCGGCTTGCTTCGTATTGAGGATTTTCCATTGAGTAGTAGTTGTTGTGCTATTTGATTAGAGTTTACATTTGAATTCGTAGGATTGTGTGAAGTCCGAAGAGAGGAGGACACTATAATCCTTAAATCCGGAAACCTGCTCTATTCCGGGAGGGTGACCAACTGTCCCAGGGTGGTGTCGGGTTTCTAATCCACAAGTCCCTTATGAACAATGTGGTCCAGATAGAGTGTTTCGACGAGGGTAGCGTACCTTATACTAAGAATCATCAAACGGTATTCTCTGAAGGTCATAAAGGTATATGCACCGACCGCGGAACACTCCGATGACGAAGAGGAGATCCTATATGAGAATATCTCTAGACCTTTACATAAAAGCTCCCAGACCGATTACACCGTTGTTATGGGGGACTTTAACGCAAAACTGGACAAACTAAGTGATGGTGAGCTGTTCAATTTGGATATGAAGAGGAAAGCACACGTAGCCAGCTGCTGGCCCACTTTATGGAAAAGGAGTGCCTCTTTATGATGAACTCCTTCTTCAAGAAGTCTAAACAGCGGAAGTGGACATAGTTGCATCCCAATGGAGTAACGAAAATTGAGATTGACTTCATCTTGTCGACAAAGAGGCGAATATTCAATGATGTCTCTGTGATCAATTCAGTCAAAACAAGAAACGATCACCGGATGGTAAGAGGCACATTAAATCTAAAAACCAAGCTAGAAAGATGTCGAATGATGAAGTCTACGCTCCGGCCAGCTCCTATCCAGATCCAAAACCCCAAGAACTTTCAGCTAGAGTTGAACAATCGCTTCGAACGCCTAGGGGTTTGGGATAATGTGGACGATTATAGAGACAAGTTCGTGGAAACTGTCCAAACGGTCGGGTCTAATATTTTTTAAACTCGCCCTTCAAACAGAACAGAATCAAAAAATCTCGGACTTCACCAGCAACCTCATTGAAGAAAGAAACAGATTAGTTTTACAGTCCTCTGAAGACGCTACTCAGTATCGGCAACTAAACAGGCAGATCTCTTAGTCCCTGACTCGCGATTTGCGCCAATATAATACAAATTGTATCAAAGAGGCGATTCAGAACAACAAAGGCTCAAAAGTATTCGCGAGAGATTTGTCTGTTGGACAAAGCCAACTGACTAAGCTTAAGACAGAGGATGGCTGGATCATATCATCTAAGACTGAGTTGCTAGAAGAAGTTGAGAAGTTCTACGGACAATTGTACACGACTACATGTCTGCCTGTCAGCGATCTGGCCAAAGACCCAAGAGCCAGACTAACCCGACACTATACCGAAGATATCCCAGACGTCAGCCTGTACGAGATTAGAATGGCTCTCAAACTGCTGAAGAACAATAAAGCACCAGGTGATGATGGAATTACAGCTGAACTTTTGAAAGCAGGTGGATCACCGGTACTTAAAGCTCTTCAGAGGTTATTTAATTCCGTTATATTCGAGGGACAAACGCCTAAGGCATGGCAAAGAAGAGTGCTCGTGCTTTTCTTCAAAAAGGATAACAACTTGCTGAAGAACTATAGACCCATCTCACTTCTGAGCTATGTCTACAAGCTGTTTTCGAGAGTCATTACGAATCGTCTCGCACGCAGGTTTGACGACTTCCAGCCTCCCGAACAAGCTTGTTTCTGAAAAGGCTTTAGTACCATAGACCACATACATAGCTGCGGCATATTATACAGAAGACCGAAGAGTACAATCAGCCACTATGCTTAGCGTTCGTGGACTATGAGAAAGCCTTTGATTCGGTCGAAACTTGGGCTGTGTTACAGTGTCTCCAGCGGTGCCAAATTGACTATCGATATATCGAGGTACTGAAGTGTTTGTATGAAAACGCCACCATGTGGGTTCACCTCCAGGATCAAAACTCGCAATCTATCGGGTTGCAGCGAGGGATGAGACAGGGAGACGTCATATCTCCGAATCTGTTAACCGCCGCCCTGGAAGATGTTTTTAAGCTTCTGGACTAGGGTGGACTCGGCATTAATATCAACGGCGAGTACATCACCCACCTTCGTTTCGCTGACGATATCGTGGTCATGGCTGAGACTATGGACGACTTAGGCACAATGCTCGATGGTCTCAGTAGAGCCTCTTAACAAGTAGGTCTTAGAATGAACATGGACAAGACGAAAACTATGTCTAACGTCCATGTCGCACCTACTCCTCTGAAAGTTGTTGTAGGCTTTACGTTAGAAGTTGTTACCGAATATGTGTACCTGGGACAGGTACATAGGTTCAACTTCAAGAAAGAGATCAATCGTCGAATCCAACTCGGCTGGGCAGCGTTCGTGAAGCTTCGCAATACCTTCATGTCCCAAATACCGCAGTGTCTTAAGACCAAGGTGTTCAACCAGTGTGTGTTGCCAGTGATGACATATGGAACTGAGACATGGTCGCATACTATGGGCTTCATAAGAAGGCTCAAGGTCACTCAAAGGGCAATGGAGCGTGCTATGCTCGGAGTTTCTCAGCGTGATCGAATCAGAAACGAGGAGATCCGTAGGAGATCCAAAGTAACCGACATAGCTCTCAGAATCGTTAAAAAGTGGCAGTGGGCGGGGCACATTGCTCGTAGAACGGATGGCCGTTGGGGCAGTAAAGTTCTCGAGTGGCGACCGCGCACCGGAAAACGTAGCGTAGGCAGGCCTCCCAGTCGGTGGACCGATGACCTGGTGAAGGTCGCGGGAAGCCGCTGGATGTGGGTAGCGCAGAGTCGGTCGTCGTGGAAATCCTTTGGGGAGGCCTATGTCCAGCAGTGGACGTCCTTCGGCTGATGATGGATGGTGATGAATTTTACTTATTATCTTATTTAATCATTCAAACCAACAATTCAACTCAGAAACTCCATAGGCATAACCCTACCCTAGGCTGTTATTAGGTACACAGGCTTGGTCTGGGTACAAATGGGCTGGTATTAGAGCCGTAGGGTATTTTTCTGTTTGTCTTTTTTTCCGTGGATTTTATTATTAATCACGGTTTTAATTGTAATTCCCAGCCCTACCGATTAATAAAAAGTACATGGGGGTGGTGGTGGTGATTTGAAATAAGGTACGGTCATCCTATACAAAATTCTATTTTTTTTAGGTTGGTTACAATACAGGCTTGCCCTTTGAGACGGGTCGGTAAGTGAACAGTCAGCAAGATAACTTTTAATTTATACAAAAACTTTATGACGCCATTTGATCCTGTTTAAAGACTATCAAACCGACTGAAGTTTGAGTACTAGTAATCAAAAATCGCAAAAAAATTAAAAAAGTATGGGAAAAGTTTTTTTTGCTATTTCTGAATATTCAAGTATTTTAACCTCAGTTGTTTTAATACAGTCTTTTAATCCTTACAAGAAACAGGATCGGAGAGTAACAAAAAAAATTGAAACTTTTACATACGAAAAATAAGAGAAAATTTTTTGCGTTCCTGAATTTTCTAGTACTTTACCATTAGTTGTTTTTATCGAGTTTTTTGACCCTTATAATTATAAGAAATAGGGTCGAATGGCATCTATTGTAATTATTTTTTTATTTGTCCGTTTTGTTTGCTGACTGTATTTTTTTTTTCAATCTGTGAAAGTCTCCAAAATATCTTTCTTAGAAGGACAGTAGTAGACTGACCGAAGGGCAAGCGTATGTAAACAAACATTGCAATGCTTTGTAGGCTATATCCGACCTCCGTGCGCTTTGTCTTTTTCTCGCCCGATAACTCCATCTTTGTCACATGCTGTCCTTATCATGCGTCGAAGGTCACGCGCTTTCCCGATGTTACAAATTTAATTACCGTTTTATTTATTGTAGGTTTTTGCGTTTTTTGAAGAACCCTTGTTATTTAGACAAGGGATAATGATGATTTACAATAAAGAATATAAGTGTAATGGCATAGCCAAGAAAATATTTCGTATGTCTTTTATGTAAAATAGAGAAATATAAAAAAAACATTTTTTAACTAGGTTCTTGAACAGTCACCTTAGGGATAATTTAACACATGTTCGAGGTTTACATTTGGATGATAAGAACATAAAAATCTCCGAGGGCTCCATTTTGTAAGTATTGTTTTTCTCACAATTAAAGAAAAGTAATCGTAATGTTAAGAATTTTATGCCTACAACCAGAGATAACATAAATACCATAATTTCAAGGAGTTCATTGTTATAAATCTTAGTTTTCACCCAATTTGTAATTATTGTTTAGCGTATAAAAATTAAAAGGCTACTTTAGGTATTTCTAAGAGACTAAAGAACATTTTGTCACGAAATTGCCACGAATGCATAAAAGAATATTAACACTATTATTTCCAATCCATTTTACTAAGGTGTCTTTAATGCAATCTCAAATCTTTTATTTACTAGACTAAATGATGTAAAGCTAGCATTGACACCGTTTAACATTGTAATTTGTTGCTCAGAATTTACTCGAGCAACAATATTCTCATTAGGGCGGGCAACTAGTTAGCAATAAATTTATCTACTTAGCATTAAATAAATTTAGTTGCTCTATTACAACCGAGCAACAAATTACAGTGCTAGACGATGTCAATGCTAGCTTTACGGACGTCAAATCAAGCACTGACACCGTCTGGCATTACAATTTGTTGCTCAGATATTACTAGAGTAACAAAATTCTTATTAGGGCAAATAATTAGCAATAAATTTATCTAATTAGCATTAAACAAATTTAGTTTCTTGAATAACAACCGAGCAACAAATTACAATGCTAGACGATGTCAATGCTAGCTTTACAGACGTCAAAGAAAGCATTGACACCGTCTAGCATTGTAATTTGTTGCTCAGATATTACTAGAGTACTAGTTTGTCAGAGAATAAATTCAAGACTCATGTCAAAAAAGTTTTATGCTCTAGCTAGAGGATATTATAAAATAATAGATTATGTAAATGACAAAGATATATATGTTGATTCTATAACAAATACCATTACCTGAGACTGTAATCTGAATCATGACATTATTTGTAATATACATTTTTTTTGTTTTGACTATTTAAAAGTGTGTGTAAACACCTATTTGAAATAAATTGTTTTGAATTTTGTACCAAAATTCTCATTAGGGCAACTAATTAGCAATAAATTTATCAAGCATTAAATAAATTTTGTTGCTTGAATAACAACCGAGCAACAAATTACAATGCTAGCTTTACAGACGTACATCATCATCATCATAATATCAGCCGAAAAACGTCCACTGCTGGACAAAGTCTGATGAACTGACCCGCGAGGGGTCAAATGAGTTCGTATTTCTTGTCTAAAGAAAAGAAATATGAACTCACCTGACCACTCGCTAAAGCCTGTTCTTTATGAGTGATTTCTACAGTTTTTAGTATAAGTTTCGGGGTGGAAATGATGTTTTTCCAGATCCCTCAGCAACAACGTCGTGCTGTGCTAGTTAGTACCCTTCCTATCCCCTAAAGCTACTCGTATCATTGTGCAAAAAATTACGTCAATCAGTTAAAAAAGATACCCACCGTACCGTACGGTCGGTGAAGGGAGCAATCTTGGGTCGGTGTAACGGTGGGTCTGTCGTGCGTTAATTGCTCTGTTGCGACGTACGCGAGGGTGGAAATGATATATCGGATTAGGCTATTTTATTATTCTATAGATGTCAATTCCTACCTCAACAACTATCTCTGTGCAAAATATCACGCTGATCTGTTGCTCCTAAAAGAAATACACTTTCACATTTATTATAATGTTAGTTAACGATGATCGCTCGTATGAAAATACGTTTCGTAAGTATACGTCGGACAAAACTTATTATTAAAGCCTTCTTTTAAATTTTAACTTAATTTTTATGTTATTTCTTAGCAAATACAGATCTGCATTTTGGTCATAATATAATTATCTAAAATATAATTCACTCTAAAAATGTTAAAATTTCGATACACGTGTAAAATACGACTAAAGTCGAGAAGATTCGGGCGAGATTCAAGTCTGACTCATATACATACAATATTAAGATTTCTCTGAAAAATCAGAACATTTACAAATTGTACAATTTCTCCAAAAATATTATTATTACAAAGTTAAATTAGTTATTATTAAATCCTTCTTAAATTCTATCAATGAATTTATTGAAAACTTTTTCAAGTAAAACTTCTTTACGCACTCGGGGAGTAAGCTGGTGGATGCGTGACGAGAGCGTTACGGAAGTGGGATCGGGCGAGGCGAACGGAAGTTGACAGGGATATATAAATTAGTGAAGATAGAAAGAGAGATACTATTTATTTTTGTTTACTAATAATATCGGTTGCCAAGGCAACAATATCGGTTGTCAAAACAATCATATAAGATTTAAAAAATATATAATTTTCAGAGTATAATAAAACTCTTTTCGTAAACTGTCTACCTCAATATGACAAAAAAGAATTGATTATTTTCTGAAGACTTAAGTATTTACTTTAATACATATAGATGGAGCTAAAGAAGTTTTACTTCAGTCGTGTGGTCTAAAGCACACTCGTATTTTTTTAAGAGGTACATGAGATAGGCACATATCAAGGCCAACTTGTGTGGATTCTCACGGTAGCAACACTCAGGTGTGTATATTTAACATCAAAACGCCTGATTAGCTTACTTCCGATATCTACAAGTCATAAGACGAGACCGGGTAAGCACCCGGGTCTTTACCCAAAAACAGGGTTAAAACCCAGATTTATTCCCAAATGTCACTTTCTGTGTTGTTTTAGAAGACAGAGTTAAGAGTCCCATCAGTCCATACAATGACATTCGATTGTCGCTGGTTTCTGATTTTATCATCGAAAATAACATTTTGTTACCTATAAAAATGTTAGAAATACCTAGATGTAACGTTACGTTTTTAGCGTAATTTAGGTAAGTAGGTGATTACTCATTTTCTGGTGAATTAAAAATGTTGGAACCCAAAGCGGGTAAGCTTCATTGAAACTTTAGTAAGAGGGCAATTTAATAATTATTCGTTCACGTTGTATTTCCGATCGCACCGCAGCGCAGTCATGCTTTCACACCGTCACTTTCCTTCGTCTTCCAAAAACAGAAAATAGTCAAACACACTTTTTAATTAAGTATTAGCAAAGTTTATATGGTTAGGTGTTATTGGAATGTGGTGCGTATTGTACTTTACTATATAACAGTTCGTTTATCATAAAAGCTGATATAAAAGTGATTTGGTTTAATTAAGACGCATCGAGCGAGGTGAGAAAAAAATTCATAACGTGAGAACACCACATCATAACGTGAAAATACCACATCATAACGTGAAAATACCACATCATAACGTGAAAATTACACACCATTACGTGAAAATACCGCATCATAACGTGAAAATACCACATCATAACGTGAAAATAACTAACCTCGACGCGTAATTTACGTGCTTAAAAAGGCCGCAAAAAATGATTTGCGGAAAAAAATGTAAATTAAGAGTAAAGCTTCTAAAGCTTAAATAAGGCATAGCACGTTTTAACGTATAACACACTCATCTGTGTACGCAAATAACGTCTTTAAGCATGTAAATAAATAACGCATTGACACGTGTTAATTACGCGACTAATCTGTTAACAAACTGGGCGGATGATGCCAATTTTACTCAAATAAAACTTAAGAGACGAAAAGCGCAAAATCGCGCACAACTTGATTCACTAAGAAAAAGGTAAGATTTAAGAGTAAAATGTTAAGACAGCGGCATGATTGCCCCGAATTAATAGCGTCCTCTCATTCGCAGAAGCTATAACATGTAACCAGGCGAGATATAACGCAGCCGGTACAACGCCCCTTCGTCGTGGCATGGGCAAGGTGGCGCAGACCAGCCTGGCGCTTGAAGACTGTTCCAGGATGAGCTCGCGCAGGCGGAGGTAGCGGTGGGTGCGGTCGCGGGCAGCGAGCAGGTCCGCCTCTGTGATGCCAGCTGGAAGGGAATGGGTGGGATTATAGGTCTCGTTAACTGGGGCTTGTACTCTTCAAACAACTTTTGTTTTATGACTTTTCTGAAATCGCATTTTTTTAACTTCTTACAAATCGGTCAGCTGATCGACCAATTTTGTGCATTTTTGAATGGAGGGTCCATTTTTTTTTAAAAAAAGGATCATGGGTTCTATAAGGAATGTTTATTAGTATGATGAGTAGAACCCCCACTTAACGGGAACTACAACGATTTTTTACATGCTGGGTAAGATATATGACTATTTGTACTTTGTAGATTTGGTACGTGATGTTTTTTTTAAATCCACAATTGATTAGCCCTTAGCATCATCTCACCAGATGGTAAGTGATGATGATGCCAAAGTTGGAAGCGGGCTTATCAAGATTCCCCAACGCAATGAGGCTATCTTAGGCTATCTTAGCTTCAAGCCGGAACACATCAATGCTGTTAACACTGATGTTTGGCGGCAAGACTTAGATAAGATGGTGGTAGCTAGCCAGGCGAGCTATGAAAATGCCCTACCACCAACCAAACCGAGTCTTACAAAGTTGACAAGAACCTACGACCTTCTATTGTGAAGCGAATGGACTAACCATTACGCCACGGAGCACTCCCCCTTTATATGTCCTCACTATACAACCATAATATTTGAATGTAGCGGTCGTAGTGACTTGCGTGGTTGGATCGATAACGCAGGTAAACTGACGGTAGTGTGGTCATTATCTTAATGGGTTTGACTGTCAGCGCCATTTTCTCGACCGTTTCAGTGCTTCGCAAGGTACGCTAAGCTGTTGGTGGCGGTTGCTATCACTAAAAGGCAGCCGCTAAGCCGTGTCTTATACGCCTTATAGGCGGCTTGAAAAACTTCCGACAGTTGAGGTTCGCCACTAGCCCAACAACCTCCACCAACCCGGACTTTGCCCCCATATGTATGTATAAATTTTTAATGCACACAAATGGTTAAGTGTACAAAGGCGGTCTTATCACTAAAAACAATCTCTTCCAGACAACCCTTGGCAGATGAGATGTGTGTGGAGTATGGCCTTACCTTCCCCAGTTTGGGAAGAGACCCGTGCCTCAGTGTTTATGGGTTGTTAACGAAGCATGATGACCTAGTGAAGCGCACGGGCACATGGGCAGCCGCTGGATGTGGGCACCGCAGAACCGGTCGCCGTGGAAATCTTTGGGAGAGGCCTTTGTCCAGCAGTGGACGTCCTTCGGCTGATATGATGATGATGATGATGATGAACGAAGCATATTTAACCGCCATTTCCTCATCAACGGACCTGGAGAATCAACTTACTTGGATCATTATCGTCCGCAGTCATAAATGGGGCGATCAGCTTGTCGAAGTACAGTAAAGTGGAGTCTTTCGGCCGCTTCGTGATGTCCGCCACCATTTTGAGTGCGGAGTAGTCGATCCGGAACTTTGACAGGAGGGAGGCCATGCTGCGAGGGATCAAAATATATTTAGGGACAATCCCACACGGGAACCAGTGACTGATATACATACTTATACAGGGTGTAACTAAATGGTGCAGGACCCGTTAAGTGGGGGTCTACTCGTCGTACTGAACCACTTTCCCTAAGAAACCCATTGACAATTCGCAAAAAAAAAATTCGACGCTCCATTTGTATGGGGCAAATTTGGTCGATCAGCTGATCGTTTTGTATTAAGAGTTAAACATTTTTTTTGCGATTTCAGCAAACTTGTAGAACAAAAGTTGTTCATTTTGATGAGTAGAAGCCCCAGTTAACCCGTTAACTGGTCCCGACCTACACCAATTTTGTAATACCTGTATATACGTTTGAAAGCGTGGGTCATATATTAGTACTAACATACAGTATGAACACTCCCTGCCGCTCGCTAGGTTGCGAACACACTCCCTCGTCACCCAGATTGATCCTGATTGGTTACAGTTTGTTTGTAGAACGTATATGATTTCGCCGCCATTTTGTTTGTTCCGCCATTCCTTTTTTAATGTCATTTCTGGCCCGTTGTACGAAGTGACCAGTGTGTGACCTCGTACTGTTTTCGGCGTTATTATGTGAAAAAAAGAATCATCATCATCACATCAGCCGAAGGACGTCCACTGCTGAAAAAAACAATAGCCAACTTTTATAGTTCTAAAAACAAAAAAAAATTCAGAATAATATTAGCTTATTGTGTTCAATTTGCGAATAAGTTAAAATTTCTGTGACGTGAAATGCTGTTCGCTCATTTTTAGGGTTCCGTACCCAAAGGGTAAAAACGGGACCCTGTTACTAAAACTTCTCTGTCCGTCGTCCGTCGTCTGTCTGTCCGTCACCTGTATTTCATGAACCATGATAGCTAGACAGACTTTTCACAGATGATGTATTTAAATTTGAAAAAGTGAAAAAATAAGGGGGTCTCCAGTCTCCATACAAAAAATATGTTTATTTTTAAACGTGAATCGCACTTGGCCGGTTTTTATGAATTTCTCGAGCATTTTCTAATGTGCTCATAAGTTTTAACATTATCTTTCTTTTGTAACTTGCCATAGGTATCAATTTTGTTTAGAACCATAAACGTTTGCTATCGTTTTTTTTTGGGGAACGCTAAACCCAGTTTTAAGGGGTTCCGACTCTCAAACACCACAAAGGAAACAAACCGGCTCGTCGCACGAATGTTCGCCCTGGGTCGAAACGAATGAATTGAACCCACACCGACAGCCCTCGGCCCAGCAAGCAGAGACTGACCTCTGGACTACCGGGTCAGCCAAAACGGGGATAAAAATATCATAATTAACCTCGGAGGAAGATAAAAATATTAAAACGTCCTTGTAATTAACTACTTTTATAGCCGCTTTACTTCTTCAGACCACACAGCGGAAGAAGACGTAGCGTAGGCTGGCCTCCTACTCTACGGAGCGACGACTTGGTGAAGGTCGCAAAAAGCCGCTGGAAGCGCCGGGCCGGTCGTTGTGGAAATCCTAGGGGGAGGCCTTTGTCCTGCAGTGGATTCCTTTGATATAATTATGAACAGATGATTCAGTCAGTGTCGTGGAAGGATTTTCCTCTCCACAGACACTTCGCCATCTGGGATACAATTAAGGAAATCTGGAGGGAAAACTAATTGCCACGCCCGCGCTCATCGGCGTCGCAACGGAGCAACTCAGAGGAATGACGAGCAACGGACTGTCCGGAGCCTACTGAGGCGTCGGCTGTGGGGCAGGCGCATGGTGCTCTACAGTGTACAGTGCTGTAATATATATACTGTGGTGATGTCCCACACTGCATCGACATCTCAGTTCAGTCAAAGAATACTGAAGCGACACTAATCGATCTGCCCTCGCTAATATATTGTTGCCGGCAATAAAGTGCATGTACGTATGTAGCCAGGAAGGAGTTTTTGGATGTATGTATGTATACCACATACTGACTAAAAAAACATAAGTACTGCGGAATTGATTTTTGAAACTGTCAGATCCTTAATAAGTTTATTAAAATTGTACTTTTAAGGTATAGGTATGCATGTCTGTTTATTTGGCTGAGCCTGTAGCCTAAACCGTTCCAGATATCGTTAGATTGTTCTCGATACCTGGAGTGACATAGGATACATTTTATTGAAGTAAAACTTCTTTACGCACGTTTGACTTGGGGAGTAAGCTGGTGGATGCGTGACGAGAGCGTTATGGAAGTGAGATCGTGCGAGGCGAACGGAAGTTGAGAGGGATATATAAATTAGTGAAGATAGAAAGATACTATTTATTTTTGTTTACCAACAATATCGGTTGCCAAGGCAAAAATATCGGTTGTCAAAACAATCAAAACAAACATGTAAGATAAAAAAGATTTAATCATTTTCAGAGGATAATAAAAAGTATTTTCATAAACTGTCTATATGACAAAAAAGATTTGATTATTTTCTGAAGACTTTAATACATATAGATGGAGCTAAAAAAGTTTTACTTCAGTCGTGTGGTCTACACGCACACTCGTATTTTTTTAAACTTATTAATTAAATTGGTTTGGCTTTTGTTTTTTCGTATGGAGTATCGTAGGTGTGGTTTAGCGGTAAGCACATCAGAAGCTACTTACTTCCTCTCCTCCAACTCTAGTTCCGTGTTCTTGTTGGCGAGCGTGAACACGCGCAGTGGACACGACGACCACGCTCGTCTCGTGGATAGGATATATGGCAGGAGCAGGGTTAAACCTAAACAAGAAAGAACAATCACATTTATGAGAAAATAACACAGCCCATTGTCGGAATTATTCTATTCTGAGATATACAGAGTGTAACAAAATCGGTGTAGGAGCCGTTAACTGGGGGTTCTACTCATCATACTGAATAACTTTCCCCAAGGAACTCATAGTAAATTTCAAAAAAGAAACGACTCTCCATACTAAAATGACAAAACTGGTCGATCATCTGATCGCTTTGTACGAACATTAAAATTATTTTTTTTGCGTTTTCAATAAAGTAGTAGAACAAAAAATGTTGAGTATGATGAGAAGCAGCCCCAGTTAACGGGACCTACACAAATTTTCTTACACCCTGTATATTCTAATATGTGTATGTATCTAATAGGGGTTTAAACCTGTCTAACAAGGAAGGGTACCCAACTGTCCGACTCCGATTTGATTTATTTTGATAATGTTATAGAGTAGTCTAAAATAACGGACACGTATTTTTTTTAGCTGCCCAAACTCAACCTGTTAGGAGAAAATGGACTTCAAAGTACTGAAAATAGACCAAACCTTCTAATTTCTGAGAAGAGATTTGTTCAAAAAAATTAATTATTAATTACTGGTTTCGTTATATGTTGGAGAACATGAATAAAGAATGGGGACGTGTTTTGTCATTTCACCACAAACACATTTTTTATATTTTTTTTTTATATTTTTGAGAAAAAAATATTTTTTATATTTTTGAGAAAAAAATATTTTTTATATTTTTATAAAAAATGAGTTTATGGTGAAATGACAAAACACGTCCCCATTCTTTATTCATGTTCTCCAACATATAACGAAACCAGTAATTAATAATTAATTTTTTTGAACAAATCTCTTCTCAGAAATTAGAAGGTTTGGTCTATTTTCAGTACTTTGAAGGCCATTTTCTCCTAACAGGTTGAGTTTGGGCAGCTAAAAAAAATACGTGTCCGTTATTTTAGACTACTCTATAACATTATCAAAATAAATCAAATCGGAGTCGGACAGTTGGGTACCCTTCCTTGTAAGTATTAAACGAAACAATTAATTGATTGCGTAATAGAATTAAATTTTTAATCGTGTTTATGACCACCACGATAGACATTGCCTAGTGTGGGTTCACTGTTAACATTTATAGCGTAATTTTGTAATTAAATATATCATCATTTATCAATAAATACATTTTATTATGATAATTGTTCGTAGGCAGATTGCAAGAATTGCTACTTACGCACGAGTATCATCATAACAGCTTATATACGTCCCCACCGAGGGGCTCGAGGCTACCCTGAATTAGGGAGATCGGGCCTTAGTCTTCCTTCACCGTGAGAGCGTCGGATAATCGTACTTATGAAATCAAAATTAGAAAACGCATTGGTATATATGGCAGGATTCGAACCACGACCTCACCGACAGGAGGTAGCGGCCCTAGCCTTTAGACCACCGATTCTCTAACCTGTACGCTCTAACCTTTAAGCTGTAACCTCAGTAATACAAGATACTATCTAGTGTTTTGAAAAGGTAGTATCATCACATCAAATGCAATTTTCAGGCAAAAATAAACGTAACATCCTTGGCCGCCTTAATGCTTTAGCTGACATGCCTAAAATAGACTCATTACATACCTCCGTCGTCATACAACCACCAAACATCAACTGAGCCGGCGTGTCTTCTAGTGAACTGTTCCACTGAAGTAAATGAAGACGCGCGCCGAGCCACACTGGCGCCTAGCGCTCTCCGCACTGCACTGCCGAGGCCTCTGCTATTAACAAATGCTAGGTCAGGAATAGAATAGAATACAGAACATTTGGAGGCTCGAGTTTCCATACAAACGTAGTTCCGCTTCAAGACAAAAACTACATGCCGAATCGAATCCAATCTTTGTAAATATATTCAGTAGACACATATCGATGTCGGAAATTTATTTTCGACGTACTAATATAAAACGGAAATAATTTTGAACAAAAAACCGACTTCAAACAGGAAACTAAGGTTCCCCTCGATTTCTCTGGGATGCCCTTACCAGATCCTGGTTTCCTTATCATGTTACTACCCTTGGGATATCTCCTTTGCAACAAAAATAATAATCAAAATCGGTTCATAAACGACGAAGTTATCCGCGAACGCACATAAAAGAAAATATACGGTCGAATTGAGAAACCTCCTCCTTTTTTTGAACTCGGTTAAAAATAAGAGCAGTTTGAAATTTTAAGTGCAAAACTAATTTAAGCCTTCGTTTAGTTATTTTTAAATTTATTACGATGAAAACTAATTACAAACATCGATATGTGTCTACTGAATACATTTGAAAAGTTTGGATTTAATTCGTTAGTTGTTTTTGTATTAAAGCGGAACTACGTTTGTGTATGAAAACTCGATGCTCCAGGGGACCCTTAACCCTCGAGTCGTCGCGTGGGCTTTGAGAGCCCAAGGTATTGATCATGTTTTTCTACTACGCGAAATATTTCTTACTGGTCAATGTGCACTTATATGAGTGGAAAGTAAATTTACGTACGAAGATTAGACGTTTTATTTGCGTATGTTTTGATAGGTTTATGTTTATTGTAAAAACGGTAATGGAATACAAGCGTGAAACTTGGTGTGATTATAATATTAATCCTGAAGTAAAACAACAAAATATAAAAACCGGCCAAGTGGCAGTCGTTGTGGCGCCAAGGAGTCCGAAATGAATAAGAAAAGCAATGTTCTGTCGTTCGCGTTTTTTTTTATTATTTTTTATTCACAATTGGTAAGCCAAGTAAGTTTTTATTCAATTTTGTTTGTAATAAATAGGTATCCATTGTTATACTTGTGCTTGTTGTTCGTAGACTTGTGCGAAGAGGTGTGGTGGTACGTGGTACGGAACCCTCGATACGCAAGTAAGACTCGAACTTGGTAGCGAGGGAAGCAAAGAAAGTAGGTAGGTATTGTTGTCGTGGAAAAAAGTTTTGTAATTTTACCCGAAAAAGTGTTAGACAGGGTGTAACCAAATTGATGTAGGTCCCGTTAACTGGGGCTTCTACTCACCATACTGAACAACTTATTGTTCTACGACTTTGCTGAAATCGCAAAAAAATTACTCTTCATACAAATCGATCAGCTGATCGACTAATTTTGTGCATTTTTGTATGGAAGGTCCATTTTTTTTTTTGAGATTTGACTATGGGTTCCTTGGGAAAATTTGTTCAGTATGATGAGTAGAACCCCCAGTTAACGGGTCCTATACCAATTTTTTTACACCCTGTATATCACTAGCATAACCAGAAAAACATATTTGCCAAAAACGTCAGCCCGTCCATCCGTCCGTCACGCTTTCACTAGCGGCTAAACTTGAAAACGTCTAATTTTGAAATTAGGTGTTATGATAATTTGTCAATGAATTCTGAGCGGCTTCTGGCTAGGTTGCCATTTAAGGATAGCTCCATAGAACAAAAGCGAAAATACAAAAAAAATTAAAAAACGCCTCTCACGATTTTAATGAAACTATGCAAGTAGTAACTATTATTCATTTCCTATTAAGTGGCAGTATTGGCTATTCTTTCAAAGATCCTCTTAAGAAGGCCTCTATACAGAGGCCATTTTTCGTTCGCAAATTTCTTTATGTATCAATCGCTTCTTATTGTCGCTTGCCTACTTTAATCTTTAAAAGAAATCTACTGCCAGTTTTAGTAGGTTTATCGTGTTATCGACTGTACGTTTCGCGTGAAAGTATGTGCAGTGTTGCTGTACAATTTATTTATTACCGTGCTGTGCGTACGAAAATTACACCACATAATACGTAATTTGACAAAATCAAATATTTTTTAATACAGTTGTTAAACATAGCGTACTTTCAGAGGACAATTATGATTCGAAAATCAAATCTTTTGCATAGGTTCTTTTACGCGGTCGTGACTTTCTTTTACGAGCTCGATCGTTACTTTCGCAGTTTAGTTTTAAATTTATAAGTCAACTTAACAAGTTTAGTAGCAAGGAGTTTTTTATACATAGAATAAAATCGGATAGATTTTATACGAGGAAAAATGAATGACTCCGTACGTGTAAGCATTGAATTCTCAAAAGTATTTTAAATGGTTGTTTATTATATTTAATTGCTAGTTTTAATTTCACATCAACATTTGTGAAAAGTCGAATAGGCTGTATACGCGTACGAGCCCGTTGCCTAGTTTCGTTGTAAAAAAATTCAGTTGCAAATAGGCGCCATTTTCTGAAAATTTTCATTACTTGTGTGGTAGATAAATTGATTATTTCATGTACTCATATTGAGTTCAAGTCGTACAGGTGATGAAATGGTATTAACTCCATCCGATATTTTATCTGAGGCGAAAACTGCGCTAGATGGGATTTTGTCCCCAAAGTCTCGAGAGAGATATATGGCGACTTACGATAATTTTATTTTATGGTAATAACAAAGGAAAACTGAGTCATTCGCAGAATAAATATATTTAATTGTTTGATTTGATTGTTTACTATTTTCCACAAGTGTATTGAACTATTATTGCAAACTCGTGACAATAAAAACCCTCGGCTTCGGCTCGGACTTGTCAATGCCAGCTCGTTTACAATAACCTACTTTCCTCCCTTGTATCACAATGTACTATTATTGCAAGTAATCACAACAGTACAAAGTACATGTTGAAACTAACCTTCCCTTGTCGTCCGGTTGTTGCTCCTTGATCATGGCGCTGGGATCTGCCGACACACCCGCTCGCCGCAGTTGAGGCGAACCCAAGGATATGTCTGATAAGCTACTGCCTGCGAGAAAAACCGATAGCGGGAATTTGAAAAAATACAAATTTATTGTAGAAAATAATACTAACATGCAAGTTATCCCCAAGAAAAAAATATTTTCCATTGCATAGTAACCTAACCAATTTATTTTAAAAAAAACCTACTGCAGAAAAACATTGAGCGTGTTTTTTGCAGTGGAGTAAAAAATGTATCTTATGGCACTTAGGGGATCAAGACAAATCTAACGACACCTCGCACACAAAAATCTTAGGCTACAAGCTCAGCCAAAGAAAGAGACGTACATACATACTCCCGAAAAATATTACCCTCTTTCTTGGGCAGTCGGGTAAAAAATATAGAGAAATATAATAATTCATACGAATGAGGATTAGGGTCACATAATTACAGATTATTGTATCACAGAAAACAATACAGACATGTAATGATTTAATATTGTATTACAGATGTAATACATTTCTGAATTATCCTATTTTAAGAATTTTCCAATTTTCTAAGGAAATGTTTTCTATATTACGATCAGAATTAAAATCAGTGAACATCAAAATGTTTAAATTTTCCAGTTTTTGACCAGCAATCGATGGCTTTTAGCTGATATGATGATAAAAATAATATTGTAAATTAAATTCATTTCTTAATGACATGATATGTATAAGACCTTCAGTACCTATTTTTTTTACATTAAATAAATGGATTTTTACCCACATTAAATAAAATATTTCGATTAAGCCACCCTCCGCAAGCATAACAATTTATTCGGTGGATTACATGATACAAGTTTGAGTTAACTGTATCTGCTTGTTTAGGCATACTATTGGATGCTTTAGATGTTCATATTTAAATAAAAAGAATGTCTTTTGTATATGTATAAAAGCCGTACGTTTAAATAAATTAAAGTGCGAAAGAGCAACGTGAAGAGATGTGACATAGATTTATCTCTATGGGAAACTCTAGAAGAGGATGAATCTCAATGGAAGCACAGAGTAGATCGATAGTATCGTGATACCATCGTGGCCTTGAAAAATCAGTCATACTAACTACGATATATCGACGCGATGAGATGTTACCGATAGTTTTGCTTTGTCTTTTTGAGATTCGATTCTATAGACTGGAAATAAAAATGAGCAAGCAAAAGTATCGTAAAATGTTCGACTATCGATAGGTCAAAACTATCGATACTATCGACTCGCATACTATCGATAGTATCATACTAACGTGTTTGTACTGATACGAGTACCATAGATAGTATTGATCTTTAGCAATTATTACTTATTTTTATCTATCTACAGTATCGTCAAGGGTCGATAGGTTCGATAATATGACTGATTTTAAAGGCCCCAATCGTATCACGATACTATCGATAGACTTTCGATATCGCAACAATATTAGCACACAGTAAACAGCACAGCAACTATGCTAAGCACGACGAGCTGAAGACGCGACCACCAGCGGCCATACAGAATAGTTTTGTCAGAGGAATGCTGACGTGGTGTAAGTGTGGCCGCACGCGCTCAGCAAAAATCGACTAATTCAGTCACGTAAGAGTGCATGAACGTCGCTTCAATCCATGACTACAGTCGCCGAGGCCGAAACCGGTCTGAACTGACTAACTTACTAATGCGGGATGTAAAAAAACTGTACCGTACCTGGAATCTTAAACTTCTACTCATAAAACTGAACAAACTTTCACCAAAAACCCCATACTGGATATTCATAAAACTGAATAATTTTCTCCCAAAACCCATACCGTGGGTAAAAAAACTGGGCATAAATCTGAATAACTTTCCCCAAAACATACTGAATATGCATAAAACTGAACAGCTTTAAAAAAAACATGCTAAGTATGCATACAACTGAACAACTTTCGAAACACCATCATCATTACATCAGCCGTAGGACGTCCACTGCTGATCAAAGGCCTCTCCCAAGGCTTTCCACGACGACACGTATTCCATTGGCACGTAGGCAAGCCTCTCACGCGGTGGACCGACGACCTATTGAGGATCGCGGGAAGCCGCTAAAAACACCATACTGAACATAAAAATAAACTTTCCTAACAATCCCATTATGCAATAAAATTGGACTTCGTATAAAGTTGGGCAATCGGCTGATTGACAGGTATAGGGTTGGCTTGGTTTTGCCCGATCGACCCGAAAAACCCACTAGGTAAAATTGGGTAAACCCCACCTGAAAAAATCCGATAGTATTTGACAAAAGTGGGTTTAAAAATTATAATTATTAAAAATTCTGATAAAGCTATCAAATCTACCTTCATTGATAATAATAGCACTACCACTGTGAAAACATGAAGGGGATTTTTCCGACCGACTACTGAGTATAACAATTTTCGGGGAAATCACCTCAGTTTTTTCCTGTTTAATGGTGTTGCCACTTTATTCAGCATGAAATACATTTGGTAGAAAAATCCAATTAGATCCAAACGAAATAAAAAGCAATTGAATCTACATTTAATCTGAGAAAATTCAATTAACCCCAAAATTTAAAAAAAAACTGAAAAAACCCGAGAAATTCCAGTGGGTAGATAGTTATTGAAAAATATCGGGTTTGGCCAACCCTGCTGATTGATTTACATGAAAAACCCCAAATAAATTTATACTTCAATTCATTATAGGTCCTTTATGGAAAGTTGTTCAGTTATAGTTCAGTTAAAATCATGGCAACCCAAAAATTAGACTGTATTTTTTTTTGTGTGTATGCTACGCGATTTCTTCACCGATTGTGGGCAGTTTCATGTTTTTTTTTATTGATAGGTTATAGATAAGGATAGCCAGATAATAAACAAAAACAAAAAAAAAATGTGGCAAAATTATACTTGGTTTTTCCGATTGAAGACGGTTTTTTAACCTGTTCAGCCTGGTCAACTATTAGTAAAAGTTCCTTAATTTCATAAGAAAAACCACTGTTATTTATAACAACCAAACAGTTTTAAATTTTCCAGATCCATATAAAATAATGCGATGACAAGTACGTATAAAAGGCACAATGCGCACCAAAATTTTGTTACTAATTAGTTAACCTTTTCACCGCCAAAGTCAGCCATAGCAGACAGCGAGTAAACGTGCCAGATCGCCAATGTCAGGGTATCACGTCAAAAACTTGTTGTTTCTAACAACGTTATAAACAAACTTCCGATTATCAATGTAAACACTCAATGTGTCTTTATTTGCACAAACAAGCAGGCATCATTCACTAAGAAACGTGATAAATAAACAAATGTGTGCAATATACTCGTTGTCTGGGTGCGTGACGGTCAAAAGGTTGACTATCACACAACTTACCCACAGAATGTGTGTTGAGACTCTCGGAAGACTTGGAGGATTTGTAGGCGTCGCCCATCGAACCTGCGGTATTAGTGACGGATGGACGTGAATACATTAGTATTAGACACAAAACATATAAAAGCGTAAATTTTCTATAATATCTCTAAAGAGACGCAATCTTTTTCACGGCTCGAAGGAGAAGTGGGTCAAGTAACTGAGGAAACAAAACTGTATGAAAATTACACTATATCTGTCTCATTCTCACCACAGCAATCCATGAGAGGTACATATGGCATACTCAAACATGGGGACCATATACGTAAGATAGAGTTTTCCTCTGGAGTGGAGATAATATGGAGACTACCCCCCCACCACCACACAATACTTTAGCTAAGTCTTAGCTGGCCTACACAGCCGGATTTTTTTTTCACTATTTCATGATTCTCCACACATATTGTGAGTTTTTCCAAATCGGGTTTCCTGGATTCAGATTATGAACTTTCCGGCTGTATACACGTGAAATTTGATCAATTTCGATGCCGCAGTTTTATGACTCAGTTTTAGTAGTAATGGCTGTCAAAGGAGTATGAATTATGTATTTTCAATAAACTGTGTATATTGTGAATATAAGTACCAGATAATTTAATGAGAATTTAAGACAATAGATGCCGATTAAATATGGAAAATTATGTCCTGGAATCCGTTGACCTGAGGTCATCCTTTTGTTAAAATTTTCTACTAGATTTTGGAATAAATGGGGCTCTATCTCATCAATTACGCGTACGATTTCAACCTTTAGGTCTGGAATCGTTTGAGGTCTGTTGGTATACACTTTTCTATTCAAGTTGCCGCAGAGAAAGAAGTCTAATGGAGTCGAATCACACGATCTGGGCAGTCATCGTAAATTGAATTAACGTCACCAAATCGTAGGATAATTCCACCATTAAACTGAGATCGCAGTAGAGCAAAATGTAAATGTCAGCATAACAGTTACCAGTCAGAAAACAATATAGGTCTGAAAAATAAAAAATAAATAAAAATCTGTGACGACGTTTGATTTATTTGACGGCGCATCACTAGCGCCATCTATCGGATTGCGTCGGGACGAGATCGGGAGGTGTCGAAGCGTCACCTGTCGGTCTGACGGAGCGTCGAGTCGATGGTCAGCGCAGCCATTTTGAATTTAAAAGTCTGCGCACGCCCGTCGCGAGCGCATAAACTCTACCACATGGACCTTCCAGACCGTCTTGTTAGAATAGTGGAGTGCTACCTCCGAGACCGTATTTTCCGTTTTAGACAGAAAGGGGTTCTTTCCTCACCGCGTCCCATTAGAGCCGGGGTCCCCCAAGGGTCCATACTCTCCCCAACATTGTACACTCTGTACACTAATGACATCCCCATCCCAAAACCAAGCAAATCAGGGCCAACAGTACAGCTCTCCCTATTTGCGGACGACACCGCCCTCTACATACGGGGGCAGTCCATATTTCTATCACCACTTATAGACAAACTACAAACCTCAGTTGACGAGTTAGGTAGATGGTTTAGGAAATGGAGAATCGAAGTGAACCCGAGCAAAAGCTCCGCGGTCCGCTTCGACTACCATCGTAGGATCAACCAACCCGCAGATTCAATCCGCATGCTAGGCACCCGCGTCCCCTGGCAAACCACAGCCAAATATTTAGGAGTCACTCTCGACTCATGTCTCTCTTTCGGACCTCACATCAAAAATGTGACCCGGAATGCCCGCTTCTACCTGGGCAGGCTAAACAGCATGATAGGTAGGCATAGCAAAATGTCCCCCTCCAACAAGCGTACACTCATTAAGGTTTGCATCCGACCGGTAATGTCATACGCGGCCCCCGTATTTGCACACGCGTCCCCCAAATTCATGGACATGATCCAAACAGTCCAAAGCATCTTCTGCCGTAGAGCGTTTAACGCCCCGTGGTACATCCGTAACGCCGACCTGCACCGAGACATGGACATTCAGACCATCCAACAATTTCTCAAAGGCCTCTCCGAGAACTTCTTCAAGTCCTCGGAATCGCATCCCAATCCGTTGATCCGAGAGGCGGCGGACTATTCCCCGCGTCTCGTATTAACTAGTAATATGGTCCACAGACCAAGAAATGTCCTTACTGATCCCCCCGATCAAATATCAGCCAACCTGAACTGCCTCCTGGCAGCTCAGGGAGGAACAGATAGTGTTAATTCTTGAATGACACAGTCCCCTCACTTGCACACCTAATGTGATTAACCTAGCGGCCGCTCCCATCAGGAGCTCTCCGCGCTGTCCCCTTAGCGTGTTTTTCACATAGGGGGGGGGGGCCTCGCACCGATGTACTTTTAAGGTGGCTATACTGCCAAAGTTTCGCGAGGGGGTGTTTAATGGGTAGTGCGGTCTTTGGGCCTGTGTATACGTATTCATATACCTTCCGAGTATAACGGGGACGTATGCATATAGGCGCAGAGCTGTGAGTCCCACATAACCAGCGGCAGCTTCGGCCTTTGGCCGTAGTTTCCCCTGGTATGCGTAAATGCATTCACCTCCGCTCTCCCTTAACAGGAGGGAAAAAAAAAAGTCGCGAGCGCAGTCTTTGTACGTCCGTGGCAAGCGCACCACGTTACCGACGAATCGTCTTTGTGCCGCTTAATCTCGTGTTCTTAATTGTGAATTATCATAGATACAGTGGTAATTAGATACTCTCTACCTGTGTTCGTAATGATTTTGCTGATTTATAAAGTGATTGTGACCACGTCGAATCAAAGAACTTCTGAATGTGAGTTACTGCAACTTTATTCATCGGTCGCCTAAATACCCACGTGACACAACGCTATGGCCGATCCTGATGCGAGCCGAGCCTCGCCTACATATTTATTTTTTTATTTATTTTCGATCTACTTTTTGTTAATGATAACAAACGGATGACTTTTGATCCGTTTTTATCGTCACTTTTGTCATCAATCTAAATTTTCAATAGGTATTTAAATTTTGACTTTCTATTCTAAATTTGTTTATAGTTAATTGTTTTGACTCATTCGGTATTCTCATTCTGATTCTCATTTTTGACTTTTGTTCTGAACCGGTGTAGTTTTCTATTTTTTTATTCATTTTCATTTGTTTTTAGATATAGTTGAGTCTAATAATGACAAAAGTGTTGGTGGTATATAATCTCTCTAGACTTTATTTCAACGAACCCGAACCCTCCCTCTAAGACTTTCCCCACTTCTTCCACGTTCTAGCATCGGCGTGGGACTAGAGGGCACGCCGAGGCATCAAATCCAACCTCTTCCTTAGACACCCTTTAACCAAGAGTCCGTTTGAAACAAATTATGGTTGGCAAAAATGGTCCAAGAGCCGCCACAGACATCATCTGCTTTGCGCGGTCGTGTCGTAACATCAAAGTCAGATCACTTCAGTGGCTGCAGAGTGCTGGTGATCCATCAAAAGCTGGCCCGGGCGACTTAAGATATCTCCTGTCAAAACTGTTACTTGCTAATTGCCAGAGAACCATTAATAAAAAAAAACCATGTGCGAATCGGACTAAGAACAAAAACAAAAAATAAAACTTCTTTATTATATCAGCGGGTTGGTCGACTTCACACACAACCTTCGAGTTTCTTCGCAGGCGTGCGCAGGTTTCCTCACGATGTTTTCCTTCACCGTTAAAGCAATCGGTAAGTATGTACGTAAGTTTTTTTTTTGAAAAACTCATTGGTACATTGGCCGTCCAGATTTGAACCCGGTACCTCTGGTTAGATGGACCGAGTCGTTAAGTCGACCAACCCGCACTGGGCCCGCGTGGTCGACTAAGGCCTAATCGCCCTGATTCAGGGTAGGCTCGAGCCCCTCGGTGGGGACGTATATGAGCTGTAATGATGATGATTATATCAGCTCAAATACGTCCCCACCGAGGGGCTCGAGCCTACCCTGAATCAGGGCGATTAGGCCTTAGTCGACCACGCGGGCCCAGTGCGGGTTGGTCGACTTCACACACAACCTTCGAGTTTCTTCGCAGGCGTGTGCAGGTTTCCTCACGATGTTTTCCTTCACCGTTAAAGCAATCGGTAAGTATATGTACGTAAGTTTTTGAAAAACTCATTGGTACATTGGCCGTCCAGATTTGAACCCGATACCTCTGGTTAGATGGACCGAGTCGTTACCGGTTGAGCCACCGACGCTTTTTTAAACTTCTTCTTCTTTTTGAAAACTTCTTACTTTTTAAATATTATTACGATTTGGTAGAAAATCCACCTAAATACACATATTCTGTAAAAAAATCATCCTGCTGCCTTTTACGGTTCAAAAGATACATCCTTTTAAATTAAAAATAGAATAAAATAAAGGTCGGACGGATGGACGGACAGACAGCGTAGACTTCGTATTAGGGCTCCGTTGGCAACCTTTGGGCATACGGAACCCTAAAATCTCCAACTTTTAGACCATTTAAACAATTCATAGCCACGAGGAGTGTGGAGTATTTCCAAAGGAACAATAAGGATAAAGTAACTAGTCATTTGAATTACTTTATGTCATTTGTCAAAAACGACACATTTTGTTCTAAAAATATTTGAAAAACATAAACGTGACGTCACAGTTATTCAGTGTTATTTACGTAATAATTTTGTGATTTTGACGAATATAAAATTGATAGCTTGACGGAAACGTGACGTGTCAAGTCTCATCTTTAGTGGCACGCATTATAACGGTTATTTATTAAATTGTAATCAATATATTTATCATAATTACAATATGCACATTGACGGGACCACCTCTATTCTATAGCCCTGAAGTGCCCTCACTTATAGAATACGCCACACATAATATGTGGCAGCTCTTAGACCAAATTGAGTAACAATTTCACCACCTTTGATGCTTATAACTAAATATGGTATGTGAAGGTGTATAGTGGTGTTGGGACTCACGCGAGAAAGTGGAATGGTCCTTAGCGTTCATGTCCTGTAAGAACGCCCTGAGGTCGTCGTCTAACGCCTCACTGGTGTACTGACCCCCTTCAACGCGAAGGATAGCCAGCGCCATGTGGACGTCGAGAGCCTTGCTGGAAATCAATTAAAATATGGTGCATCGAAAAAGAAGCGTAAAACCAGTGACCAACTTGAAACTTGGCACAAATAGTCTTCAAAACTCTTAAACTTTCAAGATTTCTCATACCAGTAACACTACTACTACTTCGCTGGCTCAGCGACCCGAAGTGGATCTTGGCCTCCGATATTAAAGTGCGCCACTCTATCCGATTTTGTGCCAAGTTTGACCATTCTGAAGCCATTCGGGCACTCCCAACTCTTTGAGGTCTTTGGCGACTTCATCTTTCCAGCGATACCTTGGTCGACCCACCGGGCGACGCCCGGAGGGTATTCCAAGATATGCTCTTTTGGCTGCTCGATCCTCTCCCGTTCTCTACATAGCCAGCGAAGTCGGGCTGCTTTTAACATACCAGTAACAGGTGAATAAAAATATAAGAATCCTTAATATAAAAAAGTCTGAAGTGTGTCTGTCCTTTGATTACTTTCTCATGATAAAACTGCTAAACCCATTTGTCATAGAGTTAATGTAAAAGGCAGAGAAGAACATAGGATACTTTTACCTTAAAAATATCGAGTTTCCAGGATCTGGGAAAAGTTAACGCACCGTACACTCTCGAATGCAGTCATAAAGACAACATCCACGCGGTTGTAGCCGCAGGCAAAAGTTAGTTTTAAATAAAACGCTTAACAAATCTATTTCGCCCTTGCTATGTACGAGCAGTTTCACACGGCTTTGCCCGCGCGGATATCGAGGGTGCGCGGAGTGACCTTTTGTTTTAGCCTATGCATGTTGATTATTAATATTGGTGAGATATTTTTTATCGGTTAATTAGATTCGGAGATAGCCTCTTACATCCGTCGCTTCTCTATAATATTAGTATAGACTGACACTCACTGCATAACTTCCACGTAGTCAATGACCTCCGATCGCTCACAGGTCAGCCAGTTCTCTTTGTATCCCATCATCAAGATGTTCGGCTTTAGTTTACCCAAACCGCTGGCCTGAAATTACAAATACAAAGCCATTAAAGGGTCGTTGGCTCCTACTTGGTGGACCGTAGACCTGGTGAAGGTCGCGGGAAGCCGCTGGATGCGGGCAGCGCAGATCCCATCGTCGTGGAAATCCTTAGGCGAGGCCTATGTCCAGCAGTGGACGTCCTTCGGCTGATATGATGGCTCCAAATGGCCTATAACGGTCCCCCGGATAATCTGTTTTACCTAAATCCTGACATCGTCTTTTGAATGCAAAACTTCACATTTTCGCCTATTGACCTATACGATTGCATGTTTACTGTGTACAATAAACTATAAATTAAATAAAAAATGAATTTAATAAGGCTCGTTAACAACCCACAACGTCGTAGGCCACTTTCTAAGCTCGCCTGGCTACCTACCACCATCTTATCTATGTCTTGCCGCAAAACGTTAAGGCGAGGCATTGATTGGAACAGTTGTCTCTGTCTTTTTCTTTACGTGTAAAGAGTAAAGAAAATAACCACACTTTTGCATTTTTTCAATGGTTTTTCGTTTCAATTAAAAACTACAATTATTTTTTTTAAATCCAACTGGCATATTGAAGTGTGTGTTCAGACTAATCGACTAAGAACATTTAGATGTACTAAATCGGTCTGGTTTGCCTGTAGAATGTAAATCTGTTGCAAAAGAGGTTTCTTTGATAAAAAAAACTGTTATAAAAGTTAACGAATCGTGTGTTTCTGCAACTGACTAAATTAAGTCATTGAAGTAAAGAATCAGGTTACAAAATATCACTTACATATGTTTTGTAATTGCTGAGAAAAATCGAGATCCCTGCGACCAAAGCTTCCAACGCGTCGCCTTAACAGCATCGATGTGTTCCGACTTGAAGATAAGATGGCCAGTTCCACTTTGCGTTGAGGAATCTTGATAAGCCCGTTTTAATCTTCGGCATCAATGACACTTACCATCATATGACATGATCATCATATCCGCCAAAAACGTCCACTGCTGGACAAAGGCCTCCCCCAAGGATTTCCACGACGACCGGTCCTGCGCTGATATGACATGATGCCAAGGGCTAATCAATAGTGAATAAAAAAGACGGAATTCGCCAAGTTAGAAATCATCATATCAACTCATATACGTCCCCACCGAGGGGCTCTAACCTACCCTGAATTAGGGCGATCGGGCCTTAGTCGACCACGCGGGCCCAGTGCGGGTTGGTCGACTTCACACACAACCTTCGAGTTTCTTCGCAGGTGTGTGCAGGTTTCCTCACGATGTCTTCCTTCACCGTTAAAGCAATCGGTGAGCATATTATGTACGTAAGTTTCGAAAAACTCATTAATCATCAAAAAGTTAGAAATAAGACAGCCTATTCCAATTATTTTTTTTAATCTACTAATATTCTAATGAGGCAGCTGTAGCTCAGTGTGACTTGCGTGGTCGGGTTGATCGCGCAATTTAACTGACCTGAAACACAGTCATTACCTGGATGGGCTTGACTGTTAGTAGCATTTTTTTCGACCATTTCTGTTCGACTGTTGCTTCGCTAGGTACGTTAAGCTGTTGGTTCCAGTTATAACTAGACGGCAGTCTTTAAGCCGTGTCATGCCTTATAGGCGGCTTGAAAAACTTTTAAGAGACCCGTGCCCCAGCAGCGTAGACGAAGCACGCAGAAACCCAGTGGATGCGTGTGGCTCAGGATCTTGCTAAGTGGAAGTGTACTAGAGGAGGCATGTGTTCAACTGTGGACGTCTATCGGCTGATGATGATGATAAAATTACCTGAACAAGAGCATCAGCGCCATGTTTGAAGTCGACGTCGTCAACCACCGTGTAGAACGCCTTCATCTTTCGTTTGCTAAAGTATCGGTTCGCGCGATCACACAGCGCTTCCCTGGTGCGGTGACTCAGCGGGCCCTGGGGGATGAGCAGAACACATTTCAAAACAACTAAACTTAGATCACATATAAAAAGACTAGCTTTTGCCCACGGCTTCACTCGCGTGCATATCGTTTTTATGACGACTGACTTTGACGGTGAGGCGGCTCGCGAGCGTGGACCTGAGTTTTCTCCAGATCCCTCAGGAACTATGTCGAAACATTCTGATTAGCAGTCTATGTAACTTCCCATCCCCTCAACCAATTCTATACAAAAAATCACTTCAACTCGTTGCTGCGTCCGAAATGAATTATCCATAGATCCCTCGGAAAGTATATCAGGATATGCTAATTAGTGAACATAACATTTCCCACTTCTCAACCATCTCTGTGCAAAAAATTACAACAATCCATTGCTCCGTTGCGATATTAAAGAAATTAACCAATAAAGAGTATTTTTTCAGTTCCTTCAGGAACTGCATGGACTATGCTATTTTCACGGGATACAAAGTAGCCTATGTCCTACCACGTAACACAGGCTACCTGCATGCCAAACTTCATCAAGATGGTCAAGTTGTTGAAGCGTGAAAAAGTAATAAACAAACTAAACACATTACCACATGTATAATATTAGTAAGGATACGCGGTCACGCCACATCCCGGACACTTCATACAACGGGCGAGAAATGACATTAATATAAACAAATGACGTATGTAGAGGCCTCAGAATACTGAACAGAACAGAACTCGCGTACGGCGATACAAGTGAGGCAACTTGTACTCGCATGGAACTACTCTAATTTAGAGTAACTTTTAGGGTTCCGTAAACCCAACGGGTAACCAACGGGTACCCTGTCTGTCTGTCTGTCAGTCCGTCAGCGGGCTATATTTCATGAATTGTAGTAGGTAGACAGTTGAAATTTTCACAGAATGTGTATTTCTGTTGCCGCTATAACAATAAAATATACTAAAAATTAGAAAAAGTAAAAAAAAAATGAGCGGGTCTCCATACAAAAAGCGTATTTTTTATAGGTATATTTGATTTAGCTCTATCGTAAAAACGGTAATACATGCAGGCGTGAAATTGGTGTTATTATAGTACTAATACTGAAGTAAACAACAAATAATAAAAATTGGCCAAGTGTGAGTCGTACTCGCGCTAAGCAGTCCGAACTGAATGACAATAAAAAATGTTTTTGACGCTCTTGTTGATGTCTTTTATTTATTTATTTACACTTAGAGTACACCAAAAACAATTTCGTAAAGCTAATATATGTATAGAGATATTATAATATAGTATACAGTAGGCGGTCTTATTACTAAAAGCAATCTCTTCCAGACAACCTTTTGTTAGTAATGTGAATAGATATCATTGTCCGCTATGTAGTTGTGTAGAGATGTGTGCTGGTTCGGAACAGTCGAAGTCATAGTCCGACTCGCACTTGGCCAATTTTTTGTGGGGTAAACAAGCAGTGGTTATTTATAACTTACTTAAAAGTTTTAAAATCCGACCTAAAATAGCTAAATTACAGCAAAGGGAAGGAGGATAGGCACGGCGCGGCGTTTTTGAACACAGCGCGCGCCATACTATTCTGACTGTACGCGGTTTCTGGTTTTGTTCTGCATTCTGACGTAGAGGCATTCTTCTTCATTCTGTATACTTTCGAGTGCCAACCTAGGCATCAACCGGAGTGACGGTGGGATAAGGTCGAACTAGAGAGCGCCAGGGAGTGGTCATACTGTACAAATATATGTACTGTGGTCACCGGGTCAAGTGTCCGAACATCAAGTCACCTTTTTAGTTCACGGAGGTACACTTTCGCGGTTCTCCCTCTCTGTCTTACATAGTCATTTGAATGTTTTTATCATTGTCTACGGAGATCTAGTTCTTGTATAAGTAATCTAAGCAAGTAAATAGTCTCTGGAATGTAATACAGAGAAAAAGGGATAGGTATCGTTTGATTCGTCTCGATCTGTTGAGTGACATAGAATACATTTGTAAGCCCAAAACAGAAGGGTAACGTCGAGTTCTTTATTTTTAAATAAATTAGTTGGACCGACGAACTGGTGAAGATCGCAGAAAGCTGATGGGCAGCGCAGGACCGGTCATCTTGGAAATCCTTGGGGGAGGCCTTTGTCCAGCAGTGGACGATTTTCGGCTGATATGATGATGATGAAAATAGTTAGGTAACATATTAATCTAGTTTTATTTAGTTTTGTTTCGTTACTATTATCTTGCCAATGTATTTATATTTCCTACCTTCGTGTTTTCTTCTTCAAGTAATTATTTTGTTTTATGTTGTGTTATAGTGTGTGTCATCATCAGGGTTCGAAAATATCCGATATTTATAATAAATATCAAAATATCGGACATTTATGACATATGTTCGATATATATCAAAATTTGATAACAAACACAGCAAAGTGAAATTAACGAAAACAAAAAAAAAACGTTAACGTTATTAACGTTTGTGATTTTGTTAAGTTTTTTTGTTGTTTGTCACTTTTTATTATTATCAGACTTTCTTGTGGTTTAAAATGGCTCAATTTACCAATGCGGAATATGCGGACATTTTATTGGCATATGGAAGTGCTAACTCCAATATGCCAATAAATGACAAAAGATAGCCATTATGTGTGTGCAAGAATGTAAAAAAACGTACCTGCTCTTTGTAACCGTCCCAACAGTAAGTATTTACATTATTTTCAACTTTGCATTTGATACATTTCACAAAACATGTAACTAGTGGAATTTCGTCAACATGGTCCAATTGAGTAAAAAAAATTAACAACTCCGGTTACAAAAAAGATACCGAAACAAATTACATACCATTCAAAAGCCTAAGCTTTAGAGATGTTTTAAAAAAATCAGAAGCCTTCCAGCCCCATTATTTTTTTTAAATGCATCGCAAAGTTGAGTTTTAAATTTTTGTTCAACTTTTTTTTTAAGTTTGGGGGCCCACATTTTTGTTTTCAGCAATAACTTGAAACAAACATAATTTTTTTTAGAGCCGACAATCTTATAAAAGTCTATTAAAAAAAAGATTTTGGAGCTAGCTTTAAAAAACAAAAAGTTACATGTGTTCAAAGGTATAAAAATGGCAAAATTTCTAAAAAAAGGAAAAAAATCCTGTAAAAAAATTACAAGTCCTAGATTTTTTTTAATTCTCAAAATAGGTGGGAGGCGACCCCACCTATCCCCCATTTTCGTATTTTCAACCATCTGCCGAAGACCCTGTATATCCTGGAACCCTGGTCATCATATCAGCTCATTAACGTCCCCACCGAGGGACTCGAGCCTACCCTGAATTAGGGCGATCAAGCTTTATTCGACCACGCGAGCTCAGTGCGGGTTGGCCGACTTCACACACAACCTGCGAGTCTTCGCAGGCGTGTGCAGGTTTCCTCACGATGTTTCCTTCACTGTAAGAGCGTTGGATTAACGAACATATGAAATCGATGTTCGGAAACACATTGGTTTGGTACGTACAGTTCCGGACAGGAAGCAGCGGCTCTAGCCGTTACGCTACCGGCGCTCTATACGTTTATTTTAGTGTGTATTAATGTCACATAAATGCATGAATCTGAATATCGTGACGTTCACTTCATACTTAAAATGAAAGAAATAAATAAATACTTCATTAAAATAATATAAATAAATAAATACCTGAACGATCTGCCCGCACAACATCAACGACAGCCCTTTCGTGAGGAGGTAAGAGAAGTCCGTAAGTATGGGCCGCTCCGCCGGGAAACCGGTCAGCACTAATATTTGGGGCCTGAAACAAGTTAACTAAATCGGTTCCCGTACAAACTCTCCTTGAAAATGGATTCCAATGAAATTTTATATACACAGAAGCGAGTCACGGAATTCTAGTTTGTGGATAAATTACATTTTCGAAATGTGTAGTTTATTAAAAAAAATTAGCGTATTTTAAGATTTCTATGAAAACTTTCAATAACTATTATTTAGTGAGAACATTTTTTTTGAAAATGTAATTTATTCGCAAACTAGAATTTCGTGACTTGCTTATGTACGCGTAGAGTTTCATTAGAATCGGCCCATCCAATTTCAAGAACGAGTAATAATTTTAAGTTTGTATGGAAAACGATAATGTGAATAATGCTCCTTTTTTACACTTCATCATAAGACAATACAAAAAGAAACTGTTCTCCTCACGGAGAACATACCTTCTCGCAGGAGCGTCCAACATTATGCATTCAAATTACCATTTTTTAGGCTTTTCCTAGACATACCACTAATAGCATATTATAGCCGCTAATACCATTTCCTAATTAAGTAAAATTGATAAATAAACTTGTAATATAATACTATTATTATATTATTAACCGTCTTCAAAAAGGTTCCGAAGTCTTTTCAAAAAAAAAAAAGTTTATTTTAAAAAACAAGATTAAGTTTACAGCTGGTAATAGAACATTTTCTATGGAAAATTCCATGAACTTTGGACACAACCCACTGCACATCTTAAGTTGGTCGACTATTATTCCTAAACTAAGAAAGCCATCTTAGTCGCGATAGATTCCCTTTTAAAATTGATTATATGTCCTATTATTTCAAAAAAAAAACAGATGTCCCGAAATAGCGGTTTAGCTAGCAGGGGGTAACAGACTTAAACTTTCAAGCACCTTACTATATTAGCAAATATTAGCCCAGGGCGAAATGGAACCCATCGGCTCCAGAAGAGTGCACGCCACTTGAAGCCCTCACCGTGAATAAATTCGTATCAAAATCTTGTGCCTTTTTGTTGTATTGCCTTCTTTGAAGAGTCCTATGTTCATTGAAATAGTTTATATCTATGGTTTCATAGATTTTCTTCAAGCAAACACGCCATTTCACTCGCTTACTGTCTGGCGTGTGTAGCTGTGGAATGATCGCTTCTCTGTGCGTTATTGTGACGAATATTTGGATAATAAAGGACACTTGTATTATGTTGCCTATAGACTCGTGGTTATTTTGTCACAAAAAACATTGAAGTATTGATAGCCATTTTACATATATACCTATATACCTATACATCTATACATATATTATACATACATATGCGGAACGATTTATAGCTATAAACCCGATTGGTTGAGCAGAAACTGTTTATTTTAATCTGTAGATTAAAGTTTCAAGAATTCATAACAAAAAACCGTTCATGAATACGAGGTCTGGCGATTACGGCGAGGTACGGCGGCGATAAATAGAGTCGGCGCGCGCGGGAAGGCGCGATGCGCGAGCGTACGGTAAATTTATGGAGAAGCCAATAGGTTCAGTTAGCGCCTGACAGGTTAAATGGTTTTAGCAAACCCTCAGTTGTTTTGAAAGAGCTATTCAACGATACCCCCCCCCCCCCCGCACGATAGTGTACGTTAGCAAAAAACATTCACCCCCTCTTTTTTCAGGATTTTATTGTACAACTTTGTTGGCGTGATTATTATATAAAACCATGACAAATTACAGCTTTCTAGTATAAATAGCTCTGTGTTAAGCCGCAGACAGACGGACAGACAGACATGGCGAAACTACAAGGGTTCCTTGTTGACTTCGGAACCCTAAAAACATACAGTCGGTTTGAGAACCTCCTCCTTTTTCAAAGTTGGTTGAATACAATGTGACATGGACATCATTAAAAATATTAAGTTTGTTTTATGATGAATGCTTTTAGAGCGTCGGTGGCGTAATGGCAAGGGCCGCTACCTCCTGTCCGGAAAGTCGTGGTTCCAATCCTGCCACGTACCAATGTGTTTTCAAATTTCGATTTCATATGTACGTTTATCCGACGGTCTTAAGGTGAAGGAAAACATCGTGAGGAAACCTGCGCACGCATGCGGAGAAACTCGAAGGTGGTGCGTGAAGTCGACCAACTCGCATAAATGCTTTGAATTGCGGTGAATTTGAAAATTTGCGTTACCCAGTTACATCATATTATTATAGTTTATATTGCAGGAACTAAATGTGGACATACGATAATAATAATCATTATATTTATGTGTACCATAAATCTTAACAAGAAACGAACCTTTATACATAGTCTTAGAGGGATGCTCTAAAGTAAAATTTAAGGGTCCCAGAAGGCTCGAGTTTCGATACAAAAGTAGTTCCACTTTAATACAAAAACTACATGCCGGATTGAAAACCAACTTTGCAAATATATTGAGTACACACATATCGATGTTTGTAATTAGTTTTCATCATCGTAGTAAATTTAAACAATCAAACGAAGGCTTAAATTAGTTTTGTACTGAAAGTTTGAAACTGCTCTTATTTATTCCGTTTTATATTAGTACTTTGAAAACTAATTACATACATCGATATGTGTCTACTCAATATATTTGCAAAGATTGGATTCAATCCGGCATGTTATTTTTTGCACTAAAGCGGAACTACGTTTGTATGGAAACTCAAACCTCCAGGGGACCCTTAATCTATGTAAAGTTGTAGGCAATAACCGCGTTTAACAGATATACCTAACGTTAGATAAGTTACCTGTAATTCTTAACATGTTCATTGACCCGGGTCAACAGTTGAACTCCGTGGAGCGCCGCCTTGTACGACTGGGCTTGTGTCGTTGATCCCCAGTTCACATCTACAAAACAACAAATGCGCATGAGATAAAAGATCATCTTAAGTCCTTACAGGAGATACTCGTAGATATTAGATGAAGAGCGTCGGTGGCGTAATGGTCGTGGTTCGAATCCTGCTACGTACCAATGTGTTTACGAATTTCGATTTCATATGTATGTTTATCCGACGCTCTTACAGTGAAGGAAAACATCGTGAGGAAACCTGCACACGCCTGCGAAGAAACTCGAAGGTTGTGTGTGAAGTTGACCAACCCGCACTGGGCCTGCGTGGTCGACTAAGGCCCGATCACCCTAATTCAGGGTTAGGTCGAGCCCCTCGATGGGGACGTATATGAGCTGATATGATGACTAGATGAAGAAGTGCCGGCAGATGTGGAAAGTCAATTGTCTTCGTTGCGTAATGGTTAGTCGGTTAGCTTGACATCATGAGGTTGCGTCTAATTCCAGTCCTATTCCAGGGGGAGTCTAACTTTGCACTTTATGTCGGTTGTGCCGGTTGCTATCATTAGCTGGCAAATTGTTAAGCCGTGTCAGATGCCTTTGTGGTGGCAAAAGTAACCCGAAACTGAACCTTAACACAAGCGACGAAGGACAAAAGAAATACGACACCTAGAACGCGCTATTAACATTTCTTCAGCACTGAGTATAAATACAAGTACGAACCATTAACGGTTGGTCCACGGTCGGACCCCAGGCATACCACCTCGCATGGCGGAGATACCTCCCTTTGCTCTCGAAGAGTAAGAACACACCGTTCCTGCACCTTAAAGGGTTCGGCGCTAATTCTATAACCTCCAATGACCTGGACTTTGGCCTCCATGTGTAGTGTATGGCGTATACAGGTAGTTAACAAATCCAGGTGAGTACTTTCTAGACGTAGGAATCTATATAAGTTTCGTTGCGTTAGTACGACACTTACCAGGCTTCCTATAAGACACGAGGAGATAGAGCATCAGTAGAAATGAAAATGTGACGAGGGCCGTGATCCATGACACCACGAACATGATGCCTACGCATAATATGGCACCGACCAGCGACAGCCACATGTTATAATACTAAAATATAAGAGAAAAAAAACTGTTAAAAAATGTCTGACAAAACTTTAGATATTTTTTTAAATATTTGCCACTTTAGTATATACATAATACCAATTAACAACAAAATAAACAAAACAATTTAATTAAATAAACGAATCAATGAAAAATAAAAACCCGACTGCATTGAAACTGAACCACTTTTTTAGCCAGTAGGGTAAAAATGTATCCTATGTTACTCATGGGATTAAAACGAATCTAACAATACCTCGCACTCAAGCCGTTTAGGCTACATATCGTGCCATAGAATTATACATACATACACTCGAAAAACATAACCCTCATTCTAGTGCAGTCGGGTAACAGTAAAACGCGACTGCGTTTTTAGCCTTAAAAGGTATCCTATGTCACTCAGAGGATCAAGAGGAATTAAAGACAACTCGCACTCGACAATCCATCGAGCCGTTTAGACTACAAGCTCAGCCAAAGACACAGACAAACGTACATAAATACACAAAAAAACATTGCCCTGATGAGATGTACAGAGGTCAGCACATCAAGCTATACACTCGTAGTGCGATTCTGATCCATACGCATTCGGCATAAGAACGGTACAAAGACCAAAGTGTGTAGGTTGATGAGCTGGCCTGTGTACAAGTAGTAGGTCTCCTGTGATGCATTCACTCAAAGAATATACTCGTACTGTCAATTTGCAAAAGAAGTTGGATGGATTCGTGAAACACACACTACAACAACACACTCAAAACAAATTAGTATACTTATTTATTAGTACAGAGTATACTTCAAATTCCAATATTTTTTTACTATTCAAAAAAAACTTCTAATTTACTAAAATTATTGGACTTTTTGTCCGCCATCTATATGCGATGAAATCTTTTTTTTTATTCACAATTGGTAAGCCCTTGGCATTATCTCTCCTGATGGTAAGTGACGATGATGCCGAAGATGGAAGCGGGCTAACCAAGATTCCCCAACGTAATGGGGATCTGGATCTGATCTAATGCACGTCCATCCATCCGGCCGTTCTATCGAACCGATTAAATATATTGATGCACAGGTTTGTCACCAAGCATTAAAAAACACCTAACTTTCGCCATTCTCAAATAATTTAAAAAAAATATGAAATCTATCTCATGTCAGTCTGGCAAATCTATCGAATCGATTTGCTTAATTATTTTTTTTATGAAAGGTATTGGATGCACAGATTTGTAATACACAATTAAAAATCACCTAACTTTCGCTCTTCTCAAGTTATACCAAAGACTTAAACGCGATTTTTGTAGCTTTCTTTCTCAATATCTCTAGCTCTACGCCCGGCAACAATCAGCGGAATTGGTTAAGAAGTTTTAGCGTAAAGAGTAACAAACGGACAGACAGGCACATATTAGGATTTATAATATTTTTTTGTAAGGATATTTCAAATTCTGGATACTGAAATTACTAAATTAACATAAAAGTACGAACAACTCACCCTGAACGTCGGGCGCCAACCGACAGGCTTCGCCAGGCTAGCGTGGAATGTTGAGAAGTTGATCATGGCGTACGCAGCCAAGAAGAAATTGGAGATCAATGGCGCGATTTGATTCAGACCACCTGTGAGTTAAAGCTATTTAAGTTCTCAGATCCGCATGTACGAGCTTCTGCACTATTCAAGAAAAAATATTCTGGGAAAGGCCTTCTCTTGCATTCTACATTTGGCCTTTTAAGTCCCATCATCATTATATCAGCTCATATTTGTCCCCACAGAGGGGTTCGAGCCTAGCCTTAAATAGGGGGACCTCCTGTCCGGGAGGTCTTGGTTCGAACCCTGTCACGTACCAATGTGATTTCGAATTTAGATTTCATATGTACGTTTATCCGACGCTCTTACGGTGAAGGAAAACATCGTGAGGAAACCTGCACACGCCTGCGGAGAAACTCGCAGGTTGTGTGTGAAGTCAACTAACCCGCACTGGGCCCGCGTGGTCGACCTTAGTCTCTCTCTCTCTCTCTCTCTCTCTAGTCTAGTGCAGGTTTTAAGTCCCAACAACCCATAAACGTCGCCACTGCTGGGGCACAGATCTCTTCCCAAAGTCGGGAAGGTTAAGGAGGCATACTCTACACACCGAGACCAAGTCCGGTTTGTGGAAGTCGTGGGCTAGTGGCAGACTCCACTGTTAGAAAAATTTTCAAGTCACCTATACGGCATCTGTCACTGATAGTTAACCCGCGTGATCGACCCTGCCACGCAAGTTCCACTGACCTACGGCCACTACGGCCTATAGGCAACCAACAAAACTTATTTACTTTAGTAGCTAGAGATTTGAGTGCGTTTTACCATCTCACCTGATGGAAAGTGACGATGTCGTTGAAGATGGTATGGAAATCAAATAATGCCTATTCATTCACTCTCGTGTGGAAGATCCCCAAATTGTAGGAGTCAGGAAACACAGACGCAGGCAAGGAGCTCCACTCCATCGCTGTACGCATAATAAATGAGGAAGAGTTACGCTTCGTGCGTATAGGATGAATATGAACAACAAAGGGGATGGAACTTCTCATTGCGTCTCGTTGACCGAAGGTGGAATGGAGCTGGGGGATTGAGGTTGTGCAGTTCTTGCGCACACTCTCCGGAATTAATTCGATAGAATACCGAAAGACAGGCAACTTTACAGCGATGCTCAAGGCTTTAAAGATTGTTTTCGATAAGCTCATCGTCGCCAATAAGTCTCCGGGCGCGTCGATCGATGGCGTCCAAGGTATCCAACTGATAGCGGGCTGATCCATCCCATAGGTGAGAACAGTACTCCATACAGATCGCACTTGTGCTAGATATAAAGAAAGAAGCTGTTCAGGTGTGAAGTACCGTCTCACCTTAGAGAGAATACCCAGCTTCATTTCAGCAACTTTTGCCTTGGACTCAACGTATAGACCGAAATTGAGATAAGGTGTTAATTCCACGCATTCCAAGGTGTTCGGATATCTAAATTAATTCATTCGTTTTAGCAAACATCTCTTTCAGAACTAAAAATGTAGGTAGCCGTTTTATTGATGAAATAGCTGTAGTTATCTCTCCCTTTCCACTATCTTTGAATGGTAAAAGCGTAAGTAAGTAAAAATACTACTAAAACTCACTATTGCGTTCAAAATTATTGCTCGCATGCGTAAAGCAAAAACGTTGAAATTCCGGATTACATACAAAAGAAAAAAATATGCTTACCCATAAGTATAAAGGCAACAGCAATAATGAACGTCAGAACATATCCGCGGACAGGCTCATTATTTGCTCCGTAACCTTTAGCGAAAAACTCCAAGTACGGATAAAGCTTATCTTGGCAAAGGGCCTGCAAAATATGAACATAGACATTTACATCGAGTTATGCATACCTATCATACATACCTATACCTCCTGTCCGGGAGGTCGTGGTTCGAACCTGCCACGTACCAATGTGATTTCGAATTTAGATTGCATACGTACGTTTATCCGACGCTCTTACGGTGAAGGAAAACATCGTGAGGAAACCTGCCACGCCTGCGGAGAAACTCGCAGGTTGTGTGTGAAGTCGACTAACCCGCACTGGGCCCGCGTGATCGACTTAGGCCCGATCGCCCTAATTCAGAGTAGGTTCGAGCCCCTCGGTGGGGACGTATATAGGCTGATATCATCATACATACCTATCTCAGACATAGCTTTGGGCTTTGTAAGACTCTGTTTAGTTGGTGGAAGGGCTTTTTCATAGCCCGCCTGGCTAGCTATCACCATCTTATCTAAGTCTTGCCGCCAAACATCAGGGTTAACAGCATTGATATGTTCTGGCTTGAAGATAAAATAGCCAGATCCCCATTGCGTTGGTAAGTCCGCTTCCATCTTTGGCGTCATCGTTACTTACCATCAGGTGAGATGATGCCAAGGGCTTATCAATTGGGGATAAAAGAAAGCGCTGCCCAGACCTGGCGGTCTGAGTACTGATAGATAAGCCAGGCAAAACGTAAGTCTCTTTCATTCCTTTACAATCTGACAGAGTTAGTGTTTCAGATATTGACAACAGTGAAAAATCTATGTATGTCAGATTACATAGAAATGAAAGACACTTCCTGTTTGACCGGCAGAGCGGCGGCGGTTAAGATAACAAAACAGTGCGCTCGCTAATGTTTAATAAAGTTCTGAGTGGGCGCCACTTTAAACCGACATAATACGTTCACAAATATTTGAGGAAATACTAGCCAAAATCTAGAAAAACTTGAATTGGATGACCATGGCACAAAATCAATAAAACTTACCTGAAATACTTTGGGAGCCGATACTAGAGAAGCAAGCGCAGACGATAAAGTGGCCGCGAAACACCCTCCGTATATTAGTGGTCCGAATGCAGACACCAATTTTATGACCTGCAAGAAACTTTGTCAGTCATGTAAAAGGTATATCTTGATAATATCCCCAGGAGTATGGCGTCTTTATCATGTATATCTTGAAAATATGTCCATTAGTATGGCGTCTTTAATAGGTATATCTTGATAACATCCCCAGGAGTATGACATCCTAAACAGGTATATTTTGATAATAATAAATATATAAATAGAGTTAAAAAAAACTAAAAAATACACGCTTTTAAAGTACATCAAACTAAAAAGTTGTTTAGTTTTTTTTTAATTCGATTTATTTTTAGTTCAAACTTATGAAATTATTATATTGTCGCTGATTCTTGAAAAGTCTACAAAGTTTGAATTAAATCTGTCCGTTTACAGTGGGTCAAAATCGAGTCCAAAGGAGTCGGTTACATACAAACATACAGTGAATCTAATAAAAGCGTGATAATAAAAGCAAGCCCGCTTCCATCTTCGGCATCATCGTCACTTACCATCAGGTGAGAAGATGCCAAGGGCTTACCAATTGTGAATAAATAAAATATCCCCAGAAATATGGCGTCTTTATTATCTTTATTATTATCCCTACTACCCGCTTATGTATCCAACCCTCTTTTTTTTAGGGATGGTTGGATACTATAAGTTGGAGATAAGAAGTTTGGCTTTGGCAAAATAAACGAGTATCTTTGAGGTTTTCCGTGGTAAAATAAATAACCCTGACATTTTGAGTTCCTTGAGACTACCAGTCCCGAGCACGAGGCTTAGGATTGGTCCGAGGAACAGAGTTAAACGGACAGAGTAAAAAGAGTGTTTGAAGAATCTTTCTTTTTTTTTCTTTTTTTTTATTCACAATTGGTAAGCCCTTGGCCTCTTCAGAACCAACATAGCGAAAGACGCTCCTATCCCAAGGGCAGTTAAAATTATTAATAGGGTAGATACGTGTATATTCACGTGTACATTGACGAAATTCGACAAAGTAGTAGTAAGTTATTTGAGTAATACATAATTAACTTTCTCTTTTTTCTTTCTTAAATGATTGTTGTTTTTAATTAATGTTACTGCACTATTTAATTGGGGTAAATCTGTAATGATATTGATAGTAATGTAAAAAAAAATAACCCCAGGAGTATGGCGTCTTTAACAGGTATATTTGTAAATATCCCCGGGAGTATGGCGTCTTTAATAGGTATATCTTAAACATCTCCAGGAGTATTGCGTATTTAACAGGTATAGTTGATAATATCACCAGGAGTATGGCGTCTTTAACAGGTACATCTTGAAAATACCCCCAAGACTTTTGCGTCATTAACAGACGATTTAGTAGCTGTCACGGAAGGATCGTTCTATACACATATACTATAGTAAGTATTGTTAATTATTTATTAAAGTGTATGACTTTCCTGTTAAATAAGTCGTCTACATGACTGCGACGCCCAAATGGCTGCGTCGTAGCGCAGGGTGAACACGTCTTTAAAATTACCAGGTACCACTTCCCGGAGCATTCTAGGATTACATGTTTAACCCTGTACGGCGCGGCGCGGCGGCACCACAGTCACAAGCAGGCGCATCTCTATACCCGTATCTATGCATAGCTCTCCATTGCAACCGTGTCCCGTTCGGATTCTATTTATCTGGCACCAGTCCCGTATTTTTAATAATATTCCTGAATAAATCAAACTGCTTTGACAATACGGTAGATCTATCAATTTACAGTTTTAGCGAGGAGCGGTTCGCACCGCTTGCGATCGTTCATTATAAGTATGTTTCAGTGACAGTTCATTAGTGATAAGATAATACTGTAGTGTGGTACAATGACCCGTGCTACCCAAGGGATATACGGTGTTGCCTGGTGTAGCACTTAACATCACTCGCGGTCAGGTGTAGGGCATTTTAGATTTACACCTACGAACGTGTGCAATGCGACCTTCATACACATCTGGAATCAGATGTGGAGGTTTCCTCACGATGTTTTCCTTCACCGTTAATGCAATCGGTAAGTATATGTACGTAAGTTTCGAAAAACTCATTGGTACATTGGCCATCTGGATTTGTGCAAAGATGTTGACCGTGTAACTAAATTGGAACAAATATAAAATTTCAATTGATATTAAGCGTTTCCACGACAACTTGAGACTACAGGTGTAGTGCCCCCGAGTTGGGGGTTCTGCTGTAATCGCCACGCGTGGCGATTGGGGATCACAATGTGCAGTGTGGAACGGTATACGGAAATAACGCTGCTGTCCTATCTTCGGTTTTTGATACCTTAGTCGCCTCTTGCGTTACCCTTCTTTTTTTAAATAAAAATTTGAGTGCGTTTGACTGATGGAAAGTGATGATGCAATCGAGGATGGTACATGCAAACTCAAATAATTCCTATTCACTCTTTCCTTGACGATCTCCAAATTATAGGAATCGGGAAACACTGACGCAGGCAAGGAGTTCCACTTCTTCGTGCGAAAAGGTGAAACATCAACAACAAAGGAATTGCAACCCCTCCCTTCGTCCCGTTGACCGACGGCGACGGTGAAATGGAGCCGGAGTTATGAGGTCGTGAGGTTCTTGCGCACACTCTCCGAAATGGATTCGATAGAATACCAATAGACAGGCGACTATGCGGCAGTGATGTTGCAATGGCGATAGTTTTATCGATAGTTGACCTTGAAAAACAGGTCGATAGCGTGATAGTCCTATCGAAAATAGGGACATGCTGTAATACTATCGATAGTATCGATAGTGAAAATCAGGCGATATTATTAAATTTTGTCGATACTATCAATTCTATTGATATTAAAGTACGATACTATCGATAGTATCTATCTATAGTATCGATAGTATCGCGTTAAAAAAGTCCATTCTATCGATACTATATATGATCTATCGGCGCGTTCCGATAGTATCGATAGTTTTGCTTTAGTAACTATCGACGTATTTTTGATACTATCAACTGGAAATAAGACGCGGCCTGGCCGGTAACACAGGAGCGCAAATATACAGCATGTCCAATGTTTAAAATGAGATTGCGAACGAACGACGACATTACTTTGTAATCACTAACTATATTACCTTTTAGGAGCAAGCAATAATATCGTAAGTGTTCGACTATCGATAGGCCAAAACTATAGATAGTATAGTATCGATAGTATCGATACTATCGACACTCTTCCTATCGATAGTATCGATACTATTGGTATTTATCAATAGTACTACTTATTATATTATTATTATTATAATAATATAATAAGTAGTACTATTGATAAATACCAATAGTCAAATAATAAATAGTCAATGTGGTTATATCAATAGTACTACTTATCTTTATCAATTTATACTATCGATAGTATCGTCAAGGGTCGATAGTTTCAATATGACTATCGATAGTATGACTGATTTTCATGCCTACGATAGTATTACGATACTATCGATAGACTATCGGTATCGCAACATCACTACTTTGCGGCGATGCTCAAGAATTTGGAGCTTGAATGAGTCTCCGGGCGCTTCGTCGGTCGATGGCGCTTCGAAAAGGCCACACCACAGGCCTTGTGTAACTCACCTGGTTATGATTATGCAAGCCATAAGAACAGTTCCCAACACAGTTGGCCATAGTCCAGTTGGCTACATCGGATATGTCTCCAGATGCATCTCTCAGTACTGTCCAGCCCGCAAGCACAGCGATCAGAAGGTAGGATATTGTGGTCAGAAGTATGGCCAGGAGAGTACCTTTCGGGATTGACTTTTGCGGATCCTGTGGGAGAAATAAACAGTATACGGGATTCATAATTCGAGATATCACAACCGGTAATGGAATACTTGCTTGCTAATATGGTCGAGAAGAGCGACGGTCACTCGCGCGTTATACTGGCCCATTCTTCTAAGGCTTAATGAGTTAATGACAAATTCAATAACTTTAATGCATAACTTCATGGATAAGTCCGACTTTTTACCATACAATATCTGTTTTATGTTCTGTAGTCAAACATGTCAATAAAGAGTTTACAAAAAAAAAAACTTTTCGTGTCATGTTGTTTTTTTGACGCTAATAAACAATGCTTAATGGTTATTTAAAAAAATTCACAAATTTTGACATTCTGTAATGTAATTACTGTTATCATTAAAAAGATTGTAATATGATTCTTTTTATAAATTCATAATTGGTAATACATTGGCATAAATAAATAAAAAATTTGGAATTCTAAATTAGATTCGAGTTACTTTTTATCATTAGTCAATAATGAAACGTAAAGCTAAATATACTGGTTATATCGATCAGCGGATTTACTAATTTTGTGCATTGTTATTAATAGCGACATATTTTTTTTGGAAATTGTCTATGAGACCCTTGGATAAAGTTGTTTAGTATAAAGAAAGAAGCCCCAGTTAACGGGTCCTACACCAATTTTGTTACACCTGTGTAAATAAAAATTAAATGCTGTTCGTTGGTAAGCGCATTACTTGAGAACGGCTGGACCGATTTGTTATTTTTTTATGTTTGTAACAGTCCGAATAAGATTTTTTAAGAAGAAAAATTAAAAATATTGTCCGGAAAATTTCAAAATTGGGAGAAAAACTGAGTGGGCTTTTTTTCTTTGGGATTTTTATATGAACTCGAGACCTTAACTCACGATTCAAACGATCCACCATCCATTACATTTATAAAAACAAAAACCACACGCAAACATAGTATAGTTAAAAATCTATACCCGGCTGCTTTAAATGTTTATTTAGCTATAGAGCAAAGGCTTAGCCTACATTCTTCTTGTATAGTCAGGTAAACACAGCGAAAATCTGTCAGTCTTAGCTTCATAGTGAGGTGACTTGCTTAAAACTATCGATTAAATTGAATGAATCAATATGGTCTTCAAACATCTGTGAATCGAATACAGTTGTTGTGAGAAAAAAACATATTAATTTTAATTGAGTTTCATAGGAATCCCTGTCTCTTATCACTTTACTCTTCATTTTATTTTCTTGTTCTTTATATTGCTCACGTGCACCGTGCACCAGACCATTTTATCCAAAATGCCACTTTGGAAGCAAATTTAACACTAAAATAAACGTATGAACGTGTTGACTACAAAGCTTGCTAAAAATCTGAATAATCGTGTTTTTTGGTAATATCCCCAGTAGTTTATAAGAAAACGGGTACACCGACAGAACCTTGTAATGGCATTAAACTTTTTTTTAGAATAAAAATTGCTTATTATGTATAGAAAAACCTGTCAAAGTAATTCATTTTTTTAATAAATAAATATATGTTTAGCAACTGATAAAAAGTTGTACATTGTGCAGTTCTAACTTTGAAAAAATAAATAATATTGTATGGCCGTCGTTGCAAGGTCAGTATGATGAAGTGTCAAATGAAGCCTTTAAAAATGGGCTCACTTTAGATACTTACCTTAAGATCGCCAGATATGTTAGCGCCAGCCAAAATACCGGTGGCAGCGGGGAAGAATATCGAGAACACCGAGAAGAAGTCGTGCTGCACTCCTTCGTACACTCGGTAATTTGAATGCAGGTTGCTCTTTAGCACCGTCACTGTAACAAATCATAATCCGGTAGTTGCTTACTTAGTTATGACTTTCTCTTATTTGTTCTAAAAATGTTTTAAATATTTAAGTTTGACGTCCTTTAGTATACGTAGTATATGCTGAGCGCGGCCCATGATTCTTTTACCACCCGCACGCACGCACGCAAGCACACTCGCACGCACGCGCATACGCACACGCACACGCGCATACGCACACGCACACACAAACTAAAACAACCCCAATAAAAATTGTTTTGTGGTAAAATTGTAATAGTTATTTATGCCACTGCCAAGTAATGAGAGCTATTGTAACTCGAGTGCTAGTTGGTGCCACGAAGCGAAGCTGAGTGGCACAATAGACAGCACGAGTGTTACAATGGCTAATTGCGTACAGTGACATACTTTACTTTTAATTACTTTTTCTATGACCATGAAATAAATAAAATACATTGAAATTTTGTCATAATTATATATTGAATTTTTGAAGCCAAAGCCATAAAAATATTTAAAAGTTTCAATGTAGTACGTACAGTTGTCTCATTTTGAAATGATTTGTTGCCTACTTAAAGTTACTGTAACCGGCAGTTACTGGTTCTAACTGACCATAGCAAACGATTTTCCGGAGATTGCGATAAACCTAAAAATACTACTCAAACTCATACTTACTATTATATCCAACGAACCCTTGGGCAATCTCAAGGTCGCTTTTGGGCCCAATAATAGTCCCGATGACGAAATCTGCTATAGCAGCGAGCAGTATTATCAGAAGAACTATTTGGGCCTTCGCTTCCCATTCCATTCCAATAATCACTATACCAGTCAGGAGGACTATAGTTATACAGCCGTAGATGGCTTGATCCTGAAAATATTTAAAAAAATATTATTGATTTCAGGAGAGCATTTAATAGATTTCCTTATAACGGGTGTCCAAGGAAGAGGTTCAATTTTAATTTATTTTTGATGTGAAACATCTTTTCTCTCGCTTTCCTGCAATTTGTAGGAGTGATTTCGTGAGTTTTTTGAGTCACGAAGACTAAGGTAACATGGACATGCCTCCTAATGTGAGGCCGAAGTCGAAGAAGACCTGCTATCCGAAGGCTCGGCCCGTAAATGTACGACACGATAATTCATTAATTTCATAAATATCTTATCACGGCACATCAAATGCGACTACTGCAAGGTTCGCTCGTTTTTTATTTGTGTTTCCTGTCTGATAACGGTAATGTTGACATTCTGCGATTTATTAAAATAGAGCTGTACACAGTGAAACAGTGGTATAGGTGCTTCTCTCTCTAAAGTCATTCTCAACGTGTCACACTTGCAGCGACTACGATACACTCCTCTTAAATATTAGCAGCGCAGCCGTTAATTCGCCTAATGTGAAAGCTCTCTAACAGAAATGTTAAATACTCTGTGATGGCTTCACTCACCCAACTCTCGTTAACCATATAATGCTCAGGCGGAATAAGCGTCATAAGAGACTCCCCGAAACCGACCACGTACATAGCGCACGCCACGGCGTTCGCCATGGAGAATATCAAGCCTATGGAACCGCCGAACTCCGGCCCGAGCGAGCGAGATATCATGTAGTATGTCCCGCCTGTGGGAGAGAGACAAACAGTGATTTCATTGATAAAGAATTTTCTTTGGTTTTGACATCAGATTCAGACTTGCAAAATAAGTAAGTAAAAGTTTGTGCGGATGGTGGCGCATCGGGAGCCGGGTCGTTCCTTTCCCTCTAATATGGTTGATGGGAGCGATGGATGATTCTCGCGTTATAGTAACCGGGTGCTGTCCGTGTGAACTGGTCTACTATTATCAAAGGTATCAATGACATTCAATGATTTTAATGTGTAACTTTTCGTGTCATATTGTTTTCATGTTCTAATGACATAATCTGATTTATTTCAAGGATTGAATTTTGATATTATTAAATAATGATTGTTTATTTCTTGATTTTACACAAATGAAATTATGTTATTATTATTTTTACGACTATCATAAAGAGTGTAATTTTCACCTTTTTTTGAATAAATACCTTGAATCTTGAATCTAAAGTAGGTACACTGTCTGACTGTCGGTGTTCTACAGGATTCATTTCGGAGAGTGTGCGCAGGAGTTCCACGACATCATACGCCCTTCTCCATTCAATCATCGCACGACCAGGCGCAGAAGCGAGTCCACCCCTTTGTCGTTAATGTTACACTTATACGTACGAAGCGTTTTGCTTCATCATGCGAACGGCCTAGGAGTGGAATTCCCTGCCGGAGTCTGGGTTCCCCGATGCGTAAAGTTCGTTCGCTCGATTAACCGCATCTTTGATAAATGCCGCTCGCGCTGCCGGCTCACGTCAAACGATACCGAGAAAGGGGCGCTTCGAGTTTGATCCTTCAACACATTTCCAGAACTCTGTTCGGGTGTACTGCAGCTAATTCCCTGAACGAACTATATAATTTAGATCTTGAACAGATCAGAGTGAATAGGCATTATTCAAGCTTGAGTGTTACATCCTCGTGTGCTTCGGCACTAACCTAAACATTTTCTGCTGTACAGGCTTACTATTACTTTCATCATCATAGCAGCTGAAAAACATCCACTGCTGGACAAAGGCCTCCCCCAAGGATTTCCACGACGACCGGTCCTACGCTGCCCGCATCCATCGGCTTCCCGCGATTTTCACCAGGTCGTCGGTCCACCGCGTGGGAGGCCTGCCCACGCTACGTTGCGTTATAGTTCTATAGCCGTTGTTTCCGGTTGCTAGATCTCTACATGGCAGTCGTTAAGCCGTGTCAGATCAAAGGTCCTATGGGGAGGCGGCTCGAAAGCTTTTGACAGTGGGGTGTACGAAACTTTACTCATTTGATATGGTTATATTCATGGAACTCGTGCTCATACATAACACAAGTATTGTGCGCGTTACGTATGTGACGAAGTCGTTCTTTTTTGTTGTACTCGATCTGTTTTTTTTTTTATTGTTTTTGTTGTTTTTTTATTTTTGACTTTCCTAATGTCTATATTTTTCTGTCATTGCCCTATCATCATCACTGTTTATGTTTTATTCATTAATCATCACTACCTGTTGCCCGCAGCTTGGCCCGCGCAGATCCCGTTTTTTGTTGTTCCCGTGGGAATTTTCCAAAATCCTTTCTAAGCGGATGTCCACGTCCTAATTGCTATCTGTATTCCAAATTTCAGCGAAATCCTTTCAGTGGTTTCGGCTGTGCGTTGATATACCAGTCAGTCACCTTTTCCTTTATTATATACAGATTTTTGTTATTATTTTTAATTTAAAGTGCTGGTGGTTATTTTTGTATATATTGTAGATATTAGACCTTCCCTTCTAGCCTTAATTATATCATTGTGTCACACGCGATTAGACGGCGCGGCGCGTCGAGGCCGCACGTAAGTTTTTAGGGTTCTGTACCAGGTATGTACATCCGTCTATCCGTCTGTCTGTCTGACTTAGTTATACCATTGTGTCACACGCGATTAGACGGCGCGGCGCGTCGAGGCCGCACGTAAGTTTTTAGGGTTCTGTACCAGGTATGTACATCCGTCTATCCGTCTGTCTGTCTGACTTTTAAAAAGCTTTATCTTTAGTAATAAGTAATAGGTAGCTGGCTGAAATTTTTATAGAATATGTGTTATTGTTATTATTTACCATCAACAAATAATAAAAAAAGTGAAAAATAAAGAGTGATCCTTATACAAGAAACGTGTATTTTCAAAGGACAAAAACTAAAAAACCGGTCAAATGTGAGTCGTACTCGCGCTAAGGAGTTCGAAATTTTCGAACTGATTAAAATAACATGTTTGTCACTCGCGTTGAAATGAATGGGATTATTGTTATAATTGTGTAGAGGTGTGGCCTAGGGCGGTTTTTTTTTTCAGAACATTAGCTAGATGAATTAGTTCTACAAGTTCTTGAACGTTCTTGTCCACTTTCTATACTTATTGTTATTTTTTGTACAGTCTACATAACCAAGAATCCTTCAACTTCCATCAATCCGGACTTGGCTCCCCGTGCGGCAAATATGTCGTAACCACAGATTTAAACAGTAATATAGAAGTCATTGGTCGTAACTTTTACACCCGTGAGCCAGCAACGTAAGTGTCACGTAAAATTTAGTGAGAAAAAGTTTTACTATAGCCAGCTGAATATCAGAGCTGCGCTGTAGGTACATAATTACCTGTAACTTAAGCCGAGTCGGAGCCATTTCTGAGCTACAGCACAATTTTATGTATCTACCCTCTTTTAAGCTTTTCTACATTAAAACTTAGATATAAGAAATTATTCTATAAAATATCGCCCTGATTCAGGGTAGGCTCGAGCCCCTCGGTGGGGACGTATATGAGCTGTAATGATGAAGAAATTATTATATTTTTTTGGGTATGATTTTATCGATTGTCAATTAAATAGATTCGATCACTAAATAAAAAAAATGAAATTCCCTAAATAGTATAGTTTGTACTCAAAATAGTAGATCTGTCACCAAAGTAAAGTCATCAAACAACACCAAAACAATACTCAAAAGGAAAAGATTTATCACCAGAAAAGTCTTTTAACGATTGTCAATTAAATAGCTTCGATCACTAAATAAAAAAATTGAAATTTCATAAATAATATAGTTTATACTCAAAATAGTAGATCTGTCACCAAATAAATGCCTAAAATTACTAACAAAGGTGACCTACAGATACTCCCACATCCTCTTCGGATCCCGAAAGTTTGTTGATGTTCGAAACGGGCGGCGGGGGCTACGCCCCCGTTAGGGGTCATCTTCCGATGATTTCTTCTGCTGCGAAGTAATTTTGTACCCAGGGTGGGGAGCCTCTAGAGAATGCAATCCCGGGATACCGAAAACCGGGATCCCGGGATCCCGACCTTATTCCAGTCCTGAATAATTCGGGATTAGTTTGGTCTAATACCGGGATTTCCCCCCAACTTCCGTAGAGCCTGAAAGAGCATTTTCAGCTGCAGAATTTATATGTAATAAATTGAGAACACGGCTTGGCGACGAAACTTTAGATGCATTGATGTTTTTAAGGTCTTATTTTCGTAATAAGTAGATCTTGAAGTTGATTTAAAAAGTGTTGTTTATAGTAACTTAAAGTTCCTAATTGTTTTCTTAGTAAATTTTTATGTTTAAGATAATTTCAAGTCAAAGTTATTTTGGTTAATGTTTTAGAAGATTATTTTGTTTTTTATTTTGTGCACATTGAAACAAACGAAAGACTGCTTAAGTTTAAATAAAAATGTTAATGATTGTGTTTTATAGTAACTTAAAGTTCCTAATTGTTGTCCTAATTAGATTTTTTATGTTTAATTTGTTATTTTTAAAGATAATTTCAAGTTGAAGTTTTTTTGATTAATGTTTTAGAAGATTATTTTTATTTTGATTTTGTTCACATTGAAACGAAAGACTGCTGAGTTTAAATAAAAATGATAACCAATGATTTTTTGTCGTTTTTACTACAAATTTTCAATCCCGAAGCTCTCCCGGGATCCCGGGCTTGTCTTTGTTCAGTCCCGTAAGCCCGGGATTGGAAATAGGGGCCTGGATTGCATTCCCTAGGTTTTTTACTAGACTTAGACTGTTAAATCAATCAAACCTGACCGAACCTAACATCGCTCGCTTCGCTCGCTCATTTATTTATTGTTTTTGACCGATTACCCCCTAGTTTTCGATTTGTTACCATGCAATAGCTTTACCGCGGCAGTCCCCGAGTGCCACACGTATTTTTAATGACAGATCTATCAATTTGATGACAGATCTATCAATTTGAGAACGAAAATATTGAATAGAGATGAATCTATTTAACTGGGGACGAAAAATATAATTCCCTATTTTTTTGTTTTCTTTTGTGTTGTAATGTAGCTTTGAATAAATGTTTTATCTATCTATCAAGCTTTAGGAACTATTTAAAAATTAAATATCCGACTGCAATAAAAACTTAACCCCTATTTTTGGCCAGTAAGGTAAAAATGTACTCTGCGTCACCCACGGGATCAAGACACATCTAACGACACCTCAAACTCCACAATCTATCGTGCCGTTTAGGCTACAGGGCGTGCCAAAGAAATAAATAAACATACATACAAAAAAACATACACTCGAAAAACATAACTTTCTTTTGGTGCAGTGGGGTAAATTGTCAAAATAGTTCTTACCTCCTTTGATAACACCATTGGTACTTATGGCAGACATAGATAGCGCTGTTATAGTGGTCACCACAGACGTAGTTAAGATGAGCAGTATTGACTCCCCTAGAAAAAAAAAATTGGTAGTACAATTATCTGGCATGAATATCATTTCTATGTTTTAGAATTGTTTGCTTCACACAATCGCCAAACATTTTATACAAACAAAGGCCTCCCCCAAGGATTTTCACAATTTTTTTTGTCCTGCGCTGCCCGCATCCAGCGGTTTCCTGCGATCTTCACCAGGTCGTCGGTGTGTGTAATTTGATAGTATTGCCGATTCCATAAAGTATTGGAACTACTTGTTAAACCCGCCTGTATCTTAAGTTGATGCCCGCGGCTCCGCCCACGCGAACATCGAGGGTGCGCAGTGCGCGAGCCGCTATTCCCTGGCGAGCGTACAACTTTTCACCAAGGGCTTACCAATTGTAAATAAATAAATAAAAACATCGTAATCAGTCGAGCCGTTTTCGAGTTTTAGCGAGACTGACGAACGGCAATTCATTTTTATATACAGGTGTAACAAAATTGGTGTAGATCTTGTTAACTGGGACTTCTCCACCCATCATACTGAACAACTTTTGTTCTATGTAAGCGCAAAAAAAATCACTCTTCATACAAACCAATTTTATAAATTTTTTAATGGAGAGTGCATTTTTTTGAGAATTGCCTGTGGTTTTAATGGAGAAAGTTGTTTATTAACGGGTCCTACGCCCATTTTTTTACACACTTATTCTATCTAACACCTATTCATTGAGACTATTCCAATGTGCCCAATACGATGCACAGGCTGTAAGTTGGTGAGGAGTTGGGTATCCTGCAGATTCCAGGAAATGCTGCAGCATCAGATCAAGGTTACCGTGGTGTTTTAGATGAGACTAGAAAGCTTCATGGTCATAAGGAACAAATAATATGGTACGATTCGCGGCGAGAGTTCCGAAGTCAACAAGGAACCCTTAAAGTTTCGCCGTGTCTGTCTGTCAGTCTGTCTGCGGCTTAGCTCAGAGACTATTAATACAGAAAAATGTAATTTGGCATTGTTGTTATACATATTAATCACGCCGACAAAGTTGTACAGTAAAATCTTGAAATATTTTTTTATGGTAATTTTTACATGTAGAGGGCGTGACTTTTTTTGGTAACGTACCCTATCGTGTGGAGTATCGTTGATTATGTACTTCAAAACAACTGAGGTATTGCTAAAACTATTATTAGGGTTCGGAACCTCAAAATAAAAAAAGGAAACCCTGATAGGATCACTTTGTTGTCCGTCCGTCTATCTGTCAAGAACCTTAATCTCGGGAACGCGTGGAGTAGGGTTTATTCCCGGGAATACTCGTCCTAGGGAATTCCCGGGAAATTTCAGGTCCTTGTTCCCGGGAAATTCGGCTCGAGAAGTCGAGAAATCTCTAATTGACTTACAGTTTTGATAAATATCTTTCTAACGGTTTTTTTGTCATCCACTCTTTGAATAAAAACGTTTTTTCATTGTTTACTTAAATATCTAGTATCTACCTTAAGTGTATTAAGTATACGTAAAAAGAGATTACGTTAAGTGTCAGGAGAGAATATGTTGATTTAAATTGAGATTATGTTAATTTTAGAAGAGGCCGTTTTTAGTAAGATTATGTCGATTTTAAAAAGAGATTATGGTGATTTTAGGGGAAACTAAACTCACCGGAAAATTCAGGGGAACATATAAAAAGATCAAAAAAATTAAGAAAACCATTTTATTTTACCAAACTAACAATACATTTTTTGTACACTTAATTACTGACCTTTTAATTAGAAATAAATTTTCAGTTAATAAAAAAAAAATTAAAAGAAAAAGCACATTTTTTAACGGTTGCTGCACCTTAAGAAAATCAATGTTTAGTATTAAAAAATAAAAATCAGCCAAAGCAAATGGACAAATTAATAACGTGTGTTTCCTCCACGAGCTCTTATCAAAGTTTCCAACCGTCTAGACATGCTAAGAATGATATTGTCTATCGTTTCCTGGGGAAGTCTCTGCCATTCTTCCGTTACGGCTCTTCGCAGTTCATTAAAATTGTCAGGAGTTGGTATTCTCGATCTTACCCCACGTTTCAGTAAGTCCCATACATGTTCTATCGGGTTCATGTCTGGCGATCTCGCTGGCCAGTCCATTACGTGAATATTCACGTCATTCTGATAGGCTTGAGTCCGTCGAGCAGTTTGCGGCCGAGCATTGTCTTGCATTAAGACGAATCCTTCACCAATATACGGGGCAAATGGCACCACATTTCCTTCTAAGACTTCCATTATGTACCGATCTGCCGTCAGACTGCCACCATCGATTACCACCAAGTCCGTGTGAGCTCCCAAACAAATTCCACCCCAAACCATTATTGACCCTCCACCGTATGCTACAGTTGTTTCAAAATTGGCTTGGTTATATCGCTCTCCTTTGCGTCGCCATATTCTTTGCCTTCCATCAACTTGATTTAGGAGAATTCTGCACTCATCGCTAAACAAAACTTTACTCCATTGATCCCTTGCCCAGTTGTAGAAATTTCGAGCAAACGCTAGCCTGTTTCTCCGATGATATACCTCGAGTTTTGGAGTCTTTGCAGGTACGAATGAACCAAGTGCAGCTTTTGCCTTCCATCAACTTGATTTAGGAGAATTCTGCACTCATCGCTAAACAAAACTTTACTCCATTGATCCCTTGCCCAGTTGTAGAAATTTCGAGCAAACGCTAGCCTGTTTCTCCGATGATATACCTCGAGTTTTGGAGCCTTTGCAGGTACGAATGAACCAAATGCAGCTTCTTTAAATCTTTTCCGCACTTCTTGAAGTTACTCCCCGAACTTCTTGAAGTTGATTTCGAGCTTCAACCGCCGTCAAACGAGGGTTTCTACGCACACGAAGTTGAACAAATCGGTCATCCCTCCTTGATTTCCTTCCTTGTCCTGCTCTTCTAGCGTAAGAGTTAGTCGCCGTGTACCGTTTTATACTGCGATGTATGGTTGATATATGTCTACCAAGTGTGCCGGAGATCAATCGGTAGGTGTGATTATTTCTTCTCATTTCAAGTGCCCTGATAATCTCAGCCTGTGTTAAATCTGGCATAATGCGTTCCTTAATTTCAAAGGCATCCTAATTTATTGCAAAAGTTACAAAAATCCCGTTTGCCTTAATAAAAACAACACAATTTCAATGAATCGCCTTCAACCGTAATGAGTAAAATGTTCGTGACAGTCAATAAACGGAATATAATTGAAATAATTGCAAAAAAAATGACGATCAACTTTTTCTTAATTTAAAATTATTCGTTCTAAAATATATGGCTAGTATAACCAGCCAGTAATCTCAAATAAAAAAGTTTCGTACATATTTTTTTTTTATGTTCCGCTAAATTTGCCGGTGAGTCTATGTTGATTTTGATTGATATTATGCCGGTTTTAGAAGAGACTCTTAATTGTTAGTAAGATTGTTCATTTCCAAAGAAATTGTGTTGATTCTAGTATCATCGTCACCATCAGCTGAGATGATGGCCAAAGGCTTACCAATTGTGAATTTAAAAAAACCACTGTTAATTTATATTAAAATATTTTAGAAATAAATGTTCATTTAGTGACATTTTGTCTGTTTAAAAAAATGTGTTTTAGGAAAGACTGAGTTGATTTTAAGAGATATTATGTTGATTTTTGTTCTATTAAAGAGAAATGCATATTTTTATGCCTTAATTCTTTAATAAATACTGATCAAAAATTTCTCGATTTCCCGAGAATTCCCGGGAAATAGGGCTCGAGAATTCTCGAAACCCGAGAACTTAAAAACCTCGAGAAATCATAAACCCTAGCGTGGAGGTATCGACTGGAAATTAAAACCATATACTAACTTCTAAGTTAACGTAAAAAAAATATATACGGCCGTTTATACCGCAAAAAAAGTATTAAATTTCGACACTCTCAAGGGAATCAAAATTCATAGGGTATTTTCCGTTGACCTAGAACTATGAAATTTGGCAAGTAATACCGTCTTATACTACGATTATAGGGAAAAATCTAAAACTATAAATTTGTATTTAAATAATAAAAAATATAGTCTTTATTTAAAGTACGTAATCAATTATGCAAGGAACGGCGCGGCGGTCCAAATTTTGAATTGAGTTAACCGTGTCATGTGTGGTATCCTATGAAAGGGCTTTATTGGCACAAGCTTAAACAGATATTTAATTATTTTTATTATGTAAGTTTTTGATTTATGACGAAGAAAAATATTTTTTTTTTCCCTTTTTAGGGTTCCGTACCCAAAGGGTAAAAAAAACAGGACCCTATTACTAAGACTCCGCTGTCCGTCCGTCCGTCTGTCACCAGGCTGTATTTCATGAACCGTGATAGCTAGACAATTGGAATTTTCACAGATGATATATTTCTGTTGCCGCTATAACAACAAATACCTACTAAAAATTAGAAAAAGTGACTCTTCATACAAAAAACGTGTTTTTTAAACGTGAAGACACTAGCGCCATCTAGTATGATGGAACGGAACCCTTTGTGCGCGGTTCTGACTCGCACTTTACCGGATGTTTATATGTATGGGTGGTAGGTAGCTTATAATTTTAGTGTGTTGTGTCTAACAGTTTGCATTTAAAATATGTATGTATACCTAAAAATATGCACTTGTCCGGTTTTTGGTTTGGAGATCGGTCTGCGAAATATTAAGCTTTAGTGTTAATTTTTGTTCGAGTCAAGTTACGCCCACGCGGGCCCAGTGCGGGTTGGTCAACTCCACACACAACCTTCGAGTTTCTTCGCAGATGTGTGCGGGTTTCCTCACGATGTTTTCCTTCACCGTAAGAGCGTCGGATAAACGTACATATAAGATCAAAATTCGAAAACACATTGGTACGTGGCAGGAACTCGAACCACGACTTCCCGGATAGGAGGTAGCGTCCCTTACCGTTGCGCCACCAACGCTAGTATAATGATAATTATCGATAATAGGGGATCGGACTGCTAGTCATTTGAGTTACTTTTTATGATCTGTCAAAAACGAAATTTTGTTCTAAAAAAACGGTTGTCTGTAAAGTCGGTTTACTGACGATAGTTGAACGTGACAACGTCATAAGAAAAAAGCCTTAAACGGAACGCCTCTCGGAACGCCTCAGAGCGAGGTAACGACGCATTTTTCGGAACGCCTCAGAGCGAGGTAACGACGCATGGTAACGACGCATTTTTTCGTGCGTGCAGCCGGCTCCATCGAATTATAAGACGTTATCACGTCAAAATGTTTGAAATACCCACAAGTGACGTCATAGATTTTTAGCATCATTGACGAACTTATTTTGTGAATTTGATCAATTAAAAATTAAAGACGTGATGGAAAACCAAAACAAGAAGGTTTTTTGAAACTTCAAGAGGAGAGCAATTTGGGAAATCATATTTCAGAATTTATTTTTGATGCAGTCCGATCCCCTATTAATGATTATAAAATTAATTACAAAAACGATACAGTAATATTATAGTTATCTTTGACTAAACACTAGCCTCGCGTTATATCCTGCCATGTTTATCAGAACACGATTTGACGTTGAAATAGTGATTTTTTTCTGGAACTATCAGTTTTCAATATTAATTATAACTATCTATGGCTTGCCCTCTAAAGTGAAAAAAATCGCACTGCTCAATAATCAAGACATTCCTTGACAAACTTTAAACTATCAAAGATTTTACTCATTTCCAAAGATTATAATATTACTTCATTTCTTTGATCACAAACCGATATCAATGCCGTGTAGTGAACTCGCGAGATTTTTTTTTATATTAAACTCATTAAAACTAAACTCTGTCATAGTAAAAAGAAAGAATAGTAGGTTATCTTCATACAATGGTACATCGCGCGGTTTGTATGTGTGCGCGTCAGTAGTAGTAAAAGGAAAGAAGTCGTTTTTATTATTGTAGTGTGCGTGCGTGCCTACTGACGCGCACACATACAAACCGCGCGATGTACCATTGTATGAAGATAACCTTCTATCTTTCTTTTTACTATGGGTCATGTGGTCTTAATTCTTTTAAAGCTTAAATCTCTTTTCACATTTAACCAAGTGGTGACAAATCTAACTAAGTACTGGAAAAAACGCTCACTACCAAAACTTTAGAGGAAAACCGCCAATTGCCAATACTAACCCACACCAGCCTGCCCCACCACCCAGGTCAGCCTGAGAAACAGCATGACCCCCCATATGTTGAGGAGGCATCTCATCAGCACGCCCTTAATCCAGCCGAACTTGACGGAAGACGACGGCAACGCAGGCTCCCCGGCGTCCTTCTCCAGTGCCTGGCCTGGCTGGAAGCAGACCATTGCGATGACAGGGGAATACAGAAGGATTACGTTACAACTTTACTGCTGGGACTTTATTACTGTCGCAAGTTTCAAGCAGCCTACAAGGCCTCTGGACACGACTTATCGACTGCCATCTAGTGATAGCAAGCGGCACCAACGGCTTAACGAGCCTTTCGAAGCACTTTGTGATGATTCATGAGCTATGGGTCATATACGTCCAAATTAAGAGCTTCTAAGAAATGGCGAAGAATAGATCTGAACATTTGTACCAAGGCAAGTATGAAGGTACGTATGTAGGAGTGTTTTATGACAGAATCTATAGCTAGGCAACAACCGACCAGTACCGTGGGTGGGTAAACTAGATGGGTTTTATAAAGCTACAAGCAGCTGCCCGCGGCTTTGTCCGGGTGGATATAGAAGGTGCACGACCCTCAGAGTCATAAAATCGATGTCCATCACGCGAGCGAGGTCGCGGGCAAAAGCTAGTGGGTCATACATAATTTTGTCGTAGCTCAGTGTGAATTACGTGGTTGGGTCCATCACTCAGTTTAACTAATCCGAAGCATGGTCTTTACCTGGATGTGTTTGACTGTAAGTGGCATTTTTATACGACTGCCCACAGAAAACGAGTGTATAGTTTTCAGATCTAATGTATGTATATATTGTAGCAAAAATAATTTAAATTGACTTAAAATACCCTGTTACGGTTTCGCAACATAATACGTAGAATTTAGGATTAGGGCCTAAAAGAGGATATATGAAAAGAAATTATTCGTGGGGTAAAACAGAAATGTATTTAAAAATGAGAAAAAGTAAAACGGACTTTAATAATGTGATGGTCCTCATGGTAGAATAATAGTTATTAGATTTGACATGAAACATAACAATTTCATCTTAAGTTAAATGTTGAGTTAAGTACAAAAGAAACAAATTTAAAACTAACTAAATATGGATTTTGTTGAATACCGGATAAACAACGATCGTCGCTTGCCCCCAAATCCGAATAAAATCACCAACTAATGAGAACACTCCTTAAAAACTAGTGTTTGGTGGAATTACTCCCAGGCAGTCTTCACACTACTTAAAGCTTCAGGTTATAAAAGTAGCCTCGAGGCACTCTAAACTGTTTCTTTATTTAAAAAAACTTGAAATCACAGGTAAGTTAGATACAGAACTCAGCTCCGTGTTGTTGTATCGCCGCGCCGGTCGGTGATTGTAGGTTTGAAAGTAGGATAGAATATAAAAGTTTACTTCCCTTAAGTCGGGTGAGACTGGAAAACGACTGGCAGTACACGGAGACCCGCATAAAGGGAAGTGAACTTTTATATTCTATTTTATTTTATTTCTATTTTATATTCTGAAAAGAAATTATTCGGATTCTGGGGGAAGCGACGATCGTTGTTGTTTATCCGGTAATCAACAAAATCCATATTTAGTTAGTTTTAAATTTGTTCCATAAGTACTTAACTCAACATTTAACTTGAGATAAAATTGTTATGTTGCATGTCAAATCTAATAACTATTAATCTACCATGACGACCATCACATTTTTATAGTCCGTTTTACTTTTTCTCATTTTCAAATACATTTCTGTTTTACCCCACGAATAATTTATTTTCTTATCTCTTTTAGGCCCTAAACCTAAATTCTACGTATTATGTAGCGAAACCGTAACACGGTATTTTAAATCAACTTTAATTATTTTTTCTACAGTATGTAAGTTTATTCCACGATATCTTCCTAAACGGCTTGATAAATTTTAGAGTGCGAAGTATCGTTTACATTCGTCTTGATCCCGTGAGTGACAAAGTATACTTTTTCCCCGACTTCCCAATAAAAAAGAGGAGTAATGTTTTATACAGTCTCGAGCGAGCCTCTTGGACAGTATAATCAATCAAACCTAACGAACCTATTATCGCTTGCTCCGCTCGCTCAACTAATAGAAATAAATGCGGCTGCATCATCACAACCATTGTGTTGCAGCCATTCGCAAAATAATGCAGCAAAGATTTTTTTTTGTGAATTGACTATGGGTTCTTTCGGGAAAGTTGTTCAGTATGATGAGTAGAAGTCCCGATTAACGGCTCCTACACCAATTTTGTTACAAAAGTTAAGTTAAGACCATCCATACAAAAATGCAATACAAGGAATGAAATAATGAAAAATAAAATACATAATAGAAATATTTTCGAATTGCTTTCTGGTTAGTTATAAGGATATTATCATTTTAGGTGCATTTTACAAAAAATGATTCAACCGTAACTTATCTGGGGGAGGCCAAACTTGGTATATTTTGAAAATAATTGATATTTTAATTTAAAACAAGTGACTGAAATGTAATGATATGATATAATTTTAGAATCTCCTCAAAAGCCTTTTCATTTGATTACACACACGATAAGTTTCAGCACATAAGATTTTTTCCCCATACAAAAAATATTACGTCATAACCTCCTCTCCTTTTTTGGTGTTATGGGTCAAATTGATTCCCAGTCAAGCGCCAAAATACAAAAAAAAAACAGTTTATTGAAACAGCTGTTGCGCATCGCGGTCTAGTAAATATCGCCTAAAGATCAATCGTTCCGGTTTTCATGCTTTTAACACAATTTGCAGCTTTTCACTGAATTTACCGCTAGTTGCAGCCGCCTTTGTATTTACGCGGACGGGACACGCGCCCGCGCAACTCCGGTCAGTTTTCGTATTCAGTCGAAATACGAGACAAATACGGAACATTTTTTTTTATTATTTAGAATGGTAAGCCCTTGGCATCATCTCACCTGATGGTAAGTGACGATGGTGCCGAAGATGGAACCGGGCTTACCTAGATTCCCCAACGCAGTGGAAAACTGGCTATCTTATCTTCAAGCCGAAACACACATCATTAATACGGGACTGGATTGTGTAATACAGTGACAGTCCCGAATATACGGGACGTATGGCAAGTGGCAACCCTACTCATAGGTCACTTAGGAGCAAACGTGCCATTATGTCATATTAAGGCCCGATTACATATGATTCCGGCCGCACACGTAGCGTGTAACTGGCGCTAGTTGAGGAATTTTGGAAAGATTGCACACACCGTGCAAAACGTACGCGGGCTAATCTATATCCAGAATCAACTGGGTTTTGACACGCTGGCCCCATCCACTAGGTATGCCTTTCTCTATTTACTTGCATATTTAACCCCTGACGCAAATGAACTCTAAAATCCATCAAGCCGTTTAGAAGAGATCGTGGTATAAAGAAACATACATACGTCCTGAAAACAATACACTCTTCTTTTTCTCTTTTTACTCGTGTAAAAAAGAAGTTATATAAGTTTTGAAGCCTATGTCTGTATGTGTGTCTATCCATGATCGCAGTTCATAAACGGGTGGACTGATTTCAATGAGGTTTTTTTACTTATTTGAAAGCTAGATTAACCGAGATGGTTCCTAGCCATATATGATAGAAATTTTATCAGCCGTTCGTAAATATGGTCATTTTCCCGCTTAAACAGCAAGAAATAAAGGAGTAATGCCTCAACTAAAATAAAGTTATGTAGGTACATTACAGATTTTAGGTGCAAAAAAAACAAAAAAGCACAAAACAAAATGGCCGCTAAAACTGAAGTTGCTCCGATTTGGCTGAAATTTGGTCGGGGGTTTTTAATTGAATTAAAGCGCTCCCCTGTTAGAGCTAAAGACTCTTTTGAGATAATGATTTGTGGAGTTCACAGAATTTAATGCTATGCCATCTATCAAAATAGACACATGAAAAGTAACCGGTAAAGACTAACGCATAAAGTTTGTTTTTATTTTGTCCTTCAAGCGGCCCGTGTTTCCTTAGCTGGCTAGCTACCACCATCTTATCTAAGTCATGCCGCCAAACATCAATGTTAACAGCAGTGCTGTGTTTCGGATTTAAGACGAGATAGCCAGTTCTATCTTCGGCATCATCGTTACTTGCCATTAAGTGAGATAATCATCATATCAGCTCATATACGTCCCCACCGAGGGGCTCGAGCCATACCCTGAATTAGGGCGATCGGGCCTTAGTCGACCACGCGGGCCCAGTGCAGGTTGGTCAACTTCACACACAACCTGCGAGTTTCTCCACAGGCGTGTGCAGGTTTCCTCACGATGTTTTCCTTCACCGTAAGAGCGTCTGGTAAACGTAAATATGAAAACTAAATTCGAAATCACATTAGTACGTGGCAGGATTCGAACCACGACCTCCCGAACAGGAGGCGGCGGCCCTAGCCGTTACGCCACCGCCGCAAGTGAGATAATGTCAAGGGCTTATTAATAATGGATTTTTAAAATATTGCCAGAGCGAAATTTGCACCGTCAGCCGGTTCGCATCGCGCAATAGCCCCATAACCTGTAGAATGTGATACGTGAGTCATGTCACGCGTGAGTGGGTGGCTCCAATCCCTTGAACCGGGGTTAAATGAATTATAATCCATACGGTGCCGTTGGTGCCATAATAATCTCATGCATATGTATTGACAGTTTGATACCGCTCGCTGACGTAATTTTGAACATTACAATATTGTCGTCCACGCCCGTCGATAACACTTAATAATTTTCGAAAAACCTAAAAACTTTTAGGTACAAGCTTTTAATATTGCCATATCACGCGATATACATATGCATGCAAAATTTCAGCTTGATCAGAAACCGGGAAGTGGGTCAAAAACTTGCAAAATTCCACCTGAACAAACATACATACATTGCAAGTTAAATAAAATCTTGTAAAATTTTAGTTAGTGATATATCCGTAGCTCAGAGGCAAAGTTCACTGGCTTTACACAGGAGGTCGCGGGTTCGATTCCCGGCGGGGTCAATTGTAAGACTCGTAGCTCAGAGGCAAAGTTCACTGGCTTTACACAGGAGGTCGCGGGTTCGATTCCCGGCGGGGTCAATTGTAAGACTCGTAGCTCAGAGGCAAAGTTCACTGGCTTTACACAGGAGGTCGCGGGTTCGATTCCCGGCGGGGTCAATTGTAAGACTCGTAGCTCAGAGGCAAAGTTCACTGGCTTTACACAGGAGGTCGCGGGTTCGATTCCCGGCGGGGTCAATTGTAAGACTCGTAGCTCAGAGGCAAAGTTCACTGGCTTTACACAGGAGGTCGCGGGTTCGATTCCCGGCGGGGTCAATTGTAAGACTCGGTTTGGTTGGTGGTAGGGCAATTTCTAAGCCCGCCTGGCTAGCTACCACCATCTTATCTAAGTCTTGCCGCCAAATATCAATGTTGATATCATTGGTGTGTTCCGGCATGAAGATAAGATAGCCAGTTCCCCATTGCGTTGGGGAATCTTGGTAAGCCCGCTTCCATCTTCGGCAGCATCGTCACTTACCACCAGGTGAGATGTTGTCAAGGGTTTACCAATGGTAAATAAAAAATAAAAAAAATTACATGTTAAAATGATCGATAAATTTATGTACTTATTAACTGGCTAAAATTTGCAAGGGCTAAGAATGATTTATAGCATGCCTCTGAGATTAATAGTATCAAATCGTGTAACTGTAGGGTTTTAGTAAGGAAAACAAAATGGGCAAAAGTAAAATGGATAAAACTACTTAATAAAAAGCGTTTATCTTACTTCATCGAGGTAAGTTTCCGAACAATTATTTTTCATTTTAATAGCGTGGATTAAATAAAGAAACAGGGGCTAATGCATTTTTACGTATTTTTTTATTCACTACTGGTAAGCCCTTGGCATCATCTAGGCCAACTTTGTAAGACTCGGTTTGGTTGGTAGTAGGGTTTTCTTAGCCCGCCTGGCTAGGTACAACCATCTTATCTAAATCTTGCCGCAAAACATCAGTGTTAATAGCTAGCATTGATGTGTTTCGGCTTGAAGATAAGATAGCCAGATATAACCCTTTAAACTTTCACGATTATTCATAATGAATGACAAATTGAAAGCGGTACTTGACGTATAACATATGGCTTCATTCTACTCGCGACCACGGCTATCGAAGCATAGTTGAAACGTTGAGGTAAAAACAACATCAATACCTGCTCATATGTTATATAAAATCACGTCAAGTCCCACTTTCAATTTGTCAAGATAGCAATATCCCTTATTGCATTGGGAATCTTGGTAAGCCCGCTTCCATCTTCGTCGGCATCATCGTCACTTACCATCAGGTGAGTTGATGCCAAGGTCTGACCAATTGTGAATAAAAAACACGTGTGCCATATAGCATAGGTACTAGACAGAGAGCCTAGCACGTCGAATAAACAAAGACTAATTATACGCCTAATTGATGTCGTTTGTACCTAGAGCTAGTTGGTCTCAAGACGTCAAGGGGCGCAGGTATATCCAATTGGCCCTAACTGCGACCTCTCTTTAATTAATTGGTCATTTGATTCCTCGATATTTCGCAATTACCAGGTCTCGTGTCTATATTGTGGCTCCTATTAATAAACTGCAGAAAACCTATGACACAGGGTGTGGTTTCCGACAACAACGCCCGATTCGGGCGGGAGTGTAAATATAGACGGCACTGATGCCCCAACTCAGGGGTGTAAATACACACGACACCCTAGCTAGACTCAGATCAAGTGAAAGTACAGATAGAATCCTGCAAACTGTCAAGCTAAAGCAACTTTTTACACGACTGCGTTAGAAGGAGGGGTATTTTTTCCAGTGTATGTATGTGTATGTAGGCATATTTCTTTGGCACGCTCATGTATCCTAAACGGCTTGATGGATTTTGAAGTGCGAGGTGTCGTGAGATGCGTCATAATCCCGTGAAAGATACATTTTTACATTACCAATCTGACCAAAAAAGGGGTTAAGTTTTTACTTAGTTGTGTTTTTAATTTCTAATTAATTCCTAAAGTTATTGATACACATGTGTGTGTTATGTGTATGTATGTGTGTGTATATGGGTGTGTGTTTGTGTGCGTGTGAGTGTTCGTGTGCGTTTGTGTGTGTGTGGGCGGGTGCGCGTGTAAGTGCGCGTGTGCGTGTAAGTGCGCGTGTGTGTGTGTGGTTTTGATTGGCTTCATATTGAATTTAAGAGAGTTTCTATCTGAACTTTATTTTTTTCGAGACCTTAGACTATTTAACAGGGGACTGGGCAAGCGCAAGCTTTCCCCTAGGCAGAAGCATGAACAGTCTGTTCGTGTCAGCTTAGTTTGTGTGCTCGTTTTGTGTAAGCTTTGGAGTTAGTGTGGGCTCATGGAGACATCTCAATTTTTTGCAAGAGTGCGTGAGTGAAAAAACGAGTACTTCACCTCCAGCGGAAAATGTTAGAATGAATTTAATGCTAAGAGCTGGACTTTGCCACGTCCTGTTTTAAATGGTCTAAGAACGACACAGATCCCAAAAAGCGTCGATGGCTCAACGGTAACGACTCTGTCCTCCTAACGGGTTCGAATCCGGATGGCCAATGAGTTTTTCGAAACTGTACATTTGACATACCTACTGCTTTATTGGCGAAGAAAAACATCGTGAGGAAACCTGCACATCTGATTTCAGACGTGTATGAAGGTTGCGTTGCAAACGTTTGTAGATGCAAATCTAAACAACCTACAAGTCTCTCGGGTGATGCTAAGTGTAACACCAGACAACCGCCGTCTGTCCCTATGATAACACAGTCAATTGTATCACACCATAGACTGATGGCGAAAAAACAAATTAAAATAATCCTTTCTTAAAATATTTTTCGACATTTCATACAAACCGATTTTTTTCTTAAAATTTATTACTTTTGGACTTTTCATCGCTTCTGTGAAATAGGTCCCTATGTCATACGGCCAGCCCAATTGAGCTACATCAGTGACAAGGTATAAAAATAATCCATCCTTAGCGCCATTTAAAAAAAAACTTTTTTTTGTATGGGATTTTGTATCTTTATTATTTTAAATAAAAATATTTTTATATATCCACGAGCAAATTTCATCAAAATCGGTTATGAACTATGAAGTTTTACTTCTAATTGAGGATATATACATACTACATCTCGAATACAATAGACTGTCCTGAGACCTCGATTCCACTTCTATAGTTCATCATTACATAAACTTTAAACAAAATACCAAAAGGATCCGTTGCATTGTCAGTCACCGTAAATACGCCTTCACACCAAATTCCATCTCAATCGGACCCCTGGAAGTCGCTCGAAAAACGATTACAAGATTTCATCATCATCATCATATCAGCCGAAGGACGTCCAATGCTGGACATAGGCCTCCCCCAAGGATTTCCACGACGACCGGTTCTTCACCAGGTCATCGGTTCACCGAGTGGGAGGCCTGCCTACACTACCTTTTCCGGTGCGTGGTCGCCACTCGAGAACTTTACTGCCCCAACGGCCATCTGTTCTACGAGCAATGTGCCCCGCCCACTGCCACTTAAGTTTAGCAATTCTAAGAGCTATATCGGTTACTTTGGTTCTCCTACGGATCTCCTCGTTTCTGATTCGATCACGCAGAGAAACTCCGAGCATAGCATGCTCCATTGCCCTTTGGGTGACCTTGAGCCTTCTTATGAGGCCCTTGGTCTTAAGACACTGCGGTATCTGGGACGTAAATATATTGCGAAGCTTCCCGAACGCTGCGCAGCCGAGTTGGATTCGACGATTGATCTCCTTCTCGAAGTTGGACCTACCTAACTGGACTGTTTGTCCCAGGTATACATATTCGGTAACAACTTCGAGTGTAGAGCCTCCAACTTTCAGAGGAGTAGGTATGGCACGGACGTTTGACATAATTTTTGTCTTGTCCATGTTCATTCTAAGACCCACTTGTTGAGAGGCTCTACTGAGGCCATCGAGCATTGTGCCTAAGTAGTCCATAGTCTCAGCGACGACCACGATATCGTCAGCGAATCGAAGGTGGGTGATGTACTCGCCGTTGATATTGATGCCGAGTCCACCCCAGTCCAAAAGCTTAAAAACATCTTCCTGGGCGGCGGTGAACAGTTTCGGAGATATAACGTCTCCCTGTCTCACCCCTCGCTGCAGCTGGATAGGTTCTGAGTTTTGATACTGGAGGCGAACCGACATGGTGACGTTTTCATACAAACACTTCAGCACTTCGATATATCGATAGTCAATTTGGCACCTCTGGAGAGCCTGTAACACAGACCAAGTTTCGACCGAATCGAAGGCTTTCTCATAGTCCACGAACGCCAAACATAGTGGCTGATTGTACTCTTCGGTCTTCTGTATAATCTGCCGCAGCGTATGTATGTGGTCTATGGTACTAAAGCCTTTTCGGAAACCGGCTTGTTCGGGAGGCTGTAAGTCGTCAAACCTGCGTGCGAGACGATTCGTAATGACTCTCGAAAACAGCTTGTAGATATGGCTCAGAAGTGAGATGGGTCTGTAGTTCTTCAGCAGGGTGTTGTCACCCTTTTTGAAGAAAAGCACGACCACACTTCTGTGCCATGCCGTAGGCGTTTGGACAATTTCCACGAACCTGTCATTATAATCTTCCACATTCTCGCAGTCTCCTAGGCATTCGAAGCCATTGCGCAACTCGAGCTGAAAGCTCTAGGGGTTTTGCAGCTGAATGGGCGCTGGTCGGAGCGTGGACTTCATCAGTCGACATCTTTCCAGCTTGGTCTTTAGATTCAACGTGCCTCTTACAATTCGGTGATCGCTTCCTGTTTTTACTGAGTTGATTACAGAGAAATCATTGAATATTTGCCTTCTCGTCGACAAGATGAAGTCGATCTCGTTCTTCGTTATGCCATTGGGATGCAACCATGTCCACTTTCGCTGTTTAGACTTTTTTAAGGAGTTCATTATAAAGAGACCCTCCCTCTCCATAAAGTCGGCCAGCATCTGGTCACGTGCATTTCTCTCTCCATATCCAAATTTCCCCACTCTCAGCTCACCATCACTTCGTTTGCCCTGTTTCGCGTTAAAGTCCCCCATAACAATGGTGTATTGGGTCCGGGAGCCACTATGTAAAGCTCTAGTGATATCCTCATATAGGATCTCCACTTCGTCGTCGGAGTGTTGCGCGGTCGGTGCATATACTTGAATAACCTTCAGCGAATACCGTTTGGTAATTTGGAGAATAAGGTATGCTACCCTCGTCGAAACACTCTCGATCCGGACCACATTGTTAGTGAGGGACTTGTGGACTAGAAATCCGACACCACCCTCGGACAGTTGGTCGCCCTCCCGGAAATAGAGCAGGTTTCCGGATTTAAGTATTATGGTGTCCTCCCCTCTCTTCGGACTTCACACAATCCTACGATGTCCCATCGTAACTTGCTCAATGCTTCCTCGAGTTCTGTCAGCTTTACGTCGGTTCGCAGTGTGCGCGTGTTGTAGGTTGCCAGGGCCAGAGGTCTTTTGTTTTGGTAGCCTGGCATCTGCCGGGGATTCTTCGCACCCCATGCCCCACCGTTACCTTGACCGCTACCGGAGCCAGGAATAGCGGGGCCGCCGGGGACTAGGGGCCGTTTTTTATTTGTGTCGATCATTGGGGGGTTGTTGCCGTAATCGCCACACTTGACAGGCGGGTTGGCGATCGTAGTGTTATTGCAGATTGACTGCAAGTCACGGAAAGGCGCTGCTGCCCATCCTCCGGTTTGAGTCCCTTAGTCGGCTCTTACGACACTTATTGGAAGAAATAAAATGGCCCTATTCTAAGCCGGGAGCCATACGGGCAAGATTTAAACCGTACAAACTGGCTTTATTTTTATATTACAAACTTTATTTTACTTCGCGGACAGTTTGTGCGGTTCAAATCTTGCAAATGATTTTGGGGTGACTATTGAAACCTTCCGGTACTTGGTATTGAAGCCATATTCCCGGTACATGGTAGGGTAGGGCGGGGCGAGTTGAGCATAGGCGTAAGTTGAGCAATCGAAATATCTCAGAAACTACTGCACGCTAACGCATCAAATTGCGGAAAGAAGCGGTCGCGGGAGGGGAACTCATCGCGCGACCGCCAGTTCATCACTGTTCATTCTTGTCGATCGAGTGGAGTACACGCACGCTTTGTTTATTAAGTGACCAAAAAGTTGCTCGACTAACCCCACTATTTAGAACGAAGGTGATGTAGGTTTTTTATTTTATTTTAGGATGCGGACTTATAAAAGGAAAACTTCAAGACGTTCAAGAGGTTCCTTACATTACTCTCGACTTAAATGATTGAACAATAAACCCATTGGCTAGAAATTCTCACTGCTCATACCCTTGCTCAACTTACCTCATGGGCTACGTTGAGCATCTCTGACTTTCTTAACTTAAACGGCTGTAGCTCTTAAATGCGGTTTGTTAGAAATAAATTACTATGGATACTTTTGAAATGGGATAAATCACTTACCCATCAGTATGCATAACAGGCAATTATAAGACTTATCGTTGAGGAGCTATGATCGCTTAAGTGAAAAATTGCTCAACTAGCCCCGCCCTACCCTAATGAAGCCGTATTCCCGGTACTTAGTATTAACCAAGTCAGATTTTCACAGGACTCACCTTCTTAGATAATGAAGCGTTGTGCAACTCATCGAGGGTGGGACGAGGAGCGGCGTGAAGGGAGAGCACATTTCTGTAGTTGTCCAGTCTTGGCAGGGCTTCCCGGGTGAAATGTCTGCAGAAACGTAAAAAATCATGTTGACAAGCGTGAATCTTAACGCCTAGCATATTTTTATGCTAACATGATTTACGTTTTTCGGCCTAAGACATAAGATCGTGTATTGTTATTTTTGGCGTGCAATAATACTCGTAGTACATTACTGACAAGGCCGGGAAAGTAAGCTATAGCTGGAAGAGTACAGTTTAAATGCCGAACCGTAGGTGAGGCCTTTCATAAAACGAATCCAGTATTGTCGTTTCGGCCGAGGCCTGTATAGTGCTTTACTCATGCAAAGCAATAAATAATTAATATAATTTTAAAGTAAATAAAACACACTCGATATTTAAAACCGTGACCAAAGAGTAGGGAATGCCGTGACACACACTTTTGCATTTCCGCCGATTTACTTTTTTTTTAATCACAGCGCCGCCGTCTCGGCACTGCCACAAGCCAATTCAAAATTTTAAATAACTACACGAATTATTTCGAAATTTAAAATCCGACTGCATAAAAACTTTACCCCTCTTTTTTGGCCAGTCGGTTAAAATAAAAATGTTGTCACTCATGGGATAAAGAAGAATCTAATACACCTCGCACTCCAAAATCCATCAAGCCGTTTAGGCAACAGAGCGTGCCAAAGAAATAAATAAACATACATACATACATACACATGAAAAACATAAGCCTAGTTTTAGCGCAGTCGAGTAAAAAGCAGCCAGCGAACCTTCTGAGGTTCAAAGAGCTTTTATTTATCCGACTATGGAGTTGTCACTTGGCTGTATGAAATTTGTGTTCTGTGCCTCTCAGTGTGTTTTAGATTATTGCAATTAAAAAAATAATACTACTCTTCAGTAATGTAATTGAGTTTCATACAACAATTATAACAAAAGGGGGGAACACTTGTTCTATTACGTATGCATCTTTGCTTTAAGTGATGACCTCGAATAATGTTTCGAAACGTGATAGGTCCTATCCTATCCTTCACTGTAATTGAGACAGGTGCATTTGAAACATGTCACAGCACATTTCGGCATTTTTGGCGGTAATTCTGCCAACGCGTGACTGCAAGCAAAATTTTGCTCCGTCATGATTGGAGCAGAGTTTTTTATACCCCGTTTTTAAAGCCTAACACTACATCTACCTTTTATTTTTGATCTGAGAGATACATAAAGTTCTCAAGTGGCGAGCGTAGGCAGACCTCCCACTCGGTGGACCGTTGACCTGGTGAAGGTCGCGGGAAGCCGCTGGATGCGGACAGCGCAGGACCGGTCGTCGTGGAAATCCTTGGGGGAGGCCTATGTCCAGCAGTGGACGTCCTTCGGCTGATATGATGATGATGAGAGATACCTATTCATTTCATGATCGTTATTTCCGTTCAGTTCGGGATCTCTAGCACGTGTACGATTCACACTTGGCCGGTTTGCACTTGTTAGGGTTTGTACTGTAATCTCACCAAATTTGACGCTTTTATATGCGCTGTGCACGCATAATGGTGTCACTTCAACGCATAATGGTGTCACTTCATGTGTCACCCTGACAAACCTTTTGGCATCCTCACCTAAAGCTTCTTGCATATTTTGTGTCCTGTTGCGTAAGGGGATCGTCACTGTCCATGCCGTCTTCAGAATCTTCCGTGGTCTCCTCCGGTTTAGCTTCCATCTGCAACAAAACAAGATAAAGAGAGAGATGAGTATAAGAATTATTTTTCAGGCAACCAAAAGTCCACCAGAATGTGTAGTGTAGTACTGGTCTACTACAATCTGTACTCATCCCTCCTACTTCTTTAAGTCATTCATTTCAACCGCCTTTGTGGCGTTATGGTCGAGTCCATTAGCTTCACATCAGGAAGTCGCGGGTTCGATTCCCAGCGGAGTCTAATTTTGTTGGTTGGTGGAAAGGCCTTTTCTGCACCCGCCTGATTAGCTACCGTCATCTTATCTAAGTCTTGCCAACAAACCTCAATGTTAACAGCATTTATTGTGTTCCGGCTTAATTATAACATAGCTAGTTCCCCATTTCATTGGGGAATCTTCATAAGACCGCTTGCATCTTCGGCGTCATCGTCACTTACCATCAGGTAAAGCCAAGGCCTTACCAATTTATGCATGGCTATTCAAACACAATTTGCCGCTACACATATTCACCATTAATTCCTGACTTCTGATGTTTGTATTCGCACATTATTACTTGATTTCCTTTCCTTCATTGAATTACAACTTAGTTCCTTCCTTCCTTCCTTCTTAACTTCCTTCTTTCCTTCTTACCTTTTTTTTATGTCTACCCTCGGGTTGCGGCAGAAAATCTGTGTTTTGCCACAGATTACTAAATAGTTACTTCGTAAGTTCTGCTCGTTCGTACACGGACAAAATTATTCATAGAGATGGCCTATTTCGGGTAACAATTCGTAAGAGCCTGACATATTCGTACATGGCAGTATTGGTAGTAGTGGCCCCCATAAGCCCCCATACTTGGACGAATAAACCACTGGACGCGAAACTCGAAATCCCCCATGCAACCCGTAATATTTGTTTGCGATTTTGTAAGCGTAATGTTTATTCTTATTTGTGCATTTTATGCCAGACGGTAAAGGCTACACGAGAAAGTATGCACAGCGTGGCTGTACGATTTATGGCGAAAAAATAAACAAAACATCAATACCAGTTACTAGGTACTTACAAAGTTTCATCAAAATCGTTACAGCCATATTTAAAATTTGTGCATATTTTCAAATGACGACCCAGCCAGAAGCTTCTCAGAATTCATGGATAAATTATTATAAAACTTTCAAATTAAAATTATGTCATTTGCGCCATTGATTTATCCGCTAGGGAAATCGTGACAGACGGACGTACAGATAGACAGACGGACGGACGTTTTTAGTAAACATTTTTGTCTACACTAGTGATACACACATTTTTGGTAAAATTAGATATTTTTTTTACGACGATAAAACTTTACTTAGGTTACGTTAGTACTAATATATATACTTTGCTTAGGTATGAGGTACCTACCCAATCGTACCACTGGCACAGATGAGATACTAGTTACTTCGTAATCACTGGTTTAAACTCTAGAGAAATCGTGACGGACGGACTGACAGACAGTCCGACGGACGGACTTTTTTGGCAAACATTTTTGTCAAATTTATTTGGTAAAATTAGATGTTTTTTTTCACAACTACAAAACTTCCTTTAGATACTCGTTGCAATCGGTCGCTCGAAAGTAAAAATCATTCATCTTCTACATGCGTGCGTTTTAAGATAAATACCCATACACGATTTTGACGCATCACATGTAAAAATAAAAAGAATATGCTAACAATACTTTAATTATTTTTAAGTCACGAATTTCTGCTTTAAGCGAAACTAGTAACTACTGTGGACGATTCTGTCACTGAACCTTGAATTTTTTACACGTATAGTTCAATAACGCTGGAGCTGATTATGTATTATATTATTATATCTCTGTGACTGCGCATCGATAGTGTAAACAGGTAACTATTTTGCCGCCATAGACCTAATCGATTCTCGAACCAATAATCGCATGATCGAATGACGATCCGAAATACTAGTAGATTTATGTCCTCTTTTCTTTGCCTTCCAGATTTCACATCTTAAAAGTCAAATGATTCGCGCCAAGATCCCGCTGGAATCGATCCGAACTAGATTTCTATCTTGTTTTCTTTGTCATGCAAATTTTAAATCTTTATATACGAACTAGATTATAGTATCCTGTTTTCATTGCCTTCCAGATTTCACCTTTCCAAGCTCCAGATTTTTCCTGTAAGACTAAGCTACATGTAATATCGCTCATACTTTGGTCGAAGTTTGCTTGCACACGAGCAACAAGTAATCTTACACCTACACTTACCTGAAATAGCTCTACCCTACAAACGACCTCACAATACCTTTTAAAAAGATACATCCTTCCTTTAAAATAACTCTTGGGCAATCATATGATGGATGACGCTACGTGGCTCTGGATGCGCGAGTGTCTAAATATAAACGGGTTAAAAATAGCCAGTTTGTAAGTTTAACTTTAATAACAGGTATAAAACTCAATGGACATGCCAACGGCGCTAAGGGTGATAACTAGACTTGATTTGAAAATCCAAAAACCCGACTGTTCAACATGCATCTCATAAAACTCAATCAGGAGATCAAAACGAATCCGACACCTCGCACTCCAACAAACATACATCCTACATACGCACGAAAAACATTTCCCTTCATGGGCAGTCGGGTAATTAACCTAAGACACAAATGCCAAGAAATTATTCATGAGCGCGTTTAAGTATATTTGCGCGCGTATCCTTTTATATTTGCCATGACTAAGGTGATAGAGGCCATAGCACAGTTGAGATACTAGTTACTACGTAACTATGGCTTACGAAGTAACTAGTATCTCATCTGTGCTACTATAACAAATGTTGAAGGATGTTCCGAAACAAACTAAACGTTGATGACTTATACAGGATGTTAGGTAAAATAAAACGCATTTGGAGGGGCGAAGAAGGGGGCTTCTACTTATGAAACTGGACAACTTAATAATAAGATTAATTCTTGACATGTATTTGAATTGAATAAAAATTAAATTATAATAGGGATCGTCGGTGGCGTAATGGCTATGGCCGCTACCATAGGGAGGGGTCCGAGAGGCCGTGGTTCGAATCCTGCCACGTACCAATTTTTCGAATTTCGATTTCTTAAGTACTTTTATCCGACGCTCTTACGGTGAAGGAAAACATCGTGAGGAAACCTGCACACGCATGCAAAGAAACCCGAAGGTTGTGTGTGAAGTCGACCAACCCGCACTGGGCCCGCGTGGTCGACTAAGGCCCGATCGCCCTAATTCAGTGTAGGCTCGAGCCCCTCGGTGGGGACGTATATGAGCTGATATGATGATAATGACATGTATTTATTTTGGTGTGTTGTTTGTGTTACGTAAGGAAAAGATTTGTTTTAATTTTTTTATTGTATACTGCTTCATTTTGCATTCATTTTTTTTTACTTTTACATGATATAAGTAACGGATTCTTGAAGTTCATTTATTTTTGGTATGTGTTGATTAACTAACGTAGGGAAATGATTTGTTTTTTATTCTAACTAATTTGATAAGGTTATTTTAATTTTAAATTTTTAAATTTTCAACACACTGTATGTTGCTTATAAGTACATACGCTTGCTAGCCAGGATATCGTAGGGACACAGTAAGTGCTCCATCGATTCTGTATCTTTACCACAGGCCCTGCAGATCGGGTCATTCGTCAGGCCGATTTTTTGCAGATGTATTTAGGTCTAACTTTGAGGGATAAATGCGAAAAAAAATATTTGTTAAGTACTTATACTTCAAGAAACCACTTCTGAATTCGGGACGTTAATTCGCTTATCTGTGGGGTCGAACTTTAAGACTAGGTTATCTGCAATCTGCATATTATTGGAGTGTAAATACCCTTGTGATATCACAAAAAGCGGCCAAATTCGAGTCAGGCTCGTGCACCGAGGGGTCTGTATCAGCTCCAAATAACTATGTGTTAGCCACCACGCAATGATTAGTTACTTACCAAATAACGGTTTGTTTCATTCAGTTCGAGAGTACAGCTCACACTTGACCGGTTTCTATTAAGTATAAGTAGAATAGAGCCATCCCATCTCTTCCTATGGGTTTGTTGTATCACATGCACCAAGTTTGACTCTTGTAATCCTTATATGTATTGCCATTTTTACGATAGAGCACAACAAAAACTTTAAAAAACAGGTTTCTTGTATGGGTACCCCCCTCCCCTTAATTTTTCCTTCTTTTTTATTCTTTATAGTAAATCCGCGATAATACCACATATTCTGGGAAAATTTTAAGCAGCTAACTACTGTGGTTCAAAAGATACAGCCCGGACGGACAGACGGACAGCGTAGGCATAATAATGGGGTCCCCTTGTTAGCCTTTTTTTTTAATTAAAAATTTGAGTGCGTTTGACTGCAACTCACGGAGTACGGAAACGGAACCCAATGCGCGGTGAATCCGCACTCAACCGCAAACAGCACAACCTACCTACGACGTTCACATAAGATATCGGAGATGCAAACGCTATAATGTTATCTTTAGATAAAAAGCAATAAACTTCAGATGCAAACGCTACAATTGTATCTTTAGATAATAAAAAAACCGGCCAAGTACGAGTCGGACTAGCACTCCGAGGGTTCTGTCACTTCTCCACACAAAAATGATACCTTTTCACATTACAAGCAAAAGACATCAACGCGAGCGACAAAACCATGCTCTTTTAGGGTTCCGTACCCAAAGGGTAAAAACGGGGCCCTATTACTGAGATTCCGCTGTCCGTCCGTCCGTCTGTCACCAGGCTGTATTTCATGAACCGTGACAGCTAGACAGTTGAAATTTTCACAGATGTATTTCTGTTTCCGCTATAACATCAAATACTAAAAATTAGAAAAAGTGAGTCTCTATGCAAAAAGCGTAATGATACTATCATGATATGATAGTGATAGTATCATTACGCTTTTTGCATAGAGACTCACTTTTTCTAATTTTTAGTATTTGATGTTATAGCGGAAACAGAAATACATCTGTGAAAATTTCACTATCTAGTATGATGGTACGGAACCCTTAGTTCGCGGTTCTGACTCGCACTTTACCGGTTTTTGTCATTTAGTTCGGACATCTTAGCACGAGTACGACTCACACTTGACCGATTTTTATTATTTGTTGTTTTATTTCAGCATTAGTATTATAATCACACCAAGTTTCACGCTTGTATGTATTACTGTTTTCACGATAGAGCTAAATTAAAAATACTTCTAGACCTATGAAAAACGCTTTTTTTTATTGTAATCCCCCTTATTTTTTCACTTTTTCTAATTTTTTGTATTTTTTATTATATCGGCAACAGAAATAAACATTCTGTGAAAATTTAAACTGTCTACCTATTACGGTTCATGAAATTCAGCCCGCTGACAGACGGACAGACAGCGGAGGCTTACAAATAGGGTCCCGTTGGTCACCCACTGGGGGTACGGAACCCTAAAAAGCAATAAACGTCTGCAAACAGGTTTAATAACACAGATGATCTCCTTTCGGCATACAAGCTACAAGTTCCGTATCCGAAATAGAAGCGCTAGAAGTTTTCATGGTCACACGAGTATACACTTAGTGGTACAATTAGCGGAGTACCATTTTCATAAGAGGATTGAAGATAATATAGCCAGTTCTCCATTGCATTGGGGAATCTTGGTAAGCCCGCTTCCATCTTCGGCATCATCGTCACTTACCATCAGATGATGCCAAGGGCTTAGCAATAGTGAATAAAAAAAAGAGGCGTTAAAACAGCAACGATTTTTAGGGTTCCGTAATCAAAGTGGTACCCTTATAGTTTCGCCATGTCCGTGTGCCTGTTCTGTCCGCGGTTAAACTCGATTTGGTATTAGTATACATCTTATATATAGTAAGCACGCCGACAGTGGCAAAATAAAAGCTTGAATATTTTTTTAGGGTACCTCCCCTACACCTAAGAGTAGGGGTGAAATGTTTTTGTAGTCGTTCCCATGGTGTCGTTGGATGGGTCGTTTAAATTTTTCGAATCAAGAATCTGTTTGCGTAATATTAAGCTGTACAGTGCAAATTTTTGTTAGAGTCAAGTGAACGCCAACTAAACCGCTATTTCAGCATATCTAAAAAAAAATTAATAGTAAGACATGTAATGTATTTAAAAGGAAAACTAAAACGGCCAATAAGGCTTTCTTAGTTTATGATAAATAGTCAACCAACTAACTTATGATGAACAGTTGGACTTGTTATAATTTTGTAATTTTGTTAGAACCTAAAAGTTGGTACAAGCATTTTAGGATCAAAGTACTCGTCAATACGAATCAAACGAGCCCAAACTCGATGGGGTTGTGTCGTTTTATTGCGGAGTTCCTATGGGCAGCTTCCAGCTCCAGCATCAGATCAGCTCCATGTCATCATAATATTGCATTGTCATGCGATATACATATGCATGCAAAATTACAGCTCAATCGGAAACCGGGAAGTGGGTCAAATTTAACTTGCAAGATTTCATTACAGACACCGGGACAGGTGAAAGTAAATAAAAGCTTGTAAAAAGTTCATAGATTTTCTATACAAAATGTTCTTTTGAGTACTATCTGCAAAAACAATAATTTCTAATACATTTCTTTTTTGAAAAGACTACGGAACCCTACTTTGAGCGTACTCCAACACGCACTTGGCCAATTTTTTTAATGAAGTAAAGTTAAGAAACTACGAGTAAGTGCGTCATTAGATAGACGAAAAATATGGCACAGAGCTCACCACGCTTTTTCACAATAATACTAGTATTTTTTGTTAATTATTATTTTCAACTTACATTAAGAATTATTTTTTACTTTTTAGTTCGATGTACTTTAAAAGCGTGTTTTTTTAGTTTTTTTAAGCTCTTTTTATTTTTAAGTCATCTTTCATATTTACATGACCTATCCTAGAGAAAAACAAACCTTGTCTCGAAAACTTTGAATCGTGAGAATTTAAAACTCGCATATATATTCTGACTAGTGGGTGCCCGCGACTTCGCCCGCGCAGATCACGTTTTTGGTGTTCCCGTGAGAATTTCCCGAAATTCGTTCATAGCGGTTGCCTACGTCTTCATAACTGTCAGTATTCCAAATTTCAGCGAAATCCGTTTAGTGGTTTCGGCTGTGCGTTGATATACCAGTCAGTCACCTCTTCCTCTTATATATACAGGTGTAACAAAATTAGTATAGGACCTGTTAACTGGGGGTTCTACTCATCATACTGAATAACTTTCCCCAAGTAACCCATAGTGAATTCTCAAAAAAAAATTGGACCCTCCATACTAATATGCACAAAATTGGTCGATGAGCTGATCGATTTGTATGAAAAGTAATTTTCTATTGCGATACAAAACAAAAGTTGTTGAGTATGTTGAGTAGAAGCCCCAGTTAACGGGACCTACACCAATTTGGTTACACCTGTATATATATACAGATTAAGCCATTGACAAAAGCTAGCTTTTATTTTTAAAAAAACACTATTTCTATTGCACAGCACAAAAAAAATCTTCTTCAATACCGGGTGAAATTAAAATTGTAGGGTAAATTTTAAACTAGCAAGGAAAAGGAATTCCCTGCCTGTGTCAGTGTTTCCAGACTCCTTTAATTTGGGAAACTTCAAGACGAGAGTGAATATGTATCATTTGAGTTTGCGTGTACCATCCTCGACTGTATCGTCACTTTTAAATCAGGTGAAACGCTGTCAAACGCACACAAATTATTTATTTAATATAATCGAGTGCGGCTGCGCCGGGCACACTGCCGTTGGTTTAACGTGAAACAATTTCACTTTCCACCGTGAGTAGATAACTAATAGACTAGGAGGTCATGACAAATCTGGTAACGATAACGGAAATGGATAAACTTAGGTTGAGAGGATAAATGACAAGCCTCTGATGTAAAATATGTCGGTCTGTCTGCGCAAAGTAGTTGCGGTATGTACTTATAGCGCATGAAAAATAAGTTATCGTGACCAAAAAAAAACGATAAGGGAAATGACTGAGTAAGATATAAAATGAAAGTACTAACGGGCATTGCTCCATAACGCATACGAATATTTAGTCAGTTTTTGCATAATTGTCATGAGTAAAACTAGAACTTTCATTTTATATCTTACTCAGCCATTTCCCTTATCGTTTTTTTTTAGGTCACGATGACTAGTTTTTCAGGCGCTATAAGTACATAACGCAACCACTTTGCGCAGGCAGGCCGACATATTTAACATCAGAGGGTTGTCATTTATCCTCTCAACCTAAGTTTATCCATTTCCGTTACCGTTACCAAATTTGTCGTTACCTCCTAGATATAATGAGGTTTGCTTGTTCCAAGAAATGAGGTTGTTACACAATTGGCCTGTTCTACCGGAAACAGAACTAAATCTCTTTCGTCTATCTGTTGCATTTCAGTTTTCTGACCTGGTACCCCATATGTGAGACGTTTCACGCCAAAAGACTTCTCAAACAAATCAACCACCTGGCCGGCCAGTTTTGTACATGTATTCCAAAAATTATTTGCAAATCGACCATAGGTAATATACTTTGAGAAAAGATATTCAGAACCACGTGCAAAACCCCCCTGATTAGTAGAATAACGAGCATACTGTCACATTGACTCAAACACTTAGTAATGTGTAAGTACACTACACTACCACAGTAACATACCAAGTTGTTAGGGTTTAAGGATAGAAACGGGACCCTATTACTTAGACTCCGCTGTCCGTCCGTCTGTCCGTCTGTCACCAGGCTGTATTTCATGAACCGTGATAGCTAGACAGTTGATATTTTCACAGATTTGATGATGATGATTTGATGATTTATTTATTGTATTGCTTAAGTACACAAATAGATGATGTATTTCTGTTGCCTCTATAACAACAAATACAAAAAATTTGAAAAAGTGAAAGTCTCCATACAAAAAACGTGTTTTTTAAACGTGAAGTAGCTAGCGCCATTTCGTATCGGAACTGAAGAAACTAGCGCCATCTAGTATGATGGTACGGAACCCTATGTGTGCGGTTCCGACTAGCACTTAGCCGGTTTTTTTTATTCACAATTGATAAGTCCTTGGCATTACCTCACTTGATGAAAAGTGACGATGATGCCGAAGATGGAAGCGAGCTTACCAAGACTCCTAAACGCGATGGGGAACTGGCAATCTTATCTTCAAGCCGGAACACATCAATGCTGTTAACATTGATGCTTTGCGGCAAGACTTGGATAAGATGGTGGTATTATGAAATGCCAGGCGGTCTTATGAAATGCCCTTCCACCAACCAAACCAAGTCATACAAAGTTAGACTCCGCCGGGAATCGAACCCGCGACCTCCCGATGTGAAGCTTATGGTCGTTACCATTACGCCACGGAGGCGGTAGTTCTCAACGTTCAGCCTACATAGAAAATGAATAATTAGATTTTTTGAGTATTGAAAATATATTTTGATGAATTTTGAAGGGGGAATGTCGTGTGTTATAAATTATAATTAGTAATTACTTATAATTAATGTCAAAGAGCTTCTTCCTATTAAGATGATTGTATGTTTATGTAAGTATGCTTGGTCTTCTGTATGGTACAAATGACAAATAATTTGTCATAATTAAGATCACTTCCTAAAATTGCTCGCTCGGTGGGTCCAGCCCTAATTCAACATCGACCATTCATTAATGTATGTATGGCCCATTCATTACTTGATAAAGCCGAACGTTCATTGGACGCTGTGCTATGCGAAGCGACGACGCACACTGTGTAGTAATGGATCGAAGCATTTGTCAATAGTAGACCATACCACAGATTACTAAATAGTTACTTCGTATAATACCATACCGTAACTCGAGTTCAGTTTCATGTGTAGAAACAGCTAGGAGGGTACAGTACCTATAATATGGTCTACCATACCCCATAGGTCTACTAGGTGATAAATAGTCTGTTAGAACTCTGTAGACAATATAATCAGGAAAATGTGGTTTTCAAATCTATTCGGTCACACTGTGCCCATGCTGCCTAATTATTTTTTTATCACATCTTTTCAAAAAAACCTGTTTGGTTTCTCGTAAACAGGGACCAAAATAGCTCTTTGATCCCTAGGGATGAAAAGTGATTTAAATTTGGAATGTGGTTTCAATCACCAAAGAGATCGATCACGAACATTGTATGAATAATAGGCCATTCACATAACGACATGAAATAGACTGTATTATATAGACGGTATTATAGACAATTTTATAGTGCTTAAATAAAAATAAGTCATAAAAGTTCAAGATTATAAAGTTTATTTTGAATTAAAAGTAGGTCTATTGAAATAAAACGTAAGTCTATTCATTTTAAGTTCAAATCATTGCGGGCTTTAACGCGGCTGTTACTAACTATTTGTTTTCGAGAATTTTAGCAATTAATGCCAAAAGCAGGGTCTACAAAAGTGGTATTGTTTTTAAAAAAATATTCAATTAAATGGTTTTTTTATTACTTTAAGTATATCTACACTAAAGAGGAAGGATTTGATTGTTTGTTTGTCTTGAATAGGCTCCGAAACTACTGGACCGATTTGAAAAATTATTTCACCGTTGGGAAGCTATACACGAGCCGCGGTTGCTATAGGCTATATTATATTTTCAAAAAATTTGGGATCCTTACTATAACTCAAATAATGTAACCCAAGGTGTAAAAAATGACTGAAAAATTTCTGCAATATCTACAAAAAGTTGTGTAGAGTAGTGTTGTGGTAGTGTAGCGGTAGTGTAGTGTAGTGTGAGGCGGTACGAAGTTCGCCGGGACAGCTAGTTATATATATTTTTCCATGGTGATAGCTTTACACAGTCTTTCAATAATTTGAATTGAATATTGTCATTTGACCCATCTTAAGGCCTTAAACCAATGACATATATTACTGGCGTAAGGACCCGGCCAACGCGCGCGACTAATGGGCCCAGCGAATTGGTGCGAAAATTGAAAGTTTCGCACACTCGCGACTCAGTCGTCTGCGGGACATTGTTCAGTGCGGTGGAAAAATATTCCATATAAAAATGCCTTATTGTGTTGTTAGAGGCCGTAAATATCATAAAAGAAAGGCTAAAAAGAAACATGGGATGTCGTATCATCGATAAGTAACCTTACATTGTATTTTTTCTTGTAAACAAATTAAAAAAACGAATTTTTAAAGCGACAATTCTATCAAGGTTCTTTTAACTCGGCACGTCAGTTAACTCTCGCCCACGCTAGTTCGTACGAGTTATGTCAGATGGCGCTACTTTTTGCATGTATGAAGAAAATCTGACTCAAATATGGAGACGGGCGGATCCTTCTGTTCAAATCTGTGCCTTAAACTTACAGTTTCGTCATGTCTGTCTGTATATCCATGTCACAGCCGTTTTTCTCAGACTATATTACAGCTATAAAGAAGAAATTTGGTAGAGTTATACAAATATGTGAATTGTGACCCCTATAAAGTTCTTGAACAAAGCCTGTAAAAAGTTAAGGGTATTTCCACTACACTTAAAGTGGGGGTGATTTATTTTTCACTTACCCTATCGTGTAGGATATCGTTGGATAGGTTGGAAAAAACTTCTTAGGGTTTGCTAAGATCATTTTTTCCGATAAAAGATTTGTTTCCTAAATATAAAGTTTTGAAGTGGTGATTTTTTAGAGTTCCGTACCCAAAGGGTAAATACGGGACCCTATTACTTAGACTCCGCTGTCCGTCTGTCACCAGGCTGTATTTCATGAACCGTGATAGCTAGACAGTTGAAATTTTCACAGACGATGTATTTCTGTTGCCAAATACTAAAAATTAGAAAAGTAAATGTCTCCATACCAAAAACGTTTAATTTTTGAAACGTGAAGAAACTAGCGCCATCTAGTATGATGGTACGGAACCCTTTGTGCGCGATTCTGACTCGCACTTTACCGGTTTTCTTAGAGTTGCATGTAGCCCCTACGTAACCGTTATTTCAGAATATCTGAAATATCCGCCTCCAGGGCGTGATAGTTAGTCCATTCGCTTCACACCAGGATGTCACGGGTTCGATTCCCGGCGGGGTCAACTTTGTAAGACTCGGTTTGGTTGGTGGTAGGGCATTTATGAGTAGGGACGTTTATGAGTTGCTACCGATAACAAACCACAAGACCTCCTTCAACTAGCTTTTCGTAGCATAGCACATAACTAGAGGTTGACCTAAAGATGTCGCCAAGACACGAGCGAGGCTGTAGGAAGCCAGCGCTGCTGTCGTGCACTTATCCAATTCGCTGCTATTATGATTTATTGGAGCACCAAGAAGCCGCTCGTGACCTGATCTGATCACGCCTGGCCCGCGACAAGAATTTGTAATTTGTTATGTGTCACTGGTATCAACCGGTCTGGTGAAAATGTAATGCTGTGACATTACATCTAATGTCCCGGGCGCGGCGTTCGAATCCTTACTTAATATTATTAATGTGAAAATGTGTTTGTTTGTTTATTTGTTTGGTGCCTTTTCACGCTTCAACACTTTAACCAATCTTGATGAAATTTGGCTTGCAGGTAGCCTGTGTCACTGGGAACGACATAGGCTACTTTTTATCTCGTGAAAATAGCATAGTCCGATGCAGTTCCTGAGGGAACTGAAAATATACTCTTTTTTGGTTAGTTTCTTTAACATTGCAACGGAACAATTGATTGCTGTGATTTTTCGCACAGAGATGGCTCAGGAGGTGGAAAATGGCATAATTTACTAATTAGCATATCCTGACATGGTTTTCGAGTGATCTGAGGAAAACTCATTTCCGCGCTCGCGCACGTCAGCGTCGCAACGGAGCTACGGACTGGAGTAGTTTTTTGTATAGAATTGGTTGAGGGTGTGGGAAGTGACATAGACTTCTAATCAGAATAGCCCGATATCGTTTCTGAAGGATCTGAGGAAATCTCATGTCCGCGCTCGCCAGCCGCTTGCAACTCGCGCACCACTTACCCTAAAAGAAAGCCATAAAAACGATGTCCACGCAGGCGAAGCCGCGGGCAAAAGCTAGTATACATTAAAGGCAGCATACAGGTTCTTACACTTTCGATTTACGACCATGTACTAAGCAATAATAACCTTATATCTTAATTTAAGTAAAAATTCAAAACCCGACTGCATAAAGACATTACCCCTCTCATTGGGCAGTCGGGTTAAAATTTATCCTATGCCACTTTCGGGCGATATCTAGAAGAATCTAACGACACCTCGCTCTTCAAAATCCACAGATATACAGGTGTAACAAAATTGGTTTAGGTCCAGTTAACTGGGGCTTCTACTCATCATACTTCTGTTTTGATCTCTTCATAAAAAACGATAAGCTGAGTGACCAATTTTATTGCATTTATGTATGGAGTCCTTATATGGACTATGGGTTCCTTGGGGAAAGTTGTTCAGTGAGATGAGTAGAATTTTATACATTTTTTTTTATTGTATAATCCGAAAATCATTAACCACCTTTTTTGACAGAGGGTTAAATATATATATATATATATATATATATATATATATATATATATATATATATATATATATATATATATATATATATATATATATATATTAGTTAGTTATTACGAAAAAAAACAGTACATAATGCTGAAAATTTTGCATCAAGACTTGAATACAAAACTACGTATAAATTATATAGATGCCACATAATTAGACTTCTCCTATGTTTTGTTCGAAGTGTAATCTTTTTTATATCTCTCATTATAATTACCAGGTGCTATTCAAATGCTTATTTACACATTTGCTTCGTGGTTGGAGGCTCGAGTTGAAGGTTACCGGGACCGACATTACAAACAGACTAACTTATGTATAGGTAAATGTTATTCAATGAATAAACTCATTATTTTTATGTATATTGTAAGGCTACATTACAATTATAAACGGTAAAAACCTATCCTCTCCGGGAGTGCCTTAGAGCATTAAATTAATTCTCTAAGGGGAGTGCCGACAGAAGTGAAAACTTTTTAGTTTTATAATTTTTTACCCTTTGAGTGTTCCTGGCGGTGTCAGTTACATCACAGGTTACGGTATCGCGAGTTCAATAGTTTTTTCCCATCTCGAAAAATACCCAACGCGCCTAAAGAAATTCAATTCCCGCTCCTGGCAGAGACTCGAGAGTGCTTTGGAGGCGTCAACATTCGAGGCTGCGCCGACTTTTGGGCCTCGGAGGCACAGGGACGTGATGGGGCATTAGTTATCGTATTTCGAATGGCATAATTTGGCATTAGAAAAAATCATCATGCTCTATATTTATTTTATAATTTTTATTTTAACCATTATCATATCGTCCGAAAGACGTCCACTGCTGGACAAAGGCCTCCCCAAGGATTTCCAGGATAACCGGTCCTGTGCTGCCCACATCCAGCGGCTTCCCATTATCTTCACCAAGTCATCGGTCCACCGCGTGGGAGGTCTATGTCGGTTACTTTGGTTCTCCTGTGGATCCCCTCATTTCTGATTCGATCACGTAGAGAAATTCCGAGCATAGCTTGCTCCGTTGCCCTTTGGGTACCATGTCTCAGTTCCGTATGTCATCACTGCCAACACACACTGGAAAAGACCTTAGTCTGAGACACTGCGGTATTCGGGACGTGAAGATATTGCGAAGCTTCCCGAAAGCTGCCCAGCCGAGTTTCGTCAATTGATCTCTTTCTTGAAGTCGGACCTACCTAACTGGACTGTTTGTCCCAGGTATACATACCTATTCTTCAACAACTTCCAGTGTTGTCTCCAACCTTTAGAGGGGTGAGTGCGAAACGGACATTTAACATTATTTTCTTTTTGTCCATGTTCATTTTAAGACCCAGATTGAGATTTTACTTAGGCCATTGAGCATTGTGCTTAATTATTGCATAGTCTCAACCATGACCACGATATCGTCAGCGAATCGGAGGTGGGTTATGTACTCGCCGTTGATATCGATGCCGAGTCCCCCCCCCCCCTTCCTCCCAGTCCAGAAGCTTGAAAACATCTTCCAGGGTGGCCGTGAACAGTTTCGGAGATATAACGTATCCCTGTCTCACCTCTCGCTGCAACTGGATAGGTTTCGAGTTCTGGTCCTGGAGGCGAACCGAGAATCCGAAACCACCTCCGTAGCTCAGAGGCAAAGTTCACTGGCTTTACACAGGAGGTCGCGGGTTCGATTCCCGGCGGGGTCAATTGTAAGACTCGGTTTGGTTGGTGGTAGGGCATTTTCTAAGCCCGCCTGACTAGCTACCACCATCTTATCTAAGTCTTGCCGCCAAATATCAATGTTGATATCATTGGTGTGTTCCGGCATGAAGATAAGATAGCCAGTTCCCCATTGCGTTGGGGAATCTTGGTAAGCCCACTTCCATCTTCGGCAACATCGTCACTTACCACCAGGTGAGATGTTGTCAAGGGATTACCAATAATTATAAAAAAAAAATGAGATTTCATACAGACAGTTCAACACCTCGATTTCATCATCATCATCATATCAGCCGAAGGACGTCCACTGCTGGACATAGGCCTCCCCCAAGGATCTCCACGACGACCAGTTCTGCGCTGCCTGCATCCAGCGGCTTCCCGCGACCTTCACCAGGCCTGCCTACATTACGTTTTCCGGTGCGTGGTCGCCACTCGAGAACTTTACTGCCCCAACGCCCATCTGTTCTACGAGCAATGTGCCCCGCCCACTGCCACTTAAGTTTAGCAATTCTGAGAGCCATGTCGGTTACTTTCTGATTCGATCACGCAGAGAAACTCCGAGCATAGCACGCTCTATTGCCCTTTGGATGACCTTGAGCCTTCTTATGAGGCCCATAGTAAGCAACCATGTCTCAGTTCCGTAAATCATCACTGGCAACACACACTGGTCGAAGACCTTGGTCTTAAGACACTGCTGTAACTTCACCAGCAACCTCATGGAAGAAAGACGCAGATTGGTTTTGCAGTCCTCTGAAGACGCTACTCAGTATCGGCAACTCAATAGGCAGATCTCTAAGTCTCTTACTCGCGATTTGCGCCAGTATAATACAAAGTATTAAGGAGCGATTGAGAACAAGAAAGGCTCAAAGTGTTCGCGAGAGATCTGTCTTTTGGACAAAGCCAACTGACCAAGCTGAAAACTGAGAATGGCAGGATCATATCGTCTAAGACTAAGTTGCTGGAAGAAGTTGAGAACACACACACACACGTCTGCCTGACAGCGATCTGGCTAAAGACCCAAGAGCTAGACTTACCCGACACTATACCGAAGATATCCCGGACGTATGTACGAGATCTGAATTGCTCTCAAACAGCTCTAGAACAACAATGCACCGGGTGATGATGGAATTACGGCTGAACTTCTGAAAGCAGGTGGAGCAACGGTACTAAAAGCTCTTCTGAAGTTATTTAATCCCGTTATACTCGAGGGACAAACGCCTAAGGCACAGAAGTGTGGTCGTGCTTTTCTTCAAAAAGGTGACAACACCCTGCTAAGAACTACAGACCCATCTCATTTCTGAGCCATGTCTACAAGCTGTTTTCGAGAGTCATTACGAATCGTCTCGCAGTCGCAGTCTTTAGCCAGATCTCTGATAGGCAGACGTGTGGTCTTGTACAGAGGCCAAAACATCAAGCTAGACACTCTATGAGATTCTGATCCGTACGCGAACGGCGTAAGAACGGTACAAAGTACAAAGCTAGTCAACTGATTTATACTTTTTATCATCTTTCAAAAACGAGATTTTGCTCTAAAAATGTTTGAAATACCTAGGCGTGACGTCATTGTTTTGCAGCGTCATTTATGTACTCATTTTGTGATTTTGATTAATTGAAAATCAAAGACTTGGAAAACAAAACGAGTAAGCTTTTCCGAAGTTTAAGTAGGAGGGCAATTTAGTGATCAGAGCTCATAATTTATTTCTGATGCTGTGATCATCCCTATTGTCCGTAGAACTTCTCAACTTCTTTCCGCAACTTAGTCTTAGACGATATGATCCTGTCATCCTCAGTCTTCAGCTTGGTCAGTTGGCTTTGTCCAACAGACAGATCTCTCGCGAACACTTTCTCGCCTCTTTAATACAATTTGTATTATACTGGCGCAAATCGCGGGTCAGGGACTTAGAGATCTGCCTGTTTAGTTGCTGATACTGAGTAGTGTCTTTAGAATACTGCAAAACCAATTTGCGTCTTTCTTCCATGAGGTTGCTGGTGAAGTCCGTTGCTGAGGTTGAACGGAGAGTTTTAAAAATCTTAGACCCGACCATTTGGCCAATTATAATCGACTACGTTCTCGCAGGCTCCTAGGCATTCGAAGCGATTGTGCAACTCGAGCTGAAATCTCTCGGGATTTTGGAGCTGGATCAGCGCTGCGCGGAGTGTAGACCTTATCAGTCGACACCTCTCTAGCTTGGTCTTTAGATTCGATGTGCCTCGTACCATTCGGTGATCGCTTCCTGTTTTAACTGAGTTGATCACAGAGACATCATTGAATATTTGCCTTCTCGTCTACAAGATGAAGTCAATCTCTTTCTTCGTTACGCCATTGGGATGCAACCCAATTTTCGGCTGTTAGGACTTTTGAAGAAGGAGTTCATCATAAAGAAGCTCTCCTTCTCCATCAAGTCGGCCAGCATCTGACTACGTGCCTTTCTTACTCCGTATCCAAATTGCTCACCATCGCTTTGTTTGCCCAGTTTCGTTTTGAAGTCGCCCATGGCAACGGTATAATGGGTCCTGGTGCTATGTACGGCTGTAGAGATGTCCTCATACCTACCGCGTCGACGGAGTGTTCCGTGGTCGTCGCGACCTTCATCAAATACCGTATAGTGATTCTGAGTAATAAGGTATGCTACCCTTGTCGAAACGCTCACAATCTGGACCACATTGTTAACGAGGGATTCGTGGACGAGAAACCAAACACCAACCTGGGACAGTTGGTCACCCTCCCGGAAATAGAGCAGGTTTCCGGATAAAAGGATCATGGTGTCCTCTCCCTCTCTTCGAACTTCACACAAACTACGATATCCCACCATAACCTGCTCAATCCTTCCTCGAGTTCTGTAAGCTTCTTGTCAGTCCGCAGTGTAATAGTGTTGTAAGTTCCTAGGGCCAAAGGTTGTTGGGTTTGGTAGCCTGGCATCTGCCATCACCATGACTGCTACCGGAGCCAGGAATAGCAGGGCCGCCAGGGGCTAGGGGCTTTTATTTTATTGTTTGTTGTACAAATTAAATGAGAAATACTTAAGTAAAAAAACATAAGATTTACAATTGATTTGCTTAACTCTGTCAAGAGTTTTCTTCCAACAAACCAGTAAGTGAGAAAGATATAAAATACGAACGGGTAGAGACTTGTACCTGAGTTGTTATTGGGAATGTAAAAAAAAATACTATAAACTTTTGCCGATCGCAGTGTAGTTGCAGGTTTGTTGCAATGCACGGAGAGGATGCTGCTACCCATCCTCCGGTTTTCAGACTCTTACAACCCCCATTCGAAGAGATGTGATGGTCCTATTCTATGCCGGGAGCCGTACAACCAATATTGTGTTCTGTCATGTTTAGATATAATTATTTCTGTAGATAAGTAACAACTTGCTTTAAACTAATTTACAACTGTGTCAACTCCCATTGAATCTAATAGTTTCATGGATGTTAATTATTACAATATTGTTTTCCTAACACAAAGAAATTTCTAATTAGAAATAAGTAATACCTATTGCATAATTTTATTTTCTGCCTGTTATGTAATCTTTTTTGTACATATAAACTGTTAAATTAAATAAATAAATAAACTTATATGAAATAAAAGTAAAATTGAACTATGAAACTAATAAAGAAAAATTAATTACTTTCATAACCTTGATAAGGTACTGAAGTAAGTATAAGCAGTATCATTACTAATCATCATCATATCAACCGAAAGATGTCTTCTGCTGGACAGAGGCCTCCCATAAAGATTACCACAACAACTGATCTTGCTGGATATACTGATGACCTTGTTAAAGTGGCGGGAAGCCACTGGATGCGGGCAGCGCAGGACCAGTCATTGTGGAAATCCGCACTAATATGCTTACTTACTTACAAAATGAGGAGATTCCATGGAGAACCAAAGTAACCAACATAGCGAACAGAATCGCTAAACTGAAGTGACAGTGGGCAGAGCACATGGCTCGTAGAACACATAGCCGTTGGGGCAGTAAAGTTCTCTAGTGGCACACCGGAAAACGTAGCGTAGGCATGCCTCCCATGCGGTGGACCGATGACCTGATGGAGACCGCGTGAAGATGTTGGATCCGGGCAGCACAGGACGGGTCGTCATGGAAATCCTTGGGGGAGGCCTTTGTCCGGCAGTGGACGTTTTTAGGCTGATATGATGATCCTTTCTAATATCATAATAGCTAGCTAGCTTTAGTGTGATGAATATGTTTATTTGCAATGTGTCTGGGCATTTAGTGTTAGTTTCTATGTACAACAATGATGTCTCTGATTACCATAGTATAGGGACCTAGTATGGGACCAGATAATAGTGTAGTGTGATTTATTCCAGAATATTTGAATATTTGGTATTGTCGGATGACCTGGTGAAGATTGCGGGTAGCAGCTGAATGCGGGCAGTGCAGGACCAGTCATAGTGGAAATCCTTAGGGGAGGCCATTGTCCAGCAGTGGACATCTTTTGAAAACATTTATCCAGGTTACAGTCCATGTTTTGACCCATTGGGTTGGAATTCAAGACAGTCACCGCTCTCTGACAAATACCAGTTACAAGTTGGCTTCAAACCCCTCTTTCAGTGCCCCATGTGCCTATTGATACAAAGTTATAAATAAATTAAGGTCTTTATCTCACCTGAAACCTAGTGGCAGATGGCTGATCTCTGAACCGCGATGGCTTCTCCACATCACGGAAGCTGCTTTTCGTTACTTGAGACCTCGACGGTTGCAGCGACCCTGTCTCTCCCTTCATCACATCAATCAACTTGTCTTTCTCGCCCAAATCCTTTCGAATCTGCAATCCTGATGTCATATCGTCATTTCTGGCCGGAATCTCAGTCGGATACTGAATATTGCCATTTGTGGCTGCCATGGACTTTGCTGAGCTGATCTTCCTGAATCTGCCGATAATGACATCTTCGTCGTCGTGCGATGATGGCACGTTCAGCGTTTCCGTCTCCGACTTGCTAGTATGTGCCTTTGCCTCAGTCTTCACTGGGCTTAGTTCCATACCTTTTTCCAGTGACCCCATCTTGATTTCGCTACTAACTTGGAAACTACTACGGTAATAAATACCTAAGATTGCAGTCACCTATTGTAGTTTTTTTAATTTATGCCGGTTAACACATGTTTAATAAAAATCACAGGAATATTTTGAAACGCGTGAACTAATTTGATAGGATAGAGACGCTACGTGAAAAATGCTTCGCGTAAATAACTTTGCAAATGAAATAGATTCGGTATCGTAAAATCAAATGTTTCAGTCAGATACAGTTAAAAGTTTATACCACTCGGATAAATTACCAAGAGACACACAACCAAACCACCTCCATCAGTTTTCTTGACTGACTGACTGAAGTCTGAACTCAAAGCGAATATGACTGAACTCAACTGACTGACGTCTGACTGCATTTTTTTTTTCCTTCGCCCTTTTAGGGCAGGCTAAGGCTCATTGGCCATACCACCTAGTCTTCAGTATATGTTTTTCAGTAGTATTCACTTGTAGAATTCACGTCTTCAGTAATTTTCAGTAGTTTCTTCACGTTCACATCATATCATAGTCTATAAACTAACCTAACCTACATACTCTAGCAAAATGATAGCACTTTTGCTAAAGCTTGCTCGGACTTCTTGTGGGAACTCGAAACACAGTATACACACTTTTATTTCATTATCCTACACAAGAAACACTTATATGATCCTTCGCTGATAAATACACTATTAATATTATACATCAAAAACCACTAAATGTAATTTTTCGGATAATAAAAGAAAAATGACAAACTGAACGCTACAAATTCCCGCCAAAAAGTCCGACGTCTGACTGCGTCTGACTGAGACAGATAACACTGACATTTGGTTTGGTTAGAATATATATTAACGGCTCTAGGTACTAGGCCTTTTGAGACTGTCTTCTTTTCTTTTTAGATTTGAAATGTGGCACTAGCATTAGAAATCTTCTCTTGAGTACTTGACAGTATTTGCAGCGGCCTCATTTTGAGGTGAAACATCCGGTCACAGTACGGCGTCTATAATACTGCACCCAGTGCAAGTCGGGTCTTTACGTCCTCCTTCATTTTATTTTCTTGTTCTCCACATTGCTCACGTGCACTAGATGATTTCCTTCAAAACACACCACTTTTTGAAACAAAACTCTAGCAGAAAACAATGCAAAAACAATAAAATAAAACTACGAATGCGTTTACCATAAATCCCGCCATAAAACTGACGAGACTAAAAGCTGTAACAGACGTTCGATTGTGGTCCACTCCGCACCGTGACCTTGGTGTGCTCCGAACCATATTCGATGGTATGTTCAGCGGTCCGGCGCACATTATTATTATTATTGACGGTGCGCTCGGTTCGATGATTTTTCCACAGGATTTGGTGCGGTCCGCACCAAGTTCGGTCGTGTGGCCGAACCACCGCACCGTTCAGCGCTTTAGTCGCAATTCTACCTCCGAGTGAGACACACGTTTTCAATGGCATCAGACCTACAAGCCGTGAATTTTACGGAAAAAACTCAAAACATCAACTTATGCTAAGATTTATACGAAATTCTTCATCATTAAGGTCGTATATGACTGTACGACTCTCTGTTTTTTAAATAGAATTTTACCCATTCTTTTCTGTCTTTTCTCTTCATTCGATAGGTGCACTAGCTACGACGGATGCCGCAAGTAACGCGATTTTAGCTTGTTTAGATAAAGTTGGAGGCATGTCGACGTGATCACTGTCCGGAAAGCACTGGACCGTCTCTGGTGCGGTGCGGTGGTGTGGCTTGTCGAGCGCACCGTACCGGTCCGTCGGTTCGGCCGCACCATATTCGAACGTCTGTTAATACTATAACACAGACAAGCACTTGACAGTCCGACACTGACAGCAGTGTTGCCAGCCCCAATCTAGACTAAAACTGCAAACTAGCTTTCAAAAAGCTGTAGAAAACTGTAAATTTGTACATACAGAGAACTGAAAATCTACAGCTTTTCTTTTTTTTGTATTATTTAATAGCAGTAATCAATAAAACAATAGAATAAAGTAGTGAAATTATACTTGTATTCATAAATCAATTTTAAATTTTAACAAATTCTTAATATTTCTACTAAAACTGCCTCATTTTTAATGTGCACATCCTCTTCATTTTCAGTTTCATTTTTTTTTGAAGTCGTACATATTTTTAAAAAATCTCTTCAAATGGTCATTGGTAGCATTGAATTCGAAACATTTTTTTATTTCTGATTTTATATGTAAAGTGCCTTTTATGGTGGTGGTATACAGTTAATTTCTGAGTTTATAAAGAAAAAAGGATTATAAAAAAATGTAGATTTGTGAAGTCTGAACTAAAAACTGTTACGATATGGAAAAAAACTGCAAGTCTACAGTTAAAACTGTATAAACTGTAAATGTATAGACTCATAGTGACAGCCATGCATTTTCGTTTAGAATATAATAACAACTCTGGGTATAATCCCTTTTGAGACCGTCTTCATTCCTTTTTCTCAAATCACTAACTATTAATATCAAAAGAAATAGAACTATTAAGAAGAAATCTGATACCAGAGTTATATTTACAACCGAAACCGTGCCTCTATGGAAATGCCAATCCAACACTGGTGTGATTGGATTATTGGTGTGCATCGAAAGTATCCAGCATTTATACAGAAATGTTGTTGAAACCCAGTACCTGACCTTTTTGTTAGCGTACAAAGTGAGTCAGGATCACATTGAACTCTTTTTTGGCAATATAAGAAGCCATGGCGGCCATAATAACAACCCAAACGTACAACAATTCATGGCAGCTTACAAAAAAATTCTGACATTCATTGAAACTAGGGACAAATTTACTGGGAACTGCATTCCTCTCGAAGAAATGCCAATTTTAAATTGTGGGAACGCAGTAACGAGTATAAATAACACTTCGGTGGGCTATCGTTTAGAATTAGAGTTAGAAGGTGACGGATCGCGACAGAAACCAAAATCTGATATAGATGAAGCAGAAACTGAAAAATATCAAGTTAATTGCGACATTTTTTCTGCTACTTTAAATGAACAATCAGCAGGATACGAATCAGAATTAATAATGCAGATTATCGGATACATATCTGGCTTTGTAGTCCGCCATTTACTAAAACATTTGAAATGTGAAAATTGTAAAGACTGTTTGCTAGCCAAAGAAAAACTGAGGTTCCATAAACTAATTGATATCAAAGATTTGGGTGGATTATGCTATGCGTCAGAAGATGTGTATTTAATTTGTGAAAAAGCAGAAGATATCGTTAAAAAATTTCTACGCACTGGTGGATGTATAAAGGAAAAAATGTGTATTTCCGTTTTGAAACAATTTATAAATTGTGATGTATTTAGAGACATCAATGAACACTGCCAAGGAATGTTCGGTCACAAGATCGAGCTTTTAAAGGCGGTCATTGAAAAATATATTGACATATGTCTACATCATGCAGAACTTACAACCGCCGAAATTAAAAATAAATCAAAACGACAATTATATAACAAATTAAATTTGTTCCAAGGCACTTAAGTCTAAAAGCCAGTACAGGTTTTCTATTCAGAAAACCAGGTATCGCAGCAGTTCTGTCCGTTTCATCTATGAACGTCCTGCAAGCTGCAAGCCTTTTGCAGCTGGTTTTTTTTTACATTATATGTAATATATAACTCTTTGTCCGTGTAATAAATGTACCTATGCCTTTCAACTGTGTATATTGTAAAATCTGTTATATATTTCTTTAAAAATAACCATACTGTTATTAATAAATTACTTTTATAGAAAACTGCATTAGTGTTTTTATTTTCTAAATCTTAACCTATTATTAAACAAATTATACTCGCTTACGAAGAACATACTTTCTTGCAAGGACGTCTAACATACTTAATAATTTAGTATGCGAGGTACCTTCCTAAGAGATTTTCCTTACAAAATTATTTTTTAATTATCATTTTGTATGATAGCTACCTGTTTTAGGGTTTTTCCAGATAAGAAGCATATGCATGATAATTTATCACTTATTAACACATCTAAAATAATGCATATGCGTCTTATCTATGAAATTTTTATCATAGATATTATCACTGCTAATATCTATGATAAAAATCTCATTAACATCCTAAGAGTCATTTGCGAAAAAAAATACTTTTTTTGTATGATTAATAGATCAAAATTTAAAAACGAAAAGAAAGTACCCTGGAAAACTATTTTAAACTTCCACATGCAAAATTTCATCCAAATCAGTCCAGCTTTTTCTCTGCAAATCTGGTGTACGGTATGGACACAGATACATACATACACACACATATACATTTTTCCGTTACTTTTTTGGTGTCTTCTAGTGATATACAGGATGTAAAAAGACCTTTTCCGAACCTTCGGGGCCTCCACTCATGACACTTAACAACTCTCCCCAAGTAACCCATACTGAATTATCAAAAAAAAATTTAACATTTCGTACTAATCGGTCAGCTGATTGGCCAAGTTTGTATGGAGCGAGTCAATAAAAAAAATTCAGTATGGGTTCTTTGGGGAAAGTTTATCAGTATCATGAGTAGAAGCCCCTGTTGAAGTCTCCGAAAAAGGTCCCTTTACACTCTGTTGAGTCTATTTTCATCATAATCTCGAAGTTTGTTGTTTGAAAGTAAAAAAAAACATGTTTGTTTCAATATTGGCAGGTACCTACAATTAAAAAAAAACTAAAACTATGCTACTCCACTCCTGAATGTGTTCCAAGAAGGTCTCATTACTCTGTCTCAGAACGCGAGTGTCAAAACGACGTAACTGGCAGTGTTCTGTCATATCAATTTATAATTTATCGTCGTACGTTAGGGTTTATTTTCAACTAAACTCTTTTTTAGATAACTTGTTTAATGTTGGGGCGTTATTACTTCACCCTGACTTTGAAACCAAAAAGCAATATGTGACGAACTGACAAGGATTTATTACTATACTTATGTCAGTTCCTTAAGGTGTATATTACATTGAACTATATGACACTTTAGGATATTTTTCGAAATACTCGAAGAGGTATACATACATCTATATATGTAAACATTGACGTAGCGCCAATATTTTGTTTAGTTTTGCAAGGAATTGTGCATCTTTAGATTATTGATCGAAGGGTGCAATGTTAAAAAGGAGGAGAAAAATGGAGATTTGGGAAATTCCCGTCCATTGATACTAAGTGATACTGTATAACGGTGCGTGGTGTTTTTGTCAAAAATATTATATATCTATTTGTTAGGAAATGGTCAAAAATGTTAACAAAACGTGAAGTGTTTTCTTAAAAATAATCTAGTTGCAATTTTTATTTAAATCTTAAATGAACTTACAGTGGTTACATGATTAAAATTCTGTAGTAACATGCTCGATGTCCAGATGTAAGTGATTTCCAAACAAATAGACTTTAGTTACGCGTTTTGCCAAAAAGCCGTAGAATTTGCTACGGCCTTGAAGTTCGGGCCGTAGGTCGTAGATTACGTTTTTATGAGCCTGAAAGCCGTAGGACACGGTAATTGCCATAGCATTGGCAACACTGATGCAAGAGAAGCTTGGAGGAAATAACTAGCCTGGAGGAATAGTATTTATTTGAAAAGTAAAGCACTAGCGTTGCCTTAGCAACTTATGTGCAACGCAATGTGTTCCAAAGGGACAGACATACATAATCTTACCTGCCTCCAAACGGAACGCAATCAATCACATGACGCCATTTTATTTATTCGTGATCACCAGTCTGGTGATCATTGCTGTGGAAGCAAAATATTGTATTTTTGTTGAAATAGTTTAGTGAACTTATTAAGATTTTATTTTTAAGATAAGATTAACGTGAAAGTTTCGTGGCCTGCGTTCTTAACGGCTGTAAAAGTCGTAGTTCTGGAACAAATGAAGATCGGCACTTGTCTTTTCACAGGTAGGTGTTTTGAGAAACATTTACATTTTTTTTTTACAATTTAACAAAATTGTAATGGAATATGATATACGCCTATGTTTGTGCTATTTGTTATTCAATAGACAGAATAATTTATTGCCTTCTATTGTTAAATTATTGCCAAAATATATTTTGTAGTGTTGTGCTCGTTATCGATATTAAGTATGCCATACTATCATAAAGCAAAAAGACTACAGGGAGCCGGCTCATTTAATGTACCGGATTAAAAAGCCTACCGTAGCGACATGGCTGTGCTTTCTATGCTGGCGTCTAAGATGATCCACTACCGCCGTTTCCGAATTATGCTCAAGATACATTCTAATAATTTTTAACCCCCGACGCCAACAGAGGGATGTCATAAGATTAACGTCTGTATCTAAAGTCGACGCCATAATTCGAGAGACAAGTTTGACAAGTAAGTGACAGATAAAGGGTTACCAGGGTTACACGAAATTAAATAGTGATGTGGCCGATATCGATAGACAGTATCGACTCGCCTATATGGTTTGTTAAGTCGGAATTTTTGATCAAATTCGGAAATATTGTTGTTGCAATTGGCGTTTTTCGTAGTAAAACGCCATCCTCAGTATAGATTACTCAAACACAAACTTGTTCCACAAAATCAATTAGTTTCGCCAACCGGTTTCGCTTAGAGACTGTGATTGAGATCTATACTCGGGAATATAATGAGGGGCTTTAAAATTTTATATTTCTAAAAAAAGCACAAACATGTCAAGGTCATATTATGACCTATGCCGCGTTCCAAAACACGAGAATTTCGTTCTAAATAAGTTCAAAATGATTATTTCGGGACGCGGCATAGATTGCACAATATTGACTTAATAGTTACTTATAAGTCTATTTCTAGCTCAAAGTTTATGGTTTCACCTGACTTCAAAAAAGGTTGTTTTTTTATTTTAATTTGTATGTTTATTGTGTACCGAGTGACGTGGAATCTGCCTGGCTTTGTAATATTGACAGTTTAAAAATCCGTTGCCGTGCCGTCCGGTCGGTGGAGATCGTACTTTCAAAGATACTACTAATGCTGCTGGCTACCTGCGTCCTGCATACTTCACGCCGTCGACAGACTAGCTGATTAATTCTGCCTTAAGAGTTGTATGAAACATTTCCCGGCATCATTCAATAATAAATTTTCTCAGTATCTCAATCTACTCCGTACTGCCATTCCAATCTCAATCAGTACTATTGTTGTACACAACACAAGTGTCAACCCTATCAAGAGTTCACGCACACCTATAAACATTTACGGACAGGTTTAAACCGTTAAAATTAAAGCTTTACTCCCGTATTTTAACCTTATTTATTTATTATTACAAAATCTATCGTACTACGGTTGACATTGACAAGTACGCACCGCGTTTTGTTTATCTTCAGCTACCTGCATACTGCATACTTGTCCCCATCGTCGTCACGCCGCCGCCGACCGACTAGCTACATAAATTCTGGCTCAAGAATTGTATGTAATATTTCCCGGCATCATTTAATAATAAATTTTCTTAGTATCTCAATCTACTCCGTACTTCTATTTCCATCTCAATCAGTAATATTACACAAGTGTCAACCCTATCAAGGTTAGAAAGAGATGCAATTTGTAATTGCATGCGTCTTGTCACTTTGTATGGAGTGTCGTAGTGCTACCTTGGTTATCGCACTTGATGCCGGCCATAGTGTCATTCGCTCAAATATACGTATAGCGGTGAGGCCAATCAAAACAAACGACTTTAATAATCGTCGTTGGTTAGTATTTGCACTTTCTGTGTTTATATCTTGCATTGTAATTAATATTATATTATATATAATATTCAATTAATTTGATTATTTCACCGTAACTAATGGATAAATAGCACTGGTATCCAAAGCCGTATTTTTTTAAATATCGATACGAACAGCACTACCCTAACTATGGCAACACTTGTGCAAAACGAAATGTCAAAGTTGTCTCTCGAATTATGGCGTCGACTTTATCTTTTGCAGCGGAGACCTGCAGAGACAGTCAACCATCAACATCAAGAGAATTGAGTGCAGAAGTTGTTCCTCCAAAATTATTTACTGAGCCATGCATTGATGATACCCCGAGAAAAAAGAAACGGAAGAAGATTCTTGCTAAACAATTGAAATCATCTGCAAGATGTCTCAAAAAGTTAAAGCTTGGAGTTTGACAAGTAGAACTTCCACAAAATATGTTAAAAATTATAAGTCAAACACTAGCCAAGTGTAGTGATTTATTTAGAGATTTATCTCAACATGGTTTTGGTCAATGGAATGTAGTTAGTCATAGAAATTTAATTATGAAGCCTTAACCGAGCACTATTTGCCAGCCAGAATTCATTTTATGACTAAACAAATAATACAACCTGAGGATTGAGTTTGTAACTTTTTAAATAAAACTGTTTTGTTCATAGGATAATACATTAAATAAAACAAAAATACAAATACTTATATTGGATTTATTTAAACTCGCACAAAAATATAAATCGCCATTTTACTTTCCTTATAAACTGATCAAAATTATGTTCTACCTCAGAAGAGTGGAAGAGATTATTAGAAATTACTGCAATACAATTTAGATTTTCCATATGTTTGCACAAAACCACTTAAATACGACGAAATTCACTTATAATAACTGAGAGAGTAAATACGAGTATATCACTTGCCCATCTACGCATATCCTAAGTAGGTATTTTTACAGCTTTTAAAATTTTGAATGTCTAGTTACTTTGTGTATAGCGTAAAGTCAGAGTCCGACTAGATAACATCATAGATGTTATCGTGACATTGTAAAATAGTAAGAATACTAATAAGTAGAGCCATCGATACTATAATTTTTAGGGGTTGCGTACACCCAAAGGGTGACCAACGGAGCCCCATTACATTAGCCTCCGCTGTTTTTCCGTGTGTCTGTCAGCGGGCTGAAATTCATGAACCGTAGTAGGTAGACTGTTGAAATTTTACAGAATGTATGTTTCTACTGCTGCTATAACAAGAATAGTAAAAATAAGAAAAATTAAAAAAATAAGGTGGGTTTCGATACAAAAAATGTGTTTTAATAAGTATTTTTGAATAGCTCTATCGTAAAAACAGTAACACATACAAGCGTGAAACTTAGTGTGATTACAGTAAAGTTGTGATACTGAAGCAAATAATATATGTTAGGCCTGAAGTAAACAAACAATAAAAATCGGCCAAGTGTGAGTCGTACTCGCGCTAAGGACTTTGAACTGAATGAAAAAAATAGCATATTTTTGTCGCTCGCGTTGATGTTTTGGTTTGTAATGTAAATAGGTATCATTGTCAAAATTGTGTAGTGATACGGAACCTGGGAGCGCTATTCCGACTCGCACTTGGCTGTTTTTTTTCCTTTGTTATTGATGATTGGCGTCGTTGGCGATAGTATCAATTTTAATGTATTGTTTCTCAATTCTATCAATAAAAATGGTCTGTCAGTCTATACGACCAAACTATCGATATTATTGTTGTTTATATTGAAGACTTTGTTTTATACGGAACGAACCAGCCATCATCGTAGTTAAAAACACTTCAGCTTTCATCGATACTTTTCTAGAAAACAAAACGGTTACATTAGGATTAAAATGCCAAGTCGATTGCAACATGTTGTCCCTTTCTATCGTGTTAACGAGTAAATTTAAAGAAAAAGTTTCACTATATAACAAGGTTTCAATTCAATACTATTTCTCCAGGCTAGTTATTTCCTCCGAGGTTTTCTCAAACGTATGATATTTTTCTTTGGTTTTCTCTACAGGTTCCCACCCATCCCTCCCACTCCTACACGTCACTTACTACAAATAATAGTGATCTGTGGTTGGTCCCATACACAAAGCGAGTTTAGCGAGTTCATAAGTTTTCATCTAAGCTGTTTTTAGGTGGTTTATTTTGTGTTGTGTTCGAAAAAATGGGTTTTGACGACGCTCAACTACTTTTGGAGAATGCTACTCCTCCTGGCGATGCTTTTTTCCCCGGCCAAACCGTCCAGGGCAGACTTGTCTTCAGACAGAACAAAGCCAAAACTTTTCGGGGTAAGTTACTAATTTCAACACACATTCCACGAAGAAGTAGTTCTTACCCAGGTGGTGGATTTGAAGAAAAGATGGAACAGGTTAGGGAAAGCCTGGTACCTATATAATATTACCTACTTTTTGCGAAAAGCATAACCTAATTAGATAGACATAGGTAATAATTATATTTAGAATAGGATATATCTACTGCCTTATATCTCAGGAGAGTAACCTTGACCTTAAATTTTAACTCATACAATAATTTTTACATTTACCTATCTAGAGTTTTGCTCATTAGTGCAAATCATTAAGTAATATAGTCATAAGAGGTTCCAATAATCACCCCAAATTTTGCTAATATAGTTTCATAGAAATTTGAAATTAAATGAATATTGTATTCAGTTTATTTATTAAATTTCTCAGTTTAGACATTTTATTTTTACACATTATTATGATTAGGTATTTATCAGCCGAAAGTCATCCACTGCTACCCTTAGGCCTCCCCTAAGGATTTTCAAGAAGACCCGCCCTGCACTGCCAGCATCCAGCTACACAAGGTTGTCGTTCCACCAAGTGGGTGGCTGGCCTATGCTATGTCTTCTGGTGCACGGTCGCCACTCAAAAACTTTACTGCCCTAATGGCCGTCTGTTCTATGAGACGTGTGCCCTGCCTACTGCCAATTAAGTTCTTAGATTCTGTGAGCTATGCTGGTTACCTTGGTTCTCCTATGGATCTCTTCATTTTTGATTTGATTGCATGGGCTTGTTCAGGAGGCTGGAAGTCATCAAACCTGCATCTGTGCCAATTTGTAATGACTTTCAAAAACAGCTTGTAGACACGGCTCAGAACTGAGGTTGGTAGTTCTTCAGTTTTCGCTAATTGATTTTTAACCACGGCACTCGAGTGGCTAATTAAAATTAAGAGGTCAAAACCCAATCACCGCTCAAACGGCAGAGGAGGTCCGCACTCAATTAGATAACCTTTTAGCCTTACCTGTCTGTTCCACACCTACTACTAGCCCGAAGAATGACTTCGCTACGGACATGACTAACATCACTAGATGTTTAAAAATATTGGAGACCTGCTTAAATACTTTTCCCATTTGTAGGAACAAGATCCTAATGTATATTTCTCATATTCAATCAATCAATCAATGAAAATAATTTATTTAAAATAGGTGCTTACACACACTTTTAAATAGTCAAAAAAACAAAAAAATACTTATTGTCTATTGCATAATGTCATGATACAGATGACAGTCTCAGGTAATGGTATTTGTTATAGAATCAACATATATGTCTTTGTCATTTACATAATCTATTATTTTATAGTATCCTCTAGAGCACAAGCATTTTTTGACATGAGTCTTGAATTTGTCCTCTGACATTATTATTAAAAATACAATAGCCTCATCGACATTGACCAGGACTTAAGTATAGAACAACTCTCTACACTTAATTCACTTTCCAGCAAATTTTCACAACTTAAAGATAGGTACCACACACTTATCGAGGTATAAACGATTTTAATATAAGTGACCGAGACTATTTACTTAAAAAGCAGATTTACACTCGCAAACAAAATTCTAATGAAATCCTTATCCTCTCACATGGAATCCTTATTTCCAAAATTACATGAAAAAATCTCGGAAAATAGAAATAATTTTACGTAATATCAGACCAGAATTTTGCTTACGCATATAGCAAACAGATCTTGTTTCTCTCGATACATTAATCAAATCATGTAAATTTACAGAAAAACTTTTACATGTCAGAAATCACTCCACCTACTTATAACTCGACATTTTCTCAACTGTCTACTTTATTTAAACAACCCAATTAAAACTACTACAATCAAACTACACTGTATATACCTGAATATCCATTTAGTGAAACTGTCTATGCGGTAAAAAACCAACCTATACCCCAAAAATTCACTACCTTCGCCTGCCCAAGGTGTAGAACAAATTCAAATCTCCTTGCCATATGCAAAAATACACAAAAAGTTTGTTAATAGATGTGGCTTAAAAGACGTCACATTTCCCCATTGTCCTAATTGTCACAAGTCGAATTAAAAAAATGAATGAATAAATATAGTTTTTAAAAAAACTTGAAAAAAACATCAAACTGAAAAAGTGAAAAACAATCCTAACTAATATTATAAATGTGAAAATGTGTTTGCGTTATGAATGTAAATTGGCAGCGTTCGGGAAGCTTCGCAATATCTTCACGTCCCAAATACTGCAGTGTCTAAAGACTAAGGTGTTGCCAGTGATGACTTACGGAACTGAGACATGGTCGCTTACTATGGGCCTCATAAGAAGGCTCAAGGTCACCCTAAGGGCAGTGGAGCGTGCTATGCTCGGAGTTTCTCTGCGTGATCAAATCAGAAACGAGGAGATCCGCAGGAGAACTAAAGTAACCGACATAGCTCACAGAATCGCTAAACTGAAGTGGCAGTGGGCAGGGCACATAGCTCGTAGAACAGATGGCCGATGGGGCAGTAAAGTTCTCGAGTGGCGACCGCGCACCGGAAAACGTAGCGTAGACAGGCCTCCCACGCGGTGGACCGATGACCTGGTGAAGATCGGGGGAAGCCGATGGATGCAGGCCTCCCCGAGACAGTTTTGTCTTCTGACATTATTTTTGACAAGATCTCAGAATTATTTAAACCTACCTCCAAATTTCACAAAGTAAGTGAATAAATAATGCAAATGGTTTGCGGTAAACGAGCTGACTATATTGAAACTCGCAGGGAGCGCATCTTTAGCGAAATACCCAACAAGAACTTAAGAGAGGGTCTGCGCAAGATTCCTCCAAGTTCTAAACACCTGTTTGATGAAAATTTGTTACGAACTTACATTCTAAACACAGGCGGGATGGACAAGTGGATACGACCATGGTTTAATGCTGGAAAAGAGGCAAAAAGGGCAAACAATAAATCTACTCATAAATATAATAAGCCAGGCACTTCGCGAGATTCTGATAATCTGATAAAGAAAGGGTCGTACGCGGGGAAGTGAAACGGTTTCGAAAAGAAACGGATTCCCTGCCGGATCTTCTAGGCAAACAGAACAAAGAAAAACGAAAAAACCTTTTATTAGAAAAGATTTCCAAGCCAATAAGAAACAATTTAACAAATGACTTGACCGCCTCAACCCAAATTTTACGGAGGCTGCCTCCGAGCGCATCAGGGGCAATGGCAGACGCTGCGGGCTCCGCAGGCCCTTCTCAGAATGATTTCTGGAATGCGGCTGCCATTCACCTCCAAACCTCTACTCGTCCAACCTTCATTTCGAGGCCTTCGCTCTTACAAGACTCGGCCATCTCCGAATATGTCACGAGAAATATGCAAACTGCTACAGCAGGGTGTCTTTGAAATTCCGGAACAACACAGTTTGGGTCCCAGCTTCTTCTCAACCATGTTCTTCCAACACAAAATAATCTTTCTGTTAATTTGGTGCCTAATTAAGTATTAGTAATGTCGATTGCTATTTAAACTACTGATTATTCTGATTCATCTCTAATTTTCTCATTACTGTAATACAAGTTAGTATAATCATTCGAAGGCATTGGTATTATTTCTGTAAATACCTTTTGATTTCACATTTTGTGTGCCCTACTACGAGTATCTATCTGTATCATGGATATTAAATTTGTGAATTTCATAGTTGTGGTTTGAAATCGTCGTTGACAGTCACCAGGAGATATAAACACGTCTCTCATAGATGCTATGCATCGTCACATGCCGATAATAGTGCAAGTTTTACATAACAATAAAGGTTTATTAGATAGTGATAGTTCCATTACCATTCTTGGTAAGGACTCACACAAAATTTTACTATAAAAATAAAAACCAAAAAAAGAGTATTTTTCAGTTCTTTCTGGAACTGCATTGGACTATGCTATTTTCACGGGATAAAAAGTAGCCTATGTCCTTCCCAGTGACACGAGCTATCTGCATGCCAAACTTCATCAAGATTTCTTGAGGTGTTGAAGCGTGAAAAGGTAACAAACATACAATCAACCATATTTTCTCATTTATAATATTACTAATGATTGGCGTATATTTTTTAATAGTAAGCTTTACTTGCTTGGAGGCTTGACTATTTAAACTTGCCAAGTTACACCATAAGTAGCACAGAACATAACACATTTTCTTTTAAGCAGCTGAAAACCGTTGTACGTTCTCTATTATTTGGAGAAGTTTAAGATAAATATTTAAATTTGAAGTCCCATAGCTATGATTAAACAAATCAATATAGAAATTGGTACCATTTAGATCTTTTTTTTGTATCGAACTTGGCTCCCTATATCATTTATGTTTGGTTGGAATATCTTTAATATTTGTAAAGTAATAATATTTATTTTCTCTCTTTATTCAAGTAATAGACATAAATAATATATACTAGGCTCCCTTTCACATTTATATCCATATCCTTATTTGGGTTACTTATATAGGGTGACTTTTAATTAGTTCTTGATAGCAAAGGATATGACTGTACTCGTGATTACAAACAACTTTCCCAAAGAAACTACATGTCGAATCAGAAAAAAAATGTTGGTCATCGATACATAATAGTCTTACAAATGTCTAAAGGATTTATTTTAAAAAAGGAGAATCTTACAACGAAACCTAGATATAATTCGAATTAAATATTTTACAAATTAATTATTACAAAACAATTCCACGACAAAGCTATATGACTCGACACGACACACGGAAGCTACTGGAGATGTTGAGCGCACGCCGGTCTGCAGGAAAAGAGGAGGTGCGCTGGTGTTCACCGCCTTTTATAGGCCCGTCTCTCGCAGCGCCCAGTCACTCGTCTGACGTAGCTAACACGGCCTCTCCTGACAGGGCAGCGTCCTCGATGCTCACTGGGGGTGACCTTGGCTGCGGCTGGGGCTCAGGCAGGCAAGCTTCTTCTCGGCTTGGTCCGGGCTGTGGCTCTGAGATCGGTTCCTCAACACCTGGAAAACATACATGGCGTTAGACTTGACGGAAACTACACGTACTTTTGATTATGCAGGTACTCCGATGAGAACATAAGCTACAATGCGCTTCAATAAGTCCTGTCTACATGTATTCGTAGGACAGATTAGCTCACGATGCCACACTAGGCCTTACACGTGATTCATTAACTCTCGATGCTGCACAAAGACTTACACGAGTCAACGACGCAATGCCTTATGCCGAAGCCATCCAGGCCTTACATGCCAACACGGATATAGGTCTGTTCCCAGTCACCTTTATGCCACACAAGGCCTTACAAAAGTTTGTTCTAGGTCAACCTTTCGCCCCATAAGCTAAACGAAACACAAAAGTACTCATTGACAGCGCCGCAGCAAACATCTTTTCTATTAAGTACGGTCGAGAGCACATCAAACGCAAGCGTAACGGATACTTTTTACATGCATTCACTGTATCTGTTGTGCCACCGACCGCACATATAAAAGGAATAAAAATAAACAGGAGACGTGAAAGAAAGGATCTTACATTAAAAAAAAACTGCACATGTATCTGGGGTCCACTCGCCATTCCAGGGCAGCATATACTCTGCGGCCGATTGAGTACTTTTGCCGTATGAACCGGCTAACAGGCGAAGCTCGTAGCGGCCGTTGGACAGTACGTTGGTGACGCGGTATGGACCCCGCATGCCACTGTCAAGCTTATTAATGGTTTGTGAGGATTTTTTAACGAAAACCATATCGTTCACAGCGAAGACTCTAGGCGCTTTTCTATCTCTATTGACGCGCGCATCCTGGATCGCTTGATTTTGAGCCAATCGTTCCTCAGCTCTTTGCCTTCGCAGCTCGCGCCATGCTTCGCGATTCGGCGCGGAGCCCTCAATAGTGATATCTCTCACTAAAGTGTTTATAGTAGGGGTGGTCGTGTCGCAACCGATAAGCAGGTTGAGTGCGGTTTTCTGTTTATTAATATTCAAGATTAACTGTAATTTTCAAAGTACATTAGACCACGATTCATTTTTATGATTTACTTCTATTCTAACCATATTTAGAACTGTCCGACAGTACCGTTCTACTTGACCATTTTCTTGGTGCTTTTCAGGTGTTATGTAATGTATTTGAATACCAAAATTGGCTGACCATATACCAAAGTCGGTACTGTCGAACATTCTACCTCTGTCGCAAACAATTAATCAAGGTGTACCCAACAACGAGATTGCGTTAGTAAACGCGCGTTTAAGCTCCGCACTTTGCTGTCCGTACATCGGATACAGGAAACAGTACTTCGTAAACGCATCGATTAGTATAAGAATGTACTTGTATCCGTTTGATTCTGGCAAGGGTCCAAGCGCATTCGCATGCACCGTGTCAAAAGGAGTCGCGGGTTTGGTCCACGAAGCTATGGGCTGGAGCGGAGCGCGTGGCACCTTTTTATATGTTAGACAAACGAACTGGCGCATGTTTGGAATCCAGAAGTGTTTTGATATAAGATCGAGGACCTTCTCAATGCCAACATGCTCGTGTTCGTCATGAAAAACACGCAATAGGCTTAATCTAAAGCCTTTTGGGACGTAACATAGTAACCGCGATTCCTCTCCAATCGGGTTGTACTCATAGTACATGAGGTTGTTTCGTTTTATATACCGCGAGGTATCCAACTCCCCTTGATCAAGTTTTTCAATCATAGCGACGACTTCGTCATCAGCAGCTTGGGCAACTTGAGCCCAGTTGAAAGGCTTCTTAGCTGCGCATAATTTGACCGGGTTACGACTGAGATAGTCGGCATGTGGCATGAATTGTCCTTTCCGATACTCGATCGTAAAATTATAGTCCTGTAGGTACATCCACCAGCGTGCCACCCTAGGTAGGAGATCTTTCTTTCGCTGTGTCATTTTCAAGGCGTTGCAGTCTGTGACCACTTTGAAATGTTTTCCAACGAGATACTGACGGAAATGCTGCAATGCCCTTACCACAGCGAGTGTCTCCAACTCGTAGGAATGGTATCTGTGTTCTGCACCCACAGTGACCTTACTAAAGTAGGCTACCGCGTGTCTACGACCGTCTTTTGCTAATTGCATTAGTACTGCGCTGTAACCACGTGAACTCGCGTCGCAGTGTACTTCGGTCTCAAGAGAGGGATCGAAGATTAGCAACGCAGGTTCACTGGTCAAATACGAGATGACCACTCGTCTCGCTCGCTCCTGCTCCTCGCCCCAAAAGAACTTAACGTCCTTTCTCGTCAAAGAAGCAATAGGGGCAACTAAGGTGGCATATCCAGGAATGTACCTTCTGAAATATCCGGCCAGACCGAGAAGCTGCCTTACTTGCTTTACGTTTGTAGGAGTCGGTGACTTGGTTAGTGCATTGATTTTATGCTCACTCGGCCTAACTTGACCATTGCTGATTGTTCTCCCGAGATACTCCACATTAGTGGTAAGGAAAGAGCACTTGCGCATGTTAATAGAAAACCCGGCTTGTGTCAAAGTTTTAAGGACAGCGTCCAGCAGTGACAAGCCTTCTTCTACGGAGTTACTAAGCAACAAGACGTCATCAATGTAGCACAGTACCTGACCCGCATCTATATAGGTCTTCAACGTATCTGACATGATCCGTTGATAAACGACGGGCGCATTCGCAAGACCGTAGGGCATTTTTACATATTCATAATGCCCCTCGGGCGTTACGAATGCAGTTCGATGCACAGAGTCATCAGAGAGCCTAATCTGGTGAAATCCTGTTAACATATCTAACGCAGAAAAGCATTTGCATTTACCGAGTCTGTCAATCCTCGATCAAGGGAAGCGGGTATCGGTCTTTAACGGTAGCGCTATTAAGAGCTCGATAGTCAACTACCATTCTGTCCGACCCATTTTTCTTTTTCACCAACAGAACTGGGCTCGCATAAGAGGACTGACTGACTCACGAATAATGCCTTTTTCTTTTAAGTCGTTTACAATTTTACGCACGCGAAGTTTTTCATCATGCGCTAATTTGTATGGTCTATAATACACTGGTTCCTCACTAGTGACTCGTATGTGCATCTCGCCAGTTTTGACAGTAGTAGTCGCGGTTCCGCTAAGAAAATACTCGGAGTATTTGTTAAGTACCGACGTTAAGCGTTCCCTCTCATAGCCACACAGAGGTGTATTAACCGAATCAAGGTGCACATTCGCGTTACTATTTGTCACATTATTTACGATTAAAGCGTTCCTGATTATGCGTTGACTATTACAGGTTCGGATGTAAGCAATACCTTCCCTATTCAACACATCCGTGCCGACAAGCACAGGTGCACTCAGGTAGTCATGGGGTACTACATAAAAATCGACCTCTAACGTGACGTCCTTAAATTCAACTGGCAGAGTGACGAAAGAATCGGAACGCCTTTCTTCACCGCCCAAACCGCGTAATATTTGAGGACTCTTATTCATTCGACACGAAAAATGCTTTACAAGATCGCTCGAAATCAAGGAAATACTCGAACCACTGTCTATGAGTACGTCAGCAGGAATGCCGCTAATCACCGCCGTGACTACATCGCGTTTCGTACCCTCACAAGTCACTTCACGGCAAAAAATAACGTTTGCTTTATTCCTCAATTCCGAACGCTCCTTTGTAAAACACTTGTCTTCGGCGTGACCTAGTTTCTTACAAAACGTACACACAAGTTTTGGCGCAAACTTGTTTGGTTCGGGGGTAGATACGGAATTATTTTTGCTAGTACTTTTATCAGTGGATTCAAACTTAAAACGCTTGGGACAAAACCTTTGTTTGTGGCCGGTTAAGTTGCAAGTAAAGCACCGTTGTTGTGAGTTTGTGTTTACGGCGGAGCGTTTGCGATCCCTATTGAGGAGTGAGTCATTTGCGAACCGGTAGCTACGCGTCTGGGAGTAATTAGGTACACTTGCACTCGCATTCGAACGATTTGGTTTCACGTATATTGATAAGAACTCCACTATTGTTTCCGGGGTAAGTTTAGCGTTAGTAGCGGCAGCTCGTATCTGTGGATCTTTTATGCCGCGTATAATTATCGCACACAACAGTTCGTTACTCAAACCTTTGACAATACGTAACCTTAGCAACGATTTTCGCCCATAATCAGCGTAAGTGGAGTACTTATCGGATTCTTTACACATCACTTAAAAAAGTATATTTGCAACGTCAACGCGACGCAGACACAATGCTTTGAGCTCTAATTTTAAATTAGACCAAGTGCGATTATTGCTGGTCCACTCGCGCAACCAGTAGCCTGCGTCTCCCTTTAATGACAATCCAACACTGGCTAGGCACTCTTTTTCATCCCACTGGTTTCGCGTGCGGGCGCAATCTACTTCGTCACACCATGTGTCCACGTCGTGAATACTGGGATCAAAATCTGAGACATAGTAATGGTTGGATATCACCGGGTTTATTGTCTTGAGCGCGTCGATGAGACGCTCCGTGATGTCGGTTGACGTCGTATCCAATGATGCGGGGCTAGCAGCGCTTAAAGGGCCGGACGCATGCTCGCCACGTGGCTCGCTCGTCGCCACGGTGAGCGCTGGCACGCTCGGGTTGAACGGCGGCGGCGGCAGTGGAGCTGGCGGTGCGGGTGACACCATGGCCACGCTACTCGCATCCGCAAAAGAGGTGATTGCTGGCAGCGTGGTGTCTCCGGGTCGAGTAGTGGAACGCTGCTCCAGCGTCGCCAGACGATTGAGGATCGCGTCCATCGTCGCTGCTAGGCTACCTATGTTAGGACGAGGAACAGGCGAAGGCGCGCGCTCTCGCGGTGCTGCACGTTTCCTGCTAGACATGGTGAAACCAGGAATGGCATCAAGCAGCCACGTGGGCCTCCGAATCCCACGTCTGATCTTACAAATGTCTAAAGGATTTATTTAAAAAAACGAGAATCTTACAACAAAACCTAGATATAATTCGAATTAAATATTTTACAAATTAATTATTACAAAACAATTCCACGACAAAGCTATATGACTCGACACGACACACGGAAGCTACTGGAGATGTTGACCGCACGCCGGTCTGCAGGAAAAGAGGAGGTGCGCTGGTGTTCACCGCCTTTTATAGGCCCGTCTCTCGCAGCGCCCAGTCACTCGTCTGACGTAGCTAACAATAGGTTATCAAATCGGCAAAAATGTATAAAGGACCAAAAATTTCATTTTCATATTTGACATAAAGTTTCTTTGGGAAAGTTGTTTGTAATCACGAGTACATGCATATCTTTTGTTATCAAGAACTAATTAAAAGTCACCCTATACCTATTAATATAATATAACAATAATAAATACCATCTGAATTTCTTTGTACTTAGTAGCATAGTTAAATAGAAGGTAGATTTTTGACCCCTAAAAGAATGAACTAGAGTACTAAAGTTGGTAATTATGAAAAATCATATTCCCCACAAGTTTGACGGGCTCTGAAATCCACATAGCGAGAGTGCCCTGTGCTTAAATAATAATAATTTTCAAGAGGAACTCTGCTCAGATTTTTATTACGCACGCAGCTGTGTGAAGATTCCTCAGAATACGAAATATACCAGGAAATAGAAACAATATTATTATACAATAAAACTGTAACGGGACCGTATCTGTACAAGATATATTTTTGGAAAATAATAACTGTGGTGGACATTACTAATGATATAGAGGCCAAAACAGTCTGTCTGTATGTTCGCGCATCACGCAAGAACTACCAGGCCGATTTTGTTTATTTTTGTAAGGTGGTTCCTTATGCTTTTTATCCCGGAAAATTCAAGAGATCTCGTTGGAAAATTCAAAACCTCCACGCGGATGAAGTAGCGGGCACAGCTAGTTACATAATAAAACCCAGGATCAGAATCAGAGTAAAAAAAACATATGAAGTCCACAGAGGTGCTAAACCCCAAAACACAAAACAGAACACTTATCTATACAAGAATGGGTTTTATTATTATTGCACTTGTTTTTATTCATTTTCAAATTGGTTGCCAACTATTTTTTTTTACTATTTACTGTTAAAGCACTTCAGTTTTATTTTTGCTCTGGCTTATATTATACTACTTAGAATCACTATAAAATCTCGATCATAGGTTAAGGTCATTGACCTCAGTCAAGATCATGAACTCAAGGTGTACGTTAGGGACATAGGTTATGGTCATTGACCTCAGTCAAGGCCGTGACCTCAAGTTCTAAATTAGGGTCATATGTTAAGGTCATTGACCTCAGTCAAGTCCGTGACCTCAAGGTCTATGTTAGGGTCATAGGTTAAGGTCATTGACCGCAGTCAAGGTCTACGTCAGTCATGACTTGTTGCTGTGACCGAAAGGCAACGAGTAAAGTTAGTGTTGACGCTCGCTTCGCTCGTTCAGCGCGCGCATTGGTTGTCATATTACATTAGGTCTCTCTCCCTGAGTGCCTTATATGCTTTTCTCCAACCAAAACCATTTATTACAAGATTTATATTAGCTCGCCGTGTTAGTTAGCTTGGGACAAATCTTAGAAGCTAAATTAGAACCACTTCCCGGATTCCGATTCAGTTGAAATTTTGCATACACGTTAAGTTGGGAGAACAATGCTTGGTTAGCTAAGTGACGTCATTCTAAATCCAATATGGCGAACCCCCAAAGATGGCGGATCAGTTTTTTTATGAACCCTCATCATATGGGTATCAAATGAAAGGGTTTGCTGAGAAAAATACGAAACAATTAATATTCTTTTAAAATTAAAGCTAGTACGTAATTGTTTTTAGGTTTTTCGAAAATTATCTTCTACCCACTTTTCATCCAGGCTTATATGTGAAGTTACGGGGTAAATGCGACGTACACTGGACATCGCGGCACTCGCGGACGGTTGACGGGCGCACCGAACATTACACCAGAAACCACGATTCGCACGACGAGTATGTCAATACCAAGCTGTACTTGATGGGCAGTCCGAATGGTAAGTACCTATGTCTTGGAACAAGTTATTACATTTCTATTGCACATACTTCCATGATTCAATACAAGGAAGAATTTCAGAATTGAAATAAGCTACTGTAAAACTTCAGTTCTGTTAGGCCAAGATTTAGCCTGACTAGAAATATAAGAACCTTCGCCAAATCAGGCCTGTCGCACTCCGCGCTGTAGGCATGAAATGTACCTACGCCGCGCTCTGCGCCGTGCTCTACTGCGGGGCCCCTGCATGGGACAATTCAGTAGACAGAAGAGATTAGAGTTACGCGATAGAAAAACAGACAACTTGTAGGTGAATATAACTGTAGATAATAAGCGCTGTGCGACCTGAATTTGCACTTTATTGTGGCGTAGCAAGAGTCGCCATTTATTTAAATGATTTTTCGGAGCTAACCTTTTTTTACGTAGTAAATAGCCTTTATTCTTTGGCCAAATTGCAAAATTTTAAGTAGGTACATGTATTTTAATCGCATTTTCTAATATATCAATCTCATTACATGGTTTACTTTTTTTCTGGTCGCATTATAAGTACATACCCACAAACTCCCTTCCATACTGCAGGATCAAGCGTAAATTTAAAAATCTATTTCCTGCCCAGATACTACAGGCTATTGATGAGACTTCTTAGCGCAGTAGGTGCTTTGCTGTTATGGCTAGGTGTATGGGTGCCGGCATATTAGTGCCAGTGCACCCCTCTGGCTTAAAAAAATGCACATAAAAAGGTTTTCTAACAATTTACTTATTTCTTCTTTATATTTTTCTACAAAATCAACTGAACAATTTGAGTTACATCACAGTAAGTTATATTTTTAATGAACCTATTAAAATAAATAATTAAACTATCTGTTCTTGAAGGGCACTGTTCTTTCCGCTACTCTATTCTTGCTGCATATAAACGATCTGTTGACACCAGGTATTATTGGGTATGCACACGATAACAGTTGTGGAAAGATATCTATGTAGTGCATGCAGCATGACCTAACAGCGCTGAGACGCTATCTATGAGAGGTCATTATAGAGCGCATGAACCTATCGCTTCAGGCAGTGTCCGATTTGAGTGATACCAACCTCTTAAGGTTCAAAGCTTCTAGAGATAACCATGTATGTTGTCCGCTAAAAGGAGTCCGTTCACCAAATTTTCGGAATGAAATCATTCAGATATCTGATTCCTATTAAGGCAAAACTTGCTGCAATGAAGCTGGCCATTTTTCTAGGGTGAGACGGTACTTCTCACCTTATATCAAGCCCACGTCCGATCTTGTATGGATTAATCTTGGTAAACCCGCTTCCATCTTCGGCAACATCGTCACTTACCACCAGGTGAGTTGTTGTCAAGGGTTTACCAAATGTGAATAAAAAAAATATATAAAAAATCTTCATACGGTACTTCTCACCTGGACAGCTTCTCACCTTATATCAAGCCTAAGTCCGATCTTGTATGGAGTAATCTTCATACCTTCAACTGGATCCAACTGGATAACTTGGGCGCCATCGAGCGACTCACACGGAGACACATTGACGACGATGAGCTTATCAAAAACTTGTCAGAATCTTGAGCATCGCCGCAAAGTTACTTATTATTATTATTATTCCGATATATAAAATTTTAGCTACTCTGCTAACTTCGCACGAGGCGAAGTGGCAGGAGCACCTCCAGCGGAAGCACAGTCGGCTGGAGTTCAGTGCGACGGGGAGAGAAAGCGTCGAACTATCCGGGCATTGTCGAGGAGGACTGCTTTCTGCATTGCTGCAATTATTGCCTTGCCTCGGAGATCCAGCCGCCTTAGGTGACGTTCAAGGTCGGCTGGAATTAACCCGTTCACGGATAGGACTACCGGGATGATTTCGGTGGATTCCACTCGCCACATATCAGTAACCTCGTGCACCAGGTCCAGGTACTTGGTCCTTTTTTCGGCATCAGCCTGCACGAGATTTTCATCGTATGGGATAGTGATATCCACCAAAAACACCCTTGACTGCGCCCGATCCATCAGCACGATATCAGGCTTATTCGAAGGAATAGTCCTGTCCGTGATGATGGGTCGGTCCCAGTAGAGCTTGGCGCGATCGTTTTCGAGAACCGGCTCCGGCTTATACTTGTAATACGGCAACCGCCGAGATATGAGGCCATGCTTAAGAGCGATCTCTTATTATTATTATTATTATTATATCAGCTCATATACGTCCCCACCGAGGGGCTCGAGCCTACCCTGAATCAGGGCGATTGCTTGTCTTTCGGTATTCTATTGAATTCATTCGGGGAGTGTGCGCAAGAACTACACGACATCATTCCCCCAACTCCATTCCACCTTGGCTCAACGAGACGCACCACTATTTTGTTGCTATTCTGCCTGTCCGCACGAAGCCTTACGCTTCCTGGTTTATTATGGGGAAAACGATGGAGTGGATCTCCTTGCCGGCGGCGTCTGTGTTTCCCGACTCTTACAAGTTGGTGATCTTCAAGGCGAGAGTAAGTAGACATTATTTGAGATTGCGTGTACTATCACCATCCTCGACTACATCTAGGGTTGCCCACTTTTGTTTTGTGGACAAATAGAATATTTTTTCATTTTGGTAAAATAATAAAAGTAAGTGTGTGGTTTTTTTGGACTGCCATCTAGTGATAGCAAACTTTAACAAAGGCTTAAAGTGTCTTGCGAAGCACGGAAACGGTCGAGGGAAATGACCCTGATAGTCAAACCCATCCAAGTAATGACCGTTTCAGCGTGATCGACGCACCATGCAAGTTGCACCGACCTGGTGAAGGTCGCGGGAAGACTGTGCGGGCAGCGCAGAACCGGTCGTCGTGGAGATCCTTGGGGGAGGCCTATGTCCAGCAGTGGACGTCCTTCGGCTGATATGATGAAGTGTGTGGTTTTATAAACCCACGGTAAAAGTGAAACTTTACAGAGGACGAAACGATCATGGCTGCTCTCGCTACGGTACAGAGGACGAAACGATCATACCGTCAGACAAAAGCGACCGTCACGCGACATGCAACACACAGACGAAAATATTTGAGACGATGTAATAAAAGTTTCACTTTAAAAATAAAGTACGACACCATAAAAAAGTACTAATTTATTTTTTACTTACTTGTATACTTTTCGCAATTTTTACAAATATTGGTCGTTCATGAAGATATTTGGAGACTCTTTGCAATTAAAATATATGACCAGCTCATTTTTCATTAAATGCTTCAATTGCACTTTCATAATGTTCATTCTACTTTCGCATGGCTGTGTTTCGAACGTTCAATGAAACACCCAAGTTTTGTGGCATTGGATAACAGTTTATTTAGTCTCATAAGTGCTCATAACCAGTAATAAGCCTCGTCAAGAGTAACGTAAATAGAGTATTTTAGCGTACTTTGTTAGTTTCGTAGATTATAAAGTACACCTACACGAAAAAGAGGACAATACTCTATTTAAGAGTACGGGTGGCAACCCTAACTACATCGTCACTTTCCATCAGGTCAGATGTAGTCAAACGCACTCTAATTTACATTTTAAAATAAAAAATAAAATATGTTTTATTCATGAACCAACATACAAATTACATAGAATTACTCTTTTTAATATACGGAAGGATCATCATTCATAAAAATGTTTGCAAAAATTTATTGCATCTTGTTTTATTGAGCAATTTTACTAACCCTTCCAGGTGAAGTACAACTGAACCCTGGGGAACACGTATTCCCCTTCCAACTGGCACTCCCCCCGCACTGCCCGTCCTCCTACGAGAGTGGTAATGGACAGATCCGGTACTATCTCAAGTTTGTCATCGACCGAGCCTTCAAATTTGACCAGGAAAGAAAGTACCACATCACAGTGTTGGGGAGGAGGGATTTAAATACTGATCCTTATTGCAAGGTATGTGCTCTACCTGTAGGGTCCTTCTGGAATCCTAATCCTTACTAATATTATAAATGTGGAAATGTGTTTGTTTGTTTGTTTGTTTGTTACCTTTTCACGCTTCAACGCCATGATCAATCTTTATGGAATTTGGCATGCAGGTAGCCTGTGTCACCGGGAAGGACATAGGCTACTTTTTATCCCGGGAAAACATCATAATATGATGCAGTTCCTGAGGGAACTTAAAAAATACTCGATTGCTGTGATTTTATGCACATAGATGGTTGAGTATGTGGGAAACGACATAATTTACTAATCACCCTTAAAGACAGTCATACAAACGATTTTCACGCGGGCGAAGCCGCGGGAAAAAACTAGTAAACAAATAAATGTGAAAATGTGTTTGTTTGTTACCTTTTCACGCTTCAACGCCTTGATCAATCCTAATGTAATTTGCCATGCAGGTAGCCTGTGTCACGAGGAAGGACATAGGCTACTTTTTATCCCGTGAAAATAGCATAGCCCGATGCAGTTCCTGAGGACTGAAAATATACTCTTTTTTGGTTAATTTCTTTAAAATTGCAACGGAACAATGGATTGTGTGATTTTTTGCTCAAAGATGGTTGAGGGGGTGGGAAATGACATGATTTAATAATAAGCATATCCTGACATAGTTCCCGAGGGATCTGGAGAAAATCCACGTCCACCCTCTAAGACAGTCACAAAAACGATGTACACGCGGGCGAAGCTGCGGGCAAAGGCTAGTAATGTTATAAACGCGAAGGTTTGTAAGAATGTATGGATATATGTTTGTTACTCTTTCACGCAAAAACTACTAAACGGTTCTGGCTGAAATTTGGTAGGTTAATAGATTAGGACCTGGATTAACGCATAGGCTACTTTTTTCCACGCTCTGCGCACCCTCGAAAAGTCATAGAAACGTTGTCCACGCGGGTGAAGCCGCGGGAAACAGCTAGTATCTTATAAAAACAGCCCAAAACTGAATAAATTGCCCAAGAAACCTATTGTCGATTCTCAATTTTATTTTTATTTTTCAATCGATTTCTCTGTGTAATCTATCCACAAAGTAGAATTTCGTGATAAAGTGCATAAAGTTTAATTAGAATCGGCCCATCCATTTTCAATTTTAAGTTTGTATGGGAATCGATTTTGTGAATACGCTCTTAACGGTATTTTTATAAGTTATCGGTAATCAGCAATTTGCCATATTATAGGTAGTCACGTGTTGCGCTTAAGTGGAAACGCGGGCGCCATTTTTTCCATACAAACGTAATCCCCTATTTCCTCCCTGGACTAGAGCAAAAATGTTTTTTCCATAAAACCTATATCTTTTTTTTTTTTATTAATAATTTGAGTGCGTTTGACTGCAACTCACCTGATGGTAAGTGATGATGCAGTCGAGGATGGTACATGCAAACTCAAATAATGCCTATTCACTCTTGCCTTGAAGATCCCCAAATTATAGGAATCGGGAAACACTGACGCAGGCAAGGAGTTCCACTCCTGCGCTGTACGCATAATAAATGAAGAAGCGTAACGATTCTACTATGGCCACGTCCCTATTTTTTGTTTTATCCCCATTCTCTAATTATAATAGGAAGTAGGAGCCTTCAAAAACAGAAAATTGCCCAATTGAAATGGCATTTTCAGACACCCACCAAAAAAATAATACGCGTATTAACAATAAAATGAAAACATAGAAGCTTAGGTAAAGCATTTTTTAAATTATTTTTGAAAAAAATATTATTATTGGTCAAGTTTTGGAAGAGGAAATAGGGGACTACGAAATGCTGTTATGGTCAATTTTAGTGCTTATTTTCGGTTTGCGCTGCATTTCTCCCTTTCTTGCTGTATAAGGAGAGGTTTGGGGGATGAGAGACAGCAACATTTTATTCAAATATCTATTCTTTAGACCGCGTTTCCTCTTAAAACTGTAACAAATTATTAAGGTGCGTCTCAAGTTTAAATGTTTCCAGGAGCCAATAGAGATGGAATTTGAAGAGTCTTACTGTTGCTGGTGTCTCAGTTCCGGGATTTTCGAGCTCCAGGCCCGAGTCCAGGCGTCCGGGTTCTGTCCCGGACAGACGCTGCGATGCGAGGTCAAATGCGGAAACAAGAGCAACGTACAGATTAATCATGTCAAGTTTGAGATTATTGAGGTACGTATGTCCTGTTCAAATATTGTGTTCTTCTGTTTAGTTGTATAGAACACTAGCTGTCCCGGCGTACTTCGTTCCACCTTACACTACACTACACTACTCTACCCTACACTGCACTACCCTACCTTAAACTACACTACCCTACCCTACCCTAACTACACTACACCTACACTACACTACCCTAATCTTCCCAAAAATGTACTTGCGTGTCACATCCTTGGCTGCATCGGCACTTACCATCAGGTGAGGTGCAGCCAAACGCGCTCAAATTTTTAATAAAATTAAAATAAAATATAGGAACCTGCTAAATGCGGGAAGCGCAGGATCGGTCGTTGTGGAAATCCTTGGAGAAGGCCTTCGTCCAGCAGTGGACGTCTTTCGGCTGATATGTTGATTATGATGATTGTAAGGAACAATTATATTATACTACTATTGCTAGCTTTTGATAATTGAGGTATGTCTTTCTTATTCTTTTACGACCACAAATCGTGTATTTTTAGGGTTCCGTACCTTAAAAGGTAAAAACGGAACCATTGTAGGATTAATCATGTGTCTGTCTGTCCGTCCGTCTGTCACTGCCAATTTGCTCAGAAACTTCTGGACCGATTTAATTGGAATTTGGTACACATATGTAAGTCGGTGGCCCTAAGACCGACGTGTAACGTAAATAAATGAATTTCGAACATGTGGGCTACTTTTAGCGGGTAAATTATAAAAAAAAAGATTTTCAAAATATATTGTGTGACATATCGAATGAATTTTATGTGAGAATTTCAATTTTTTTTTTTAATTTTAAGATAGTTTTAGTTTTTTTGTAGGCAAAAAATTACCATTCTCCCTTAGAAGGGCGGACCTTATCTCCGAAACTACTGGGCAAAAAATCTTGAAAAAAATCACAGTATATAAGGTTAAATGCATAGATTACAGAAAAATATATGTGAAAATCTAAAATCCTGCCGTTCCTACAGTAAACATTAAATTATTAAAGTCGCCCTAACCTCTTCCGTAGCAAAGTATACATATTAGTACTAACATAGCGTAATGGTCAGTCCATTCGCTTCATACCAGGAGGTCGCGGGTTCGATTCGTGGTAGGGCATTTTCATAGCCCACCTTTTTTTTTTTGATGTGTAACATCTTTGCTCTCGCTTTCCTGCAATTTGTGGAAGTGATTTCGTGAAATGGGACGGAAATGTGTAACAGGAAATGCGAACGTTTTTTAATTCTCGAAAACTAAGGTTTTCATAGCCATTCCGCCTAGTGTGATGGCAAAGGCAAAGATGACATACTACTATTCGAAGGGTCGGCCCGTGAATGTTCGACCCGATAATTAATTATTTTATAAGTATTTTGTCACATGTTACACATCATATGCGAGTACTGTAGGTCTCGTTTTTTTTTTATTCATCTGGCTAGCTACTACCATCTTGTGTCAGTCTTGCCGCTAAACATCAGTGTTAACAGCATTGATGTGTTCCGGCTTGAAGATAAGATAGCCAGATCCCCATTGCGTTGGGGAATCTTGGTAAGACCGATTCCATCTCCGGCATCATCGTCACTTACCATCAGGTGAGATGATATCAAGGACTTATCAATTGTGGATTTGAAGATATGTACAAAATAAGTAGACCCCTATTGACCTAGAGCAAAGTATGTACTGAGAGGTCTTGCTCTGTTGGTAGTAAAAGTATTGGCGCGGAACCCTGTTTTGTGTGACCCCGAGTTGCACTTGGCCGGCTTTTTTAGCTTGAAGCCCTACTTCCGGCGTCGGGTACCTACTGTACTGAAGTGACCCGGGCAGACTGCGATGCGAGGTCAAATGCACAAGAACGATTTCAAGCACATAACATATCATATCACTCATATACGTCCCCACCTAGGAGCTCGAGCCTACCCTGAATTAGGGCGATCGGGCCCAGTGCGAGTTGGTCGACTTTACATACAACCTTCGAGTTTCTTCGGAGGCGTGTACAGGTTTCCTCACGATGTTTCTCCGTAAGAGCGTCGGATAAACGTACATATGAAATCGAAATTCGAAAACACGTTGGTACGTGGCAGGATTCGAACCACGACCTCCCGGACAGGAGGTAGCGGCCCTGGCCGTTATGCCACCGACCCTCTTCCGCGGATTCCAGTTATTGAGGTAAATAAAGTAGATTAGATACCTACCCGAAACCTATCGCTACTTACCTGGGTGACATATCCACCAAATTATGGCAGTCGGCTCATTAAATTCGTTTAAGAGCATCTGATACCAGTGACACAGGGCAAAATTTTCGTGTTATTGTGCCACCAGTTGAACTTTCAACAAATCACCTGGGTCATATTCTGATCCATCCACTTCTTCCATCTCCCACAAGTGGCTTTAATGGCTTAAGTGGCTAAAGAGGAGTGGTAACACTATAGAGCTCCATATTATTTACAATACAATACAATATTCTTTATTGCATCACAACATAAAAAAAGAAACGTTACCTAAGTAGTTTGGGTCTTATTTGAATGCTAATCAATCAAAGTTATCGAAATTATGTAAACACGTTCTAGAAGAGAATGTCTGTGTTTGTGATTTTAAAGATTTCCGTAAAATAAAAAATCTATTTCGTAAAAAATTGTGACATTCATGAAAAGTTACAAAAATTCATTTTTCATGCGGAAATCTGACAAACCACAGATACAAATAATAGTTTCTAGCAGGTGTTTACAAAATTTCGATAACTTTGAATAATATTGAAATAAGAGCCAAACTACGTTTGTATGCAGCTCGCTAGTGCCGTCCGCGGGGACACTCTTTATGATACTTACCTTTAAATATTCCATTGGTCTTCTATGACTTGTAAAAACTACTACTGTTTTGGTCTTCTACTCATATATGCAAAATATGTAATGGCTACTATTTTGGTCTACTACTCATATATTTAATTTATTTAATATGTTGCGAAGTTTTTGTATTGGGGTGAGATGCAGCGAGACTAGGTTATACGGTGGAAATATATATGAGTAGTAGACCAAAATAGTAGCCGTTTTTACAAGTCATAGAAGACCAATGTATGTTTGAAGGTGAGTATCATACAGAGTGTCACCGCGGGCCGCACTAGCGAGCTGCATACAAACGTAGTTGGACTCTTATTTCAATATTATTCAAAGTTATCGAAATTTTGTAAACACGTTTTAGAAACTATTAATTATTTGTGTCTGTGGTTTGTCAGACTTCCGCTTAAAAAAATTTTTTTTTGTAACTTTTCATAAATGTTACATTTTTTTACGGAATTCAATTTTTTGTACGGAAATCTTTTGAATCACAGACACATATACAGGGTCTTCGGCAGATGGTTGAAAATACGAAAATGTGGGATAGGTGGGGTCGCCTCCCACCTATTTTGAGAATTAAAAAAAATCTAGGACTTGTAATTTTTTTTACAGGATTTTTTTTCCTTTTTTTAGAAATTTTGCCATTTTTATACCTTTGAACACATGTAACTTTTTGTTTTTTAAAGCTAGCTCCAAAATCTTTTTTTTAATAGACTTTTATAAGATTGTCGGCTCTAAAAAAAATTATTTTTGTTTCAAGTTATTGCTAAAAACAAAAATGTGGGCCCCCGAACTTTAAAAAAAAGTTGAACAAAAATTTAAAAGTCAACTTTGCGATGCATTTAAAAAAAAAATAATGGGGCTGGAAGGCTTCTGATTTTTTTAAAACATCTCTAAAGCTTAGGCTTTTGAATGGTATATAATTTGTTTCGGTATCTTTTTTGTAACCGGAGTTGTTAATTTTTTTTACTCAATTGGACCATGTTGACGAAATTCCACTAGTTACATGTTTTGTGAAATGTATCAAATGCAAAGTTGAAAATAATGTAAATACTTACTGTTGGGACGGTTACAAAGAGCAGGTACGTTTTTTTACATTCTTGCACACACATAATGGCTATCTTTTGTCATTTATTGGCATATTGGAGTTAGCACTTCCATATGCCAATAAAATGTCCGCATATTCCGCATTGGTAAATTGAACCATTTTAAACCACAAGAAAGTCTTAACAAAACGTCTGATAATAACAAAAAGTGACAAACAACAAAAAAACTTAACAAAATCACAAACACAGCAAAGTGAAATTAACGAAAACAAAAAAAAAACGTTAAAGTTATTAACGTTTGTGATTTTGTTAAGTTTTTTTGTTGTTTGTCACTTTTTGTTATTATCAGACGTTTTGTTAAGACTTTGTTGTGGTTTAAAATGGCTCAATTTACCAATGCGGAATATGCGGACATTTTATTGGCATATGGAAGTGCTAACTCTAATATGCCAATAAATGACAAAAGATAGCCATTATGTGTGTGCAAGAATGTAAAAAAACGTACCTGCTCTTTGTAACCGTCCCAACAGTAAGTATTTACATTATTTTCAACTTTGCATTTGATACATTTCACAAAACATGTAACTAGTGGAATTTCGTCAACATGGTCCAATTGAGTAAAAAAAATTAACAACTCCGGTTACAAAAAAGATACCGAAACAAATTACATACCATTCAAAAACCTAAGCTTTAGAGATGTTTTAAAAAAAACAGAAGCCTTCCAGCCCTATTATCTTTTTTTTAAATGCATCGCAAAGTTGACTTTTAAATTTTTGTTCAACTTTTTTTTTAAGTTCGGGGGCCCACATTTTTGTTTTTAGCAATAACTTGAAACAAACATAATTTTTTTTAGAGCCGACAATCTTATAAAAGTCTATTAAAAAAAAGATTTTGGAGCTAGCTTTAAAAACAAAAAGTTACATGTGTTCAAAGGTATAAAAATGGCAAAATTTCTAAAAAAAGGAAAAAAAATCCTGTAAAAAAAATTACAAGTCCTAGATTTTTTTAAATTCTCAAAATAGGTGGGAGGCGACCCCACCTATCCCCCATTTTCGTATTTTCAACCATCTGCCGAAGACCCTGTATATTTTAATCCACATTTGATATGCCCTTGGCATTCGTCTCTCCTGATGGGTAAGTAACTATGATGCTGAAATTAAAAGCGGGCTTACCTAGATTCCCCAACGCAATGGGGATCTGACCATTTTATCTTCAAGCCGGAACACATCAATGCTGTTAACACTAATGTTTTGCGGCAAGACTTACATGAGATGGTGGTAGCTAGCCAGGCGGGCTATTAAAATGCCCTACCACCAACCAAACCGAGTCTTACAAAGTTGACCCCGCCGGGAATCGACCCGCGACCTCCTGGTGTGAAGCGATAGGCTATGAAAATGCCCACGCCTCGGAGGCGGTTAAAATATATACTCACTTTTCATCACATTCATAAATCAATCTCTCCCCCAACCAGAGAAGGCACTACATAGCGACCATGCACCCAGACACGCGCAATGACAAGACTGTAATAGCGAAGATCAAGAAGGGCCCCATTCCTGGAGGTACCTCGCGCTCCTGGACCGTCGAATTGGAGATCCCCGAGATGGAAGTCCACAACCTGGACGCGTGCAATTTCATCAACATCAACTACGAGTTTGAGGCAAGAAGTGTAATGTAATTGAAAACACTCCCCGTAACAGCAGACATAGGTCTGAAGTGGTACAGCCACGCTGTGGTGGTCCCAGGTCTCCTGAGACTGATAACCTGTGGTCTTAGTGTCAACTTGATCGTCTAGATTACTCTGAAGTGTATCCTGCGTTAAGCTCCCTACTGATGGAAAGTTATACCTATGGAATAGAAGGTTTCCACAAGATGCATTGCACCTATCGTCTAGTATCATATCAGCTCATACACGTCCCCACCGATCATTTGATTTTTTTCGAACCAATCTGAAATTTGCAAAGTGCGAGCTGCAACCTTACATCTTAAGATAAGGTAAAACCAGCGTTCCCTAAGGAGACTTAGTAATGCGTGCAATGGGTAAAGTAAATAAAATATTATTGGGTCGAGTGAAAGGCAGCCTTAAGTGTAATTCAAGGCTCTTGGATGCGATTTGAGCGGCCAAGAGTGGCTCAGAAAATCTAACTCACCTAATACGAAAAATATTTACAAACTGAAGTGCTGGAGCCGTTTATATATAATGAGGTTCATTACAGAGCTTTATAGTTGGGGTGGTAGTAGAGAAATCAAAATGCATTGTTGGAGATAAAACTTGATAAGATATATTATCTCCTAGGAGGGGGGAAAAGGGAGGTTATTCCCTAAAAAGCCCCTCCTATGACTTTATCTGACAAATAATCGAACAATTTAAGATAAAATTACGACCAAACTCTACATTTACAAAGGAAAATCAGTAACGTCTTATTTTTTACATTAAAACGTCGTCGTCTTGACAACTCTTTAGGTTTATTTAGGTAAAATATTCAGTTCACATTGTTTATCAATTTTAAGAGCTAAACATTGCCTCTACAAAAGGAACCATTTTATAGCTGAGCGATAGAAGTATTAGGTAATATTGAAGTAAAAAATTGAAGTAAAAACTTCAATTTTTTACTTCATTATTACCTAATACTTCTTCACTCTTTACATTATACACTTTATACATTACGTCATAAAATTACATCAGTTTTAAAATACCATAAAGTTACAAAGGAAAGTCAATGTTTAAAAATATCAAAATCCAACACACACATTAAAATATCCAAAGCAGTAAACAATGCTTGAATATAATTTTCCCATTTACAGGTCACTATAGACCCATCAGGGTGCCACACAAGCACCGATGATTCCCGACGCATACTCATCGGAAATATTCCTTTACGCGAGTTTGATGATGACATCCCAACTCCAAACCCAACGTCCCAACTCACAGGCCCGATTGCCCACTATCCAGCGCAGTCACAACCAAACTCAGCTTACCCTGGGGCTGAACCACCTTACCCCGGTGCTAACACACCTTATCCCGGCGCAAACTCACCTTACCCTGGAGTAAATTCAAATTATCTTGGCGCAAATCCTCCTTACCCTGGAGCAAATCTACCTTACCCTGGCGCAAATCCACCTTACCCTGGCGCAAATTCACCATACCCCGGCGCAAATTCACCCTACCCCAGCACAAATCCAGCTTACCCTGGCGCAAACCCACCTTATCCCAGCACAAATCTGCCTTTTAATGACCCCAGTCCACCTTACCCCGGACAACCAGTTTCTGGACAGCAACCGCCTCCGTACCCGGGGTCAGAACCTCATTTCCCGAGTTCCCCAGGATTTATTATGCAGCCTTCAGTGGAGAATAAGGACGGGGCGAAAGTTCCTCTTTTGCCCGGCCCAGGAGCGCCTTACCCACCGGTGGTAAGTTTATTCAAATATAATTTTTAACGATCATCTAAAAGTAGAACTTCTCTAAAACTTTCCGAAATGTTGAGTGTGTCTACAAATTCCGATGAGAAGGTTATAGGAGTTGTAGAAAGAAAAGCTACATTTAATGAACTAAGCAAGTCGCTTGAACAGTGATAATGGGTATGAAAATAAGCGATTTGACCCGCAGCAGTGATACTTTTATCCCTTAAGAACACACAGCACATTCTACACACTAAACGGCTGCTGCACTGATTTCAACAGTTTTAGTATCCAAACAAAGTAGGTACATAACTACAGTAGTCGCAAAAAAACGGGTCGGTTACAAAAAATGCGATATCTTTTAAAATATTTGAGCAATCCTTTAAAATAAAAACTACATTAAAGTTTATTTCATTACGAATAAATGAAGGAGTAAAACCTTTTTATTTCTTTTTGGTGATTGTATTAAAAACCATAAACAAAAAATAAAGACAATTTTCAAAATTTGCACCATTTGTTTACTTTTGTTTCTGTTCTGTAAATAGGGCATTTCTTGTGCAGAAATTTATTATTCTGATCAAATTCAGTTAAAAACATGTCACTAACCCGGAGTTTGGTTCTCGAACGTAAAGGATTTCGCCGTGATTTTGTTTGTTCCGTCATTTGTTTTAGAAATGTAATTTCTCGCCCGTTGTATGAAGTTTCCGTGGTGAGCCACGACCAAGCAAGGCCAAGAACCGTGTTGTCGGTCTAAGCGTCGCATTGCAAATGCGAAGAAAACGCCACGCTGCTCTGCTGCAATGTAGCGTCGCGCCCCGCAAGTTTACAGGCGAGTGGACTATATCAAAAATAAATCATGAATGATTATTTATTAAATTTACTTCCTACAAGCTTTATAAAAATTACATACTTGCTCTGTTTTCCGTCAAGTCTTCAATTTTTAACTAGGCAAAATCGTATTTAAAGTACGTTCGGGAAATTACTCGTAGCTGCAGTACATCCGAACGGAGTTCTAGAATGTGCTGAAAGATAAAACAATAAAAAAAAAATCGGTATTTTTATCCAGAATTTATCATTAATTTTAATCACTTTCACTGCTGGACGAAGTATCTTCAGAATCGTCGCCTACATTAATAATTAAAGTCAGAACAAGATTCGCGCGACCCCGTGCAGGTGGAAGCGCCGCGATTGAACTCAGGGCGGCATCATTGACGCAACCGTTTGACGCTAGCCGCCAGCGACAAGCGGCGTTTATCAAAGGTGCAGCTATTTCAGTGAACGAACTTTACATTAATAATGTTGAAAAAATAAAAACTTCATGCCTTGCTATGTTTTTTAAATGAAGAAATAGGTATAACTCAAATGACTAGTATTAGCACAGTGTAAGCATCCATACAGCGGCGGTACAACGCCTTTGATTTTTGCGTCAAACCCGACTCACTATATAGTCACTGGTCACCTCTGGCACACCCTGGACACTTCATACAACGGGCCAGAAATGACATTTCAAAAAACGAATGACGAAACAAACAAAATGGCGGCGAAATCCTATACGTTCGACAACCAAACTGTAACCAATCTGTATCAATCTGGGTGACGAGGGGGTGAGGTCGCAATCTAGAGAGCGGCAGGGAGAGGCCATACTGTATGTTAGTACTAACTTATATACTTTGCCTCTGGTGCTGTTTTGGCGCTTTTTAGAATTATTTCGATCGGTGACTAAGTCAAATTGGGGCTCGACCGGGGGCATCCATTAATTACATGAGGCGTTTGGGGGAGGCGGGGGGGGGGGGGGGGGGTCGAGCTGTATCTCACCAAATCTTACGTTGGAGAGAAGAAGGGTCTCGGCAAATATCAATTATTTTTTTTACAAGTTACAGTGTAAAATAACGAAAAAACTGGGTTAAATTAACTGAAACATATTTTTCACTAAAATATGGATAACCAACTTAGCAATTTACATTTTTGTTTAAAAAAAAGATTAAGCACAGTATTTACATTAAAAATACGTATTTTGAAAAATCTCGCGTGAGATTAAGGGAGTTGGGGGTCGAGCCAAATCTCGCGACATCTCACCAAGGTGGGACCCCTCTCACCCCGCTGTGGATGGGGGAATAACCAAAATCGCCTCACGTAATTAATGAACGCCCCGCCTCCCCCTTCTCGCCTCTCGGCTCCCGCACGAGTGCCTTGTGTAGACGTCTTCGGTGGACGACTGTTCTTTAGACTGCGGTATAAGTCAACTGACCATTTTTAAATATTTAATAATTTTCAGCCCGCAGCAGCGAGTCCCTATACAAAAGCAAGCGCGCCGCTTCCCTCCACGCCGCATGCTGAGATAGAAGGTAAGGTAACAACACACTAAAATTTTCTTCCAGTATACTTTATAAGTTTCTAAACTTAAAAAATATGCAGTTGGATTTGTAAATAGTTCATAGATTTTCCATCCAATGTTCTTTCTTTAACATCTGAAATAACTCTATTTAAAATATATATATTTAAAATATATATGTAGAGAGGCCAGCACATCAAGCTAGACACTCGTAGTGCGATTATAATCCATACGCATACGGCATAAGAACGGTACAAAGTCCAAAGCGTCTAGCTTGATGTGCGGACACGCACTTGGCAACTTTTTTTACATATAATCCATTAGTGAAAAATGAAAATACATTGGTCGCGCGCGTCAATCACGAAAGCCAACTTATCATAAGTAAGTTCATTATCTGGATGGATTTGATTGTTAGTGGCATTTTTATCGACCGTGAGTCGTTTGAAAACATCTGACGGACCCCATTTGACGGACTCCGCCACCAGCTCTTCATGCGGACTTGGCCTCCCTGTGTGAGTATGCCTTAACCTCCCCAAATTTAGGGGGAGAGACCCGTGCACCAGCAGTGGGGACGTTATGTGTCTTGTATTGTTCTCTCCATTCTTTACTTTAGTTCTACGCCAAATTTCAGCGAAATTGGTTCAGCAGGTTAAGCGTGACAAACAAACATACAGACAGAGACACACTTTCGGATTTATAATTTTTAGGGTTCCGTATTCAAACTTGGAACCCTTATATTTTTTGGCGCATCCATCGGTATGTCACTTCCCTTTCGTTCAAATACTATCCTGGAGCTGAAATTTGACATGACTTTACAAAACTGTGAACTCTATAAAGTCATAGAATATGAAAAAATGTTTATTAGGAGTACATGTAAAGTGGGGGTAAAATATTTTATTCACATACCCTATAGTGTGGGGTATCGTTAAATAGGTCTTTCAAAACTACTTCGAAAATGGGTCAAATTTAACTTACAAGATTTCATTACAGACACCGGGACAGGTGAAACTAAATAATATCTTTTAAAAAGAAACAAATGTCAACTTGTATCTGAACTAGAATCACTAATTAGTTTAGGATTTATAAGCACTTTTAGCAGAAACAAATATTTTTAACACGACTTTACAACACTTTTTCTAAAGGACCTCCATACTCTGTAAGATTATGGAGCGTGTATTGAACACCCGCCTCTTAGCATACCTAGAAGACAATGACCTCCTGAGTGACCGTCAGTATGGCTTTCGCCGGGGTCGGTCAACGGGAGATCTTCTAGTGTATGCTACGCATGTATGGGGTGAAGCCATAGAGAAGCACGGTGAAGCTCTTGCCGTATCTCTCGATGTCTCTAAGGCATTTGATAGGGTCTGGCATGCTAGCCTTATTGGTAAGCTTCCTTCCTACGGAATACCTACTGGTTTGTGCGACTGGATATCTGACTTCCTGAGGGAACGCTTCATTCGAGTGGTCGTTGATGGCTGCTCGTCTGACCTATGGGCTATTGATGCCGGGGTACCTCAGGGCTCAGTTCTCTCCGCAACTTTGTTTTTGCTGCACATAAACGATCTGCTGAAACCCGGTGTATTTGGGTACGCAGACGACAGCACGGTTGCGGAGAGATACTTGTCTAGTGCTCGAGCTAGGGGTCCGGATATACAATCTCAGAGAGAGGCCATGATTGAGCGCGTGAACCTAACACTCAAGGCAGTCTCTGACTGGGGCGATGCCAATCTTGTTAGGTTTAATGCCTCTAAAACGCAGGCGTGTCTATTTACTGCTAAAAGGAGTCCTTTTACCCTGACTCCTACTTTCCGAGATGAATCTATCCAGATCTCCGACCATCTTGAGCTCCTTGGCGTAGATTTAACATCCGATCTCAATTTCGGGAGATACATTGAATCCAAGGCAAAAACGGCAGCCAAAAAGCTTGGTATACTCTCGAAGGTGAGACTTTACTTCACACCAGAGCAGCTTCTAATATTATACCAAGCTCAAGTTCGGTCATGTATGGAGTACTGCTCTCACTTATGGGACGGATCGGCTCGTTACCAGCTAGATGCCTTGGATTCTATCGACCGACGCGCTAGGAGACTCATCGGCGACGAGGAACTTGTATCAAACAGGCTCCAAAGCCTCGAGCATCGCCGCAAAGTCGCCTGTCTATCGGTGTTCTACAGGATTCATTTCGGAGAGTGTGCCCTGGAGCTTCACAACCTCATTCCCCCCTCTCCATTTCATCATCGGACGACCAGGCGCGGAGGGCGGTTCCATCCCTTTGTCGTCAATGTTCCACCTTTACGCACGAAGCGTTTTGCGTCTTCGTTTATCATGCGAACGGCCAAGGAGTGGAATTCCCTTCCGGCGTCTGTATTCCCCGATTCGTACAATTTAGGAATCTTCAAGACGAGAGTGAATAGGCACTATTTGAGTTTGCGTGTCACATCCTCGGCTGCATCGGCACTTACCATCAGGTGAGGTGCAGCCAAACGTACTCAAATTCTTAATTAAAAAATAAAAAAGGACATATTTCCGACAACCAAAGTATATTAGTAGATCAGTACTAACGTACTGTATGGCCACTAGCCTGCTGCTCTCTAGACCTCAGTACCCCCTTCACCCAGATTGATACAGATCGGTACTTGTTTGGTGCTCGACAGTAAACAAATTTCAATGTGATTTTGTTTGTTCCGTCTCATTTGTTTTTACCCGACTGCGCCAGAAGGAGGCTTATGATTTTAGAAATATTATTTCTCGCACGTTGTATGAAGTTTTCGTCTCTATAGTTTCGATAAACAAAGTACTCTCTACCAGCTCATATACGTCCCCACCGAGGGGCTCAAACCTACCCTGAATTAGGGCGATCGGGCCTTAGTCGACCACGCGTGCCCAGTGCGGGTTGGTCGACTTCACACACAACCTTCGAGTTTCTTCGCAGGCGTGTGCAGGTTTCCTCACGATGTTTTTCCTTCACCGTAAGAGCGTCGAATAAACGTACATATGAAATCTAAATTCGAAATGACATTGGTACGTTGCAGGATTCGAACCACGACAGGAAGCGGCGGCCCTAGCCGTTACGCCACCGACGCTAAAGTACACTGTTTGTTTAACTCATCTTTTCATCGAATTCCCGTCAAAAAATCTAAGCTATGTACATTCATTGTGTTTCAGTATCGGCGCGGGCGCCGCCATTCAACCCCGACTGTATGGACAAGGATATACGTGACCCTAAACAGTAACAGTAAGCTAAAATGTCGATGTAAACTCATTCAGTTTTTGAAGTCATTATGATTAATTAAAAAGTTTTTTAATTATACAGGTTGTAACAAAATTGGTGTAGGACCCGTTAACTGGGGGTTCTACTCATTATACTGAACAACTTTCCCCAAGGAAATCATAGACGATTCTCAAAAAAAAAATTGGATCCTCCATACTAAAATGCACAAAATTGGTCGATCAGCTGATCAATTTGTATCTATATAAAAAATGCGATTTCAGCAAAGTCGTAGAACAAAAGTTGTTCGATGAGTAGAAGCCCCAGTTAACGGGACCTACACCAATTTTGTTACAGCCTGTATAAAAAGCATAAAGCTCTGCAAAACATTGCGCTGACACCTCAAGAGTTACAGGTGCCTAATAGGCGTCGTGGGTGACTTTTTTGACACTTTTTGAACAAATTAATATCCTAGGGCTTATTAGTAGGTATAACAATATGCCCCATATTATCTATACATACAATTTTTATTCTTGGATGAAGCATTCAGTGGCACTGTTTAAACTGGAACTTTTACTAAGTAACTAAACAAAACATCTTTGTTTTAATTTATTTACTGTACACACACAATTGTTATTAAGGGGATCCCCCTAAATAACTAGCGCCGCCATTAGGTAACAAATAATTACTCGCTGAGTGCATACTTTAAAGAACATTTTAAAACTATCAACTATATGAAATATATCTGGCTGTAGTTACAGATCATCATCATATCAGCCGAAAAACGTCAACTGCTGGACAAAGGCCTTCCCCAACGCAAAGTATATAATATTAGTACTGACGTACCCAAGAATTTCCACGACGACCGGTACTGCGCTGCCCGCATCCATCGGCTTCCCGCGATCTTCACCAGGTCGTCGGTCCACCGCGTGGGAGGCCTGCCTACGCTATGTTTTACGGTGTGCGGTCGCCACTCGAGAACTTTACTGCGCCAACGGCCATCCGTTCTACGAGCTATGTGCCCTGCCCACTGCCACTTCAGTTTAGAGATTCTGTTAGCTATGTCGATTACTTTGGTTCTCCTGCGGATCTCCTCGTTTCTGATTCGATCACGCAGAGAAACTTCGAGCATAACACGCTCCAGATACGCAGTTACAGATATTGACCTTTTATCTCACGTAGAGACGTTAGCCTTGGTTGTAGTGGTGCGTGCACATGCACATCGGTGTAGCGTGCGAGGGCACGGGAGCCTATTCATTGTCGGCCGCATCACGTACCGTCAGCATGGAGATGAAACGTTGAAGTCATTCAGATGATGATTTCGACGAATGTTATTAATTTTTGTGTAAAAAAACTATGTTGGGTATGTTGTATGTTACTTTGTAGGCATTTATTTACTTCATTTGTTAGTATAAATAATAAATGTTATAATTAATAAACTTTACTAACAAGGATATCAAACTCAAACTGAGATGGACAATGGTGAAGTATTACGTTTTTTCATGTGGTGCCGAGGGTTGGACCCTAAATAGAAACATTGAATCGAAAATTAACGCTTTCGAAATGTGGTTATACAGACGCATGTTAAAAATTTTATGGAGAGATACAGTAACAAACGTAGAAGTTCTCAACAGAATGAAAAAACAATTAGAATTATTAGTGACGATCAAAAAACGTAAAACAGCATACTTTGGACATATATACAGGCATGAAAGATATAACGTTCTGAGAAACATAATAGAAGGCAAAATAGAAGGAAAGCGGAGAAGAGGGATAAGGCGAATAACATGGGGTGACGATATGAGGAAATGGACACACATCAAAGACGCTGCCAGTCTAAGCACACTGGCACAGAAAAGAGAAGAGTTCCGTGTGGTGGGCGCCGACATCCGATAGGATATGGCACCCCGAGTAGAAGAACTATTAGTTATCTATCTAACCATTCAACTTTTTCCTTTGCAATTCAGTTTTGTGTCCTACCGTTTAATCCTTGGTTATCCACATTTTTTAAAATTTGTTTTTAAAATTTATTTTTCAATCAAAGAAAAAAGAAGAAAACACAATATCACAAATTTAGATATCTATGTAAAAAAACCGGCTAAGTGCGAGTCGGAACCGCACACATAGGGTTCCGTACCATTATACTAGATGACGCTAATTTCATGTTTCAAAACCCATCATACTAGATGGCGCTCGTTTCTTCATGTTTAAAAAAACTAAGTTTATTGTATGGAGACCCCCTTATTTTGTCACTTTTTCAAATTATTAGTATTTGTTGTTATAGCGACAACAGAAATACATCATCTGTGATAATTTCAGCTGTCTAGCTATCACGGTTCATGAAATACAGCCTGGAGACAGACGGACGGACGGACGGACGGACAGCGGAGTCTCAGTAATAGCCTTTTGGGAACGGAACCCTAAAAGGGTAACGAATGCTGTCTGAAGATAACCTGAGCAATTTAATCAAAAGCTAAAAACTTGACCGCATAAAAATATACCCTTCCCTTGTTGGGCACTATTAAGCACACAGATTTTTAACTGCGATAAGAAATGTATTTTTCGCTAGCTGAGAATTTCTCTGCTGACGCTGCTAATGTTTGCGCACCCACACGCAGGCGTCTGTACTCATCACTATCAAAGTATATATATTAGTACTAACATACAGTGTGGACACTCCCTGCCGCTCTCCAGATTTCGACCTCACCCCCTCGTCACTCAGATTGTTGCAGATTGGTTACAGTTTGGTTCTCGAACGTATAGGATTTCGCCGTAATTTTAATTGTTCCGTCATTCGATTTTTGAAATGTCATTTCTCGCCCGTTGTATGAAGTGTCCGGGGTGTGTCACTACTACAACCGAGGCTGACGTCTCTTCGTGAGATAAAAGGTCTACATCATAAGTAATGCCAATAGTGGCCACTTATACAATATACTTATATTTTAACCGCATCCGTGGCATAATGGTTAGTCCGTTCGCTTCACACTAGGAGGTCGCGGGTTCGATTCCCGGCGGAGTCAACTTGTAAGACTCGGTTTGGTTGGTGGTAGGGCATTTTCTAAGTCCGCCTGGCTAGCTACCACCACCTTATCTCAGTCTTGCCGCCAAACATCAGTGTTAACAGCATTGATGTGTTCCGGCTTGAAGATAAGATAGCCAGATCCCAAACTAACCAACTTTATTAGTCTCTAAATTAATGCAGTAAGTATGTACCTACGCGCACCGGAAACCGTAGCGTAGGCAGGCCTCCCACGCGGTGGACCGATGACCTGGTGAAGATCGCGGGAAGCCGATGGATGTGGGCTGCGCAGGACCGGTCGTCGTGGAAATCCTTGGGGGAGACCTTTGTCCAGCAGTGGACGATTTGTGGCTGATATGATGATGATGATGATGAAGTATGTACCTACATATTCTTTAAATTTATCGTTTAAAATTTTCGATCTAGTATGTACTCGGCGAGTAATTATTTTTTAACTGCTGGGGGCGCTAGTTACTGGGTTTAGGAAGTTGCTCACACACTTTTCCCATGGAACCCATAAAAAAATATAGTTTAAAAAACTAAAAAACACGCTTTTAAAGCACATCAAACTAAAAAGTGAAAAATGATTCTTAATATAAGCTGAAAACAACAATGTACGAAAAATAGTAGTATTATTGTGAAAAAAGCGTGGGTTGCTCGATATACGAAAAATATGGCTTTGCGCCCCACGTTTTTCTCACAACAATACTAGTATTTTTCGTTCATTATTGTTTTCATTCTTAACTTTTTAGTTTGATGTGATTTAAAAGCGTGTTTTTCAGTTTTTTTTAACTATATTTATTTTTCAATTTTTAGTTTGATGTGCACTTAATCCTGGCGATCCTGAACAGGATAATGAGATAAACTTATGAAATAATTGTATTGTCACTGATTCTTGATAAATGTACAAAGTTTGAATTAAATCTGTCCGTTTAAAGTGGGTCAAAATCCAGTGCAAAGGAGTCGGTTACAAACAAACATACATACAGGTGAAGCTAATAAAAGCGTGATGGTAAAAAAGGATTTCCTATTACAAAATTCAGCTGGATTATTTTGTTGCGTGTTTTTTGCGAGATTATTTGGGGGAACTTGTTCGGTTATATGATGTACTAGTAGAAGCCGAAGTGTAAATAGAGTCAGTACCTTTGTCAGAACCTAATGAGTAATTTCCTTCTGATAAACCTGAAACAATTAAAGGGGATGTTTAGCTCATGAAACTAAACTGCTTTCCCAAGAGATGTATACGTAAATCTCAAAAAAAAAATTGAACTTGTCATACCTAACTCATATCTTCATATAACGTCACCTTCGAGGGCTCGAGCCTACCCTGAATTAGGGTGATCGGGCTTTAGTCGACCTCGTGGGCCCAGTTGGTCGACTTCACACACAACCTTGGAGTTTCTTCGCAGGCATGTGCAAGTTTCCTCACGATATTTTCCTTCACCGTAAGCGTCGGATAAACGTACATATGACCTCGAAATTCGAAAACACACTTGTACGTGGCAGGATTCAAACCACGACCTCCCTGACAGGAGGTAGCGGCCCGAGCCGTTATGCCACCGACGACGTTATTTATTTACTAAATTGTTATACTGCTATGTAACATTGTATGGCAGGTCCAATTTATTTTAGATTTCTATATATGTTAAGCATAAGCATAAGCAATATCTTCCAGGCAACTTTAGTTATTATTTTACAACCTTAACTTTTATAAACTACACTCGAGAGCGATGAATCCGGGTCACTTTAAAGAATCCTCAAAATCTCGGAAACTAAGAAGGCTAGCTTCATGAAATAAATTGTGTTTAATAGACACTTTAGTATCCCTTAAATGAAAGTAATAAAATTTACGAGTCACTACATTTTGTTTACAAAAAATTACATAAATAAAAAAAAAACTGCTGATCTCGCCTTAAAACAAAAATAGGAAACATGACATTTTTGAACAACATTACGATTTACTTGAATTTTAATACTTCGTATTGCCTCCTCGTGCTTCCATCACTGTGTTTACGCGGTTTGGCATGCTGTACACCAAGTTCCTTATACGATTTTGGGGAATATTCTCCCATTCCTCTGTGAGAGCAATTTTGAGCTCACGAAGCGTGATTGGGGGAGGGCTTCTTTGTTTTACGCATCTCCCTAGCTCGTCCCAAGCATGCTCGATCGGGTTGATATCCGGGCTGCGTGCTGGCCACTCCATACGAGTAATGTTCATCTCTTGAAGGTAGTTATTCACAATCCAACCCGTATGAGGCCGGGCATTGTCATGCATAAAAATAGCATTCTCACCCAAATTGACCATTAATGAACCAACGTGTTCATTGAGGATTTCTTCCACATATCTTTCGCTAGTTAAAGAGCCGTTTTCTATGAACACCAGTTCTGTGCGACTCTCAGAAGAAATTCCGGCCCACACATGTACAGACTCACCACCGTAGGCTACTTTTTCTTCGATGCATGCTTGCTTGAATCTTTCCCCTGGTTTTCTATACACTCTGTGTCTTCCATCGTGCTTGTAGAGCATAAATTTTGATTCGTCGGAGAACATAATTTTTGACCAATCTCCAATACTCCAATTTAAGTGGTTCTGGGCATATCTTAGTCTTGAAATACGATGCCCACGCACCAGTTTAGGGCCGTTTGCAGGTCTAAGTGGTTTCAAGTTAGCTTCAGCAAGTCGTCGCCTTACTGTCCATGCGCTTGGGTTACTTCCTCCGAGGTGTCGAAACTGATTTGTAAGTTCAGTTCCTGTGAGAAAGCGATTAATTTGCATTGTGTTCACCAAGTATCGATCTTCTCGTGCTGGGGTACACCTGGTTCTGCCTGTTCCTGACCTGCGTAGGTTAGAGCCAGTTTCCTCGTAACGTTGGAGAACTCTTTGTACTGTTGAGAGCGACACACCGACAGTCGTGGCTGTATCGCGCTGACCCCGGCCGTTTTCCAGCATTGTGAGTGCATTCTTCAGGTGTAAGCGACATGATTACTGCTTGAATAATAAATATTGAACACTATCGACATGGTTTATGTACCCACTTAAATGACAGATTAGAAACAAAAGCAAAAACAAATGTAGTAATTTCGTAGTTCCATCTTCGAAAGTCTCCCTTTTGAAATTTGATTTTTTAATGACATAACTTTACAATAACTAAGAAGTTTTAATGACTTCATTTAAGGAGTATTAAATAGTCTATTAAACACAATTTATTTCATTAAGCTAGCCTTCTTAGTTTCCGAGATTTTTAGGATTCTCTAAGTGACCCGGATTCATCGCTCTCGAGTGTATATTGATGGACATATTTTTTCTGTGCCATGAATTGCTAGTTGATGAAATAAAAATAAAAAGTAAATAGAACTATTTTTAAATTATTTATTTTACGAGAAGATACCACTTTTAATTTTTATATGTATATGTTTTTTTTATTATAAGCACTGTGAATTTTTAATTACTATTTTGAATGTGATAACTATAAATCTTCCTCAATGGTGCTGGACAGTTAAATATCAAATGTAAAATGGATTTTGTAATAAGATTATTATTACAAGTGAGAAAAATGTATATTTAAGATAAAAGTGCATTGACGTGTTTCTGCATGAAGATAATATTGCGTTGGGTAATCTTGGTAAGCCCGCTTCCATCTACGGCGTCATCGTCACTTCATACTTCCAAGGGCTTACTAGTTATGGATATAATAAAATAATAATGCTAAAGCTAAAATGTGATAAATGGATTTTGTTTGTGATTTAAAATTTATTAAGTTTCTTTTATAGGGGTTATAAAATCAATGCATAGGTACTCAAATAAATATGTATTAAGTCAGAGCTTACTTAGTTAATTTATTTAACATTTTATGAAGTGATCTAGTTTTTGGAGTAGATTCCTAAAAGTGCCTTAACAGAACAACAAACGCATTTAGTCGTCCTAAGTTTAACAGAACAACAAACTGATGGTGCATTTAGTCGTACTAAGTATAATAACCACAAACTGGTGGTACATTTAGTTGTACTAAGTATAACAAAACAACAAACTGATGGTGCATTTAGTCGTACTAAGTATAATAACAACAAACTGATGGTACATTTAGTCGTGCTAAGTATAACAAAACAACAAACTGATGGTGAATTTAGTCATAATAACAACAAACTGATGGTACATTTAGTCGTACTAAGTATAACAGAACAACAAACTGATGGTTAATTAAGTCGTACTAAGTATAATAACAACAAACTGATGGTACATTTAGTCGTACTAAGTATAACAAAACAACAAAGTGATGGTGCATTTAGTCGTACTAAGTATAACAGAACAACAAACTGATGGTGCATTTTAATACTTATCTTTAGCGTTTAGTTTATTAAGATTCCAAAAGTCAAAACATTTAAAAGAAGTGACAATCTATGTCAATATAAAGGTAAACCATTTTTTTTAACTCTGTGACTAAATCATGAAAACTATCATCCATTATGCATAATGTCATTGAAAGTATACTAAGAAAGCACAAAAATACAACCAAAAAAAATCAAGTTTCAGCAAACCATAAGTAAGCCTGTCGAAAAGCTCTTTCTGTCCTATACAATACAGTCTGATATAGATTGAAAAGAGTAAATTATCACCATCTCTGTCGCATCGAAAAGAGAGACTAGTGTTTTGACTGGCCTTCCTATCGGTTGCTGGACTGGCCAGTCTGCGGCATCCATTGTTCGTCGATGGCGGCATCGCAGGTTTCCGTCGTCAAACTCTTTAAACTCACTACCGCCTTTTAGAGGCGAATTTAAGTGGGCGCATAAAGTAAATTTTGAGAAATGATTTATCCAAATCATGCTTAAGCTACAAATTCTTAAATAAAAACAAAATAGACTATCTGACTGAAGGCGGACCCTGAGCGAAAATACGATTGCTGGAAATTTCCTCCATAAAAATAAATCGTGAAGTTACTTAATATGAATTGTGTACTTACATAAAAAACTCTTATAAACATCTAAAAATTAAGTACCTTTAAAGGTGGCCGAGGGCTAATAATCATTTTTTGTTTTAAGGTTTTAAATTTTTATTTATTCAACAAACCTCCTTTTCTGCAGCACCCGCTGTGTTTCCTAAGCGGGATGGCGAGGTAAAAATCGTGCGAAAGACGATGGTCAAAATGCAAGTCTCTTCATATTTTTATGCTATGTGATAGAGATATCACTATTGTTAATCCATCTCTGTCAGATTGCATAGAAAAGAGAGACTAGCATTTTGACAGGCTTGCTCACCGGTTACATGACCGCTCGGTGTGCGGCAACCCTTACTATAGTAATACCCTTACTGCTTAACAAATAATCCCCGATTCGTATAATTTAGGAATCTTCAAGGCGAGACTGAATAGAAACAATTTGAGCTTGCGTGTTATATCCTCGGCTGCATCGGCACTTACCGTCAGGTGAAGTGCAGCCAAGGGCACTCAAATTCCAAATTTGAAAAATAAAATACGGTAATTAAAAAAACTAAAAGACCCGACTGCGTTTCTGTGTAATTTTGAAATGAAAAACCCTAAAACAAGACAGTCGCCATACCCGATTGCACTTAACTTAAGAAAAATTGTAGCAGTCGGGACCCATTCTAGAAATGGAGGCATTGTGAATGAGAGCACATACCTATATTACGTTGCAGATTACTCCAATATACTGACTAGACGGCTGACTTTCTAGAATGGGTCTCGACTGCTACAATTTTTCCGTTTATTCCCATCTGCCCCCTTCGGAGCTTGCCACCGGGGTGGCGGTTGGGACTAATTAGGTGACGTTCGCCACCACCGTTTATTCCCATCTGCCCCCTTCGGAGCTTGCCACCGGAAATAAATAATTTTGGAATTCTTATAGTTAGTAAATTATTATAAAAATAATTAACATGGATAAAGGATTTTTTTAATTCTTTATTTCTTTTATTGGGTATAACTGTACTCTTAGAATAATCAAAGATGGGTGTAAATGTCTCTGGATGTTATGTATGAGTAATAAAAATTAGGTTTATCACTATTAAATGTTATTTCATTATTATGTTGTATTGTTTGTTTATTAATTTTATGCCATTTCAAATAATATTAAACATTTTTAACAGTAGTAATTAGAGAAAAAATTTACATGGATGGGTATATAAATTATTTTAAATTTCTTTTTTTCTTTATTGGGTACTAGCTTTTTCCCGCGGCTTCACCCGCAGCATGGACAACGTTTTTATGACTTTTCGAGGGTGCGCAGTGTGCGAGCCGCAAGCGGCTCACGAGCGTGGAAAAAAGTAGCCTATGCTTAATTGTGATCCTTGTTGGTACAGGGGTCTAAAGGGTTTATCACATTTCGTATTGAACGTTATCAATGGAAATTGATATAAAACATCACTGGGTATCACGAGCAATAAAGATGTATATTAATGGATAATAAAATAACAAGTAAGTGTATGAAAGATAATAATAATTGCTAGAATAAAACGTTCATGGTATTTATGAATTAGAATTAGTAATTAAAATAAAAGTTCCATTTATTATCCAATTATATACATCTTTATTGCTCGTGATACCCAGTGATGTTTTATATCAATTTCCATTGATAACGTTCAATACGAAATGTGATAAACCCTTTAGACCCCTGTACCAACAAGGATCACAATTAGATAGATAGATAGATAAAACATTTATTCAAAGCTACATAAATTACAATTTATACACAAAAATAAAATATAAAAAAAACTTCTTATATCTAAGCTTAAATGTATAAAGAGGGTAGATATATAAAATTGCGTCGTAACTTTGAAATGGCTCCGACTCAGCATATGCTGCAGGTAATAAAAAAAAGGCATAATAAGCATAGGCTACTTTTTTCCACGCTCGTGAGCCGCTTGCGGCTCGCACACTGCGCATCCTCGAAAAGTCATAGAAACGTTGTCCATGCTGCGGGTGAAGCCGCGGGAAAAAGCTAGTACCCAATAAAGAAACAAAGAAATTTAAAATAATTTATATACCCATCCATGTAAATTGTTTCTCTAATTACTACTGTTAAAAATGTTTAATATTATTTGAAATGGCATAAAATTAATAAACAAACAATACAACATAATAATGAAATAACATTTAATAGTGATAAACCTAATTTTTATTACTCATACATAACATCCAGAGACATTTACACACATCTTTGATTATTGTAAGAGTACAGTTATACCCAATAAAAGAAATAAAGAATTTAAAAAAATCATTTATCCATGTTAATTATTTTTATAATAATTTACTAACTATAAGAATTCCAAAATTATTTATTTTAAACATCATTTTTATTGCTCATGATATACAGTTAGGTTTTATACTAATTTCCATTGATAATGTCCAATACGAAATGCGATAAACCCTTTAAACCCCTGTATGATAACTACGAGGGGGGCAGATGAAACTAAATAGGTGCCATCGATCACCGGGGCGGTAAACGCCACCTAATTAGTGCCAACCTCCACCCCGGTGGCAAGCTCCGAAGGGGGCAGATGGGAATAAACGCACCAAATTTAGTGCCAACCGCCACCCCGGTGGCAAGCTCCGAAGGGGGCAGATGGGAATAAACGGTGGTGCTGAACGTCATCTAATTAGTGCCAACCGCCACCCCGGTGACAAGCTCCGAAGGGGGCAGATGGGAATAAACGCACTAAATTTAGTGCCAACCGCCACCCCGGTGGCAAGCTCCGAAGGGGGCAGATGGGAATAAACGGTGGTGGCGAACGTCACCTAATTAGTCCCAACCGCCACCCCGGTGGCAAGCTCCGAAGGGGGCAGATGGGAATAAACGCAATTTTTCTTAAGTTAAGTGCAATCGGGTATGGCGACTGTCTTGTTTTAGGGTTTTTCATTTCCAAATTACACAGAAACGCAGTCGGGTCTTTTAGTTTTTTTAATTACCGTATTTTATTTTATTCATTTTTTAGTTTTATTATTGAATGAGTTTGTGTAGTAACCTATATACACATGACACACATTAAGATTACGCAGATTATTAACTTATCAGTTGATAGAATAATATTCTCGTAAACGTTGAAGCTCTATAAAGAATTCTGATCGTGTGGCCGATTCAAAAGTTTTTTAGGATCAAGTGTACAGATGACCAGTCCAGCTAATGTTTTAACTCGACTAAGAGCTACATATGCTTGACTTTTAGCAAATATATGTGAGCCGAGGACCACAAGTGTCAAATCGAGTGTAGCACCCTAAAGTTTGTGGACAGTTATAGCCCAACTTAGGATTAAGGGCAACATTCTGCGTTAAATTTTTCCTTGTCCTCGAAGTGCGTCAAAATCAATCGTACATGGTTCAATCCGTATACGAACTCCTGGTTGATAAATTTTTATTGTGCGATCGTCGACAAATACCGCTTGCTGTAATTCTCCGGAAAATCTGCTATTTTGTTTTTTTATATTTTGATATACCCAGTGTCACTCACACAGTAAATACGTATCAAACGACAACCCACAAACTAAAATCTATCGAGCTGTTCAGGCTGCAAAACGTGCCTAACATTGGAATTTGGCGTCTAAAATCTGCCATTTTCTTTTTCTTTTTTCATATACCCAGTGTCATTCTTACAGTAAAACGTATCTAACGACAACCCTCAAGCTATAATTCATTGAGCCGTTCAGGCTGCAGAGCGTGTCAAACATTTGAATTTGGCGCCAAAAATCCGCCATTTTGTTTTTTTTATTTTGATATACCCAGTGTCACTCTCACAGTAAATACGAATCTAACGACACCTCTCAAGCCAAAATCCATCCAGCCGTTCAGGCTGCAGAGCGTGCCAAACAATTATACATACATACAAAAACATACATACATACATACTCTCGAAAAACATAACCCTCCTTCTGGCGCAGTCGGGTAACAAAAGCACCACGCAGACAAGCGGTTTCAATACAAAAAATATTTTTAAAAGTCGTTTACACAAATGTCCAAGAACACTGTTAGATATGAGCGTTTGTATCACTGTTTCCAGACTAGGTTTATAAGTTGACGTGCATTCAATTATACATTTATTTTTAAATGCAGTACATTTATTATTAGATACGTATTGTTATTGTATTTTTATAAACTCAACGGCACAGAAATTAGGCTTCCTAATTTTTCTCAGTATATTTTCATACAAATAGGAGGGGGGGGGGGGGGGGGGGAAACAAACAGCACCATTTTTAAAAATTAAGATATCTAAGGAAACTGCTTAGTGGAATCATTAGGCCAGATCCCACACTACACATTTGTCGAAGAGCAGAACATTGTGCACAGAGCTTCGGGAACTCATATTGCTCAAAATAAAAACATGATTTCAAAAAAATTGTTCCCCCCCCCCAACCTCCCTATTTGTATGAAAATGTAGTGAGAAAAAAACTTTTGTGCCGCCGAGTGTAGTTATAGTTAGGGGCGGGCTGGTTTCCGCAACCAGGCGACCGATGCAGAATTTGTAATCGAATATAAAAATATTTACGGGCCGCACAAATATTTAAAAATATAAATCTTACATTAGGACACAAAATATTATACATTTCTGTGATGAGTCTAAGTGGCCTTAACTTTAAGGCGAGGCACCAGTAGAAGCAGAGAAAAACTGTTTCGCTAGATCAACTGTTTAGGTATTTTTCTATTTAATAACGGCCTCACAAAAATATTGTTTAGATATTGTCTAAAGTATGTGCTAATTTGTCACATGATAGGATGTACAGAGGCCAGCACATCAAGCTAGACACTTTGGACATATACTTACCGTCCTTATGCTGTATGCGTATGGGTCAGAATCGCCCTACGAGTGTCTAGCTTGATGTGCTGGCCTCTGTACTTTACTTGACCATAAAAAATCTGGAAAAGGGTTATTTTCATAATCTTTACACGAGGTTGAGTGCCCTCCGCACTGGTTGAGTGCCCTCCGCACTGGTTGAGTGCCCTCCGCACTCGCCTCCCCTGCCCGGTGGAGTTGTAAAGGCTCCCACGGCCAACAACAAGCTTGTCCTTTCGAAAAAAAACCTTTACACGTAAAGAAAAAAACAGAGATATCTGACAACAAACTAACAAATGCCTCGCCGTAAGTGCCATATATTAATATATGTACTCGAAATAAGTGTATGTTACTTATTATATTCGCACGTAAGCATTGTTTTATTGTAAGTAAAGTACCTACAACAAATATTTTTAATATTAATAAACTTATGTTTTTAATTACTTGACCCATCTCTCTTTCTTCTTAATTAAGGACATATATATAGGTGCAGGCGAATTCGCTTATCTGTGGTTCTGTCGGTTGACTGTAAAAGTTAACACCCTTTCATATCTGTAACTAGTAATTGTTAAGTTAATCATTGTTTTTTTATGGTACCGTGCCTCAAAAGGAAAATACTGAACCCTTATAGGATCATTTTTTTCCGCACGGGGCCCGGGGTCAGCTAACGGAGGCAACCGAACCGACTGAAACATGACTTTTTAGGCCTATTTTCAACGTAAACAGCTTTAGGGTGAAAGGGAAGACACAAATTGTTTCTTTTTCTCTTAGAATTTTATCTATGTCTAGTACTTTACAGTTTCAGAATTTTTTCAAGGTCAGTAAACCCGAACTATCTTATTTTCTGAGTCAGTAGGAGAGGAAAGGGTTTGCCTTTGTCCAGCAGTGGACGTGTTCCGGCTGATATACCTAGATTTTCTTTGATTTCTGTGGCACAGATTTTGTACAGTTTTTCGAGATGGTAACACAGATTTGTCCGTTTCAAATAGCATAGAAAACTGGCAACACTGCCATATCCACCCACTTATTCGTAATTGTACCTATAGATAATATAGTTTGTGCACATGTTGTGCACCCATTCACAAGGTGTGTTTGCCAGTGTTAAATTGTGGCGGGAGCAACAAAGCATACAAGTTTTTATTTGTGTTGTGTTTGGAAAAATGGGTTTTGATGATGCTCAACTATATTTGGAGTATGCGGCTCCTCCTGGCAATGCCTTTTTCCCCGGCCAAACCGTGCAGGGCAGCCTAGTGTTCAGACACAGCAAAGTCAAAAACTTTCGAGGTAAGTAAGTATAGGTACATAAGGAATTTTATGTATTCCATAATTTTATTAATTTCTGTAACTGCGTTTGGAGTTTGGAGTTTTATATATTTATCTAATTACTTACTCAGCTAACTCAACAACTAAAAGTGTGTCCTGGCCTCTGATACTAGAACTTGCCACTTGTCCTGGTCTTGTGCGGTTTCTCGCCTGCCGCCAGCTTGGAGCTCCCGTAGATCAGCGTTCACCACATCGCACCATCTAAGTATCTGATTATTAGTAAGAATTTGAGCTAGACTCTATGCACCTCACCTGTTAGTGTTTTGGGATCGGCCCTAGGGGCACTGAGCGTTAATTCACTTCGTTTAAAGGCGGTGAACATACCCTATTTCATGGTCTAAAAAAACTGGTCTTGTCTTCCCAGAGTGACACAAGCCTACGTCACAATAACATTGCCACTTTATTTCAACATAACATGTTACATGGGTAAATTATATCTATGGTTTTATAGTTAAAATATATCTTTGTAATTTTATAATTTTCATTTATATGTTTTTTAACTTAAATTTTACAACAACACGTCATTATTTGAAGAAAGGCTATAAATACCTACCTAGTGCTATCCTCAGACCAATAATTTAATTACATATGTGTTTTTGTAATTCTGTAAACTTATGTTTTCCTGTATATTCGTTTCCTCGTGGAATAAGTACCCAATTTAAACAGAAGCTGATTACAGAGTTGTTGATTCATTGGTAAGTGTATATGTACAGTCGCCATCAGATATATCGTAGCGGGCGAGGTGTTTATATATTTCTGAGCAGTGTTGAATTTGAATAAATTATGTACACTAGAAGTTTCTATTAATATATTAACTGAACATCTAATTTGTCATAAATATCTGAGCAGCAGATTTTTCAATTTGTTCTTCACACACACTGACGTGAGGAACTTTTTCCTAAAATGCTACGTATTGAAAAATCTATTGCTCAGATATTTATGACAAATTAGAATAATAGTGAACATCATTTATTGAAATTCAACACTGCTCAGAAATATTTGAACTCCTCGCCCACTACGACATATCTGATGGCGACTGTACTGTACCTAACCTTGAATTTACATCTGAACTCAATAAAAATGATAAAATACTATTTTGTCATGTTAGTTTTGCTGCTTTATACAGGGTTTGAAATACTGGTGTAACCCGTAACTGGCGGTTCTATATTAATCATACTGAACAACATTTCTTTATGAACCCATAGTCAATTCTCAAAAAAAATTGGACCCTCCTCCATACAAAAATGCACAGAACATAAGTTGTTGATACGGTGAGTAGTATGACGTCGTCTACGTAACGCCTGGGGATTGTAGCAGGTAGAGCAGGTACCTACCGAATAAATAAAATACTTTTAAGTATACGAATTGAATATGGCTGTAGAGTTATCTTTTTGAATTCGTAAAATTTATATATTTATATATGTAAGCTGACTTATTATTGGGTTTTTTAAAGCTAGTTAAAATACATTCTTGCCATAAGAAAAAAATATAAAAGGGTCCCCCAGGAAGCTCGAGTTTCCATACAAACGTAATTCCGCTTTAATACAAAAACCTACATGCCTGATTGTGTCCAAACTTTGAAAATATATTGAGTAGGTACATATCGATGTTTGTAATTAGTTTTCATCGTAATAAATTGAAAAATAACTAAACGAAGGCTTTCATTAGTTTTGTAATGAAAGTTTGAAGCTTCCCTTATTTTTTTACGTTTTATATTAGTAAGTACATTGAAAACTAAATTAACATCGATACGTGTCTACTCAATTTAATTGCAAAGTTTGGATTCAATCCGTTATGTAGTTTTTATATTAAAGCGGAACTACGTTTGTTTGGAAACTCAAGCCCCCTGGGGATTTCCTTACAAACGTAATTCCGTAGTTTTATAAAAAGGAGCGATCGTAACTCATTGCGACTTGCGCGTTTGAGTAGGTAGTTAACTGACATGAAGCACGGTCATCACCGGAATGGGTTTGACTGTTAGCAAAGAATAAAAACTATTTACTACGTAAATGTTAGTGGCATTTTCGCTCCGTAAGCCACGTTAAGCTATTGGTGCCGGTGCGGTGCCTAGCCCTTGTTTAGGGTGGAGCGAGATTGTCTTTCAGCACCCTTACGCGCAAACGTAAAGCGTCGTCGTCACTTGTCATCATATCGCAATATTGCATAATATTTCGTAATTAATATTTGATATCGTTAATACGTTGCCGTACTTCCTACTTTTAAAGTTATGTATTTAATACTTTACCTATATACCGCTATTTTTATAACGTTATGAAGCCCTGGTTTCAGCTGTAGATTTACGGATTTATCTAGAGGCAATCTAATGAAATCTACGGATTTTTGAAAATCTGATCTGGCAGCACATTTTTTTGCGCTGGAAATTGATTTTCACATTTGGATTTTTGGAGCCCCTTGCCTCCTGGGGCGCCTGTAGCAACCACTCCTCTCCCTCTACCCCTGGGGCGGCGCAGGTCGGTGCTTATGACAATGGGATTCGCCACTGGCCATACAATCTCTTTTTTACCAACCCGGACTTGGGACCCGTGTCACATATGAAATACTAGTTATTGCACTTCCATAAAAAACGAAAATACCTACGCATTTATTCACCTACTCCTTTCCGCTGTCAGACAATACACAGAAACAAGAGTATTAAGCGCTCGACTTAGCGGTTATAACTGCGTACAAGGGCGGCGCGAGGATTGCGGCGGCGACTGTACGGCTACGTTAGTACTAATATATATACTTTGCTATGGGCCTCATAAGAAGGCTCAAGGTTACCCAAAGCATCCCAAGGGGCAATGGATGGAGTTTATCTGCGTGATCGAATCAGAAACGAGGAGATCCGCAGGAGAACCAAAGTAACTGACATAGCTCACATAATTGCTAAACCGATGTAGCTGTGGGCAGGGCACATAGCTCGAAGAACAGATGGCCGTTGGGACAGTAAAGTTCTCGAGTGGCGACCGCGCACCAGAAAACGTAGCGTAGGTAGGCCTCCCAAGCGGTGGACCGACGACCTGGTGAAGATCGCGGGAAGCCGAGGATGCGGGCAGCGCAGGACCGGTCGTCGTGGAAATCCTTAGGGGAGGCCTTTGTCCAGCAGTGGACGTTCTTCGGCTGATATGATGACTGGCGAAGCCGTGCGTGGTGCGGAGTGGCAGCATCGAATACGACTAAGTTCACTCGGATAAAAGCGGCATCTACTTATTATATTACTAGCTTTTGCCCGCCGCGGCTTCGCCCGCGTGGTTATCTTTTTAATGATTATCATAGAGGGTGCGCGGTGCGCGAGCCGCAAGCTGCTTGCAAGCTTGGACATGAATTTTCTCCAGATCCCTCGGGAACTATTTCAGGATATGCTTATTAGTAAATCATGTCATTTCCCACCACCTCAACCATCTCTGTGCAAAAAATCACACAATCCATTGTTCCGTTGCGATGTTAAAGAAATTAACCAAAAAAGAGTATATTTTCAGTTCCCTTAGGAACTGCATCGGGCTGTGCTATTTTCACGGGATAAAAATCAGCCTATGTCCTTTCTCGTAACACAGGCTACCTGCATGCCAAATTTCATTACGATTGGCCAAGGTGTTGAAGCGTATAAAGGTAACAAACAAACACATTTTCACATTTATAATATTAAGTAAGGATGGTGGTCTATATTACTTACTGATCAATATTTAGGTAACTTCCACAATTTTTTTCAACAATGCCAATTCATTTCTCTGAATTTGACATAGAGCTTATAGTGCGGAAAACAACAAAAGATTTTATTGCCAGTATTTAATTACCGGAACATAGTTGAATACAAGATGTTCTTAAATTTAAGGTATCATATGTCCCACCATCAATGGCTTGCAAATATACATATTATTATATTGGTACCTAGTTTTACAAACATTCATGAATTTTTATCGCTAAGAAATTCTTTTACTGTATATGTAGTAACATTTGTTTTGAAGCCATTCGGTTCAAATAGATTCAAAATTAGAATTTAAACAAGTTTTAATATGGATAGGGATGTTGTAGTAAAAACAGATCGCCATACAGAAGGAATTATGCTTGTGGACATTTGCTATTGAATAGGGCAGAATATAGAGTCGATCTTTGTGCCGCGTAACCCTCTCAAAAACATCTTCATTCGTTCGAAAGTATGTAGGGCAATCCCGAACAAATTACAGATTTGTTTTAAATAGAAACATGGAAGTGGTAACATACGGTTTGCCTTGAACATGGATTTACATGAATCCCTATTTCCATTTGGGGTTCCACATACTGCACGTTAACATTTTTTCTGTGCTTTAAATGCTTTTTTTGCTTCAACCGAATTACCCCACAATAAAAGTCCGTAACTCAGCACCGAAGACAGACACTAACCATGATAGAATGTAAGAACAACTTCCATATATAAAACCCTACATAATCGCCTTACTGAAAATAAAAATTTGTCGATTCTTTTACAAACGCTATCTATGGCTTTTCCAGTCACAATAATTGCCAAACATTAACCCAAAAAAAATTATGTTAATTTATTATTATTTGTTTATCATTACAGCGTTACTAAGCGGAATGTCAATAGTGTTGTTGGTCTTAAATTCCATAAAATCAGTTTTATCAATGTTTAATTTCAAATTATTTTTATTTAGCCAGTCAATAACTTTAGTTAATGTCATGTTAATTTCCACGCCAAATTTTTGTTTTTGTATTGTTTCTACCTAAGATAGTTGTGTCATCAGCATACATGATAAACCTCTGTTCCCCTTTAAAAATATTCGACAAGTCATTTATATAGCACAGGAATAACAGTGGGCCTAGGATACTCCCTTGTGGTACACCACAACTAATTAACTTAAAAATAGATCGGCCGCTGTCATTTCTAGCGCGTTGTATGAAGTGCCCGAAATGCGGCTGCAACACAGACAGGAGCTGTTCTGTAACGCAGCGGGGTTTGATTGAATATATAAATAATTACAAACTAATTAATTAATTACGAGACTCTCCCCTCTCCCCTTTATCTTTCCCTCAGCTCAGGATAGGGGGAGTGCGAGGCTCTTCGACAGTATTATAACAGTATATTCAATCAGACCTGACCGAACCTATCATCGCTTGCTTCGCTCGCTCAACTCGTTGAAATTAATGCATATATAGACTATGAGTATCTGTATTGAATTCGCTTTTGCGTTGACTTGAAGAAACAAATGCGACTGCACTACAGACCGCTGTGTTGCAGCTGGTTTTGGACAGAAAATAACTTTTTAAGCAATCCGCGAGGTACCTAATGCAGCACAGACCATGGGTGTCTGTGTCGCGTCCGGGGCGTGCTACTGTAGTAACGTTTCTTCTGAAAATCCTCAATAACCTTTTATCTCCTGCCCACCTTTCTTCCAGGCCTCTACGTGAATTTACGGGGTAAATGCGACGTACACTGGACGTCGCGGCACTCGCGGAGAGTCAACGGGCGCACCGAGCATTACACCAGAAACCACGACTCACACGAGGAGTACGTCAATACCAAGCTGTACTTGATGGGCAGTCTCAATGGTAAAGTACCTTAATATGTACTGGAAGAAGTTATTACATTTCCAATTCATGTACTTCCATGATTTAAATTCAAAACAAGGTATAATTGCAGATTTTTTGACGTTAGCACTGTCAAACTTTATCACGCGTAGGAAAGTACCTCAAAAATTTTTAAACTCATACCTTACCAGAAATAACAATAAACCTTCGCCATATTACCGAATTTAAACTATGTAGGTAGATGTTTTTTACTGGAGCACTTTTGAAAGAATCGCCTGGCAGCGCCTGCCCTCAGTTAGAGCAAGAGGAGCGATTCGCTCTTGGCGCCAGGTGGCATTATTAGGCACCAAAAAGCCAAATGCAAAAAATCATTTCTAGCGCAAAATAACATTTTGATGGCACCTTTTAAGAGACGCGGTGGCAGTGTTCATATCTGATATTTAAAAATCCTTAGGATGACGCTGAAAAATCCGTAGATAGTCTCTAGAAGTCTAGATAAATCCGCAGATCTACAGACTTTTTAAGAAGCTTTGGAGTGGTTAGACTAGCCTTGAACCTAGTCCATAAACCTCATTTCTTGTTAAATTACATGGGTGAAATAGCCGACCAAAGACCACTTAAAAAAAATTCGCTCAACCCTGATTGATCAAGGATCGATCATGGTTGTATTTTTCTGGTCGGCTTACTCGTAAGTATATAAAAAAAAAAAGACGAGTGGCACTCGGGGACTGCCGCGGTAAAGCTATTGCATAGCATTTATTATCAACTTATGCAATTATAATTATTTATTTATTTTTTATTTATGCAGTATTTACCAGTACCATATAGTCCTTGGGGCGCGGGATGTTTATGTAATAAATTAACACTAAGAAAGTTAAATCATCAAAGTCATCGTCATCGACCACCATCGCGACCACAATCTCGACCACCTCACGACCACCATCGCAACCACCATCACGACCGCCATCGCGACCACCATCACCACCACCATCACCATCAGGTTTTTCGTGTTTTTGTTTCAGGTTTTTTCGTTACGAAATTTCTTGATTCGGTCCCCTCAAAGCCCGCGATAAAAGCTATACAATAGCTTAAAAATATGTTGCAAGGATATGATTAAATCACGGAAGTGTCAAAATAATTACAACTCCATTTTATCATTTGCCATAATAAATCTAGTGATTTGATCAAATCCATAAACTGGAATCAGTCAAATAATAAAAATTGGTCAAGTGCGAGTCGTATTTGCGCACCGAGGGTTTTTACCAACCATCACACCTCTCCACACAAATTTAACAGCGACAAAAAATGCCTCGTTCAATTCGTACTTCGGACTCCTTAGCCCGATTCCACTCACACTTGGCCGGTTTTTATTGATTGTTGTTTTAAGCTTGTACGTATGTATTACTGTTTTACGATACAGCAAAAAAAACCTATAATAAACGCGTTTCTTGTATGGGAACCCCTCTTAATTTTTCACTTTTTATTATTTTTGGTAAATCCCTCATATAACACATATTCTGCGGAAATTTCAACCCGCTAACAAAAGACGGACCAAAAGTTCAGAAGGACGTACGGACAGACGAACGGTTTAGGCTTAGTAATAGGGCCCCGTTGTATTATTCTAGATACAAGTAGAATTACACTTTTTACCATACTGGCCATTTCTATTTTATATTAGACATCAAATGTGTCGATGGCGTAACGGCTTATCTTATCTTATCTTTGTAAGTGGGGGCTGCAGTTGCAGCGACACTTCGACCCAATGGGATCTTTTGTGTCTACCCCTATAACCTTTGCACCCCAACCTACTCGAAGATATGCTGCATTAATGCAGCAATTCCGCTGATTGGAAGGTGCTTGTAGTCCTCCGGTGTTGGGTAGCCATCACCTAGGAGGTACATACGCTTACTAGCCAGGACATCGCAGTGACACAGTAAGTGTTCCATTGATTCTATATCTTCACCACAGGCCCTGCAGGTCGGGTCGTGCGTCAGGCCGATTTTTTGCAGGTGTGCATTTGTGGCAAAGTGGCCCGTCAACGCTCCTGTTATCGCCCTGACTCGCGTCCTGCTGTTATTCCAAATGTACTTGGTTGCCCCTGTGGTGACCTCGCCGATGAAGAGCTTAGAGTGTTTATGTCCATCTCTGGATAGCCATGTCAATCTGTGTCTTCCCTCGGCCTGTTCCTTTAATGCCCTTATAATAGTGCTCCTTGGTAGCCCTATCCTCGGTTCTGGACCACACATTGTTGTTTGTGATCCCATTCTAGCCAGTTTGTCTGCTTCTTCATTGCCTTCCACTCCTACGTGTCCAGGGACCCAGACCAGTTGCAGTTTGTTGTGTCGGCCCACCTTATTGAGGACCTTTACACAATTTAGCACTAGCCCGGAGTCAACCTTGAAGGAGTCAAGAGCTTTAAGAACAGCTTGGCTATCGCTGAGAATGTAGATGGTTTTGTCTTTGACTTCCTTGTCTATAATCTCATGTGCGCACGCAATGATAGCATAAGTCTCCGCCTGGAAGACTGTTGCATATTGCCCTAGACTAATACTCGCTGAGTAATCCTTAGCATAAACGCCTGCACCAGCACCAGACTCCATTTTCGATCCGTCTGTATACCATGTAAGAGTGTTTGGTCCTTGTTGTTTAAGTCCTTTACTCCATTCTTCCCTCGTAGGAACATAGATTTTATATTCTTTTTTGAATATGTGCACAGTCTGTATTTTGTCACATCCCATGCGCATAAGCCTTTCCATACCTGTGTCTAGTTGTAGATTGGTATGTCTGGTTTTGGGCATGTCAAAATTCCACATGCCATTTAACGATAACCTGTGTAGGGCCTTGGCCGCCTCTGTTTGAATGTGTATTTGAAGTGGCTTTAGATTTAGCAGCATTTCCATGGATGCAGTAGGTGTTGTACGAAATGCTCCGGTAATTGCCAGGCAGGCCAACCGCTGAAGTTTTGTCAGTGTTTGCCTGCACGCGCCTAACTCCGTTCTAGGCCACCACACAATGCTGCCATAAGTAATAATGGGTCTTACTATCATTGTGTATAGCCAATAAATGACTCTGGGTTTCAGGCCCCAGGTCTTCCCGTACGCAGATCTTAGCATACAAAAGATTTTTGTGGCCTTGACCATGATCCTTTCTGTGTGCAGACTCCACGTTAGTTCTTTATCCAAGGTCATGCCTAGATATTTGACGCTCGTGGACCAGTTTAGTTCTGTACCATACAGTTTGAGAGTTTGTAAACCTTGTAGGTTTCTTTTCTTTGTGAATGGTACAACCGTTGTCTTGCTAGGGTTAATCGACAGGTGATTTTCACCACACCACCTTTCAACTTTTCGCAAGGCCTTTTGCATTATTTCCGATACTATGTTTGGAAATTTGCCGCTGATTAGTATAGCTAGATCGTCAGCATAACCAATCGTGTAAAGAGGTCCGGTGTTCAGCTCCTGTAGGAGCGAGTTGACCACTAGGCTCCAAAGTGTTGGTGACAGAACGCCACCTTGTGGGCATCCTTTTGTAGTGGTGGCAGTAACCTCGTCCCCCATTAGTGAAGATGTTATAATTCTCTTCCTAAGCATGATATCTATCCATTTGCATAACGTTTGGTCTATGCCATGGGAGATAGCTGCATTCTTGATTGCCCCGAAAGTAGTGCGATCAAAGGCTCCTTCTATGTCAAGGAAGGCAGCAGCACATACTTCCTGGTTCTCCAACGCTCTTTCAGCACGTGATACTACAAGGTGAAGTGCTGTTTCAGTCGACTTGCCAGACTGATATGCACATTGTAGTCCATGAAGTGGTTTTTTCCGCAAGGGACCCTCCTTTATATGTTTGTCAACCAGCTTTTCCAAAGCCTTTAGCAGGAATGACGAAAGGCTTATGGGTCTATAAGACCTCGGTTCATCATATCTGTCTCTTCCTGGCTTTGGTAAGTAGACAACCTTCACACGTCTCCAGATTTTAGGAATATATCCGAAGGCGATACACGCTTTGTACAGCCTGCATAATGGCTTAAGTAGCGCCTTTGATCCTTTTTGTAGTAGGATGGGGTAGATCCCATCTGGCCCTGGCGATTTCAATGGTTGAAAGCTACCTATAGACCATAGAAGCTTTTGCTCATTTACTACCTTCTTAGCTACGTCCCAGTCTTTTTTCCTCGTTTGAGTATTCAGCTCATTCCGAGTTACTGGGTCATCCTTTTCGCTATCTGTTATTTCACAGCCCGGGAAGTGGGTTTTAAACATCACTTCTAATGTTTCCTTCCCAGATTCAGTCAGTTTTCCCTCTTCGGTTCTAATAGATTTTAGCTGATCTGATTTTGTAACAGAGAGCGCCTTTGAGAGTCTCATTCCTTCAGGAATATTGTCAAGACTTTGACAGTGTTCTCTCCACTTTTTCCTTTTTCTCTTACGAACTTCTAGGTTAAATTTAGTAAGAGCTCTTGAGTACTCAGTGAAGTCATTTTTCTTCTTGGCTTCATTGAATGCCCGTCTTGTGTCTCTCCTCATTTTTTCAAGATCAGAGCTCCACCACAAATCCTTTTTAGCCATGACAGCTTTTTCAGGACAGTTTTTAATCCAGGCAGTTCGTATCGCGTTAACAATCCTATCAGCCTCGATCTCTGTGTCAAGTACAGAGTTTAGTTTACCTCGCACTTCACCTAATTCATCCTTTAGATCCGTCACGTAAGATTCCAACAATCCTATCAGCCTCGATCTCTGTGTCAAGTACAGAGTTTAGTTTACCTCGCACTTCACCTAATTCATCCTTTAGATCCGTCACGTAAGATTCCCATTCAGTGTTCCGTGGGTTTCTCCTTCGTACAGTCTGTATCTGGTTATCAGTTATGTACCTGAAGCATATGTACCTATGATCAGCACCACTAATTTCGTTAGATACATGCCAATTAATTATGTCCTTACTTGCCCTGTTTGAGGCAACCGTGATGTCAATGACCTCGGCCCTTCTAGAATTGACGAACGTTGGTTCATTGCCTCTATTTAGAATTTGTAGCGGAGAACTTACTATGTATTCTAATAGGTCCTCCCCCCTTTTGTTGATATCTGTGCTCCCCCAGACCGTGTGATGTGAATTAGCATCACATCCTATAATAAGATCAAATTGATTCTTACCGCAGTGCTCGACTAGCTCCCTCACAGCAGGTGAAGGTGGCTCCGTCTCCTCATAGGGCATGTAGGCAGAGGCCATGATGACCTCGCTCCTGCCCCCTTTAAGGATCTTAATCGTTGTAAGATCCCTGGAACAGAAATCGTATAAGGGCATTGCATCTACGCCATTTCTGACATAGATGCAAGTCCTCACATCATTAGCAAGACAGTTGTAGACTATGGATCCACCCGCCCTACCCAAACCCGATACTAGTCCCTTTCTAATGTAAGGTTCCTGTATGAGGGCAATATCAAATTTATTACTTTGCAGCTGTCTGGCCAAAAGGGCCGTTGCTGCCTTGCAGTGCTGTTGGTTTACTTGTACACACCTTAGACCCGCGAATTTGAGTGTTCGCCGGGGTGTGGCGGCCAGTTATTGGCCACCACTGGGTGCCTCACTCTCCGTCACATCGTCGACAGCCAGAGGAGATGATGCCAACCCTAGGTTGCCAATCTCCTCCAGCAGATCTTCCGTCTTCTGTGACGTCGCCGGTGATGGAGGCTGTCCCTGCTCCACTACCTCCATTGGGTTTGGCTGCGGTTCGGGCTCCGCTACCGTCTCCACTGGATCCAAACGCGGGACTATCGCCCCCACGACAGCACCGACAGGCTCCTCCACCCTCCCTTCGGTGTCCTCCAGGAGTTTGAAGGTGCTCTTGTCCATGCCCGACTGGAGGCAATAGCCCTTCCCCTTTATGTGATCCGCAGAGGTCCTGTCCATCAGAACTATGCGTCTCACATGGCCCTCCTCAACCAGTGTGTCCACCACCTTCCACTCACTGGTCTTGAGGGCAGGGTTGTAGCGTTGGATAACGCTCAGAACCCGGGTGATGTCCAGGCACCAGTTGTTCTTGGTCTTCCATGCCATTTTTACCGGTTTTGGAAGATCCTTGGCGCTAATCACCTTTAACTTTACGTCCTTAATGGGAGTGCCATTAAGTCCGCAAAGCCATTTCGCAGACGCCTGCCCTTCACACGAGAAGTGCATGGCCCCCGCAATTAATGTTCCCGCGTTGACGACCGGCAGTGGGTCTGGAGTTTTCTCCAGCATTTCCCATATGGCATTCCTTATTGAGGATACCATTTCCGCCGTGATCGTCCTCGAAGGGTGGTCCTCAGTAATAACCGCCATTCTGACGTTTGTCAGTGCCTCCTTAAACGAGCTGTCCTGAATTTTGGACCGCTTGGAGTCTCCTGACGGGTCAGTGGCCTCATTACTGACCTCCCTAGCCCTTTTTGATGGCCCTTCGGTGGGCATCCCTGCAGAGGCAACGGCTGCCTGCCTGTTCAGAGTGCGTTTCCGCTTCTGACTGCCACTCGGCCGTTTCCTCTTTCTGACGGTAGCATCAGTCAGGGCACTTCCCGCACCTGCAATTACGGTCCCAGCAGCAGGTACCGCAGCGTTGACAGCCCCAGAGGGACCATCGCCTGCCACAGCGTTCCCACCGCCAGTTCCGAAACTGCCATGCGGTCCGATTCCCGCCCTAGCTCCCCTCCCCGACGCGCCCCCCCTACCTGGTTCCGAAACCCTGGCGCCACGAGAGGACAGAGCACCCCGAGAAGTGCCCCGCCCACCTCTTGTCACCGTTGAATTTCCTCCCCTGGCAGGTACGGTACCCTTGGCATAGATGCCCTTTGTCCCCGCCCTTGCGGGCGTTGAGACCTTATGGGACCCGCCCTTATCGGACAGTTCCCCTAAATTTTTGTTTTTATTTTGGTCCTCCATAATTGTACGGTTTATCCTTCACCACCTTGACTCCCCACCCTCCATGGAGTCCTCAACGTTGGGGATGCCTTGATAGACACCAGGGTTATCAAGGGGTATAGCATCCCTGGGTGAGCTGCCCACGAGGTACACAGCACGTCTTGCTTCGCGCCATTTCTAGCACTAACAATGCGCACTGCTCCCTGTAGACCCCATCACCCCCGGACACTCGCCTGGTGGCCGTCTGAGGGACAGGCACCTTAGCCGATTGATCGCCTTTGGCTCCCCGGCGACCTCCCGTGTAAGAGGAAATTAGGGCCAAAGTGGTGTGTTGCCAACCCGTGTCGACTCAACCACCAGGATCCCGTCATCCCTCCGTACGGGTCCCCGCGCACGGCAAAAACACGCGGGTGGTCAACCCCCCCTCTGCCATCAATATTGTATGATGACAGAGCCACAAGAGCTTGACCACAGGACTCTTGCAGTAGTGCTCATCTCCCCCCAGCATCACAAACTGACCTAATCGAGTAAGTCAGTCCGCCATGCAGGGACGATATGAGCACGATAATTGTGCGCCCATAGTAGCCAATGGTGAGGAACCCGACCATTCTCTACCATGAGCCCACCGTGGCAGTCTTAGCCATCGCTAGAGAACAGAGCTGCCGTCATACAAGGCCTTACTCTGGTCACTAACCATGTTGCCCGGGGGGCGCCGGGGAGAGAGGTAGCACTGCAATAGGGTTTTTAGGTCCACAAGCATCCCTACCCTACTCCCACACTAGGAGGCGACTGCCAAACCCCCCTGGCGTAACGGCTAGGGCACCGCTTCCTGTCCGGGAGGTCGTGGTTCGAATCCCGCAACGTACCAATGTGATTTCGAATTTAGATTTCATATGTATATACGTTTATCCGACGCTCTTACGGTGAAGGAAAACATCGTGAGGAAACCTGCACACGCCTGCGAAGAAACTCGCAGGTTGTGTGTGAAGTCGACCAACCCACACTGGGCCCGCGTGGTCGACTAAGGCCCGATCGCCCTAAATCATAATAGGCTCGAGCCCCTCGGCGGGGACGTATACGAGCTGATATGATGATGAGACATCAATCTAATTTACAATTAAATTATTTTTCTCAAACATCTTGGAAATTTGAGCATTATTTTGACAAACTTCTTCTAGACAAATCGAAATTGCTGTACTGGCCAAATACATGCGAGCAGCGGCCCGCAAAAGTTGTATGAAGATCCATATCTGTCGTGTATAGCGGCCAAATAAATTACTATGTAAACTCATATCTGTCGTGTAATTTAACAATGGAAGTATATTATACTCCGAAACATGGCACCAAGGAGGTAACTTATCAAAGGTTTTGTTTAAACTTTTAACTGACTGCAAATAGAACGCTGTTTATTGAAAAAAAAAAAACAAATAAACACTTTGGCGCGTGAAAAATTATTGTTGTCGTTGTTCGTCATTGATTTTGAAAAATAATTATTGAAGTTTTATTTTCCGCGCATTATTTGAGAAAAGTACTTTACAAGCCTTGGCCACAACTAGGCATTGATGGACCTTCGCCTCGGTGCGCATTTACACGTTCGTCCATCAATGCCTCTTTTGCTGGCCGCTGCTGCAATGTACTATAATATAAATTACAATTTAGATTATTGAGATTTTTTCTAAAAGCAATTTCCCTTTCAGGCCAAGTACAGCTGGACCCTGGGCAACACGTATTCCCCTTCCAACTGGTACTCCCCCCGCACTGCCCGTCATCCTTCGAGGGTGGTAATGGACGCATTCGGTACTATCTCAAGTTCGTCATCGACCGCGCCTTCAGGTTTGACCAGGAGAGAGAGTTCCCCATCACAGTGTTGGGGAGGAAGGATTTAAATGCTCATCATTTTACTAAGGTACTTAAGTACTCTATCTATAAGGGTCCTTTTCCCGTGAAACTATCAATTCAAGGTTATAGATGCCGTTATTTTTAGGGTCGTCAAACTAGTAACGTAAAACTGTAGGTACCTAATCATTTTTCTATTTTGCCGAATAAACTTGATTTGATTTAATATCTTTACAGTATCGCCATGTCAGTCCGTCGGTGTGTCATGTCACAGCCGTTTTTTACAAAGATGATCTACAGCTATAAAGCTGAAATTTGGTACGATTATACAAATCCGTGACCCTATAAAGAAATGGTATAAAATCTGTAAAAAAATATTTTTCTCCCTTATAAGTATGTAAAGTGGATGTGAGTTTTTTGGTTGACTTACCCTTTTGCGTGGTGTATCGTTGAAAAGGTCTTTCACTGTGGGTTTGCAACGATTTTTTTCCGATAAATAATTCGTCGTAACGAAACTTTAGTCAACAACGACGCTAATCGGTGAAAAAAAAACTGCGGCCACGTGATACCTACGACGTTAGTACTAATATATATACTTTGCCTGGATACGAAAAGAAATCGCAATTAAGATGAGGTCATTTTTTTACTCAGTACATAATTGAAAACGCTAAACACGTTAAAAAACCGACACATCGGAACAACTTAGTACATTTTTGCATCATTATTTTAGGTTTTTGTAAATTTTCTAAAAAAGTACTACACCGATTTTGATAAAATTTAAATGGGACCACACGGGAAGCACTAGCTTTCTAATAAAAAAGGAATCATTAAAATCGGTTCACCCAGTCCAAAGTTATGAGGTAAAAAACATAAAAAAAATTGAGAACCTCCTCCTTATTGGAAGTCGCTTGAAAATACTTTCAAAATAAACGAGTAGGACCCGTGCTGTTCCGCGGCATTATTATTTATTATGTATACATCACTTACCATCAGGTGAGATATAGTCAAACGCACTCAAATTTTTAATAATAAAAAATCGATGGTGTGCAGTAGACAACCCGCAAGCGGCTCACCATCGATCTTGAATGTTCACACCTAGCATTCAAACATCCTCCGAGCACTTTTCGTTTTCTTTCCAACGCTCATAAGTGAAAGCACAACAACAACAACTCACAAAATGTAGTACTTCGCGCCCGCGCTTACTTTTAGCTCACTACTTGTCAAAATTGTAGGCTGAGACAGAGGCTGTCAGTTAAAAAAAAGATAAAACAAATTCTCTTTATTGCACACACTATACAATTAAAGAAAAACTTAATATTCAAAAACGTTATGTAGTTAAGGGAAAGTTGCTATGATTAGACCACTGAACTTTAGAATATTATATCTCATTGATTATAGAAGATAAAATTAAACCAGATCATGAATATTATGTTCTCGTAAACTTTACTAACAATAATCTTACACATTGGCTGTTCAGGCTAACCGTTTTGGAAATATTGAAAACAATATTTCTGTATCTGTTGCCTTCTTTGGACCATAGTCGCCTTGATTGGAACACAAGGGTGCCATCAATGGACTTCGAGAACTTTGTACTTAAGATCCAATCAAGGCGACCGATGGAAAATAAAAATAAAAACAAAACAATTTAGAAAAGAATTCAACTATTAAAACAAAATCTAAGACTCATAGGGCGTAAATTAGCATATTCGTTTTTTCATTTTTTTCCTTTTTAACCCCCGACGCAAAAAGAGGGTTTTTTTAAAATTCACAATTGGTAAGCCCTTGGCATCATCTCACCTGATGGTAAGTAACGATGTTGCCGAAGATGGAAACGGGCTTACCAAGATTCCCCAATGCAATGGAGAACTAGCTATCTTATCTGCAAGCAAGCCGGAACACATCAATGTTGTTAACACTGATGTTTGACGGCAAGCCTTAGATAAGATGGTGGTGGTAGCTGGCCAGGCGGGCTTAGAAAATGCCCTACCACCAACCAAACCGAGTCTTACAAGTTGACCGCACCGGGAATCGAACCCACGACCTCCTGTTGCGAAGCGAATGGACTAACCAGAGGTGGTTAAAAGTTTAAACATTATTATATATTATAGGTGTTATATTATAAGTTTGACGCCAATGTCTGTGTGTGTCTTTTTGTCTGTCTGTGGCATCGTAGTTCTTATTCATTCTTAATATTACTATATGTATAGTACAAAAAATCTACTTTGAAACATAACAAAGATCCTCCAAAGATTGCTTTAACGGTGAAGGAAAACATCGTGAGGAAACCTGCACACGCCTGCGAAGAAACTCGAAGGTTGTGTGTGAAGTCGACCAACCCGCACTGGGCCCGCGTGGTCGACTAAGGCCTAATCGCCCGGATTCAGGGTAGGCTCGAGCCCCTCGGTGGGGACGTATATGAGCTGATATAATAAAGATCCTAGACTTATAGGGAATAAATTAGCATATTTATTTTTATTTTTTTTACTTTATACTATATGTACAGAACAAAAAATCAAATATTCAACATAACAATAATTCCAGACTCATTGGCATATTATTATACATATATGTAACATTACTTTTTTCATCGTTAGTATTAATATATGTATAAAACAAAAAATCAACTATTAAACATAACCAAAATCACAGACTCATTCATTAGGCGTAAATCAGCATTTTAAATTTTTGCATTTCTTCTTATAAAAAGTTGCCATGATTGGACTGGTACAATGATAGAAACACCTATGCGGTCCACTGATAACAACTAGGTACAAAGTCAAAAAGAATATTCAAGAATGATGAACGAACACAGTTCACAAAAATTATTAACACAAAATCAGGAAAATTATTCTCGTTTAATTTTTCAGCCTGAAAAAAAGATATGTTATATTCAAGGATATTACCTAGGGCCCTTGTAAGTTCATTACACGATTAGATTAACTTGACTCGATCATAAAAAATCCCAAACATAGCATAAATTGAAGCAGTAAACCTGTAAACATTTGTTGGAAAAAATATTACTTTTAAATTTGAAATTTATATTATAATTAATTTTCTTCTTTTCAAACTACGTAGTCTATGTTTGTTAAAATTACTTTTTCGAAACTTTTCAACTAAAAAACATTGAAAAATTGCAAAAGTATGGTTATTTTCTTTACTCGTTACATGTAAAGAAAAAGACAGAGACAACTGTTTAATCAATAATTATACTTACATCAGTTTTCTTTCGCGAGAATTTTATAATTCGGGGGTCGTAAACCAACGTGGATACGTCACTTGCTATCGGCGTTAGCAGATTTACTGAGTTTTCAGACTGGAACCGGTAGGTACGGTACTCGCCAGTCGCCAATACATAGTTACTGGAAAGAAACAGTTTCAAAACCTGGTATTTAAAACGAAACCGATAAATTGTTTCGGTATTGCAAAAACGCATACCAGCCCATCGCTAGTTCCAGTGGGAGTGGGGAGTTGGGTACACGACCGTTGCGTTGTGACTCATCAGAGGTCCTCAAGTGTGACCAGTTTTTGAAATATTTAGATGGTCCAGTAAAGGCGCCGGTCCAGTGATCGAAACCTTCCTCTACCTAATATAGAAAAATGGTTTTACTCTTGTTAGGTATTCCAAAGTAATAATTTTAAATCGTATTACAAAACGTTTTATTCTTGTTATGTATTCCACACTAATTAAAATTACTAAACCTTCCTATGTAATTCCTTTCACCGTCTTATGGGTTAAAATTCAATCCTCGTAAGACGCAGACTATAATCATTGGCAGTCCTTACTATAAAGTAACTCCAGGCTTAATGCTGTGTGTCTTCCCGTTGTATTTGATGGCATCTGTATTCTGTATAGCAATAAAGTAAAAAACTTTGGCATCTTCTTTGACCAAACTCTTTCATGGGACGTACAGGTTGGTGAGGTCAGCAGGAAGACATTTGCCTCCTTTAAGACCCTTAACCGCTTCCGAAATTTTCTTCCCACTGCAACTTAAATCTCGCTTGCACAATCACTAATGTTACCAATCCTTGATTACGCCGACGTACGTTACCCCGATCTGAATGTGATTTTTCGAAATAAGCTTGAGCGCCTGCAAAACCTTGCTATCAGATTCATTTTTAGCCTTCGTAAATACGATCATGTGTCCGCTTATCGCAATAACTTGAAGTTGCTCCCAATTAGTCACAGACGTAACCTTCATATCCTCTCTCAGCTTTATTCTGTACTTTTTCTTCCAAAATCTCCTATGTACCTTAAGAACGATTTAATTTTCTTTCGTCCACAGTAGTAGGTATTCGCGGGTTCTAGACCACTTAATATGCATGGCTGGCTTTTTTTTAATAGCGACTCGTTGTTTTCGCAAAAAACGCCAGCGACGACCCTAATGAAGGGCTCGGCCTGGCAGTAGTAGGTATTCGTGGGTTCTAGACCACTTAATATGTATGGCTGGCTTTTAATATCGACTCGTTGTTTTCGCAAAAAACGCCAGCGACGACCCTAATTAAGGGCTCGGCCCGGCAGTAGTAGGTATTCGCTGGCTCTAGACCACTTTATATGCATGGCTGGCTTTTTTTTAATAGCGACTCATTGTTTTCGCAAAAAGCGCCAGCGACGACCGTAATTAAGGGCTCGGCCCGGCAGTAGTAGGTATTCGCGGGCTCTAGACCACTTAATATGCATGGCTGGCTTTTTTTTAATAGCGACTCGTTGTTTCACAAAAAGCGCCAGCGACGACCCTAATTAAGGGCTTGGCCCGGCAGTAGTAGGTATTCGCGGGCTCTAGACCACTTAATATGCATGGCTGGCTTTTTTTTAATAGCGGAAACATTGCTATTACAATACGTAATTTGAGTAACTTTTTATCAACTGTCAAAAACGAAAGTTTGTTCTGCAATTATTTGCGTTACTGAAATAGTCTTTCTCTGCGTGATCGATTCAGAAACGAGGCGATCCGCAGGAGAACCAAAGTAAGCGACATAGCTCACAGAATTGTTGAACTTAAGTGGCAGTGGGCGGGGCACACAGCTCGTAGAACAGATGGCCGTTGGGGTTGTAAAGTTCTTAAGTGGCAACCGCGCACCGGAAAACGTAGCGTAGGCAGACCTCCCACGTGGTGGCCCAACGACCTGGTGAAGATCGCGGGAAGCCTATGGATGCGGGCAGCGCAGAATCGGTTGTCGTGGAAATCCTTTGGGGAGGCCTTTGTCCGGCAGTGGACGTTTTTCGGCTGATATGATGATGATGATGACTGACATAGTGACGTCATAAGTGCCATGGTCTTTTACGAACTAGTTTACTGTTTTTAATAAATATAAAATTAAAAATTGTTTGGTATTTCAAACGAGCTAGTGTTTTTGCTACTCTAAAAGAAATGCTATTTTTTGAATAGTTAAAAAAAATATTTTTACGGTAAATTAGCCTATTTGACATTATCAAAAAAAAATTAAAATATCTCAAGGAACTTAGTAATTTTTTTTTAATTTGGTAAACTTAGTACCTCACTGGTTTTAAACCCTATGAAAAAAGGAGCCTCAGTGTTAATTTAAATATGACGATTTTTTTTTTTAATTTTTGTATTCACAATGAAACAATAAGAAATCAATCAGTTATTATATATTAGCTTTGGCTATAGTTTTTATTAGTTTCTTTTTAGTCTTTGTGGATGAGTGGTGCGCGAGCCGCAAGCGGCCCCATTTGTCATTTCCCACCCCCTTAACTATCTCTATGAAAAAAGTCACGTCAATCCGTTGCTCTGTTGTGATGCCGTCCGACGTACGCGAGACTGGAACCTTTGGGAACTATCTCAGGCTATGCTAATTAGTTGTTTATGTCATTTCCCACCCCCTCGACCATCTCTGTGCACAAAAAAAACAACAATCCGTTCCTCCGTTGCGATGTTAAAGAAATAACAAAACGTATTTTTTTTCAGTTCCCTCAGGAACTGTATCGGACTATGCTTTTTTTACGGGACAAAAAGTACCCTATGTCCTTCCAGATGACACGGGCTATCTCCTGTCAAATTTCGGCATGATTGAAAGGTTAAAAACAAATACATTTTCACATTTATAATATTGTTAAAGATTTTCATTTTACTTTTTATTGCAGTACTAGATTTTGCCAGCGGAATTTTCTATGACTGTCTTCGAGGGTGCGCAGGGTGCGCAAAAAAGTAGCCTTTATGTTAATCCAGCTCCTAATCTGTCTACCTACCGAATTTCATCCAGATCCGTATAGTAGTTTTTGCGTGAAAGAGTGACAAACATCAATACATCCATCCATACATACAAACTTTCACATTTATAATATTCATCATATCAGCTCATATACGTCCCCACCGAGGGGCTCGAGCCTACCCTGAATTAGGGCGATCGGGCCTTAGTCGACCACGCGGGCCCAGTGCCCAGTTCTTCGCAGGTGTATGCAGGTTTCCTCACGATGTTTTCCTTCACCCTTAAAGCAATCGGTGAGTATATGTACGTAAGTTTCGAAAAACTCATTGGTACATTGGCCGTCGGGATTTCAACCCGGCACCTCTGGTAAGGAGGACCGAGTCGTTACCGGTTGAGTCACCGACGCTTCAAATATTAGTATAATATCTTCTAATAAAGTCCAATATTATAATATTAGTAGGATTAAATCGAAATATCTCCAAATGTGCATGCTTTACTAAATATTACAGTGCCAATTATGCGTTTCGCCGTAAACGTCAATCGGGACATCCCTAGCCAACCTAACACCACCACAGCCAGTCTAATTCGACCAAATTCTATTTGTACAGTGAAACGGCTAATCGTGTACGTACTAAACGACCCATCTTTACTTCGCACGCCGTTTGTTTACCCGTTTGTGGGTACTGGGTCGTAGATTTGGGTCAATCGCTTCCATCGTAAAGAGATTAGCATAATTAACCCTAAGTTGGAGATTCTTTGCAGCGGCATACCTGTCCCTCAGGCTGACGAAGTTAAGTATCTCGGATTTATGGTGGACGCGGCCCTAACCTGGTCACCCCATATCGACTTTACACACTCCCGGTTGTCATCTGCCTGTTATGCCTTACAGAGACTTAGACCAAGTTTAAATCTTAATAACACAATGAAAGCCTACTACGGCTACTTCCACTCTCTCCTTTCTTATGGGGCTGACCTATGGGGGCTGGCCGCTGACAGAGATAGGATGTTCAGAGTACAAAAACGCGCCATCCGTATTATCTCGGGAGTAGAATGGGACCACCCCGCGAAAGAATTATTCATAAAACTTAAAATACTAACGTTTCCATCACTTGTTATACTCCTGATCGCTAAACTAGTCAGATTCAATCTTAGCGACTTCTCTATAAATAGTGATGTCCACTCACATAACACCAGAAGCCGTAACGAGCTGAGGGCACCTAGGTGCAGGCTAACTAAGTCGCAAAAATGTATACAATTCATGGGTCCCAAAATCTATAATTCAATTTCGGCTGACATTAGAGACGCACCGAGCAACTCTGTGTTCTTAGCCAAACTAAAAAGCTTTTTGATAGCACAGGCTTATTATACTGTGGACGAATTTATTTTGAATAAAATACTGTAATAACAGCGAAATGCTTTATAACATTTAATTAGGTTAAAATAAAATATAACAAACTTATGACTAATCTTATGTTTAAAATGACTTGTAATTTGCTTTAAATTATTAATAAATATTGAAATTGAAATTGAAAATTGAGATTTGGATAAACTGTTTGGACGTGTCTGCTATCTAAGCAGTATGAACTTTTGGTAAGTTTTGAAGAAAGATTTGGTAGTTGAAGCTAGTATCTCATCTGTGGTTGAAGTGTTTATTTAAGAGCCCGCTGGCCTTCATAAATCCCATACAAACGTAGTATTTGATTCATTTGTCAACCAAAAAACCGGTTTTCAAATAATTTTATATCGATAATAGGATGACTTATATCTGTTGGATTCCTGTTTCGTTTTTCAAAAAATAATGCGGTATCGACACGCATTATTTTTTGAAAAACTAAACAGGAATCCATTATTAACCAATAAACTTGTTTTCAAGGTAAAAAAAAGAAAACAAGTTTATTGATTATTAATGGATTCCTGTTTCTATTCGATATAAAATTATTTCAAAATCGGTTGTTTGGTTAACAAATGAATCAAATACTGCGTTTATAAGGGATTTATGAACTCCAGCGGATTTTAAGTAATTGCTGTATGTTTTTTGTTGAAAGCTTCGACCAAATATAATGGACCGGCCCTATCGATACATTAATCTCATAAAAAATGAGTCAAATACAACTAACTACACGCAAACACACACTCACACGCACCACTGTAGTTAACCAAGTCTAGTTCAAACATCAACAATGACAGAAACAGAGAGACGTACTCGGATATAGCACGAATGACATAATCAATTTTACAATTATGATCTTCAAAGCATTAGGGGAATACTGATCGACTAAGGCGAAATGAGCGAATGCCAGTGCATTCAGAATCAGTATTCTGTGTAGGCATTACAACCGCTTTTCGCGTAGGCCGGTCCATAACTGTATTAAACCTAAATTGAGAACATTCAAGCTGAGTCAAATTTCTAAAGACGTGTATTAAACCTAAATAGAGAACATTCAAGCTGAGTCAAATTAGATAATTTCACACGAAGTGACAAAAGTCGCTTTTGATATGTAAATCTTTCAGTTCATTTCAAAGACCTGATATTATTATATGGGGTGCTGATGTATGGGTTGCGTGCTTAGGATACATTTTTACCCGACTAGCCAAAAAAGAGGTTATTTATTTCTTTGGCACGCTCTGAGTCTGTGTCCAAACGGCTTGACGGACTTTGGAGTGCGAGGTGTCGTTAGATTCATCTTAATCTCATGAGTAACATAGCATATATTTTTACCCGACTGGCCAAAAAGTTTTTATGCAGGGCAAAATCTTTAGTTTTTAATTAGTTATTTGAAATGAAAATAATTCAAGCAAATCACAGCATTTTTATCTGCGACTTGCCCTTCAGACAACAAAGAAATAAATGAATTGACTGACTCGGTGGCTCAGTGGTTAGTGCCCTTGACTACTGATGCGAGGGTTGTGGGTTCAATCCCCATCCCCACCCAGGGCAAACATTACACAGGGAATCCTACTTTATTTATTTATTTAATTAATTATTTATTTAATTACTACTACTACTTACTTACTTCGCTGGCTCAGCGACCCGAAGTGGATCTTGGCCTGCGCCACTCTATCCTATTTTGTGCCAAGATTGACCATTCGGGCACTCCCATCTCTTTGAGTTCTTTGGCGACTTCATCTTTCCAGCGATACCTTGGTCGACCCACCGGGCGACGCCTGGAGGGTTTTCCAAGATATGCTCTTTTGGCAGCTCGATCCTCTCCCATTCTCTCTACATGTCCTAGCCAGCGACATGAATTAAGCGTACTAAAATAGTATTATGTCTTGCGTTCATTATAGAATGGCCCTTTATACAGGTTGTAACAAAGTTGATGTAGGTCCCGTTAACTCGGTCTTCCACTCATTATACTGAAGAACTTTTGTTGTATGACTTTGCTAAAATCGCAATTTTTTAAGGCCATACAAGTCGATCAGCTAATCAACCAATTTTGTGCATTTTTATCTGCGGCTTATGATTCAGACAACAAAGAAATAAATAAATTAATTGTACTAAAATAGTATTATGTCTTGCGTTCATCATAGAATGGCCATTTATACAGGGTGTAACAAAGTTGGAGTAGGTCCCGTTAACTGGGTCTTCTACTCATCATACTGAACAACTTTTGTTGTATGACTTTGCTGAAATCGCAATTTTTTAAAGTTCATACAAGTCGATCAGCTAATCAACCAATATTGTGCATTTTTGTATGAAGGATCCAATTTTATTTTGAGAATTGAATATGGGTTCGTTGGGGAAAAATGTTCACTATGATGAGTAGATTCCGCACTTAACGGGTCCTACGCCATTTTTTTACACTCGAGCTACAGACAGAGTCAGCGGTTCATTTACGGTTTAGTCCTCCATTGCGACATTCATAAAACTATTTTAGGACGCACACGTTAAAATTATGACAGCTCGAAATGTATCATAATTATCTGCTTTACAGACCGTTGGGATCTAACGGCGCGTGAGTCAGATGCCGTGGATGAATCTGTCATAAACAGATTTTGTTTAATGGGTAGAAAAATGCGTTGTTGACTATTTATATAAAGTTTTATGACGAGTAATTGTAGAAAGAATAGTCTTAAATACAGATTGTGGATTTGATTGTGATATTGTGACTAAAAGTGCGTCACATTAAAAAAACCGGCCAAGTGCGAGCCGGACTCGCACACGAAGGGTTCCGTACTATCGTACAAAATAAAAACATGTTTCTTTTCTGCCCCCCCTTTTAATTTTTATGATGTATTAATAGTATTAGGCGAATCCATACTAATATTATAAATGAGAAAATGTTTTGTTTGTTTATTTCTTTGTTATCTTTTCACGCTTCAACATCTTAAACAATCATGATGAAATTTGGCATACAGGTAGCATGTATCACTGGGAAGGACAAATGCTACTATTTATCCCGTGAAAATAGCATAGTCAGATGCAGTTCCTGAGGGAACTGAAAATATTCTCTTTTTTTGGTTAGTTTCCTTAACATTGCAACGGAACAATGGATTGCTGTGATTTTTTGCACAGAGATGACTGAGGGGGTGGGAAATGACATAATTTACTAATTGGCATATTCTGTCATGTTTCCCGAGGGATCTGGGGAAAACTCATTTCCGCGCTCTCACACGTCAGCGTCGCAACGGAGCTACGGACTGAAGTGGTTTTTTGTATAGAATTGGTTGAGGGGGTGGGAAGTGACATAGACTTCTAATAAGAATAGCCCGATATAGTTCCGCTTGCGGCTCGCGCACCACTCACCCTCAAGACAGTCATAAAAACGATGTCCACGCGGGCGAAGCCGCGGGCAAAAGCTATAGACTATAACACCGTCCTACTATCCTTATCATCCTTTTTGCGACTTCAGCAAAGTTGTAGATCAAAACTTGTTCAGTATGATGAGTAGAAGCCCCAGTTAACGGGTCCTTCACCATTTTTTTAAATATATGTGAAAGTTTGTATGTATGGATGTAGGCATGTACGAATGTTTGTAACTCTTTAACCACTGGACGGATCGGGATGAAACTTGGTACACATATAGGTTAGGTCCTGAAATAGGATATAGGCTACTTTTTACCCCGAGAAAACGTCTTATTCGTACGGGAAAATCGAAAACAACGCGGGCGTAGCCGCTGGCGGACGGCTAGTTTTATATAAATTATACATTTACAAAATATAAGGTGCCCCCCCCCCCCCCCCTACTAGCTTGACCGCTATTTTAGGAAATCTGAAAGTATTGTAAATATTAGGGAATATTATCACGGTCAGGTAAGCTTTCTTAGTTTAGGAGTAATAAAATAATCCACCAACTCAAGATGTGCAGTTGGATTTGTAAAAAGTTCATAGATTTTCATGCAAAATGTTCTATATCAACTGCAAAAATAGCTTCGTTTTGGGGTTGCGTACCTCAAAGGGTGAAAACGGAACCATTATAGGATCACTCGTGTGTCTGTCTGTCTGTCCGTCCGTTCGTCTGTCACAACCAATTTGCTTGGAAACTACGGAACCGATTGAGTTGAAATTTAGTACACATTACGAGTATGTAAGTCAGCGTCGATGGCGTAACGGCTAGGGCCGCCGCCTCCTGTCCGGGAGGTCGTGGTTCGAATCCCGCGACGTACCAATGTGATTTCGAATTTAGATTTCATATGTACGTTTTTATGTAGGTTTGAGCCCCTCGGTGGGGACGTATATGAGCTGATATGATGATGATGATGATGATGTACGTTTATCCGACGCTCTTACGGTGAAGGAAAACATCGTGAGAAAACCTGCACACGCCTGCGAAGAAACTCGCAGGTTGTGTGTGAAGTCGACCAACCAGCACTGGGCCCACGTGGTCGACTAAGGCCCGATCGCCCTAATTCAGGGTAGGCTCGAGCCCCTCGGAGGGGACGTATACGAGCTGATATGATGATGTAAGTCAGTGACCCAAAGACGCACGTGTATCATAAATTAATTAATTTTGAACAGGGGGCCACTTTTGGAGGGGAAAATTAGATTTGTTTTAAAAAAACCAGTAATGTGCTAGTCAGAACCGCGCACAAAGGGTTCCGTGCTATCATACTAGATGGCGCTAGATTTTGTATGGATACTTTTACTTTTCCTAATTTTTAGTATATTTATTGTTATAGCCGCAACAGAAATACAACATTTGTGAAAATTTCAACTGTCAAGTTATCACGGTTCATGAAATACAGGGAATTTTTAAGGCACAGTGAATAAAGCATTATTTAGGTTTGCGTGTACCATCCTCGACTACATCATTACTTTTCATCAGGTGAGATGTAGTCAAACACACACAAATTTTTATTTAAAAACTAACAAATTTCGTTTAATTTCATTCATACAGGAGCCAATAGAGATGGACTTTGAAGAGTCTTACTGTTGCTGGTGTCTCAGTTCCGGGATTTTCGAGCTCCAGGCCCGAGTCCAGGCGTCCGGGTTCTGTCCCGGACAGACGCTGCGATGCGAGGTCAAATGCGGGAACAAGAGCAACGTCAATATTAAATACTTCAAGATTGAGATTATTGAGGTACTTAAGTACAAGTAAATACCCTAAACTTAGTACGACTAAGGCCCGATTGCCCTAACCCTGTAGACTTGAGACCCTCGGGGGGGACGAATATAAGCTGATATGATGAAATACGAGAATGTCATGCTCAATCGTTCTTGTTATACATGTTTATGTTTAGAATCGCTGAAGTTGCAGTTAGCGGGACACAAAGCTCGTAGTACAGATGGCTGTTGGGACGGTAAAGTTCTCGAGTGGCGACCGCACACCTGCAAACGTAACCCTTCCCACTCTCACTCCTACTCGTGAAGTCGAGGGAAGCCGTTGGATGCGGGCAGCGCAGGACCGGTTGTCGTGGAAATCCTAGGGGGAGGCCTAAGCATAGGTATACTGTCCCAGACAGACATTGCAATATGAGGTCGATGATTGAGGTAAGTCGACAAAACTTAGCATTAAGGCGAAGTATTAATTGGAACAGTTGTCTCTGTCTTTTTCTTTACGTGTAAAGAGTAAAGAAAATAACCACACTTTTTCACTTTTTTAATGGTTTTTCGTTTTAATCAAAAACTACAATGAAAGTATAAAAAATAATAACATTACTCGCTTCGTATTTTCTTAACAAATATTGTTGTATATTTTTTTTAATTTATACTTTAAAATATTAGTCATAGCTAGAGTTGAAAGTAACGGTGTAGACCTATCTTTAGGATTTTTTTCTATCAAGCCAAAACTGCTCAATCGTGTTTCAAATTCGCTTTTGAACCCATCAAGGGCTTTGATGAGTCGTTTTAATAAGCCTTATAATAAGCTTGTACATTATCTTTCTGTAATACTTGTAACAACAAGTATTATTATGATGTCTATTCATACATGATTACTTTTAATCTCATTCATAAATCAATTCTCTCCCCCAAACAGAGAAAGCACTACATAGCGATCATGCATCCAGACACGCGCGATGAGAAGACCGTGATAGCCATGATCCAGAAAGGCCCCATCCCTGGAGGTGCCTCGCGCTTCTGGAACGTTGAGCTGGAGATACCCGAGATGAAGGTCCACAACTTGGACTCATGCAATCATATCAGGATCAACTACGAGTTCAAGGTACAAATTAAAAAGTGTCAATCACCACCCAAAACTTCCATAAACGGTAGACATAAGCCAATCCAGGTGGTTGGAACCTACAGTTTGATCATAAACAAAAAAGCACAATTAATTTGGAAACGCTAAACAAGCTTGCCTGCGTCTGTGTTTCCCGAGTCTTGCAATTTGGGAATCTTCTAGGCGAGAGTGAATAGACATTATTTAAGTTTGTGTGTACCATCCTTGACTACATCGTCACTTTCCATAAGGTGAGATGTAGTCAAAGGCACATCTATCGACCGCCTGGATGTCGAGTGTACTACTGCAGAGGCGTATTTACTATGTCCAGGGGGGCATTTGGCCCGGGGGCGTATATACAAAAGGCGGCTGCAACACAGGCAGGAGCTGTTCTGTAATGCAGCCGGGTCCGTATATATAAATAATTACAAACATGACTAAACCACAGACATTTAGATATTGTCTGCACTGTGATCGGTTTCGAAAGACGTTGTTTTAACAAATACGGCTGCAATACAAAACAGTTCACCTGTTCATATCGTCAAAAGCCGAGGAGTGAAGTTGAGCGAGCGATTATAGTTTCGGTCAGGTTTGATCGATTAAACTGTCGAAGAGCCTTGCGGAACGAAGAGGCTCTTCGAAAGTATAATCAATCAAACATGACCGAACTTATCATGCCATGCGAAGCGAAGAGGCTCTTCGACAGTATAATCAATCAAACCTGACTGAACCTATCATCACTCGCTTCGCTCGCTCAACTTGTAGAAATAAGTGCTTAAAGACTATGAGTGCCTGTGTTGAATCCACTTTTGCATTGACATGTAGAAACAAATGCGGCTGCACTACAGACCGCTGTGTTGCAACTAGGTTTGGACAGAAAATAACTGCTTTAAGCCATCCGAGACTACGGGTGTATGTGTTGCAGCCGCCTTTGTATATACGCGGCCCGGGGCGACAATAGGTGAGGGCGGTCGGTGGTTTGGTTCACCGAAAAATAATAAAGCTAGTCAAGTGCGAGTCGGACTAGCGGTAATAATAAGGGTGACGAACCACTTTGAACATGCAAACAGAAGGTTACAGTATAAGGTGAAGTTTATCATGTGGCAGTACGGATCCCTAAGCGCGCAATTCCGACTCGCACTTGGCCGGTTTTTTGTCACTTAGAGGGGCGGTTTTTTTTGTGCCCGGGGCGCCGGATTCTTAAATACGCCTCTGTGTACTAGTAGAGCACGCGGCAGTAAACAATGCTTGAATATAATTCGGATTATTTCCCATTTACAGGTCACTATAGACCCATCAGGGTGCCACACAAGCACCGATGATTCCCGACGCATACTCATCGGAAATATTCCTCTACGCGAGTTCGAAGATGACATCCCATTGGGAATCATAACTCCAAACCAAACATCTCACTATCCCGCGCAGGCACAACCAAGCTTAGCTTACGCTAGTGCAAACCCACTTTACGCCGGTATCGGCTTACATCCAAATTACTCTGGAGTAAATCCACCTTACTCTGGCGCCAATTCACCTTACCCTAGCAAAAACCTACCTTCCAATGACCCCTGTCCACCTTACCCTGGCCCAACAGTTTCCGTACTGCCACCGCAACCGCAACCGCCTCCGTACAGTCAACTGCCGAGTGCCCCGGGTTTGTAAAGCCCGGCTCCAGTGCACGATGAGGACGCGCGGACGGGGCCAATGTTCCTCCGATGGTAAGTTTATTGGAACGTGATTTTTAAAGATTTGCTAATGCTAACAAGGAGAGCGACAGCTGACTCTTAAGTTATAGGGTACTCGTGACCGGGTGCTGTCCGTGTGAACTGTCTTAGGTTCTCTTGTCAAAGGCATTAATGATAAATTCATTAATTTAAATTTTTAACTTCTTGTGTGTACCTACGCTATACTTCTCCTGTCATATTGTTCTCTTGTTTTAATGACATATTTTGTTTTATCAGCACACATATCATAAGTCCTCTAAAATGCATTCAAAATCCGTAGGCAATGACAACCAATTTTACTATGAGAACTTTCTTGTCTGTAGTAGTAGGTAAAATCTGTACTTTAATGTTATTTATTACAGTATCGATTTTTGTAACGTTATGAGTTTAAATTTGGAACAGCTGTCAAAACTCAAGTGGGTAACCTAGTATCAACCTTCCACTACAATACAACCAGGAATTAAATATATACCATTGTTCCAATGTAAATGTCAATTACAACTATTACAATAAAATATCATTTGTTTCTGTATTTGTTCAAATTTATTTTTTATTGCCTTATTTTAATATCTATAGTCTATAGATATTTTACAGGTAGCAATGCTGGTCATTTGGCTTCTGAAACCATCTTACAGTACTTATAATATGTATGTAGATAAAATAATATATGCAACTGTTGCAAAACTATAAATTATTGTATGTACAACGATTTTATTTTGACGTTTTTTACTAATGATTATTTTTGTTTTGAAATATTTCACAAAGGACCCATATCCTTATAATAATATGTCGCAGCGATCTCGACATTTAATTGAATGACTAGGACGAACGTTGATTGATCGTTGAAGCGTCACTCAACGTTCAACTAGTTGGCTGTTTGTAACCTAGCCCGACCGTTGATTTGAACAACAGTGTAGTGTCAGTACTAATATATATACTGTGGTAGTGTAGTGTAGCGCGTGGCGTGTAGCGAGTAGCGCGTAGCGTTTCTTCTGCGCATTTCGCTCGCTCATTTACAGCTGTAGCTTGTAGTTATCAATTTTGGATTAAAAAAACCTATGGAGTAAAAAACTGTAAATGAGCGAGTGAAGCGGGCGATATTAGCTTAGTAAAAGGAAAGGATAGTAGGTTATTTTCATATAATTGCTCTCGTCAAATAGCAATGCACCGTTCCTAAAAATACGTATATACCAAAAATTGTTTTCCTCCTCAATCTCACACGATTTCAAACAGTCATCCCGCTTAGAAAAAAAAAGCGAGAGCCGCTCTCGAAGAGTAGGAACACACCCTTTCTACAGTCCCATCTATTTTAAAAGCATATAATTAACTTTCAATGTTTGTATTACAGAAATTGGAATAATTTAAGTAGACACGTTTGTATGTATGTATGTATGTATGTATGTTTGTTAAGGATAAATCTTGCAAGCTGAATTTGACCCACTTTCCTGATTCCGATTGAGCTGAAATTGTAAGTACACGTTGAGTTTGGGTGACAATACATGTTTAGCTATGTGATGTCACTCTAAATTCAATATGGCGGACCAGTTATTTGTTATGCACCCTCATGATATGGGCACATCCTGGACACTTCATACAACGGGCCAGAATTGACATTTCTAAAAACAAATGACGGAACAAAAAAAACAAAACACATGCAGCAAGAAATACCGATCAGTATTAAAATGATTACAACTAAAGCCTAAGATAGACAAAAGCCTATGTTATAGGCATTAATCCTCTTCCAGTTGGCGCAATACTGTATTTCACTTTAGTAAATACAGGTAGGAAGGCCTAAAAAAATTCAATGCTATTTTTTTCTTCTAGGAGACAGCATGCGGCATTCAACCCCGACATAAGGACGAGAATCAACGTGTGCCTAAACAGTAACAACTAACAATACCCAAGCTACGCTAAAATATTTAAAAAGTAGTAAAGACACTTTCGACAATTTCCTATCTTGCTTAATAAAGTTTCATTAAAATCGGCTCATCCATTTTCAAGAAACTGTATCTTTAATTTGTATGGCGAACGAATTTCGTTAAGGCCCCTTATGTGATTCTATAAATAGGTACTTTTTTTCAAATTATAAGAAAGTACATTAGATTCTTATACTGTCTTAATTCTTTGCATAGGCAAGTTTTATATTAATCAAATATTTAGAAGATTAAATCATGTTTTCACTTTTACTGCTGTTTTTAAATAAATTGGTACCTTTACAGATCTCTGTATAACCGCGTTAAAGGCAAATAAATTATTTTTCAATACAGTTGCTCGAAAAGTGACCTTTATATGCCAGTGAAGTGTGCGCAAAATTGATTTTACCGCACACGTGCTTTTACTTTACCACTTTTTTATATTTTTAGCTCGGAGGAACAAGACATTTATAGCAAATAAAAAATATAATAACCGAAGATACAGAATAAGACTTGAAAGGAGAATTTTAAAATAGATATTTAGTTCCTCCGAGGTTAGTACATAATAACGCAAACTGTTTAGATTCTCTTTGGGTTATATCTTTGTGAAGAAAAGAGAAAAAATATGAATAAAGTGGAACCAGTTACACCAAGGAATAGATCTTTACTAAAGAGGTTAAGTATCCCAAGCCGTATTGTAGTCTGTTTATGATCATAAACTTACGCATGCGTACGTGTGCTAGCTATAATATGGCGCAATTTTCGTAAAACTGAATTGAGATGCTTTAGTTGTGAAAACTAATAAAATTAAGAATAGTTAATATATATGTGTGTATGTATAAGAAAAACAAAGTGCGATTACTCCCCGGACATTTAAAATAAGCCACAAGTCGTTAAAATTAACTTTGGTTGCTGAAACCTTGATAGGTATGTACCTACCTACCCATGTATTTTGTTTTTCTGTCACGGTAGTTTTTTTTTATTTTATCTATTTTCTCACAACTTTATTGAAAAACTTCGAATGATACATGGGTGTAAAAGGAAATAACAAACTCGTGACGATGGTAAACCCTCGCTTGCGGCTCGGGCTCACAAATGTCACTCGTTTGTTATTGACCTTTTTACAAAAGATTCAATATTCAAGGTATTTATTCAAAATAGGTGCAAATTACACTCTTTCTGATAGTCATAAATAAATAATAACATAATTTCATTTGTGAAAATCAAGAAATAAACAATCATTAATTAGTTAATTTTTTTTATTCACAATTGGTAAGCCCTTGGCATCATCTCACCTGATGGTAAGTGACGATGTTGCCGAAGATGGAAGCGGGCTTACCAAGATTCCCCAACGCAATGGGGAAAATTAAATAATGTCAAAATTAAATCCTAGAAATAAACCAGATTATGTCATTAAAACATGAAAACAATATGACGCGAAAAGTTATATACACAATTATTGAATGTCATTGAAACCTTTGACAAGAGTAGGCCAGTTCACACGGACAGCACCCGGTCACGAGTATAACGCGAGAGTCAGCCATCGCTCCCATCAACCATATTAGAGGGAAAGGAACGACCCGGCTCCCGATGCGCCACCATCCGCACAAACATTTAAGCGAGCGTGCACCACTCATGTCAATGCTAAGATAAAACCCTTGTATCTTATATAACTATAATAATTCAATTTTTTAAAGAACTTTTATATGAGGTATATGAATATATTATTTATAATTACAGGCGAATTTCAGCTCATCTGTGGCGTTGTAGAGTCGGTTTACTCAGTAAGAAAGAAAGAAAGAGAGTTCATTATACTTTCTTTCTCAGGTAAGTAGTAAGTAGGTAGTGTAGCAAAAATTGGGTTAAAATTATAAAACAAACCCGACTACTACAAATACGTTATAATTTCAGTTCAGGTCCTAAAGGTTGATGTAAGAAGAAAAAGGACGGAAAGAAAAGATTTAAAATATAATAAGAAATGAAGGAAGAGTACGGAATTAAAGAAAACATAGTAATATAAAAAAAAACTCATCGCTTACAAAAAACCACTAAAAATTCAACAAGTGGGAATTTATTTCCCATCGGGAATTAGCAAAGAATTAAAAAAAATTAGCTATACACATACGTAGGTACGAGGCTATAGAAAGCGTTTCTAACAAAATATTGATCTGATTGAAAATTTAGGTCTTAAAATAAAATCCTCCTGATGTAGCGCTCCTATGTGGTGTAATTAAAAATAAAATCCTTCTGATGAGCGTTCCTATGTGATGTAATTAAAAATAAAATCCTTCTGATGTAGCGTTTCTATGTGTTGTAATTAAAAATAAAATCCTTCTGATGTAGCGTTCCTCTGTGGTGTAATTAAAAATAAAATCCTTCTGATGAGCGTTCCTATGTGATGTAATTAAAAATAAAATCCTTCTGATGTAGCGTTCCTATGTGTTGTAATTAAAAATAAAATCCTTCTGATGTAGCGTTCCTCTGTGGTCTAATTAAAAATAAAGGATTTATCTTCCTAAACGCTATCTCGTAGCGGGAGAGCGCATCTGGAGTCCTGGGTCAGTAGTGATCCGATGGACTGGCGGCTTCAAGAAGTAAATTTGCGCCATAAGGTGCCGTAGGGTGGTGGAATGCCCGGAAGTTAGTGCGAGACCAGTGAGTGCCGCTAGCCAGTGGTGGTAGGAGAGGACCCTTAGACGTGACGAACAGTGCTATGTAGTATATTTGTTGCAAGAAATTTAAAAATTACCTGAGTAAATAAGCTATATACCTCAAAAAAATAATGAGGTATAATGTTGACCTAAACTAAACAATCAAAGTAACTTAAAACAAACCAAATTAAGTAATTTAAATAATTTTCAAGAAACATGACAACCGACTCTAAAACTTTGTTTTTCTCTGCCGATACAAATTTGATAAAATGGAATCTTAGCAAAGAGATTACGGCGAGAGTTAAGTGAACCCGCGCGTAAAAATATCCTGTATGTAGCGAATAACGCTACCTAGTACTAATATATATAATACTGTGACGCTACAGTAGGTATAGTTGTTACGAAGTCAGTGAATGACCCGGCACGTAACTGGAGCTTCTACCACCTTCTACTAATTATACTGAACCACTTTCCCCAAGAGACCCCATAGTCAATCAGCAAAATTATTTTTTGACTTTTTTTATCCACAATTGATAGGTAAGTCCTTGGCATCATTTCACCTTATGGTAAGTGACGATGATGCCGAAGATGTAAGCGGGCTTACCAAGATTCCTCAACGCAATTGGGATCTGGCTATCTTATCTTCAAGCCGGAACACATCAATGCTGTTAACACTGATGTTTGGCGGCAAGACTTAGATAAGATGGTGATAGCTAGTCAGGCGGGCTATGAAAATGCCCTACCTTCAACCAAACCGAGTCTTACAAATTTGACCCCGCCGGGAAACGAACCCGCGACCTCCTGGTGTGAAGCGAATGGACTAACCATTACGCCACGGAGGCGGTTAATCGGACTCAACTTTTCATACCAACATAAATTTGTTATTTGCGCTTTAGACGAAGAAAAAGTCAACCTGCCCCTGATTCCAAATGCTTCGATTTCGGTTTCAATAGAATAAACGTTTAAAAAAACTAAAAACCGACTTCAAAATGAAATTCACTCAGTGTGAAATAATATTATTATGCTTAAATACACAACATTAACCAACAATAACGAAATCAAAGGTGGGCACGAATTAAATTAGGGGCTTAAATATTATTTTGAGGTCGGTTTCAGCAAACCAGCAAAGTATGAAATACATACTTTTGAGTGAATTTAATTTTGAAGTCGGTTTTTAGTTTTTTTTAACTTTTATTTTTATTTTTAGTGATAATGCTATCTATCTAACAACGTTAAACCCAATCACCTACTCACCAATAGGAATAATCAAAGCATAAAACATGTGTTTCATTAACAGATACAGAGTCCTGTGGCTTCCATCATCAAAAGTTAAGTTAAGGAGTTAAATCGTCCATCATCAGCTCATCTGAATAACCTGAAATAATACAACTTTCGGGCTATACATACCTCTTATATATCTATGTTTAATATTGAAAGAATTTTCCTCCAACTCCTAACCGTTAAGAAGTTGTACCTTCCTTCATCAGCTTATCAACATGAGATGATGACTAACAGACGCAAGTATTTTAATAGCTTTAGAAAACACATATGTTTTCACCCTCAAATTCTATAGGCACTCATTACGTAATTCATAAATTACGTAATGAGTGCCTATAGAATTTGAGGGTTGCCCTCAATTTCCCTGGGATCCCATCATCAGATGCTGACTTCGTGACAATGGGACCCCCTCGGGAGTATTACTCTTTCGAATAAAAAAAGAATTTTGAAAATCTGTCCACAATTGACGGAGAAATCGGTGAACATACATAAAAAAAAATATACAGTCGAAAATAGTACTCTTTCGAATAAAAAAAGAATTTTGAAAATCTGTCCACAATTGACGGAGAAATCGGTGAACATACATAAAAAAAAAATATACAGTCGAAAATAGTACCTCCTCTTTTTGGAAGTCGGTTAAAAAACCATCACAACTTTTATTTTTATGAGTCAACCCTAGCGCTCGAACGCCTGTACAGTCGCCGCTGCAATTCGCGCGCCGCCGCCCGTGTACGCAGTTACGGTGTAGGACCCGTTCTTCCACTTATCATACTGAACAACCTTCTCAAAAGAACCCATAGTCAATTCGCAAAAAAATTAATTCGACGCTCCATTCAAAAATGCACAAAATTGGTTAATCGGCTGATCGTTTCGTATGAAGAGTTCAATGTTTTTTTGCGATTTCAGCAAATTTGTGGAACAAAAGTTGTTCAGTTTGATGAGTAGAAGCCCCGGTTAACGGGACCTACACCAATTTTGTTACATCCTGTATAACCAAAGAGAATATATAAAACTGTTATATATTTATCAGTTTTATATACATATATAACTGCAAGTCGAGCGCCTTAGTATACCTATGTTTCTGTATATATTGTCTGACAGTGAGAAGGAGTAGGTAAATAATTGTATGTATAGGTATTTACGTTTTATGAGATTTTTTAAATGAGATACTAGTCACTTCGTAACAGGTATTGCACTTCCGCATAAAACGAAAACACCTATTATGCATTTATTCACCTACTCCTTCCCAATGTCAGACAATACACGGAAACATGGCGTACACGGGCGCAGCGGCGACGCGACGACGGTACGGCGCTCTAGCGCTGACCAGCAGAGCGCTGCCTGTCGGCCGCGCCGTAGGTACTTATCTCGCCTGCTCGACCGCGTGACGGGGGGACTGCTAGTATCTCATCTGTGACCTTGCCATTCCTCTCCCACCGCAACTCTTCTGGTGCATTCATTTCGTGGCATTCCCAACTGTAAACTTGACTTGGTCTGTTCTTTACCTACTAAGCAATAGGTAACCAATTTGAAATAATGTAATTTAAATCGTCCGACGGACTTCATGTCTGTCTGTTCTGTCTGTAACCAGAAGAGCTGCGGTAAGAGAGGAATGGCGACGTGTTGTTCGACGCACCCAGGCCGTGGTGATGATGGCCGTGATGATTAGGCCGTGATGGATGACCACGACCACTCTGCTACGATTGTACCGACGAATTATTACTAGTGGCTCTGTGAACTTGTAGACTTCGCGCTCGTGAGATTTTCGAAATATATGAAATATGGTACTTTTTCATATGTACGTATCCGACGCTCCCAAGGCGAAGGAAAACATCGTGAGGAAACCTGCACACGCCTGCGAAGAATCTAGAAGGTTAATGTGTGTGAAGTCGACCAATCCGCACTGGACCCGCGTGGTCGACTAAGGCCAGGGACCCAATTCTGCTAATGTAATTTTCACATTTCACAACTAAACCTATTATAAAACTCAGTGTTTTCGGTCAATCGGTATTCCACTAAACAAAAATGGCAACAGTTCCAACATTACGAAATCGTTAATACCAGTATACGCTAAGCGCTATCGGTGCACAGTTTCGCATTCTGCTAAGCAAATGTACGTGACGTCATCATCGTAATGTGTCCAAATGGGTATTCTGCTAAAGTTTGACAGCAAATTGAGCGCGCTTTAAACGTCAAAAATTTACATAATGTTCAGACCAAGTTCAGACGACAAAAAGTTGCTTGCAACCTACTTTTTCACATCGATTTCTCGTGTATTGTGTTAAAAATGTTTGGAGCTTATATGGAATTGCTTGAAAATGCGTACCAGGTGGACCGAGGGAGCGTCCGCGAGCGAAATAAGGATGAGAAGAGAGTATGTGGGATTGGGACTCTCAGATCACAAGTTTACCAAGACTTACAGATTAACTAAGGCTCTTGCTCGTGATCTGATTGAGGATTTGAGGCCTCATATTCCAATAAAACGTCGGTCAGATGGAATAGACGTGGATACGAAGGTTGGTAAAATAAGTACTTACTATGTTTTTTATTCATTTTTAGGTTATGTAACCTTACTTCTATTTTCGAAAATGCTATTTTTAACCAGACTTATTTCCCTTGGTGTTGGTAGCCTTTGCCTTCTTTGCCGTCGGCTCCTACCAGACAATGGTAGGAGATGTTAAGGTTCACTCCTTATCTCAGCCGGCAGTGTCGAGGGCCATAGAGGAAGTAGTCGCTGCATTCAACAACCCTGATGTACTCAATAAGTACACTGTATTTCCATTGACACGGATAGAACGAGACATGGTCAAGGAAGAGTATGAATTTTACTATATCATCTAATTTCACATACTTACCTACCTATACCTAATAGAAAAATGCATCACACAGATAAAATAATAAATATTATTTTTATCTGTGCTATATCATTTTTTGGAGATATTCTCTCATATAATTCCTTTTCATTCATAACATTTGTTATAACAAGTGATAATATAATCTCAAGATACAACGGCATCTTATCATGCATGATGCAGTTAACAATACATGGCAGTGGTGTTTTGCATTTGCAGTGGGTACTGCAATTCAAGTACGCACAACTGTATCATATTTAAGTCTTTTTAGGGTTCTGTACCTAAAGGGTAAAAATGGGACCCTATTACTAAGACTTTGCTGTCTGTCCGTCCATCTGTCACCAGGTTGTATTTCATGAGCCATGATAGGTAGACAGTTGAAATTTTCACAGATGATGTATATCTATTGCCACTATAACAACAAATACTAAAGATTAGAAAAAGTGATAAAATAAGGGTGGTCTCCATACAAAAATTTTAAACATGAAGAAACTAGCACCATCTAGTATGACGGTACAGAACCCTTTGAACTAGTGCCATCTAATATGATGATGCGGAACCCTTTGTGTGGATTTACAAACATGGCTTCAACATGGCTTTACTAGGTATCTATTTGTTTTATTTATATTTACAGTTTCTACTCAAAGTATGGAATCCCAGGAGTGGTAGGTTGCATTGATGGCACACATGTGGCCATCATTCGCCCAAACCTCCACGAAGAGAGGTACTTTAATAGAAAAGGTTACCATTCCTTGAATTGTATGATAGTAAGTATGTCTTACCTTATAAACATTCATAATTAGGTAATTATACTGATGTTATTGAGTAGGTAGGTAGTACTTTGTTAAGGTCAGTAAAGTTAAATGTTTGTATTTTTGCAGATATGTGATGCAAACATGCAAATATTGGCGGTTGATTCAAGTCACCCACAGGATCAATGCATGATTCCAAGGTGTGTGAACCCTCTTCACCCACATCTGCAACATGTCTCAACCACTGCTGGTGAACTGGTGCATCTCTTAGGTAAGAGTCAAAATTACAGTTAGATTACCAACAGACTACCAGTCTCAAAAATGACTAATAATTTCCTTCCGATACATCTACCAAAATATTTATAATATTGTATGTGTACCTACTTACTGACTGGAATCTTGTTAAATAGTAAAAGATAACTAGGTGGGTATGTCATAATCGAATTTTAGGTCTGTATTATTGAGACAATTGAATTTTAGGTCTGTATGCTCGGAGTTTCTCTGCATGATCGAATAAGAAACGAGGAGATCTGTAAGAGAACCAAAGTAACCGACATAGCTCTCAGAATTGCTAAACTTAAGTGGCAGTGGGCGGGGCACATTGCTCGTAGAACAGATGGCCGTTGGGGCAGTAAAGTTCTCGAGTGGCAACCACGCACCGGAAAGCGTATTGTAGGCAGGCCTCCCACTCGGTGGACCGATGACCTGGTGAAGGTCGCAGGAAGCTGCTGGATGCGGGCAGCGCAGAACCGGTCGTCGTGGAGATCCTTGGGGGAGGCCTATGTCCAGCAGTGGACTTCCTTCGGCTGATATGATGATGATGATTATTGAGACAAGTAACACAAATTTTCAAATTTCCAAATGTTTATTCAAAATAGATACAAAGTACACTCTTTCTGATGGTCATAAAATAGTAATTACTTAAAAACAAACATAATCATTAGTTAATAATGTCTAAGTAAAATCATTAATGTAAAACAAATGAAGACAATATGACATGAGAAGATATACATTAAAATTTTAATGCCTCTGATCAGCATAGGCCAGTTCACCATTATTAGAGGGAAAGGAATGACCCGGATTCTGATAAATGATAAAAAGTTTTTATAATAGGTATAAATTTTACCAGTCAAGTGCGAGTCGGACTCGCGCTCCGAAGATTCCTTACTACTACACAACTATGACAAATATGCCTATTCAAATTGCAAACAAAAGAGATCAACCGAGCGATACATACTTTTTAGGGTTCCATACCCAAAGGGTAAAAACGGGACCCTATTATTAAGACTTCACTGTCTGTCCGTCACCAAGCTATATTTCATGAACTGTGATAGCTAGACCGTTTAAATTTTCACAGATTATGTATTTTTATTGCAGCTTTAACAACAAATACTATCATATACCATTTAATTGATGTAAGATCCTGTACCAATTTTGTTAAACTCTGTACGACGACCGGTTCTGCGCTGCCCGCATCCAGCGGCTTCCCGCGACCTTCACCAGGTCATCGGTCCACCGAGTGGGAGGCCTGCCTACACTACGCTTTCCGGTGCGTGGTCGCCACTCGAGAACTTTACTACCCCAACGGCCATCTGTTCTACGAGCAATGTGCCCCGCCCAATGCCACTTAAGTTCAGCAATTCTGAGAGCTATGTCGGTTACTTTGGTTCTCTTACGGATCTCCTCGTTTCTGATTCGAACACGCAGAGAAATTCCGAGCATAGCACGCTCCATTGCCCTTTGGGTGACCTTGAGCCTTCTTATGAGGCACGTAGTAAGCGACCATGTCTCAGTTCCGTACGTCATCACTGGCAACACACATTGGTCTTAAGACACTGCGGTATCTGGGACGTAAAGATATTGCGAAGCTTCCCGAACGCTGCCCAGCCGTGTTGGATTCGACGATTGATCTCTTTCTCGAAGTTGGACCTACCTAAACGTATTATAACAAAATCAAACTTTTGCAGAAACTCCGCCCTGATCCAGGTTACGCGCCGCCGCCGCAGCCGCCGCCAGGAATTAATCAACGTGTGTAAGTATTTTATAGCTATATAGTAGTTGACTGCTAGTCATTTGAGTTATTTTGTCAATAACTTTTTTTTTCTAACTTCAAGAACCACTTGTAGTTACGAAGTTTTACACAAAAATATGGTATCTTTGACAGGATTAAGGAACCAGTTCTTAAAATAATTTTTAATTTTCTTTTATTGTATAACAAATCCTCTTTTGTTTCTAGGAATTCCTTGTGGATCGTTACTCCGCCACCACATCAACCAAGTGGTAGTGGTATTGCCCTGGAGTTGCCGCGGCCGGAGTCTGCACAACATCGCACCTCCGTGCGCGCCCGCGCTCGCATTAATAATCGTCCTCGACATCGTCCCGCTGTGCCTGGAGCTGCTCATGTTTGTAAGTGCGCGCGCGTGTATTAAGTAATCTCACTAATAAAACTAATGGATCTGAATCCAAACAGAAAAACTAGACAAGACATGACTGGAAATGAAGTGAACATGAACATGCGGATAGCTATCATCTTATCAGCTCATCCCCACCGAGGGGCTCGAGCCTACCCTGAATCAGGGCGATCAGGCCTTAGTCGACCACGCGGGCCCAAACACAACCTTCGAGTTTCTTCGCAGGTGTGTGGAGGTTTCCTCACGATGTTTTCCTTCACCGTTAAAGCAATCGGTGAGTATATATGTACGTAAGTTTCGAAAAACTCATTGGTACATTGGCCGTCCGGATTTGAACCTGGATAGCCAATAAGCGGATAGCTATGCATATGATTTATTTATCTGTGTACAGAGAGCCATACATTTTGCTAACAACGCGAACGCTCTGATTTTTTTTTATTTTCAAAGCCTTAACGAAGAGCCAATATGATGTGAACAGACAAAAGAAAATTGAAAATAATAAGTGTACTAATCATACAGCGATTTTAATAGTCATGTATTCATTATAGAAGAATCAAGGGCGATGATTGCCCGAATCGAAGAAAAACGTGCAGAGACCGAGCTGATACTAGCACGGACTGCCGAGATGCGGGCGCAGGCCGAGATGACCCGGGTGCAAGCGGCGCAGGCTTAGGCGGCGGCCTTTGCAAGTATGGCGGTGTCAGCCAGGATCATTTCCCGGAGATCAAGGTGATACTTTTCAAGATCAAGAAGTTAGTTGCCTACCTTTCTTATAAAATGTAACATAAAAAGATCAGTATATATTAATGTAAGATATATGTATGTATGTATAGTATGGGATTAATGTAAGATTGTATACCAATTTTATTAAACTCTGTATGTTACCTACATAATATTTTAACAGATTTTTATTTCTAGGCTTGGGAGCTGCTCCCGAGTTACAAGCTCGTCGCAACAATGGTCTGGCTTTGCAAAAAGGGATTGCATCGAAGAAGCTTGGTGCAAATTTTATGGCGCAGCGGCTTCTAATTTCTATACTATAAATTATTGCTCGTATACATAATATTAATTAAAAAAAGTAAGTTCATGGTATACAAGTCTTTTATTTACTTACACATTATTGAAAATTAATAGCATTGCTCATATAAAAACATTTTTATTTAATTGTAGCATTATCCTTCTTCCTTACTGTTGAATCAAATAATACAATTTTGTTTCTACTGCCCCTAGTACAGGTAAGAAAATAATACTTGTCCTTCCTGCCCCCATCCCCGTTGGTCCGCCGCCCAACTATGTTGCTAGGCTTAACAGGGTTTCTCCGGCGTTTGGTGAAAGGTTTCTGTAAAAGAAAGTACCTATTGAACTTTTTGTAACCTGTATCAAAATTATGTATGTTTGTAAACTATGTATTTTGAACTTGCTTTAGCTTTTTAATCTACACACTTTTTCTTTTGGATATAAATTCATGGACAATTCACACACCACACTGATAAAATATTTATATATGTTAAAATACATATACGTAGATATTTGACACCCAGACATTCATCACACGAATGTTTGCCCTGGGTGGGATCGAACCCACGCCCCTCGGCTAAGCAGACAGCAGACTAAGGTTACAAAACTATGATAGACGTCTGCTGAGTAAATTCATACTGAGAGAGATGTGATCAAACCGATCTGTCTAAGCTAGGCATGTGTTTCATTGACTATCTTTGAGGCTAGTGGATACGTTATATATGTCACAGATACTATGTTATTGTCCTCTGTCAAACAATTATGTTTAAATTCTTACCCGTGATCACGATACCGCAGTGGCGACAATGCCGCACTCTTAAATGGCAGCACCAAAGGAATATGTATTTCTAGACTGCCTGTAATATATAAAATTATAGTTTGATTAATACTCATCAGCCTTTGGTTTTTGGAGTTGGAACAAAATTAGAGTTGGATGTATATTACCTACAATTCATTTTGGATTTTCCAAAGGAATAATTTTCATAGAAATAATATGAATAATTAAATTAAATTAATTAAAAAATAAAATGCCAACTGCATCTTAAGCCTCAAAAAGTATCCTAAGTCACTCGGGGGATCAAGACACACAAATCCATCAAGAATCAAGTTGCTTAGGCTACATATGAGACATTGCTCACCTTTTTGATAAAGTTAATTTATATGAAATTGAAATTGTACAAATAAAGTACCAGATAATTATAATGATGTTCATATAACCGCCTCTGTGGCATAGTGGTTAGTCCATTTGCTTCACACCAGGAGGTCGCATGTTTGATTCCCGGTGGGGTTAACATTGTAAGGCTCTGGTTAGGTGGTAGGGAATTTTGGAGGAAGCCTTTAGAAGGAGGCAGACAGAAAAATAAAAACAAATATAATATAAGCTATTGTAATTATTTCTGATGTAAGGCTATAAATAAATAACGGGCATTTTCATAGCCTGCCTGGCTAGCTTCCACCATCTTATCTAAGTGTTCCTGCCAAACATCAGTGTTAACAGCATTGAAGTGTTCCTGCTTGAAGATAATAGCCAGATCACCATTGCGTTGGGGAATCTTGGTAAGCCTGCTTCCATCTTCGGCATCATTGTCACTTACCATCAGGTTTTATATAGAATTATAAATAAGGGGATGTTAAACTGATATTGACAGTTGTGTATCATTAGTAAGAATTTATTTAATGAAAACCTACACCTGGAATTATTGTTTATACTAAAATGCAAACTAAAATCATTTGAGTCAAATACTTACTATTAAGCCATCAAATGGGTTTTGTTGGATTGGCCCGAAATCCTGACCAACTATATTGGCAGCCCTATCTTCAATTATCAGACTGATAGTACATGCATGGCCTCCACCAGTCTGAATACGGCTTCTGTTTAGTGCTGCCAATTTTGCCCACACTCGGGCCTTTTAGTCACCCCAAAACTGTAACGAAAGCAAAGACAGTTCAAACACTATAAAATAAATGACTAAACAATGTGACGATAATGGATGAAAAATATGTATGTAAAGGATACTACCAGTTTTGGGATAAACATGATTCATTGCAAATGTAACTGTATATATCAAAAAGATAACACTGCTCACTTTTAACCACTCTTTAGAACTCCGAGCTGGCCCTTCAGAGAGTGAAGCCATCTAGTTACTTCAGCCCACAAGCGATTGGAGAGCTTAGATTCTAGTGTTCAAACTCTCCCAAAAGCGAGATCCCTGTGAGTTTCTAAAAACTCAAGCAGAATTTCAAGCTGCCGCACCATTGTATTACATCTCCACATTTCCATTGTAGAATTCATAGATAGTACCTTGTCTGAAATAATGATAATTAGTAAATAAATATAATTGAAGCAGTCACAGCTCTGTGTGAAATGGAGCATGGTCTTAACCCACATGGCATTTATTTCTACAGTTTCCGTACTGCATAAAGCACGTTAAGCCATTGCTGCCGGTTACAATGACTAGAAGGCAGTCGTTAATCCGAGTCCGATGCCGTAAAAGCGGCATGAATAACTTCTGACAGTGGGGTTCGTCACTAGCCCTACAACCACCACCAAACCGGAATTGGCCCGCGTGTGTGGAGTATGGCCTAACCTTCCCTAGCTTGGGAAGAGATCCGTGCCCTAGCAGTGGGGACGTTATGGGTTGTTGACGATTGAATAAATATGAACACACAAACAAGATTCTGACTGAATGAAAAAACGCGGGCTGGAGTGGAGTGTGTTGAGAGGTTTTATGTAGCCCTCTTAGGTGAAACGTGTTTCACATAAGGTATCTGGATAAACTTACATTACTTACAGCAAACAGAAACAAAAACTGATCACCATAACCTTCTTCAAATGCATAAGATAAGTCACACAATGAAAAATTTTCGTTAAAACGACAATGCAAACTAAGAATAAAATAAAACATTGGTTGACAAATGTCAGTTTGACAAAGTAGATATCTCGCCTTTTTTTTCTGTACTGCGGTGTGTTGTGATACTAAACAAAGATACCGCTATACTAATCATGTATACTTATCTCCTACTAGCAGATCATTCAATACTGTCTGTTAATGTCAAAATTTTAATCACAGATAATTTTTACATCTTTTCTAAATAACACCTCAAAGAAACGAGTTTCATAATGACGCCCTCTCTATTTCCATAGAGAAACCTTATACCAACATAGTGATTTCTATACTCTTTGCTTATGCCCTCAACTTTATAACAGGTTAATAACAGTTGTGAAAAGTTATGGAACATGTATGGTATGTTTAGTGCAAGACAATAGCAGAATGCCAATTTGGCATGCGTCTGAATGATATAAGTTCTAAACCTATTCTTTAGCGAATATTTTTGGTAAATAATGGAATTGGGTCCCAGATCGCCGTAATTCCGGAAAGGCTCAAGGCTCTCGGTAGGTCGTATGAGAGCTGATATGATAATGTTATTTTTTACGTATGGCTTTGAAAATTTTCCAAAAACTAAATCGACAAAAAATTCCATATAATTATCGAACCTGTTCACAAAATTTCACGACAATCGGTTGAGAAATGCAACTTGTGAAGGAGCACAGCTGTACATCCGTCGGACATACGAAAGCATATTTTTGCCCAAGCTGAATCGGAGAACCTTCGCTCGCGCTTCGCTCTTTCTCGGAACATTTAATATTGCAGACAAAATAGACCATTGTTTTGTTAGTAACATAGATCTTATTTCAAGTAAAATAGGTACAAAAACATAGATCAATAAAACTTATGCATGCTGATGCACCCAGCGACCCAGCATTGAAGAGTCCCCCTCCCACTTGTCTACAAATACGAGCGTATTTTGTTGGAGCTGGTGCAAACGCGGCCCAGCAGTGATGTGCAGCGCTTTCTTATTATAGCATGAAACCCGTCGGTGTTGGCCTCAGGCTGAGCCTCAGCGAGCACGCCGGACGCACTGCTGAACCGCGGCAGCCCCAGCAGCACCCTGAACGCATTAACTGGACACGCAAGTCGATCGTTGTATGCCTGCGTAAATCGTACCCACAGGCTGCTCGTATAAAAACATTGACAAAAAGCTTTAAAAAATAAAAGTTTGAAAAAAACCCGTACACGGAAAAGTATGAAAACAAGAGTTTCCCGCCTGAAATCATAGTCTTTGTTTTCCCCTTCACCTAGGGTAATAGCCGTGGCGTGGTCGCAAGAAATAATATTTGATTACGAAAGGGCTTGCGACTACGGCTATTATACCCCAGATGAGGGGAAAATAGGCTATGATTTCAGACGGGAAATTCTTGTTTTCGTACTTTTCCGGAGTCGGGTTTTTGGTTTTTGAAACTTTCATTTTATTTATTTTTTTGTGCTCAGAGTATGCCACCCCACCTCGCTACCCGAGGCCTCGAGTCTTGGTGTGGTGCCGTACCACCACACCTCTCCATACAAGTAGCTCCATACCTATATACCGAACTATCATACCTATTCATTTCAAACAAAAGACATCAACGCGAAAGACGTCCACTGCTGGCAAAGGCCTCCCCCAAGAATTTCCACGACGAACGGTCCTGCCGTGCCCGCATCCAGCGGCTTCCGACGATCCTCACCAGGTCGTCGGTCCACAGCGTGGGAGGCCTGCCTACGCTACATTTGCCGGTGCGCGGTCACCACTCGAGACCTTTACTGCCCCAACGGCCATCGGTTCTACGAGCTATGTGCCCCGCCCACTGCCACTTCAGTTTAGCGAATTTGTGGGCTATGTCGGTTACTTTGGTTCTCCTGCGGATCTCCTCATTTCTGATTCGATCGCGTAAGTAAATTCCGAGAATAGCTCGCTCCATGCCCTTTGGGTGACCTTGACCCTTCTAATGAGGTCCATAATAAGCGACCATGTCTCAGTTCCGCATATGCCATCACTGGCAACACACACTGGTCAGAGACCTTAGTCTTGAGACACTGCGGTATTTGGGACGTAAAGATGTTGCGAAGCTTCCCGAACGCTGCCCAGCCGAGTTGTTTTCGACGATTGATCATTCTATAAGTTGGACCTACCTAGCTGGACTGTTATTTGTTATCATCAAAGTATTCAGTTCGGATTCCTTAGCGCATGCACGACTCACTCTTAGACAGTGTTTATGGCTCCGAAGTCAACAAGGAACCCTTATACAGTTTCGCCATGTCTGTCTGTCTGTTCGTCTGACCGTGGCTTAGCTCAGAGACTATTAGTACTAGAAAGCTGTAATTTGACAAGGGTATACATATTAATCACGCCGATAAAGTGGTACTATAAATATTGAAGAGGGGGTATTATTTTTTGAGGTACTATCGTGTGGGGTATTGTTGAACAGGTCTTTCAAAACTACTGCGGGTTTACTAAAACCATTTTTCGAGTCAGGGATCGGTTTGTGAAATATTAAGCTTTTGAGTGCAAATTATTTTGAAAAAACTTGTATGGCGCTTTGCTCGGCATAGGCATACGGCGTGAATGTGTTCGTACGTTTTTGTACCACCTAAACACAGGTCTTCTATGTTACGAGGTAGCTCCCGGTTTCTGGATAGCAAATGTTGGAAAGATATCCCGCCACATCTGCGCACTGCGCCGAAGGACGTCCACTGCTGGACATAGGCCTCCCTCAAGGATTTCCACGACGACCGGTTCTGCGCTCTCCGCATCCAGCGGCTTCCCGCGACCTTCATCAGGCTTATTTTATAACCAACTATCGTTCCCACCCACCTACTCACTCTGCAGAAGTCAGAATAAGGAATGTTGAAGGGATATTTGTCCTGTTTATGCGAGCACTATCGTCGTCTTCCGTCAATCACCAGCACAGGTATAAATGCACAAATTTTCTTTTAAATTTTTATTTTTTTCATAACTAGGTTGTTGACCACTGAGGTGCGTGTACGTTTTTCTTGGTTTTGGCTGAAAAACAGCGTTGTGAGTACTCTGCGACCCACAACATTTATGCTGAGCCTGGACCAGTTTCACTAACTTGGCACCACTGACACTGTTTCATATTTTTTATATAAACTATTAATATTTGTCAATAAGTTTCATTTATTTGTTTGTTTATTGTTAAAATGTATTGTGCCTTTTTAGTGAAATAAAGTTTTATCTATCTATCTATCTATCTTGCCTCTTACATTGCATCTAATATTCCGCATAGGTTTGTGTTTTGTGTGTGCCTACTATGTTATCCTTGTTATTAAGAGGCCTATGAACCCACGGCGAAAATTCGATTTTTCATACAAACGGCGATTACGATTTTCACCTCTTAATTGTTAACTTATTTGGACCAATTTTTAACAAGTTGTCAGTCAGAACAAAAGCTAGGCTACGTTTTTTATATTACTGATTATAATTTAAAAAAAATGACCGAAATTAGTTTTGTATGAAAACACGTAAATGACATTGAAACAAAAACAATAAGCCTAGCTTTTATTCTGACTGACAATCTATCAAAAATGGTACCATATCGGGTGATAACGATTTTCACCTCTTAAATGTTAGAGGTGAAAATCGTTATCACCGTTTGTATAAAAAGTTGCAGCTTCACAATGCTCTTAAACAACTGCCCCTGTTGTCAGAGTTTCTTAATTTATTCTCTTAGGCTATTAAATCTTTTAGCTTTTAATCGATTTTACATTTTGTATTTACTTTTACTGCTATCTTTTGTGTTGTTTTTCCTCGTGAAGTGCGCTTTCACCTTTGGGATCTATCAGAATACCAGCGTTGTGGATTATCGTAATCCACAACATTAATAGAATAAATTCCAAAGACAAAAGTTAATAATTCCTTTTAATTTTTTTCAAATTCGCATTAATCAAGAATTTAGATGCAATCATTGTTTAAGATTTTTTGAACTTTAAAGAGTCAGAATTTTATGTTTCAGCTATAAGTACAATAGCGTCGATTAAACATTTTGAGTCATGCACTTTTCGATTTTCAACGCTTGAATGACATTATTGCAGATGTAAAAATCTATGGCTCTTTAGTTGCATAAGTACATATCTTGTAGTGACACGATTGTGCCGGAGGGTTCAATAAAACGATTTTTAAAACAGTAATTTCAATATATCAAATTTTTTATTTCAAATAACTTACATGATCTTCAGTTCTTATGCTACTGTACAATAGTAATAATTTACTTATGCTACACATTTACAAATTAATATTTCAGATCTTCAACCGTCTTTGGTGTAGTCTTACAGAAATCAAATAAGTAATCCTATCAATTAACATTTGGTCTATCTAATTGTAGACAAAAATTACATTATGATTAACCTATATTTGAAATAACACAAAGTCTTTGATGAACGAGCAAAATTTAAAAAATAATTTTCTTAGAATACTTGCATTGATAATCATTTTAGTTCTTATACTAGAAGTCCTATTTACAAATAACCCGAAAAAATTAATTAATACACATGCCGCTTATTCGCATATTAATTTCCTTTTTAATATTTACAAAATATAATCCTGTTTGATAATTATCGATCCCTGCAATATAAAACACTCCCGAAACTACCAAAACACGAATAAAAATCAGAATAAATTACATTTAATGTTACTTAACCTTAAACTTAATGTAAGAACACAAAATGGTGGGTTTACAACTGCCAAATCAAAATACCCGATATGAACTTATAACAAGCATAATTAACGCATCCTTTTTATTTGATGGCTTTTGAGAAAAAAAAAAAGTTAGGCTAGAACTAGTGGCAAATTAGACTAAAAATTCATCATCATATCAGCCGAAGGAAGTCCACTGCTGGACATAGGCCTCCCCCAAGGATCTCCACGACGACCGGTTCTGCGCTGCCCGCATCCAGCGGCTTCCCGCGACCTTCACCAGGTCATCAGTCCACCGAGTGGGAGGCCTGCCTACACTACGCTTTCCGGTGCGTGGTCGCCACTCGAGAACTTTACTGCCCCAACGGCCATCTGTTCTACGAGCAATGTGCCCCGCCCACTGCCACTTAAGTTTAGCAATTCTGAGAGCTATGTCGGTTACTTTGGTTCTCTTACGGATCTCCTCGTTTCTGATTCGATCACGCAGAGAAACTCCGAGCATAGCACGCTCCATTGCCCTTTGGGTGACCTTGAGCTTTCTTATGAGGCCCATAGTAAGCGACCATGTCTCAGTTCCGTACGTCATCACTGGCAACACACATTGGTCGAAGAACTTGGTCTTAAGACACTGCGGTATCTGGGACGTAAAGATATTGCGAAGCTTCCCGAACGCTGCCCAGCCGAGTTGGATTCGACGATTGATCTCTTTCTCGAAGTTGGACCTACCTAACTGGACTGTTTGTCCCAGGTATACATATTCGGTAACAACTTCGAGTGTAGAGCCTCCAACCTTCAGAGAAGTAGGTATGACACGGACGTTTGACATAATTTTCGTCTTGTCCAAGTTCATTCTAAGACCCACTTGTTGGGAGGCTCTACTGAGGCCATCGAGCATTGTGCCTAAGTCGTCCATAGTCTCAGCCATGACCACGATATCGTCAGCGAATCGAAGGTGGGTGATGTAATCGCCGTTGATATTGATGCCTAGTCCACCCCAGTCCAAAAGCTTAAAAACATCTTCCAGGGCGGCGGTGAACAGTTTCGGAGATATAACGTCTCCCTGTCTCACCCCTCGCTGCAGCTGGATAGGTTTCGAGTTTTGATCCTGGAGGCGAACCGACATGGTGGCGTTTTCATACAAACACTTCAGCACTTCGATATATCGATAGTCAATTTGGCACCTCTGGAGAGACTGTAACACAGCCCAAGTTTCGACCGAATCGAAGGCTTTCTCATAGTCCACGAACGCCAAGCATAGTGGCTGATTGTACTCTTCGGTCTTCTGTATAATCTGCCGCAACGTATGTATGTGGTCTATGGTACTAAATCCTTTTCGGAAACCGGCTTGTTCGGGAGGCTGGAAGTCGTCAAACCTGCGTGCGAGACGATTCGTAATGACCCTCGAAAACAGTTTGTAGACATGGCTCAGAAGTGAGATGGGTCTGTAGTTCTTCAGCAGGGTATTGTCGCCCTTTTTGAAGAAAAGCACGACCACACTTCTGTGCCATGCCTTAGGCGTTTGTCCCTCAAGTATAACGGAATTAAATAATTTCTGAAGAGCTTTAAGTACCGGTGTTCCACCTGCTTTCAGAAGTTCAGCCGTAATTCCATCATCACCCGGTGCCTTATTGTTTTTAAGCTGTTTAAGAGCCATTCTAATCTCGTACAGGCTGACGTCCGGGATATCTTCGGTATAGTGTCGGGTAAGTCTAGCTCTTGGGTCTTTAGCCAGATCGCTAACAGGCAGACGTGTGGTCGTGTACAATTGTCCGTAGAACTTCTCAACTTCTTCCAGCAACTCAGTCTTTTCATAAAAATTCATACTATTCACATAAATATTCGTTAAGATGTAATCAACAAAACCTAGATTCAACAGCGTACTTAAATCGTATTTTTTTGACCTCCTGATCTAAAGTATTAAGGATTTTTGCAACATCAATACTCCAACCAAGTTTGACTCCATACTGTATAACGTAATTGAGAAGGAATAAAGATCCATAGTTATCTAATGGAGGCCTTGCATCTGGGTCCGTGTTGCAATTAATCTTTACTGTTTCAGTCATCGATGCACATACACCCAGAGCTTTTTCGTTGAAGACTTCACGCAACGTGTGAGCTCACTGTACCTGACATAAATATTGCTGTGAGGTATAAGTTCTAAGTGCCCGGGTAGATGATTCCGATACTTCAGAGTTCATTTTATATCGTCGGGATCATATTCGGGTGGTAGAACAAACTGCCGTGTGGAAAGCAGATGCTTGGAAGTTTTCTGGTAGATTCTTTTTGGTGCTTGACTGACGCCATTGCTCTGATTCCCATTGTTAGAATTTCGTCTCTCAGGCGCTGAATTCTGTCTTTCTTCAACAACCGGCGGGACTTCTTCTGCGACGCTGCTAGAAGATGACACGTGGTTTGCTAAATTTTCTGACGCATTGATTCTTTTGTTATCAAAAAACGTTTGATATGACTTAGCAGTTTCGAGGAGCGAATTCCGTAATAACTCGAACACTTTTGCCGTATTGTGCAAAATGGAGCTAACTTGACTGCAGAAGGTTGCAAATTGTTCCTCCATTTGTTGCTGCAAGGCCAACTCTGACAGCGAGTTTTGCGCAGTCGACCTGTCTCTTGAACTTCGTCTAGTCTGATCAGTCTCATTGGCTGCCTCATGCGCTTCATCTACTGACATCTCATAGTCGAAATCTGCTTCATGATCCGTCTCAATTCTTGAATCTGATGCTGCACTGTTAGGTGACGACAGAGGTTCGGACATGCACACGTTTGTTTGATGCCCACTATCTGCTACCATAGTTTTTTTAGTAGCAGACGTGACAGGGTCATCTTGAAATTTGACCCGTTTCATCGTCGGATTCGCTTCATTAGATTGATCAACTTGTGGGCGTGGATTTTGACCCACATGTTGATGGACTGGTGAAGGTTTCATTGATGACTGGTCGGATGAACCCGCAGACATCTCGGATCTGTGCAAACAATGTGCTTGTAAGACTGCGATGTTTCGAAGGACAATCATCAAACCTAGATTTATCTCTTTCTTGGGAATATTACTTAAAATCGCTTGCAACTCTTGCTCATTCGACGGATACTTTTTGAGAGCACTTAATATTGCTTGATGTACTGAGATTCGAATTTTTGACGAAGTGGGTGGTGGCGTTGTCTTTTTGACTCCTTGAAGGGTTGGGTTTTGTCTATCGTTTTTGGGAAAAATAGGAATGTAGACAGGAGCTTGTGGTCGTTGAGCATCTTGATGATTGACTGTCCTTTGTCCTTGATGTTGGATCTCCTGAGGTTGATGAAACTGACTTGGTACGTTCGTTGGATTGTTATTGAAAGATGGTCTGACAGGTTGATACTGTGGGACTTGACTGATCGGATGATATTGCCCACGAAGTCTAGGATCAAGACTTTGTGTTGTGGGTATTTGAAGTAACCCTTGTCCAGGCATTAGCATGTGTTCTGGTGAAGCTGGTAAATTTTGCTGGACACCTTGATAGACAAAGATAGGACTCTGATTAAGTTGTGGAAGGTTTTGAGGAGCTGCGACACTAGCGACAGAGTAAACAACTCTTGGGTCAGTAGCAGATACTGTATTCATTCCTGTTACATGCTGGATTCCTTGAGAGCTGGTCATAATGCCTGCAACCGGAGCACAATTCATGCTATTTGCAATGAAAATTGATGGTTTTTGGTGTACCAGATTCTGAATATTGGCTGGTGATGGTTGAGTTAAAGGCTTTGGTAATGGCTGGGTCAGACCTGTTCGATTTGAAGAAGTTTGCGCGGCAATGATCATATTCCTCCTGGCATTTAAAATCTGGTTGCATAGATCAGTATTTAGTGCAAGCTGAGAAGTAATTTGCCTTGTGTTTGAAGTGTCAACGCGTGGTTCTTGATTGTTCGAAGGTGCTGTAAGAGTCCGGACATCTTTTATTCGAATTCTTTGGTCATGGTGTTGATTTGGCTGAGGAGTCTGCTTAATTGGAGATGGAGACTTTGGTGCAACTACGAAATTATTCGAAAGTTGATTTTGGTTTCCATTGGTTTCCCCGGGCTGCTCTTGTTGCGACTGATCTTCACTATTGACGACGTCACTAATTCCATCTACGTCTATTACCGGCATGCTTTGCTCTTGCTCATCATTAACTTGTTCGGTAGAGTGACTGCTTCCTTCAGTACTTTTAGCACCGTCGGTTGCAGCAATTTCTTCAGCCTGAGGACTTTCCATTGATGGTTCATCCCTGATGGTAGTCGATTCTGTTGAAGATACCGGCCGCAAATCAGCTTTCTGAGCAGTTGACTTGGCAGTTTCATTTTTACAATTCAATCGTTTTAAATAAAGCTGTTTCTTTGCTTCGTCATATGATTCCTTGTCCGTACTTTTCGGCGATCCCTTCTTGGGAATTTGATACGGCTTTGACTTTCTCCTCTCAAATTTATCTTCGGACTTTGACGAATATTTCTGGTTGCTACGGCGTAATTCTTGATCCCACGGAACCGTTGAACCTGGAAATATTAAACAGAAATGTCAAAAACTATTCAAAAAAAAAAATATGTACGTGTACGAGTGTACACATGTAAGAAGTAAAACTTCTTTATGATAAATCTTCAAGTAAATTCCAATAACTTTTTCAACTGTACAAATTTTGAGTAAATAAGTCTTTTTATTTAATCATTTTATTGATAAAACATTATTTTATAAACTGATGTGATATAAGAGGATGTTGGATCTAAATGAATAATACTTCAACTGTACTCAATTGCCACGTTTCGTTATATTTTATAGCTTCTTCAGGCTCTATACAACAAAAACCATGTACATATACATAAAAATACATTCAGATGAATACTTAGATCCAACATCCTCTTATATTACATCAGTTTATAAAAAAATTTTTTGGATCTTAACCTATTATTGTTTAAAATATTTTTATCGTCACTACTGAATTTTGGTAAAGAAAATGGCGCGTAACTGAAAAAAGTGACATTTTTTTTACATTACTATAAAACTTCTCTCATCCGTCGATAAAGAAGTTTCACTGCAAAAAAATGAAAATCTAGCATCAAATAACAAATCAATTGATTCTCACCATTTGTACTTGAATTTTTTCGTATCGAAAGCCGGTGATTATTATTCATAGATATCCAAAGCTCTGCATCTTCGTAAGTATCTGGAAAACACAAAATTTCCCATTAATTAATTTCTAAGATGTAATAGAAAGGAAAATGCATTGATACAACAAAATTGAATAAAACTTACCACATTGATATTTCAACTCCGCTGTACAAAATGCCCAATCAATTTTGTGCTTCTCTTTCTTCTTCGCGCGTTCTCTTACTGCGAAGGACTCTTCATTATTTGGATATATAACAACTACTATCTTCTCCTTAAATCTATGAAGTATCACCCAAGTGTATGGCACACACACATAGTAATCAATCCCTTCAAAATTTTCTTGTAAAAAATGAACCACATAGAATTGGCTGTCTTTTTCCTTATTATCTTCCATCTGAAATACAGAAGAAATACTTATTTGAATATTGAGTTAATAATTAGCAGTCGCATTGTCAAAAAATGTAACTGATGAAATTTGCCAATTATCATTACAATTGTTGTCCTAATTAAAATTTTTCTTTCAATGTTTGACTGACTCGGTGGCTCAGTGGTTTGTGATCATGACTACTGATCCAAGGGTTGTGGGTTCGATCCCCACCCAGGGCAAACATTTGTGTGATGAGCAGATTTGTTTGCTCTGTGTCTGGGTGTTAAATATCTATATATGTATGTATTTAAAACGTATATAAGTATGTATATCAGTCTCTGGTTCCCATAACACAGGGAATCCTACTTTGGGACCAGATGACCATGTGTGATTTGTCCCAGAATATTTATTTATTTATTTATTTTATAATGTTTAAATGATTTTCAGAAGCTACACAATATTTTCACTTTTTTCCACTGGAAATCTTCCTTATCACCGTAACACATTTTAAATTGTAAATAACTTTCCACTGAAAACTAAAAGCTGTACTCACATTTTGATAAAATAACTTTTTCTTTCTTTCCACAAAAATGTATAATCATTACTGTCAACGCTCCGAGCCGATGCGTAAGCTGCGGAAAATAACTTTGACTGGCGATGAAGTCACGAGCATGTGCCGCTTTTATACCGAGGGCAAACAAACAGTATATTGCGTCATCTAGTTCCACGTACTCGTTATCACGCCACGGGGCACGGGGCTTGGCCGGATTGGAAGCATAAATGTGTTTATAAAACTACGTTGTTATCAACAGGATTGAAGTAGCGCAATTAAGCACATTTAGTACAGTGCGTTGATAACAAGCATGTTTTGAATATAATTACTGGTTAATTTATTCTGTTTGTTTAAAAACAGAATACTTACGATGATATACAATGTAAAAAATTCTAGAAAAGTTTATCATCATCATTACAGCTCATATACGTCGTCCCCACCGAGGGGCTCGAGCCTACCCTGAATCAGGGCGACTAGGCCTTAGTCAACCACGCGGGCCCAGTGCGGGTTGGTCGACTTCACACACAACCTTCGAGTTTCTTCGCAGGAGTGTGCAGGTTTCCTCACGATGTTTTCCTTCACCGTTAAAGCAATCAGTAATGATATGTACGTAAGTTTTTGAAAAACTCATTGGTACATTGGCCGTCCAGATTTGAACCCGGTACCTCTGGTTAGATGGACCGAGTCGTTACCGGTTGAGCCACCGACGCTTTTTCGTTACCGGTTGAGCCACCGACGCTTTTTATTTATTTTATTTTATCATACAACTATCGTAATACTGTAATTGGTCGAATGTATCATAAGCATGAAATTATATTCAATTTCATAAATAAAGCGCGCACAAATTCAAACCTGAAGTGTGTAGAAAATAATAAGGGTTCAGAGGTTACTCTGGAAACATCTTGAAAAAATAGTAAAAATGGTTTAACGGGGCTTTTCTTTCCGGGTATTGGGGACTAAAGTATTTCATAGCATCCGTATTGAAATTCTCAAGGAACAAATGGGTATTAGCGTGGTAATAACTGACATTTATAGCATGCGTAAACAATGGCCACAACTACTAATTATTGAAGTTATCTCAGTCATGCGGTCAGAAGTAGGTTGAGATTTAATGAGGAAAACATGTTTGTTTACCCGGTCTTTTAATTGTTTTCATGGAAGCACCTTACTAATAGCTGAGTCACTGGCGTTACAACAAACCAACGGTAACACAATTTTACACGCCTCATAACGCACAAATGCTTATGAGTACGATGATCCAGTCAGTTAAGAAGCGCAAAAACTGATGACAACCTACATCTAAAAGACAGAATATCTCTGCAACTAACAAGTTTTCGATCAAAAAAATTATGCCGATCCATTACTTTCGACATTATTGACCATGATTTTGAGTTTCATTGAAATCGAAGATTTCGACATGGAGATACTTCACCTGAACTGCATGCAATATCGAACGAGCGATAAAGTGACATGAGTCCATTATGGATCATAATGAATCACAATGGAAGAAGTCAGACACCTTGACATTAAAATTAGTCTAAACACAAGGATAACCTTTCGCCATATGAACTGTCCTGACCTTCCACTTAAGATGATACAGATAGTGAAGTAACGGGTCATTGCACTTACAACATTGAGTTGAGGTAGGTTATGGTCACTGTGTTTACCTTTTACTCTGACGTCACGCAGGCTTCGATCTGAATCGTTGGCGAGGCTTTTTCAGGTGTGAAAATTCTAATCGAAGGTCGCCTAAGCTCCTGGAAGGTTGACAGGGAAAATAGTGAAATTTTCCGGAAGTCTAGAGCCTTTTCAAGGGGGTGTATAACTGACTTTTAATCAGTATTTTTGTTCAGAAGTACAAAAGCTTATAGATTCGATGATTCATTACAGATCAATATCTTCTTAAATCCAATAAAATTCATTATTTGAAAATTACTTTAATTAAAAAACTCATACGTTACATCATCTTTAATAACTTTAAAGAAATCTTATCCAACAGCTTCGATTAGTTTTTGATATTTGATATTTCACCAATTATTTGACCTACTTACGTCCTCTTATCTCTCAATAATTGTGAACTCCTAACCTTCTTGCACGATAACCTTTTGGGTTTTCTAGGACACTTGCTAACTTACAGTCGATAATAAGATAAAATTCCAACCTCTAAATTTCATTATCTGCTCACGAAATTTCATCACTTCAAACCCATACTTTGGCTTGAGTTGAATTGTTATTTTCTCTCACCAAAAGTTACACGTATACCACCAAGTTCTTGATTATTCTGACATTGGTTCGTACGAATTCATTAAACAATAGTTACTGTCGAAATTCATACGTTGTCTTTAATTTTGCAGTCATTGTATGATGATTATGCTCATTAAATAATTGTGCAATCATTTAGAACCTACTTGATTTACGTAAACATGTTTGTCCATGATAATAGCTTTGCCCTCTGGGACCCTACACTGATAACAACTAATATCTGGTTTTTCCGCCCAATTACGTAGAAGCTTTATCCTATGAACATCCTCATTCACTGATAAGACATCCGAGAATGTAATTTACATAAAAATTGGGATTTGAAACTGGTTGCGACCTTTAACCCTCTTGATATGTTATCGTCTGGGTTTTTCAGATAAAGTTTGAATCAAATTATTAAGTTTTCTACATCATTACACAAGTGACCATCACTTCTAATATTAATGATAGCTATTTTTGGGTCACAATTATTTTTGAACGTCTGTAGCAGGTTAAGCACCTGAAAAAAATTTTTCAGATTAAGAGCCAGAGATTCTTTGATCTTTTTTTCGACTATTTAACGTATAAGCCCAAACTGATTCAGAAATAATACGGAAGATTCATCTGAACAATTATAAAGCATTACGAACCAACAAAGTCATGCTACATCGCGGTTTATTATTTGTGAGACACGTAGCAACAGCTATTGAACACGTGTTCGCGTTTATGTCAATGACACAAAGGCCAAGTTCCAACGTGGTTATTACAGAATCTATTGAAACATTCCTGATAAAACGAGATAGAGCTATTAGATGAATCAGATATCTAATTATTCTTGGCATGTTGTCAAAAGCTCGCTGCTAAATTTCTTTGCTTTATAAACACAAATCCAAATTTATTGGATCATAATATTTTACGATTGTAATAACAACACAATGAACTTGTTAATCATAACGATGGTGATATCTCGAGTCCAGGGATTGTAAATGGCGTCGAAAGTTTCGGACGATAAAGTAGAGCATAGGATAGGAGCTGTTAAAAGTAAAATTTAAGTTCGTGATTTCATTAATTTCGATGACGTGGCGCTATTAGCTAATTAAAAAGGTTCTATAACTTTGAAATTACAATTGTGGCGCGTGTTCTCGGAATTTATTGTGACTCAAATAAAATATCTGCAATTCGAGACATGAAAGTGGGTTGGTACCGCCGGTAGCTTTGCCATGCGCAGTAGACCGATCGATCCTTGACATGAATATTATAATGAGTTTTGTCCTTGATAAGGACAAGGAAATTAATAATTCGTCTAACTACGTTACAGCTTTTGAAATTTTCATAGAAATATTGTGCAAAACAAATGATGCGCATCAACAGATTTATTATTTACGACACATCTATTAAAACTGTGAAAGTTCTCTATATTTTGGGTTGGAAATTATACCTGTTTATGATTAGTCCTTTTCGCTGAGCCGCACAGCTCGCCTGGTAACATGTATCTTTGTATATTTTCTACACGTGCCCTGGTATGATGAAATGTATATTTTATTTATCTGTTCGTGAATAAAACATTTCTATTCTATTTTATTTTTATTCTATTCAAAATTTTTGTTAGAGTCAAGTGTAGGTACCCTACCCTACCCAGCTAAACCGCTTTTTAAGGACATCTGAAAAAAAATTTAAATAGTAGTACTTAATATAACCAATTTAAAAAGATAACTATCATGACTAAGTAGATTTTCTTAGTTTAGAAATAATAGTCGACCAACTTAAGGTGTGCAGTTAGATTTGAAAAAAGTTCATCGATTTTTCCATACAAAATGTTCAATTACCAACTGCAAATATAATTTTGTTTTTTAAAATATACATTTATTTTTTGAAAAGACTACGGAAACCTACTTTGCGCGAGTCCGACTCGCACTTGGCGGGTTTTTTAATTGATCTTTACTTACATTACAAATGTCGCCTCGTTTGCAATCTATTTGTCTCGGGTTATCGCAATACCTACTACTGCAGCTGCTAGGGTAGATTATGATGAACTTCTGACTCTTAATACAAGGTGACTTTTTACCCGACTGCGCCAGAAGGAGGGTTATGTTTTTCGAGTGTATGTATTTTTTTGCACGCTCTGCAGCCTGAACGGCTTGATGGATTTTGAAGCGCAAGGTGTCGTTAAATTCGTCTTGGTCCCGTGAGTGACATAGGATATATTTTTACTCGACTGGCCGAAAAGAGGAGTTAAGTTTTTATGCGGTCGGGTTTTCATTTTTAATTAATTACCTACCAATTTCACACTGAACAACTTGTTCGAAGTAACTTAGGTATATGTATGAATATGATCGAAGCAAAAAAAACTTCCCAGATAAGTAATGTCAATTAATGAATAATCAGTGGATTTTCAATTTTTGTATGGAGAGTCTTAAACTGATTTTGAACCCCGAAACAAGAATAGGGATATTATAAGTTTAAAGCCTATGTTTGTCTGTCTGTGTGTCTGTACCTGTCATCGTAGTTCCTAAACGAGTGGACCGATTCCAGTGCAGTTTTTTTTCAGGCTATAGATTAACCACATGGTTCTTATCCATGTTTAGTACAATTCCATTCAGCCGTTCGTGGAAATGGTCTAGGTACTGCCCGCCAAAACGGTTATGGAGTGGTAATGTACACCCTGGAATAATGTAAGTAAGTAAGTAAATATACTTTATTGCACGTGAAAAAACAATGCAGGGCTTAATGGGTAAAAAGGGTAAGGTGCAATAAAAAAATATCAAAATGGTGGAAAAAAAAAGTAGCCGCCGAAAGTGAAGTTGCTCTAATTTGACTGAAGTCTTTTGTATGTTTTACTCAGCCACTGAGTTTAAGGAGCCTTTTTTTTGCTCCAATAAAAGATTGTATAGGATGTTCCTTGGGAAAAGTTTCAGAGCGCACAGCAGTGTGCCAGGGCCAGGCCAAGTTTATGCAAGCACAACGTGTATCCGTCATTTCAAGTGTAAAAAGTCAACCTGTATTGAAGAGCATGACCATAAAACTTTTGATAGCCGACTCTTTTTCTTTAAAACAAAGTTAATATTAAAGAGCAGGCGAGGCCTATAATGCAGAGAGATAAATAAAAATCTTCCGAAGCCATACCGAATAGAAGTAATAGGTAATAGGTCTTTACCTATAAAATTGCCGATTCAGTTTTTGAAGTTCAATGCGATTTTTTTTAAAATAAAAAAGTTATTGTTTTTTTTATTATAAAACCATGTGGTGACTCTACTTATGGTCTTTTATTAGTAACTAGTGGCATGTCTTTCATGTTCCAATCCCCTGAGTTATGTACCATTGAATGGAACAAAAGGCGTTTTCTTGGTGGTCGGATGGGGCAATTTTTAGACTAGTCAATTTTCCTTTTGAATTTTCCTGAAAATGAGGAAAACTTATGCGGGGTATTCCCAAATATGACATTAGTTACGCAGAAACTGCTGCGATAACTCTAGAGCTTTAAAATAAAAAAACGTGTATTTTTTGCTTCATTAAAGGCGATTTTTTCAGGTGAAAAAACCCGACCTTATGGGGTTAAAGCCACCGTGCTCTCAAAATATTTAAAAAATAGGCATATGCTTACCACCATTTAATTTCTAATAGCCTAATGCTATTTTGAGAATAAATTTTGTTTTAATAACTCTTAATATTAATTTTCATCTTTAAACTTTTTTATACAATCGGAAATTTCATAGGTAAAGACCTAATATTATCAAAACAGATAATTTCAGAGCAAAAATATAAATACTTATTTTCCTCATGTCGTTTGGTCCGTCTTGTAGCTTTTAAATATCCCGAGAGTGACACAATATTATACAGTGGGGTTTTCAATTTTTAAAAGATTGGTTTGGTTAATACTTAAACCGTGTATCTATAGTATATAGTATCAATGTATGTTCCCTATATATAATAAGAGTAGTGTAGGAGCCGTAAGCCGGTAATACTAACACCTTTCCCCAAAGAACCATAGCCAAAACTCAAAAAATGGCCTCCATACAAAAATGCATAAAATTGGTCAATAAACTGATTTTTTTATATATTTATAGCTGTCATCATCTTACACTACACTACAATAGTTATTCTGCTATTCGGGGTCGAGATCGAATTCCTAAATCTACCAGTAGAAAAAGCAAATAAGTCGGTATTTCGGAAAGCTTCGCAATATCTTCACGTCCCAAATACCGCAATGTCTCAAGACTATAAGGTCTTTGACCAGTGATGACATACGGAACTGAGAAATGGTCGCTTACTATTGGCCCCATAAAAATATTCAAGGTCTCCCAAAGGACAATGGAGCGAGCTTTGCTCGGAATTTCCCTACGCGATCGAATCAGAAATGAGGAGATCCGCAAGAGAACCAAAGTAACCGATATAGCTAAAAGAATCGCTAAACTAAAGTGGCAGTGGGCAGGCCCATATCTCGAAGAACAAATGGCCGTTGGGCAGTAAAGTTCTCGAGTGGCGACCGCGCACTGGAAAACGTAGCGTAGGTCCACCACCGATGACCTGGTAAGGATCGCTGGAAGCCGCTGGACGCGGGCAGAGCAGGACCGGTCGTCATGGAAATCCTTGGGGGAGGCCTTTGTCCAGCAGTGGACGTCTTTCGGCTGATATGATAATGATAAAAGTTTTTTACTATGATAATAAGCAGAAGGCCCACAGTTACCAGGTCCTGCACCAATTTAGTTACACTCTGTATATACCTAGGTAGGTAGATAAAGTATACACTTGCCACAATAATCATTCGCCGGCCTTATCAGCCTTGTATTTATATGACAATATTTTTAGAAAACTGTCATTTAGTGAGATACCTTCATCAGACTCTCAAAACATTTTATGTAAGTACTTACCTGACATTCAGGCTTCTTCTTCTTCAATTTAAGAGATTTATTTAATTATTTACTTTGTTAATACTAAACTATTATTGTTTGGGTGTTTAGCAAATTAACATTATGGGTAGTTGAAAACCTGATTTTGATGATTCCATAGACAAAAAATCAAAAACCAGACTGCGTAAAAACTTAACCATTCTTTTTTAGCAGTCGGGTAATTATTTATCCTATGCCACTCACGGAGTCAAGACGAATCTTACGACACTTCGCACTCTAAAATCCATCAACCCGTTTAGGCTACTAAGCGTGCCAAAGAAATAATAAAAAAATACATACATACGTACATTACACAGTAGAAAAACATAACCCTTCTCCTAACGCAGTCGGGTAATAAGAACTTTCATAGTTTTACATTTTATTCGTCTGTCCGTCGGGTGCGTCAACCATTTTAATTGCAGACTATTAAATTGTGTTAAAGTTATACCTACCTACATACTTATATAATTAATTAAAGCCTCCTAAATCATGAAAAAAATTACTTAGGAGCTCTCATACATTATGTTACGGTTATTCTATTTGATTTCAGATCAAACATGAAAACTCTTGTTCTTTTAATGTTGCTAGTTGGGTTCACAGCCAGTGTCCCGACATCAAGCGAAGATGAATCCATATACGATAAGTTACTATTATCCATAATAAATGAAATAGAGGAAAAGACAGCTATAAACGTTACTGAGCATTTCTTCTTCGAAAAGTTTAAGATATATACCTCCAAACATGACATCGTGAACATTTTGATGCCCCGAAATGCTTTAAACATCGGCGTTGATTCTGAAGGAAATCTTAATTTCATTGAAGATACCATACTCTTCTTTGTTCAAGGAGACTACAAAGAAGATGGTACATTTGACAACAAAGGTCTGTTTATCATAAAAACTGAAACAAGAGAAGCTACCAAACTCCTCGATAATGGAGCAGACTTCACCGCTAAGACAGATTCTAACTCAAAGAAAGTATACTTCGGCGCGACAGATGGAATCTATGTGTACAATGCTGTGAAGAACACAGCTGAGAAATACGGGTCAGTCACTGACAATATAATAAGCATTGCCATAGCGCAAGATGAAGGTAACGACGACATATTATATGCTCTGACTGCGAACAAAGAACTTTACAAAGTCACTGAAAACGGTGAAAAAGTAGTGAGAGTTGACAATGTTAAGAACGCCCAACAAATCGTGTTGGATGACTATAATCATATTTTTTTCTACGATGATAAAAAACATGTATATGTCTTTTCTGATCAGTTTCCAAATGAAAAGGTAAGATATATGCATAATCTACCTGAGAATCCAAAAAAAATAACACTACTGAGACCATTCTTAGGTACAGATAATTCTACTATTGTTGTCATTGATGACGAAACATACGTGGCGCGTGCCGAAGGACTAGGTGGGAGAACACATGTTCAGCTAAAAGTTCACCCTACAGCTTATTCTCTGGAGTCTACACTGGTACAAATTTGTGCTTACAAGAAAAGTATCTACAAATACAAATTCATGCCTCCTTTGAAATTGCCACTCGATACTCCAAGTGAACTTAGAAAATATATTGAATTTATGACGGCCCTCATTCAGCAAAGATCAATACATATTCCTATTCCTGACCCAAACAATCTGGTAAAGTAAGAAAAAAACCTAATTTAAAAAAACCTAAAAACCAGAATTTTATCTGAGGCCGCTGCTACTCGTAATATTATTACGATTTTTTTTTATTAAGTTTTCATTGTCTTATCAGGCTAATATTCCAAGCCAGTAAGGACGAAGATAAATAAATAAATGGATGCTCTAACAGTCTGCGGCTTGCTGGAACCGGTTTTCTTAAGTCACCAAGTGGCCTTGAATTTAGCCACCTACATACTATACTCTCCTTATACTTACCTATGTATTCTATGTATAGTCACTTTCATTGTAAATCAGATATTTTAAGGATTAAATAAACTTTAATCATTACTCTGCTCTTTATATAAAGTACCCCGTCTCTCTCTCTTCTAATTTACACATGTATATCTAAAGGTACATGCGAATTCACATAAGTAGGTACCTTTAATAAATATTTACTTTGCAGTTGATTGACTCAGGATTTATGTCAAACCCTGAAAAATAGGCCTCAGTTTCGGCTCTCTTCGTTTGACGAAAATCTTTGCCCGCCAAGCCATTTCTTCATGTTTGGGAAGAGGAAAAAGTCACAGGGGGCTAAATCTGGCGAATACGGAGGGTGTGGCAATAATTCGTATCCTAATTCGTCAATTTTTGATATCGCGATTGCAGACGAGTGGGCCGGTGAATTATCCTGATGAAATAGATTTTTTTTCTTTGATAGATGCGGTCGTTTCTTGATCAACTTTTCATTGAATCTATCTAACAATGCAGCATAGTAAGCTCCGGTTATTGTCTTGCCTTTATCCAAAAAATCGATGTAAATATCCCCTTGGCTGTCCCAAAAGACTGTAGCCATCACTTTACCAGCCGAGCAAACAGTTTTTGCCTTCTTTGGGGCACGTTCCCCGGTAGAAGTCCATTGCTTCGACTGTTGCTTAGTCTCTGGTGTATAATGATGGACCCACGTTTCGTCAACTGTTATGTACCGACGCATAAACTCACTCGGATTGCGATTAAACATGGCTAGGCATTCCTCAGAAGCTGTTACACGATTTCGTTTCTGGTCGACTGTGAGTAAACGCGGCACTCATCTTGCAAAAAGCTTTTTCATGCCCAGAATATCATGCAAAGTATAAAAAACTCGTTCAGTCGAGATGTGCACAGCATCAATTATTTCGCGTATCTTCACTCGACGGTCTGCCAAAACAATATCATGTATTTTATTAACCATGCCCTCCGTAGTGACCTCAATCGGTCTTCCTGGGCGCTCCGCGTCATTAGTAGTAGTACGTCCACAACGGAATTCAGTGAACCACTAATAAATAAAAATAAAAAATCTGGGACAAATCAATCACACATGGTCATCTTGCCCCAAAGTAGGACTCCCTGTGTTATGGTAACCAGAGACTGATATAAATACTTATTTACGTTTAAATACATACATATATAACACCCAGACACAGAGCAAACAAATCTGTTCATCACACAAATGTTTGCCCTGAGTGGGGATCGAACCCACAACTCTCGGATCAGCAGTCAAGAGCACAAACCACTGAGCCACCGAGTCAGTCAAACAAGTCAGTCAAACTTATGTACCATCCCATGAGAAGGCGCAGAATCACCATAATACTTTTTCAATTTGTCTTCGGTCTGCTTAATAGTTTTACCACGTAAAAAATAGTGTTTAATTAGCACTCGAAACTCGCTATTCTCCATTTTCAAAGAACATGTGGCGACATCTGCAGTACCCGCCACTAACAACTACGTTGCCACAGCTCAAGACTGAACCATCGATCATACTATATGGAAAGTTGCATCTTCATCTCGATAGATGGCATCTAGAACGCGCTATTAGAATTTCTTCAGCGCTAAGCATATATATGTCACCGGAAAATAACAAGACTCGCAAGTTGATCAATTTTCAAGGTAGTTGATCAACTCCCGGAAAATAATAAACAGCAGTTAAAATGTATTATTTAACGTATGTATTTTAGTAATTTGATTAATTTACGGCGCCTTGTCGTAAGATCATCCGACGAAGGCGAGGTGTACGTTGATTGGTTAAACGACTCACGACTGGATTCCAAGAAACGCTGTCCTTTCTTCACCAAATGCGATCATATCTGGTGATATTCCAGAGGTAAGAATATTGTGTAGTTGTTATTTTTAATTCCAGAAATTCAATCCTGAGCCTTTTGAGTTTATTGTTTCATTTGAAATAATTTTCTTTTTTACAGATAACATTGCCATTGAGAACCATAGCGGCTAAATGTTCGTCATTCGGTGGGCAAGGAATAAAACAATGCAATTGCAAAGACTTTAAAAATAAACAGTATGTATAACTAACAGGTGTAATTGCAAAAAAGTCAAAGTTTTGTGTAACTCTAGATGCCATAAATCATTAACATGTAGTAATAAATAAGTGAAATACGAATAAGTACAAATAATAGATATTCAGACTGATTGTACTTACTGATTAAACTAACTATAATACTTATTAGGTTAATAAGTGATAATTAATATCTGAGCTCAAGTATCTTTTGTTATTTAAAATATTTTTCCTTTTATTATACTAAGTCATAAAACTGTATGGCTAAATAAGAATAAATATAAAATATAAAAAAATATACATGATCTTTCACATCTCATCATCGGTATTAAAATAACATATCTTAGTGTTTGTTAACTCTATGAATAAACACTAGCCAAATGCTTATAAAATGCCCTCGACCAATCAGAGAACAGTGTATTATGTAACGGGTAATAGTATATCGTTAAATAGTACACTGAGCAACGATTGGCCCGCTAGTGGATGATTTTACTTGTGGCACAATCGTAAATTATTAAATTACTGCCAGGTACTGTAAGTTGACCAATTAGCTAAAATGCACTGCGTTAAATAATACATTTCTACTAACGTTTGTTATTTTTCGTCAGTTAATCAACTAACTAGAAAATTGATCAACTTACGATTCTTGCTATTTATCGGTGACATATACAAGCACCAACCATTCACGGTTGGTCCACGGCCGGACCCCAGGCACAACACCTTCGCCTGGCGGAGATATCTCCTAATGTTCTCCTCATGTAGGAACACACCGTCCCCTACATTGGTGACCCGACGCAGAACATCGACGCACCTTCAGCCAGCAACACCGTTCCTACAAATACTTAGAAGTCGCCTAACTTTTTTGTTTCTAAAAAGCTTGTTTTCGCGCCAAATTTGAAAAAAGAACGGCATGCGCTTCGTAGTGAGTTTCCAAATATGAGACAAAAAGAAAATATTAAAAAAGTTTTTATTTAACCTTAAAGTCATTGAGTTGTCAAACTGCCCTCGTATATGACAGAACAGAAACAAAAGTAAAACAAATAGTTCCAAATTTGATTTGCAAATTTTTAAAATCGTCTTTATTTTTTACTTATATAGAAATAAAAAGGTTTTACTCCTTCATCTATTAGTAATGAAATTAACTTTAATTTAGTTTTTATTTTGAAAGGATTGCTCTAATTTTTTTAAAGATATCGCATTTTTTTACAACCGACCCGTTTTCTTTGCGACCAGTGTAGGTAACTAGTACAAGCATAACAAAATTGGTGTACTTACAACCTGTTAACTGGGGCTTAAATAATATCGCAAGCTTATAGCGACATAATTCAAACGGAAACCAAGAAGATCTCGAACTTACCAACAAACTCTGCACTGTCAGAAATAGGTACGTAGTTTTTTTGTAAAATCTATTTAGAATCGGCCACTAAACAAACAGATTTCCGGTCCTCCTCATCGTATCGTATGGTACAATTAAGTTTAGTATTCCTGCGGGCCTTTTCTTTAAATGTTATTCAAAGTTATAGAAAATTTTGTAAACACGTTCTTAAAACTATTATCTGTGTCGGTGGTTTGTCTGATTTCTGTCAAAAAATGACATATATATATAAAAAAAAAACATTTTACGAAATTTAATTTTTTTACGAGCTTAAACGAAATTCTGTCATTTTCTTCACGGAAATCTTATAAACTACAAATACATACAGTAGCTTCTAAAACTTGTTTACAGAATAACAATAAGTTTTATTGATTAACATTAAAATAAGACCCAAAGTATGGAGCGCGCTAGGGAGGGATACACTCCTCTTAACCGTGCTTTGCATGCTAATACCACAGATGAGATACCTACTAGTTACTTGCTAATACTGATAATGTGTTTAACCGCTGTTTTATGTATATATCTCGCCATTGTATTCTCTTATCATCAGATCCAAAAAGTATTTTGTGTTGGTTTTCAAAAAATGTACTCAGATTTTTGTAAGTTGTTCTTGGTTTTTAAGAAGCTTTTGTTTACGTGAAGTTCAGCATAAACTGCAAGAGCGGTTAACAGCCAAAAAAAAAATTGCATTTCGTCATGGTATATCTAAGTTTTTACAAAATGTAGTCAGATTTTTTGTTCCCTTCACCGTTTCCGAGATAATTGTGATACCTACTTGCATTACTCACATAATTAATGTTTAGTTACCTGTTTGGAATTAAGTAAGTATACCTACCTATTTTCCTCACTGGCACTAGTAATATTTAGTAACAACCTGGACACTTCATACAACGGTCCAGAAATGACATTTCAAAAAACGAATGACGGAACAAAATAAATGGCGGCGAAATCCTGTACGTTCGACAACCAAACTGTAACCAATCTGTATCAATCTGCGTGACGAGGGGGTGAATCTAGCGACCGGCAGGGAATGTCCATACTGTATGTTAGTACTATTATATTCTTTGCTGGTACGATTCGCGGCGTATAAGTTGAACACAAATGGCGATGAGTTGGAGCGCGCGGATGGAGCGCAGGTTACGCGGGGAATAAGCGTCCCTTGGTTGGTGCGCGCGACCCCCACGTCCCGCACTTAGGTAGATTGACACTTGAAAATAAAACACTGCGCACTGTTCAACTTACATGCCGCGATCTACACCCTGAATTAGGGCGATTGGGCCTTAGTCAACCACGCGGGCCCAATGCGAATTGTTTGACTTCACACACAACCTTCGAGTTTCTTCGTAAGCGTGTGCAGGTTTCCTCACGATGTTTTCCTTCCAAATCGAAATTCGAAAACACATTACGTGGCAGGATTCGAACCACGACCTCCCGGATAGGAGGTAGCGGTCCTAACCGTTACGCCACCGACGATCTTGTCCTTGTCCTTATAAGTATAAAGGAAAACATTTTTAGAAAATTGACATTAAGTGGGAGACCTTCATTTTAAACATTATAAGTACTTATTTACACTCACATTTATTTATTTTATTGACGTAAATAGTTATTTGACATGAGTGCAAAGTTGCTTTTTAACCGCGTTCTCAATTTTGATGGCCGAGCAAGCGAAGGAGTCTAAACTCGCTGCGCTCGTGATTCAAAAATTAGAATCCTGAGCGTTAACGAGGGAATCAAAAGAGCACGAGGTGAAAAATCTTTGCACTCGAGTTCAACACCTAACTTTTCATTCCACCTCAGCGAGGAAATACTAAATGAAATAAAAAAACATTTGCGCATTACAAACAGTTTCAGTCAATCCTGTTGGCGTCAAATAAAATTCCTCGTCACTATAATCATTCATTTTAGGTTTTTCACTTGTTTTCATGTTTCTTGTTTTTAACCTAAGGTTTTAACAATATGATGTGAAAAGAAAATGGCGCGCGCAAAGCAAATTAAAAAAAAGTACACCAAGAAGGTTCCGAGTCTGAGTTTTTAACAAATTAAAAAAGGTTATATGATAAATTCGGCACCATGGAGGTAGAAGATACAATAATTTTTTGAATTCACGATGTTCTAAAACGACTTTTGCAGTCGGATATCGAAGAGCAAAAATACAATTTCCGAGATGGGGGGATGAAAAAGTAATTACATGCTGAGTGTAAAGCAAATTAATAGGCGACTTGGTTTTAGCCCGCGGCTTCACCAATCGTTTTTGTTCGATCAAATCCTCAGTTATGGCTAGTACTAATATACAGGTGTAAAAAAAAATGGTGTAGGACCCGTTAACTGGAGCTTCTGCTCATTATACTGAACATCTTTCCCTAAGGAACCTATAGTCAATTCGCAATAAAAACATTTGACGCTCCATACAAATATGCACAAAATTGGTCAATCAGCTGATCGTTTTGTATGAAGTATTCGAAAACTTTTTTGCGATTTCAGCAAACTTGTAGAACAAAAGTTGTTCAGTTTGATGGATAGAAGCCCCGCGCCCGGTTAACGGGACCTACACCAATTTTGATACACTGTATACAGGGTGTAAAAAAAAAAACAATCGAGACCTACAGTACTCGCATATGATGTGTAACAAATCACTGTTACACATTTCCGTCCCATTTCACGAAATCACTCCCACAAATTGCAGGCAAGCGAGAGCAAAGCTCATTCGTCAGATCGAATAGCGCGCGCTTTCGCGACTTCCTGTTACACATTTCCGTCCCATGTTACAATTTCCGTCTCATGTTACACATTTCCGTCCCATTTCACGAAATCACTCCCACAAATTGCAGGAAAGCGAGAGCAAAGATGTTACACATCAAAAATTGGTGTAGGACCCATTAACTGGGGGTTCTACTCATCATACTGAACAACTTTCCCCAAGGAACCCATAGTCAATTCTCCAAAAAAAAATTTGGACCCTCCATACTAAATTGCACGAAATTGGTCGATCAGCTGATCGATTTGTATGAAGAGTAAAATATTTTTTTTGCGATTTCAGCAAAGTCGTGGAACAAAAGTTGTTTAGTATGATGAGTAGAAGGACCAGTTAGCGGGACCTACACCAATTTTGTTACAACCTGTATACATACTGTGGTTATGGCAAGTAACTAGTATCTCATCTGTGGTTATGGTCTTAAGTTTGTTAGAAAAATGAGGCAGAAGAACTCTGTTTATAACAGAAACTCTACATTTAACTGGTAGTAAGAGTCTTATTTCAATTTAAATAAACAAATTGGTGCGTGACCCGTTAACAGGTTCTACTCATGATACTGAACAAATTTCCCCAAGGGACCCATAGTCAATACTCAAAAAAAAATTTGGAACCTCCTTACAAAAATGCTCAAAATTGGTCTGTCACTTGATCGATTTGCAGAAGAGTTTAAATATTTTTTTGCGAGTTCACCAGTCATAGTACAAAAATAGTTCAGTATGATAAGACCTACACCAATTTTGTTACACACACACACGCAGTGGCCTTATGCGTCTATAACCGATCGATGCCGATTTAGTCCGTGAGTTTTGTTACAACCTGTATATGTCATCATATCACGTCATATCATATCAGCCGAAGGACGTCCACTGCTGGACAAAGGCCTCCCCCAAGGTTTTCCACGACGACCGGTTCTGCGCTACCCGCATCCATCGGCTTACCGCGACCTTCACCAGGTCATCGGTCCACCGAGTGGGAGGCCTGCTTACGCTATGTTTTCGGGTGCGCGGTCGCCACTAGAGAGCTTTACTGCCCCAATGGCTATCTGTTCTACGAGCAATGTGCCCCGCCCACTGCCACTTAAGTTTAGCTATTCTGAGAGCTATGACGGTTACTTTGGTTCTCCTACGGATCTTCTAGTTTCTGATTCGATCACGCAGTGAAACTCCGAGCATAGCTCGCTCCAATGCCCTTTGGGTGACCTTGAGCCTTCTTATGAGGCCCATAGTAAGCGACCATGTCTCAGTACCGTATGTCATCACTGGCAACACACACTGGTCAAATACCTTGGTTTTCAGACAGATGATATAGCGAAGCTTCCCGAAAGCTACCCAGCCAAGTTGAATTCGACGATATATATAATATACATATATACCGTGACTTTAAATTAGTTCTTTATAGCAAAGGATGTGAATGTACTCGTGAATATAACTTTCCCAAAGAAACTATATGTCATTTCAGAAAAAAACTTTTCGTCCTTTATACATTTTTGCCGATATGATAACTTATTTATTATGTATCGAGGACGAGGACCAAAATTTTTTTTCTGATAGGTTCTAGAAAAAAATTGAGTATGTATGATGTCCATATCCTCGTTTTGCAGGAAAACTGATTTTGATGAATTTCAAACATGAATATTTAAATTTATTTGCTAAAGGATACCTTTTTTAAGATGTTTTATATTCAAAACTTTGAGGGTATATATACCTCCCATATAAAAAAGGAAAAAAATACTTTTCCCAAAAATGGCGCACCTGCCATTCAAAATAATACTTTTCTAAAATGGCTTAAGTTTATCAAATTTACGAAATCGAGAAATCTTACTAACCTCTTTAACATTATGACTAGTGGTATACCTCGAAAAATCCTGAAAACCTCCCATACAAGTTAAATAATTGTAGACATTCCTGCGAAAAGGTATGTTCTCCGTGGGGCGTACACTACATTTTAAATAAAACTAGTATAGACATTAGACATATAAGAATAAAAACTGGTTTAATTTTTAATAATAAAATGTAGATTACTTTAAAGTTATAACATTTAACAATAAATAACATTGAAAAATTGTAAAACAATTTAAGAAAAAATAGTAGGCATATCATTATTTTTATTACTTGCCCACTTGACCAGTAAGTACAAAACCGATATCGCATTTCTATGAAGCACACACATGCATTAATAAAAGATACTACTAGATATTACGCATTACGTAATCATCAAGTGTTAAGGCCTGGTTTACACTTGCTTATTTTTATGCTTACACGCTAAACGACAGCTAAAAAGCATGAATTTTAAAGCGAAATACAAACCAAGCCTATCATTAGTTTTTAACTCTATGGTTTTTAATGAGAATAAACTGTAGATTACTTTTAAAAATAATAACATTTAACATTCATTAACATTAAAAAACTATAAAACAAATGAAGAAAAAACTTTTTAACATAGCTCATATTAGTAGGCATTTTATTAATTTTATTACTTGGCCACTGAGTAATTGTTCGCATCCCAATAAGAATTCTCATTTGAGGTCAGTTTTAATTTTTATTTATTTTTATTCCTGACGGATCCCACTTTCGTGGGGTCAAAATTTAAACTTGGCCAGTAATAATAAGCGATGTCGCATTTTTTTAATGAAGCACACATAGCTACCTAACTGTAAGTAAAGAAATTATATTTTTGGAGCATATCTATAATATAAAACTGAATCGCAAAATGTGTTGGTAAGCGCATAACTCGAGAACGGCTGGACCGATTTGGCTAATTCTTTTTTTGTCGAGTTCGTTATTGTCAGGAGAAGGTTCTTATGTAGGGTAGGGTAGTGTAGGGTAGGGTAGTGTAGGGTAGGGTAGTGTAGGGTAGGGTAGTGTAGGGTAGGGTAGTGTAGTGTATGTAGGGTAGGGTAGGGTAGGGTAGTGTAGGGTAAGGTAGGGTAGTGTAGTGTAGTGTAGGGTAGGGTAGGGTAGGATAGTGTAGGGTGAGGTAGGGTAGTGTAGTGTAGTGTAGAGTAGTGTAGGGTAGGGTAGTGTCGTGTAGGGTAGAGTAGTGTAGGGTAGGGTAGGGTAGTGTAGTGTAGGGTAGTGTAGTGTAGTGTAGGGTAGGGTAGGGTAGTGTAATGTAAGGCGGTACGTAGTTCGCCGGGACAGCTAGTTTCTGATAAAATCAAAAACTTTGAAACCAGTGCAATGTATAAAAAATAAAATAATATTATTTTTATGTACTTATCTAATAATAAAATGCAATAACTAGCGGTAATATTCTTAAAAATAGTTGTTTTTTTTTGTTATTTGTTCTTATTTACGAGTATAGGTAATTCTTATACATACTTAATTATACAATTCACATTCAAAATATAGTTTTTTTTGAAGTTCTTGTACGTAATTAGATACTAGCACTTACAAGTAGCACCTATTGTTTGAAAAAGGTATTTTATATGAGGTAGGAGGTTTTTATCTGGAACATCGGTACCCATACAATACCTACATATAAAAAAATATATATCTTGTATCACTAAGTAAGCACTGGTTTGTTTTGTGATGTTGATAAAATTACGCATTTGAACTTTGAAACAAATAAAAGTACCTAACGACTCCATCGATCTATTCGTTAGGTTCGCCTCAGAGTACCAAAATAAATACCTATAATAGGTTTTTCACAGTTCGTCTTTACCTATGAAATTGCCGATTGGAAGAAAAAGTTTAAAGAAAATTAATATTTAAAAGAAATAGGTATAAGAACAAAACGTATTCTTAAAACAGCATTATATTGTTATAAATTAAATGGTGGTTAATGTATATCTATATTTTAGGTATTTTGAGACGGGTTTTTTCACCTCAATTAATTACCATTTTTTAGGAAAAAATACACATTTTTAATTAAAAAGCTCCAGAGTTATCGCCGCTGTTTCTTCGTTATTAATGTCATATTTAAAAATACCCCGCATAGGATTTTGTCACTTTTGGAAAATTTGAAGAAAATTAACTAGTCGAAAAAATTGCCCCATCCAACCACGCCTTTGTTCCATTGAATATTACGTACGACTAGCTCCGGCGCGGGGATTGGAACATGAAATAAATCACACTGGTCAATCATATAAGACCATAAAGTAGTGTCATTACATGGTCAATAAATAAAAACATAACCCTTGTTTTTGTTTTCAATAAAAATTGGCATTGAAGTTTGAAAACCGAATCGGCAATTTCATAGATAAAGACTCATTATTTAGTTATTTTTTTAAATCAAGCGAAGCATTAAGTATCACTTTTATAAATTTATAATTGTACTGCTCAAAAAATACCTAACTATCTGTTTACAACCTAAGTTTATAACTCGTGTAAACAACCAACAAACATTACATTCAAGGCCATAAGCGAGTAATAATATTAGTGAGTTCAAATTTAAACATCCTTTTACCCTTTAACTGCTGGGCGGGGGTGCGGAAGGCGATGGATGGTTTTGCATCAAAGGAGTGTAGGGACTGTTCTGATCATCGTTTTTAGCAGAGGGATGCGGCGAACCACTCGGTAAAATAAAGCCTAGGGTTTGAGTGCGAAGCGGCGTCATAGACATCGATTCCTTTTTGGGGTATGGTGGAGTTGAGGAGGGGTAAGGTGAATTTATTGGCGGGTGAGGTGGATTTGCGGGCGGGTAAGGTGAATTCGCTGACAGGTGAGATGGATTTTCTGGCGGGTAAGGTGAATTCGCTGACGGGTGAGATGAATTTGCCGGTGGGTAAGGTGATTTTTCTGGCGGGTGAGTAGAATTTGCGGGCGGGTAAGGTGAATTCGCTGACGGGTGAGATGGATTTGCCGGTGGGTAAGGTGATTTTTCTGGCGGGTGAGTAGAATTTGCTGGCGGGTAAGGTGAATTCGCTGACGGGTGAGATGAATTTGCTGATGGGTAAGGTGAATTTGCTGGCGGGTAAGGTGAACGGGATGAAGACATAGGTGGAGTTGGATTTGGGTAACCAGTTGGGACGGGGTGAGGTAGAGCGTCAAAACCCACTGTTTTCGGAGGATATGGTGCAGGGCCTGATGTATTTGGACTTGTAGGGTATGGGGGTGAATTTGCTAGCGGGTAAGGTGAACGGGATGAAGGCATAGGTGGAGTTGGATTTGGGTAACCAGTTGGGACGGGGTGAGGTAGAGCGTCAAAACCCACTGGTTTCGGAGGATATGGTGCAGGGCCTGATGTATTTGGACTTGTAGGGTATGGGGGTAAATTTTGGCCAGGGTAAGAAGATATGGGTTGGGACGTTGCATTGGGTGCAGATCTAGGACTTGCAATGGGGTAAGGTGTATTTTGGCCGGGATAAGAGGAGTTAAAGGGCTGAACAGGACGAGAATTCACATTCTCAGCGGGGTAAGGGGTAACATTTTGACCCGGGTAAGAAGTTGGACGAGCGACTTGTTCAATGTTAGCCCTTAAAGGCGCGTCGGATACAGGAGCTCCGTTAGGGAGGTTGCGTGCCAAAGGATGGACATAGTTCTCTGAGCCCGGGGTGCCGGGAATTGGCTTCAATCCTATAAAGAGTAACACTTCGTCTTCTAGATCATCATTGCAGTCGGTCATTTTGATTACTGCCTGAAAACGAAATAACATGATTAATTGAGTATTTTGTTAACAATCCATAAACGCACGCTTCTCTTCCCAAACAAGGTCGTACTCTACACAGTACACATGAAGGCCAAGACCGGGTTAGAACAATGTATCGACCATATCGATTATTAATATTGTGGTTTCACTTTTATTGTAACTAGCTTTTGCCCGCAGCTTCGCCCGCGTGGACATAGTTTTTATGACTGTCTTTGAGGGTGAGTGATGAGTTTTCTCCAGATAACTGACCTATATCGGGCTATTCTGATTAGCAGTCTATGTCACTCCCCACCCCCTCAACTGATTCTCAAAAAAAAACACTTCAATCTGTTCCTCCGTTGCGACGCTGCCGTGCTCGAGCGTAGAAATGAGTTTTCCCCAGATCTCTCGGGAACTATGTCAGGATATGCTAATTAGTATTTCATGTCATTTCCCACACCCTCAAACATCTCTGTGCAAAAAATCACAAGCATTTGTTCCGTTGCGATGTTAAAGATATTAACCAAAAAAAGGGTATTTTTTCAGGTCCCTCAGGAACTGCATCGGACTATGCCAGTTTCACGGGATAAAAAGTAGCACTCCCAGTGACATATGCGGTATATACCAAATTTCAACAAGATTGGTCAAGGCGTTGTTTTTTGTTTTTAGTGTTGGAGAAGGTTTTATATGATTGTCTATAATCCACCACGTCACCTAGCAACGAATAAAAATATTGTTGGTGTTCGAAAGAAATGAAAGTCATGTCCTTGTAATTATTTATAAAAGATTGGTTATTAACTGCGCAATATATAAATATCTAACATGGTTATGGGGTAGTAATCGCAGTAGCAATCAGATTTGTAGAGCTTTTTCTAATGGATAATTTAATATTTTATTTGTTATTAGTTTATTTTGGGAATTTGATGTAAAATTACTTTGTGTATAATATAAGGGTGGATACACATTGTGTTAATGTAAAATATGTATCATAAAGGAGCATGCACACCCATTGATGTTTTTGTATGTTTATATATATGTTACGATTGACACGTAAGTTTAAGGGTGCGCATGAGCGTGTGTGGTGATGTGCTGGATTAAGGGTGCGTGTTGGAGAAGGTTTTATATGATTGTCTATAATCCACCACGTCACCTAGCAACGAATAAAAATATTGTTGGTGTTCGAAAGAAATGAAAGTCATGTCCTTGTAATTATTTATAAAAGATTGGTTATTAACTGCGTAATATATAAATATCTAACATTTAGTATGTTTTTAGTATTTTCGTGAAGAAAAGTATAAATGAAATCAATTTGACTTCCTTTGATAAATTAAGAAAGTGGCATCCTAGTTATTACCACAGTTACCCGGAAACTATTTATTTTTATAATTGCATGTGCTGTGTTATCGTTCTCCTTACTTGGTAATCTTAAAAAATACGGTGTTTTAACAGCCAGTAGGGGAATCTGGCTTTTGATTGTTTCCACATGAAGCGACTTGGCATTTATATACCTGATAGACTCAGGCAGCGAATTCCACAGACTTGAAATAAACAGGTTATTTACAAATTGTAATTAATCTGTTTATTCCAACTCTTTCACAGTTCAAGCAATCCGGCTGTGGAATTCGCTGCCTGAGTCTATCAGGTGTGCTTTTAAAATGCTTGTGAAAGCTCATTACTTAACTTAATAATATCTATGTTTCATTTTCTTTTCTTTACCATGGATAGATATAATATATAATTTATTTATTTATATGATTTTGTTTGTTTATGTATATTGTATATATTTATTATTTTATATATAAATTATATACAGTGTAAACTCTGTATAACTATCGTTATCACTAGTTATAACGATTCACTCTTTGAAACGTCAAATTTTCTGGCTCTAGTTGGTTTACTTTAACGCTTACTTCTCTCTGTATAACGAAAACTCTCAATAACGTCACAAAATGCTCGGTCCCTTGAGTGTCCCTTGACTTTTTAACCGCCTCCGTAGCTCTTGCCACTGGCTTTACTCAGGAGGTCGCGGGTTCGATTCCCGGCGGGGTCGATTGTAAGACTCGGTTTGGTTGGTGGTAGGGCATTTTCTAATCCCGCCTGGCTAGCTACCACCATCTTATCTAAGTCTTGCTGGCAAATATCAATGTTGATATCATTGGTGTGTTCCGGCCTCCGGCATGAAGATAAGATAGCCAGTTCCCCATTGCGTTGGGGAATCTTGGTAAGCCCGCTTCCATCTTCGGCAACATCGTTACTTACCACCAGGTGAGATGTTGTCAAGGGTTTACCAATTGTGCATAAAAAAATAAAATTAAAAAAAAGTGTCGCTATACAGAGTTTACACTGTATTTTATAATATTTTATTTATTTCAGTATTTTATGTAACTGTTTATTTGGGATGTAGGAAGGCTGCGCGGAGTCATGCGGAGTGCGCAGGAGGGAACGGAGCGGAGGCGCGTGGGCTGCATAGGGCATGCAGAACCGAGTCCGGTTCAAAGTTTCTGAAACCCGGTTCCAAATCGAGCTCAGAACCGGGTAACCCGGTTCTACCCGGTTCTTTTATAATACCACGGAAAAAATACGAAATAAAATAAAAGTAACTGTAAAAGTACCTGATGTGTCTTTTATTTTACGTGCCTTGTGTTTTTGTATTGTTTTGTGTGCAGAAAATGGTTATAAATTAATAAATAAATAAAATATTAATCATAATACTTCTCTTCATTTATCAGTCTTATAAAATCAACATTATTAAATTATTTGAACCAACTCAGCTCAGTAACTACCTTGTTATCATATCACATATAAATTTAAACCTTATTCAATAACTGCAAAACAAAAAAGAACTATAAATACTTCAATAAAACATTTAATATAATCAAAAGCTTAATTTTTTCTTGGTTATTACCAAATGTATTTGCCTAAGCTAACTATATTATTTATAACCTCTGAGATCAACTTAAACCTATTAATTAAATAACTGCAAAACAAAAAAGATCTCTAAAATAAAAACATAACTGGGTCATTAAGTGAAACATAAAATAAAATCAACAGCTTTTCAAATTCACGACAATTTGTGAGTTGCTTAAATCTAATAAAAATATTTCTGCTTATCAAAACATAAATCATTTTCGTAGCCTCATTTTTTTCTTGGTAATACGACCGTAGGAAACTTATAGCAACTAAGGAGCGGTCGCTTAAAGAAGTGCGTAAGCGATTGCAGATAACACCTGCAGATGAGAAAATTCTCTCCGGGTCTACACTCGTTGGTGGAATAGCTGATAAATATTTATAGACTAAAGTAAGGTTTTCCCTTCGATTACCGCCATTTTCGAATAAGGTCATTTCTATTTTGATCGTTGTGAATAAGTCTTGTTCGTGTCTCTGTCTGCTACGGTTTTGAATTCTGACGGCCTTTTGTATTTCACTATCAAGCTCCTCTTTTTTTGTAGATGTAGATGCAACTGGAATGTTTTCCGCCTCACTATTATCTTGTTGTTTGTCTTGTTCCTGAATTTGCTCATTTACTCTGGAAGATTTCTGCAACAGTTTGACAATTCCTGCGCAACATTTCATCCGACGTTGGCCGAGGGAACACTTCCAAATCTTCATTTGGGAGCTCATCAAAATATTGATCTGGATTAGTGAGGTAATGAAGCGTGGCTGCTTTGATCATTCTCCGTTTGGAATATCTGTTTTTCAATGCACGGGACATTTTTCTGCTCAAGGAAGTATTTATTGCCAGCAGTTTTTTTAAGGCGTACTTTATTGCAATATCTGCAGTTACGGCGATAAGCTTTCTACTATTGTTTTTATTATGTCCAGTATTTCATGTAGCTCATCCAACGTGCTCCATTCATCTTGACTAAAATTAATATCCAACTTGAGATCTAGCAGTGCTTTGGTTAAACAGGTTTTCAGTTTTATGAATCGAGCTAACATCTCACACATACTGCTCCACCTCGTCTTTGAGTCTAACACCAAAGGATATTCTTTACCATACTCAGAAACAACGTATTTTTGTAATATGTCGTCATTTTTAGTAGGTGAGTTTTTAAATATCTTGACCACTTTTCTCACTTTTGATAGCAAATCGTAGTATCTGAAATTTGATGGCGAGTTTCTTCCTGTTTCAGGATCTCTCATTTCAGTAATAAATTCAACGCCTCCTTCATCATCTTCACAGCTGTCTGCAGGTTCACTTCCGAAAATATTGTCATTATTATCTGAGTTCTCGTAGTCTTCTCGTTGCTGCAATCTGGCAAATTCAGATAACGGTATGTCTTCATCGTCAATAACGAGCTGATGTCCAATGTTTTCGAAGTCAAAAATTTCCTCTGTTTCGGCTGTACTTTTTTTATAAAACACATCTTGCAGAGCCAATTGGGTAGCGTGGGCTATACAGAGTTTATGTAAAGCTGTAAGCTGCTTTCCGACTTTTACCATTAGGCTACAACCATCGGTGGTGTGTCCAACGATGTCTTTTATCAAAGATATTCCATACATTTCGAGTTTTTTCTCAATTTCAGCAATGCATTTTTGTGCTGGTAAAGATCCATAAACACGAACGAGGCCTAGATTTTCAAATTTGAAGGGTCCACTTAACGCCGCAGAATGAAGATTTAAACTCAAATATCTTTTATTTCTATTTCAGGTCCATTCATCGTATGAAACAGCAAACATTTCCCTTTCAAGCAATATTTTTTCTATTTCCTTCTTAAGTTCTTGTTTTTTAGTTTCACTATGTTTAATAACTATCTCCCTAATAGTGTTTGCAGACTTAGGTATCTTGTATCCAGCTTTTTCAAAAACTTCTCTAATATCTTTGGAGTTCGTCAGTGTGCGGAAGGCTATACCATCTAATGATATAATTCGTGATAATCTGGTTTCCAGTGAGGGATTTTCTGCTGATTCGAAATATTGCGTTAATTTAGTTTTTTTTTACTAGGCGGATTTGTAATTTCAGGAATTATATTTTGAGTACTCGCCGCGCGCCTGGCGACAAGACAACCAATCAGAGCCACGCGTGAGGTGTGAGCGGCGTGGCGCGAAAATTCGCGATGCACGCGAGTCCGACGTTGCCAGAATATATAAATTTGTTAAAATAACGCAGCAAAATATAAATAATACTTTACATTTTAATATTTAGGTCGGAACCGGGAGAACCGGGTTTCATATTATTCAGAACCGGTTCTCAATATCATCAAAAAACCCGGGTTTTCCCGGGTTTTTGAGAACCGGGTAAACCCGGGTGCATGCCCTAGCTGCATGCTACGATACTATGGCCAGTGCCGAATTGAATGATTTCTTTTTTTATTGTAGATTTCTCTTCTTAAAATTCGGTATGGTCGCTGAAGAAAAAGTTGTTCAGTTTTGCTTGCTAAACTTGCCCTTAAAATAGTTTCAGGTAATTTTGTTAGACTATATATAAGGTGTAATAAAATTAGCTGAAACTATTTTAACTGGTGCTTCTACCCATGAAACTGAACAACTATCCCCATGGAACCCATAGTCAAATCGCAAAAAAAAATGGCTCTCCCATACCAAAGTATATATATTAGTACTGACGTACCCATACTAACTCGATCAGCTGATCAGCCAACTTAGTATGGGAAGTTCAATTTTTTTTTGAGATTTGACTATGGGTTTCATGGGGAAAGTTGTTCAGTTTCATGGGTAGAAGCACCAGTTAAAATAGTTTCAGCTAATTTTGTTAGACCTTATATATATTATAAGAATGAACCCCTATTTCTTGTGGTCATCGCATCACACGGGAACGGCTGGACCGATTTCGCTCATTCTTTTTTTGTTGAGTTCGTTATTGTCAGGAGAAGGTTCTTATCTAGGGTAGGGTATGGTAGGGTAGTGTAGGGTTTGGTAGGGTAGAGTAATGTAGTGTAGGGTTGGGTACGGTAGAGTAATGTAGGGTAGTGTAGTGTAGGGTAGAGGGTAGGGTAGGGTAAAGTAGAGCATGGTAGGGTAGGGTAGGGTAATGTAGTGTAGTGTAAGGTGGTATGAAGTTCGCCGGGACTGCTAGTTGTATATAAAATGTTTGGCAAATAACCATGGACTACACTGACTAAAAGACGGTTTCATCATTATCCTAAAGCCTTTAAAAATCTAGTAGCCTTTAAAGGCTGTCTACGACTTTCATTCGTTTCTTCGGATCTATATAGCTGGTACAATAGTACTTTCTGAACTTAGATTTCCAAAAACGATAATACCTACAGTTTGACATCACTTACCCTCAGAAAGAAGCCGATGTCTATGACGTCACAGTTGTCCATATTAGGCGCTATCATAGGCGGTATTGGCAGATGGCACGTGAACCCTTTGTCGCTGTTCGACAGGATGGCCCCTGTCTTAACAGTAGCTAACACTTCGTCTGGGGTAGTGTACTCAGATGGCGGTTCTAGGCTGCGGTATAGCTCTTTCTGAGAAGAAGAAAAATATATTGTTTAAGGCTACGTCGCAAAACCCCATTTTGCATTGGGCTTGTGCACAAATCACGTGAAGTTCGGTCACGAAAAAATCACGACAGATCACGTTGGAAGAGGCGGGGGTATAAGAGACCTCACGTGTATTTTTCTACAGTGAACGAACAAAGGAAAAAACTACCACATGAGTAGATAGTTTTTCTCGGTTTAATTAAAATAAATCTTCACTTGTTAAATAGGTACTTTAAAATAACGAGTCTATTTTACGAAATTTTGGCGCGCGTGGCGTTTGACCCCGCCCGCTATACAGGGTGCAACATAAAGGTGTGGTGATACTTTAAGGTGGGCTTGTACCCATCAAACTGAACAACTTTCTCCATGGAACCCATAGTCAAATCACAAAAAAAAATTGGCTCTCCCATACTTTTTGTGATTTGACTATGGGTTCCATGGAGAAAGTTGTTCAGTTTGATGGGTACAAGCCCACCTTAAAGTATCACCACACCTTCATGTTACACCCTGTATATGTCGTAGGATTTAGATAAAATTAGGTTTTTGATCAAAAATCTATATACATTAGTGTTAATCTTCAAATTTAGTTGAATTACAAAAAATAAACGTGAGGTTGTGAGGGGGAAAGGATAGTCAAGAACCTCATCAAATATAATCAGGGAGGGAGGCGGGGTCAAAAAGTAGCCGAAAAAACCTCGCGTGATTTGTGCACAAGCCCATTGCTAATAAATTTGCTTAGTACAACTCAGGCGTTCTATGTGATATTTACATAAGGTTTTTACTTTAGTTTTTGTGAACAATATCGAACAAAAAATAAAAAAAACCAAACGGTTCATTCTTTTAAAAAGCTACCTACTTCATGAAATAAGTGGCCACGAGCGTGTGTCGGACCACACGCAAAGTAGGGTTCCGAAATCTTTTCCAATTAAATAAATATATATTTTAAAAAACAAAGTTATTTCCTTCGTTGGTAAAGAATTTTTTTTATGGAATATCTATGAACTTTTTACAAATCCAACTGCACACAGTCGACAAGTAACAATAGACTCGTAACAATTTTCCTTTTAAATTGATTATCATCATCATCATCATATCAGCCGAAAATCGTCCACTGCTGGACAAAGGCCTCCCCCAAGGATTTCCACGACGACCGGTCCTGCGCTGCCCGCATCCATCGGCTTCCCGCGATCTTCATCAGGTCGTCGGTCCACCGGGTGGGAGGCCTGTCTACGCTATGTTTTCCGATGCGCGTTCGCCACTCGAGAACTTTACTGTTGATTATATGCCCTACTATTTTCAATACTTTTCAGATTTCCTAAAATAGCGGTTTAGCTGGTAGGGGGGATGGGGACATGCAACTCTTACAAAAATCACCACTTTAAAACTTTATATTACTATAGCAAACCCTCAGTAGCTCTAAAAGACCTATTCAACGATATTGATACCCCACACAATAGGGTCTTCTTCTTCTTTGCCTTTTCCCACTTCAAGTAGGGTCGGCTCTCCTAATTTTTACTGCGCCATGACATTCTGTCTAGGGTTGTCGGGTCGGGTAGATTTTTTTTAAACACAATAGGGTAAGTAAACAAAAAAAGGTTCACCCCCACTTTACATGCAGGGAAGGTACTTACCTTAATTTTTACTTCCTCGACCCCGTAGTACGGTACATAAGTATGTAGGGTAGAGGATGTAGTATTATCTCGAAAAAAAGTTTTTTCCAATTTTCGTGAAAATGTGTTCTATAATCTTACACATACCGAAAAATCCAATATATCAATTCTCCGTCTCTCAGTCTCTGTCCGTGTGTCCGTGTGTCCGTCCGTCACGCTTGGCTCTGGAGGCTCTATATATCTTTAGTCTGGCTGGAAACCAATTTGGAAATTAAGAGTTTTAAATTATTTCATGGAGGAATTATCAAAAGTTTCTTCGTACCATCAAGCGGAAGAGTAGGTGTCGTACAAAAAGTTTCTTCGTACCATCAAGCGGAAGAGTAGGTGTCGTACAAAAAGTTTCTTCGTACCATCAAGCGGAAGAGTAGGTGTCGTACAAAAAGTTTCTTCGTACCATCAAGCGGAAGAGTAGGTGTCGTACAAAAAGTTTCTTCGTACCATCAAGCGGAAGAGTAGGTGTCGTACAAAAAGTTTCTTCGTACCATCAAGCGGAAGAGTAGGTGTCGTACAAAAAGTTTCTTCGTACCATCAAGCGGAAGAGTAGGTGTCGTACAAAAAGTTTCTTCGTACCATCAAGCGGAAGAGTAGGTGTCGTACAAAAAGTTTCTTCGTACCATCAAGCGGAAGAGTAGGTGTCGTACAAAAAGTTTCTTCGTACCATCAAGCGGAAGAGTAGGTGTCGTACAAAAAGTTTCTTCGTACCATCAAGCGGAAGAGTAGGTGTCGTACAAAAAGTTTCTTCGTACCATCAAGCGGAAGAGTAGGTGTCGTACAAAAAGTTTCTTCGTACCATCAAGCGGAAGAGTAGGTGTCGTACAAAAAGTTTCTTCGTACCATCAAGCGGAAGAGTAGGTGTCGTACAAAAAGTTTCTTCGTACCATCAAGCGGAAGAGTAGGTGTCGTACAAAAAGTTTCTTCGTACCATCAAGCGGAAGAGTAGGTGTCGTACAAAAAGTTTCTTCGTACCATCAAGCGGAAGAGTAGGTGTCGTACAAAAAGTTTCTTCGTACCATCAAGCGGAAGAGTAGGTGTCGTACAAAAAGTTTCTTCGTACCATCAAGCGGAAGAGTAGGTGTCGTACAAAAAGTTTCTTCGTACCATCAAGCGGAAGAGTAGGTGTCGTACAAAAAGTTTCTTCGTACCATCAAGCGGAAGAGTAGGTGTCGTACAAAAAGTTTCTTCGTACCATCAAGCGGAAGAGTAGGTGTCGTACAAAAAGTTTCTTCGTACCATCAAGCGGAAGAGTAGGTGTCGTACAAAAAGTTTCTTCGTACCATCAAGCGGAAGAGTAGGTGTCGTACAAAAAGTTTCTTCGTACCATCAAGCGGAAGAGTAGGTGTCGTACAAAAAGTTTCTTCGTACCATCAAGCGGAAGAGTAGGTGTCGTACAAAAAGTTTCTTCGTACCATCAAGCGGAAGAGTAGGTGTCGTACAAAAAGTTTCTTCGTACCATCAAGCGGAAGAGTAGGTGTCGTACAAAAAGTTTCTTCGTACCATCAAGCGGAAGAGTAGGTGTCGTACAAAAAGTTTCTTCGTACCATCAAGCGGAAGAGTAGGTGTCGTACAAAAAGTTTCTTCGTACCATCAAGCGGAAGAGTAGGTGTCGTACAAAAAGTTTCTTCGTACCATCAAGCGGAAGAGTAGGTGTCGTACAAAAAGTTTCTTCGTACCATCAAGCGGAAGAGTAGGTGTCGTACAAAAAGTTTCTTCGTACCATCAAGCGGAAGAGTAGGTGTCGTACAAAAAGTTTCTTCGTACCATCAAGCGGAAGAGTAGGTGTCGTACAAAAAGTTTCTTCGTACCATCAAGCGGAAGAGTAGGTGTCGTACAAAAAGTTTCTTCGTACCATCAAGCGGAAGAGTAGGTGTCGTACAAAAAGTTTCTTCGTACCATCAAGCGGAAGAGTAGGTGTCGTACAAAAAGTTTCTTCGTACCATCAAGCGGAAGAGTAGGTGTCGTACAAAAAGTTTCTTCGTACCATCAAGCGGAAGAGTAGGTGTCGTACAAAAAGTTTCTTCGTACCATCAAGCGGAAGAGTAGGTGTCGTACAAAAAGTTTCTTCGTACCATCAAGCGGAAGAGTAGGTGTCGTACAAAAAGTTTCTTCGTACCATCAAGCGGAAGAGTAGGTGTCGTACAAAAAGTTTCTTCGTACCATCAAGCGGAAGAGTAGGTGTCGTACAAAAAGTTTCTTCGTACCATCAAGCGGAAGAGTAGGTGTCGTACAAAAAGTTTCTTCGTACCATCAAGCGGAAGAGTAGGTGTCGTACAAAAAGTTTCTTCGTACCATCAAGCGGAAGAGTAGGTGTCGTACAAAAAGTTTCTTCGTACCATCAAGCGGAAGAGTAGGTGTCGTACAAAAAGTTTCTTCGTACCATCAAGCGGAAGAGTAGGTGTCGTACAAAAAGTTTCTTCGTACCATCAAGCGGAAGAGTAGGTGTCGTACAAAAAGTTTCTTCGTACCATCAAGCGGAAGAGTAGGTGTCGTACAAAAAGTTTCTTCGTACCATCAAGCGGAAGAGTAGGTGTCGTACAAAAAGTTTCTTCGTACCATCAAGCGGAAGAGTAGGTGTCGTACAAAAAGTTTCTTCGTACCATCAAGCGGAAGAGTAGGTGTCGTACAAAAAGTTTCTTCGTACCATCAAGCGGAAGAGTAGGTGTCGTACAAAAAGTTTCTTCGTACCATCAAGCGGAAGAGTAGGTGTCGTACAATAAGTTTCTTCGTACCATCAAGCGGAAGAGTAGGTGTCGTACAAAAAGTTTCTTCGTACCATCAAGCGGAAGAGTAGGTGTCGTACAAAAAGTTTCTTCGTACCATCAAGCGGAAGAGTAGGTGTCGTACAAAAAGTTTCTTCGTACCATCAAGCGGAAGAGTAGGTGTCGTACAAAAAGTTTCTTCGTACCATCAAGCGGAAGAGTAGGTGTCGTACAAAAAGTTTCTTCGTACCATCAAGCGGAAGAGTAGGTGTCGTACAAAAAGTTTCTTCGTACCATCAAGCGGAAGAGTAGGTGTCGTACAAAAAGTTTCTTCGTACCATCAAGCGGAAGAGTAGGTGTCGTACAAAAAGTTTCTTCGTACCATCAAGCGGAAGAGTAGGTGTCGTACAAAAAGTTTCTTCGTACCATCAAGCGGAAGAGTAGGTGTCGTACAAAAAGTTTCTTCGTACCATCAAGCGGAAGAGTAGGTGTCGTACAAAAAGTTTCTTCGTACCATCAAGCGGAAGAGTAGGTGTCGTACAATAAGTTTCTTCGTACCATCAAGCGGAAGAGTAGGTGTCGTACAAAAAGTTTCTTCGTACCATCAAGCGGAAGAGTAGGTGTCGTACAAAAAGTTTCTTCGTACCATCAAGCGGAAGAGTAGGTGTCGTACAAAAAGTTTCTTCGTACCATCAAGCGGAAGAGTAGGTGTCGTACAAAAAGTTTCTTCGTACCATCAAGCGGAAGAGTAGGTGTCGTACAAAAAGTTTCTTCGTACCATCAAGCGGAAGAGTAGGTGTCGTACAAAAAGTTTCTTCGTACCATCAAGCGGAAGAGTAGGTGTCGTACAAAAAGTTTCTTCGTACCATCAAGCGGAAGAGTAGGTGTCGTACAAAAAGTTTCTTCGTACCATCAAGCGGAAGAGTAGGTGTCGTACAAAAAGTTTCTTCGTACCATCAAGCGGAAGAGTAGGTGTCGTACAAAAAGTTTCTTCGTACCATCAAGCGGAAGAGTAGGTGTCGTACAAAAAGTTTCTTCGTACCATCAAGCGGAAGAGTAGGTGTCGTACAAAAAGTTTCTTCGTACCATCAAGCGGAAGAGTAGGTGTCGTACAAAAAGTTTCTTCGTACCATCAAGCGGAAGAGTAGGTGTCGTACAAAAAGTTTCTTCGTACCATCAAGCGGAAGAGTAGGTGTCGTACAAAAAGTTTCTTCGTACCATCAAGCGGAAGAGTAGGTGTCGTACAAAAAGTTTCTTCGTACCATCAAGCGGAAGAGTAGGTGTCGTACAAAAAGTTTCTTCGTACCATCAAGCGGAAGAGTAGGTGTCGTACAAAAAGTTTCTTCGTACCATCAAGCGGAAGAGTAGGTGTCGTACAAAAAGTTTCTTCGTACCATCAAGCGGAAGAGTAGGTGTCGTACAAAAAGTTTCTTCGTACCATCAAGCGGAAGAGTAGGTGTCGTACAAAAAGTTTCTTCGTACCATCAAGCGGAAGAGTAGGTGTCGTACAAAAAGTTTCTTCGTACCATCAAGCGGAAGAGTAGGTGTCGTACAAAAAGTTTCTTCGTACCATCAAGCGGAAGAGTAGGTGTCGTACAAAAAGTTTCTTCGTACCATCAAGCGGAAGAGTAGGTGTCGTACAAAAAGTTTCTTCGTACCATCAAGCGGAAGAGTAGGTGTCGTACAAAAAGTTTCTTCGTACCATCAAGCGGAAGAGTAGGTGTCGTACAAAAAGTTTCTTCGTACCATCAAGCGGAAGAGTAGGTGTCGTACAAAAAGTTTCTTCGTACCATCAAGCGGAAGAGTAGGTGTCGTACAAAAAGTTTCTTCGTACCATCAAGCGGAAGAGTAGGTGTCGTACAAAAAGTTTCTTCGTACCATCAAGCGGAAGAGTAGGTGTCGTACAAAAAAAAACTGAAATTATTTTCTTTTCAAAAACGGCTCTAGAGATTCTGATGAAACTTTGCATGTCGGAGTTGCTTATGTTTATCCATTACATAGTATAATACCCATTGGTTCGGGAAAAATCGTATTTGTATTCTCCTACAAATAAAATTGAAACTTGCGTTTTACTCACAGGCTGTGAGTCACAGCTATTGAATTGTTATGTATTACGAGGTTATATTTGGTCATGCAATATGAATTCATCAAAATTATTACAACATTTTTAATTCAATTTTTGTATGAATAAAATAATCATTAAAAAAAATCGAAAAAGTTTAGTGCGGGCTGTATTTATTTTTTACAGATTTTATTCCATAACTTTGACTTGCCTTTGAGAAAAACGGCTGCGACATACCGACAGAAAACAAAGTGATCCTGTAAGGGTTCCTTCTTTCCTTTTCAGGTATGGAACCCTACAACAGGATGATGGTTGCGCTCTAAATACGGTAAAACAAGAGGTGAAATCCTTTTTCCTTTTATCCTTTTATCATTTAGAAAATCTTCTCGTTCAAATATTTTCTTTATATTCTTTTCCGTCGACTGTATTTTCATGGTTCCTTGTTTATTCCAAGACCTAAGATTCAACCTAATTTTTCAACTATCACCCTGTTTTAAATGAAAGTCTTCAATGTAGCCTTGAAACATTCCATCAAACACACACCTTCAGTAACTGAAAGACAATCTTCTTAACCTCGACCGATGACTCGTTTTTAACTTTGATGTTGATCGGTATGGCCTGCCCCGGACAGTACCCGGAGACCGGGCATTTGATGTCAACACTCATGGGGCTGCTCGAGCAACAACAGCTGTAGATCTCTTCGAAATGCATCTCTAGAGGACGCTGGAACAAGCAGTGAAAAATTTAGACGAAATGTGGTGAAATTATATAAAATTAATGGCATCTTTAAGTCTTGGAGAGTCTCTGTTAGGTGGACAGTGGCAAATTTTCTTTAGTCATAATCATAGTAATAAAAGTCATTTTAATTATCTTCGGCATCATCGTCACTTACCTTCAGGTGAGATAATGCCAAGGGCTTACCAATTGTGAATAAAAAAAATTTAAAAAAACAGGGCAAAAGCTCATTACCAACTACCAATGTACACCATTTTTGCAAACGATATGCTAAAAAACTATAACAATTATTCCATATACGCCACAACTTGCGTATCGTAGTAGAAGGCGGGATAGGCGCGTAACCTTACCAGATGTGGCAGACCTTTTCATGTTATTTTTTTTTAATGGAATAAAAAAGAGGTTGTTCTCGATTCAACTTTATTTTGTATGTTTGAGTGAAAGTGAGGTTTTTAGTGGTGTTAAATTACACGGCGCTTTGTTTGCTGTTTTATCCTTACTTATTTTGACAGTAGAGTGAAACAACAGATGACAAAAGTACCAAAGAGTAACAAGGATAGCGTACGTAACTACGAGTAAACCTTCCTGTCGTTGCATAAATGTTCCGGTTTAAATTGATAAATATGTAAAACTTGTCGTAGAAAATGGCCCAGAAACGTTGTTTTTATACAAATTGTTGTGTTTTGAAGGTTTTTAAGTAAATTTGTATGAAAACATGTGTGTTTGTGATTTATTAGTGTAAATACGTATATTGTGTAGTGATTTACTCCTGTACATAAGTGTATAACGTGGTACTTAAGTTTTTTTAAACTTGTTTTATAGGAAAAACAAGCTGGACAATGGAGAAATTCTATATTTAAGATTGTATACATTTTTATACAATAATAATGACGAATCTGCAGTATAATTAAAAATGGATCGAGAAAGAACAAAATGGAGAACCGGTTTTACCTAGCCGAAGTCCGCTTGCCGACAAATGGGTTTAAGATTATTATTTTTGGGTCAGACCTATACAATTGATAACATACATAATTAATAAAGAAATTTGTAGTCTTAATGAACTGCGGTATCGAATTTATGATTAAATTCAAAACTATTTTAATTTAACGTGTATAAATTGTTGTAGAAATTAGAAAAAATAAAATATAAAAAAATCAATAATAATTCGAACCTTCGTTTCTGTTACCATTATAATATAGAAAAAAGTTAAAATGTATATTAATAAATAATATTTTTCTTGTCAATTTTTTACGGAGGGCTCTGTCCAGCAGTGGACAAAGGATTTCTAAAATGACCAGTCCTGAGCAGCTCGCATCCGGTGGCTTCCTGCGACCTTCACCGGGTCGTCAGTCCACCAAGTGGGAGTCACTCGAGAATTTTACTGCCCTATCGGCCATCTAGGCCTCCCACTCGTTGGACCGATGACCTGGTGAAGGTCGCGGAAAGCCGCTGGATGCGGGCAGCGCAGAACTGGTCTTCATGGAAATCCTTGGGGGAGGCCTATGTCCAGCAGTGGACATCCGTCGGCTGATATGAAGATGATAATGATGAACGGCCATCTATTCTAGGAGACATTGGTTCTTCTACGGACCATGACCACACTTACAACTATATCATTCTCCAACAAATTCATCGGCGCGACAACCTCGAATTCGTGATACAACTCATCTCTCCCCATCTCATGGTTCAAATACTCCACGTACGCAGTCACATTGTACGTGACTTGACCCCGTTTGCTCTTGAAGCTCGAGGGGATGTCTTTGGGAAGGGTAAACTTGAATGGGATTTCACTTTCGCCGGGCGGGATGGACTGTATGTCTGAAACAAAAAGCCGATTGGTCAGTAGGTATGGTTCTTCGGTCGAGTACTGGTTTGACTGCTAGCTACTTAAGTGAACTATATTTATCTTTTGCCAAAAACGAAATTCTGTTCTAAAAACGTTTGAAACAGCAAGGCGTTCAGCAAGGTCAGCGTCATGAATTTACTTAGGAACTCTTTTTTATACTATTCAGAATTGGTAAGCCCTTGGCATCATCTCACCTGATGGTAAGTGACGATGATGCCAAAGATGGAAGCGGGCTTATCAAGATTCCTCAACGCAATGGGGATCTGGCTGTCTTATCTTCAAGTCGGAACACATCAATGCGGTTAACACTGATGTTTGGCGGCAAGACTAAGATAAGATGGTTGTAGCTAGCCAGGCGGGCTATGAAAATGCCCTACCACCAACCAAACCGAGTCTTACAAAGTTGACCCCACCGAGAATCGGACCTGCGACCTCCTGGTGTGAAGCAAATGGACTAACCATTACGCCACGGAGGCGGTCACTCATTTTGTTTTAATTAATAACTTTAGGAATTCATTAAAAATTAATAACTCGACTGCGTAAAAACTTAACCCCTGTTTTTAGTCAGTCGGGTAAAAATGTATCCTATGATACTCACGGGATCAAGACGAATCTAATGATACCTCATACGTTAAAATCTTTCAAGCCGTTCAGCAGGAAAAATAGAAATTTACATACACACTTACATAAGTACACTGAAAAAACATAACCCTTCTTCTGAGGCAGTCGGGTAAAAATTGAAGACAATATCGAAAATAAAACGAATAAGTTTTTAAAAACAAAACAGTAGGAAGACAATTTTGGAAATGCTACACTGCTCAACATTGCCTATGGAGCTAAAACATTTTGCGTTTCAGGGTTCCGTTAGCGGAATATTAAGCTTTCAATTGCTATGTTTTGTTAAGTCAAGTGTTGTCGTTCCCCCCCCCCCCCCCCCCCACTAGCTAAATCGCTATTTCAGGGCTTCTAAATGTTTTTTAAATATTAGGATGACCTAACAATCAATGTATGAACAATCAATTTAAAAGGAAAACTGTCACGGCTAAGTAGGCTTTCTTAGACCAACTAAGACGTACAGTTAGATTTGTAAAAAGTTCATAGTTTTTCCATACAAAAAGTTCTATTACCAACCGCAAAAAATATTTGTTTTTTAAAATATACCTACATTTATTTTTGAAAAGACTACGGAACCCTGCTTTCCGCGAGTCCGACTCGCACTTGGCCAGTTTTTAGATCATAAATAAAATAGCCGTAGGCAATGTACACCTTATACCAATAAAAAAAGCACAATTTAAACAAACTTAGTATGGATTTGACAGTTTCAAATGTCAATTCCATAGTACTTTTGTTTACCTTTTGCTTTTTTTGATTGGTATAAGGTATAGAGCAGTTTATTTCATAATTTATTTTTGAGGCCGTCAACAACTCTATTAGAAAACCTACTGTGACAAAAATAATGGAAACTGGGGATAAAAACCCTTACGGAGAAAAATATTATGGGGTAAATTAGAATATATGTTTTTATGATTTTTTTAAAAAAGAAGGAACAATATAAGTACTATAAAAAGATGTGATTTACATTGGTTGACCGTGTTAATATAAAACAATAACCTAATATATTTTTGAACAATTTCCGGAAATGTTCAAAAATATATTAGGTTATATATTTGAATATAAAAAGGTTATCTTATAGAATTTATTTCCGGAAATTGTTCAAAAATATATTAGGTTATTGTTTTATATCAACACGGTCAACCAATGTAAATCACATCTTTTTATAGTACTTATATTGTTCCTTCTTTTTTAAAAAAATCATAAAAACATATATTCTAATTTACCCCATAATATTTTTCTTAAAACTCCGTTTAGGCCCGAACCTCTAAATCTTACGTATTATATGTGGCAAATTCCGTAAGGGTTTTTATCCCCAGAATCCATTATTTTTGTCACATATTTATGGCGCCCGAACTAATGTTTTTATCCCCTTTTCTGTCTTTAATCTTTCCCTAACGAACCCGTTTTTTTGTCGTTCGTGGGTGTATCCGTTTTCCGGATGTTATGGTTCAAGTTTTAATACCTCAAGACCCTTACTTAATTTAATCGTGCAGTTTTCTTTGAAACGAAAGGTTTTTTTGTTTGTATGCACGGTATTTTTTGCTTCTCTTGACACGGGTCGTTTTTTTTCCCGGCTTAATGGCATTATACCTCTTTCGGATAATTGCTTACGTGTTGTTGAGTTGTTTTTGCCTGTGTATTCCCTTACGATTCCAAGAGAATTTTTAATTTAAGTAGTCTATGGCCAGACTCTAGATTTCTTTCAATCGAAAGTCGGGACAGACTTACTTTTAGTTCACGATTATTTAACGTTGTTTTAAGGGAAAAATCTTTAAGGGTTACTGTTTAGAATATTTTTACGCGTTGCTTTGCGAGGTACTCCTTAAATTTTTGGCGTACCCTGTTCACTTTTATGTGACAACGTTTCTGTATTCCGCAGTATTGTTTAGATTTCTTGAGGTCTTATAACAATTTTCCATTTTTCAAATTTCTTTCATTAATCTTGCCCTTGTCTTACCTCAAATGGCCTATTTTTCGGTAGTGTTGTCCCTTTAGACTCTTGCGTATCGCGTTTCAGACTTCCGGTGTTGATTTTATCCGTGAGTCGGATTTTTCACGCATCCGCCTTTACCGCTTTTTGTTCATATTTTCGCTGGGGTAACCGACAATGTTTTGCAAGTTTTTTTCAGTTTTTGTCAACCCTATTGGTCTTTAATGTTTGCCCTAATGATTGGCCCTACTTGCCTATTGTGCGAAATGCTTCGTTTTTTTTCTTCTTCGTTCTCTCTTTATACTATCTAGTTTTAGTTAGTTGTTTAGTTATGCTCTTTCCTAATTAATTGACTAGTTTTAGGCTGTGCACAGCGATCCCTTAACACTAGTGTGTTGTTGGGGTTATTAAGTTTGTTCACTTTTAGATGGAGTTTTTGCCGTTTGTATGTGTAGCTTCGTGTATAAATGTCAATTTCTACCAGCTTCAAGTAAACGTTTGTAGTTAACTAGTTACTTAGAGAGTTTTTATTTTTTCTGCTTCAGGGCTGTCCAACGTCCATAGGGTTGTCCAAATTTCAAAAAATTTTTGGACTTCTCGCCTTTTTTTTGTGAGTTTGTGGGTATTTTGAAACGCAAACTATCGTTTCGAGCCGATCTCATTTCGTGCGTTTCATAATTAAATTCTCTTTTGATTTTGTTCCTCTATGGAAATTTAATTTGAAAATATTGGTGACTTTTTTGACAAGAGGAAAAGAAAAGGTTGACCGTGATCTCTTTGACAGTGATGAGTATTTAAATTTTTGGTTTTATACTAATGTTTCGTTGAGGCCCACTATTTTATTCAGTGGTAAGTAATTTGTATAAGGAAACCGCTTTGCGTGTATTTTTGGTACTGCTGCGAACTAGATCTATATATGTCCGTAGGGTTCTTCCACTCCCCTTGCGAAGTTGACGTCCCCGAAGGTTCATCCGACTAAGGATTGATCCTGGGATGGAGCTGTGCTGACCACCAGCCAGTCCTTTGCACTGCCCGCCCAGCTGTTTGCCAAAAGGGAAGTGAATGCTTAATTTATCTTTTATCCCGAGCGACTCTCTGGCCATCGGTCCTAGAAGATTTCCTGCCTCCAGTTTCTAACGATTTAGTTATTTGTTTTAAATTTTAAAAATGTTTTGTACCTAATACGTGTTTTTTTTAGAACGATAGGGTAATTCAGACCAAAGTGAAATTTAATTATTTTAGGACTTAGTAACTTATTTAAGTACCAAAGGGACGGCGACGATCGTTGCCTACCGGCATTCTATAAAATAAGCTTTTTATATTCAAATAAAATTGTCACTTTAGATTTATTTCAGGAAATTGTCCAAAAATATATTAGGTTATTGTTTTATATCAACACGGTCAACCAATGTAAATCACATCTTTTTCTAGTACTTATATTGTTCCTTCTTTTTTTTAAAAATCATAAAATACATATATTCTAATTTACCCCATAATATTTTTCTTAAAACTCCGTTTAGGCCTGAACCTCTAAATCTTACGTATCATATGTGGCAAATTCCGTAAGGGTTTTTATCCCCAGTTTCCATTATTTTTGTCACATATTTATGGGCGCCATAAATATGTGACAAAAAATAATGGAAACAGGGGATAAAAACCCTTAAGGAATTTGCCACATATGATACGTAAGATTTAGAGGTAATAAATTAAAATATATATTTAGAGGTAATAAATTAAAATATAATTTAAAATATGTATTTAATAACATCTAGTATCAAAAGGAATTGGTCACCGCGAAATGTAAAATGGTACTTATAATAATATCAATTTTCAATAGGTTGAGAGACTATGACTAAAATTGAACATGGAGTACAAACGTGTGATTACACTTTTAGTTATTGTTAAACCTTAATAAGTAGTAGAAGGGACAATCCATACGTATAGATTGTTACTCTTAATTCTGTGTTAGATAATACCTTAAATTATACGTAAAAAGGCACACATAAAATAATAACACTGTTCAATTTCTAAAGTTCATGAAAACCAAAAGGAATCTTGACCGGGGAATAGGGAAAAGTGAAGAAAAAAGGTGACTACTTCCCTTCGCAGGTGGCACGACGGTGGTAGATGCTCAGGCTGACGAAAAAGGTGTTCGAGCTGTACCAGCCAAGACTCGATCAGTTATTTGCTTAGCCTGCTGATGTAATACGTCGGCTATTACGCTGTTATTGTATTAGTTGTCCATTAGGTACTCGGTAAAAACCCTCGAAATATCGGCAAAGGATCTGTAATATACTAAAAAACTGCACCATACAACTTTGAAAAACAGCAAAAGGCAACTTATTAAATTTATAATCTTATTTTCGGTCAAAAATAGGTTTGCGGTGACCACCATTCCATTGTTATTTTTCAATCTCTCATCTTCTTGTCAAAAAAGTCACCAATATTTTCAAATTAAATTTCCATAGAGGAACAAAATCAAAAGGGAATTTAATTATGAAACGCACGAAATGAGATCGGCTCGAAAAGATAGTTTGCGTTTCAAAATACCCATAAATATGTGACAAAAATAATGGAAACTGGGGATAAAAACCCTTACGGAATTTGCCACATATAATACGTAAGATTTAGAGGTTCGGGCCTAAACGGAGTTTTAAGAAAAATATTATGGGGTAAATTAGAATATATGTATTTTAAAATTTTTCTAAAAAAGAAGGAATAATATAAGTACTAGAAAAAGATGTGATGTACATTGGATGACCGTGTTGATATAAAACAATAACCTAATATATTTTTGGACAATTTCCTGAAATAAATCTAAAGTGACAATTTTATTTGAATATAAAAAGCTTATTTTATAGAATGCCGGTAGGCAACGATCGTCGCCGTCCCTTTGGTACTTAAATAAGTTACTAAGTCCTAAAATAATTAAATTTCACTTTGGTCTGAATTACCCTATCGTTCTAAAAAAAACACGTATTAGGTACAAAACATTTTTAAAATTTAAAACAAATAACTAAATCGTTAGAAACCGGAGGCAGTAAATCTTCTAGGACCAATGGCCAGAGAGTCGCTCGGGATAAAAGATAAAATAAGCATTCACTTCCCTTTTGGCAAGCAGCTGGGCGGGCAGTGCAAAGGACTGGCTGGTGGTCAGCACAGCTCCATCCCAGGATCAATCCTTAGTCGGATGAACCTTCGGGGACGTCAACTTCGCAAGGGGAGTGGAAGAACCCTACGGACATATATAGATCTAGTTCGCAGCAGTACCAAAAATACACGCAAAGCGGTTTCCTTATACAAATTACTTACCACTGAATAAAATAGTGGGCCTCAACGAAACATTAGTATAAAACCAAAAATTTAAATACTCATCACTGTCAAAGAGATCACGGTCAACCTTTTCTTTTCCTCTTGTCAAAAAAGTCACCAATATTTTCAAATTAAATTTCCATAGAGGAACAAAATCAAAAGAGAATTTAATTATGAAACGCACGAAATGAGATCGGCTCGAAACGATAGTTTGCGTTTCACTACGTAGTAGGTATTATGTTTTTGTTAATAGGTGAACCGTATGCATGTGTGCAGTGTGCAGTGTGCATGTTTCCACGAAAACACTCAAGAGCGGGCCCTCTGTACGTGTTCTGAGATTACTGTGGAAACCTCGTATTTACCCTGTTTATCTACAAAGGCAAAATAGCACACAAATAATTTTACTGTGAAAACTGATTAGATTAATTCAAGAAATTGAAGTGCAAATTTATAAAGGAAAATAAGAAATAATTAAGTGAGATAAGATATGAACTTTATTTACTGAATATAAGTTCTGAATGATAATAATTATGACCTAACCAAGTTAATAATAAACCGGCCAAGTGCGTGTCGGGAAGGGCCACGCGCAATGTAGGGTTCCGTAGTTGCTATTGTCGCGTCCATATCTAATTTTCAAATTTCCAAATACGTTGGTTTAATTGTTGGGGGGTGAGGACACTCGACTTCAACAAAATTTAGCACTTTCTAGCCTATTTTTTCGAAAACGGAACCATAAATTATAAAATGGTCCTAGAAGACTCAACTACTTTTTAAGCTTGACGAGAAAAAAAAACATCCCCACTTTACTTGTAGGGGAGATACCAAAATTTTCCCATTTTTTTACAGTTCTCTCCGCGTTATTATTATATATATCTTTTCCAAATTTCAGCTCTTAAATACTTATAGTCTAGAAGCTAGGTCGCGGACAGACAGACATGACGAAACTATAAGGGTTCCTTGTTGTACTACGGAACCCTAAAAACCAGTCAGCTGAAAATGTATCCTGCCACTCAGCGAATCAAGACAAATCTAACGACATCTCACACTCCAAAATCCATCAAGCCGTTTAGGGTACTGGTTTAGACAACATGAAGAAATATTAAGTTACCTTCTTTCTTGGGCTAATTGGTTAAACAGTAGAACAATTTATGGGAAAAAGTGTTTTTTTTTATGTTGCCCGAAACTTCAAACCCGCGCCACAGTATAGTTTGAGGTTCCCTATCTACCCTTGAGGTAAAATCAATAAATTATTGAAGTACTGAAATACTCCCCTTTAACCAGCTTACCCATTCATTATTCATGTGGAATGTAAAAAAAATACATCCAATATTTAAAACCCCTTACTAATTTAAAACCCTACTTGTACCAATGCATTCTCAGAGGATCAAGACAGATCAATCCAAATCCATCTATCTGTTTAGGCTTAGCCTTTTAGAGGGCTCAACCAAAGAAACATACGTACCTTGTAGCACGACTGGTAACGGTGTAGGGTAAGGGCGTGGGTTAAAAACCGTACGTGCACACATAATTTTTTTAACGGTGAAATAAAAGACCCGAAATGGGTATTTTAAAGAGAATAAGTTTAGGATAGGTAATTTAAATTAATTTTATATTGAGATATGATGGTGAATAATAGAATGGATTTTTTAATCACATATGTCAGCGCATACGAAATAGAACAAATAGATGAAATGAAATAGGTCGAATGAAAGAAGAACGACGAACGTTACCGCGTTACAACCTACTTGCATGCACCTCACATACATTCCAGGCGCAGTGGAGCAAACATAAATTAAATACTTTCTAAAACGTACCAACGATCCCCTCGCCGCGACCAGGCAGCACCCTTCCGTAAAGGCACTGCGTGTAATGCAGGCAGTCCTGCACACCGCTGTACTCCACCTTACGCATCTCCTGCATACCGTTGTACTCAGCCGTTTCTATCTCACTCCAGCGGACGTGCGCTGAACCATGGAAGGTCACATTTATTGCTGTAAATAAGAAATAAAATTGTTTTTTTATCCATTCTTTTGAGTCACGGTGTTTAACATCTTTGTGTACGATTGTTATCCTTCATCATAATATCAGCCGAAACACGGACGTCCACTGCTGGACAAAGGGCTCCCCCCAAGGATTTCCACGACGACCAGTCCTTCACCAGGTCGTCGGTCCACCGTGTGGGTGGCTTTCCTACGCTACGTTCTCTGGTGCACGGTCGCCACTTGAGAACTTTAGTGCCCCAACGGCCATCTGTTCTACGAGCTATATGCTAGGAGTTTCCCTACGCGATCGAAACGGAAATGAGGAGATCCATAGGAGAACCAAGTAACCGACATAGCTCACTGTTTATGTGTTTGAATTGGCAGGGTTATTCTCCGAAAGTGTGTATGTCTGTCTGTTTGTTAGTCTGCCAAACTTTAACTACTGAACCGATTTCAATAATATTTGGCACAGAGCTTGAATGGCTAAAGTCAAGGGCAGAGAACAACATTGGATAAATTTGATCCCGGAAAAGCGCATAGTTCCTGAGAGATATCTGTAAAACACTCATTTTTGCAGTAAATTTGAGTGTTATAAATGTAAATAATTAGAATACTGTCATAAAAAAATCCACGCGGGCTAAGCCACCGCCTAAAGCTAGCACATGGATTGATTCCACAATGTAGAACATGCTACACTAGTAATCGTTTTTTAAGACGTGCTTGCAAGCTGTACAATAATCAAATAATAATGTTACGAGTAATTTTTAATTGCACTCCAACTAATCTTAGAGGGTTGGTCATGTCTGCGTTGTATCATGGTAGTGATTGAAGTGGCTGATTTGGTCACGTCTGCGTTGTATTGTGGTAGTGATTGTATTGGCTGATTTGGTCACATCTGCGTCACTGCCACAATACAACGCAGACGTGACCAAATATCATTACCACGATACAACGCAGACGTGACCAAATCAGCCACTACAATCACTACCACGATACAATGTGTTGTGGTTGTAGTATGAATTTAATTTTAAACTTTTAAAATGTACATAAATCTACACTATAGCATAATCCTTATCCTCATTAATATGTAAATCCGATTGTGTATTCATCTGTATGATTATTACTCTCCCAATTATAAACTACTGAACTAATTTCACTAAAATTTGGCACATAGCTAAAATGGCTACGAACAAAAAAGGATACTTTTCATCCTGGGTAAATGCATAGATCCCGAGGAATCTGGAAAAAACTCATTCATGCAATGGAATTTTATGTCAAATGCCAAATTTCATCACATGTCAAATATAAAATTTCAAATCAAATATCAAATTAAAAATTCAAAAGTTAAATGTCAAACTTAAGTTCAAATTTAAACTTAATTTCCCTGGGAACAGTGACTGGCAAAGTTCTTGAAAGACTGCAACCCGAGCTGATGAAAAACGTTGTGATAGATGATGCTCAGTTTGGCTTTCGGTCCGGTCTCTCGACAGACTCGGCTATTATCAGCCTCAAGCATACGGTAAACTATCACCTTAGTCGTGACAGCTCAGTATATGCTTGTTTTCTGGACTTGAGTCCTGCGTTTAACCTAGTTAATTATGAAATTCTCTAGAGCAAACTGCGCGCCTCAAATGTGGACAGAAGTGTAGTGGGTCTGTTGAGATATTGGTACGGCGGCCAAACTAATAGCGTAAGACGGGAAACACGACCTCTAGCAATTATAGGCTAGATTTTCGTCAGGGCGGGCTTACATCTCCGGAATCTTTTAATTTCTATGTCGACGACCTTATTGTTGAGCTAAGAAGCACCAATGTTGGGTGTTCACTTGGTGGTATTTTTGTCAATAATTTAAGTTATGCCGACAACATGGTGCTCCTCAGCCCATCGATAAGCGGCCTCAGGAAGCTTCTCTCAGTCTGTGTAAACATTATGCCAATGTTCATAGTAGCTAAAAGTGAGATGACGGTTTTCAAGGAAGGAAAAGGTCAGGAGATGTTGTCTGAAGTTTATCTTAATGGGTCATTAGTTCGGGTTGTGAAGCAGTTCAAATACCTTAGACATGTACTCACAGAAGACATGTACTCACAGAAGACATTGTGACAAAAATATTGGGAACTGGGGATAAAAAACCCTTACGGAGTTTGCCACATATGATACGTAAGATTTAGAGGTTCGGGCCTAAACGGAGTTTTAAGGAAAAAAAGGTTATGGGGTAAATTAGAATATATGTATTTTCATGATTATTTTAAAAGTAAGGAACAATAAACAATATGAGTATAAAAAAGGTGCGATTTCATTGGTTGACCGTGTAGACAATTAAAAAAAACAATGACCTAATATATTTATGGAGAATTTACGGAAATAAATTTAAGGTTACAATTTTATTTGTATACAAAATGGTTATTTTATAGTATGCCGGCAGGCAACGATCGTCACCGTCCCTTTGGTACTTAAATAAGTTACTAAGTTTAAAATTTCAGTTTGATCTGAATTACCCTATCTTTTAACAATATATGTATCAGATACAAAACACATTTTAAAATTTAAAATAAATAACTAAAGGTTAGAAACTGGAAACAGGAAATCTTCTAGGTCGGCAGAAAGGTCAGAGAGTCAGAGAGTCGCTTGGGATAAAAGATAAAATAAATTCACTTCCCTTATGGCGAGCAGCTGGGCGGGCAGTAGAAAGGACTGGCTGGTGATCAGCACTGCTCCGTCCCAGGATTAATCCTTTATCCGGTAAAACTTCGGGGACGTCAAACCTCGCAGGGGCTGGATGAAACCGTACGGAGATATAAAAATGTAGTCCGCCGCAGTACCAAAATACACGCAAAGCGGTTTCCTTATACAAATTACTTACCACAGAATAAAATGGTGGGCCTCAACAACAACTTATAACACAATTTGTACAAAAAATTTAAATACACATCAGTTTCGACGGGACCACGATCAACCTTTTGTTTTTCTCTTGTCAAAAAATAACAACTATTTTCAAATTCAAATACCATAGAGCAACGACATCAAAAAAGAATTTAATTATGAAACGCGACAAAAGAGATCGGCTCGAAACGATAGTTAGCGTTTCAAAATACCCACAAACTCACAAAAAAAAGGCGAGAAGTCCAAAAAATTTTTGAAATTTGGACAACCCTATAGACGTTGGACAGCCCTGAAGAAGAAAAAAATAAAAACTCTCTAAGTAACTAGTTAACTACGAACGTTTACTTGAAGCTGGTAGAAATTGACATTTATACACGAAGCTACACATACAAACTGCAAAAACTCCATCTAAAAGTGAACAAACTTAATAACCCCAACAACACACTAGTGTTAAGGGATCGCTGTGCACAGCCTAAAATAGTCAACTAATGCCGAAAGAGCATAACTAAACAACTAATTAAAACTAGATAGTATAAAGAGAGAACGAAGAAGGAAAAAAGGAGCACTCCGCACAATAGGCAAGTAGGGCTGTCAAGCTTAACACATCTCGAGGGAAAAAACCCCAGAACTAGTAAAACATTAAAGACCAGTAGGGTTGTCAAAACTGAAAAAAAACTTGCAAAACATTGTCGGTTACCCCAGCGAAAATATGGACAAAAGCGGTAAAGGCGGATGCGTGAAAATCCGACTCACGGATAAAATTAACACCGGAAGTCTGAAACGCGATACGCAAGAGTCTAAAGGGACAACTCTACCGAAAAATAGGCCATTTGAGGTAAAACAAGGGCAAGATTAATGAAAGAAATTTGAAAAATGGAAAATTGTTATAAGACCTCAAGAAATCTAAACAATACTGCGGAATACCGAAACGTTGTCACATAAAAGTGAACAGGGTACGCCAAAAATTTAAGGAGTACCTCGCAAAGCAACGCGTAAAAATATTCCAAACAGTTAACGCTTCTTCAGGGCTGTCCAACGTCTATAGGGTTGTCCAAATTTCAAAAATTTTTTGGACTTCTCGCCTTTTTTTTGTGAGTTTGTGGGTATTTTGAAACGCTAACTATCGTTTCGAGCCGATCTCTTTTGTCGCGTTTCATAATTAAATTCTTTTTTGATGTCGTTGCTCTATGGTATTTGAATTTGAAAATAGTTGTTATTTTTTGACAAGAGAAAAACAAAAGGTTGATCGTGGTCCCGTCGAAACTGATGTGTATTTAAATTTTTTGTACAAATTGTGTTATAAGTTGTTGTTGAGGCCCACCATTTTATTCTGTGGTAAGTAATTTGTATAAGGAAACCGCTTTGCGTGTATTTTGGTACTGCGGCGGACTACATTTTTATATCTCCGTAGGGTTTCATCCAGCCCCTGCGAGGTTTGACGTCCCCGAAGTTTTACCGGATAAAGGATTAATCCTGGGACGGAGCAGTGCTGATCACCAGCCAGTCCTTTCTACTGCCCGCCCAGCTGCTCGCCATAAGGGAAGTGAATTTATTTTATCTTTTATCCCAAGCGACTCTCTGACTCTCTGACCTTTCTGCCGACCTAGAAGATTTCCTGTTTCCAGTTTCTAACCTTTAGTTATTTATTTTAAATTTTAAAATGTGTTTTGTATCTGATACATATTTTGTTAAAAGATAGGGTAATTCAGATCAAACTGAAATTTTAAACTTAGTAACTTATTTAAGTACCAAAGGGACGGTGACGATCGTTGCCTGCCGGCATACTATAAAATAACCATTTTGTATACAAATAAAATTGTAACCTTAAATTTATTTCCGTAAATTCTCCATAAATATATTAGGTCATTGTTTTTTTTAATTGTCTACACGGTCAACCAATGAAATCGCACCTTTTTTATACTCATATTGTTTATTGTTCCTTACTTTTAAAATAATCATGAAAATACATATATTCTAATTTACCCCATAACCTTTTTTTCCTTAAAACTCCGTTTAGGCCCGAACCTCTAAATCTTACGTATCATATGTGGCAAACTCCGTAAGGGTTTTTTATCCCCAGTTCCCATTATTTTTGTCCGATAGTTAGCGTTTCAACATGTACTCACAGAAGATCTAAAAGAAGATCAAGACATCGATCGCGAAAGAAGAGCACTCTTCGTTCAGTGTAACAAACTCGCGCGCAGGTTCTCAAAATGCAGTAGGGACGTAAATACACTGTTCAGAGATTACTGTCAGTGTTTCTACATGTCCCAGCTTTGGGTAAAATTTAAAAGGTCGACACTCAGCACCATAAGCATAGCGCATCCTCATGAAGTTACCCAGATACTGTAGGGCGTCGGGCATGTTCGCCGAGGGGGGAGTGCCGGAGCCGGGGTTCTTTGCTGCTGTTAGGGCCCGTATAGCTTCCTTTCAAGTCATTGCGGAAAACTGACAACAGCATTCTGAGAGCAGTGGGTGAAGACTTCTCTGGGTACATGTTCACGTACTGGATTAGTGTAAATGATTCTTAGTCAGCACTGCATTTAAGTTAGTCTTAGTTTTGTTAATTTTATGTTTTTTTGTGTATATTTGTTCACTTTACCATAGGCCTATTGCCTGAATAAATCATTATTAATTATTACTATAATTTATTACAAAAAGTCTACTGCGCACCCTCAAATACAGTCATATAAACTACTAGCTGTGCCCGCGACTTTGTCCGCGTGGAGGTTTTGAATTTTCCCACGGGAACTTGAATTTTCCGGGATAAAAAGTGTCCTATATACTAACCCGGGCTCTATGGAACCACCATACAAAATTTCATCAAAATCGGCCTGGTAGTTTTTGCGTGATGCGCGAACATACAGATAGACAGACAGACAGACAAACATTCCAAAAGTTGTTTTGGCCTCTATATAATTAGTAATGTCCACCACAGTTTTTATTTTCCAAAAATTAATTTCATGTACAGACACAGCCCTGTTACAGTTTTATTATATATTATGTAGGTATAGAATATCCACATGGGAAAAGCGGCACGCAAAAGCTATAATAACTAAATAATAAATAGAAAAGATTCACAAAAAACCTAAAAATTATATTTTATCACGAAAATGACTGTGTAACTAACTACCTTCTTAAATATTGGTTTTGGGATATATTCATTTAACTAAATATCATAAAATGCTGTGATTGCTTCTATTTGCATGATAATATTTTTTGTGCAAGATAGATTACTGCAGGTACTGTAATGATTAATCAGTAAATTGTTCTTATCTACTCTTTTAAGAGGGCATAGAGCCGCCGGCTATCCAGTTTAAATTATTTTTTAATTTAAAAACAAAAACGCTAGAAGTATGCTGGATTAATAATTGTAGTCCATGGTACCTAATGAATTTAAAAACAGAAAATATAGACATAATTAGAACACTCTAGTTACTATCCACTTAACTGACCTGGCCTTGGTGGCCACTTCATCAGTTAAAAGCAGGCTCCCACAATAAGTGCTTTTTTACTAGAATATGTTGAGTCAGCCGCGAGCTTGCTGAATGTAAAAAGTACAAATCTGATTCTTTGAAACTTTTTCTTTGGTATGGCTAAAACAAAGACGATTTATTGGTTTTCGCTTGATACTTTTTTTTTGTAATTTTGTTTTGAGAGGTTTTTAGATTTTTCTCCTACATTAGTCATTACATAAGTTAGGCGCATGAAATAAATACTAACAGTAAGAGAATAAGGGTATTGATAAAATGGCTAAGACGGAATTTACGTAGAATGTTTATACTAAGCTGTCGATAAACGAAAATATGCATTTACGCCCGAAGTAAAAGACGTAAGTCGCATTAAGGCACTCACGCGAAATTTTACTGTAAACCTAATTTTATAACGATAAATATCAGGTTGTTCGCCAGTGGCGCACTAGGAGCCTGCTCTTAAGTGAACTAAAGTGTCCAAGGTATCCTCATGTTCAAGTCAGGTTTAAGTTTATGCTCTTTTTGGAGTCAAATCAATCAATTAGTCCAGGGTACTTTTAACGATTTCGTTTTTAAATACAAGGAGTAATTTAAAATGCGATTGCGGCGCTAGAGGACAGTCTGCGCCTTCTTAAAATGTGCTGCTAAGATCACCTGACATGCGTAGCATTACTGTAGGGTAGTAGGTGGGCAATTTTTAAAACTGAATTGACTTGAACAAAGCAGATAAGCCCAGTACTACGGAGCTGAGCTCATGCTAATTTACATTCAATTGGCTTGTTAAGTACCACCAAGAACAGATCGATCTAGACACTCATAGTGCGATTATGACCCATATGTGCCATGCCATAAGAACGGCAGGAAAGTTCAAAGTGTTTAACTTGATCTTTTCTTGACTGTACTACCAATCAAATGAGTTTTATTGTGTTAGCGAAATTTGTATGACCTGCTTTAGTAGCCGTAATATCCAAATTTGGATGAGATTATCCAAAACGAAATAGATCTGAATATTTAGTTATTCAAAGACAAAGATATTCTATATTATCTCCAAAGGTAAATTTTATGTCACGTAAGTAAGTCATTTAAGTAGAGAGAGAGAGAGAGAGAGAGAGAGAGAGAGAGAGAGAGAGAAGTATATAGTGTAATTTTCATTCTGTTTATTTCTGTCTGAATCTGTTTGATTCCACTTCTCCATCTAGACGTGAAAAGACATTTCATCTCTAGAGAAACTATACATATACCTTCAGGTGTAAAACATTAAGAATAACTACATAAATTAATTACAAATTAATAACCCAAATGCATAAAAACTTAACCACTCTGTTTTTGGTCAGTTGGGTAAAAATGTATCCTATTTCACTCACAGGATCAAGAGGAATCTAAGGACACCTTGCAATCCAAAATCCATAAAGCCATTTAGGATAAAGATCATCCTAAAGAAATAAATATACATACATACACTCGAAAACCATAACCATTCTGGCACAGTTGGCTTAAAACTGGAGGAGATTTATCTTCTTCTTCTTCTTGGGCACACTAGACATAGATTTAATACTACATAAGACCTAAGTATGTGTGTCTCTGCAACCAGTGTTCTAGTTTCCAAACTACTCTACTATTATTTTTGTATCTCCAAGTTGCTTTTTTTTTCAAATTTTATATCAATATCTCGATTTGTAGGGTTGCCACCATAGTAAAAAATCTCTCACCATAGTAAAAGTCTAAAATGAAATGTAATCGCTGTTCTCTAATTTATATTTTTTTCTCAAAAATGGCTTGAAATATTTAAAACTGTACATTTTATTATAACTTTAACAATATAATTATTTTAACTACTATACGCCGTTGTTGGTTAATCAATAAAAAATTGGAATAAGGTACCTGTCATACAAACCCAGGTTGTTTGTTATTTTTTCTCATAAATGGCTCTACTGATTTTAATGAAAATTGTGAATAACTAGGAATTATTAAGGTCTACTACACTGATTAGTTCATTATTCCTGAAAAAAATCTGAATGAGGTACCTCCCATACAAATTCAAATCATTTGGAGATATTTCATCAAGACATCTTGGTACACTTTTATTATTTGCAACTACGTAAGTATAATGTTTATTATTCATTTGTGTATTCCCGACTACGCGAGACGATGAAGGCTTCGCGAGAATGCATGCACAGCGAGGCTGCACATTTTATTTTACTAACCCATCCCTTTTGAAACCCCTGACACAAAAAGCAAATCCTGACAAGCCATTTTCTCTGAAATCAACCTTCAAATACGCGGAAAAATACATAAAAGTGCTGGACCCGTCACAAAACCAATAAGTACATGCTATTCACTGAATCTCAGCTTAATAAGATATTTTGAGACTCGATGAGGAATTTTTTGCTACATTTTGTGATGACTGTTGCACAATGTGTAATAGCCTACGGTTTTTAAGAGTTAGCAGGGAAAACTAGAATAGCTACCATAATGTGTAAGTCATTCGTATTTTTAAGGGGAATTTGTCTTAAAATTTAAACTAAGAGTGTTTGGCTTTCGATCAATCCAGCACAGCAAGGGAGTGGTTGTCGTCATGAAAAGTATTAAGGGCTCTGAGTGTGTAGTTTACTTATTTATTTTACGTATTAATTTAATAAAAGTGCACTTTTCATAAGGTTAAATGAATTTTTTATTACTTTATAAATCCTATAATATTACAATAAGGATAAAATTTAAAAAATTAAAAATAAAGAAAAATTATAAAAAAAGCTTAAACTACCTTTACATATATGTATGTTGGTTCATGTACCTTATTTATGTACATATAGTCAGTACTTTTTTTTCAGTACTCAAATCTTATAAGGGGCAAATTATATTTGAGAAATGGCAGTTGACTTGTGATGCCTTTTCGCCCATTAGGGGATTTCTCAAGGGCTCATATGTTTATAAGACCGCCGACACAAAACAATTGTTCACTCGGAACACTGGCTGGTGGAGCGCTAAGATATTTTCGAGCAAGATCTCATCATCATATCAGCCGAAAAACATCCACTGCTGGACAAGGGTTTCCACGATGACCGGTCCTTCGCCGCCCGCATTCATCTACATCCTGCGATTTTCACCAGGTTGTCGGTCCACCGCATGGGAGGCCTGCCGACACTCTAGAACTTTACTGCCCCAATGGCCATCTATTCTACGAGCTATGTGCCCTGCCCACTGCCAGGTTCAGATTAGCAATTCTGTGAGCTATGTCGGATACTTTTATTCTCCTGTGGATCTCCTCATTTCTGATTTGATCATGCAGAGAAACTCCGAGCATAGCTTGCTCCATTGCCCTTTGGGTGACCTCTAGCCTTCTTATGAGGCCCATAGTAAGGGACTATTTCTCAGTTCAAAAACTGACAAATTAAAAATATGCTAATTAAATCAGAAACAATTATTCGAGTGAACATCACTTCCTTTTGGTCGAAAGAAACATGTGTGCAAATTCAATTAATTAGCTTTCTTAGGTTGGTAGTAGTTGGTTTGGTACCACCGCCGCCACAACATTAGCATTTGCACATTCGCATTGTTTGATACGAATGGAAATGTTTAAATTGATGTGAATATTTGCAATGCAAACGTTCGGAACATCCCTGGTGTGTAATCTAGTACAGTGTACCTTAGTGTGTACTTGGACTATTTTTGAAACACTAACACAGGAATATAGGCATATCAGCTATAATCTGCTAACTGATTACAACATAATAATAAAAGTCTTCATAGGCACATCACATAAAATAATGAATATTTAAATATCCAAAACGATAAACTATAATATATTCATATATATAGTTGTAAAGAAAATTATGTAGGGCCCGTTATCTGGGGGTTCGGTTCTACTCATCATACTTAACAACTTTCCACGAAACCCATAGTCAATTCTCAAAAAACACCTTTATACAAAAATCCACAAAATTGGTCATTAAGCTCAGCTGATCGGTTTGTATGAAGATTTTTATTGCGATTTCTGCAAAGTCGGAACAAAAGTTGTTCAGTATGATGAGTAGAAGCCCCAGTAATCGCCCCAAAACAACTCAAAAACAAGAAGTAGGTAGGTACCTATAGAGTTACATATTAGAATCTTACCAGAAAATTGTATGGGATTCTGTATCTCCAATTCAATGTATCCAGTGAGCACCTGCCCCGCATAGTAAATAGCCTGTGGCTCCTCCAGCACCAATCTGGCTCTGTGGTTATAGTTCGACCGCATCATTTTCACTTACATTAAACAAGGCACTTTGTTCACAAAAAAGGCACCATCAATTTCGAGAACTTTATATTAGTATGCAGGTTAGCGGGAATATATTCAGCCAGTGGATTTTAGGCTTGATCGGCTTGATCACAAAGTACTTTATATCACACACAAAGTACTTTATATATACCTACCAGCTTTATATAAACCGGCTTGATGGGTGTGGGATGGGAGGTGAGTGTTGCCAGGTCCATTATTATCACATATCTACTAATTCAATAGATTAAACACAAATTAACATAAACCTGCGACGATATTGCTGTGCTGCTTACGCAAACTAACCCTCCATATGAGAAAAGGAGATGACTCTATTCTTGTCAGTATGCCGATTTCATGCCCCGTACAGCCCTAAATGTCAAACTCTGGCCACCAGGGATGTGCCGTACAGATTTAATCGATATCGAAAGAACCCAAAAGCTGGCAGCTACCATAATTTAGCTATGGGCATGTTTTATCCTTACTATTCCTTACTTATTATTTATTATATCAGCTCATATACGTCCCCACCGAGGGGCTCGAGCCTACCCTGAATCAGGGCGAATAGGCCTTGGTCGACCACGCGGGCCCAGTGCGGGTTGGTTGACTTCACACACAACCTTCGAGTTTCTTCGCAGGCCTGTGCAGGTTTCCTCAAGATGTTTTACTTCACCGTTAAAGCAATCGGTAATGATATGTACGTAAGTTTTTGAAAAACTCATTGGTACTATTCCTTACTATCCTTAATTATATATATATATATATATATATATATATATATATAGGGCTATTCTGATTAGAAGTCCTCAACCAATTCTATACAAAAAAAACACTTCAGTCCGTAGCTCCGTTGCGACGCTGACGTGCGCGAGCACGGAAATGAGTTTTCCCCAGATCCCTCGGGAACCATGTAACGATTTGCTAATTAGTAAATTATTTCATTTCCCACCCCCTCAGCCATCTCTGTGCAAAAAATCACAGCAATCCATTGTTCCGTTGCAATGTTAAAGAAACTAACAAATAAAAGAGTATATTTTCAGTTCCCTCAGGAACTGCATCGGACTATGCTATGCTATTTTCACGGGATAAAAAGTAGCATAGGTCCGTCCCAGTGACACAGACTACCTGCATGCCAAATTTCATCAAGATTGGTTAAGGTGTTGAAGCGTGAAAAGGTAACAAACAAATACATTTTCACATTTATAATATTACTAGCTTTTGCCCGCGGCTTCGCCCGCGTGGACATCGTTTTTATGACTGTCTTAGAGGGTGCGCAGTGCGCGAGTCGCAAGCGACTCGCGAGCGTGGACATGAGTATTCTCCAGATCACTCGGGAACTATGTCAGGATATGTGGCACTGGAGAAAATCCATGTCCACGCTCGCGAGCCGCTTGCGGCTCGCGCACCGCGCACCCTCTAAGACAGTCATAAAAACAATGTCCACGCGGGCGAAGCCGCGGGCAAAAGCTAGTATATATATAATAATAATATTAAGCTTGTTGTACCGTTATTCGAAGCCTAACAAATATTTGAGAGTGGCAACCCGTTTTCCGGTCACGTGACAGTCTGTTTCCCCACTTAAAATGCTTAGTTCCACCAACGGCCGCCAGGAGGCGTAGTGCAGAGCTCGGTTCGCACGACGCCTCGATGTCTCATTGGCGTCTTGTTCTTCGGCGCGTACGGTCGTTTCCGAAAAGAGTAAGAAAATACAATTTTTCTTATTACATTATTTAATTTTAAAATACAACGATGTTTATCGTTCGTTAAGAACATTTTCTAATATTGTCTATCTTTTAGATATAAAATGGATTCTTCGAGCTCATCCTCTTCTTCGGACTCGGACGAGCATGCTCCCGTTAACCTAGGGGTGCAAGCGCAGGTACACGCAGGCCAGGCGCCGCAAGAGCGGCCAGTGACACCTGCGGCGCCCGCTGCACACGTGGCAGCAGTTGCAGCCACGTGCACCAAGCGTAAAACGAATGGCAAAGGTCAACCACGAAACTAACGAAGCTATACGCTCGTTAACCGAACAAGTAAGTGAGATCAAAAATTTTATTGCCGCCAGTAATATGTGCCAGCAAATCCCCCAAGTTGTGTATATGTCACCAACGAATCTAAATGTACCATATGAGAATGACGACGATGACGCAATTTGTGCAAATGTGAGTCGCGAGCTTTATTCTGATTCTGAGACTCCAGATCCATCTGAGCCCTCTAAAGAAATTTGTTTTTCTTTAAACACAGTCCTAAAAGAACCTACGCTCCCAAAGTCGTCTGATGAATATGTTAACTTAATTAATTCTATTCAACATTTCGAATCAGAAAACTGGAATAACGTGCGTTATAGTAAAGTTCAAAAACAGTATTGCTCCCGTCCCGGATATACTGAACTCGAAACCAATGACGAGATCAAACCATACGATAAGTACACGAATCTTTGCCTCACCGAACGTGGCTTTGCAGCAATCACTCAAGCTTTAATTAAACAAAAAGAAGCCGCTCAAAATGGTTTTGAGTCGTTGATAGCATGGTCTAAGTCTACAAAAAACTTAAACCCTAAGAGGTTGCAAGAAAAAATAAACGAAATTTTCGGGGATACATATCAAAAGGTATCAAATGACGTTTTGCAATTAGCATGCGGCCACCGTGCTGATCTAATACAACAACGACGTGATTCGATTCTTCGATCAGTCAAAGATAAATACGTCAAGGCTTCCTTGCGAAAGATTCCTCCTAGTTGCGAAAACCTTTTCCAAAAGGAGTTATTTTCTTCCAGTATCGATAAAAATGGGGGTATTTCAAAAATTTTCTGGCCGCTCCGAGCGCCTAATCAAAACAAACCTGCTGCGCAAGCAGGGCTAAATCAGTCTACATTTAATAATAATAAACTACCTGCGCAAGGTCAGTTCGATCCATATGCTAACTGGAACAGATTTTATGCACCCACACACGCATCTATGCAAATGCAAAGCCCTCCCGGCTTTTACCCTGTTATGGGACGCGAGATGTTTCGCCCCCAAAGATACCCTGCTCCCCAGCATCAGGTCAGACCTATGCGTCCCAGAGGGGCTCGATTTCAAAGTCCAGAGCAATTTATCTCTGGCTCATTCCGTGGCCAAGGAAAAGCCGCGGGCAACGCCACATCGCGCAAAGACAAAAGAAGATTCTGACTTTCAGGCGGGCCGACTCAAAAGGTATGTAAACCAGTGGAAAACACTTTTGGCACCTACTTATCTTTTAAATATAATTCAGGGGTTTCGAATCCCTTTTTATTGCAAGCCCCCTTTATTTTTACCGGACATGAAAACACTCGAAACACCAGTGTCAAAAGAAATGGAAAATGCAATTTCACAGTTACTAGTAATGAAAGTGATAGAACCTGCGGACCCTGGTCCCAGCTTTATTTCCCCAATGTTTTTAACCCCAAAGAGCGACGGCGCATTCCGTCCGATATTCAATTTAAAGAGACTCAACTTCTACGTGCAAACAAGCAAATTTCGCTTAATAAATATGCAGAAAATCCCCAACTTCCTACAACCCAGGGATTGGCTCGTAAAAATCGATTTATCGAATGCTTATTTCTATTTGCCTGTGTCCAAAGCCCACCGGTGCTTCTTGCGCCTAATTTTCAAGGGCCAACTGTACCAAATGACCTGCCTGCCGTTTGGCCTAGCCTGTGCACCCAAAGTGTTTGCCACACTTTCAAACTGGGTAGCAGAAATTCTTCGAAACAAAGGTTTTCGAGTGTTGGTCTACTTGGACGATTTTATCCTTGCCAACCAGGACCCCTACGTATTGAAAATCCAAGCGAAAGAGACAGCTCGCACTCTAGAGAAACTAGGGTGGCAAATAAATTACTCGAAATCTATTCTGATACCAAAAAAGACTCTAGAGTTCCTAGGCATTGCTTGGAACCCACACAACAACACAAAGTTTTTGCCAACACAGAAGTGCGAGGCTCTAAAAACCAAACTAAACAAGGCACTTGTACAGCAAACTGTGAACTTGAAAGAGATCCAGAGTTTGGTAGGATCCTTGAATTTTGCCAGCTTCCCTATTCCCAGAGGCCGGTTACATCATCGAGCCCTGTTAAAACAGTGTCAAAAATTACTCCATCAAAACCCAAAACGCCAGTTCCCTTTATCGATGTCTGCCCTAGCAGATTTAAAGTGGTGGATAAACAACGTACAGAACAGTTCCCCAATCCACTATCCCCCGATATCTCACTATCTAGTAACAGATGCCTCCGAAAAAGCATGGGGGGCAGTACTAGACAACATAAGACTTTGGAACCAGTGGTCTGTAGAAGAAGCGAATCTTCACTCAAATCAGCGAGAAATGCTCGCAGTCTTTTACGTGCTAAAAGGTCACGGTCCTTACCTGACGAACTCGTCACTTTTAGTCCAAAGCGACAACACAACTGTTGTCTCGTACCTACGAAACGAAGGAGGAACTCGTTCGTCTTCTCTTATGGAACTGACTTACAAAATTTTCCAGATTCTAGACCAGTTTCAAATTCATCTAGAAATTCATTATTTACCAGGCCGGTTCAACTGCGAAGCAGACAATTTGTCTCGTCTGACCATTCCCACGGAGTGGCATCTCCTACCAGAGATCACCGACATAATATTCGCAAAGTGGGGGATCCCCCAAATAGACCTTTTCGCTTCGGCGAAAGCTCACGTAGTCCCACAATATGGCACGCTGGATATAACCGATCATCAAGCTCACCTGTTCGACGCATTCAGTCAGACATGGCATTACCAATTAGCATGGATATTTCCCCCTCCATTTCTCATTCCAAGGGTCCTGTCACACCTCAACTGGGCAACCGGAACATATCTGATTGTTGTCCCCAGATGGATGAAAGTTTTCTGGCGCCCCGATCTCAAAAATCGCGCCCTAGCCCCACCTTTCACAATTCGCAATCTCGACAGGGTTCTGATAAACATTCAAACAGGATTACCTCCGCCTCAAGCGAAGGACATGACCCTCGAAGTTTGGAAATGTGGGGTGGACAGAAAGTCTAGTGGGTTGGTCTCGGGAACAAAGGGACCTTTTACAATCAAGCTGGCGAAATTCCACATTAAATACTTACAAGCCAGCTTGGCAAAAGTGGTGCAGTTGGTCCTCTGAAAATTCTGTTAATACTATAAAACCATCGGGAGCAGATTTAGCCAAGTTTTTAATTGATTTACATCTAAAGCATGGTTTGTCTTATGCGACTATCTTAGTATACAAGTCTGCAATATCTACTCTTTGCGATTCCTCTGCAGAATCCCGTTTAAGTTCCAATTTATTAGTAAAAACCGCTTTAAAAGCCATTTCTAACAAAAATCTAAAAATACAGAAGGCTCCTATTTGGGACACTGATGTCTTGTCTTCCTGGTTACTGAAAAATTTTCCAAATGAAAATAACCTATTTGAAAGCTCTAAAAGAGCGGCTACATTATTGTTACTATGTTCGGGTCGCCGTGTTCATGATCTCACTTTACTAACAGTAAATCCTGAAAATTGCATTGTTATTGAAAACGGTATAATTTTTTGGCCAATGTTTGGATCTAAAACAGATTCAAATCGTAACAGACAGTCCGGATGGCGTTTAATACAAAATAAAGAAAATAAGACCTTAGACCCAGTATTTTGGACCAAGACAGTAATAAATTTGTCTAAAGAAAGGCGTGAAATATGCAAAAGTTCTAGTCTATTTTTAACATGTTGTGGCACTCCTAAAGCGGCATCCCGAACAATCATAGCAGGTTGGATTAAAAAGGTTTTATCGGATGCAGGTATCAAGGCGAGTGCTGGCAGCATACGGCCTGCAGTCGCTTCCAAGAGCTGGATACAGGACTGTCCCTTGGAAGATATCCTAGCAAGAGGCAACTGGCGATCTGTGAATACTTTTCAGAAATTCTATTGTCGTGAAATCAGACCAAGTATATTTGATTCTAGCATAAAAACAACTGATTCTTTTCAACCCATTAATTAATTTTACAAGGCTATTCTAGTAGTTAATTTTGTTTATTTCAAATAACATGAAAATTAAATTGTTTTCTTAAAATCTTTGGTCCAACTTTGGAGCTTAGTGTAAATAAAGAATATACTAAAGTGAAACAATCATAATTTCTGTTATAAAATAATTTAATGGCATAAGTTACTACAATGTAAGAATAATTACCATTCTTTATTTAAATCTATCATACCAGTGTATAAAATTTTTAATGACAGGTTCATATAATCATAAAATAAACAACAATCTATAAACCTTAATTTTACTTTATTTCACTCCCTTCCGTCGCCTCAGAACTAAATATTACATTTTTACGTACGTAATCTGTTTCTAGGCTAAACACATTCTATACTTTGTCAGTATCATCTACTAGTTATTACTATGAGACACCTTATTATCACAACGCTTACGATCACATTGGCATCTAACCACCAGGCCGCAGGCGATAACAAACACGTCTCAAATATTTGTTAGGCTTCGAATAACGGTACAACAAGCTTAATATCTGCGTTTTACCCTAAAATAAAACGCTTATTAAGCGAATTTACCTTATTCGAAGCCTACATTTTCAATTCTGCCTGGGCCGATGGATATTTTAGTCACACACACACGATCCAGCTTAGGTACCTACCCAACTAGATACACTACTAATTGCCTTTCGTTGTATACGTAGTACTCTGTGGTAATTGCAGCACATTAAGTAAATTACTTTTAACGCTGAATCTATGCTTACATAAAAATATGTGTAGTGTGCTAAAATACCCTCAAGTTTTATTTGAGACTCAATGAGACATCGAGGCGTCGTGCGAACCGAGCTCTGCACTACGCCTCCTGGCGGCCGTTGGTGGAACTAAGCATTTTAAGTGGGGAAACAGACTGTCACGTGACCGGAAAACGGGTTGCCACTCTCAAATATTTGTTAGGCTTCGAATAAGGTAAATTCGCTTAATAAGCGTTTTATTTTAGGGTAAAACGCAGATATAAATGTGAAAGCGTGGATGTTTGTTACGCTTTCACGCAAAAACTACTTGACGAATAATCATGAAATTTTGTACACATATTCTGGGAGGTACTAGAAGTAACATAGGGTACTTTTTATAAAAAAATATATATAATTATATATTATATATATATTTATATAATAAATGTGAAAGCGTGGATGTTTGTTACGCTTTCACGCAAAAACTACTTGACGAATAATCATGAAATTGTGTACACATATTCTGGGAGGTACTAGAAGTAACATAGGGTACTTTTTATAAAAAAAATATATATAATTATATATTATATATATATTTATATAATAAATGTGAAAGCGTGGATGTTTGTTACGCTTTCACGCAAAAACTACTTGACGAATAATCATGAAATTGTGTACACATATTCTGGGAGGTACTAGAAGTAACATAGGGTACTTTTTATTAAAAAAAAATTGTCAACAAATATCAACATTTTGCTACTTTAGCGCCATCTAACATGGGAAATGACGTGATTTACTAATAAGCATATCCTGACATAGTTCGCGAGTGATCTGGAGAATACTCATGTCCACGCTCACACACACACTGCGCACCCTCTAAGACAGTCATAAAAACGAGCAAAAGCTAGTAATATTATAATTGTGAAAATGTGTTTGTTTGTTACCTTTTCACGCTTCAACGCCTTGACCAATCTTTATAAAATTTTGCATGCAGGTAGCCTGTGTCACGGGGAAGGACATAGGCTACTTTTTATCCCGGGATAATAGCATAATCTGATGCAGTTCCCGAGGGAACTGAAAAATTACTCGATTGTTGTGATTTCTTGCACAGAGATGGTTGAGTAGTTGGGAAACGACATAATTTACTAATCACCCTTAAAGACAGTCATTAAAACGGAGTCCACGCGGGTGAAGCCGCGGGAAAAACCTAGTCATTAATAATTATTGTAAACATAATTCAACCGTTATCATTATGTACAGTGAACAGCACATGCAGTTGGACATAATGGCCTTGAAAATGTTCGAAGTTGAACAGAGCGAATGCGAAAAAGAGATAGTAATTGTTTTCTTCGCATTGTTTTCAATCTGCGCTGCCGCTTACCGCTGGCCGGTGCGGGTAGGCGGGGTCGGGGGAGATCGCGTTCGTCCGAAGATTTTACATTAATACTTATTGATGGAAATTCCGGTTTATTTGTGAAAAAGACCAGACTTTTAAGAATAAAATATTATAGGTAGTGGTAAGGTTTGTTTATTTGTTTGGTTGTAGGGGGTTAAACTTTAGAATTATTGAACCGAATCTAAAATTATTTAACCGCCTCCGGGGCGTAATGGGTAGGTAGTCTATTCGCTTCACACCAGGAGGTCGCGGGTTCGATTCCCGGTGGGGTCAACTTGTAAGACTCGGTTTGGTTGGTGGTAGGGCATTTTCTAAGCCCGCCTGGCTAGCTACCACCATCTTATCTAAGTCTTGCCGATAGACATCAGTATTAACAACATTGATGTGTTCCGGCTTGAAGATAAGATAGCCCGTTCTCCATTGTGTTGGGGAATCTAGGTAAGCCCGCTTCCATCTTCGGCATCATCGTCACTCACCATCAGGGAGATGATGCCAAGGGCTTACCAATTGTGAACAAAAAAAAAAGCTCACAAGTTCACAATAAATGCTATCTAATATCTATGCGACTGGACTTGGACTGACAAACGTAGTAAGTATTGATGACTTATATTCCCTTTGGACGGGATGAGAACGTAGTGTATTATATTCTCTTTGACGGAGACGGATGAGTGAGTGACTAATATACTGGCAGTGTTGCCGTTAGGACTATATTGTTTGTGGTTATTAAAATGAAAAAGTGGCCAATTTTGTAATAAGGATGTGGGTTTAATTAAAACAGTATCTAATACATGTTGAAAAAAAAAAATTGTAGGTCTACAAAGGCATCTGGTAATTCTGAAATCTCTACGTGAACGTCAATCGATCTGTGATGATGATGTAGATGGAGTTTCAATTTTTTGATTGCTTTGTCCGCTTCTGTAAAGTTTAAAACTTCAGGTGGCAAAACATAGTCGTGGCATTTTTATTAATTTTTTTTATTGACTTTTAATCATAATTATGGAATTATGTGTTAATGCACACATTTTGTTTCATAATTTATTTTTCAGTGTGTTCATGACACTTAATTACTTACTTCCGCATTAGAGTGAGGAAGACAAGACCGCAGTAACTAGGTCAAATATTTGGTCAACTGTAAACAGTAATTATCAAAAACATAATTACCAAAAGTAGCTAGAATCGTTTGGTTAGCTAAAATTATTTTTGGCTAAACCGTTATAAATATGCTAGATCTAGCCACAAAGTGGCTAAAACGGCAACACTGCTTGCTAGCGCAGATGCTTGGTTTATTAGATCTGTGGCGGATGCTTTGTAAGGGGCGTGGCTTATGATTTGTCTAAAGCACAGATCTGTGGTCACAAGTTTGTGTGAATTCGTTATTGGTCTTAAATAGACGCTTATTAAGAAAAGAATGTCGATTGGTATATTTTCGTAAAGATGACGAATTCTACCAATCACCGAAGTGTGCGAGTGTTCAACTGTTAAAAATCGGTCGTAGTTATATGTGTGTATACTGTCCATCGCCACGTGCTAACCACTGTACATGCCAAGTGAATGTAAATTAATGTGAATGAGCCTCATTCACATTAATTTACATTAACTATTTTTCACCTCATTCAATGAGGTGAAAAATAGTTACACCAACTGTGAGGTGGGTGTGACATACGCAAATACATATAGAAGTTGTCGATTTTGATAACTGAAATGACTACTTATTACTGTAATATATTAATTTACATTAGGGACGTGAGGTAAATTGATAAAATTACCGAGTTCTAGTTATAAAAGTATTTATATTTCTATAAAAAAACAAAGTAGTGTTTTTTTACACAAAAATCAAAAGTATTTAGGAACTATGACTTACTATCTAAAAAACTGAGATATTTTGACAACTGTGCACACGAAATTAAAAAAATACATCTGTCTAATATAATTTAGCTAAAAGATAACATAAAATCAACAAAAAACATTCTAATAACTTATTTTATGAGGTCGTGACTAATGACAGTTCGTAAATTGTATGTTATAAATATCATAATGAAAAAACATGAATCTCTCAATTTTAACCAGTATTTATTAAGTAAAATAAGACTTATTCCAAGACCATTAAAACTAGTTTTGCAAGGCACCAGTACAATACATTATCAACTTTCTTATATAATACTGTGAACAAAAAAACTCAATATCTACCCTATGACTTACTATGAATGCAAAAAAACACGTGATTGAATGGCTAAAAATTCTAAACTATGAAGAGGTAGAAGATCTACTTACACACATATCCTAATTACAATTGCAAATTTACTCCCTCACTATCTCTTTCCTTGATGCACGCACACACACATACATATACACAAACACTCAGACGCGAGCTAGCGCCTTCTTTATATATAATTTAAATTTAATTATTATTATTTTTTAATCTGACTAGAGTATCAAAAAACTATTTATGTATCCATGTTTTTGGTAAAGATGGGCGAATACTTCTGACACAGGCAGTTATTAACATTTCTTAAAAGAAGTATTCAGAAACTGTAAACTATTTTGTAAATTAAATGATGTTATAAACAATATTTTTTTTATACAAAAATCAACAATATTTAGAAACTATGACTTACTATCTAAAAAACAGATATTTTGACTACTGTGCACACAAAATTAAAAAATATATCTGTGTAATATAATTTAGCTTCAATATAACATAAAGTCAACATATAACATTCTAATAACTTCATTTATGAGGTCGCATATTACGTACCCGCTGTGTTTTCGCAAGTTTAGTTCACTAGATAATGTTTAAATATATTAAAAAATCCCTTAAAATCACTCCTCGCGGCACCCCCTCCGGCTACCGAGCCAGCCGAGTTCCAGGAATCGCGGAGTTTAGAAATATTTAGTGTTTTATTAATTGATGGTTATGAGATACCCGACCTCATCCACGCCGGGTTGCCATGATGCCAAGGGCTTAACCAAATGAAGATAAAAAACCGGCTAAGTGCGATTCCGATAAGCACTCTGAGGGTTCCGTACCACCACGTCTCCACACAACTACATAGTATAACGAAATGATACCTATTCACATTACATTTTTACGATAGAGCTAAATCAAAAACCTCTAAAGACCTATAAAAAACACATTTCTTTGTATGGAGACTCCCTTATTTTCTCCATTTTTTAAATCTTTCAAAAGACATCAACGCGAGCGACAAATGTATGCTTTTTTTGTCACTCAGTTCGGACTTCTTAGCGCAAGTACGACTCACACTTGCCCAATTTTTATTATTTGTTGTGTTACTTCAGTATTAGTACTATAATCACACCAAGTATCACGCTTTTAATGTATTACCGTTTTTACGATAGAGCTAAATCAAAAACCTCTAAAGACCTATAAAAAAACACATTTCTTTGTATGGAGACCCCCTTATTTTCTCCATTTTTTAAATCTTTTTTTCTGGTTTGGCAATGCGCCCTTCCTGCACTGCAATGATGGTACTCGTTGTCGTAGTCTCATCTAATAATCCCTGAAGGCAAAAGTTAAACTTGTCAATTACTTCAATCAATGCAAAAATGTGAATGTGCGTTTATCGAATTAATCGTAACATCAATTTCACAAGACCTCTCGGTAATACATTGTCTAATATACTATCTACTACTTATGCTGGACTATGGTTTTTAGTTTTTTGGGAAAACTATGACATAAAAACGTACTTAAATAAACTCATATTAATACTTTACACCTTAATATACATATATATGTACTTAAATAATTTAATAAGCTCTTTGCAGTGAAACACTGCAAATCGCTAATTATTTATACGTATGTATCTTATTTGTAAAATAATTAGCCTAAATAATTAAAAATGCTACCCAAAGACATTATTCCACGCGGACGAAATCGCGGGCACAGCCAGTATGATCCTTTCTAATATTATAAAAGCGAAAGTTTGTATGGATATATGGATGTTTGTTACTCTTTCACGCCATAACAGATAAACGGATCTGGATGAAATTTGGTAGGTAGACAGATGCGGACCTGGATTAACATATAGGCTACTTTTTTCCACGCTCGCGAGTCACGTGTGGCTCGCACACTGCGCACCTTCGAACACAGTCATGAAACTATGTTCACGCGAGCGAAGCCGTTGGCAAAAGCTAGTATAATATATAACAATGTCGAATTCAAACTTTCTACGTAAAACAGTATCTGAGAAAAACGGGCGTGACAAACGGACAAATGGACGCGTAAGTAACCTTGTATGGGTTCTGTTTTTCCATAAGGAAAGTATACAACCCTAAAAGTCATTAGCTTACCATTGTTGCGGTTGCTTGTGGCGTAGGCAGGCAAGTGGCATTATTGCTATTTGGATCGCCAGCTATATGTGGCATGGAATGCTGAAAAAAATTCAAACTTTCTATGTTAAAAAGTATCTGAGAAAAATGGGCGTGACAGACGGACGGATAGACGCGTAAGTGATCTTGTAAGGGTTCTGCTTTTTCTTTTGAGGTATGTGAGTGTGGTTGCAGTTGGTTGTGGCGTAGGAAGAAAATTGGCATTATTGTCATTTGGTTGGCTAGCTACATGTGACATGGAATATAGAAAAACTTTGAAGTACGATAAATTGTAAACAAAACAGAAATTTTAATGACTATACGAGTATTTAGACTGAAAAATCGAGCACGTGCGATGTTGTCAAAGGCTTACCGTGGTTGTGGTTTCTTGTGGCATAGGCAGCAAAGTGTCATTAGTCCTACTTAGTTCGTTAGCTACATGTGACATGGTTAATATCCTGAAAAATATATTAGACTTTGAAATACGATAAAACATAAACAGAAAACAACTAACTTTAAGTTAAGTGTACATTAAAAAACTGGCAAAGTGCGAGTCGGACTCGCGTAAAATAGGGTTCCGTAGTTATTTAAAAAAAAATGTTTATTTTAAATTTTATTTTTATTTTTTTTAGTTGGTGATATAACATTTTGTATGGAAATTCCATGAACTTTTTATAAATCGAACTGCTTAATATGCCAACAAATCTTTTTATAAATCTTAAGTTGGACGACTATTACTCCTAAACTAAAAAAGCCTACTTAGCTGTGATAGTTTTCCCTTTAAATTGATTATATATCCTACTATTTACATTTTTTTTCCACATGTCCTGAAATAGAAGTGTAGCTAGTATTTATTATGATTTTGTAAAAAAAGTTATAATACAGTAAGTGCTCGAATTGTGGAGAAAACTTCCTTCGATTTTTTACTCTACCACTTCATTAATTTATATACCCTTGCCAAATTACAGCTTTCTAGTACCTACTAAAAGTCTCTGACTTAGCTAAGCCAGGGGGGACATTGCGAAACTATAAGGGTTCTTCTTAAAGGGTTAATCTTTGTTGACTACGGAACCCTAAAAATAGAAAGCATGTGCTATATTATTGTCAAGAAATTTACCATGGTTGTGTTTGATTGTAGCCTAGGCACAAAAGGCTCACTACAACTTCTTGGTTCGCTTGCTTTTAACATCGGGAAATCCTGAAAAAAAGTTTATTTAACATTGAGATACCATTTAGGGTTAGGTTAGGTTAGGTTAGGTTTTTTTTTTTTTTTTTTTATATACTTACA